>OY986436.1:84966288-86251288 GCA_963920525.1 Dichetophora obliterata | reverse complement strand
CTTACAAACCTCAGTAAGTACCACACAGGCTTCTCTGTCTATAGCAGTTCTGAATGTAGTTATCTTTTTAATGTATTGCTTTCGTAAAAGAGAAATCACTAGTCTTTCAGACAAATTCTAATTATAAAAAAATTATATCTTAATGAATTTTTATGGAATTCTAAATTTGACACCTCGTTGAATAGATACGCACATTACCTTTGTTTTAATACCCATAAAGCTTAGTTTTGTTGAAAAACTAGAAAAACTGCAAGATTTTTAGGTAATTTTTCTATATTTGAAGGCCTATAAATTCTAAACTTCAACTTTAATTACAAATTAAATTAGGTTAATTTTTTAAAATCCTTATTTTTTGGGTGTTTCTGCCTATTTGTTGCGTAAAAATCAGAAAAATTTAGCAAACAGGTACTAAATCTGATTCACTATGCTGAAAACAAGAGCGCCCCAAACATGTATTCAACTGCGAAAAATGACTGCGCCCCTGAAGCAGTGTTTATGTTTTGACAGATGTGGTTTGATCAAACTGGCGGAAAATCAACGGGGTCTAAATTGCATTTTTAAACCATTTTTAATAAGAAATATATACATTTCTAACACAAATAAGTTAAAAAAATATCGTTAGAAACTAAATAAAGCACTATTGTTAAAAGAATTTGAACCGTATGGACATATTTACCTGTGGAACGAATGCGCATTGTTTTTAAATTTTCGGGAACTATTACAATTCTTAACCGCACAACTCATATTGCATTTGTTTTAGTGGTCTTTTTTTTAAAATTTGTTGCTTTTTAAGCAGTGAAAAATGCTTAAAATTAAATTATTTTCAACTATTTTGCTGAGGAGTCTTCCAATCAGATGCCAGGGTTCTCAAAAATGTCAAAAAACACACTCTTTCTCGCTCGCACAATTTACGAATGGTGCGACAGTTCACGTACAGTGTATGTGTAAGCAACACCATTTCCTTATATTTTACTTCTTTGGTTGATTCTTACAACTTTTTGTGATTTTGAAATGAGGTGGCAATATATTTACAATATATTTACATATATAAATTATATGTTCATTCGACATATAATTTTTATTGCATAATTAAGTTGCAATATTGATGTTCACGCGTTAGTGCGCAAAATATCTGGCATTTTCACACTCTTGCAATTCGCAACAACCCATGAATACCCCTAATATAATTAACCAAGAATCTAATAATGTTAAAGCAAATGTGCGCTTAAGCGGGAGGTAGCTAAAAATTACATTTTCTTACAATAACGCTAAAAAATGCAGCAGAACATTGATTTTGTGCTGTTAACATACATACTCTCTTAAGCGAATAGGCAGCTAAGCGAATTATACTGTACATTCAATATAAGTGCAATAACAACTGTATTATAATAAATATCATGTTTGCCAATGCAAAATTCCGGTTAATTTTAAGGGACAACAACTTCAATATTTTCATGATTGTGATAATTATCCAACACTTTGTGTTTTCGTCAAAGCACTTTTGATAGCAACAATGTTGTTATGTATATCATTTCAACAAATTAACAGTAGTGCGGATGGCTTAGTTGGCTTGGGCTTCGGTTTAAATTCATGTATTTTGGAATCTTGAGTAGTGGGTTCAAATCCCAACAGACATAATCTTTTTTTTAATGGCTTTTAGTTTTGTTTTGGTTTTTTTTTTAGTTTTTCTGTTTTTTTAGTGATTTCGTTTTGTATTTTGCATTAATTGCTTATAATAACAAAGCAAACGCGTTAATTTTCTTACGCCGTGTCCTGCGTAGGTACGGGTATGATTTTGCGTGCGGTGCGTTTCAGAGACAGATTTATTTTTGGCGAATTTCATCATCTATAACCTCAATTGCGAGCGGATGAAATTACTTTTTATCAATATACAAGAATGCAGGTAAAAACATTCGACTACATTTTAGAAAACATACATGATCTTTGTTATCATATCACAACAAACTTTCAGAGACCTATTTCCGTTGAAGAAAGGCTTTTTCTAATTTTAAAGTAATTTAAAACAAAAACATTTAAATTTTTTAAAGAACATTGATTTCATTTTTGGTCTTACTTTAAAATGATTTGCACAAACCTCTTTACATTTTGGCTTCTACTTTAATTTTGAAGTTGTTCATTAATACTTATAAATGTATATTGAGATGTAGGCTCTTGACTCACTCACACATGAATTTGGAATCGTTTGTTGATAAACGGTGCAGATAGATAAATCGAGTGCAGATATGGCAGAAAAGGTAGATGACATAGTTTTTGAAGTTATATGCATTTCTCAGCCTTGCGTTGCTTCCATTTATTGCAATAATATTTCTTGGAATTTTGTCCTTATGCGAAGCTGTCGAATCGGATCCAATCTTCTCATAAAAAGAAGCAGCGACCTCAAAAAAGTGAATTTTCATCCTTCGAAACTTCGACTAAAACCAACTTTTTGTTTTCTATGTCTAAAAGCCTAAGCTCAGCGTTATTTCCATCTTCATGAGTCCTCTTTCTCTTTCGACGAATTGGCGAAGGCTTGGCTGGAGAGTTCGGTGTCGTTTGCTTCGGTATTTGACACCTCGTTATTTGCTTCACATGCAGTAGCTGAATCTTCTTACACCAGCGACAAGTTTCCTTATGTTCCTCTTGGAGCCATTGTATCTCTAAGGAAAAGTAGGCTTTTGAAATACTGCCATTTTCCAGTATATATTGAAGCTTGGTTTTGTGAAGCTTCTGATTGGCTTTTTGGAATTTTTTTAATTCTTTACTGAACTGGTCTCGCAAGTTCCGCCATGTCTTTTTGGCATCTTCTTCTGAAAATAAAAAAAAAATATCAATAAATTTTTTTTTTCAGGTGCATGTCAACAGAAATATCTTTTAGTCAAATTGCATTCTCATTCAGGATATCGAAATCATCTGTTGCTTTTATAGTTAAAAAGAGGTTTAAAGGGCCATCTGAGAAGCGCTCCAAAAGATGAATATGCCTGTACCAACCATCAAACCTTTTAAAAGGGTTTTAGGAGATTATTTTCAAAAATGGAATTTTCCCAATTGTTTGGGAAGTATCGACGGAAAGCACATTAGACTCAAGTGTCCAGTAAATTCAGGGAGTATGTATTACAACTACAAAAGTTACTTTTCAATAGTACTTTTGGCGATTGTCGATGCAAACTATAGGGTTTTAATGGTAGATGTGGGTGCATACGGAAAAGACAGCGGCGCAGGAGTAATAGCAAATTATGCCATTTATGAAAATATAGAGAATGGTAATTTAGCTTTACCAAGTGAAAAGCCACTACCCAACTCCGAGCTTCAAGCTCCATTTGTGTTTTTAGGAGATGAAGCATTTCCCTTGCGAACATTCTTGATGAGACCATTTTCTGCAAGGCGACTTCAAGACAATGCCAGTGCTTCATATTTTAATTACCGTTTGTCAAGAGCCAGAATGACGGTAGAGTGTGCATTTGGCATTCTTTTTAGCGTTAATGGCTTTTGTTTCACAGAACACTTCGCTTTTGATTTTCCGAAATAAGAGTTTCCATCTTATTTCAAATATTATCCGCACGATACTGCGGGCAAGATCAAACAAGTTTGCTTGTGCGATGCGGGGACGTCGCAATGCACCCATTTATTGCAAAATCGTGTCTACGTTGGACATCCACATTTACCAAGACATGTTTGATTTTCTAATCAGCCCGCATTAAATGCACCGCAACGCACCGCAACGCACGTAACGCATTTCTCGTGTCTACGCTGGACAAGCCGTTACCTTGTGCTCGAACGTTTATTCTTAATGAAGCAAATTAAGCGGTGATTAGTTAACAGCTGCAATGGTCGAATGGATAAGTAAATGCACTTACACTTACGCGGCCAAGGTTCAAGTCTCCGGATAATGGTAATTTTTCAACTGCCGGCAACATTACTTGGAAATTCAGCAAACATGCTCGCCTTCATACCCGCTTATATCTTTTTTCTATAGGCATGTCCTAGGACGGCATGTCTGTCAAATGAACTGCCGTAGCAGCTATGCAGTAATGCAGCATGCATACTCAAAATCATCTTTTGGTTTTTTGTCAATAACACCTAACTTCTTAAAAATTTCCTCTGTCTTGGAAAAAAGGACGTATTGTACCCATACCTATGCGACTACAACATTCTTCCCACTGTGTCTGAGGTTGTTGAAATTATTATAAAAGTGAAATTTTAAGACATACTCATCAGCACTATCTATAGATGACGCTTAGTCTGGGATCAGGGATGGATATAGTCAGAGTTGGTCTTAATCACTTAGGCGCTCTGGGCGATTTATGTATTTGGCGCCCAATAATAAAAACAAACTGATTTTCAATTGTGTACCATATTTATTATTGAATTAATAAAAAACTACAAACATGTATTTATTATTATTAATAATAGCATATTTTACCCATTCATTGTCTAAAAAACCTGCTCACGAAACATTTTAAGAAAAACAAAAATTAAAACTTAACAAAAATCTTATGTACAGCTTTTATGTCAAAAAATGCTCTGATAAGGCTGTCAAACTTGAGGTTTTCTGCAACATGATTTTCAATGGACAGCGAGGCTAAACTATTTAATCTTTTTTGGTACATTGTAGATCGCAAATACATTTTTATCATCGTTAGCTTAAAAAAGTGCGTTCGCCACTTGCAACGGTCATCGGTATTGCGATATCCAGGTGTTGGAATACAACCTTTGAAGATTGTGCTTTTTGATTAAGTTTAATATTTTGATAGGTTTTGCCTGAATGTCCTCCAGATACTTCTGCAGACTTTAAATTTCATCGCACAACAAATCTCCATCAATATCAGACTTAAGGAGGCAGTGCGGGTATATTTATTTAAAGAAATATATTTTCTAAAAAACCCAGTTTTATATTTTAGATACTATTAGAAATAGTATACAACATATTATTTAAGTAACCTATATGGAGAAACATTTAAAAGATACTTTTTAGTGAGTGCGTAGGGAGCATTTCAGAGCACGCTTTTCTATATAAACACTTTTTCTCGAAAAAACGTTTTTCGACCTCCTTGACGTGGTGATAAAAAAATAATTCAACCGATCGGGTTAAAATTTTCACATATTATATATCTTATATCACTGAGAAAAATTTTAAATATCCATTAATATGAACCTTTTTTGATGCGACCTAACATAAAAAAAGGGGTAAAAATTAAAAACTCCGCCCTTTTCTTTTTTTTTTTTTGCCCAAAATACTTGATTGCATTACCGCACATAGCAAGTAACTTATATTTTAAAAAGAATTTTAAATATTTTTATTTCAGACGTTCCAGAGCTGAGAAATCATTCTAATTACATTTTCGTTTCTTGAAAAAATGCAAAACTTTTTTGCCTTTTTTGGAAATTCTGCCCTCTTGAGAATAAAAATAGTGACCACTACAATTGAATCGTGTTCTTTTAGCGAAAATGTTGACCTCAAAAGAAGAAAAAAATTCAGATATCTCAAAGATGGCAGAAAGAGGGCAAAAAATGCAGAATTTTTTTCGAGAAAAGAAAATGCCATTAGTTTTAAACAGGGTTGCTTTCAGTGTGCCCTATCTCTACCATATTAAAAAATATTAAAAAATCCACGCTAAAAACAAAATATTTTTGTATACTACAATATGTAGGGTGCGGTGGGTTGAGGCGTTTCGCTTTTTTTGGGACTCATGACACCCCCAAAAATTATAGTTTCTGAATGGTTTTTTAATTTCTATGCGCTCGAATTTTAAGTTTCGGTTTCGGCAAAAAATTATGGGGATACTTCGAAAATGTTCGTTTTTCAATTTTTGAAAAATGGTGGGGTGAAGCGTTTCCAAAATAATCTTTCCGTTTTCATGTATAAACATCAACATAAATCGGTTTAATGGCCTTGGGCAGGCTTCTAAGTCAGCAAGAAATTAAAATACTGAATAAGAGTCCTATAATTCAAATTTATTATTCATCGCTAATATCGAGGTCAGAGTCGCAGTTAAGACAGTTGTAGTAGCCACGGTTGACCATGTCGATGCATTTCAAGTGATATGGCCGGTCGCATTTGTTGCAATGAATTGAAAAATGCCAAAAAACCAATAAAAACGCATTTACCTTCGTATACTCGCTCCAAATAGTGTACTCATTTTCACGCAAATGGTCTGTGCGACTGAAAGTGCTCAGGCCATTTTAGTATGCTCTTAGCATAACTTCATCTTAATATGAAGTTTACTGTGTAATGAGATGTTGTGAAAACATACCAAACAAAAGTTTTATAGAAAGGCAAACGTAAGTCGTCGGTCTGACAGACCAACGCGCGAGTATACGAAGGTTAAACACACAAAAAAACATTCAAAACGCATTAAAACGATGTTTGTGGGGTGAGACGTTTCATTTTAAAAACACGGCTGGCATCATTCAACCACTCGATAGATATTTCACAAACACTTTATATTTTTTTGAACAATATTAAACCAACACGACTGGTATATTCACCTTGGATTTGTGTTGAGTAGTTGGCATAAAACGCGATAATTTCACTCGATCAAAAAATTTTTGGAAAAAAGTTTTTACCACTGTTTTGGAAGAGCAACACAATGTATGTCTGAACGCTTCGCTGTATCATGAAAAACTGCGCGGCTATGAAAACAACACGTGACGGTATGACACTTGTATAATGTAAGTGCGTTGTCAAAATTTTACAGGTGAAACTCTTCATCCACCGAAACGCTTCCCCCACCGCACCCTCGTCTTTCAGTAGCAGTGCATCTCTCTTTCTGCCTAGTTAGAAAGGAACACGAAAAGATCAGCAACAAAATTACTTCTGGCTATATTAATACAGAGCTACTTCTTGGACTTACCAAATCAAGCAGAGAAAACTTCAACAATCATAAAACTAGCATTCTTATATCTCTTGATATCACAAAAGCATTTGACACAAAAAATCATTTCAACTTAATAAATAAACTTAAATTTAAATATAATTTTTCAAATTCCGTCTGCAAATTGTTGTTATCGTATCTTTGTGATCGTATGCAATATGTGTCGTATAATGGGATCAAGTCAAGTTTGTTGAGTAATGCACGGTGAAAATTCTTTGCGCAAAAGTCAAGATCAAGCTGATCATAAAATATAAAATATATTTCTTTTAACCATATATATGTTTTGATCATGTATTATGGACAATGCTCACAATTCTTGTTATTTTTATTTTTTATTTTTTTATTTACTTGATTGCTAAACCTTAACAGGTTTTATAGCAAATTTAAAATTATAAAATAAGATATTTAATACAATTCAAAAATATAAAGTATGATTTTGAATGAAATAATGTATTATTAACAAACTAAAAAGTTTTAGTAAATTGCTTAAAGTATATAATTTTATTAAAGTATAAAAAATAATAGAAAAAAAGTTAAGTCAAAATCGATAAAATCAGACAGCATAGCAGGGTTGCGTTTTCAAGACAAACAAGGTCAAGTTAGCAACAATTTTTGTATACGGCGGAGTCGTGTGACAAACAAGGTCTCATACCCAATAAAACACCACTCCAATAGGTATATATATAATATATATCGTTCTGTCTCCCTGAAGCCGGTGAAATCCTGGCTTGACAGGGTGGTTACTCGACAAACTAGGTCAACTTCACCAAACCAATTTTCATAAAATAAAGAAAACCAGTTGCGAACGCAGGCACCAAGACAAACTAGGTCTTATCGGCCACTCATATTAATATATTACAAATCGATCTAACGTAGTGTTTCAAGAGGTAAAAAGACACCAAGACACCACGGTACCGTCAACAAATGTTGTCACAACCATCTTGAAGATATGAGGCAATTGAAGATCCCAGGTTTAGGTCCATTCAGATTATTTAGATATATTATACACCAAAATTTTCCATTTTACGCTTAGGTCCATTTAGATTGTTATATTAATGTGTTTACAAATCACCAGATGCATCAGATATATGTTTGAAAGAACTTTACATAATCAACGACGGTACTGCAGGTAATCTATAATTTTATGTTTGATTGAGTCCATGGATTCACTTAAGGATATAACATCAGATACAAAATTAAAATCACCGCAAGCGCTTCTAAGAGGTTCATTTTGCAAATAATTAGTTCTACAAAAGTTCATGTGGAGTAACTCAAAAGATCTTCTAGGACGAAGAGGAATATTAAAATATATTTTACTCAATAAATATGGACTGTTTACATAGCCATGTAAAAGTTTTATAATCCAACAAGCATTTATCATAATTCTCCGATTTTTTAAAGACGGAAGATTTAAGAGTTGTAACCGATATTCATAAGGTGGTAAGTGAAAATCAGTATTACAATAAAGATAGCTTAAGCAAAACAAAAGAAATTGTTTCTGCACTGATTCAATGTCGTCTATGTAACAACCGTATCTTGGGCACCAAACAACTGAAGCGTATTCTAAGATAGGCCGCACTAGGGAAGTGAATAAGGTTTTCGTTATGAAAGGATCATTAAACTCTTTTGCCCAACGTTTAATAAATCCTAAAGTACTATTTGCTCTATTTATTATTTTATTTACATGAATATTAAAGCGTAGTTTAGGATCCATTGTAACTCCAATATCATTGAAGCTATCTAAGGACTCCAATGGATAACCACAAATTTTGAAGGTACATTTAATTGGTGGTTTGCGCGAGAAAGACATATGCTTGCATTTCTTCATGTTGAGGTTCATACGGTTCGTTTTGCACCAGTTATGAAGATGATCTATGTCGGCTTGCAAAAATACAGCGTCATTATCATTTTTAAAAGAAAGGAAGAGTTTGACGTCGTCAGCAAACATTAAGATGCTGGAATGCATTATGACAGATGGCAAATCGTTTATAAAAAGTAGAAACAGAAGAGGCCCAAGATGACTTCCTTGAGGTACTCCTGAAGTAACAGGAAACTCGTGTGATTTCTTGAGCTTAAAAAGAACAGATTGTGTTCTATTGCTTAAGTAAGATTCAATCCACTTTACCAACGGTATAGGAAATCCAACAAGATGTAATTTTAAGATCAGTAGTTTGTGATTTACAACGTCAAAAGCTTTGCTAAAATCCGTGTAAATGACATCAGTCTGCCTGCCTTTTCCAAAGTTTTCTATAGTTTTTGATGTAAATTCGAGAAGGTTAGTAACAGTGGATTTTCCAGAAAGGAATCCATGTTGGAAAGGAGACATTAAAGATTTAACGCTATGCGATAGTCGTGATGTAACAATTGCCTCTAAAAGTTTAGGCAAAGCGCTCAATTTTGCGATGCCACGGTAGTTATCAATTAAAGACCTATTTCCGGATTTATGCAGCGGAATGATAAATGAATGCTTCCAGGCTGCAGGAAAATAGCAGGATTTTAATGATGAAGTAAATAGTAAAGAGATTGGAGTTACTTATTCTTCACAGCAGTATTTTAATATACACGAAGGTATGTTATCAGGACCACTTTTATATGATGTTTTAATATTTTTTAAAAATGATAAGACTGTGTTTGTGTCAATTATTGGGAAATATATATCCCCAGATTGAATATTGAAAGGATAACTTAAATAATCATAGGACGATGATGAATAAGTCGACTTGAAAAAGTCAGCAAAAAGATTGCAAATACTATTATCATTATCAGACTCAACCGAATTATACTTCATAAAAGAAGGATAGGAATCAATCTTGCGTTTTGTGTTAACAAAGTTCCAGAAGGATTTAGCATCAGATTTGATGTTTAATTTTACTTTTGTTAAGTAGGTATTATAGGATTGTTTGCATAACTGTTGATAACTGTATTTAATCGAGGTATAGCATCCAAAATCACATATGTTATGTGTTTTTTGATATTTTTTATAGTATTTAGATTTCAAATTCCTAATTTTTCTTAATTCATTTGTATACCATACCGGACCCGATGTCAAGGAGGCTTTCCTTTGCGGAACAGCTTTAAGAAAACAATCATTGAGCGTTCTATTAAACGCATATACCGCATCATCAAGACTCTGAGAAGATAAACTATTTGTATTAATATTTAGAATAGAATTACAGTTTATATTAGACAAGTTATTCTTCAAAATCACGTAGTTTGTTTTTTTAAAGTTAAACTCAATAGGTGGTTGAGAATCAGAATACTGCGCAGATGGTTTTGGAAAATTTAAAATAATTTCTAATGTTGGATGATGAGAATCTTCGGGTGTAACCAGAGGATCTGATTTAGACACAGAAGCGATATTGCTGTCATCAAAAAACACCAGATCAAGCAAACGATTATTTTTGTTAAAAATGCAGTTAAGTTGGAATAGCCCTTGGATTGAGAGCTCGTTTAAAAAGTAATTATCGGATGAACTTTCAGACGAAGGTAAAAATATTTCAGGAATTTCAGAACAGCAGTTCCAAGAAACGTTTGGCAGGTTAAAATCTCCAGTTATTAAAATATGATCATTTGATTGCAGTTTTGAGCAAACTTTACTAATAGAAGCCAAATGTTTGCTATAAACTTCTAAGGTAGAAAGGGGAGGAATATATGAGCATGTAATAAAAAGGCTCAAGGAACCAAACTTAACATGAACACAACAGAATTCAATGTCCCAGGATTCTGGAATTAATAACTCTTCAGAGAAATGTGTCGCTTTGACTGCAATCAACACACCCCCACCTTTAGAGCAAATACCAGGAATGGAGTTTCTATCTTTGCGGTATATGTTAAATTTGTTGCACAGAATTTCAGTATTTAGAGTGTTAGGTTTCAGCCAAGTCTCACTAAAAGCTATTATATTAAAGTGAAGGTTGTGACTCAAAATTAATAAATTATTTAGTTTTGTGTTAATGCCACGAACGTTTTGGTAAAGGATAAGGAACTGAAAGCAACAATCTAGTTTTTTTGATTCTTGTTAAAAACCGAAAAAGTAGCCAAGGAAGTTGTAGGCCGAGGTCTAGAAATAAATTCATGCACCATCGTATTGTCAGGCCAAAACTTTTGATCCAATACCTTGTGAAAAAGATCACCAGGCAAAGATATTTTAAAAGAGGACGTAATTCGCTCGTATGAAAAATTGAATTTGTAAACAGAGATATTTTTATTTACAACATTCAGCTTAGAGTTTATATAGAATAACACGTCTTCACCGGATGTATCAGCTGCAAAACGAGAAACAAATATAGATTTTGCAGGCTCAATAATCACAAGTTCTTTATGAACAGGGGCTTTGATACTGCTGTTCGATACTTGTGTCGGTATCGGTCCTGTAGAAACCGGAGTAATCTGAGAAGGTGCAGGGACCACATTTGAGGAAATACAAGTTTCAGCGTAAGTTTTTTTTGTGGCAGAAACGCGAGGAGAATCAGCATTTTCCTCTAGGATTGGTATTGCTTCAACAGAAAGAGAAATCTGATCAGCTGACGCAGCGACCTTAGTTGGTGCGATATTATCAGTCATTTGATCAGTATTGACAGCACCAATTGATTGATCTTCAATCTGTATGTTCACATTAGGGAAAACAGTTAAAGTAGAAGGTAGAACAGTATTATTATTGGGTGACGGCATGGCTATATCAGTAGTTTTAGCTGAACTACGAAGATTTTTGTTTGAACGTTTACGTTTTGGAGAATTGTAAGCTTCCTCCATAATTTTAAACTTTTTAAACAAATCTTCGTATTCACTCAGTCTATCTTGTGCTACCTTTAGATCCTTAGCCACCTCCAAAAAACCTTTCCGAGATTGTCTAATAAGTTTAAAGATCTCAACGTTTGTAAACCTGCAATCTTCACATGACCAACGAAGTCCCTTACTTTCGTTGAGTGCATCGAAGATCCTCGCAGTCAACGCTGCACATTTGATGTGAAAAAATTAATCACACAACCAGCAAGTAACCAGCCGGTCTGATTCACCCTTTACAGCGCAGTTTCGGAAATTGCAGATCATTTTCAGTTTAATAGTAAGTTTTGCAATATAGATGAAAGTAAAAGGAGAAAAATGAACTTAAATGCTTTTAGTGAAAAACAGTTTATTTTGTTTAAAGACACTGTACTGTAGAAACTTTGCAGCCCTGATTTTATAGAACCAACGAATTGAAAAGTTTTATAAGCACTAGAGTTTTTGCAGTAGCGTGAAAACAGCTGTAAAAGTAAATACAATAATTTGCTCTATAGAAACCTGTTTGCGCTAAAAACAAAACAGGAAGAAGGAAAGAAGCAAATTCTAAACAAATATACATATATATATATATATATATATTTATATTGAAAATTAAATTAAAAATCAAGTATTTTAAAAGGATGTAATCCACGTTATCACGCTTCCAGATGTATGAGCACGCCGATCAAAGCTGTTAATTTCTATTTATTTATATTAATTTTGAACGTTTGGTTAAAGATATCTTTAAAAGTAAGAGCTCGCAAAAACACGTCTAAACGGTAAGAAGATAACGAATGAAAACAATATACAGAAATTCTGTATAAAAAATGGATAAAAGACATCACATATTATGATAAATTTTTAATTTCCATCATTTTTATTGTTGTGTCTTAAGTAAAATGCATTAGCCTTCATGCTTGGTTTTACAACTGGTTTTATTATCTTACGTATAATACACAATACTAACAATAGCTTAGATTTAACATATAACAGAAGAGAGTAGTGAAGGTGGCTTTATAATACAGGGTGATAAGGTGTAACAAATGTTCACAATTTTTATGATCAACGAAATTGCATGTATTATGAACGGATTGCTCTTAAAAGCGTTTACAATTTATAAGCTTCGATTATAAATTGGTATCAAGTGCCTGAAACGAAGAACGCAAAGAAAACAACCCTTTCTCTTTAATTTTTTTTTTATAAAATGAAGCAGTAAAGAAAAAATGTGAAAAATTTTGGCTACAGCCTGGTTTAAGTGTAAGCAAATAAATAAAGTTAGTAATAAACTGAATAATAGTGAATATATTAAGGTTATAGTTTATGAAAAATTTTTATTATATAAATAGAAATAAATAGCTTTCGTAATATGTAACCATTCCATCTTTAGAGCAGCTCCATTTTTTTCAACGCAGTCCAAAAGCTCTTTACCAACTCCAGCGCTCCTGCCAGCGCTCCATCATCTTGAACTCTCTTCAAATTATTCAATGCATATTGACGTTCAAAATCCAGCCCCACTGCAAGTTGGGGACTAAATTTATGCATGGTGTATCAAGAGGTGGCGGTCTTCTTATGCTATAGCCAGATACGATGATGGCTAGCAAAGAGATCAAGCTTCCACGCAACGATGCAAATATTTAACAAATGTGTATTGTAGTAGCTTTCAATGATTTTTTAATGAATTGTAAGAATGAAAAAATTTTAATATTAAGTTATATTTCTCCTTCAAGTAGCTTGAATATATATATAAATATCATATCTTTAATATTGATTTTGTACTAAATTTTTTAAACGAAAATCAGACTCCTTGTGTTCTCGGTGACTTTAACCTTGGAAAGATTAACTTAAGGAAAGATTTTAATTCCATTTAAAGTGAAAGGAGTCATAGAATCCACATTATGCGACATTAATCGAATATTATGTCTAAATTTTATTAACAATGATTTTAAATATGAGCTTATTAAATGTGATATGTCTTTAGTAAATGACTCTTTTTATCATAAGGCACTTTTTCTGAAACTTTAAAGTGAAAGTTTTGAAAGTTTTATATTTTCAATAACCACCAGCAAACTGGACGAATTCTCTCAACCGACTTCGGGAAAGCAAACTATGAAGCTCTGAATAATTTTTTTGATTCGATTAATTGGAACTTAATCGATTATTAATCAAGTCCAAGGATTAACACAACATGTACTTTTCTTTCGAAAATGCCATTGAAGAAGGTCTATTTTTATATATACTTATTAAGACAAGAAAAGCTTGCTATAAACATCCCATATATAATAGAAGACTTATAAACCTAAAAAACCTTAGAAACAAGGCACATTCTAAATTTAAAAAAAACTAGTCTTTAAACGATCAAGTAATTTTTAACCATTGCAGACTTTTGAATTTCTTTCAACGTTTTTGTACAAGAATTATATATCTTCTATTGAAGCATATATCAAATCAAATGGAGAATCTTTCTGGGTGTTCTTTAATTCGAAATGAACGACATCTGGCCTTCCTAATTCTATGGAATTAAATGAAATCACTGCTATAACACATCGGACATAAGCGAATTATTCGCTAAATTTTGTGTTCAAATGTACAAATTTATGAGCACATTTAGATGATTTTTCCAGTCTTAAACAGTCGACTGATATTTTCACTCTAGAAGTTTCAGAAGGAGATGTGTTGCAATCTCTGATCGCTCTCGACTGCAATAAAGGTGCTGGTTTTGACCTTCTCTCCCCGATATTTTTTAAAAAATGTGCTGAAACCCTAACACGGCCTTGAGCAAAACTTTTATTAAGTCTCTTTTGGAAGGACTTTTTCTTAGAGAATGGAAGACAGGATATGCCAAATATTTAATCTAAAGCTATAGGCCTGTAGTTAAACTGCCGGTTATACCCAAAATATTTGACAAAATTGTAAACAAATTGTTATTTAGTGAAGTGCGAAACATGATCTCAACATTGCAACATGGTTTTTTTCAGGTAGATCCACGAACCTGGTAGATACGATTTCTTATACCAAATGTATAAATCTAGTTTTTAGTAAGTGTTGGAAGTATGCAGACATAATTTTCTTAGAATTCTTAAAAAATTTGAAAATTTTGTGTCAAAAAGCTTTTTTAATTTACAAACAATAGTATTTCGTAATAAATATCCATTAGATTTTAAAAGTGAGTAGATGTAAAATATGCTATTGTTTAATAACCTTAAATATCACACAAGACTTTACATTTTTTTACAACGTGGTAAAATACCATCAATGACAAAAAAATTGCTTATATTGTGGTTATGTGTAACACTCACCAAGGGGTGATGTGTAACAAATCTTAGACATTAAAATTTTGTGTGTTGTATTGTGTGTTAAGTTCTTGGATTTTTTTAATTCTAATTTTTTTATATATATTTTTTTATTTTATTTTATATTAGACAAGAAACAATAAAAAATAAAAAAAAAATAAAAAGTAACATAAGTAAAAAATGCGAATGCTGAGAAAATACGTAAAGAAAGGGCTTATCACAGCAGTCGATTGATTGATATAAATTGATAGAAATTGATTAAAATAATAAAAAATGGGAAAATGTCGGTACGTGCAGTAATTTAATTAAGTTTTCAAAATAATACTTTTACTAAACATAAAAATTTAAAATAAACTTAAAAAATTTAAAGTTTCTGGTCTTTAAACTAACATTTTGTTGGTGTTACACATCAACTCATCGATTGACAGCCATGTTTGACATTTTTGTTCTACTCCATCTATTTCTTAAAATATTCAACAGCCATGAAAACACCAACTGAAAATTGTTTCTTCTGTAAGGAATAGACCTTTACACAAATCCAAAATTAATTTCTTATCGCGTTTATTGGAGCAAATAAAAACGAGTTGCACATCACCCACTTCACCCTATATTTTCGTAACCACAGGCGCAGCTCTTTCGTACACGGTTAAAAATATAGGACTCAATTTTTAACTTTTTTGGATTACTTATAGGACAACACCAAAAAAGATTACTTTTTAATCCAAGGAAAAGTTTACAATTTTTTAATCAAAAAAAAAAAAGATTAGTTTTCAATCCGCGAAAAAATTAAAGAAAGCAATATAAAATCAACTTAAAATAAAAAACTTTTCTGACAAGCTCATGATTTGAACACACGTCCTCCGTTGTGCTGGTCCAACACCTTGTCCACTCGTCCGTAAGAAAGTTACGCTTATTTTGCATCATAACGACTGCAAGTAAGCTTGTAGTAAGTAAGCAAGCGAGCAGAATTATGGGTTCGAAACCAAGCTAAATTAAAGTAAAATAAAAAAATATTCTGACCCGTTCGTGATTTGAGCACACGTCCTCTGATGTGCTGGTTCAATACCTTATCTGTCCGTCCAACTCAATTGTTAACATAGTTTCGCTTATTTTGCATCATTACGAATGCAAGTAAGTTATTTTCAGGAACGTGGGTTTGAGATTCAGCTAAATAAAACTAATGTTTGGATTAAAAAAAACTACTTTTTGGATTAAAAATACCTTTAAACCAAAGTTTGGATTACAAAGTAGTCCAAAATTTTTAACCGTGTACTTTTAGTAGTTATCTGAACATCAGTAAGGTTGGTAGGGTTGACAAAAGCACAAACATAAAAATAAAACTGAGTAAGCTTCCTTTAAACACTCCAACGAGGCGGTAGTGATTTTACTTACGACACACAAAGTAAGATGTCATCTTAAATTTTTACATCCTAATACTTTAAGTTTACTTAAGTATTTTTGAGAAAATTGAACAGAATGAATGGTTCCTTTTTAATATCTTGTACATTTTCTCAATTGATTCATTCTAAAGCTATATTGAATTACTTGGAATGTTGACAGACAATGTGTTCGATAAATATACTTAGAAAATATGTATGTAAATATGCATACGAGGACAAGTTGCTGAAATTTCCCACGGATAGCAAGTGTTTTCATATCTACAGCCATACAAGCACAAAGCCATCAACATCACAAACACAAATGCACTCACTCACACTTTCAAACATACTATATTGCAAACATTAGCGTCCGTATAGAGGGAAGAGAGAGGCAGTTGCCCCTTGACTTCAACAAAACAAAAAATATTATATATCTGTGGACAAAAAAAATTTTATTAAAAAATTTTAAAATTGTTTTAATTTTTCTTAGATTTCCACAAATATACATAAGTAGTACACAAATCGGATCGCTTGTTGCAGATCTAAAGAATAGACAAGTATGCAATTTTTATAAACTTAAAATAGCTTGGTGTTACTTAGTTGGCGCCATAACCGTAGGTTAGTTTTAATCTCGTCTAAGAACATGTGCCAGTCATTTCTGTTCCTCGCTTGCTGGCGCCAGTTAGAAATCAAATTTTTTCAGGTTGTCCTCTACTTTGTCTAAGTGCAACCATTATAAATGGACTTTTTTTTCCGATTTTTTTTTTAAATGTCTTATATTTTATGATTTTTATTTCTAAAAAAAGTATAAAGCATTTTTAGTCTAAAACTTTACAGTTAATTTCAATCGGTCGAAAATTCATTGAGTTATCCCTTTTGATCCCCATCACAGACTTCCCTATGAGATATTGATAAATTTATATTTCAATTGATAAGAATTGAGGAAAGAAATGAAGAAAGGTAAAAGCGTAGGTCCATCATTTGGCCGTATTTCCAACCGGGGACCTCTAAGTTGCAGGCAAGCGCGTTATCACTTGAGTTATCCATGAAATATTATGTATTTTTTATTTATACTATATCTTTTTTTCTCATCTAAAATATTATATCACATTGAAGTACAAGTTGTATGTTGCCATTTAACTCCAGAAGTACTGGGCTTATTTTTATGAAAAAAGTTTTATAATATCGTATTTGTTGTTGTTTTTCAGCCTTTTGGTTGTACGTTGCGTTTTTGATTTGATCTTTGGACGTAAATATTTTTATTTACGGTAAAAGCCCAACTCAAAAACAGCAACATATCATGTATGCGCTACATCATTTTTTTAGGGTATTATTCTGTCGAAATTGTAATAATACGTATATTTAATAAAATTGTTAATTTTTTTAAGAAATCATCTCAGCGTTTGCTCAGATTATTGCTAAATCGTTTTATTTATCGTATTTTAACGCATTTCTGTTGCAATAGTTTCAATAAACTCCATGTTTCTCTCTATTCTTCTCTTTCTGTACGTGCTCAACTAGCACAGCGCAAAAAAAAAAAATAAAAACAGATCTGCCTTGAGCAATTCGAAAAGTGGGATACATATAAATGCACTGCTGAGCTCCAAAACACAATAAAAAAAAAAAGAAATTTTTTTATGTGTAGATGTATGTGTAGATCACCTTAAAAAAACCAATTTTGATGGATATAAATGAAAATAAAACTTATTCTAATTGATATAAATTAAAATAAAACTGCACAAATTTTTGTTTGATATTTGTATACGTATATTTATATTATAGTGGCGGCCGTAGCCTAGTGGGTAGAGTGCGTGGCTCCTAAGCTAAAGAACCGCGGTAGCCCGGGTTCAATTCCAGCTCAGACAGAAAGTTTTTTCAATTGAAATAATTTTTCTGTTCGGTCGTCACCTCTCTGCAGACAATGGCAAACCTCAGAGAGTAAAAATTGCCATGTAAAGCTTCTTGAGAACATAAGCCGTTCGGAGTCGGCATAAAACACGTAGGTCCAGTTCTCAGTTATTTGTGATTAAACATTTAATAACACGCACAACACAATTGATCAATAGAAGCTAGGTCAAAGTCCTTCCAATGGCTGAAATGGCCAGTTTATAAATATATACATTTATATTACCGTGAGAATGGAACTGAATTTTTACCCGAGTCTTGTCGGCCTTTCATATTGACCTTTTCATATTGGCCACGATTTCAGCTCACTAACAACAACTTCAATATTACCGTATGTGTTGTAATTCGAAGAATTGACTTCGTCTTCTCATCGCGCTTTGACAGCAAAAAAAAAATATTTAATTCATAGTTGTTTTTTTTGTTATTGCTGCTGTGTATATTTTGATAATATTTTCTTGTTGGTTTCAACACATGTTGTTGAATAGGCAGACGTAACTCCCTTTGTTATTTTAATACTACGAACTATATATGAAATCAATTCTTTGGAATAAACTCAAAAAATCTATTTAAGATCATGCACATGTCACAAAAACTTTAAAAAAAGTAATTCAATAGATAACTTTTTTATTATAAGTAAGCACTACTGATTTTATTGTACGTGAAATACCTTAGCTCATCCCCCCTATAGAAAATCCTCCAAACGCCATTGATTGCAACATTTCCACAGCTACTATAATCGTCAATTACTATTCTACATATGTAGGTGCTAGGTGCTGTTATTCATTCAACGCAACGGTCCACTAATTCGCATTGTGAGCTGCAGTCCGCTTTGTCTGGCGTTTCGAGTGACGGACGTCACTTGCGTCATCACATTACAGTCCGATCCGAATGCATTGAGCAAACATATTTGTAAGATACCAGATTTCATTCTAACATAGCTGAATGAAGCTGATGACTGAGCAACGAATTCATGCAGGGCCGGTAGACCATGTCGAGGTCCCTAGGCAATGCAATTTTCGGGGCCCATTTAGCCTTTTCTAACTTTCTAAAATACATTGTTTCTTCGATAACGCCATACTATTCATAATTGTCGGCTTTTGTAGTCTAGTGGATAGTGCGCTAGACTATCAACCCAGTGGTCCCTGGTTCGAATCCGGGCTTGGGCATGGTTCTTTTCACTTTATTTCTTATGATCTTTCTGACATTTAAGAAGTATGGAAAAACTAAAAATCCACAAATAAATCGTGGAAAATGTGGAATTAAAGGACAGGAACACAACTAAGGGCTGGAAATGCTTGCCTAGGTTAAGGCATAACACTAGCCTCGGTTAAAAGGTTTAATTCAAATAGACTTTCACGGTTGTTTCGCCTAATCAATAACACTGGTCAACAATTTAGCAACTTTTTCGTGCCACACGAACTTTGATAGCTAATACTGTTTCAGCTATATTCTCACGTTATGAAACTGAATTTTTTTTTTATTTGGCCTCAGATTTTTTGTGATTTTGGACTTTGTGTTTTTACGACTTTGATCTTGTTTTTAAGCTCTGGAATCCAAACAACTTAACGCAAAGCAAAAAAAAAGCACCATCCTATAGCAAATTAAACAAGCTTTTTAGTGAGGTATTTTTTATTTTTCTGCCGTATTTAGTCTGTCAGATTTTCAGGCTCAAAATAAAATTTAGGATTTTTTTGTTGAAAATTTTTAATTTTACAAGTATTTTTTTATATTTAGAGCCATATTTAAAAAACAAAATTGAGTTTTATCGTATTTCATATTTAATTTACTTAATTCTGATACCAAAAACATAAACATTATCCGAGAGGAACAATTAAAATAAAATAAAATAAGCGAACTAGCCATATAGTCATATGAAGCATTAAGCACCCTTAGTAATCCACTTGCACCTAAATGACATTCCCATACCTTACATTTTCTCATTTTTTACCACTCAGCAACACTGTATTACACGGTGAACTTTTTGTAATAATGAACTTTTTTGCACGCCTTTCAAAATGTTCATCCTCTCCAACTTTCAATAGCTTTTTACAGTTTCACATTAAAAGCATACCAAATACCCTAAAATAAGTGATGCACAGATAAAAGAGGGTATTTCTGTAGGACCCTAAATCAGAGATTTAATAAAAGATGCACTATTTCAAGAAAAACTGAGCGACTTAGAAAAACCGGCATGGAGTTCTTTTAAGGATGTTGTTGCAAATTTTTTGGGTAACTGTTAGATATTACTATTTTATATGCCACACATGTTATAATTTACCTTCACCTTTATCTTAGCTTGCTTACTATTATACTTATACCTCATTACTTATAAGCTTAAAGCTTTACTCTATTATTAAGTTAGTCTAATATTTAAGTCAGTCAATAAACAGGAATTGATAACCAAACACGTCTTTGGTTGTTTCTCATAATACACAACAATAACTATAAGAGTGACTGTTACAGAGAGATAGTTAGCGAGCTGTTGTCGGTTTATCGAGCATTGGGCTGCAACATGTCACTAAAGATTCATTTTTTACACTCACACCTCGATTTTTTCCTGAAAACTTGGGGTCTGTGAGCGATGAGCACGGAGAAAGATTTCACCAAGATATTTTGAAGATGGAAAAGCGTTACCAGGGCAAATGGAGCCCATGTATGTTGGCAGATCACTGCTGGACAATCAAAAGGGACCAACCAGGAGCTAAGTTTGCTAGAAAATGTTAGATGGTGAGTTTATAATAACATTTATTAAAATTCTTACATCGAATGTCATTTAGATACAAGTGGATTACTAAGAGTGCTTAATGCTTCATATGACTAGTTCGCTTATTTTATTTTATTTTATTTTATTTTAATTGTTCCACTCGGATAATGTTTATGTTTTCGGTATCAGATTTAAGGAAATTAAATATGAAATACGACAAAACTAAATTTTTTATTAAATATGGCTCTAAATATAAAAAAAAAAATACTTGTAAAAGCCAAAATTTTTAACAAAAAAATCCTAAATTTTATTTTGAACCTGAAAATCTGATAGACTAAATATGGCAGAAAAATAAAAAATACCTCACTAAAAAGCTTGTTTAATTCGCTATAGGATGGTGCTTTTTTTTTGCTTTGCGTTAAGTTGTTTGGATTCCAGAGCATAAAAACAGGATCAAAGTCGTAAAAACACAAAGTCCAAAACCACAAAAAATCTGAGGCCAAATAAAAAAAAAAAAAATTCAGTTTCATAACGTGAGAATGTAGCTTAAACAGTATTAGCTATCAAAGTTCGTGTGGCATAACCACTGTTGACCAGTGTAATTCACGTATGGTTCCAATCAATTCCTCTAAATAATATATCGCTTTCCTTTCAGGTCAAAGACTAAACCTTGTTTGTATAAGGCGCATGCCTTGGTTTTTTGATCTTTAAAAAAAAAAAATTACGCTAATTTTTACCCGACTACGGTGATGCGAAAGGATCAGTATGAAAGTTTAGCCGGTATGTATGTATGAATGCTCATCTGCTCCATCCTCACTTCTAAACTATTTATTATAATTTGACAAATGAAGGAATCGTTGACAACGTTTTAACCCTCCGCTGGTTATAGCTTATGTGACGGCACATTTAATTTAATATGGCGCCCCCTACAGGACATAAAATCAACTTAGCCCCTAACTTCTGAACTACTTATCATATTTTGACAAATATGGTATCGTAGGAAGCCATAAATGAATTGCCTTTGAATTGCCATAAATTGAATATGGCACCCTCTGGACTACATTCTAACAGTAGTAAGCGATCATAAGCTGTAGGACAAAGTGCGTCACGCTATACATCTAGAGGGTGACCTATGATCATATATATGAGGCGACATACGACCACGTATGTCTTCTTAACATCACTATGAATACGTATTAAATACAATATGAAGTCGGCTAAAAATATTTTATGTGCAAGTTCTTTAGTTAATTAGTTTGTGATCTATTAAGTTATAACATGAATTTAATTGCGAGTTTTAGATCAAGTAAGTAAGTATACAGAGTTGTTGTTGTTGCCATCTTAAGAACTTGATCTAAAGCTTGCAATTAAATTCATGTAAGTTTTTTATTTAAAAGACAAAAAGATTGAATAGTTTTTATATAAAACATTCAGATGAAAATATTTTCTTGTTTCATACTCTTTAGAGAGTGATTTTTAGCAATCGGGTTTTAGTTTTTTGAACTTATTTTTTTTTACTAACTACGAAGCTCTCACCCTTAACAATACAACAAATGAAAGGGAAGTATGCGTATTGCTTTATTAAATATAATAAAAAAAATACAATTTCCGGTGGTTGGTGTTTAAAAACGAAAATAGTTTAGTAAAGTACAATATGTTTAAAGATTATTTCTTCTAAATTTTTTTTTGATACAAAATCATTTAAATAATCTTGTAAGTTGACCTTTTTCAGTTTTTTATTAGTTTGAATTTTGAAAAGTAGCGCTTACCCTTGGTATTTGATGCTATCGGACTTCTTTATTTTTCCAATGCTATAATCACATTTGGGAAAGTTGATTGTGCCATATTATCAAAAATCAATTTTTACGATTCCTCGGCAGCTACAATTTTGTCTTTCCCGCATCCATTAATATTAAGATGAAGTACTTGAACTGCACCATCTTGTCTATAAACTTAAACTCAATGTCCTCGGAATAATGTTCACTAAACTTTGCACAAGCCTTTTTAATTTAATCGTTGGACTTTGTCAAGAAAATTGATAGAAATCCAAACAGAGAAATAATTCCATGATAAGTCCTAATTCCCCGTCATCTATTAGTCGGCGTTGAAATCGTCGCGAAAAAAATCGAATATAATTTAATAATAATTAGAAATAGGACAATATATTATAAAAAAACATGGCAATAATATTGTCATTGAGGATATAAATGAAATTTTCACTCGATAAAACATTTTTATATTTTTTTCTCGGTGCGCGGGGCCCCTATGGATAATCCGGCCCTGAATTCATGTTTTCTTAAGCACTCTACGGAAGTCAAGTGAAACGAGCAAACTGACTGATGAAAATACAAATCGACTTACAAGTGTAGAGACGTCCATACAATTGCTGCGTTGGTTGTCGTTGCGATAAGCAAAAGTATCTGTTGGATACAACATTGCCGTATCTACGTAAAGAGTCAACAAAGAAAGCATGCTTAAATTTAGAACAATTTGGCGACAGTGAATACCGTACAAAAAAATAACCTACAATTTAAAGAAAATACTTACAAACAAACATAAGTAGCTATGGGTTGTTAGTATCACAACTATTTAAATAAGTTGTTTTAAAATGTCATGGTTGCGGGTGGTTCGGATGCAGTAACAAAAACGATTGGAATCAATCAGCAGAGCATAAATGCGCTTTCCTCCCTCCTTCCACCTTCGCGACTGTTTTTAACGGCGAATGGACAGACGGAACATCAAAGTCTCGCCCTATTGGAAAAGCGTCTCTGTCGGTATAACAACACAAATAAATCATAATTAGGCATGTAAACATTTCACACACATTCAACACTAAGCGCACTCCTCCAACCATAACCAACCCACCCATTACAGCTTTAATCACCACAACTCGTCCCGTGCATTGGCAACACTGGCGTTTACTTAATTATGTTTAACAAATTAAAATGTTTGCTTGCTTTAGTTATTGTCTAAGTTTTTTTATATGTTTACAGCAACAATATGAAAACATTTAATCAGCATTCAAGAGTTTTGTGGTTCGGTTCGGTTCGACAGAAGGTTGTATTTACGAACAACCGTTTCATGTTCATGTTCAAGTGCTGTAATGATTATAATTAAAAGTTTTAATTTTTACGGTTTTGACTATAAATAACGCATTATATTGAGTTGAATTTATGTAGTATTAAATTAAACATACACAAACACACATAAGTTTGTTTGTGGTGTGTAGCATGTATTTTAAGAAGTTTTTTGTTGTTTTAATTGTACTCGCAGATACAAAACTACCGGCACACATTCACATTAGCATACATTTAGTTCAACTATTCATTTGTAAATGCTTTTTGCTGTGTGCGTTGTCACGTTATTAATTTTATTTCAAAAATTATAATTAAACGATTTGAATTATTAAATAAAATGTAGTTGGAACTCGGGGAATACATATGTAATGGTCAGATAATGGATAAGCATGCTTCATGAATTTACTCATTTGTATATTATACATATATAGTGAGAATATTGTGACTATTTTACAAATAAACTAGAACATCACTCAAAAGTCAAATGGTGTGATAAAATGGGCTATTTATTTTTATAGTAAGTGTTTTAAGGGGGCAGTCTAGTTCTTTTGGGCCTATTTTTGAAATGTTTTTTCATCTAAAATTGACAATGTGCTAAATTTAAAAATAATTGTGTTAATATTTATTTTTTCTTTTTTTACGTAGCTATGGCGGAGATAGGGCCAACTTTAGGCAACCCTGTTTGAAACTGGTTGACATGATTTCTCATCTCTAGAACGTCTGAAAGAAAAAATTAAAAATTCTTATTAAAAGAATTCAAAAAAATAGTAGTAAATCAAGGTAGTAATATCAAGTATTTGGGTAAAACCAAACAAAATGGTGGAGTTTCGAATTCGTTGAACCTTTTTTGTTATGTTTGGTCGCATCAAAAATAAGGTTTAATATTAATAGATATTTATAATTTTACTACGAGATATAAGTACACATATGTTCAATAATATGTGAACACTTGTGCCCTATTGGTTGAATAGTTTTATCGTTATCACGTTAGCGGGGTCAAAAATCATTAATTCAATAAAATCGTGTTTAATTCATTGATGCCATCTGGACGCGCTTACTAAATAAGTATCTTATAAATGTTTCTCAATCTCGGCGACTTTAATAAGATGTTGTATACTATTTCTAATGGTATCTAATATATAAAACTGGGTTTTTTAGTATATTGATTTTTTTTTAATAGAATCAGACTACCCCCTTAAGTTTTTAAGTTAATTTGGTCTTAAAATCGGTAATTTTTACTCATAAAAATTGTTAAAGGAGATAAATTTAAAATCCAAGTATTATTTTTCTAGTACTATGAAGCCTTACTAAGACCTAAAGGGAAAACCTAATTTTGCGTTTTATGATGCTTTTGAATTCGCAAAGAATATCTTAATCGATATTAATAGTTATTAGTACGGATTTTTCTTAATACTCAGTATTTTCGAAAGTTTCGAGCATTAAATTCTGTAACTAAGAAAAAACTATCAAGTACCAGAATCACGTTCTCAGATTCAGCCAATATTTTTTGTTCTATTAATTTTTTTCATAAAGTAAGAATATTTTGCTTAACTCAGGAAGATACTTTTTTAAAGCTGGAAAATTTATGGAATAAGTTTTTTTACATTTGGTGACTTAAGCTTTCATGAGTTGATTTTGTAGATTTTTAGGAAATTCATTACAAAAGACCTGCTTGCAGAACCGAGTTTTAAGGAAAAAGTTTTCTATTTATTGAAAATTTATTATAATAAATGTATTTTCTAAAAATAAAACAACTTGCGTGATGTAAGCAAATCATTTAAATTTTTCATTTTTTGTTTTCTATTTCTGTCGTTTTATTTTATTTTACGACTTTTTTTAAGGAAATATTTTATTTTTTTCAATTGTTATTGATGAAGCCATTTTTAAAATAGAGAAAGTTTTTACATTATACTTACAAAATACATCTTAATATTAACGAAAAGTTAACAAAAAAAAAGTACAATTGTTAATTGTTTGAGCTCAAGTTTTGTTACAGCTATTTGATTCAAGAAACAACTTAAATATTAGAAAAGTATATAAAATTTTTTTCTAATTAGGTTTTATGTAGTTTAAAATACTTGATTCAAGTACTTGATTCAGGTACGTTACATGGTAGGAAAAATTAGATCACTTCTTGATAACTTTTATGTAAGAGCATAAAATATTAATACTATAGTAAAACTTTTAGAAAAAACGTGTTTATGGCTGATTTTCTGAAAAATACCCAACCCCGCTTTATGCCCAAAACTCAGTAATTCGTTAGGTCGGTCCGTCGTTGATCGTACTTTGGTCTGCATTGTAAAAACTTTACGATACAAGTACCAAAACGGACGACCTCAAACTTTGCACATCTTAATTTTGCGTTGACAGATCGTACCTCTGCCATTTCGGTGATGCCAATAAAAGCAGCTATTAAAAAAATCCCAGAAAACTACCTTTTTTCCTAAATCATGCAATTTTTAAGGGATGCTGCTATAATTTAAATAAATCAATGAGAAATAAATAATTATTTAACTTAATTCATTTACTTACTTAGTTGGCGCTACAACCGTCAGATTGGTCCGTAGATCTTACGAAGAATCTTTTTGTCGAATGCTCCTAAAGTCTTTTCATCTCAACTGCTCAGCGTACAGGTTTGTGATGCATAGAGAAGGAGGGGCATGATGAGCGATTTATAGAGCGTGATTTTCGTTCATCGAGAGAGGGCTCTGCTTTTCAATTGCCTACTGAGCCCAAAGTAACACCTGTTGGCAAGAGTTATTCTTCGTTAGATCTCAATGCTGGTGTCGTTGGTTGAGTTTATGCTGGATCCCAGATAAACGAAATCCTTCACAACCTCGAAGGAGGTATTGTCAACGGTAATGTGGGTTCCAAGACGCTGGGACTGTTTGTTAGTTGACACCAAGTATTTCGTTTTATCAGCATTCACTGCCAGACCCATTCGACTTGACTCTTTTTCTAATCTGGAAAATGCTGCACTGACCTCGCGCGTATTATGGCCAATGATATCGATGTCATCAGCATACACAAGCAGCATAACACTCTTGTAGAATATTGTGCCACTACGTCTCAGATCTGCAGCTCGGATGATCTTTTCCATCATTAGGTTGAAAAAGTCGCACGATAAGGAATCACCTTGTCTGAAACCTCGTTTGGTAATAAATGGTGGGGAGAGGTCCTTCCCGATTTTAACTGCCCTGCTGGTGTTGCTCAGTGGCATCCTGCAAAGTCGTATTAGTTTTGCAGGAATACCAAATACAGACATGGTGAAGTACAGGTGCTTCCTTATTGGGCTGTCGAAGGCGGCTTTGTAGTCGACAAAAAGATGGTGGGTGTCGACTTGTTTTTCTTGAGTCTTCTCCAAGATTTGTCGTAGCGTGAAAATCTGGTCGAAGCCACACTGATAAGGTCCGATCAGTTTGTTTGCAATCTTTACATAAATCTTTAATCTTTCACATAAAACGCTCGACAGGACCTTATATGCGATATTAAGAAGGCTTATCCCACGGTAATTGGCACTGATAGTGGGATCGCCTTTCTAGTGGATTGGGCAGAGCACACTGATCATATTATAGTTCATGTCAAAAAATGTATGACCCTAAAGAAGGTTAAATGTAGGATCTGGTCCTATTAATTAAACTCCAACTTTCATCCTTCTGGGGGTCTCCATACAAAAAAGACACAAAAATAGAAAATATCATTGCTTGTATACACAAAGACGTAACGAATGAGACTCGAAACAGTTTTCCGACTCGAAATTTTTTTTACTACACAAAAAAATGTTTATTCTCAATAAATTTTTCGGCATTTTCATATTTTGTTTGTGCAATATTTTCTTTTCATAGCCAACACCTGATTCTGACAAATAAGACATACTTCAATAGATTTCTCAATCAAAAGTGTGGTGTGTTTACGAAAACCTTACTGCACAACAACAAGTCCTTAACTACATTGGCAAGTGCACTGAATCGTAAATATCCCTATTTTATTATATATGTGTAACAGAGATGAATTGAGCTTACTCATCGTGGTGTGATTTCGATTGCAGCAAAAAAACTTACTATTCTTTTTTCAATGTAAAAATCACTCTTTTATTTATAATATTATTAAGTATTTATATTATATTATTTTTAATATAGTAATATGCATCAATTTTAATAGAATATATAATTAATTTATTTATATATCATATAAAACTCATCAAAATCGTTATTATATTACTTTAACAGCATAAAATTTTAAAAAGTCACACCTAATTTAAAATCCCACGATTATTCCATGAAAATCATTGTTACCATTCAGCCCCGCCGGTAACAAATCTTGATCTTTTATAGATTTTATATAAATTTTTGTTCACCGCGCTCTGATTATTATATTGCAGTGATGGCCAAACGCACTACTAAAACAGCTTGCAGGTATGTGTACCGTTTTCAGCTTATGGTACATGCATGTGTTTATGCATGCTGTGCGCGCTAGCTCGCTGATTTGGCTATATACACATAAAGCATGAGGTGAACAAAAATTTATATAAAATCTATTAAAAAAATTTATTTTGTAGAAATGCATGGGTCGTTGACTGGTGCTATCAAAAATGTCATTTACCTGGGTTGAGAGCATCAAAAAGCCGTTTAAAAAGTTCGATCAATTTGTATAAATTTAGTTTAAATCGTGAAAAACTAAATTTTACCGTAGAATTAAAGATAATAAATTATCTATCTGGCGGGCTCAAAATAAACAAAATCGGAATAGCACAACCCGAGCTATTGTGATTTAAGTAACACAAACATTGACAAAATGTTGCCATATTTCACAATTTTGACCTAACGTTATTTCGTAAAAAAAATTTTCCGAGGGAAATTCCGATGCACGTGAAAGCTTATTTCAAGTAAAGAAAATTTAAAAAAATTTTCGGTGGAATCTGAGACATCATATTCTGGAAGGTGTGCGATTTGTAAAAGAATGATAAATATGTATATATAAATATGTTTATTAAAGGCATTGAAGGAATTGAATAGTTTTTTGACATTTAGTGAGTTAAGCTTAAATAAGTATATATTATATATTACTATATTTCGGACATTCATTGCTAAAATCCTGCTTGCTGAACGAGTCTAAAAGAAAATGCTTTTGATATTCTACACTTGGAATAAATTCATAGAAAGAACAAAGTTTTAATTCAATAGAATTTCGTGTAAAGTAACTAAGCGGCTCCTCGAAAAGTTTGCCCTCTCCAAGGAACAATTTCATGCGTACGTATTAGTTAGGCATAGACAATAGAATCAAGAAATTGTGTTTCCCGGCAGCAAGCAATTAAAAATATAATAAAGCAATTTGTATTTAGATAAAATTCTCTAAGTTCGCTTGTAAGTTAAAAACATTATTGTAATCATGGTTGTTTTAAGACAGGGACGTATCTAGGGGGTCCGGGGTGTCGGTCCTTTTGTGTGCTGCACTATTTTGAGAACGGCATTGAAGCTAAGGTTACACAACAAAATAAGATAATTATCAAAAAATTTGTTTTTGCTATAATAACAAAAAATAAAATTACATACTAAAACATACAAGTAAAAATGATAAAAATCAATAAAAAAATTTAAGGAAATTACTCTTAAACTCGTTTTTTTTTTAAAAAACTTAAAAAAATTGTTTTGTGTTAAACTAACAAGTGAAATTTTAAAGATTTTTTTTGATATTTATCATATTTCGCATTTTGCCTAGCTTCAATAGTGTCTTTGGTACCGCAGTTTCAAATATATTTAATGGTTTTAGTGCTCGAAAACAATTTGTCTTGAGGGAATTGTGAAAGCATTTATGTTAACAACTTAGTTTCACTGTTTTTTGGTTTCAATTGTTATCAAAACTCTTCCAAGAAAATTAATTCTACTGGTTATTTAAAACTATTTGGCGGCAATAAAAAACTGGTCAAAATTGCGTTCCAAACCCATTTCGAATAATACTCATTGTATTTTTTTATAAATACGTTATTTTTTTGTATATTTTGCATGCAATTTTTAGTGCCTACCATTAAAACAAGGAACGCAATAAAGAAATAATCACCAAAATCTGTTCGTTTTCGTTAATTTTAGTGATTTCACCAAACTTCAATGATAATTGATAATCTTGATTCTGAATTGATAATTATGAAAAATTTCCGAGTTTTGTGTCCAATTTATGTATTAAAAATAATTCAGATACAGGAAATAAGTGATCACTGGAACTATATATCATACTACAATTAATTTTAAAGTAGGTAAAGCCTACAATTCTTTAATTGTATTTTTTTTAGGAGCTTTTATAAATAAAGCTCATTAAACCTATCTGAGATCAACAATGAGTATCTTGTGGCTTTGAGAAGATTTCTCATATTATAGAGCACCAATTATGTGAAAAAAAATTAACTGAATTAAAAAATATTTTATGTATTTTACGATATTTTAGCTAAGATGAACACTTCATGTTTTACTTTATGTGCTCAGGGTCGATAGACAATCATACAAAACGATGAAAAATTAAATTTTGGATGCATATATGAAAAAGTTACAGTGTACAGAGACTCACTGTTAGAATAAACGGGTGAAAACAAAAAGATATTGACCTGAAATGTTGTGTATATACAATACATTCTTGGAGAATGGGCATTCTCAAACCAAAACCACGGCCACTACCCATTCAAAATGAAAAGTTTCTCTTCTTTTCCTTTCAATTCAATTTAATCGTATAGGTGTAAATATAAATACACTGAGAGCTATGCTCTTTTATAGTACAACATAAAACAATAAAATGATTAACTTACTTAAATCTTAAAATAATAGCAACTCATTTTAAAGACAAATAACTTAACTCTAATACAATAATGATTAATTAAAAAATATAGACTTTAAACTTTAGAACTTTAAGACTGAGTGAAGAAAAAAGAAAGTGTTTAGAACAAGAATATGAAGATACTGAAGAGTAGAGAAAAAAGATAAAATAGATTGTCTGAAAGAACCTCTCCCGGTGGTTTCCCTAAGCCTTCATGATAGAGAATTCCACAACCTAATGGCGTGGATGAAGAACAGTTGAGAAGATATTAGGGAGTTGTGCCTCGGAACTATTAAAATATGGCTTTTTCTGGACATACAAAACTGGAGTTTTTCATAAAGATATCCAGGTGTTTTTTCATGAATTATCTTTTGCAGGTACATATAGTTTCTGGCATTGAGATAAGTCAAGTCATATCCAAGTATTGCATTTCGAAAACTAGACAGGTGAACAAATTTACGAAGCTCCTGCGTATAGCGTGTGGCGTAATTAAATGCTATTTGAAGTTTTAACTGGGAGGAAGAGTCAAGTTTACTATATATCACCTCAGAGTAGGTTATCACAGGTAGAATAAGTTGTATAACCAAATTACGCCTAATACTAACTGGAGTCATTCTTAAAATACATAACATTCTTAAATTACGCAATGCATAATAAACTTTTTTGACAATACTATTAACATGATCAGCACATGAAAGCGAAAAATTAATATAGAAACCAAGATTTGCAATTTTCGACAAAACAGTTAGCTTGTTAGGATCAATCAACAAATCAGGAACATCATTAAGTTTTATCTCTACAGATAGGAAGTACATATGATTTGGAAGAGTTTAGAAGAAGTACATTGCTATTTGCCAACTCATTAATGTTGTTGAGGTCCTCATTCATTCTGCAACATAAGTCATCAACCAGTCCACTTCTTTTAGATAAATACATTTGTACATCATCAGCATATGCATGGATAGAGGCATAACTGCAGACAGAAAAAATGTCATTTATAAATATAGAGAATAGAAGAGGCCAAGTATAGACCCTTGTGGTACGCCACTTAAGACATATTTATACCCTGACGACAATTGACCAACTTTAACTTTTTGACACCAATCACACAAATAACTGGACATAAGACTTACAGCACTTTCACAGAAACCAAATAAATACCTAAGTTTACTACACAAATGTTGATGGCTTACTTTTTCGAAAGCTTTTGAAAAGTCAAGCAGACAAAGCAAAGTCAAATTGCCAGCATCATATTCCGGTCGTATATCGTTAATGAAATTAACAACAGCGGACGAACACCCGTGTCCAGACTAAAAACCTGATTGAAAAGTGGATAGCAGATTTTTATCAACTAAATGATTAGTTATTTGTAGAGCCATGAGTTTCTCACAGACTTTAGCTAATGGCGATAATATACCTATGGGCCTAAAGTTAACTTTTTTTGTTAGTAAAAATAATTAGCTAAAATAATAGTTGTAAAATCAATAAGATTTTTTATGGGTTTCATCCAAAAATACAGAAAATCCTCTTAAAATCATATAGTTTTAAAAAAAATCTTATTGTTTTCGAGTAAGAGAAAGTCTTATTAAAAATATGTAATTTTCTTATCAATTTGAAATTTTATCTGTTTGATACTTAATAAGGAAATCGTATTGATTTAGTAAGATTTATTTTTGGAATTTTATAAGAAAATCTTATTGATTTTACAAGATTTCTTTTTAAAATTTTATAAGAAAAAATACGCAACGCACAACGGAGTCTTTTTAACATTTTTCCTGAAAATAAACTTTCTTTTAATAGCCAATAAAAATAAGGGAAAATGCATTTTATAAGATTTTATTACAATTTATTAGGTAAAATAGTATAGGAATATGTAAAAATAAAATTACAAAAACTTGAAGAAAAGAAAAATAAAGAAAACATGAATTTTTAGTATTTATTTTTCTAAGAACTTAAGATCCATTATTCAACATGTTGAAACTGATAGGAATTAAATTTAATGATAAATATTGAAAACGTTCTGAAAATTTAAAGAAATACACTGCTTTGCAATAATTTTTTATTTCTCTGTCAATACAAGAAAATCGAAAATGTAACTAGCTAACCACTTGTTGTCTTCCGTTTTTACCCTATTACATTGTTTCAAGCTAGCCTTAAACTTGACTTTAACCAAATTATCCGGCGCTGTCGAGATCATTAACCCATTAACAGCCAAATGGAAAGTAAAAGTGAAAAGTCAAAAAAATGTTTATTTTACAATAGAAAACAAACTAAAATAGCAAAAAAATGTTGTTTTTTTATTTTTTTTATTTTTTATTTATTTTAAGAGAACATATTTAAAAAAAAGATGAGAAACAAATGGAATTGACCCGCTTAACAGGCAATTAACAAAAAAATTCACTAATGCTTAACAACAAAGAAAACTTTAAAAGTTAAAATATTTTGCTGTACTCAAATGAGTACAGTGGCGCTTAATGGGTTAAAGTAACTGATGACTTCCTCAATTTCCATTTTATTGAGTAAAAAACAAAGCCGAAACTGAGTCGCTAAACACTAAAAACGAAATATGTCTTGAGTTTCAAGAATCTCAGTTTCGTTAAAAACAAGCTCTGGAACAGAAATATCCTTTGTTAATTTTTTCTTATTTCAACTTTAAACTTCTTTATTATTTTTATTCTTCACGAATGAAGGTATTGCACAATAATGATTACTTTGCGTAGTACTTTGTTATCGATTAAAATCTGCATTATCCCTTGTCAGCCATATTTTGTGTCATTGTCATTTTGAGAGTATAGGTTTTTAGTTATGGATCGCTACACAAAAGAACAACGCATTAAAATTGTCGAATTTTGGATCTAAAATTCGAAGTCGATGCCGGCAAACGCTACGATCGATTTACTAAAAATGAGGTAACAATCACGACATTAGTGAAAGAACTGTGCGTAACATTGTGAATTAATTTTACCACCCGTACTTGATGTCCCAAAGCTAACCAGAGTGCGGACATCACGCGGTGCTGAGAATATCGCTGCCGTAAGTGAAAGTGTCGACGAGTCCCCCGAAATGTCTATTCGCCATCATTCGTAACAATTGGCCATTTCACAATATGTTGGTGGATTATTTTGTGCCGGAGGTTGAAGCTCAGGGTCTGGACAATGTGTGGTTTCAGCAGGACTTTTATATGTATATATTTATTTTGAATCTTATAATTTTTATCAAAGTTTGAAAATATTTTGTAATTTTTGTTAAACAAGGAAATTCGAAGAGAATTCCCTTCCGAAAAACCCAAAATTTTTACCCTAGTACAGGTTTTGTGACTGTTTCTGCCAATTTTTGCATATATTGCATTAAAATACCAATTCCAACCTTCTTTTAAAAAACCAGAGGGTCAAAACCGATTTTAGACTAAGGGTTGGGCAAAGCTGCTCAAAATTTTCCGTAGAGCATTTTCCGCTCTTAAGATTTTTTGGTTTTTTTCATCCATACAAATTGACAAATTATTATGCATGTTTCTTCATCTCGGCTCCTTCCCATACAACCACTTCCCATACACAAAGTGAAAAGTTTTCTGCAATATTTTCCATGGTCAGAAGAGCGATTTTGCTGAAATTTTAAATGTGTTCTTACTATGTAGTACTTCTACGATGCATAGAAATGGGCGTGATCAGACCAGAACTACGTCATCTTCCATACAAAGTGAAAAATGATTTGCTTCACTACAAAATTCATGACTCTTACAGTTTTAGAGTGCACCCTCATAATGGTATACTCAAAATTTGCGCAATACTCTGGGATAACAAAAAGAAATTATTTAAGATTTTTCTAAAAAAAAATCAATTTATTTTTAAAAATACTTTATTACTAATTTTAGAGTAAAAGTTGTTTAAGAAACTTTTTGTGGAAAGACAATTTTTTGATGTGTATTTGTGATTTTTTTTTAGAAACTTTTCATGTTTCAGTTTTAAAACGTGTTTTTTTCTTTGCACTGTTACTTCATCAATTATGCATTTAAAAAGCCAAATTTGAATTTCATCAATTTTTATGTTTATCTGTCAATCCTCTAAATTTGAAGCAAATCGAAAACATGATAATTTACTTACCAAATGTCAATAAATATTTTTATAAAAAATTGACAGCAAACTGAAAATAAAGCAAAGCTTTTAGCTACGCCTCTGTTTTATGGTTTTTTAGTTTTTTAATATGCTGCTCAATTTAGTGTCGGACTAAGAAGAGAGAAGTATAGTTGTTTTATATTATATCAACATAAAGAAGTTAAGCAGCTTCTGTGCAAACATTTCGGAACATTAAAATTATATTCGTTGGGTGCTGATAACACCATAAGATGGGGAGGGGGTGAATCTAAGTAGTTTCCAATCTTTGAACAAAAACGTCGTTCGGTCGTTGGTGCATTTGCAGAGCTGGTATTATAAAGTACAAAAAACACTGAATAAAAGTTTATCTACAAGAATGGGTAGTAAAATGAAGAGCGAGCAAATCTAATTTTGTCATTATCGCTATGTGTGCTAAGTGCCGTTAGAATGTGCAGGACGAGAATGAAGATGAAGAGTCGTTAGAGTAATAAAAAAAGGAAAATAAGTTTACGATGCGTTTAGGGGTGAGCGGGTGTTTTAATGTGTAAAAGCTTTGCGACACTCGCAAGTGGCCTCATAATGTATCCCTTACATAGATGTTGCATTGCTGCACACTGCTGCGGACTTAATTCAGCGCATAGATACGCTGCATTACTGTCAGATACTTTGAACTTGTGTGCCTTTCATGTGTGTGTGTGTGTGTGTATATGTGTGTATACAGCATAATGTATGAGGTGTCTTTAGCGTGAATTTTTTCTTACTCTCCATATTTATATACATTTAGCTCTATCTAGTTTTTTTATTTGTAAGTATGTTTGAAAGAATCTTGTAGATACAAGTGACAATAGAGCTTTGTGCGTTTGTCGCTGAATGCATCTCCAACAATAAGTGCATCCATCTGATACAATAAACGCTGAGATAAAAGAAAGCATGAAGTTGCAGTTAAGTGAGTTCGGGGCTAGAACATTCTAGCGTTAAAGTTGTTTTTTTTTTATGTCAGCTTATTATTAAAACACAAGATATGTATGCCGCTAAGTCTTGTACAATACTGCCTTTATTGTTTTAACTTTAACATTGCTAAAGCTACATGTAATAAATAATATAATACGTTATAGAAAGAGCGTATATTATATACATATACAAAACAGGGTGATATGTATTATACAACATCTTCCTTTTTATAAAAAATATTTAATTAAAGTAATCTTTTAAATAAGATTTTAATTAAAGATGTTAGTACTATATTACTAAGTTAATACTACTTAAAATACAATCTTTTTGGAGGCTTTACATTTCTTCCAGCTTTAGTTACATATAATCCATCTTTTTCTTTAACAATATTTGGAGTATTCATTTTATTATTAGAGGTTTTTGGAGTATCGTTTTTTTCAGTTATATTAGACTCTGTCTGTGAATCTTTAATTTGATTTTGTTTTTGTAATTCATTTTCAATCAATTCTTTAGCTTGTTTTTCATTTTTATTAACTTCATTTACTAAACTATTATCATTTAATTTCAAAATATGTTCCCTGTTCCTCCTATAGCTTGATCCATCTTTATCTTTTACAATATAAGACCTGGGCTCCTTACAAGTTTCTGTTATAGTACCTGAAGTCCAAAAAGAAGTCGGCGTTTTTCTGAACATGACACTTTCACCTTGACATACCGGATCTAAGTATTTTTTGCCTTTATTATAATAATCAGCAGACCTCTGTTTTTGATAATTTACTTGCTTTTGATATTTATACATATTCACAACCTTTGGCTTAAAATTTTTTTCTATTGAAGGAATTTTTGTTCTCAACGGTCTCGACATTAACAAATCCGCAGGGCTTGGTAATCCTGATTTTGGTGTTGTTCTGTAATGAAGTAATCCAACATAAGGATCAGATTTACTTTCGAAACACTTTGCAAGCATCTTTTTTATCGTTTGAATTGAACGCTCAGCCATTCCATTCGATTTGGGAAAATATGGACTGGACGTCGAGTGTTCTATTTTCCAATCCTGACAAAACATTTTAAATTCTTGCGAATTGAATGGCGGACCATTGTCAGATATTAAAATTTGAGGCACCCCATGTCTGGCAAAGATAGATTTCATTTTTGTTATAACTTGGTTGCTTGAATAACCGTTGGATAATATTTCAATCTCTATATATTTTGAAAAATAGTCTACAACTAGTAGATACGTTTGTTTGTTGAATTCAAACAAATCGCACCCTAGTTTGTACCAAGGAATGTTTATGATATCATGCGATAACAGTTGCTGTTGTGGATTAGCATTTTTGTATTTAATGCAAGTCTCACAGCTTGAAACTACGTTAAAAATGTCGTTGTTCATGTTTGGCCAATATATGGACTGTCTGGCTAGAGCCTGATTTCTTTTAATGCCCAAATGTCCTTCATGTAAATTTTTAAGAACTGATTTTCGTAAAGCAGTTGGTACCAAAATTTGATTATTTTTTAAAATTAAGCCATTAATTATATGAATATCGTCTTTAATTTTGAAATACGGTGCGACTTCTGTATCTATAAATTTCTTTTTTTGTGGCCAACCATTTTTAACGTAATTTTTTATTTTTTCAAACACTTTGTCTGTTTTTTGTTTTTCTTTAATATCAGTCATCATTGAATTGGAAAAAGGAAGTTGCGACAGCACTAAATTGCAATGTAACGAAATGTCTTGGTCCATGTTTATGCACGCATTGTTTGGAAGGGGTGCTCGTGAAAGAGTGTCTGCAATGTAAAGATATTTGCCTGGCTTGAAATGAACTGAAAGATCATAGCTCTTAAGTCGGAGCATGAATCGCTGCAACCTTGCCGGAATCTTATGAAGCGGTTTTTTAAAAAGGGTAACCAAAGGCTTATGATCAGTTTCGACTAAGACTTTCATGCCATAAACATACTGGTGGAACTTAGTACAACCATACAAAATAGCAAACAACTCTTTTTCAATCTGGGCATAATTAACTTCACAATCCGTCAAAGACGCTGAAGCATATGCTATCGGATGCCTGTCATGCATTATACATGCGCCCACTGCAAATTTGGAAGCATCAACAGATAAAACTAACTGTTTTTCCGTATCAAAATAGGTAAGAACCGGTGCACTAGTAATTGCTTGCTTCAAATGTTTAAATTCTTCTTCGTGAATAGTATCCCAATGCCAAACTACATCTTTTCTTAATAAGTCGCGTAAGTTTTTATTCTTCACTGCTAAATTTTCTACAAATGATCCTAAATAGTTGATCATTCCCATAAATCTTTGCAATTCCTCTACTGACTTTGGAGCAGGAATTTGCAAAATAGCTTTTATTTTTTCATTATCAGGGCTTACCCCACTCTCATCAAAAATATGACCTAAAAACTTTATCTTATTTAATCCTATTTTGGATTTATCTTTGTTGAATTTAAGCCCAACAGCTTTTGCTCTTTCCAGTACTGTCAATAATATTCTATTATGCTTTTCAATTGTGTCTGCATATATTAAGAAATCATCTATATAAATAATAAGACCCTCAATATTTTCAAAAAGTTTTATCATTTCGCTATGGAAAATTTCTGGTGCCGCATTTATACCGAATGGCAGCCTTAAAAACCGATACCTTCCAAAAGGTGTATTAAAGGTGCACAACTTTGATGACTCTTCGTCTAATGGGACCATCCAAAAACCTGAGTTTGCATCTAAAGTACTAAAAAACTTAGATCCGCATAATCTAGCTTTACAGTCCTCTACATTAGGGAATGGAAAACGCGGTCTCAGGATAGCCTCATTTAAATGGCGAGGATCTAAGCATAATCTTAATTTGCCGTTCGGTTTTTTAATCAGAACTATTGAACTCACCCACTCAGTTGGTTCAGAAACAGGAACTATAACTTGTAAATCAACCATTCTTTTTAATTCATTTTTTAAATGAATTTGCAAACGAAATGGTATTTTCCTCGGTGGATCAATTACAGGAGTTACATTTTTATTCACTTTTAATTTACATTTATGTTTCAAAAAGCCTAAACCAGTAAAAATTGATGCATAATCTTCAAAAATTTTATTTGTGCTGCTTATTATATTAACATTGTGAATAAGATTCATATTTATGGCTGTATTTAAACCAATAATATTTTTATAAGGCATTTTTAGAATATGAAAATTTTCTGTGTACTGTTTATCATGAAATACAAAATTTATCTCTATAATGCCCAAATGCTGAAGTTTTTCACCACTAACAGTTAATAATCTAATGCGTGACTCTTGAACTTTACTAGTTAAATTAAAAAATTTTACAATTTCTTCTGAAATTATATTTGTTTGAGCTCCAGTATCTACTTGAAAATTGAAACTTTTGTTTTTAATCATCACCTCAATTGTCCATTCTTTTGCTTCACCGTCGTATCGTTGCTGTTGTTGTTTTAAACCGTTATCACTCACTGCAACAATTTCGCCACAACGTTTTTTGTATAAACTGCAATTTTCGTCTGACAGAGAGGCTGAGAGCACTTGTAATGTTCCAACGAAGAGATCGACGCCTTCATTGTTGTTGTCATTGTCGCCTTGTTTATCGAACTGCGGGAGCGCTTGCAACTTTCCAACGAAGAGATTATCATAGTCATATTCGTTATGCTCCCCACCATCGTCGTCTTCTTGATATATATTTTGTACATATTTATTTTTACCATTCGAGTTACTGTTTCTTGACTGCCTATGTTCATAATTGTCTTTTGAAAAGCACATTTTTGCGAAGTGATTCCTTTTCCTACATATATTGCAAATCACGCCATATGCCGGACATCTACTTAGATGAATATTTCCACATTTGTTGCATTTTTGCTGCGAACCGCTAGACGACGTCTGCGTTGACCTTTTGTTGTTGGTATTTGCTGCTGACCATTTATTAAATTTTTGTATAGCACCGACACATGCTTCAGAATTTTCGCTACTCACTTGTTGAAGTTGAGAAACATTTCCTTTGACAATTTCTAGATTTTTCGATATGTCTACCGCTTTTTGTAAAGTTATATCACCTTCACTTAGTAGTCTTTCTTTTATGAATGATTTTTGCATTGACAATCCGCAAATAAAAATGTCTTTGACCAAATCTTCACGTAAAGTTTCGAATTTGCAATTTAAACTTAAATTTTTTAACACGGTGACATATTCATCAATTGATTCATTGGCTTCCTGCTTTCTGATAAAAAACGTATGCCTCTCCATGGCAAGATTGACCTTTGGCAGAAAATAGGAATCAAATTTTTCCAGCAAGTCACTGTATTTCACTGCGTCTACATCCAAATTAAAAGAGTTAAAAATTAATAGTGCTTGTGGACCCATGTGGTGTAAAAGAAGCGCCACTTTTCGCTGGTCTGTTTGTTCTTCTAAACTAGAAGCACGTAAAAATATTTTAAATTGGTTTTTCCAGTTTCTCCATGTATCAGCCTGGTTCGAATTTTTTAAGTGAATCTGTTGAATAGTTGACGCGAAAAATTGAGGAGACTGCATTGCAAATTTTTTTTCGTCTTCAACTATTTCTTCTTTTGGTGGCATTACTTTTTTAAAGTCACATCTGACACCATATTAAAACACAAGATATGTATGCCGCTAAGTCTTGTACAATACTGCCTTTATTGTTTTAACTTTAACATTGCTAAAGCTACATGTAATAAATAATATAATACGTTATAGAAAGAGCGTATATTATATACATATACAAAACAGGGTGATATGTATTATACAACACTTATCTTTTGAAGGATTCAGCAAATATTCACTCAACCATATAAATAAACACGCTCTATATAGAAAAGAATAAAAAGTACACCAAATGAATAGCTATGCATATTAGAACAATTATAGCGCACTACACTCTAAAAAAAAATATATGTCAGTCTAATATAATTAGAATAGTAATTTTTTCTATAAAATTAAAATTATTACACTTCCTACAGTAACTATGCTCTAAGAAATAGAGAATTTTAATAAAAGGAATTAGTTTTCTTAATATACAGTGACACATATTCGTATAAACTCACTCTTAATTTTAAATTTGCTACCTTCTCTCTCTTTTATTAATGCATTTTTCAAAACAAATTCAAACTCATATTGTTCACTAAACTAACGGAAATTTGAACTGAGTGCAAAAAGCTGTTTTCGTTGTTGTTGTTTTATATAAATCAGTTCAGTTTAAATATTTTACTAAAAACAAGTTCACATTCCTTTAAACGCACCTGAATAAGGAGGTCGAAAATATATTAGTGGTTTAAAGAAATAAGTATTTGCTTGTATTTAATTAACAATTGGTAAGTTTTGTTTAATTTAAATGTAAAAATATTTTCTTAATGATATTTTTTTAAGATTTTATCAAAATGCCAAAGGGAAAATACCTCAATGACACAGAAAAATTCCAAATCAACCTGTACCATAAAGAGTGTTATTCAAATCGGGAAATTGGGCGGAGACTAGGAAGATCAGAAGCAGTCGTCCGCTCTTTTTTAAAAAACGGTGTTAATTATGGAGTAAAAAAATCCACGAAAGGCAATCGAAAACTGAGTATTCGCCAAGTTAATCAAATTAGGAAGGAAGCCCACCACAAGTTTTTTGAACTCAACTCAAATAAAAGAAAAAGTAGATCTTCCAGTGACAACGAGGCACATTGCACACATTTTACGTAACTCAGATAACGTTAAATGGAAAAAACCGGTGGCATGATTTGCGAAACAATGACGTACGTATGTCAAAAAGAAACTTTGGTGGTGGCAGCGTTATGGTGTGGGCGGCATTTTCATCTAGAGGTAAAGCAAATATCTGCTTAGTGCCGCCCAAAATGAATTCTAGAAAATACACGGAATTGTTGGATGATGCTCTCATTTCATTTTTGGATGATAAAATGGATGAAGACAGTATTTTTCAACAGGATAATGCTGCCATTCACGTTTCTAAAGAGGCATTAAAGTGGTTTGAAGAGCACAACATCCCACTTATGAAATGGCCTGCATGCAGTCCCGATTTGAATCCGGTGGAGAATCTTTGGGGATGCATATCACGCAAAATCTATGGACAAAAAGCCCAAGGACACCTTTACAAAACCGTGCTAGAGCTCAAGTTGGCCATTAAGGAAGCTTGGGAAGATTTAGATCGTCAGTTGCTGGAAAATTTAGTGAAGTCGATGCCGAATCGTATATTTGAAGTTATAAATAAAAATGGTGGACCAATTAATTATTGAAAATTAAATAAATACCCATTCCTATTGAAAATTAAGTTGATGCGTTTAAACGAATATGTACTTTTTTTAAGTAAAATATTTAAACGGAAATGATTTATATAAAACAACAACAACGAAAACAGGTTTTTGCACTCAGTACAAATTTCCGTTAGTTTAGTAAACAATATGAGTTGGAATTTGTTTTGAGTAATGCATTAATAAAAGAGAGAGAAGGTAGCAAATTTAAAATTAAGAGTGCGTTTATACGAATATGTGTCACTGTAGATAGTGTTATAAATAGCCCACGCATTGTTGTGATGACAACGCCAATGTTGTTATTATTACTTAGAAATAAGAAGTTGGCGTAAGGACTTGTTGTCCAAAAGCTTTCTTGTTACATGTTTTTGAACAGTGAGCAGTTTTTTGTCCTGAACTGTCAAAATTAGCCATTTCGCTATTTTGCGAATGGAGAACAGGTAAACAAATAAAACTTCGATTTTTAATACTTAATTGCGATCTATTCTTTGAAGTTGGTTGTTTCAATAGCCAGTTTTCAGTTAAACACTAGCTTTCTAGTGGAAGCAAAAAACCCGTTTCAATTCTAAGGTGTACTTCGACAGACTCGTCGAACTCCGAGTAGCGAAAAAATAAGAGGCAACTGGAACAGACACTAACCCTGATTAAAAAAATATTTACTGCCTTATCGTCGTATAATAGAATGGCCGATAAGAAAATAAATTCTTGCGATCTCAACAAAGGGATTTCTTCGAACAAGTTCCAAATTATATAAAACTTAAACAGTGGTTGGTCATAGCTTAATTACTCAAGACTACTAAAGATGGAAAGAGTAGCACCTTTTGAAACACTTTATCTATTTTGCTGTGTGATTGACTCTATCCTGAGTCATTGTTGTTCCCTCCTTGAAAACTTACTTGATCTAAATAGCTCTCCATTAGACTTCATATAAAACTTTGATTAATTGAATTTAACATTATGTTGTGTTTAGTGCCAATAAAATTTAATTAATTAAATTTGAAGTGTTTTAATTAATTTTTTGTTTAAATTTATCATTGATTTGCAGTTTACCAATCTAAGAGATACAAGGTTAAGCAGCAGTAACAGTCATTTTACGGCTTCGTCAACTTCTCTCTGCTTGCACCTGTGTTTCTTAACCGATTTTGATTATTTTGTTTTTTAAATGAATAAGAGTGGGGAGAAAAAGAACAATAAAAATATATTTTCATAAGCTTAGGTACATTACGATCAGTATAAATACATATTTTTATATATTTTTATTTATTAAGAATAATAAAAATTGATTATACATAATTAGAAAAGGAACAAAAAGTGTAGTTTTATAAAAATATATGTATATTAAATATGTAATATATAGGCATTTCGACTGAAAAATCTATCGTAACCAAAAAATGAAAACTTATTTGAAACTTATTGTTTAATTATATTATCTAAGATAAACATTTTTATTGCATTATTTTAACCAATTTATACATAAATTCATTTACTACGATGACCAAATCATCTGCACTGTTTCACAGATGTAGTTTTTCTTTTTCATAAATGTTTAGATCATTTTTCGTCAACCTTTTTGTTTTACTAAAAATTAAAGAAATTAGCTTAAGATAACGAAAAAATTATTGAGGCAAGGAAAAGACAATATATTAATTTTTTTTTAATTACTAAACCATATGATTACCTAACTACCTAATTACTTATTTACCCAATTGAACTGCAATGGAAATTTAAGTAACGTAACTCCATTAACGTAACTTCACATAGTGGAACGAGGTGGCCATTTAGAAAATCGAAATAAAAAACTAAAATGAAATAATTGAATAAACTGTCATAAAATGCCATTTGAAAGCTATTACTTCAAACTATTGAAATAAAGAACGAAATAACTAAAAACTTTTTTAAATTTGTTGAAGCGAAAATATTGTTATTTACGTTCTGTTATTTACTTACTTCACGAATATTGCCTTCCAAGTTATTATGCTTTAAAAAAGTTTAAAATAACGCAATTGCCAAATATAGTCACTAGGGAAGTCAGACCTGGGATCCCGGGTAAATAAAATATTATAAGGACGATGAGTGTGAATCAGTGGTCACTGGAGCAAAATGTTTGCAGAACCAGCAACATTGGGAAGTCAGCTAAGTATTAAAAAATTGTCAGATATTCTGAATAAAGAAACTAATTTGTTTTGTGGTGGTACTATTATCGTACAACTATTTCTCCAACTAGCATAAAATCAGAATGGTACTTCTCATCAGCAGGTTATATTTGTAACAATATCCGAACAAATCTCTTTGAAAAACTAGACGCGTTGATCAGCTTAATATATTAAGTTAAAAAGAATTAAAAATACAAAATTTAATTTTGAAAAGTCTTTTCTAACCCTAAATTTTCTTAACACAATAGGTGCGTTTCCGTAAACATTGTCGAGTAAGAAAGAGTAAATCTTTGAAATAAATAAAAACTATTGGAATGGAAACCAGAAGCATGTTAAATTGTAAAAAAACTAAATGTAAATTTTAATTTGAGAACTAATTTTAATATTGTAATACATGTGAATGTGACAATTTTTCTTCATTTTCTTCAAACGCTTTTATTTGACAGTTTACACAATTTAAGTCCGAAAAATGTTCCAGCACTTTTTGTGGTTTTATCTATTTTTGAGAGACTTTTTCGTATTCTCACTCTTTTGACAGTTTTAACATTTTTAGTCCAAAAAGTACGGGAACAGACCTAAAGTTGATAAGATAATTTGAAGCGTTAATAGTACTTTTAATGATACTATTCAACATTTAATAGGTTATGTAACAATTTGTAAATTTATTTTTCATTGCACAACATAAGCAAACAAGAAATGAAAATTTGACATTTCCTTGTGTTCAACTATGAAATGTCAACTTCGTTTTGACACTTTCGGTCACCGGCTCTCCGCCCTAACACTACCTTGTCTAATTTTGTCATGGTTCTTATAATGTGGAAGAAATTTTTTCAGCACACTTCGAGCAACTTTGCAGTTCGAGAGAGTGATTTTATGCTTGTTCTTATTCTCTCTTTTGAGCTAGAAAAAGTACGGAAACACGTTCTAGCACATTGCAAGTTACTACAGTCGAGTACGGAAACAGACCTTATAAAAAGAAAAAAAAGGAACATTTTTAACAGTTATATAATAATACCTCAAACAGTTCTGTACTTGATTTTATTATGTTTTGTATTTATTATAGTTTCCAGAATAAACATGCATGTTTTTAAATCGATATTAAGAAAAAAAGAGAGCTATAACGGTTTTCGAACAGTTTAAATCGAAATTTATTGCTTCAATTTCAATGAATCTTATTGCATTTTATTCGTAATCTTGTCCTTTAAGCATCTCTCTAAATTCAAGTGCCTATTCTTTTTTATTTAATTTTTTTAGACAAAAAGCACGCGCAAATCTCTCTTTTTTTAACTATTTACTCCAACTTTCACCATAATTAAAAAAAGCCCCTGGGGATCGTGCGTAGGGAGTACCGATATATGATCTATATATACTTTAAAACGACATTTGATTTGTTTGTTTCAGATACATGGGAAAGGCAATATCATCGAACCGTTTTTGATATCTTGTTTCCAATGCCATTTTCAGCGCCTTTTATAAAGAAGCCTGAATATAGTTTAAAAATAATTTTTTATAAAGTATTTTTGTACAATTTTTAAAAAAAATAATAACTTCTTGTATCTAAAAAAAATGTTTGAAAAAAGCTGCTTTTTTTCTTGTTGCACGTATATTATACCCTAATAAAACTTTGCTAGTCTTTAATATTATTTAATATTTTTTTGTTTATTAACAATATGTTTTGTTTTGTTACTTTAAATTACTTACTTCTAAAAGTTTTCAATCCCGAACTAGTCCAGTGATCCCGGGATTGAGATTTTCAATTCCGATAATCCCGGGATCGAGAAAAGCTTCTGGGATTGGACTCCCTAATAGTCACCGAGACCTGTCTCTTCAGAAGTGCCTCTTCAGAGTCTTTTTAACAAAAAAGCTGAAAGTATTCTGCAAAACTCCACTTTTAGTGAAAAAAGGGCCATGTTAGAGTTCAAATGGGGATTTGATGGGAGCTCAAGTCATAGTTTATATAAACAAAAATCTACCCCAGAAGAGCAAAATGACGAGTTCTTATTTGTCGAATCTTTGGTGACATTGCGCATCACTAACTTAAAAAACAATTATAAAGAGTGGTTTAATAGAATTCATTCAACCGTAGTTCAGCCGATCAATTGAATTTTCATTCAAACATAAAAATAGACAACTTGTTGAAGCTGAAGAGCTACAAATAAAAAATCAAATCGAAAATTTAATCAAATTTATAGCAGTTCTTGAAGAAAACCATAAGTGTTTAATTCAAATGTATTGGAATCCTATCCTTAATGTTTTAGAAAAAACTAGCTCTTCAAATTGTTATATTTGTGGTGCAACCCCTACAGAAATGAGTTCACCTGCTGTTTTGAAAAGCCTGTAAAAGAAGAAGTTCTGAAGTCTGGAATATCTTCGCTTTGTGCTTCGATTAAATGTTTCGAATTTTTGTTCTACATTGCCTACAGAATCTCTTTATGTCGTTGGCGAGTTTAAAGTCAGGAAGATAAGTCAACTGTGGAAGGGAATAAAATAAAGATGCAATCAGAATTCAAAAATAAATTGTGGTTAATTTTAGATAGGGTAAAACGGGGGTATGGCAGCTCGAGTGATGGCAAGACAGCTAGGCGTTTTTTAAAAGCTTTAGCGTTATCTCGGCTGATAAAACCAACTTAGATTTGAATCTTTTAAAAAATTTTAATCTTGTCTTAAGGGCAATTGCAAACGGGAAAAATGTGAATATGTTCAAATTTGAAAATTTAGTAGCGAAAATATGGAAAATTTTATGGTACGATTATTCCTGGTACCAAATGTCACCAACAGTCCATTAAATTCTATCCATTAAATTCTTGTGCACAGATGTACAAATATTAAAAATTTTACTTTGCCAGAAGCAAAGCATAAAGATATACGAAATTTTCAAGAAAACAATGTAATTATGATCTAAAGGTTGCGCTTCTTGTATCATCTGAGGCCCAAATGTATTGCGGAAGAAAAGGGGGATTTTTCAAGAACTTTTATTTCTTATGTATCCAGCGATAGAGATTAAGAATTTATTTATTATGAATTTTTTGTTGCATTTTTTTTTCTGATTTTAATTGAAGATTTACTATTCCCAGTTTTTGTTCGCATGAATACAGGCAAAAAAATTTGAACACAAATTTAAAATTCATACTTTTTTTTAACATTTTATGTCTTTTTAGTGTTTGGAAACCTCATTTGGTATGAGAGATATGCGTGTTTTTTGACCGATTTAAAAATTTCTTCTTTATAAAATTCTTCCGTTTTAGGTGTTGTCTGTCTGAAATGTTATTCTGTTATGACTGTTTTTCGCGGAGTTACGACTAGTGTCCGACCGAATATTTGGTTTCGGTTACGGCCAGTTTCGGCCCTTTTTGTCAGTATTTATCGTGTTAACGGAAAATATTTTAAATAATTATTTGTAAAAACTTGAATTTTCATTTTAATAACCAGTTTCGGTTTCGGTCGAATATTAGAAAATGGCCGAATATTCGGTTTCGGCCAAAATTCCGGTTTCGGTCGGACACTAGTTATGCCACTTTTAAAATAAATTTTTTAAGGGAGGGGGCGTGTCCGTTCACCGATCTCAACCATTTGTACAAATTTTTAATTTACTGCTCTAAAATACATATATACCAAATTTCATTGCATTCGATAACGTTTATTATCAATGATAGCATGTCGTATGAAACCGTTTCACTGTGCGCCTAATCAAAATGCCTAATAAAAAAAACCAGAGAAAAATTTTCATATTTGATCACTTGGAAAATAAACTTATGTTATTTCAAACCCTTCTAAAAAAAGCAGGGATAGAAAATAACGATTATTTCCAAAAATTAAATCGAAAAAAATCAACATGTTCCCATTGTCGGAGCACATTTTGGATAACTTCATTATGCTGCTTAATGCATCCTCTATCGAAATAAGATATGATTTTTATTTCTTGAGTTTTACCAATAAAAATTGAATTTAATTATTATTCACTGATTTCTATTTTTTTCATCAAAAATAAGAGTTATTTTTTGATTTTTATTTTTCTGTTCAGAAATAAGACTTATTTTTGAGTTTTATTTATATTGCTCAAGAATAAAAATTGTTCCTCAATTTTTATTTTTTTCGCTCAGAAATAAAAGTTATAACTCAATTTTTATTTTTATGCCCAGAAATAAGAATTATTAGTTGAGTTTTATTTTTTCGCTCAAAAATAAAAATCATGTGTCGAGTTTTACTTTTTTTCCTCAAACATAAAACTCAAAACACCACACAGCTTTGTTGTTGCTGGCGCATGCTCGCCTTGAGTATGCCTTGTGTGCGTACGTAAAAAGTGTATTTGGGGGGTTTCAACATATGGCACGATTACGATAACTCGGACGCCGTAATTTTAAAGAGATTTTTTGTTAAGAACCACAAACAAATTAATTTGGTCGAACAAAAAATCGATAGCTTTTTATAGCTTTTAGCTTTAGCTTTAGATAGTTATCGATTTTTAAATTTTTTCCCTTGGTAAAAGATCTGTTCAATAAAATATCTATATCTTTTCCAATTTTTAAAAAATATAGAAAATTAACATGTCATATGAAAGATAATTTAATAGTCTATTCGAAAAAATACACATCAAAAAATTTTAGCAATAAATTGAATTTTATGAGTAGTTTTATATTATGGTTGCTTTTCAGTTGTGACAAAACCGTTTTTTTCTCAAAAATTTCGATTATTTATATGCAAATAATACATTAGATATTTAAAGACTAAAGTTTTATCTTTCATCAATCAATCAAATTTCAAAATCAATTTTAGTTTTTCGAATTAACTGTAAGTTAAATATGTTTGTTGCAAGGATAAACTATTTGATTTTATAAAATAAAAGCTGTTGACCAAAAGTGATCAGCTAAAATTTTAAAATTTTTTCACTGGCTAGAAATATTAATTCATATAAATATTACAGCTTCAATTTTGCCTTAAAATAAAATATAAAAAATAAATATGCTTGAAAAAAACAACATACAAATTAAGTCACTCTTAAATGGTATACACCAAAGATAAATTTTCAAGCTTTAATAATTCAAAAATTATACTAATAACGGTAGTTTTTGAGTTTACATATACATACAAATAGCTATGAAATGTGAAATACTCAATGGATTTTATTGACTTAACATTTTTGTAAAAGCTTATTTAGTTATCTTTAAAAAGATTTGTTAACCACTATAGCAAGAAAACAAATAGAAAGTTTCCTTAGGGGATCAATGAACACAAATATTGTATTAAACAAATCGATAACTCTTACACAAATAGATAAATCCATTTGTCCTTCGCTCCCATTTCAATCCACTGAAATTGAACTTTTTAATTTAATGTAATATTTAGTTTTTCTACTTAAATCCAGCTATACTCCTTCTTCAAGTTAGCTGAAAACTTTTTTATAATTAGTTTTAGTTGGTATGATATTAGATTACGGGAGGGTAAAACCCCTTTAATCCCCTCGTCGTAATAAAGCGCTGGCCAAATAGTTAATAATTCTCAGAAGCATACACATGCGCTCAAGAATTATCACATGGAAAGTTGCCAGTTCTAATTCCCACAAAAATTATCTTTTTCCCACAGCAATTCAAAAAAATTCTCACGTGGGAGATTTTTACTAAAAAATTCCAACCAAAAACCCTAAAGCCATAAAAATTACACCAAAAATCCTACAGTTATAAATATACCACAAAAATCCCACAAACCATAAAAAAATAAATAATTCAATTCAATTCAAAAAAGTAAGCAGTTATAAAATACTATGTTTCTGGCGAATTAAGCCAGTGTTTACTCCCATGAAAAAGCAAGTTGAGTTAAATTTCGAAAAATCTCCGAAACTCTATGAAACTTATTGATTTTTGTGGGTTCTGTAATTTATCATAATACAAAATGACGTATGGAAGATTTTTTTGGAACTCTGCACAGACGTATACTATGTTTTGTTAGGAAAATCACGAAAAATGGATATTTATACAAAACTACAAACTAGTACTTAATAAAAAATAAAAAATGCAGAAAACGTTAAAAATGTTTAGAAATTAATATATGTTTCTGCAGCGTAAAGGTAGTTTATACATTGACTTGTTAAAATTTTTAACGTTTTCTGCATTTTTTTACATTGAAGTAAACATACAATTTCTGGAAATTTATAAATATAAATTTTCGAGATTTTTTTAACAGAAAAAGCAATAAAAATTTTAAAAAAAATTGACGAGCCCAAATCGACTCAGCTATCCAAAGTTTTGACAATTAATTGTCAAAATCAGTTGTAGTGAGTACCACCACTAAATTAACAGATTGCACAAATTTAGCTTTATAATATTTAATGTTCGAAAATCATTAAAACCGTAAAATTTATTCATATATTTATGAGGAAATAAAAATAACGTGTGGGAAAAAAACTAGTTTAGGCTGTGTTATTGATTCCTGTAGCAACAGGAAATATAGAATTTTTTATTTTTTCACAAATATATATTAATAAAACTAAAATCAGAAATAAATTTGAAATTCCCACATTGTGTGGGGTTCTTCGAACTAAAGATTTATTTAGGAAAAAACTATGTGAACTGCACCAATTTCAAACAATCGTCAGAAATCATAAAAAAAGTTTTATCAATATATGTATAAAAAATAATTTTATTTCATCATTTGTGACTGTTCGAAATTTGCCGTTTCATTAACTTTATAATTTAAATGATTTTAGTTAATATATGCAATTCTTTTTGTTTTGTTTACAAATACTTTGTTTCGAATAAAATAATGATAATTTTAAAGCACACATTTTAAAAATATACGTTTTAGTTCTTTTTTTTTAGTTCCAGGTTTTTCACCAAAAAGTTTCTTTTCTGAAATTGCAAGTTTTTAAAAAAAATGACAACACTGACTCACTCATATTCACTTAAATTTTCCCGGTACTTACAACAAGCCGCTCAGTATGAGTTTTTAGTCAATTTGTGAGCAAGATTCAACGAAAATTCTTGGGGATGACTGACATCTGAAATAGCACTGTTAACGAATACGACTATTTCATTTATGTTTTGTAAATATTCAAAACAATGCAAATAAAAACAACAAAAACAAAAAAATAAAAACAAGATTTAATGTACAGAAAATATTTAAAAATACAATAAAAAAATGACACATGAGTTCTTATTTATATAGTTCTTTTAATTCATCGTATTGTTATAATATGCGTTATTATTTGATTTTGACTATATATGCTTATCGAATTTTCTTCATATGCAATTTAAAAATTATGGCTTCTTATGTTTTATGTAAATTAATCGCATTTGCATTGTTATGAATATTTGCAAAACATAAATGAAATAGTCGTATTCGTTAACAGTGCTATTTCAGATGTCAGTCATCCCCAAGAATTTTCGTTGAATCTTGCTCACAAATTGACTAAAAACTCATACTGAGCGGCTTGTTGTAAGTACCGGGAAAATTTAAGTGAATATGAGTGAGTCAGTGTTGCCATTTTTTTTAAAAACTTGCAATTTCAGAAAAGAAACTTTTTGGTGAAAAACCTGGAACTAAAAAAAAAGAACTAAAACGTATATTTTTAAAATGTGTGCTTTAAAATTATCATTATTTTATTCGAAACAAAGTATTTGTAAACAAAACAAAAAGAATTGCATATATTAACTAAAATCATTTAAATTATAAAGTTAATGAAACGGCAAATTTCGAACAGTCACAAATGATGAAATAAAATTATTTTTTATACATATATTGATAAAACTTTTTTTATGATTTCTGACGATTGTTTGAAATTGGTGCAGTTCACATAGTTTTTTCCTAAATAAATCTTTAGTTCGAAGAACCCCACACAATGTGGGAATTTCAAATTTATTTCTGATTTTAGTTTTATTAATATATATTTGTGAAAAAATAAAAAATTCTATATTTCCTGTTGCTACAGGAATCAATAACACAGCCTAAACTAGTTTTTTTCCCACACGTTATTTTTATTTCCTCATAAATATATGAATAAATTTTACGGTTTTAATGATTTTCGAACATTAAATATTATAAAGCTAAATTTGTGCAATCTGTTAATTTAGTGGTGGTACTCACTACAACTGATTTTGACAATTAATTGTCAAAACTTTGGATAGCTGAGTCGATTTGGGCTCGTCAATTTTTTTTAAAATTTTTATTGCTTTTTCTGTTAAAAAAATCTCGAAAATTTATATTTATAAATTTCCAGAAATTGTATGTTTACTTCAATGTAAAAAAATGCAGAAAACGTTAAAAATTTTAACAAGTCAATGTATAAACTACCTTTACGCTGCAGAAACATATATTAATTTCTAAACATTTTTAACGTTTTCTGCATTTTTTATTTTTTATTAAGTACTAGTTTGTAGTTTTGTATAAATATCCATTTTTCGTGATTTTCCTAACAAAACATAGTATACGTCTGTGCAGAGTTCCAAAAAAATCTTCCATACGTCATTTTGTATTATGATAAATTACAGAACCCACAAAAATCAATAAGTTTCATAGAGTTTCGGAGATTTTTCGAAATTTAACTCAACTTGCTTTTTCATGGGAGTAAACACTGGCTTAATTCGCCAGAAACATAGTATTTTATAACTGCTTACTTTTTTGAATTGAATTGAATTATTTATTTTTTTATGGTTTGTGGGATTTTTGTGGTATATTTATAACTGTAGGATTTTTGGTGTAATTTTTATGGCTTTAGGGTTTTTGGTTGGAATTTTTTAGTAAAAATCTCCCACGTGAGAATTTTTTTGAATTGCTGTGGGAAAAAGATAATTTTTGTGGGAATTAGAACTGGCAACTTTCCATGTGATAATTCTTGAGCGCATGTGTATGCTTCTGAGAATTATTAACTATTTGGCCAGCGCTTTATTACGACGAGGGGATTAAAGGGGTTTTACCCTCCCGTAATCTAATATCATACCAACTAAAACTAATTATAAAAAAGTTTTCAGCTAACTTGAAGAAGGAGTATAGCTGGATTTAAGTAGAAAAACTAAATATTACATTAAATTAAAAAGTTCAATTTCAGTGGATTGAAATGGGAGCGAAGGACAAATGGATTTATCTATTTGTGTAAGAGTTATCGATTTGTTTAATACAATATTTGTGTTCATTGATCCCCTAAGGAAACTTTCTATTTGTTTTCTTGCTATAGTGGTTAACAAATCTTTTTAAAGATAACTAAATAAGCTTTTACAAAAATGTTAAGTCAATAAAATCCATTGAGTATTTCACATTTCATAGCTATTTGTATGTATATGTAAACTCAAAAACTACCGTTATTAGTATAATTTTTGAATTATTAAAGCTTGAAAATTTATCTTTGGTGTATACCATTTAAGAGTGACTTAATTTGTATGTTGTTTTTTTCAAGCATATTTATTTTTTATATTTTATTTTAAGGCAAAATTGAAGCTGTAATATTTATATGAATTAATATTTCTAGCCAGTGAAAAAATTTTAAAATTTTAGCTGATCACTTTTGGTCAACAGCTTTTATTTTATAAAATCAAATAGTTTATCCTTGCAACAAACATATTTAACTTACAGTTAATTCGAAAAACTAAAATTGATTTTGAAATTTGATTGATTGATGAAAGATAAAACTTTAGTCTTTAAATATCTAATGTATTATTTGCATATAAATAATCGAAATTTTTGAGAAAAAAACGGTTTTGTCACAACTGAAAAGCAACCATAATATAAAACTACTCATAAAATTCAATTTATTGCTAAAATTTTTTGATGTGTATTTTTTCGAATAGACTATTAAATTATCTTTTATATGACATGTTAATTTTCTATAATTTTTAAAAATTGGAAAAGATATAGATATTTTATTGAACAGATCTTTTACCAAGGGAAAAAATTTAAAAATCGATAACTATCTAAAGCTAAAGCTAAAAGCTATAAAAAGCTATCGATTTTTTGTTCGACCAAATTAATTTGTTTGTGGTTCTTAACAAAAAATCTCTTTAAAATTACGGCGCCCGAGTTATCGTAATCGTGCCATATGTTGAAACCCCCCAAACACACTTTTTACGTACGCACACAAGGCATACTCAAGGCGAGCATGCGCCAGCAACAACAAAGCTGTGTGGTGTTTTGAGTTTTATGTTTGAGGAAAAAAAGTAAAACTCGACACATGATTTTTATTTTTGAGCGAAAAAATAAAACTCAACAAATAATTCTTATTTCTGGGCATAAAAATAAAAATTGAGTTATAACTTTTATTTCTGAGCGAAAAAAATAAAAATTGAGGAACAATTTTTATTCTTGAGCAATATAAATAAAACTCAAAAATAAGTCTTATTTCTGAACAGAAAAATAAAAATAAAAAAAAAACTCTTATATTTGATGAAAAAAATAGAAATCGAAACATAATTCTTATTTTTGAGCAATACAATAAAAAATCGAAAAATAATAATTATTCTTTGAGTTTTTGGATATCTCTTATAAGAGTTACGATCCCTGAAAAAAAGTTGTATACAAATAGTCTTGCCCAATTCAGAGAGTTTTGCAAATTTTTTAATCCAAGTCAAAAATCACTTACGGAGGCACATACATTTGCTTATATCTTAAAATTCTTAGGGTCCAATGTTGTCATTGTTTTTACTTAATATTTTGCGACTTAATAACTACGCAAGTATAAAAAAGCATTTTTAAACATTAGACATTTTCATTCTTTTTTTAATATTTCTTTGTACAAATCGTACTAAACACTAGTTTGGAAATTCCCATATGTATAGTTACAGGTTTTTAGGCATACAACACTTCAGATCCATTTCAGATCTCAATTTCCATACTGTCGTTACTATCTTAACTGATAGTTATCTGAACATGTATATCTTTGTAAATATCTTGCCATTACATAAGTTCTATGATAACATAATTTATAATGTAATCGTGGCAACATGTGTAGATCTTTTTAAGGCGTTTCTTATTGTTAAGATGGAGTTTAGCATTAACAATTTAATTTAATTCCTTTGCCTCGTTTTTATAAGATAAGTTATTGAAAACTTTCTCACTGTTTTAGCGTTGCTTGTCGATAAAAGTAAAAATTGAAAAACAAAGTTAGTAAGTACGAAAAATCAGAAAAGAGGTTTGCATTTGAAGCATCTTTAAAATTTTTTTACATCTATCCGAAAATCGATAGATGACGATATTTATGTCCATGAATAACTGTAAAGTTTCTTCCATTGAGTTTCTCATTTCGTAATTTCGTCCACGTTAAAAGAAAACTGAAAGTTTTGCAAATTTGTTCTACATATTCATTGCTAATTGATTACTAAAGTAAAAGTGATGTCAAATTTTTATGAAAAACTTTTTTTTAACATTAATTTTGTATCAAATTAACAATAAATGTATGCGAAAAAGACAAATTTCGATCACTGAACTATAGGAAATTTTTCTTATTTTCTGGTTAAAAGGCTTGGTTAAAAAAGAATACCAAACTTCGTATTCAAATAAATTAGTTAGAGGCTAGTAAAAAGTATGATGTGAATAAAAAAATCTGTTTATAGTAAAAAAACGATTGTATAATAATAAGACCATTGGTACTTTCAAAATTCCATGAAAGTTGAGCTGCCTAGTAATTAGATTTTTTTAAGAGTCACAACCAAAACAAACCAAAAAAATAGTCTTTCAAAGTGTATAGAGAGATAAAAAAAAGAAAAGAGGGTGTTTTCGACACTAAAAATAACCATCGTTTACATTGCAATTGCATTTATAGTTTCTCAAAATTTTTATATTTTCTTGTAAATAATATCCTAGAATTTAGTATTTGGAATCCCGGGGTTCCGGGACTGGAAAATGGTTCGGAATCCCTGTATTGACCCTAATAGCCACATACGAGTATTGATTTATATTTTTATATCAGAATTTTTTAGTACCTTCTTTAACAATAAAATTATAGTTTTTGAAAGACAATTTTAAGTGAATAATTCAAAAAGGGTTAATTTCTGAGTGCAGAAAAAATTATATGGTTTATTGTAATTCATTTTCGAACCAAAAATAGGTATTTTTTATGTGCATTGAAGTCCGACGAATGATTCCAAAAGAGTTTATTTCTGAGTGCTGCAAACGTCTTATTCTACCCAAAAAAGGTTCACAAATGATTTAAAAAAAAAATAGTTTTGGTTCTTTCGGTGCCTTCTCATTCACTCACAGCTTCAATAACGTTGCAAAATAATTTGATTGTTGACAGGTAAAATCATCACTTCTTTTGCTTAAGGATGGTAAGACTCAATATCATTCGATCAATAGAATGAAAAAAGAATCATACTATTTCGGTGTGAAATTATGATTATTGAATTCCTTATGAGTCCTTATGATTATTGAATTATAGACTGTATTTAACTTGTACGGATGACCACCTGCATCATTTTCCTCTCCTGCTGTCACTTCTTTTTTAATACGACCCACTAGCTTAGTGTTTAAAATGTTTTTGTTTTAAATACTTTATATCAAATAAAATTACATCCTGCTGCTTAAGAAGTTTCTTACTACATTGAACACTTCTGCAAAGTTTACCTTTTTTTGGAAGGCAAAAAAAAAATCCCTTACAGAGATATTTAAATATCATGTCTTGAAATCACAATTAATTTTGCCCAATCGAAAAATACTTAGCTTGAAATACTACTGAAAAAAAAAAAAAATTCCGAATGTTCAAACATTGCTTTGCAGTATGTTCCTCAGGACACCGGCACATATTCTCATTTCTAACACCGTCACCGTTGTTGTTTCCTAAAAGAATGCCGTCGGGGTATTCATGAAAAATGCGGGCTCTAACAAAATGCTCCAAGAACTCAAGAAATTCGCTCTAACTTCCTCGGCATCTACCACAGCATATCACTGTAAGGCTGCAATTCGGACGGACATCCGTTTTGCTGGGAATTAAAGCATCAGCATGTAAAATTCACACCCTGTATAATATTCCATCCTGCGTCCTCCTTGCACTAAAATGAACTCACAGCTTAGCGCCATACACAAGCACACACGCACAGAACTTGAAGCTTCAGCTAAAATATTTTTATTTTTTATTTGAAATTTAGCTTTTAAGCATGTTGTGTGTTGTGTGGTGTTGTGAGGAGGTGAGGTGAGGATTGGTTATTCCGCTCTTCTTCACCATTATTGGTGACAAGAATGCATTTAGTCTGCGATTCCTTGAGCTGCATTTTTAATGCCTGGTGTGGGATTCCTTAAATGATGTTGTTTTTGTCGTTGTTGTTGGTGGTGTTGCTGTTGTTCTCATTGCATAATTTAAGCTCTAATTGAGTTGTCTGCAGCTTATGTTTTTGTAACACGAATACTTGAAGTAAAGGCTCCAGCACACTGTAAAATTTTTGTGGAACGTCGCAAATGTTTGAATCGATTTTTATAGGATTGCTTTAAAGCTGACTTTAGCTTAATTTTTTAACTGCGCCGCGTCATGGCAATTTAATTAAGTATGATCAAGGGGGAATGGGGATCATAGAACGATTTTTTTCAAAAAATATACATAAATAATATAACGTGTAGAGAATATTCTTTGAAACTTTTATTTAAATCTATAGACTTAAGTATAAAACTCAAATGCATTTTTCTCGAAAACTCGTTTATAAATCGGTTACCAAGATTCTCGAAAATACGTAACCGATTTTGCCGAAATTTTGCATTTTACTGAAATATACTAAGTACTAGTGCTTGAAGGAAGTATTTTTTCTTTTGTCAATTGTAACTTTATTTTACAATAAAATATAAACACAAAATTACGCAAAAAATCAGAGTTTTGACTTGATTATTTTTACAAATCCTTCGTTCAAGTAAGAGATTGCACAATACGCAAGATAAATCTCTGTAGTTCTTTCATTTCAGATAACGCACTTATGAACTATCTTGGCAACCGTGCAACACCTTTTTTTTAAATTGTCTCGAAAATACGCTATCAGTGGCTCATTTTCAATGTTTTTGTATGAAAATTTGTCAAAATGTGCTTTTTTTACTGTTACGAACCCTATCCCTCCTTAGCCGCTGTACACGGACAGCGTTGCTATGACTTTCAATAAACAAAAGTAAAAAATTAAATATTTTAAGTGTTTTGCAAGAGAACATACAATATATTTGGTTTTTTATTTGGTGCAAAAATAAACAAAAGTGGCAATCTACTAATATTTTTGTAAAGATTAATTTTAACAACAGTTTATTTAAATTTCAAAATCCTGGTTTTGATATATGCCAAGTTATAGAGTTTGAATAATTGTCTACACTAAAAAAATCTGCTTATCTTAAATTAAGAAACTGTTATTTTCAATTCATAGGCTTGGGTTTTTCTATATTCTATAGAGGTTTCTCCACAATGGAGGGAATTTTTACTTGATTTAACGACCTCACGTCTTGATTTCGTTGCAACGTTATCAAAACAAGGTGGCTATGATAAAAGTTTATTTTCCAGAAATTGTATAAAAGTAAAAATAGTTTAAAGAAAAACTGTATTGATATCAAGTCCACTGTTTACAACATTCTACAGCAAAGATTTCTTAAATTTGGAGAAATATAAGTTTTAAAGAAATAACAATATTTTTATATGTTGTGATTTGTTTTGATAAAAGCCATATATTTAAAAATTTGAATTTCATTCACATTTCATTAATGAAGAAACATCGCGTTTGAGGTGTTAAAGCTGTATAGAAAGTGCCACGCACGTTATCTACCTTTCATTTCATTTCATTTTTTATTTTAATCTTTGGATACAACTTGCTTTTAGGTTAAAAGAATACAATAAATATTAACAAAAATATTATTAAAAAGTTATTTTCTCTTATATGTAATGATAACTATAATTAAAAAATTCTATTTAAAAAGTGCCTCATAACTTCCTTCGAGATAGAAAAATCTATACTATAGTAAACATTAATATTATTAAAAAGATATAATAACCTATAAATAGGTGCATTAGCAACATAATTAGTACGACAAGTTATATCAAACTTGACAAAAAATATCATTATTTCTTAGCACCCTAGCAGATACATTAAAATCAATTTTTTCCAAAAGTACAGGACAATCAACTGATCCAGAAATTATATCATCAGTAAAAAGTAATGAAAGTAATATTCTTCTACTCTCTAAAGACTTAATGCTTAATAAAAGACATCTTTCACTAGATGAGGGAAGTGGAAATTCAGGACTAAGCGTAGGAAAAACAAATCGAGTTAAAATGTTTTGCACACGCTCAATGCGGAAGCTACAGCAGCATAATACGGATGTCAAATTACTGATGCAAATTCTAACCAAGATCGAACAAGATTAAAAAACAGCGTTTTAAAAGTGTACGGGTCTGAAAAAGAAGAAGTTTGACGCTTAATAAATGCTAACAAAGCACAGACTTTCGGGATGATAAAATCAAGATATGAATTAAATGTAAACTTGGCATCTAAAACAACACCAAGATCTTTAAATTGATGGACATGAGATAAAAAAGTGTAATTAACATGATATTCGGACGGACAAATAATTTGGGTTCTCGAAAAGGACATAAAAGCGCATATCTTTAAATTTAAGAAAAGAACATTTTTTAAAGACCAAGTATAGAGTTTATTATCTTCATTTTGAAGACGAGAAACATCAGATTGATTTCTAATTTGAAGAAAAATTTTCAGGTCGTCGGCATGTACAAGATATTGAGATTGTAAAAATAAAGATGGGATATCATTAACAAATAAAATAAACAACAAAGGACCCAGAATACTCCCTTGGCGAACACCAGATGGTGCACTAAAAGCAAAGTTTTTGAAATAATCAAAAGACACGTAGCACTGTCTATTTGAAAGATAGGACTCAATCCAACTTAAAAATGTTGAGTAAAAGCCTACTTTGTTCATTTTTTTAATTAGTAAAGAATGCGAACCGTTATCAAATGCTTTTGAAAAGTCTGTATATATTACGTCAACCTGAAGGCCGTTAGAAAACGCAGATATGCAATATTCAGAGAACAATACTAAGTTTGATATAGTCGAAGGTCCTGGAACAAAACCATGTTGGGAGGAAGAAAAAAATTTACCCTTGGTGGCAAATATTATTTTTTCTTTAACTATATTTTCAAAAAGTTTTGAAATTGCAGAAAGTTTGGAAATGGGTCTACAATTAGCAACGTTATTTTTTGATCCAGATTTATGCACGGGTGTTATAAAATGCATTTTCCAAATATCCAAAAAAATACCAGAATTCAAAAATATATTGAAAATAATTGTAGGTGGACCGATTAAGTTTAAAGCACATTAAACATCATTACTCCTAAGCCTAAGTACTCGAAACATATTCACTGGCAAAGGAAAAAACAACTGGCATATTCAATCGGCCCTTGGCTCTATCAGTCTTGGAGTCTATAGCGAACAAACAGACAGAAAATTGCGTTTTAGATATATTCAGAAAAAACACCTATATTTTTGTGATAAAAAGTTTCTCTATTTTCGATAATGGCAATGTTCTATATTTCAAATTAAAATTTTGTTCAGTTAGAATAAATTTTCACTTATTCGAAGAAATTTTACGAAATTTTAAGTGGGAAATAAAAATATTTCATATCTCTAATAACGATAAGTATTTTTCACGCACTAAAAAATTCTAATTTTTAGAAAAAAATTTATAGAAAATGAAAAATGTTCTCTATTGTAGATAAACAATTCACTATGCTAAATATTTTCTTCAATAAAAACCAATTTAATTCTCAAAAATAAAAAAGTCTACTCCTCTAAAAACGATATATTTATCTAATGTTGAATTAGGTAGCAAAAAATAGAAAGCGTGAGAGCAAGTGAATGATGTCGTGAAAAGTAAGTGTTGCATATTCTGCATATTATGACGATTTTTCCTACAAAATTATTTTTTTTATTTATCATAGCTACACAAGGCTATGATACTTATTATCATTGGTTCTTTGGATGCATTTATAAAATCGTTTTTCCGTAAAAATTTCTGGAATTTTTATACGGGGTTACGAAAAACAATGTCACGAAAATAATTCTACCTCTAACTGTTAACATATTTTAATTAATATTTTTACAACCGAATCACAACACAATATTAATACTTTAACTTTGTGTAGAACTGAATTAAAAAAAATGTTCACAAAATTAACATTTTTAACCCTAATTGAAGATATATTTCTCTGTTTTAGAGAAAAAATGTACGCAATAAAGAGAAATGTTGTACCAATATTAAAAAAATATATGTCTCTTTTAACGAAAGAGCCCTTTTTTGTGAGAAACTACAAACGCAATTTAAGGAAAAGATTTATGAAAATTAAATAAATATTTCTATGTTTTCGGGAAAAAATTGAAACAATAAAGAAAACGTGTTATAAATTAATATTTTTCTGTTAAAGAGAAGGTATATTTATAGATGAGAAAATATTTCCCTTTTTCATGGAAGCTTGATACAATTTTTACTTAACTTTTGGGATCACATTTAGAGAAAAGCATTCTCTGGAGCAAAGTCAATACCATTTTTCTCTAAATATGATGCGTTTTTTCTCGTGTTGTCTCTGAGTGAATTATTTCATAACTTTTTATGTTTTGGTATCTTATCTTAGATTCCACAACTTTTTTTGGGTTAAGACTTAACATATTATTTTCAAATTATATGTGATTTTCGAACTCGTTTCTGTCCTGAAATAAATAATACGAATTTTTTTCCTGGCTTAATTCTTAGTGCCTTTAACACAACCAATGTGCACAATAACACTGTTTTACAAAATTAAAGCTTTATTGTGCAACACAAACAATTGTATTATTTCCAAATGTTTTCATGTTTCTATCACATCACGATTTGAAGATTTTCCATCTGAAATGTACAAAAACACGGCTGTTGCTAGTTTTAGGTCATTACACAAGTCGGGCTATTTAAGTATAAGCTTTTAAACATGATGTGAAAGTTAAAAACATTAGACTTTTTCTTTAACTTACAACCCCGCTTTTATTCACACACAGAATTGAAATTTATTAGTACATACATATTGCAAAAGTATTTTGGATCCTCCCTGCCAGGGCAGATTCTTTAACTGACATTTAATTAACACAGGTAGGCTGAAAAAAACCAAGATATTGCAAAAACTGAATGGTCTACTCGTAAAATGTTATTTTGTAGGGTATTTTTTCAATACTTTCAAATCGATTTTTATTATTACATTAAAGATACTTCAAAATTGACGCCAGTATATTATTATAATGTTAATTTAAATTATTATTATATGTAAGGCTAACAGCACCCCTCAAACCATTAATTTAGTACTTTTTGTCATTATTTTTTAAATTCATTCGTTCCCCTCGTACAGAAGAATACACTTTTTTTAAAATTCAATGCTCTAGGATTTTTGGTAATTTAATATAGTTTAGTAAAAAAACCAAAAAAATAAAATTTAAATTGGATCATATTTGTCCAAGAAATAATTTTTTCTTTAAGGATGCAGTCTGGTGTTATTGTTTAAAAAAATCATTTTTTTTAATGTATTTATAAAGTACTATTGAGAGTACACTGTAAAATTTCAGACCAAAATTCAAAATATTAACGAAGTTATAGCACATAGTCGAGAGCGCCTCTTAATTACGCACTGTATGTTGTTAAAACTTTAAAAGCGGTTTTCTCAAAACAAAGTTTTTTGATTGGCCCGGGTGTTTAAAAAAGTCTGTCGATTCGACTTAGCTAAAATTTTTACACGTTATTCTACACGCGAACGGCTCTCGCAGGTATTAGAACTATTTTTTATAATTAAACTGTGACCTTTTCGTGTTTTACAAGGTTATGATTTTATGAGCTTTACGTCAAATAATTTTATGAAAGAAAGCAATACTACATAGCAGACTAGACAGCCTGTTTCGGAAATATCTATATTTCCTCTTCAGTAGTCTTGCGAAATTCAGCTATGACTAACCCACTGTTTACGTTTCATATGATTCTAGACATATGTGTTAATGGACTCATCCGAAACTTATGACGCTGAAAACAAGTGGATCTTATTTTTTGGTCAAGCTTAGTATGCTGTTTTCGTTCCTACAGCATACTTAGCTTCAAGCCTTAAACTTTATTAGAGTTGTGTATGCACTATAGTGGCTCCTCCTTCTTTTTCACGACACCCCTCTTGGTTAATCGCTTTTTTGGCTGAATTTCAGGGAACGAGACTTTTAGCTTAGCTTAAAACTTTACCATCCACGCTGAATTCCAACCAAATAAGCGATAAACCAAGAGGGGTATCGTAAAAAAACAGGAGGAGCCACTGTAGGGCATACACAACTCTAATAAAGTTTAAGGCTTGGCCAAAAAATAAGATCCACTTGTTTTCAGCGTCATATGCTTCAGATGACTTTATTACACATATGTCCAGAATCAAATGAAACGTAAACAATGGGTTGGTCACAGCTGAATTACTCAAGACTACTGAAGAGGAAATGTAAGTATTTCCGAAACAGGCTGTCTAGTCCGCTATGTGATTGACTTTATACAGAGTTTTTGTTGTTGGTGTTGCTTTCTTTCATAAAATTACTTGACCTAAGCTCATAAATTTATAACCTTATTGGAATTGCTTATTTATAATTATTTTTCCTTTTTTTTTACCCTGATTTCCAACAAAAAATAAACCCGATTTTTTAAAATTTATTCTTAGAAGTCCTCCATTTTGTTATTTTTTAATGAAAATGTTTAAATAACTACAATTGCTTAAACGCATTATTGGTTTGAATGCACTTCACCATCTGCTGCCTTAAATTTCTATGTAACAATAATTGGAAAGTTTATAAAAATCGCGACCGAAGTACTGACTGTATTGAGTCTCCATTTATGGTATTTGTCAGAGACTATCTTCGGATTTGGCTTCTTTGATACAACCATTGACGAAAGAATGCAAAGATTGTTGGTAACTGCGCTTACTGAAAAAGGTGATGACAAAAAATATAAGAAAGCTGTTGATGTTTCAAATTTGAACATTGATGGATTCGTTATCTCAAACACTTACAAATTTTCGACACATTGTTTGCGAGCGATTCAAATGAAGCTGATCTCAAGACATTTTGTAGATTCGATCCTAGCCGCTGGATTGACAATAAAAAATACTGTCGCGCCAAGGAAATTGTGGAGAGCATCAAAGTCGTAAGCAATGCTGCCGAAAAGGGCAATAAATTTGATAACAAGATTTGATGACAATATTACCACCATAGATAACTTTTTGTTTTTTTAATAAACTAAATTAAATTTCCAGCAATCCTAGATCATTTAATTTAAAATACTTTTGTAAGTGGGGAAAGAATGAATTTGAAAAATGATGACAAAAGTACTAAATTTATGGTTTAGAAGGTGTTGTTTGCTTAAATTTCGTATTAATTAAAAATTTAACTTCGAAAATTAATTCAGCGGCTAATAATAATTTAAATTTACATTATATAAATATACTGGCGTCAATTTTGAAGTACTTTTAAAGTATTAAAGACCATTCAGTTTTTGCAATTTCTTTGTTTATTTTCAGCCTACTTGTGTTTTTTGAATGCCAGTTTATGAAAATGCCCTGGCAGGGAGGATCCAAAATGCTTTTGCATAAAGGGTCATCTAATATGCATAAATATAATACTTTAAGTCCGGACTGGCTTAGAAGTCGCCTGATTAATCAACAAGTAAACATGGCGAAAACTTCTTTAATTTGCTAAAGTTCGTCGTCTTAACAAGCATATTCTACTCACTTTAAGATTCATTGATTCAGAAAATCGGATTCCTATAATTTGTTGTTGGTATACTTGTATCTACCTTCCTACCTTCTGTGTTACTTCGAGAATCCTATTAAAAATGATGAAACTTGAATTTTTAATGCACATAAATTGCTTCAGCGCAGTAGTAGTGAGGAATATTAAAATAAATCCAAAAATTTATGCACGTGAGTAAGAAAGAGATAGCAAAAGAACGAACGAGTTATGGTTGCATCATTCTATATTCCTCCATTTTGGCGTCCTTCACTTCGTTTGGTTGTGCAATTCAAAGAAATGCATTTAATCCGAATTTGAAGTAAAAACATCAGCCAATACAAAGCATTAAATGACGAAATGTTTCCCTAAGGCGTCTGAATCCCTGAACAGGATCCGCGTCGGGATTTGTTATGAGGAGAAAGAAAGATGGATTCAAGCACGAATTGTGCAACGTCAGCAAAGGCAAAGTATTAAAAACAAAAAATCGGTGCAATGTGCAGCAGTCGAATAGAGCTCCAAGTAGCTGCATCGTTTTGCTTGACTGGATGTAGATGGTCTTGACTATCCCAGACAAGGTGCGCAGGCGGCAGTTTGTATGTTTATTATATTTTTTTTCCAGCTGATGAGTTTTTAACAGTCGCCGCCACAGAAGGGCGCTCCAAATTTCGAAGGCTGTCTTTAAATGAATTGGATTGTGTCTACTAGGGCGTGAGGAGAGGGAGTTGTTGATATTCCGGGGATTGTTGCTTTAAATTTGCTTCACAGCAATCTCGATTCGGCTGCTTCAAAGACTGTTAGTATAGATGTGCGCGAATAGTCTTCCTTTGCTTTGTTATTATCCAAAATCGGCCCTAAAATCTACATTTTTATTTAACAAAATTCGCTCCATTTTAAGGCAACAAAACAACTTGTCTTCGTAAATGGCAGTTCTTTGATTCAACCTCCTGCTTTCGTTCTTTAAAGCTTTGTCTAACTGCCTGACTATCGATCCAGCTAACCAAGTAATCATCTATTTCTATCTCTTTCTGTTTTGCCAATTTACTTCCGACAAACCAAACCTCGTCGTGTGCTGAATATACTTCCGGTTTCCTGTCGAGCCATTGCATGGCCATTGAGCTAAGGAAACATCAGCCATGAAGTATGCAATAACATTTTATTGAAACAACTGCTCCGTCATCGCTTCGAGTTTACAAACACGCTTGCAGCAAGAATCAACGTCGTCTTCGTTGTCTACAACAACAATAATAGCAATATTGTTGCTGTTAGTTTTCAAACCAGATAATCAAATTTATTGCCCTTAACCTGCTTAAAATATAATTAGAAATAATAGCTAGCAAACGTTACTACAACCAATAAGAAAAAAATTTGATAAATAGCTAAGAGCAGAATTAAAATCTTTTTATTGTTAAATTTTATAAAATTAAAAATAACACTACAGGGCCATAAAAAATATGATATTATAAAAAAATAGATTACATTTTTGGAGGGTTTTAAATAACTCATCGAGGGGAAAACGTTATACTATGCTCTTTGTTTTATGATTGACCACGAAAGAGTTGAACAGTTTTTAAAACGTCGTTTTCGAATTCCTAAATTAATTTTTATTTCGATGAAATACATCTTCTTCTTAATTAATTCTTCTTTGTTAGATCTGTCTAATATACCGCTATCACACAATATCCATCATATGATACGCATCATGTGTTTTCCAGCATGCCATACTCAATATTCTATTCTCCTCATATGATAACCATGCCATTCCTTGCACTTTTTGTTCAGTGGAAGTCAAATCTGTACAAAAAAGTTAAACAAAATTTTCTCTTGACCGTACAAAAATTTGCTCGCAAAAACTAAATTATGTCGTTTTTTATGTGTATTTACACCAAATTTTGTAAGAGCAGGTATTTAAGTCTAGTTCACTTCATGCACTGAATGCAATTCTTCATGTTATATACGTAAAGTCAAATTACTTGTTACTTTAATTTATCTTATGTGGAATCTATATATAATTTATTTTATATGGCAACTACATTTAATTTATCTTATATGGCAACAACATTTTTATTATTTATCTTACATGGTATCGTTTGAGTTATTGAAGAATAAAGAAGTTCAGTTGGTTTGCAGAATTCAAAGCGTTTACACTTATCGGCAATTTCGTTATCAACACTTCACTTAGTACAGCTTGGCCTCATGGCCACAAAAATGTGGCGCAGGAAACTGCTATCCTCCTCAGAGATGTTTCACACTAGGTAAAAACTTTATCATAAGATTATACTCTTCCATCGTTGATCTAGTGGTATTGGCTCCTAACAACACTGATTATATAATTACCACCCCTTCGTTTAAATAAGGACCTTACATCTTCATTGCGAATCCATCCAAAACTCGACATGACAAACACAAGATGGTATTGCAAGCAACCAGAATTGTCACTTTGACACAATTGTGATAGATCTTCCATTTTTTACTTTTTTTTGTTTCTACCCCTTTTAGCATTTTTTCAAATCGACCATATTTTTATTTCGGTCAGAATTTTATTCGTTTAAAGATATTTACATAATATTGTAAGCTCTTGAGGTCAATCATTTTATATTTTGAGCTTTACTATTTTTAAAAATCGCAAAAGTCCGAGTTGTATTACTCGGGAGTTTTAGGTAGATTCTTAGTGGCATCACAATGAACAACAACAAATCATCTGCTTCAATTGGACCTGTCTAATGACTATCCAATTACCCCTACGATATAAAACAAAGTCCCAGCATAACATCTTGCTTATGAATAATATGCAAAGTCATACTGATACTCGTAAGTATCTTATATCTTCGCATTATAGTCCAAATTTTATTTTTTGACATTTTGTCAAAGCATGCAAATGTATTTTTTTTAATTGTGATTGGAAAGGGGGAACTTTTCTTTTCTGTCATCCTTACATATTTGGTTGTTGGTGTTAGGAAAAACTTCATTGATGCGATTAAATAATAATACAAAAATAATAATACGCAAACGTTACCAAAGACGTTTTCACTTACAAATGAATATGTTACATAGTATGTAAATGTGGCGAAATTATTATTAACGGTAAATTTAACATTGTTGTCGCTTTTGTTCTCATTGTTGTTGGGGGTTCTATTGATTCGGTGGTCTGAAATTTTGCTTCATGATAAATGCACTTATTAAGTACTAGGGCTTTCAATCCCGGGTTCCCGAATCCCAGGATTATGAACCCATTCCTAGTCCCGGAATCCCAGGATTCCAAACCCTAAATCCCTGGATTTTATTCATAAGAAAACATTAAAATTTTAAGCAACTATAAATGCAACTCCAATGTAAACGATGTTTTTTTTAAATATCGAAATCGCCGTGTTATTTTTTTATCTCTCTACACACTTTAAGGTACTATTACAGTGTGTAGCTATAAGAAAACACCTTGTTTTATTAATATCCTACAATTTGCTACAAGGCGTTGAAGTTAGCGTGTTTAAAAAATTGTTGCAATTGGCTTCTCGTCTCTAGCATTTACAAAGCGTCTGAAAGTAAAAAATCAAAGTGCATTCTTGAGTTAAGGGTTGTAGTTGAGCACTTAACCTTCGCAAATAAAAAAAAAAAATATAAAAAAATGGCATGTGTTGAAAAAAAAATGTACAAAAAACTTCCTTTTTTTGCCAAAACTTTCAGCCATCCAAAAAAAATATAAAAGGTTTTGGCTTTTTATAGATCTAGTGCTTAACAGAGTCTATAAGGATCACATTGAAGCAAGATTCATCGCAATCGATTAAGTAGAACTCGAGATATCGAAGAAGCCGATTCGAAAAACTTTGTTTCGAGAAAAGCGCGAATAAAGATTTAAAGGTTCTTGAATATCACATACATACGCGATTCGTATGTCGCGATTTTCATTTTTGATATTTTTTGTATACGTATTCTTAAGACGTTAAAGAACCATATTATAACGAAAAAAAATTGATTTATAATTTTTTACACACTGTAATAGTACCTTAACAGTCTATTTTTTAGTCAAGGTCTGTTCCCGTTCTTGAGAATTGTGACGTGGTTTTATCAAAGGCGGAGGTAAAACTTAGCCGCTCCAGGGTCCTGTGAAAAGGTCCACCAACTCTCACAAATTATTTTGAAAATAAAAGACGCAGGGTTTTCAGTAATTCACAAAGTTACTTTATTGAATACGTTATCCTTATTATGACCTCTTAGTTATGCTTCTGGTAGGTAGTGGGCCTAGTAATTAGTTCGTAATCGCTTTAGTATTCAGTCATCAGTTGGCAATGGGTTTAGAAGCCGGAAATCAGTTGGTAATCGCTTCGGTAATTGGTAATCGGTTGGTAATCGCTTCGGTGATCAGTTAGCAATCGCTAAAAAGGAATACTCCGTTATTTGTAATATGACATAATAGAATAGAGAGGTAAACTGTAGACGCCGTGGTGGCGTAGCAGAGTGCCTGCGTCGCAGTCCCGGTGATAGGCCTTGCGGTCAACCGAGGTAGTGACGTGGCTTCATAAAACAACAAAATCTGACTATAGATGACGCTTTAGTGGCGTGGCCGCGAATGCTTACGTCGCAGCCCCGATGATAGGCCTAGCGGTCAACCGAGGTAGCGACTTGGCCTTCGAAAACAAAAGAAAAAAATAACTAACTACATTTAAAAATAATCAAAAATTACCGTTCGCCACCCTCCCCGGACGATAGACCTGACGGTCAGCCGAGGCAGCAGCTACTATGCTTGAGCTTACCTCAAAAGGAATGCTACTTTAGCTGGTTTTGTCGTGTCTATTTATAAGCTTTCAGAAAGAACTACTTAGGAATTATATAAGTCGTCTGTTGTATGGCGTATGAAAAGAATGTTAAGTGGCTGTTTTATGGCTACTAGACTGTGAGTCTTGTTGTCTGGTAATTTATGTAGGTCATGTTGTTGTTGTCAAAGTTACCTACCCTATGCTGCATATATGAGAAACTATACTTAATTTATCTAAGCCTAATTGTAACGTCTTGTTACAGTATTCATACCAAAAAATTCGCAAAAGAGCGAAAATAAGTAATCCAGTCCGTGTCAAATGTTGCTATTTTCTGCAACATAAATTTGACGGAGCAGAAATTCGCAGCAATTCGTAAGCTGCCATGTTTTGACGGTTGATGTCAAATTAGAGTACCAGCCATTAAAACTACACAAAAAACAATAAGGAAGCCAATTTATTTTTTGATCCGACATTTGTCAAATTTTTACAGAGTAAATAAACATATGCTTTTGAATTTTCTTCAAAAGTTGCAACTTTTTGATAAAAAGCTGTTCCCGTACTTTTTGCAATTTTTCACGCTGAGAGTGTTTTGCCGCTTACTCTCTCAAATTTTATAACTTGCTTATTTCTGCTACAACAGACCTTTTGTTTTGGTTGTTATATTAAAAGACTCTGTTTACTAGGCTGTTAAAATTTCATAGAATTTTGAAAGTAACAATAGTTTAATTACTATACTTACTTACTTACTTAGTTGGCGCTACAACCGTATGTCGGTCTTGGCCTCATCTAAGAATATTTAATCTTAGAACAAGAAAAGTTTAATTACTATAATATAGTTTTTTTACTATAAAAGGAATATTTTATTCACATTATACTTTTTACTAACAGCTAACTAGTTCATTTGAATAAGAAGTTTTGTTTTCTTTTTGAATTTTTAAAAGATAAATATATGTTTTTTGTTTAACTTATTAACGTGCATATTTTTAGGTTTATAATAAAGTGAAATGTTGTTTGATATTTCAAATATTTTGGGTTTTGGGAAATAAAAAAAATCAAAGTTTTTTATTAAATAAACTTGTTATATAATTTGAATATTTCGAAATTAGAAAATATCTTTAGTAAGGGACCGTAAAGGTTATAAAATCATAAATCATTAAATCAAAAAAGTTAATAAAAATCCTAATACCATAATTGTTATTTTAATATAATTTTTTTTCGGTATGATTTTATCAGTATTGGGATTCTGTAAATTTTTCGCAACTTCCGATTGTAATCGCAATTTGCGATTTTTTTCGGTTGTCATACCGAAAACGGTATTCACTTTGCGACAAAATTCGGTAGAAAAAAGTTTACGAAGTTAAGTGAAAAAAAGTGGCAACACTACTTATTTATCGTTGTAAATGTCAAATTTAATAACCAATTTAAATAAAATTTAAATTGAAATATAAATTTAAAATAGTTAAAGCGGCTAGACCTTCTTTGGAGAAACATTAAAAAATGCTGGATTATTTTCAGCAAAATTAAGGTCTTGCGGAAGGTAAGTTCTGCTCGCTGCATGGCAGTGCAGAAACGAAAAAAAAGTGGCAGGAGTTGACGGAGATTTTGAACGGAGTCCAAGGTGCAGTTAAAACAGCTACACAATTTCAAATAGTAAATAATTATCAATTAAATATTGTATTTGCAGGTTTATTGTTAATTATATTGCAGCAAGCAGATGCTTTGCCGGTAAATCAGAATGCAAACATTTATTTACATAGCTTTTATTTTAAAACAATTTTATGTAATTATTCTTATATTTTAGATAATCACTTAAAACACAAGCATAGGCGAACAAAACGCAAGCAAATGTATTTGGACGTTTAGTAGGTACATTTGAAACCTATACTTGAAGTATGCAAAGCAAAATGGAACATTTTACTGCTGTTAGCCATATAGATAAAATTGGCTGAAATGAATTGAAGATAGTTTTCATACTTATATTTAAAATGTGTCTTTTTTAACACTGTTATCGATATTATTATTTTAAGCCTTACATTAATTAATTCATTTTTCTTTAATCCTTTCTTATATGAACTTTTGTTTTCTTGGTATACGTTAAGTTCTTGTTTTTATTTTTGTTCAATGAAATGTAAATCCTTTGTAAATACTTTTGTTAGATTACACTGTGCGCTTTTTGTACCCTTTTTTCTCTTGAACGTTTTTTACTTAATTTTGGTATAAGGAGTCGTGGTGACATTCGTTTGTCCATTTTACCGAAAATTTTTGTTTCAAAAATTTATAGCTCAGAATCCAAAAAAAAGATATGTACTCATTTTCATGTTGATAACTTTTAAACGACTAGGATTTTCACTTTGTTTTCTTCAGAAAAGTTTTTATATACTCTGGCCAACAACTTTGCAGAACAAATAAATGTGAAAAAATCGTTTTTAATAATTGCAAATTGCTCATACGCCATGCGGATATAAGTTTTTTCGCTGCAACTTATGCTGCTGGACTTTTTGTAAGGCTTACTTGATGCGATGATTTCATATTAATTGGTTCAGTAAAGTTGGTGGCCAGAATAATAGAAAACTTTTCTGAAGAAACCAAGGTGAAAATCCTAATCGTTGAAGAGTTATCAAAATGAAAATTGAAATATTTTGCTCTAAAGTGTTTGGTAAAGTGGCGAAACGAATGTCACCACGAGATTCCTCATACCAAATTTAGAGAAAAACGTTAAAATTATAATAGACACAAAAACGTGCCGCTCAGTGCTTATACGTTACTTAAAGATTTACATTTAATACAAACTTTGTTTTAAAGAAATAAAAAAAAGATCAACAATATTCCGTGTGGTATGACTAATTTTAATTTAATATTAATTTACATATTCAACATATTTTTATAAATGTTTTTTTAAACGATGCTTAAATAAAAAAAGTTGAAAAGTGTAAAAGTTGAATCTGCGAGGCACTGTTTGTTTTTGATTGGAGTGAGTTTACTGGTTCCTCTAATGTAACTGTTCTTAAGTTCGTACATAAGAACCCTTTGTTGAGATAGACATCTCCATGATCCTTAAAGAAATCCAAAAAGCCTTTATACGCAGTTTATATACTTGCAAAGGTCTTCAATATATCCAAAAGGCTTCGATATCATTATATATAAAACTTTACCGATTCTTTAGGCTGGTTCGGAAGTTCAAACCTATTACTAAAGTTCGATGATCTAAGTTTTCAAAATACCGTTTAATTACATTGCGAATTGCAGAAGATCAACAAATATACGAGTCATGTTTCGTAATATGGCAAAGGAGAATCAACTCATCAAAGATATGCTCGTTCCAATTTTTTTAATGGACATTTTTTTAATGGCTTCAGTCGCTTGGGGCGTAGCATCTTTTTTCAAATAACTAAAAGCCATTGAAAGCTAATAAAAAATGGATGTGTATGTTTTCGGTTCACTTTTCGTCAACAAAATATTCGTCGCAAGTTGTGCGATTCGTTTGCGACAAACTTCCGATAATTTCATTGACAAAATCGGAAAAAAGTATTACTGAATACCACTTTCCGAAAATTATCGCAAATATAACTTTGCGACACCGAATATCGGCCGAAATGTGTTACAGAATTCGACTTATTCTTCCGGTTATTGTTGAATTTCTTTACTTGTATTCTTCTTTGTATATTGCAATTGTATCTTTTGTCTGCATGAGTAATTATGATTGCGTCTTAGTGTTGTCTTACAAACTTTCGAGTGTTTTTGAATATTTTAGGCATGAATAAGGATTAAGTTTCGATTTTTAATTAAAAGAAAAAATGCAATTGTTTTTGCTAAAACGCAGAAATAAAGAGAAGGAGTTATTAACGGTTCCTGCTTTTAATGCAGCAAATGCCATTATTTTAAAATTTTGTCTATTCGGGATCATAAATTTCAAATCCCGAAATCCCAGGATTTGAAAAAACCCTTGAAAGCCCTATTAAGTACTCGCTTTTATTGTTGTTGTGCTTGTTGCGATTGTTGTTGTTGTCGTTGTGGTTGTTATTGTTATTGTTGTTATGGTTGTTGTGATTATTGTTGTTATTGTTCTACTTATTAAATGTATTGAAATATTGTGGAGTTGCAAGTGTTTATGTTGAAGTGCGTATGTTGTGATGCTGTAAATTATTCCATTAAAAACCACTCAAACAAACACACACACACACACGCAAAACCAAATATGTGCTACAAATGTCGCACACAAACAACATCGACTTTTGATTGCATATAATAATGCGTTAAATTAATTTACCATGATTTACTCCAAATTTTGTGTCATTGGTACTGATACTATACTCAACGCACTGTTTGGCGCTACCAGCATTTATGCATTTTCGTTGGCGGTTGACACTTTTTCGATTGTATTCCCATTGAATCATTATGTTTTTTAATTTATCTCTTTATATATATGCGGAATATGCCTTTTTAAGTGTTTAATAAATTTAATTTGGATTTATTACATTTCATAAAAATAATGTGAATGTGGTTTAAGCAGACCTGTAGCAAAGGGTTAGTTTTAATAACATTTAATAAAAAAAAATTCGTGGTATCACTATTATTATAGTAAACTTTACTAGAAATCAAAAGAACATAAATTTGTCCTTGGTTTTTTTCATATTTTTGACATATTATGATGAGCTACTTATTTCATCAGTTCGAAAAAAAAAATATAGTAAATAAACATAAAAAACTTAAAAACCTCTCCTTTTATTATACAAATAAAGCATTATTTGTTATTATTAAAATAAAAAAGTTTAAATCAATTTTTTAGCACAAGAGGCACAATCCCGTTGCACCACTATAACAAACTTATAACCAAACCACCACATTCCTACAACAAAGGAATTATCTTCGACTGAACCGAAGTTAAAATCCCACATCCATATTCCTACACCAACGGAATTATCTTCGACTGAACCGAAGTTAAAATCCCACATCCATATTTTAGTATATACGAAGGGCGTGGTTTTTTTCCAAATATTAAAAATTTCAAAATCAGATTGCATATTAATTATCAAAGTTTATATGTAAAATAACAAGTTTGAACTATAATTTTTTTTTTTTTTGAATTTATGAAGGATTTGTATTATGATAACTCCACTTTTTATGTGATGTAGGCGTGGTTTTCATGCAATTTTGACAAATTTCAAATATGTGATGAGTATATAACTCCAAGGCTAATGGCATAAATTTCAGGTTCATGTATTAATTTTTGTGCCATTTTAAGAGATACCGTTTTTTTTAAGTCAGTTCGTATGGCTCGTACTTCCGATTTGGCTCATTCCCAACCTTTATCTTCGTTTTTTTAATATAATTCTATAAATCTTATTTCATTACGATAAATTCAAAATTGCGACTGTAATCGTGTAAGCGTTACAGACGGAGTGACAAAGTTAAAATACCCTTTACGTAGTACGCAATACGGTGTATAAAAAGTTACGCTAAAGTCAATGTTAGTCGTTTCGACGTACACTACATTTATAAATAGATTCACACCATCCAATTAAAATGTCAAATACATCAAAACACACGAGGGCAGCTTAACAACTTTTGTGGTTACTACGATGTGGATATAGAATTCGATCAGATGAGAGAAAAAAAAACGTTGTTAGCAAAAAAGAGATCAGTGTTAGTCGAAACGATTGGTTATCCAGGATTAAGTTGCATCGGACCATCTTGTAACTATACTCATGCTAAAGTGTGCTAATTTCCTTAAAAAATCAGTATAAACAACATATCATACTTTCTTTGTGGTTTAATAGTGTCACCTTTTGTGCCAGCAAAACGCTATTTGCGGGAAGCGCTGCTTTTTGGTTTAAATTTGAGGAAAAGTGCAGCTGATGGACGTTGATCACTTAGTGAAGCATATGGGGAACATGATTTGTCTATACACGGAGAGAAAAATATAGCTTTCTATACTTGAATCAAGCAAATAGGCTATCAGTAAATTTTTTGATAATTAATTGTGATCAATTCTTTGAAATGTAACATGATTTTAATTGCGAGCTATATAGATCAAGTTAGTTTGAAGAAGGCAACAACACCAACAACAACTCTGTATAGAGTCAATCACATAGCACATAGCAAACTAGACAGCCTATTTCGGAAATTGCTACATTTACTCTTCAGTAGTCTTGAGTGATTCAGCTGTGACCAACCAATCCACTGTTTAAAGGGGCTTCTACGCAATACAACAATTGTACCAATAGCAGTATTTTAGATCAAGCCTGAATCTGTATCAGGGATTGTGTGTCTGTTGCGGATGCTTCTTATATGTTTCGCTATTCATTTGGGCACGTCGAGTTTGCCGAAGTACACCATTGAATTGAAACGAGTTTTTCTGCTCGGCTAGAAGCAAGAGTTTATCTGAAAGGTTTTTATTTGCACAATCAAATGTTCAGTTATTTATGACCTTGACCATACATTTTTTTAATTTAAGCATTATTTAGATAGAAATGAGAAAATTTAAAAAATATTAAGAAAAAATTTTTTTCTTGCTTGAATTTGCTTATACTGAAAGCGTATAGCTATAAGTTTACGCTAAGCGCTTCCACGAACACACCCTGAATATAAACAAAGTAAATCACGTAATTGTATTAAAAAGAAATTGTAATTACAAAATTATTTTACACTTTATAGCAACTTTAGATCCATTAATGGTAAGTGCATTTTTAGGCCCATATTATGTACAATAACTCAACTGAAGTTGACTCGATTCAACTAAATTTTTTTCATATAACGTATTACATAAATTTTAGTTGAACCATGTAGTTTGCCTTAATCTTTCAAGAATTTTCAAACTAAATAGTTCAACTGGAATGTGTGTTATAAGTTGTACGAAAAAAAATTAGTTTAATCTAGTCAACTTAAGTTGAGTTGTTATACATAATAGGGGCCATAATGTTTTATACCCCCTCGTTTGAAAAACGTAGGGTATATTAACTTTGCCACTCCGTTTGTAACGCCTATGAGGAGGCGTCGCCGGTATAGAAAAGTATGTATATTCTTGATTAGCATAACCTCCCGAGTTGATTAAGCTATGTCTATCTGTCCGTCTGTCTATCTGTGATCACTACCGGCATAGAAAAGTTTATATATTCTTGATCAGCATCACCTCCTGAGTCGATTTAGCCTAGTCCCTCTGTCTGACTGTGATCACGATAACAGCCGTAATTTCATAGCTATCGTAACGAAATTCAATATATTTATAAGCTTTTTATTCAAAAATAAAGATTAACTTCGAAAATGAGCTAAATCGGTGACTTAACCAAAACGGTAAAATCTCTTTAAATTCCACAAAAACTATTCAAATGACTTTAAATTTTTCACATTAGCTTTAACCATTAGTGTCAACTTTAAGTATGAAATTTGTAAAAATCAGATGGAAATTACGTCTACCTCCCATACAAAGTGGCTTAAGGTACTATTACAGTGTGTAAAAAATTAAAAATCAATTTTTTTTTCTTTAGAATATGGTTCTTTAAGATCCTAAGAATACGTATATAAAATTTTGGTAAAAAATATCAAATAGAAAAAAGTTATAACATATATTATATTCATATGTCGCGTGATATTCAAAAACCTTTAAATCTTTAATCGCGTTTTTCTTGAAACAAGGTTTTTCGAATCGGCTTCTAAGATATCTGGAGTTCTCCTTGATCGATTTCGATGAATCTTGATTCATTGTGATCCTTATAGACTCTGTTAAGCACTAGACCTATTAAAAGCCAAAAAACTTTTGTTTTTGTTATTTATGGCTGAAAGTTTCGGCAAAAGAAGGAGGTTTTTTGTAAATTTTTTTTTAACGCATGCCATTTTTTATATTTTTTTTTTATTTGCGTAGATTGAGTGCTCAACTACAACCCTCAGCTCAAGAATGCACTTTGATTTTTTACTTTCAGATGCTTTGTAAATACTCGAGACGAGAAGCCAATTGCAACAATTTTTTAAAAACGCTAACTTCAACGCTCTGTAGAAAATTGACAACAACTATGAAGACAAAAAAAAAATTTTTTATTCCTCATGTATAATTCTTCATTATATAAAAAATTTGAATCATTTACATTAATAATACTAGGTAAAACAAATTAATAAAAAAGGTGTTTTTTATAGTTACACACTGTATTACGAATAGTACCTTAATCAAAACGGTAAAATCACTTAAAATTTCACAAAAATTAATCTAATCACTTCAAATTTTGCACATAAGCACATTAGCCTTTAAGATGCACTTTGAAGTTTGTAAAAGTCCAATAAAACTTACGTCTACCTCCCATACAAAGTGAGTTTACCAAAACGGTAAATTTCTTTCAATTCCGCAAAAATTAATCAATGATTTCAAATTTCGCACATAAGCTCAAACAATTATATATACTTTAAGTATTAAATTTGGAAAAATCGAATGAAAACCACGGCCACCTCCCATACAAAGTGAGGTTACCAAAACTGTAAAATCTCTTTAAATCTTACAAAAATTAGTCTAGTAACTTAAAATTTTGCAACTATGAAATTTGTAAAAGTCGAATAAAAATCACGTCTCCTATACAAAAAGAGTTTACCAAAATGGAAAAACCTCTATCAATTCCGCAAAAATTAATCTATTGACTTTGAAGAAGACAAATGAAGAAGCAACTAGAACAGATGGCAACCCTTGATAGAGTTGATGGCTGTGATCTATAAATAGCCTACTGCTTTGAAGAATCATATGATTAGCAGCCATACAATTTATAAGAATGAATTCCAAAATCTGCACATTCAAATGCTAGCTTAAACAGTGAGTTGATCACAGCTTAATCACTCAAAGACTACTGAAGAGGAAAATGTAGCGATTTCCGAAACAGACTGTCTAGTCAGCTAAGTGATTGACTCTATACAGAGTTGTTGTTGTTGTTGTTGCCTTCTTGAAAACTTACTTGATCTAAAGCTCACAATTCTTAATTCATGTAATTCAATAGATCATAAAAACTAATTAACTATTGACTTTAAATTTTGCATATAAGCCTTAACAATTAATATGTACTACTTTAATAACAAAATTTGGAAAAAACGAATCAAAACCACGGCTACCTCTCTCTAAATGCTAAAATCTCTTTAAATGCTTTAAGACACAATTAGTAGACAAAAGACAAATCTGGTACAGAAATTATCTTTAACTAAGTCATTCTATACAAATATGTCTCTCGTTTATTCGCTTTTTTTTATTTGCGTATCTACCAAATCAGTTTTTTTTAACTTTTTTTCACAATCAGCTGTCATTTTGCTATTCATTAATGCATGAGTTTTTAGTGTTGCGTATATACAAAAGCGTAGTAAGTGCATCTCTGCATATTTTGTTAGTGTAGAGTACAAATTTGCACAAGATTGATAATTGACTTTTAAGTAAAAAAGAATGTCCATCGACATTTTTGGGTATTGAAATCGCGACCTTACATTTAACATACACTTTACATTTATGTATAGATAATTAAATAAAGCGAATGGCCATTTTAGCTCTTCAAAAGCCTTTCATCGAGATCGTAATGATCAATTGACGGCCAATAGACACATTATTTTCAATTGAAATACTTTCTGAGTAGATGGTGGGTATTAAATCAGGATTCTAATTGGCCTACAAACCACCCACTTAGCCAATACGCTATGTTCGCCACAAATAGGCAATTATAAAACATTTTGAAACAGTTTAGTTTTTATATCGACTTTCAAAATTGTTCCTCTTGACTTAATTATTAAATCTTTTTAAATATTATGTGAAAAAAAACTAACTGAAATTCCTAAAAATATCTGTTTTAATGTGTTCTAGTTTCCCTAATTTAAAAGATGTTTTGATTATAAGGCCCTGTTCAAGATCCTTTGCCATGGGCGTTCGAAGGATTTCTTCAAAGGAAGGGCAAAGGCATAAAGAAGTCGCGAAAAATTAAAAAAGTATCTAAATTGGATCATCTTTATGAGAGAAAACGATTTTTTTCAAGACGACTTGGGAAAATATATTTTTATAAAATTTATTTTACTTTGTTGTCTGCTTGTTTGCAAAGATTATTACGTTATTGGATTAAATACTTCTTGCCGTTTGTTTGTGGCGAAGAATGATCCTCGACTAATAAGGAATATCATTCATTAACATTCGTCAAATGCTCGTAGAAATAACTTAGTAATTTCCTCCATTATAATCGTAGTATTTACTAATGGTTTCGTACTATTTTCGAATCAAAAATAATATTAGTAGAAAAGAATTCATTCGTAGGTTGACACATTATTTGTAGAATGTATGGAGTAATAGTTGAGTTTACAAACGAAATCGTTTAGCCTTTAGTGGAATTCCCAAAAATTTAAGGATAATAATTGTTGTCAATATCGGTCATTGTGCGTACCACGTTCATAGAAAGTGATAGTTTTCGCTAACTAACGATATCGAAAATTGTCGTTAACGTGTTTGGGAATTCCACTACTGGTTTTTCGAACAATCACCGAATATTGGCAGTTACAAACTGGCGTTACGTACGATTTGTACGAAGAAATATATAAAAAAATAATGAAAGTGTTTAATTTTTAAAATGCCTTTTTTATATTTGCGTAATAATTAAGTAGCACTATATTAAGTTAAAACAATGAAAACAATTGACCCTAAGGATTTAAAGATATAAGCAAAAATATGTGCTAGCATTACGCTAAAAAAACGGAAGTGGTTTTTGACTTGGATTTCAAAATTTGAAAAACTCTCAGAATTAGGCTTTTTGACTTGGCGTTACGTTACTGGCGCTATGCTACTTAAATTTCCATTGTAGTTCAATTGGGTAATTAAGTAATTACGTAGTTTAGTAATTATGAAAATTTGTTATTAAAAAACAAATTTAATTTTGTCCTTTCCTTGCCTCAACCATTTTTTATTACCTTTAGCCAATATCTTACCTTTACGAAGCATTTACTAAACATTTACGGAAAAGAAAAACTACATTAGTGAAACAGTGCAAACGGTTAATCATGGTTAATGAATTTATTTCAATATTAAAATGTTTCTCTTTCATAATATCATCAAATAATAAGTTTTTTATAGGTTTTAATTTTTTGGTCACGGTAAACTTTTTTGTGAAAATGCCCATATGGTGAATTGAAGGATATATTTCAAAACTTGAAAAATCCTTTAAGTTGAAAAATTTTTAAATTTTTGCTCACAAAACCGTGCAAAAAAAGTAATGATTTCAATATAACGTACAATTATATCAAACAAAAACATTTCATTTTTATTAAAAAAACCAAAAAAAAAAAAAGAAAGAAGTAAGAGTACAACGTAACAAAAGACTAAAAATCGGGGGTTCCTCGAAACATGTCAACGTAAACCAGTGATCGGCGAAAGTTTTAAGTCAGTGACACACACATGTTGGAATAAACTGATCATATTTGAATACAGCAAGAAAATTCTGTTCGAACAAATTTTTTTAATTATGCACAACCGAAAAATTCTTGTAAAAAAATTTGTTAATGAACCGTGTTATGAAATTTCAAAAACGTTTGAACTTCGAAGGTCAATATTTTCAAAACTACAAAAGATAGTAAATTTACTATTTCTACTAATAATAATTACTAGTTCAAACCCTTCAAAGGCGATTGAAATTTTTCGATACGTTAGAAAGATATGGTGCAATTATCAGAAAAATAACAGTTTTTCACTTTTTTGCCTATATCTCCAAAACTTGACCCGATAGAAAAGAACGGACTGCAAATTTGAATTTAGCGCTGATTAAACACATCTGTATTCACTTTTGTTTTCACTGGCCTAAACGTTGACCCTTGCTTGTGAACCTGTGTAATTATTTCCTCATGATAATAGGTCTGTTCCCGTACTCGATTCAAGTAGCTTGAAGTTGCTTGAAAGTTTTGTATTGAAGCTAGCGAGAGAGGAATGTTTTTCAAAAATGTTTTTCATCTTTTGTACCTGATTGATCTGATCATCTGATAGATATTGTTCAGAGTTCCACTACACGTTACTTTGATGAATCGCGTTGTTTAAGCGTTTTTTAATTCATTAACTTTTTTGGACAAAGATTTTGGACATTTACTTAAAATAATAATATTCCTACCTAGGAAATTCTTTGGGAAAGGATCTCAAAATAACATTTTACATTTTTAAAAATAGAATAGAACATAGCCTCCGAGTTTGTTTTAGTATAGAACAAATATTGTTCTTAATATAATTTGTTTTCCTTTCTTGTACTTTAATTTTATTCAAACTTCAAATAAGTCCGTAAATATAAACTTTGAAATAATCATAAAATGTTATTTATATGAGTTTTTATTTCTATTTTATTGTTATTTTTTGTGGCTTACAAGACGATTTAGAGGTTTGTCATTTTTGGACCAACAACGGCTTACCTTTAATTCTGATGTACGAGAGTGTCATATTTTTATTATCCTTATCGTGTTAATTATCCACAAACTAAGAAACTTATAGCTAACTCTATTTTTTCCTCTCTCTCTCTCTTTTCAGGTGAGTTTGTATGAATTGTGCTTGTGGAATATCATAGCGACGAAATGTGCAGGTTTGATCAATATAAATATATCCATTTCTCCGCCTATAAATAAATAAAGTTGAAATTACAGAACTTCTTCTATGGTGCAGTAAATATTATTTCTTACGAGTTATTTAGTATATTTTGGCTACGCTGGCAACTCTTACACATACACACATATATTGAACATAGCAACTGCTGTCGCTACCACCCATTGTGCGGAGGGCACAAATCAATTCTTCGTTATTATTTTATAGTTATTCCAAGCCGGCTTCATTTCCATTTGTTTGAGTCGTAATCAACCGCATGATAAATCGTTTTAGGAAATTTATTGAGTCTCTGGGGCAGGGTTGGGCAGGCACTTTAAAGCCATAATCTGGCGTGGGGCTGCATTGTGCGTGTGTATTGGTGCTAATGGCGCAATATTACAATCCAATGTTACATATTCAATTTTCAATTCAATTCCAAAATTGAATTCAAATATTTTATGAATTATATTATTTGCATATGTATGCGCCTGTGTCTGAATGTGTAGTGTATGATGGTATGTATGTATGTGCTTGAGTGCAATGCGAATTGTTCTTACTGCTACATGCAGCAGTGTGCATACATTAAGAAAATGTTGATATGATTCCTTGTATTAATGATTGCATATTTGATGCATATTTGGCAACTCTACATTTTAATGCCTTGCTAGCTAAATCACCCTTCTTGAGGTTTTCGTTTTATGATTTAAAGCTATAATTGAAATTGCAGTAAATTGCATATAAATTATTGCATATACTAATTTAAGTTGACAGAGTTTGCATTTTCTTTACTTTCTATAACGAACAAACTAAGAATAATAAAATAATACTGTTAAAAGTTTTTATATTGCAAAAGTTTTAAAATTGCACTAGCAGCTCGTTAAAGTTAAAGATTAACAACCAGCAAGCACCATTGAAATTTGCAGAGCATTTAAAATTAATAGATTTGTTTTTTAATAAATATTTAATGTTTCATCAAGAAAAGTTAGATAAAAAAGATAAAATAGAGTCATATTCTTAAATTTATTTTTAATATTCTATTCAATCGCTAAGCTCAATTCAGGAATATACGTATGGAAGCCATCGCAGCTAATGAATTTCGATTTACACTCTGTTTCAACATTAGAGATCCACATGAAGAATCGGATTTTTCTATTTACTGAATGGTGATCAAATTTGTTCCAAAAAGTTTCAAAAAAATAAATAGCTATAAGATGACAAAAGCATTAACATTTTCCCTAAAGCGCGTTGATGTCAAATATATGAAATTATATTAAAAAAAAGCCTACAAATTGTAAGCACAACTAACTTGTCGATGTAATGTTTGGTTAAATACACGGTTCGAAAAAATAACACTTCTCGTTGTACACATGAGAAATTCCAATATATTCTGAAAGTTAACGGTTAAATATGTTAAGTATCTCAGCATTTTTCTCCAGTACGTCAGATTTTCATTAATTAATTTTTTAAGATCAGGCTTGCGCTTTAAAATAACGAAACTTTGCTATAAAATATGAAAGAATTAATATATTGCTCTGAAAAGGAGACTAAGCATAAAAATTTTCAAATAAATTAACTACATGTTTGCGTAGTTAAGCATAACAGACTTAAGCTAACATTTCGGATTTTTGCGATTAACGATTTTGCTTTCAAAACAAAAAGTTTTACAATGAACCTAATGTTCGTTGACCAAATTGAGTTCTACAAATATCGTTGGAAAAGTTTCCTATCCATTGTTTAACCTCAGTAAAATAATTAAATATGCAACACTTTAAATGCAATTCTTAGCAAACATAACTTGATTTGTTTTTATATTATTTTTTTATTGAAATAGAATGTTAATTAGAATGAAAATTAGAATGTATTTAAAATGTTTATAGAAAATATTTATATATGCACAACCTATTTTTATTGATTTTATGGAAAAAATAGAAATATATAGAGATTTTATAAGAAAATATGTCTTAGTTTCTTATATATGACTTGGTTAAGCGTGAAAGGCATGAAGTACCATCTTAATGAACTGTTTTCATATGCTTAATCGACTCGAACTGGCGCCCGTTTTTATAAACTTGGGCCGAAAGAATGCCCCACAGATTTTCGATAGGATTCAAGTCATGACTAACAGTAAGTCACTACGATACGGGTATATTTCAGATTTATTCATTTTTGTTTATTCATTATTATTTAAGTCATTAATGGCTCGGGAAGAATTTGTTGGTGCGTTAACCTGCTCAAAAGTCAAATTATCCTGGTATTTATAGCATGTGAACTCAATAAACACATCATCTAATAACTCAATTTACATTTGTGCATTCGATTTGCACGAAATAAAATACAGAGAAGACTTTAAAAGTATCTGAAGCCGCCTGAAATCATCAATGATCCTCGCCCATGGTTACGCGCAAACCTAATTTTTCATGGCTATCGCAAATTGTGCCGGTATTTCTGGCAACCATCGGGCCCGTCAAGGTTGAACCTTTCTTCATCACTTAATATGACATTCCCAAATTCTTTCTCACAAAATTTGTATTTGTTCGGCTTATGCTAGACTGGCCGCAATGTGCCATGGTAGAAGCCTGGGTTGAGAGAAAGACGATTCATAACTGACGTTGGAATCTTCATCCAAAATTTGTTGGATTCTGCTTCTGGTAACCCTTAGGTCCAAATGCAGAGCAATTTCACGACAACTCATCCCTTTCTCTACAACAAGACGTTGAATTCGTCTTTTATGCCGTTGGTCAATCACGGATTTTCTTTCAATACGCTTGATTATAGCATAGTTGCCAGTCTTTTAAAAAATTTGTTATGGTGTTTCGGTGACGATTTGTCCTAGCAGCTATAGTACCTACATTTATACCGGTTCAGTTAAGACTTTTATATTTCAACGATCTCTTTCAGATAAGTGGCATTTTTATTTGAAAAATAAAATAACTCTGAAATGTGCTCATATTTTGTTCCAAAAATGTATTACCGTTATGTTTAGGGTTTTTCTTACTAAGATTATCAACAAAATTTCGTAATTTTTACGTTATAGCAGTTAAAACACAAAAAAATAATTGTGCACATATAAATATTTTCTATTGCACACGCGAGATTTCATACGATTCGATTAAAGAAGGAAGAGAATAATTCTCTGTTCGACTAATAAACTCCATCACTTAAAAAAAAAATTTTGGCAAACTCAAAATAATTGTATTGTTAAAAAACAGGGAGAAAAAGTAAAAAATATATGTGCAAATATAAATATTTTACTGAGGTATATAACTAATGCTACCAACTATGCTTACTTTGTAAGTATACTTATTTTTAGCATATACTTACTAAAGATTCATACTTATAAGTGTACTTTTGAGAGTTATACTTATTTATGCTTAGTTTTCAGCTCCACAAATACGATTTCAAACAAAAAGAAAAAAAAAACAGTTAATGTATTACTTTAATTCAGTGACAGTGTACGCGAATAGTCGTTATTTCTTTACTGATTTTATTTCGATCAAAAATAAAAGTTGAAATTAAACTTTCAGTTTCTCGATCAAAAATATAAGTTAAAATTTGACTTTTAATTTTTTAGCAAAAATAAAAGCTAAAATATGACCTTTATTTTTTCGATCAGAAATATAAGTTCAAATTTAATATATTTTTTTTATCAAAAATAAAAGTTAAAATTTGACTTGTAATTCTCGATCAAAAATAAAAATAAAAATTTGACTTTTATTTTTCGATCAAATATAAACTTTTATGTTTGATCAAAAAAATTTAAGTGAAATTTTAACTTTTATTTTTGATCGAAATAAAATTGGACAAAAAATAACGATTATTTATTGACTTTTTTAAAGCAATCAGAAAAATTAAAATCATTAAAGATTATTATTCCTTAGCTAACAAGCATGACATGGCTATATTCAAATATCGAATAGACTTACTCTTTCCATCTGACTTTTTGAATAGAAATTTCGAAATTGACTGTTATTTTCGGTCCCTGTTTGAATGTGATTTTTTATTTTATTTTAATTAACTACTTTGAAAGTACGTATAATTTGAAACGTTTTGTTATGCTTTTGCTTTTTTCATATTATTTTATACATAAGAAATATATGTGAACTGTAAATATATAAAATAAAATTCTTTTTTATAGGAAGACTTTTTGGTTTTAGATAGATTGCATACACAAAAATTTTTGAGGAGAACAAAAAGAGGGCGTAACAATACTTAAGAAATATTGTGGGTTCTATTGATTCTTATATTAGTAAATAATATCAAGAAAATAACATTTGTTTTTATAAGGAGATATATTTACTCATACTTATTTTAAAAAATTATCTGACATTTCAGTGTTCTAGGTAGCAAATATACTATATTTTTAATAACAGAGTTGGTAGCATTGCATATAACTTACCAAGAATGTATGAAATAGGGATTTTTCATTATATGTTAGTACCATGAACTTATTAGCAACTATTAGGTTAATATTAAGAAGAAAAATCTCAGACTATTCTAAATACAAATTTTAAATACCACTACGCAATATATGTCTTTATCGTTCTATTATTTTTTTTAATTGCCTTATTACCTTTAAGTTTTTTTTCTTCGTGTTTTACTTAAACATAGTTTGAGAACTATGTGGGTCTGGTTTTTATTTAAAAAACTTGTTGCTTCATAACGTTTCCAAAAACTCCTTATTCATCAAAACTGGTTTACTCTTACCTACTTTGAAGGGTATTTACAATGTGCCTATTACAAAAATTTGCCAAAATCAACTAACAAATTTTACGTCCTGGAGAAAAACGACTAGACACGAATAATTTTTAAAAAGTCCGTTTTCAGAATATATTATGATTTTTGATGTGTACAAACCTTTGTCGAATTGGGACAAGTAAAAATATTTCTGTGGCCTTACTGCATAATAGCATATCTTAGTTTTTGCAGTTTTTTTGATGAGCCTTTAAAAGGAATTTATCGCACAGCTATATCTAATTAAAAAAGGTGGCTGTGCAGTTTGAAACCATAAACTCTCGGTCACAAGCGTCTCTTTTACCAAAAACCTATCAGACTGCGATATCAGCATGATTAAAAGTAAAACATAACCTATGTTTGCTATTTTCTTTTCTTGATAAAAATATTTTTTTCTTCTTTCCTTTCTCAAGATAATCAACAAAATCCCTTTTGCATCTCAAAACACTGATGCAATAACCTTTGTTGCTGATCGTTCTGACTTCACCTGTCTTGGAGGTGAACAACCACCTTTAGTTCCACCTATTAGATGGTCTTGTTTTAGTTTAGGATCACGCTAGTAGATTCAAGTCTCATCCATAGTTATATAACGGTGCACAAATTCTGTTGTATTCATTTCATTGTTAACGAATGTGGCACTAACTTTCCAAACAGCTTTTTCATATACAATTCTTCATGTCCATTCTTCTTTTGTCTGAGATGCCTATGGTAACAGCAATTTAACGTTTAGTCAAACTTAGAGCTTCACAAAGAATTTCATACACTTGCTTAATGAGTTCTGGTGTTGTTGCACTTTTTGGACGTCCTCTAAGTGGTCCATCTTTAGCGCTTGTAGGACCACATCTTAACTCTAAAACGTATCGATGCACAGTTGGAAATAAAGGAGTAGATTCCTTGAACACTTTCACAATTTTTGTATGGATTTCTGTTGATGATAAACCTTCCTAAACAAAGAATTTTATCACTGCACGATGTTCGGTTTTTTCCATAGCAAAAAATACTCTGAAACGTCAACTTCAAATGGATTTCAAATAAAGAATTGATTGACAGATCGAAATAAAATTTTGGTGTAATAGTTACAGGTGTCACTTTTCTACTAATCTGTATTTCTATGAATGAAAATAAGTCCAAAGCTAGAAAAATAAACGTTTTTTTAAGAATCAAATTGTTAAGGATCCTTATTTTGTCTTTAAATCTTGTTATAAATATCAAATTTTTCAACGATCCATCAAATCACAACCAGTTGGCCACTCTCTTGTTCCATAGCCTGGAAAAATGGTAAAGCCATTATTTTAATTAGAAATCTAACAGAAAAAACATAAAATTACAAAAAACTTGGCACATAAGGTTGCTGTAAAGTAACTAATACAATTTTTAATCTTACCGTATGTGACATGATGAACGCCATGCCATTATTTTTTTCCTTTGGTTTTTTTTTTAATTCGAAGCAATACGAAGTATCGAGGACACGAAGGATGCCAGCTAGTTTTCTCTGAAAACATTTACAAATATTAATTCAAAAAAAACAACATCGGACAAATATTAGTACATTGCAGGATGTGCGAAAGGCAGAAGGAAAACAAACGATAATTGTGTGGACATGGATACCCTGCAACATGTTAAGAGATCACATATCTGGGGTGTTTGAACTTCACACGTTCAATCGTCTCCCTGTTGGTAGGTTAGTCCGAAAATAGAGTTCAATGGAATACGTTTTTGAGAAGACCAACGCCACCGGTCTTTGAAATGAGCTCAAGCGAGTGAGCTTTGCTGAAGTTGCCGTTGTTGTCGAAGTTGTTATTGTTGTTGATGAAAACAGAAGGGATGTAGCAAAATGTTAAACCTATTCACATCATGTTCCTCAACCGTTCTCTACCACCTCACCCCATCGGACATTCATTAACTCATGTTCTGAGCTGGTCTGCGTTGGTCTGATGCAATTTATAAAATTTTATACAATTTTAAATAAATGAACTAAATATGCTTGACACGCGCTGAGCTTCCGACCCATACCGCCGTAGACCAAATGGTGCTTTTGTTGCCATTTAAGGGTTGTATAGCTGTGAAATAATAATGTGAGCAACAGAAATTGACTAACAGAGAATATAAGTATAAATGGACAAAACATGACCGAAAAAATTAAAAGTGAACCAAAATCGAGTGGCACACGAGTTCTAAGAATCGAACAACAATTTTAGTTCAATGAATAATAATGTTAAAGGAGGTATTTGAAATGAAAAAAGGGTATTGTCAAAGTTTTGTTAAATCAAAAAGCGTTATAACAATATATTGGAATTTGATAGAAATTGGTCAAAGTTCATTTCAATAACGTTGTAATTATTTAAGTGAAATTAAGGAATTTGGCATTAATAAATAGTTTAAACTAGCTAATAAACATGCGTTACTTGGGATATAATTAAGCAAATGTTGTTTACATAGATTTGTATTAGATTGTTGAAAAACAGACGAGATTGGCCGAAATAAAAAAGATGTTATAAATAAGATATAAACGTAAAATTTTTACGAATTTTCTATAAGCAAATAAAATTGAGATACATAGCATATCATAGACATATTGGGTTGTTCGAAAAGTAATTTTTTTTTTATGAAAATGAAAGGCTATTTCCGTACAGTGGATAAATATTTTATTAAATTATAAATTGTACATCCTAGTTCTATACTTTTTGCCATCTTTCTGGCAGCAGCATGACTCCAGTCTCATAAAATTGACAAAAAACTGATCCAGGTGATTTTTGATCTCGTCATTTGAAGTAAAGCTTTTACAGTTTTGAAAATTTCGTATAGACCGAAATAAATAATAATCAGAAGGTTCCAGATCTGTATAATATGATAGGTGTGGCAGTATATCCCATCTAAGTTGTCAAAGTTTTTGATGAGTTAACAAACTTTAATGAGGTCTCGCATTATCTTGGTGGAAGACTACACTACTCCTTTTCTATTGATCAATTCTGATCTCTTCTGTTTAGGTGAATCATTCAATTTGTCCAGCTTTTGACAATACACTTCAGAATTGATCGTTATGTTGTTTGTTAGAATCTAAAAAAAGGATTACTTTGAAAACCCACCAAACAGATAGCATCACTTTTTTTTATGAATATCAGCCTCTGAAGTGCTTTGGGCCGTTCTTGTAATTTGATCAATGATCTCTTGGCTTAACATTGTTGTAGACAACCCATTTGTCGTCCCCAGTGATTATGTGCTTCAAAAATTGATAACTTTTTGTATCTCTATCAAATATGTGTATATTCTTGTATCACAGAAAAGTCGCAGATGAGTGTGTGTTAAGAAGAAATGTTGAAGGGAAAAAATTAATAGGACCAGCTTGTACATTTAACCCCCTGGGGGTGAAAATTTTTTGATATGAACTATAATAGATATTTTTTTATTTGTTGTTTCTAGTATAAATATTTATCCCTACAATAGATCCCCCTACAATAGATGGATTTTTTTCACAACGAAAATAGCAAATCACGAACATCACAAACCTTGAAATCAGTATTACCAATTGAAGCACCAACCAATCACAGTGTAAATATTAACACTTCTGTTACCTTAAAAAAGTCATTCTTGTGATCTTAAGGTCACAAAATGACCAAGCCGGTTTTTCTTAAGCATTTTATGTAGGAGCAAAACTTTCATTATTAATTTTTTAAAGTTAAATGGGCTTTAATTAATGCTAACCTTTTATTGATAACTCGAAATAAAACAAAAGTAGCATTAAGATTTAAAAAAAATACAGACTGAATTAATATTTCTTTGTATATCGAGAAAAATGCGCTTTAAAAGTTATTAAAAAGTTATTAAAAATTCAGCTGGTGGCCACTGAATGACGTCTCACACACGTAAGTTATGGCGTTGCCACTTATTTGATAAAACAAAAAGCTTCCTTTAAAGCTTTTTCGAACAGATTTCCCCTAATGTAGGATATTACGAAAGGAAATCGAAAAATGTGTTTTCTACCAGAAGCAAACAAAACACAAAATGGTCATGAAATGACCTTAAGGTAACAGAAGTGTTAAAAAAACGGAATATTTTTTATGGAAATTTTGTATTGAACTGACGCTTTTCACGTGTTGATGTCGTAGGAAAAGACAATTGTACCCAAAAACATTACTTTTTTTCTATATTTGAACTAGTTCTAATATGAACATTTCAAAACTGGTATTTTTTGCTTATGTCTTAAGAAGATCTTAAACTGACCTCTAAGCGTTGCAGGCTTATCTCTTACATGTATTACAAAAGAATGGAATGATTGCTTTAATTTGTGTAGATATGACATTTAAGATTAAAATGTTGAGCAATTGAGTAAAAAATTCGCAATTTTTATTTCAGTTTCTTGCAGATGGAAAAAAGATGATTAAGAAAAAACAATAAGAATTATTTGTTTTCTCTCATGCTAGAATTCCGCACTCTTTTTATGACTGCAGTACAGGGGTAGACACAATTATGACAAATCACGGTCAAGAAAGTGGGCGTTATTGGACAAAGGGAGTGGCAATATTAGAAAGACACTGTATCTCGATAATATTGACAATACGGTAATAAAATTCGTTATAAAAATGAGTAGAATTATAACAAAAATCTACGAAGAAAGTAGGCGGAATTTGAAAAAGGGCGTGTCAATATTAGAAAAACACGGTAGCTCAAAAAATGTTGTTACTAGGGTACTGAAATTTAATGCAGTGGTAGGCACAACTATGACAAATTACTATCAAGAAAGTAGGTGTTATTGGACAAAGGGGCGTGGTAATATTAGAAAAGCACTGTATGTAGAATAATATTGACATTAGGGTTATCAAATTCGTTACAAGAATGGGTAAAATTACTACAAAATACGATGAGCGGATGAGAGGGCGGAGTTCGAGAAAGGGCATTTCACTATTAGAAAAACACTGTATCTCAGTTAATATTGACACTAGGGTACTAACATTTAACGCAAGAGTATGCAGAATAATAACAAAACACGATCAAGAAAGTAGGCGGAATTTTATGAAGGGTTCTAGGGTTCTGAAATTCGTTACAAGAATGGTTAGAACTATTTCTTAAATTTACTATTTATATTCTCTAAAAAGGAAGAATTAAAAACTTTTTAACAAAAAAAAACCCACTTCAAAATAACTACAAAGTAAGGAATAATTTAAAATTTATTTTCCTTTTAATTTCTTGGTCAAATTTGATAATTTATTTATGTATATTATTTTATTGGAAATCTTATTTTTTTAATTTCTTTCTAATTTATTTTATTATCATAAATATATTAATTTCATTATGAATATAAAGTTTGCGCTAATCTGTGCCACACAATCATGATCTTTTTACCATCCCTGCACTGCCAATACGAGCGAGATTTAAGTCCCAAAGTTAAGATCAGCAAGTAACAAGCGCACTTCCCAACAAACAAAAGCTCTCGTTTTAGTGTTTAGTGATCAAAAGCGTTAATTTTATACAAGTTTTATTTTATTAGCGCCAACTTTATAAGTTTTATATTCATAAAGAAATTAATATATTTGTGATAATAAAATAAATTAGAAAAAATTAAAATACGATTTCCATAATAATAGTATAATAAATAATCAAATTCGACCAAGAAATTACAAGGGGAAAGTATTTTAAATGATTTTTTTCTTATTTTAAAATGATTTTGAAGTGGGTTGTTTTTAGTTAAAACGTTTTTCAAACCACAGAATAATCAAAGAAGAATAACATCTATTTGAGATCGGTATTTTAGGATTCGAAACATTACCTAAAAAACATTCACATTAGATGAGTTAATTTGCAAAAATTTTTTTGATCCGTGGAGTCAATAGTCAAGGAGGTTGTTAAGAAACTTGAAAAATGGAAAAAATTTTAAATATCCTTAAAACCTGGACTGCTTAAAACGAAAAGCGTTATTTTATTAGTATTTCACATGCAATTGAAGTTCAGGTTATGTTTGTAGATTTTTAAATATGCAAGAATTCTTTCAACCATCGTTTTCATGTGTCTCACATGGTTCAGTATAAAAAAGATTTAACGTTGTGGGTGTGATCATACCAAAGTATGATACGACTCCTTTACGAAAATAAGCAATATAATAGCATTGAAACAAAATCTGTGGCTTAGATTTTCAATGTGGTCAAACAAACTTAATGACATGACTTAAAGCTTCCCCAATTTTTTTCAGTAACAATGACTAAGCGTAGTATGTGGGCGAAAAAAACAACATAATTCCTGCAACTCATGAAATATTGTCTCTTCGTTTGGGCGAAAAGAGCTTAGTTCATCGAATAAGATTCAGTTAAAGGTTCTCCATAATTTTTAATGTCGTATTTTACCTTTTTGACTTAGCTGTCACGCCCGTTATGCTAGTTATGAGTCTACACAAAATTTTGGAAAAATACGCGACTCTGCATGCAGCATGCTTTTAAATATTCAGTGTTACTCGGATATTATTTCGGCATTTTTATACACATTGTGGTTCAAAACGACGCCATTTCAATTTCGACCTTACAAAGCAAGCATTATCGAGCTTGCTCTTGTTCTGGTTTTTGTTGGCCTTTTTGTTGCTCCCCATATCGTCGTTGGGCTGCTGCTCATCTACTATTCAACATTCAGGATTCATTCATTCGTCCCTTTTATTTCGTTTATTTCATTTAAAAAAGCTGGAGTGTCGCATCATCGAGAAGGAGAGAACGAAATTCAACAAAAGGACTACCGGCAGGCAGGCAGCAGGCAGCAGGAATGCTGTTTGGCTGGAAAGGACGTGCGAGTGCATGAAAGAACGGCAATAGAGCTGAATTTTAAATGCGCACGGAGTCGAAAAATGTTATATGTTTGTATTTTTTGTTTCTGGGGTTTCTCATTTAATCATCATCGATGTTCCTGGCGACGGGTTGGAGGTTGATGGGGTGTGTTTTTTGTTTTTTTATTATTTGCCGGTTATAGTGGAACTTGCTTCAGGTTGCATGGGTCACTCGGGACGCGTTATACTCATTTTGTTTTATTTTGCGCGATTTTCTTCTATTCCCTGTTTTTACTATTATTTTCTTTTTTCTTATCCTGATTTGCTGCTTATTTTCATTCGTTTAACGTCCGTCGTTCATCCAATTTTTCCATCAAAATGAGCAGCAGCGGGTTTGGCTATTTTAACGCAAAAACTTTACCCAACAAAACAACCAAACATAACAAAAAAATAAGGAGTAGTTAAAGCATAAAAGGGAGCTTCTGTTTCGGAGCAAAAAGGATAAAGTGCCGCAGTGTAGTAGTTTTTGCATGTGTAGAGACGGGTGGCTGTGCTGGACTCAATATGTACATGTGTGTGTGTGTGTGTGTGTTAGCATACTTTTGTATTGTATGAGTACAACATTGAATCCATGTTGTTGCTTTTGTGTCAGCAGGATGCGTTGTATACAGATTGCATGTTCAGCATTGTGTCTTGTTGTTATTTTATATGTTCTCATATGAGAGTGTTTAAATGTGAGTCTGTTTGTATCTTTGATTTAGTATGTGTGTGTGTGTATGTGTGTTTGTGTGTATGTGAAGTTGGGTGAAATTCGCCACAGATACCTCACAAAACAAGCTTTGAAATGTTATCAAAGCATTTAATTTAAAGCCTTCGAGAGTTTTCGAAACTTTGGAAGCATTTAATAAATATTTCCATGTCCTACAAATCATGAAGGATAGGCTTCGTGTCAAACCGAAAATACTTGAGAAATTTTAAAATATTAAGAAAGTACTTTGAAATGTTGTTAGTTGTCTTTTTGTCCTTTCTGGTTATGTCGTACTTAGATATTTTGAGCCAATGGTGATGGTTCACATAAATTTTTAAGCATTGAAAAATATTTACTAGCATTATTCGTAAAGATGCAAACGCTGGAAAATGTTAACTTATAATCGACCGACGAAAATTACACGAAACATCACAAAATTTACTAATACGCTCTAAGGATAGTTTTTATATAAGTTAGGATAGTTCCACTCTCACTTCTAAGCTAATTATCATAATTTAATAAATGAGGTATCGTAAGAACCGTTTTGATCGTCAGCTGGTTATAGGCTATGTGACGTCACATTAAATTGAAAAGGCGCCTTCTAGAGGAAAACATATTCTTATAGTTTCATAATAATCATCTTTGTTTATAATTTGATCATAAAAAAAATTGATTAGTAATTAATACTCTCGGTTTTTATAAAATTATATCCCCAAAATTATTAAAATAAGAAATAAGTTCAAAAAACTAAAACCCGGCTACTAAAAATCACGCTTGACATACACCCGAAAAATATACTCAGCTGAAACTTTTATAAAACTATTCAGTTTTTGTCTATTTAATAATATATTTTATTATATAAGTATATTTAGAGTTTATATTTACAACTAACATATAATATATTTTATTGTATTTAATACATATACATAGCGGTGTCAGAAAGTACCCGAGGTCGTATGTCACCACCATGAAAATACAATACATTCTAACAGTAGTAAGCGATATAAGCGTTACGGCAAAGTCAATCACGCTATATATCTAGAGGGCAACTTATATACATATATGAGGTGTCATACGACCTCTAAAGGAATCAAATCGCCTGAAATCTTGATTGATAATAAATGGTGGGTAGAGCTCCTTCCCGACTCTTACTGCGCTACTGGTGTTGTTCAGTGTCTAAATTGAGATATGGTGGAGTATATAGGCGATTTCTTATTCGTTATAGGCGACTTTGTAGTAAAGACTTTGTATATCATAGGTGTCGATTTTTTAAAGGTTTTTCTCCAGATTTATCTTACCATGAATATGTGGTCGATTGTAGACCTTCCAAGACTCAAGCCATACTGATAATCAATCTTTACCATAAAACGCTCGAAACAACTTTAAATGCGATATTAAGAAGGCTTATCACACGTTAGTTGGCGCAAATAGTGGGATTGCATTTCTTTAGGACTCAGCAGAGCACACTGAGATTCGAATCAATTGGAATGCATTCCCCTGACCGAGTTCTGTCTATATTTCGAGATATAGATATCAGGACTTCATTATAATCAGGATATGGAACCTCAACGCTATAATCCTTCCTTGGAGTTTTTTGGATATCATATCTTTTTGTAGGAATTTTGTCAGCATCGCTATTTAAAAGCTTACAGATGTGCTTCCTCCATAATGTCAGTGTACTCCGGGTATCTATCACTAACTTTTTGTTTTCAGTTTTGCAGGAAGAGGCCCTGGTTTTATAACCATCAGCTAGGCGTCTTATCTTTTCGAAAAATGTTCGGTCTTTATTCCTGTGAATCTCAATTTTCTTTTTATTTCCGTCTTAAAATACGTCTCTATTTTCTCTGTATCGTTCCTTAACTGTGAGTTTTAATTGTCGAGTTAAATGCTAAGTCGCGTGCATTCTTACGCACAAACGTGCATATATTATTGGCTACGATAGAATCCAAGTCTATGTTGGGACCACGGATCGTGTATATATTTCACATACTGGAATAATTCCTTATGTCTAATAAAAAAAGTGATACATTTGGTTTCAGGCGACATCGTGTCTCCTTTACCCAGAAAAAAATGTAGTTAATTTAACTAAATTTTAACTAAATTTCAGGTTAAAATTTTCCAACATGAATCGTCAGGTTAAGATTATCACACACAATTCAGGTCAATTTAACCTGTTTTTATTGTTAAATAAAACTGACAAATGTAGATAGCTTAACCAAATGTTAACCAGTTCATGTGGTTAAATCTAATTAAATCAGGTTTATTTTTCCAAGTGCTAGGTTCAAATGTTTGTACTTCAATCAGTCGATTTCGGACATACTGGTGCCGCCAATTTCCCCAATCCGTCGCTGATTTAAGAGATATTTTCGAGTGAAATTCTCTAAAGGATAAATTTGGAAAATTGTCATGTTTATTTGTCACGATCAGGAAGCAATTGATTTCAAACGTGATGCACTTTTGATATTATTTCTAGTTAGGTCACTTCATCCTGTTAATAATCTATTTCTGATTTCTACTCGGGTTATCAGATATATTTTTTAGTCAAATTACAAAACAAAGTGAAAATATCTTATAAACTTCAAATCTGCTAAAATCAAACTATATAAATAAACTATGTAATCAAACTATAAAAATTATAAAAATTTTTTATAACTCGTTTTAACAAACTATCACAATCAAATAATTTTTGAGTCTTTCTAAAATATGATAGCATCACTCATGTTAAATTCACAGTTTTCATCTATAATATTAAAAAAATTCTTATCTTTTGAAGAGTTTAAATTGTAATACAACAAATATTAAAAAATGTATGATTCCAACGATTAGTCGAAATATTAGTCCAAGATTTTTGACTGTGTACTGGCAATTTGATACGCTTTTTCATCATTTATAAATCCCTAAATAGATTTCTAATAAAAACGCTTCTATGTTCTCAGGAAGCTTTACAATGCAATTTTTACTCTCTGAGGTGGCCAAGCAGAAACATTAGTTCAATTAAAAAAACATGTTTGAGCTAGGATTTCAACCTCTTTTCTGTAGATCAAGAGCCACGCAATTTACTAGTAGGCTACGACTAGGCTTACCAACTGTCTCGGATTTTGCAGGAAGTTCCGGAATTTTGGCAATTTTTAAAAGCCAAATTTACCGTTTTTATGATAAAACCTTTTTTAATTAATTTTTTCTTAAATTTATTATAAAAAATAATAAAGTAGAATCTTAAAAAATAGAAGCTGTTTGGAAATCGGGAACTTCTTATTTCGTCAAACTTATCGTGCACTTCGACCATTTTATGGCGTACATAATCGTCCTTCAGAGCTGCTAATTCGAAGAAAAATAGATCGTTTTCGGACCACATTTACTGTTACTGATAATGTGCATCCCGTGAGACGCCGAACAGTGCGCACTAAAGAATCTGTAGCCGCTGTACAGGAAAGCATTGAAAATGATCCTAATCAATCAATTCGTCGCCGTTCTCAGCAACTGGGGTTGTGTCCTTCCACTTTATGGAAGATTTTACGAAAAGATCTTAGCTTAAAACCTTTCAAGATTCAACTTGTGCAGGAATTAAAGCCAAAGGACCATCGTATGCGCCGCCAATTCGACGAATGGGCTGAAGCACAAATTGATATTGATTTTGAATTTCCATGGAAAATTTTATTTTCCGATGAAGCCAATTTTTGGTTGAATGGGTACGTAAATAAACAGAATTTTCGTATTTGGAGTGAGGAGAATCCACAAGCTTTTGTCGAAATACCATTACATTCACAGAAAATTACTGTTTGGAGGGCTTTATGGGCTGGCGGAGTCTTTGGCCCATATGTCTTCAAAAACGATGATGGTCAGAATGTTACTATCAATGGTGAACGGTATAGGAACATGATTCGAAGTTTTTTCGTACCTCAATTAGCTGGCATTAATCTTGCTGATATGTGGTTCCAACAGAACGGGCGCCCCCAAGATCGTGTGATTTAACCCCATTGGATTATATTCTTTGGGGTTATGTAAAGTCACTTGTCTACGTTGATAAACCACAAACAATTGAATACCTGGAAATCAACATTCGAAGAGTTATCGGCGAGATACGGCCGCAAATGCTGCGAAAAGTTTGTGAAAATTGGTGTTTCAGATTGCGCCTTGTACGCACCAGCCGTGGTGGCCACATGGCCGAAATCATATTTAAACAATTATGTCATAAAATTTTCTATGTAATAAAGTCCGTTTCATGATAGTAAAAATATACTACTATGTTTTATTATGATTTAAACTTGTATCACTCTATAAAAAACACCCTTTATACTTAGTACGTAGAGACAAGTTTGAAATATGCTAAGTCGAAACACATTACTTTTTCACACTTTTAAATGAAATAATTGGCTTTTTCGATTGCCGTTTAATATGGAACGTAGTGTTAAATATAAGTTACGTAAACAATTATTTCGGAAATAAGAATACAATCTTCTTATTTCGGAAGCTTTAATATTTTAAAAATCCTACTTCTAATTACTGAAAAATTTCAAATTTGAAACTTTTGAGCTGACAAATAAATAAACAAACAGAAAATGAGTTTTATTACTAATTAAAATGCTTGTCCATACTTGTCAATGTTATGAAAAAATACATTTTTAGCCATAACTTTTGATTGGAAAGAGATATTGGGGTAATTTTTTCACTTATTTTTGTGACTTTTACTTTTTTGTTAAAAAGATAAAAACACCATTTTGGAAAAAATAAATTTTGCGAAAAAATAAAATCGCTTGTTGTTTTGATGACAAAAAAGTAAAATAATTTTTGCGCTTAACTGGAAAAAATTTTGCAAATAAATGCTGTCATATGAAAAGTAGTCAGATGTGTAATTTTTACTTGATATTATTTTGACAACAAAAATAATTTTTGAGTCCTTTTTTTAGTAAAAAGTCAATATTTTGATCTAAAGGTACAGTTCAAACTATCTTTTTGAAGTGCTTTTATTGAACTTTTGAACAGAAAAAATTTTAATGAAATATATTTAGTAGCAGCGGAGAAATTTGCATCGAAAGTCAAAACTTTGATTTGCATGCCATTTTTTTCTCATTCTTGGTAAAGATATTTTATGAAAAAGTCGTTGTACTAAAAATATCTACAATTTTTAAGACATGTGAGTGTTTATGATGTCAAAATAACGACAAGTTTTTAAAATTGAATACACAAAAAACTCCAATACTAAAAAGTATTATAATAACAAAATTACCATTAGTTGAAAAATGTCGCAGGGGGCGTGGAAAACTAAGTATGTAACATTTTAATCTAGGATGCACTTAAGGGGTCGTCCATAACCTACGTTACTAATTTTCCTGTTTTTTTACCCCCCCTGCGTTACTTTTCGTAGTGCTTTTCAAAACCCCTCCCCCCCATAAAGTAACGTGACACATGAAATTAATTCATTCGAATGATTATATATTTTGACCAGCTCTGACAATTTTCACTAGTATTTGTGACTAGTATGACTAAATACATTAAAGGAACAATTGGAAAAAAATCAATAATTAATATCATTTGTAAAAGCTATTCTATCTGCGATCCAAGATTCGATGCTCTCAATCACTGGGATAGAAGAAGCTGGTAGCTTTGTTGAGGATTCTTCAAAATAGAATTTTTCCTCAGGTGAATCCTCAGGTGAAAAGAAATTCACCTGGTCTTTGACAGAGTACCCTTAAAGGCTGCACCCGAGCTCCACCAAGTTCTGTGTTTTTGTGTAAATGCTTTCTGAAAATTGATTTATTTAAATAGTATTTTTTATTCCGATTTATTGTAAACGATATAATACAAAAACGAAATATAAGCCGCAGGTAGGACACGACCTTGAACCGATTTCTTCTTTCTGAGAAGGACAGTACATGTTATACGGTATCTCCTTTGATCAAGAACATTCAGGCCTTAACGTCAAAGCCTGTCGCAAAAGCAAAGACCCAAATTTTTCAGACGTGTGCTGAGATGGTGAAGGAATACCAAAAGGTTCCTGTGTCGAGGGAAAAGGTGGTGGAAGAAATCGTTGAAACAAAAGTTAACCATCAATTTAGACGATCAAACATAAACATGTAAGGTTAAAATTTTTTGAAATGATTGTGTTATTAATTAGAGGTTTTTCGTCGATTTTTTTAATTTTTGGTAACGTTACAATATCTAAACACCTCCCCCCCCCTACCGTTACTTATCGTAGTGCTTTTCAAAACCCCTCCTCCCCCCTAAATTGGTAACGTAGTTTATGGACGACCCCTAATATGTATACCTAGTTTGAGCGAAATCCGTTGAGCCGTTTAGATTTGTTTAAAGGCCAAACAAACAAAAAAACAGAAAATGAATTATATTACTATAGATAATTTCATAAAAAAAAATATTATTTCTTACATGAAAAAAGAAAACCATTGAAATTTTTATTTAATGGAGTTCTAATTTATTATGATAAAGTAATATGACTGTTTAAAATAAATGTCAACCAAACTTTTAGCATCAGTTCATGTAGCAGCTGTATTTGAATTTCAAAAATGTTCCGCATTGTCCCGTATTTTTATGGGTGCTGTGTCAAAAATCACAGTTTTAGAGTTTGGAAACCTAGCTGCGACCACCGCTCTTCTGTACCTACTATTACATACAATTAAAGTGCAAATTTAATGTTACCATTTTACTCCAAAAGTGCTTCAACATTATTAAATAGTATTTCCTTTCGAAATTTTAATATATAACTATATTTAATATACGTCAATGTTAAGTTTTAAGAAGAGACCCAGAATATATACTAGACAGTGCCAATTTACACGACTACACTATTAGATCGCCTGAGGTATCCATTTCTGTTCCGCTTGGTGTATTGACAAAGAAGAGAAAACTCAAGATGAAAGCATTCAGACAGGACTGTTGTATTAGAATATCTATTATTTTAGGCTAACTCTATTCAGTCAGAAAAAAATGTAAACGTGTTTACTTGGTCACTATGCTGTAAGTTATTTTGTAAACGCTCAAGGGTATGACTCTTTCTACGAATTCGTTTTTATTAAATTGCTTTTGTTTTAATCAAGGCAATTTGAAAAGTTTTATTTTAATTTCTATTTATTTTTATAATTCTAAAAAATATAATTTTAATTTTGATCCCAAGTAATCCAGCACTTGATGGATTAACCCAGACCTACATTAGTTGTTTTCTAGTTGCCTTCATGCTTACTTCCTTTATTAAATATTTCAACGTAAAAATGGCTATAAATGGTATACAAGATTTCATATTCATCCAAAAATGCACAACGTTGCAGTACATTCGTTAGTTCGGTGTTGAAAGTGATGGCTAGAGATAATGGGAAAAGTTGGAGAGCTTGTGGGTCACTTATTGGCCCAAATGAACCGCGTTCTCTGCGGCAGCTACACTGAAAGATTCAAGCCATTGCGGGGCGAATGTCATGTCAGAACGTTATTCTCTTGCTTTATGTAACACAACCAAAGCTGCAAACACAGATGAATATTGCACTTGCATGAGACTGTGTATGCTATTGTGTGTGTGTGCATGTGTTTGGATTTGTGTGCCAGCTGGGAGATTGGATTAAAAATCAAAAACAGACAAGCATACAAAAACTTTGTAGCAAAATGTAGAATGGATAAATGATCAAATGACCAAGGGAGCAAAAGTGAAAAAGGTATGAGAATTATAAAATGTGGGAGGATAAATTACAAGCTGGATAGATGCTAAATGCGATATGCTGCATGCAAAGAATGAGGAGGCCGCTTCAAATGGAGTTGCAGGACGATTGCTCAATGCTCAGGACATATGATAGGACTTTGCATACGACTGCACCAGGTTTGTGTCTCAGGACGGGCCATGCCATGCCATTATATAAGTAAATACTTAGTTTTTGTTATTTTGTTTGTCTTGGCCATTTCAGTTGGCAACATTGATATAATTAAACAGGCAGAAAAAGGGCAAAACCGGTCAAACACCACATAAGTACACAACATCAGCAATACTGAGATTAGAAGTCGGCTCGGCTCGAATATAAAAACCATCAAAATCAACAAAACGAGAATACAGATCAAAAGCAATGAGGGTAATTGGATTTGAAAAATTATTGGCATCAGTAACTTGCAACGTTTTTTACATATGCTTGTACATCTCTCTGTAGTAAAAAAAATATGTGGTTTTTGTGCAAGGTTCAGTAAATTAATGACCATCAAGACACGAGAAGCAATAGAATTTCGTTTAGAAACAAATATTGCTTCTCGTTAGTTACAATACATATATGTACAAGCCTTGTATGCTACACAATTTGCGGACGTCGGTCTTTGTAGTCTAGTGAAGAGTGCGCTAGACTATTAACTCAGAAGTCCCTGGTTCGAATCTGGGTTCGGGCATGGATCCTTTCATTTCTTTGTTCTTTACATTTAAGAATTATTGAAACAAAAAAACAAAAGAATCCATTGCTAATTTGTGAAAAATGTGGAATTAAAGGACAGGAACAACTGAGGGCTGGAAATGCTTGCCGAGGTTAAGGCATAATACTTGCCTAATCGGCCAATATTCTTCGTCTAATTGATAATTCACGTATGGTTCCAATCAATTCTTTCTCTAATAATGTATCCCATTTCTTTTAGGTCCAAGACCAAACGTTGTTTGTATGTATAAGGCTCATGCATTGGTTCTTTGATCTTTTTTTTTAAAAACAAAATTACCAACTTTTAATATTTGGTAATAAAAATTATTATCTATTTATTATTTGTTATTGTAAAAATTGGTAATATTTATATTAATAAACTTTCGTTCCTTTCTCATATCAAAACTGTTTAAGAAACTATATTGATAAAAATATATTTAATAATATTGAAATATATTGAAAATGAAAAATTATTTAAAATTAGTTATGCAAAATTGATTTCCAATGAAGGTGTTAATAAAAAAAACAGTTTTTTTGGTTTGATTGTTAACAGTGTTGCCACAACACGGGATTTCACCCATATTTCCGATTTTTTAACATCAAAAGGGAGTGCGGGGTTTTGAGCCTGAAAACGGGATTTTCACTTTATATTTTTATATTGAAAGGAATACTCTTTTATGTAACCCTGTTTAAAACTAGACTGTAAAGTAAAACATTATGATAGTACATTTGGTAGAACTAAGGACTTTTCCTCACTTGGTCAACGCAACTCAAACTCAAGTTGCTAGCCAGTGCATTTATACCGTAACCTTCAGATTAAGCAACTTGCACGTAACAACTTCTCGACACGTTCTCAACCTGTTCAACGCAATGCGGATTTCCGCAATTTTCATCGGCGACTTGTTGCATCAGTTTGTTTGTTTTGTGAATTCAATTATTTGTTGTACAGTATGCTTAATGTTACCAACTATACTTACTTTGTAAGTATCATACTTATTTTCAGCTTCATATACTTACTAAAATTCCATGCTTATAAGTATACTTACTTTTAAGATTTATACTTGTTCATGCTTACTTTTCAGCTCTGGTTGAACTTTTGCTTGCAAAAGCATAAAAAGTTTGGAAATTGGAGTCAACAGCGTTGAAAATACAGACACTGGAGTCAATTTTATTTGTAAAAAATAATTTTGAATACAGCTGTATCGAATTTAACAAATTTTTGAAGACAAGACTTGACATATTAAACAACATTTCCAGCCAAAACAAATACGATTCCAAGCAAAAAGAAAACAAACCAGTTAATGTAGCACGTCAATTCAGTGACAGTGAGGGCAAATAATGATAACTTTGCTTTGATCTCTGTATACATTTTAGGCTGGGTTGATTTGTATTTAGGTAAAAAAATTGATGTTGCCTGGGCGATAGGGGACATAGGGGTGCAATTTACCCTATCTTGTGAATTTTTTCTTTCCAAAAATGTTTGTATATAAACATTTAGAACAGCTAAAACAATACTGATGCCAGAAATGAAATCCTCGTACCCGATTCAACCTAAAACCGGTCTCACATTTATACGCTTTTAAACAAAAATTGATCGTAAAAAATTCCTAAAAAAAAAAATTCACAAAATTCAAGGTTTTTGACCATCACGGCTGAACCACAAAAGCTATCCACCTTCACATGTTTGTGTGGTCTTCCGAAATTTTTTTTTAGATCCCCTAGGTGGCACTGTGGTCGATTTTTATCGGTTTATAGATACAATTTTTTTTAAAAATCGACCACAGTGCCACCTAGGGGATGTAAAAAACAAATAACGATAAATTTTTGTGTTAAAACGTATTAATAACCGTAATTACGTATTACTTTTACCTTTTTTTATGCTTTTGTTTGTTTTCAAAATGTTTTATACATATGAAATATACCCACCGGACCATATGCGAATGTTTTGCGGAAAGTGATAGTTTTAAGTAGGTTTTCGAAAATGACTTTTTTTTGGTAATTTTTGTTTTTTTTAATTTGTGTGATCGATATTCTTGCTAAAGAAAATTAAATATTAATAATAGCTTTTTTCAACTCGTTTCCGAACAAAAAAATTGACATTTGATGATTCTTTTATTAACTCCCTACTAAAGAAAAAAGGTTCGCTTTTGAGAGGCATTTTAGTCCGACGAATGAGTCCAAAAGGGTTCATTTATGAGTGTCGAAAATGAGTTGTTCTACCAGAAAAAGTTCATAAATGAATTAAAAAAATATAGTTTTGGTTCTCTGGGTATATGAACTGCAAATATACAAAATTAATTTTTTTTTATCTGAAGAATTTTGGTTTTAGTTAGATTGTCTACACAAAACTTTTCGAGAAGAACAAAAAGAGGGCGTGACAAAACTTACGGAATATTGTGGGTTCTATTGGTTCTTAAATTAGTAAATAATATCTAGAAAATATTAAAAAATTTTTTCTAAGGTGATATACTTACTTATACTTATTTTTAAAAATGATACTCACAAATACTTAATTTTCAGTGTTCTAAGTAGCAAATATACTTATTTTTTAATAACATGAGTTGGTAGCATTATGTATGCTATATATTAATCAAGGTGAATAAGTTAATTAACTAGTTCCTTTTGTCATTAATAGAATCTAAAAGAAGAAGAAATAGTTTGCTATGAATGAATGGATGAATGAGCAAGTGCTAAATATTAAATTAGTGCAAGAAATCGAAAAGCATGAGTAATTATATAATTAAAATTATTATATCATCGTTGCGCGTGCAATACCGCGTATCTGCCGAACGATTTCATATACGTATATGCGGTATTGCACGCCCAACGACGATATGTTGCATGACTTTTGAAGCAAGTCTGAAAGCATTCGGTTTATAGCTTTTCAACTTTTCAACGCATTGGAATTGCGTTGACCAAGTGTGGAAAAGGCCTAAGCCTGGAAACATTATGACAGTTTAAAGAGAATAAGAAAGCAGCTAAAAGAACTAAGAAAAAACACTGTGTTCCTTTAGAACAACGATATCAGCAAACGGAAGCAATAGTGATAGTTGCGCCCAATAAAGATTGGCTAGTTCCAGGAAAAGGTGTCAAACATAAAGCCATGTGCAAGGCTTGTGGACGTACTTCTACGTACGGATGGAGTAAAGGGCAGCGTCATTATAAAACTGAAAAACAAATTATAAATCTTAGAGTTTTTCGCCGCCTTGACAACTTCCACATCGGCATTGTCATATATGGGTCGGAATTCGTGAAACGTAACACTTTTTTCGGTTATTTTTATTTTTTAATGAAAATACTTTAAATTGGTAACTATTTACTATCACAATCATTTCTCAAAATTTTGAGTCGGAAAATTTTTATTTTTAAAGTTATTGGCATTTATAATTTAAGTCTTTTTTTTCTTTTATCTGTATGCACCGTTCCACCGACTGTCATGATATTTGTGTATGTTGTTAAGGGAAAGTTATAGTTATTTTCATTTTTTTCTGCACTGATTTGAGCTATATATGTTTGTTTAATAACTAATTGCTTAAAACAAATTATAATAAAACTTTGTTCTGGAGCTTGGAAAAATCGGAACAAAACCACAAATAATGCTCAAATTATAAGTAAAAATACAAAAAATTTCTTAGTGTGTTGTTTTTCATTTGAAAGGATATTGCTATTTGAACTCAATGTTTCAAACCGTTTTCTTCAAATTTTTCCGTCGCCTTATTACTCAACGCTTCATAACGTTGATGCTAGCTCACTCATTCAGCCAGAGGCGTTACTAGCGGGGGATGAGGGGGTAGATTATCCTGCCTACTTTTTTAGAGTCGGCCTTATTGTTAATTTTTTACTTAAATTTTTTAAAATGTTGATTTTTATAAACAATAATTAAACGCATCAAAGCCAGTCGTACCTTTTATTGCCATTTTCATAACAAAAACCAACTTTAGTCGGCTATTTCATTTTAATTCATACCCAAAACTATCTTCAGTCGGCCAATTCCATTTTAGTCGTACCTTAAAGAAACTTCACTCGGCTAACTCACTTTCAGGCTGCCCGCATAGTAAACGCCGAAGCAGACAGGCAGACAGGCAGGCCCTGCGAAGAAACGAGATAAAAATAACTTTTTTCTCTCTTGTTCACATAGTTTTCTTGTGCCTGTCTGCCTGCCTGTCTGCTTCGGCGCTTACTCTGCTGGCAGCCTCAGTCGTACCTTAAAGAACTTCAGTCGGCCAGCTCATTTTAAGTCGTATCTTAAACAAACTTCAGTCGGGCAACTCATTTTAAGTCGTATCAGCGTCGAATTGTAAACAAATACAGTGTTCCTTTGTGACAAAATGCAGTAAAAGTTCAGACAAGTAGTATACATTTTTAGTCCAATTGTGCAACCGTGTCCTTGACCAAAAATAAATACCGAAAATGACATTTTTATTTGACCAATGATTAATAATTTTTATTTAAGATTTAAAAGATAAAATCAGATTACTATCTTCAAATCTGAGAAAAAACTTGAAAATCATAAAATAATGATTAATGCTTAAGTTTTTGGATAAAGCTTAATGATAACAGTCCCTGATACAAATACCTTGTCAAAAAGTTGAAAAAATAAGTGGAAAAAAACAAGCCCAAGCGAACAAAGGTCTACTCAGTCGCCATACATATTCCCCTTTTTAAAACCTAATTAATACATTTTTGTACAACTTTCTGAGATTGAAATTTTTATCCAGAAATACCGAACATTTGTAATAAAAAAATTTAATGATCGAAATCGGCCAACATATTTAAAGAAATTTTCTTAGCTCAAGAACTCTGATGTAAAATCTTTAATTTCATAGACTTAACATTTTAATCCATGTACAATTGTAATAAATAAATAAATAATAAATTTAAAGGATTTAGTCAAACTATTGAAAAAAGGTCCGCTTTAACTTTTAAACTCGAGATTATGGCAAAAATACCACAATTTTTAAATCTGCATTAAAAATTTATTTATTATAAAAGCATCGCCTTATGTCATTGTTGATTTTCTAAACGAAATTTCCCAAAGCTCCAAGAAAATTGACTAGTGGACTCGAAATGCTGTATATTCGCTATCAAACCAACTCATTTCTGTGGACTTTATTATAAGTCTTGTTTTATGAAAAATGTGCAAGTAAATATGAAGCTCCTGACTGAATCTCTTGAAGACGTTGAACTGAATATTTTAGATGCTATGAAATTTATTTCTTTTACCCTTAAATCATTAGAAAAAATAAATTCGGACGCTGAAAGTATGGATAACCTAATTAGTAATGCTGTTGCATTGTTGAAATCTTTTAATGTTAATGCTGAAAAGGAATTCTCAATTCGCCATCGCCGTCGTTTTGCGCCGAAATGTTTGGATGATAATAATGCCAACGCGGCTTATTTTTTGATTAACTGTTTTTATAAAAGAGAATTTAAACTTGTATTGAATAAGATAACCTCACTGATGCGAGATAATTTAAGCAGTTGCTTAGAAACAATAAAGTCTCTGTATGAACTCTTTAATCCAATTCTATCTTCTACTAACTTGACAGAAAAGCGAATTCTAGAATCAATAAAACTGTTACCAAAAAATTGTTTGTTGGATTAACAAAATGTCGCGTTTGCTGTGCACAGTGTCTTTTACTGATTCAGGAAATGAGAGAATTTTCAGCAAATTAAAATTATTTAAAAATTATTTAAGAACCACGCAAAGTGACTAACGTCTTAATGACTTATTAATGCTTTCATCGGGAAAGGACATAGTTGATCTCATTAACTTAGATAATATTGCGCAGCAATGGGCTACCTTAAAAAAAAAGAATAATTAATATTGAAATGGTATACTTAAAAATTAAGTTTGTATTTTTTATTTAAAACACTACTTTTTAATTAATTTAAAAAATTAAAAGAAAAAATGTTAAAGAAATTGAAAGCCCTGTTAAATTTTTAACACATATAAACTATGAATTTTTAAAACAAAAACGAAAATAAATTTTTAAATGCTGATTCGATAATGCTGAAATACTTTTATATGATAGAGGGAACGGTATGAAAACTACCTTTAAGGGATCTTCTTCACGTGAAAAAGATCGAAAGATTGAAAAGTGTTAATATATGTGGGTTAAAATTTCAGGATTTCTTAAAACGATTTCTTAAAGCTTAAGGACAAAGTCCGTTTGAGCTGAAACTGTTTTGTATTATATTTATTATTGTAAAATCTCTAAGATTATTACCTACAAGCATATATTAAAACCTTAATCACGAATTTTTAGAGAGTTAAAAATAGTGTAAATTTTTCAATTTTTGTTTTGAAAATGGCGCCAAAAACAGGTATGAGGTTTAGTTGGCTGATTATACGTAATCTTATAGTTTCAAGTATGATCGTTAAGATGAACTAAAAAAATTTTCAGTTACCTGTTGTAAAAGCTGAGAAATCGTTACCACCTTTTTGGATTCGGAAAATAATGTCCAAACTGCGAAAAGCGTAAGAGATCAGATAAAAGGTCAAACCAAAAAAAAAACTCAAAACATACTTAATTATATGTATTTTGATGTACAGAAATTTTTTTCATCATAAAAAAAGTTTTTAGTAAAAATAATTACAAAGTGTTTTTCTTAGCCGTTCAAATGAAAAAGACCCCTTAAGATTTATTTATATTGTTCAAACGGATGAGTAACTTTGTATAATTCAACTATGTTGTATTTAAAAAAAAGTCGGGACGTAAGGGTATGCAGTCGGCCGAAATACATTGATACCCCCCAATCAAAATGGCCTCGGTATGCCCCTGTATGGTAGTTAATTCAGGCTCCTTATTGTCCTTGTACTTGAAACGCAAAATCACTATTTTCTGCCATTTCTTTGAAGTTATTTATTTAAATATAACTGCCAACACTATGCAACTATTTCAAATTGAACATAATTGAACAAATCCATTCACTGTGCCTGTCATTATTTGAGAGGCTTTACTACAATTGTCGGTTGCCATTTTGAAAGGAAACAACGAAGGCTTGTATACATGAACAATGTCAATGTGTTGGATTTGTGTACTGTGTGGTGGTAGATAACTGTATACTTGCATTGCTAACTCTTTAGTTCGTTGACCTACCGCCCGAGGTCATTATTAATTACGAACAATCAACGAATGACAGGATACAGCAAGGCTACTGAAGTGAGGAACTGACCGTAAAAATGGAATCAGTTGTGCTGGCGTGAATATTTTTTATCAGCCAATAATGTCAACGAAAGTTTTGTGAATATGCTGGTGTTGCTGATTTTGTTATTGTTATTGTTGTTGTTGTGGTTGTTATCTGTTCACTACACTGCCATTAATTAGTTTAAAATGAGCTTTTGACAGGTTGAAATAAAACGAAAGAAAACAAGTGGAATATGGAAATATTTTGATATAGGACTTGATTACACAGAAGAAACATTATCCAAGGAATCAAAAATCCAAGTGGTCTTAAAAGTGTTACTTCATAATTTGGATAAGCTAAACATACGTTTTTTTCAGCACGTCATCAATTTTTTTTCGCAACGGTTCAAACAAAATTTCAAAAGTAACCTTTTCAAAGTAGTTATACATGTAATATGAATAACTAATAGTTTGTTTCTATGTGTTTTTTTGTGTGCGATAACCATCATAAACTCAAGATAATAAACTCATCACCACTAAACTTCTCGTCAAAATCAGATTAAACCAGGCCTGCAGAGACCCAAATAAGGGCCGGGGGAGGGGTTAAAATATACAGGCCCCCCTGAAAATGTTTTCAAAACAAAAGGAAAATGTAATTGAAAAAGTAAATATAAACAAGGGCAAAATATTGCGAGATCTATGCGAAAACTATTATTTAGTTTTTAAATATTATTTATTGTATGTAGTGATCTTTAAGGGCAGGTTCTCATGAAACTCGACCTAAAAACTGAGTTATTTTTTTTTTAATTTTTCGATAGCTACTTACAAGGTTAGAAATCTTGTACTAAAATAAAAACTATTCTGTACTACAAATAAGTCCACACCGCTTTATAGCAAAAGTAGTATATGCAAAACACAAAAATATGGTTTTAATGCAGCTTTTGTTTAAAATTTACTGTGGGCTTGGATTATAATATTAGAAAAAAACAAAAAATAACATTCATTGTAAGATTCGAACCCACGACATCCAGATTGTAAGTACTCTAGTGTAACCACTGAGCTATTGCGCTATGCGTAATGGAAGCAATAAACAAACATATGAACCGAATCGCCAAAATTGAGTCATAGCATTGCCATGCTAACTTTTTACGAGTCCAAATTTTGTATCCAAATGTACTAGAATTAAGTCTAAATTGTAATTAAAAAAAAAGTAATACATAATTGTTCTCAAATTTAAACAAAAAAGCTAAAAAGAACGCTGTAGTATTTCTTTTGTAATTAAATTTAAACAAAAAAGCTAAAAGGTAAGTTAACGAGTGCACCTCAGCGCACTCGAAAAAATTAAAGTTGGGAGCCGGCCACTGGCTCCTTCTTCTTCCTGTGAATGAAATAAAAACACCAAAATTAAGTTTTATAGCTTTATTACCATCTGGTTTGCTTGTCCAAATAAAAGTGCGCACAAGTCTTATTTTAATTACTAGGTAAACTATTTGCTAATGTGTCTTAGCCTAAAATGCTGACGTTGCGCTTCCCATGAGTTTAATCGCCGACGTCGCTTCAGCGACGTTCTCACGCTGAGGTGACCGTGACTTCGAGGATCGTATTTCACCTGCATGCGCGTGGCTGGCTGGAAGTACTGACGTGTCGCAAATTAGGTTGGCTGGAGCATGTTAACTGCCCCCCCCCTTTAAAGATCTGCGTCCCGCAGATTCGACTCTTCAGGTTTTGAGTGGATGACTACCTGGTCTGGGATTGTGGTTTGGCCGGGTGGATCTTGATTTGTGGGTTGGCCGAGACTGGGAAAATGTATACTTGTAGTAAGCTTCCTCCAAATGACATAGCAGACAGCAGCAAGGATTGACAGGAGGACTCCATCAGCGATAAGAGATGAATGAAAGTTTCGTCCAAGCTTCTTGAGATGGTGGATATTTGCTCTATACTGAGCTCATCAATGTAGTCTAAGTTCAGCTTGAGACCATTGTTCGTTAAGTTCACTAGTGCGGGTGGCAGTGCTTGTAACATACTGGCAGATCTGCTGGTGAAAGACTGATTTCCTATATAAATAGTTTCGTTATTAAGCAAAACGACAAATGTTCCATTGAGATTCCTAGAATCACGTTCGCTTCGAATTTTTCCTTGAAAGTTGGTCAGAAAGAGTGTAGTTTCATCAATCAGCTCGATTATTTTGTTGTTGTCTGGTTCAAAATGACATCTTGCATCGCCGCCTCTCAAAAGTTTAGCCAAACATTCGTCTTCAGAGATTTTATTTAAAGATTTTGTTGAGCAAATGGATATGTTGCTTATGAATGGACAATCCTCCTTCAGACCAAAGATTTCCTGTTGGTTTATTAAAACTTTTTCGTAAATCAGTTCGACATGTTGGCCATTCAAAATAGCTGCTCGAGTTATTAACATGCGATAACTGTCCGATTTTACCTTGGGCATCGACAGCAGATACAAAAGCATCGTTCCATTAGAGTAGACCGACGCTGACCCATATTCGATAGCTTCGATAACATTTTGATATGGTAACGAAACTTCTTCCATAATTAACTTATTGATTTCTTCTCGGTCCAGTAAATTCGTGTTGACGGTTCCAGTTTTTGCCAGTTGACATGCCCGCACTACTTCCGATACCTGCTCTTTAAGGATTAATACTTTACTTATATCCAGCAGTTCCAGGTTTTCCTCGTTGATGTCTTTGCTGACGGTATTGATGTGAGCCATCATATCATTAGCTTTTCCAATCGCTTCGCGAGTGAAATTAAATATTTTCTCATTCACAAGATATTGTTGATTATTATTGGTTATGATCTTATTTTGGCTCCTTAAGATGTTGTCCCAGTCTATCGCGTCTGGTGAACCAGCTAACCATTTCCACGCCGAGCCCAACCAATCAATGGATCGCGTTCTTCTACTTTTTCTCGTCTGTAATTCCTCGAGGCGCAAGCCGGTTTGGTTTAGGTGGAACAGTAGAACTGATCTGATAGCTTCATTTTTCACATCATATCGCGCTGACTCAGTTAGTCTCATCAAGGCCGTGTTGAAGTAGTCGAGGTCTATTATGTGTATTAGGTTGAAGTGTCCGTTAACGATCCAGCCACGCCCATGCTCAATTGTCACCAAGGGAGAATTGTAGCTAAAGATGTTGAAGCCGGAAACTCCGGATACTAAGAAGAATCTATCTTACAGCAGTTAAAAGATAAAAATGTGTATTAAATATCATACAAGTAAAATTATATTTAGTTTTAATCTTATTTAAGGAATATTCTTCAAGATATTCACAGGTTTCTTATGGTCTATGGCTTACAGTATTAGGTTCTGTGTTTTTCTTTTTTATTTTTTATTATTTTTTTTACTTTTTGCAGATAAAAATTTTTTGGATAAAACTTAAGATTTCTGACCTTAATGAGTCCTGTGAATCTTTATGTTTGAATTCTTAAAATAAGTAGAAAATAAGATTGTGATATTAGTTCCTAACATTATCGGAAGTTCCTTCAAATTTTAGTATTTTGTGCTTTTAATTTACATTTTTTATTTCGATATATTTATAATATTTTATGCAGTCTTGCCGCGCAATTTACTCTTTCTCATTACGTGCTTAAGTTCACTAAAATTGCTCTTGTGCTTTCAAATTTTTTTATTTCGATATATTTATAATATTTTATGTAGTCTTGCCGTGCAATTTACTCTTTCTCATTACGTGCTTAAGTTCACTAAAATTGCTCTTGTGCTTTCAAATTTTTTTATTTAATAGTTTTCATTCATCAAATTGTAATTTATTTACAGCTTTTATTTAAAAGCTGTGGTGGGTCGTGATCTAAAGACTTCTTCTTTCCTTAACGCATTTTGTGCCATACTAATTTCTATTGAGTTACAGTACTTTTTAGTTGTATTTTGTGAATTTTTCTTCCTCTGTCTGTCTCAACTGTTACCCTATTATCTTTGACGATTCTCTCCTTTTTATAGAGAGCCTTTTGTTTCCCTTTAATTTGTTTGTCCTTTACGTATACCACATCACCCTCATTATATTTCCTTTGACTCTTCCTTTTCCTATTTATTCTGCGGTTCCTGGCGTCTTGGTTTTTCCTAATCTGTTCTCTAATTTCTTTGTGGACCCTACCCCGGAAATCTTTAAGTTGCTGGTAGTTTATTCTCTGAGTTCGATTAAAAAATATGTCGCTAGGCTTCCTCTTTGTTACTGAGTGTACTGTGTTGTTATAGCGATCTACAGCAATGTATAGCAGCTCTTTTGGACGAGTTTCCCTAATTTCCTTACGAAGGCATCAATATTTTTCTATAATAGTTGAATGAAATTTTTCAACCTGGCCATTTACCTCACTCCTTTGTATTGAAGTTTGGTAAAGTTCTATGCCTAGACCTCTAACATAATTGGACACTAATGGGCTCATGAACCCTCTCTCGTTATCTGTTACTATCATTCTGGGTGTTGTAAAATAGTGAAGAACCTTTGCAAGCTTAGTCCGAATTAAAGAGGATGATTTATTTTTTATATGAAACAGTTTTGCAAATTTAAAAAATTTATCTATACAGGATAAGAATTTATGACCCTGAATTTCAAAAATGTCAATGTGAACTATTTCAGATGGATAGCTAGGAACTGGTGTATCTGTAAGTGGTGGAACAGGAGGATGTCTGTCGTATTTATTTAGTAGACAAACTTCGCAAGCTGCAGTTATCCTCTTGATGCGGCTTGTCATTCTAGTAAAATAGTACTTTTCTAGGATTTGCTCCTTATTTTCACGCGGATTTCGATGAGCCCTTCTGTGCTCATTTTCAATTATTACGCAAACTCTTTCTTCTCTGGTAACATCTTCAACCACCCTTTGAGTTATTCTTATTCTGTAGAGTAAAAAATGTTCCAGGTAAATGTCTTGAAGTAACTGTATGCGATTTTCTGGAATTTTTATCCCATTGATGACTGAAGGGTTTAGACGCTCTTTTAATATTTGGGTAAGTGTGACCTTTTCTATTGTGGCCATAGCTACATAATGTCGCATAAAACCAGGATGTAGATTTTCTGTTAAAATAGTTCCATTTCCTTCTCGAATTATGAGTTGGTTTCGGAAAACATTCAACGGAACTTCTACGTGAGGAATTAGATCTGAAGAGTCTTGGGCTGCACTATGGATTGTTCCAATCTCACTTGCTGTTTTAGTTGTGGAACCATCGTCGGGAACCGGAGAATCTGTTATATGGTTTATCTGGCACTGCAATATTGATAGAGCGTCTGCCACAGAATTTGATTTACCAGGCGTGTAAATCAATTCGTGGTTATATTCTTCAATTCTGGCCTTCCACCTCTTCAATTTTGCGTTGTAGTTTCTACTTCCTAACGCGAATGTGAGTGGCTGATGATCAGTAAAAATTTTCACCTTCTTTGCCCCATATAAGTAGGATCTCAAGTTGTCCAAAGCCCAGACTATGGCTAGCATTTCCTTCTCATTAGTTTTCTTCAGTCTTGCTCAATGACCGTGATATAAAGGCGACGGGTCGATCTTTGCCAGGCTCACCTTGAGACAAAACTCCTCCAATGGCGTAGTTCGATGCGTCTGTAGTTAAATTAAAAGTTTTTCCGAAATCTGGAAATGCAAGGATATCTGATGAAATCAACAATTTCTTTAAATCGTCAAATGCCCTTAAAGCATCTGTGTCTAAGCTTATCCGTATATTTTTCGACTGATTGGCCTTTATCTGTGCATTTTCACCTCTGGTGAGGTTTGTTAAAGGTTTTGCGACCTTAGCGTAGTCACGAATAAATCTACGGTAGTATGAGGTCATCCCTAAAAAACTTTTCAGTTCCTTCAATGTTTGTGGTGATGGAATGACTTCAATTGCCCTAACTTTTGAGGAATCAGGTTTTATGCCATCCGACGTGATCACATATCCAAGAAATTCTACTTCTGTCCTTATAAATTTAGTTTTTTCCATATTGACGCGAAGGTTAGATTCAGATAGTCTTCTGAACACAGTGTCGATATTCCTCAGATGTTCTTCCATATCCTTACCAAAGACGATTATATCGTCGATGTACACATAACAAATTTTACCTATGTATTCCTTCAGTACATCGTCGATCATCCTTTGAAATATGGCGGGAGCATTTTTCAACCCGAACGGAAGTCTCGTAAATTCATACTTCCCATTCATAGTTGAGAATGCCGTCTTTGGTATATCCGATTCCTTCATTGGGATCTGGTGGAACCCTGACGTCAAATCGATTGTCGTGAAATATTTAGCATAGCCTAGGCTCGCTAAAGTTGCGTTTATGTCCGGAATTGGATATGCGTCGGACACTGTAACAGCATTTAATCGTTTGAAATCGATGACCATCCTGTATTGTTTTTCGGAACAACCCATATTGGAGAATTATATGGGCTCTTTGATGGACGAATGATGCCTTCCTCGAGTAATTCAGCAATTTGTTTTTCCACCTCATCTCTCATATTAACGGGATAGGGATACGATTTAGTATATATGGGTTCAGAAGTCGTTGTTTTTATTTCCGCTTTAATATCGGTTTTGATATTTGTTCTAGCATTTAATGGCTGAAACAATTCCGGATACCTGTCAATCAAAGAGTTGATAGCGGTCGATGCTTCTTTCGGAACACCAGGAATTTTAAGATGGTGGATGCCACCAACTTCCATATTTTTCAGAGGGATTTTAATGTTATCTTGTATCGTAAGAGTGTGGTTTTTCCTGTCAATAACGGCCTCGAGTTGCTTTAAGGTATCATCAACTATTATACCGTCAAACGAATCAAGGCCTGGAAGCACATAGAACGTTATTAAGGCATTACTGCCCAAATTTTGGAAAAATCGACCGGAAACCTTTTTGGTAATACATATAGGTCCCGCTGAAGTGTTAACGGAAAAAGAAGGGTCTACTAAGGTTGAACCAGCTGATAAGCTAGTACTGACAAAGTTTTTATTTGCCCCAGTATCGATTAAAAATGACAATGACTTACTATTTCCTAACTGGCAATTGAGATATGGTATACTGGAGCTAGGAAGACTACTTAAAATATTTTCTTTCATACAAAAAAGGCTGGTGGGCCGTCTGCCATAAAATTTGACCGTTCTAAATCTGAGTTTTGGCTCTCATTCTTTTCAGCTTCCATGTTATGAAGCCTGTTTCTGGGCTGTTTGGGTATTGCTACTGAGGAAGAAGACGCTTCCCTTTTGAACATGTTATTGTTTGAAGGCCGATTCATATAGTTGACCTGCCTTGTTTGAATCGATCCATCGACCTCCATTTTTTCAACTGGTCTAGGTGTAAATGATCGGTTCTGGTGCTGCCCGTAACCCCTGTTATTTCCCTGAAACCTGTTATTATATTGCCTATTACCCCAACTGTTGTTAAAACGTGGACGAGGAGGAAGTGGCGGGCGTTGGTCTGTGCGCGCCATACCATTTAAAGGAGCTGTGACTCTATTTGGAGTACTTACATGGATTATTTTATTCCTCAAGGACAAATTTTGCATATCCAAACAGGAGGAATATGCTTCGGGCAGCGTCCGAGGTTTCTGCACGATCAGCATTCGGGATAGATCAGCATCTAGCCCTCTAATGAAAACATCCAAGGCCCTATTCCTGTACGTCTCCGTTAGAACGTCTATGGTTTCCTGAGAGTAATCATCGCATCTTATTTTATTCACTATCAGTGAAAGTTGGTGATTGACGGTTGCATAGAACCCGTCGAGCTTCGATCCCTTTTGAGTCAATTGATTCAATTGATGTTCTAACGTGCGAATGTCCCTCTTGTCAGCGTAGTGGAGGGAAAGTACCCTTTTTATTTCTAGCCAATTGCCATCTAAAATATTGTAAGATACGAGAGCCGAATCCGCCTTACCTCTAATCTTCTGCCTAATATGTTGCAATATTGACCGATACAGTGGTTTCTCTCTAATGACCTCATAGTCGTTGAGGATTGTTTCCACGCAATGAACCCAAGAGATATATTGTGAGGGATTTCCCTCAAAAACCTGTAACTCCCTAACACAGTCGGGAAGTCTACCAATATCCTTGAGCTCTTGCTCGTTCATCGGTCCCCGAGAGATTATTACTGATGGCCTCAGTGGCTGAACAGCATCATCGCCTAGCTCTATCTGCCCTACTCGACCTTCCATTCTACGGATGTCTTGTTCTAGGGCGACCCCATGATTTTCTATGCCACTCAGGCGTGCCTCAATCTTCCTAATTTGCTCCAGTAGAGCATTAATTCCCCCATTAAGCTCGTTAATTTTAGCAGTAAGAGCGTCCATGGCACAAAAATATCAAAAGAAAATGCTTTTTTCTAAAAGAAGTCTATGTATCACTCACCGTTTGTTTGTTGCAGGGTCACTCTGAGTTTCTGCAAGTAAACGCACAATTACTTTATTAGAATTTTTTTAACTGCAACTTTTTTTTTAAACGTAACAAGCACAAGCACAAGCACAATAGTAAACTTTTTACTTTTTCAAAATTTTTTTCAATTTTTTCTTCTTGTAGCACAAGAGTAAACTTTTTACTTTTTTCAATTTTTTCTTCTTATTTTTTCTTTTTTAATTGCAACAAGCAACAAGGCACAATAGTAAACTTTTTACATTTTCAAAAAAATTTTTTCAATTTTTTCTTCTTTTAGCAGAAAAGTAAACTTTTTACTTTTTTCAATTTTTTCACCTTATTTTTTCTTTTTTAATTGCAACAAGCAACAAGGCACAATAGTAAACTTTTTTTGCTTTTTTCAAAAATTTTTTCAATATTTTCTTCTTTTAGCACAAAAGTAGACTTTTTTACTTTTTTCAATATTTTCTTTTTATTTTTTTGCTTTTTAATATTTTTACTCAATTTCAGATTTTTATTTTTGTCTAGAACTTCAAAAAATTGTTCAGGAATATTTTATATTATATTTTTCTTGTTTCCTTATATTTTTACACAATTTGTTGGTTGTATTTGTATACTTTTATAAAACTTTTTTTGCACAATATAATAGGAGTTGTTCGGCTTACGCTTTTAAATAATCCTGTAATGAAAAAAATAAAATAAGAATTAGTTATTTAGTGATTTTTTTCCGTGTTCTAATGGGAACGGCGACATGTGCCACAAACACAAGTCTTTTTATTTTGGTCAGGGAAGGGTCATGGGATCCTGTTTAGTCGTCTGCAATCAGATTGCAGGCAACCTACTAAAGCATGACTTGCTTCACAACGGAAGTTTGGACCATTAGCAATCTCAGTGTGTTCCCATGTGAACACTGAAAAAATATTGCAGGATCGCAAACCCGTTAACCAACTGGCTTTATCGTGGAGGAACACCGGCCTAGGAGTATAGGTGCACGATGTTCTCCAGCCAATGTTAATGTTGCAACTATCCTTGCTGACCCCTGCAAGTCCCTTTCATGATCTCTGCTAGTGTTCTTATGCGTACAAGCAGAAAGTGATTTAATTTTTTTATTTTATTTAGCTGAAGTGCAGCTGGTTTTTTTTATTCTATTATCACACCTTTAGTGTATTTATTATTCATCAATGAAACTGATTTAAGGTCCTTACCACTGGTGGGGGGAATTCTTAAGGTTTAATTGATGTTCTCGTGTCTACAAAGCTCCTTACCACGGGTGGGGGGAGGCTTTACAGCACGAGTTTATTTTATTCATCAAGGGAACTAATTAGAGACCCTTACCACTGGTGGGGGGAATCTCTACATTTCCTTGATGTTACTTTCGTTGCAAAACCCCTTACCACGAGTGGGGAGTGGTTTTGCAACATTAGCTGTTTTTTATTTTTATAAATTGTATTTTCACCTATCACAGGGATGTTGCAAAGGCTCAGCCATTGTAGGGTCACTGTTGCAAAAGGATCCAACATTTATTGGAATCCTTTTCCAGGAGCCCACATTTGAAGTGGGTCCCTGCTCGGGCGCCAGTTAACGAGTGCACCTCAGTGCACTCGAAAAAATTAAAGTTGGGAGCCGGCCACTGGCTCCTTCTTCTTCCTGTGATTTAAATAAGAACACCAAAATTAAGTTTTATAGCTTTATTACCATCTGGTTTGCTTGTCCAAATAAAAGTGCGCACAAGTCTTATTTTAATTACTAGGTAAACTATTTGCTAATGTGTCTTAGCCTAAAATGCTGACGTTGCGCTTCCCATGAGTTTAATCGCGGACGTCGCTTCAGCGACGTTCTCACGCTGAGGTGACCGTGACTTCGAGGATCGTATTTCACCTGCATGCGCGTGGCTGGCTGGAAGTACTGACGTGTCGCAAATTAGGTTGGCTGGAGCATGTTAACTGGTATGCCATTATATTTATTTGGTTTAAGTTTTAGTACAGTATTTAGCTGGACTAAAGTTTAGTCCTATATTTTTAATGATTAGGCCAATAACAATTGCATAAAAAAGTTCTCGCATACGAAAGGAGCCCATATTTTTATAAAGGAACTCGAAAAAATCGTTAACCAAATCTTAAAACGCGTTTTCCGAAAAATCATGTTTTCAAACTGGTTTCCACGATTTCTCAAGAACTACTCTTTGGATTGACTTAGATTTATTTTTTATTTTAATAGCGATACAATTTTTTGGATCGATCCTAAACCTAAATTCAGGTTATATTGGCCGGTTTTTTTATAGAGCTCTTATAGAGCGAAAATTGTGAAAAAATGCTACTACAAAGTTCAATGTCAGCCATTTTTGTAATTTTTAAATATTTTTTGATAATATAAGTTCAAACTCCAATAAATATAACATTATTGAAGGGCTTATTGCAATAACGTGATAAGCTTTTTTTTGGTACTTTAAGAATCAATAAATAACTGGAAAAAAAAATCAAGGTGTTCATTTACTTCCTCCTATGAAAAAAAAATCAAGGCCATCACCGTGTTTTTGGACCTCTAGATAAGAACAACATACAAACAATTTGAAAGCGAAAGTATCAATTTGGCACATAAATACCCTTTGAAGAAAGGTTGTTTGTATTAACATCTCTCGAAATTATTTTTTTGTTATCTAAAAAAATGTACACTTGCATTTTCCACTGAAAAGAAGTTAAACTTAAATAAAAAAGACAACGATTTCTTTCCACATATATTGAAAAAATGACACTAACACCATTTGAAAGTAAATTATCATCATTAATAATTTTTTCTGATTATATAAATTCATTACTTTCAAAGGAATTCAAGTAAAATTTTTACTATGAGTATAATTCAAGGAATTTTCTTAAGACTTTAATACATCCAAAATATTATTGGACATCTTCAAAGAAGTTTAGAAAAAATCTAACTTGTATTATTTCAAAATTAATTTAATGTCGACATTTTTGAAGTATATATATATATATAGAAAATACTAACCTCTGAATAAACGAAAGATGACATTTTATTCGAATAACTCAATTTTTCAAATATCTCAAAATTTCGATACATTGCGTATACATTTCTTTTTAAAACAAAAACTTTCGAACTCTTAAAAAAGCATTCAGAAAAGCATAAATTTGATTAGATTTTTGCTTAGATTAAACGTAAATTTTTTTCAACCAATAGTTTTTCTCCAAAACTGCAGTCATACATGCGCTACTTTTGATTTAGAAATCACTCTTTTTCCCGAGTATGTATTTAATGCCTTTTGGGTCGTTTGTATGACATTTCCAGGAATTTTCCAAAACGTCACTTATTTGTTATGTATTCCTTTTTTCCTTTGTACACATATTCGTACCCTTTCCCTGTTAGGCGAGCGCTGAATCTTTTTCTTTCTCTCTGATGGTGAAATCTGAGCTTTAAATTTTTCCTCCTTTGCTTGTCTCTTGCTCTCTCTTTTTCCAAAAAGTGAATTAAATCCTATTTACTCTTCTCCAAATATTCCCTGCTTTTTCGTTTCCTAGCTGCAATGGCCATATTTAAGAATATGAATAACATTAATAAGTCAGAAAACTATAGTTGACCGGTCCATGATCATTGTTGGTTAAAGTGAAACGAATTTTTAACCTTACCGGCTTAATATATTTTTAAAAACTCCCCGTCGAAAAAATTTTTTCTACATCCTTAGTTTTTTTTCTGCGACATAACTTTTGACTTTGCCCGAGGGTTTTTGTATTTCATTAATCTTGCTAATGATTATCTTTGAATACTCCAAATGCCATCATGTTTAGCATCCATCCGAATATGGAGAAACACTTTTCAACCCTGATCGGTGTTGTGATTTTGTAGTAGCAAAAATTTATTTATAACAACTCGATACGATGTTTTCTTGGAATTATAACTATTGTACATATTTGCAAAAATTATGTTTTGATTTTTGTTTTTCAATAATTTTCTAATTTTTTTCTTTGTTTTTTCTGGTTTACTTTGTGTATGTTCACTTTAGTGACCGCCCCCGCTCCTATTCTAAATTTCGCATCGTTAACAAAAATTACAAGAATTTTCCCATCCTTTGTTGCTATTAACCTCCTTTTGCGTGATCTTTTTTGTTGTTTTGGCTTACTTTCTTACGCATGTAACGGTGATGTTTTTATTGCGTATCTTCGGGTTACTTTCGCGATTTATGTATGATGGCTTTTATGTTGGGGCAAAACAACTTATATCTTCAAACAATCGCAGACACACATAGCCACTCATATCATGAACATTTACCCAAACATGGGCACACACACACATGAGGCATGTGAAGAAGGAAGAGTTCGGCAAGAAATGCGCTGATAAGTAGCAGCAAAGCAACCTCAGCAAATTTTTTTCTGTTGTTTTTGTTTTCGTACTGTCTCAATCGTAGTATATCGAACGTTGGATACGTTCGCATCGAATATCGAAATATTGCCCACAATAACACTTAAGCGAACTGCTGGCAACAACAACGACAATAACAACAACAAAGAAAAAGAATTCTTATACAAATATAAGCATAAAATAAGAAGTTAAGAAAAATTACTGCTACTGCTACCCACACCCATAGAACCAACTCCTTACATTTCCTCCCCTCCCATGCCTTCTTCCGCCATGACTCTAAGCCATTTTCACAAACACGCGTCTAGATTTCTAAACTTCCATTTTGTAGCTGTGTCTTCTACTGTGTTCTGTATCGACGGTATCGGTGGTATCTGTAGCAAGTGTTGCCCATTAAAAAAGTTTATTTTTTGGCATTTATTGTTGTTGCAACAACTGTTTGCAATATTTATTCTTTTAATATATATTTTATGTTTTAATATTTGACACAAGACGCTTACGCGTATCTGTATTTGTTATGTTGTCGTTAGCAATTCTGGAATGCCTAACCTTTTCTATGTTTTATGCCTTAATTCATCGATTTGTTTTTTTTTCGTCATGAAGTTGTTGTTGCCTTATTTGTGGTACATTTAGAAAATATAAGCTACTTCTAATATTAAGTGTTTTTTATACTTTTTTTATAGAACAATTCAAACTTTTGAATTAAGCACACATATCGTTACATTTAAAGAGTATCTACTATATATCTACACATACGCAACGGTATTTTTTCACGAAACACTTTTTAGATATATCGTTATATACATAGATTCTTTCAGAACAAATGTTGTAAAATTAGTCTCTATTAGAATTAAAAATGAATTTTTAAAAATGAATCTTTAACTCTTAACTTTGCCTGCAGAGGGCAGAAAAGTTGGCATATCTTTAAAAATCGGTGGCAACACTACCTAGAAAACGATATTACATCCAACATACTGAACCCTTTGATTGTCGATAAATTTTAAGCAATGGCTTAATTAAACTACACTAAACTAAACTTAATTAACATATAAATGTAGTTTTTTAACCTTATTGGACCCTACAAAAAATCATTTTAAAATTTTTAAAAAAAATCGTTTAAAAAAAGTTATACTCTTACATGAATCCCCATTATTGCAGTAATAAAATAAAAATTCCACGGAATTTCTTTTAGTTCAGCTAAGATATTACTGTTTTTTTTTAAACCTTGCGGCTGGAAATTTAAACTCTACTGTACTAAAATTTAGACCAAAAGAAATATTACAGCTTCACTTTTAGCTTTTTGGTTTAAATTTAGTTACAATTCTGTATTATTTTTTGTTTTTAAACAATAAATACTAAATTCTAGTACATAAGGGTACTGAATTTCGATTTGGGCCCGTAAAAAGTTAGCCTGGCAATGCTAAGAATCAAAATTAGGAGATTCGGTTCATATGTTTGTGTATAGCTGTTATTACGAATAGCGCAATATTCCAGTGGTTAGAGTAGTAGCCTTCAAAACTGAATGTTGTGGGTTCGAATCTCATGGTATTTGTAATTATCTTTTTTGGTATAATTTGAATACAAGCCTGTACTAAATTTAAAAGGAAATCAGTATTAAAATAAAAATAATCTAGTATTTTGCAAGCACTAGATTTGAAACCAAAGCTGGTGTGGACATATATGAAGTACAGAAAAGGTTCAATTTTAGTACAAGATTTCTAACCGTGCCCCTTATATTTTAGCGTTGTCATTAAAAAATCCTCTTTTATTAGCTTTGCCATCAAAGAATGTATTTTATTTTTCCAAAAAGTTATAGTAAACATATTCGAAAAGTCTCACCTTCAAACAAAGAATTCATTATTTTTGTTGAGCCACCAATTTCGTCGCGTCGAATTACAAATATGCACTCAGTATCCAAATGAAAAGAAAAATATGTTTTCTGCCCTTACTTAGAGTACATTACAAAACCCAAAGTTACTGAGAGCCAAAGTTAAAAAAAGTATACTCAACATTAGGGATCCAAGGTGAATTACATACAGAAAAGTTTATTTCGTTATTTGCTTCAATAAATGAGATAAAAATATATCAAGGCCAGTCTCGATTTAGCTTTACTGAGATTTCAAAATTTCTTGGCTTGCCTCTGTTCATTAGTATTGTTCAAGTGGCACTAAAATTGTTGTGTTCCCAGACCCTAACCTTTTCGACAATGTAACCTTTAGTCATGCTACAGAATGGTTCGGGGCCAATAAAAGTTCGAGATGCTCCTCTTTTGGCAAGGCAATCCGCTCTTTCGTTGCCCTTGAATACTTCATGATCTGGTACCCACCACCTCCAGGAGTAACGGAAATTCCTGCTTCCGTTGCTCCATTTTTAAATTTTGACCCATCAGTAAACCATAACTGTGAGCTAGGGGTCAGCTGTGAAGCTTTCACTCCTCCACAGTATTCTTTAGGGTATAATAGCCCTGTAGCGCTTCAAGAGGTTTAACTTTGGCAGCATTCAGTAGAAGAGGGTAGCCCAATTAATATACCCAAAGTTTCAGTTGGGCACTTTCTCATTGGCCCAGAGATACTAATGCATACCATTCTTTGCAGCTTTGTCAGCTGGTTAGCTGCTGTACGTTGTTGGACCTTGGTCCACCACGCAAGTGCTACATACGTAATAATGTCTAATAATGGTTGTAAACGTCCAATAGATAATTTTCGGTTTAAAGATTCACATTTCGCCATGAAGGCGTTGACGGACATATGAAGCACGTTTACCCTGCCTGTAATTGAACTTAAGTGGGTTTCCAAAAGAGTTGCTTGCCAAAAACCACCCTTAAGTACTTAACCGCGTTAGAAAAGTCAATGACTTTCCATCCAGGGCCTTATCAGATTTAAGTTTCTTTTCCTAGATCTGCATTTGGGATTGAAACCCGTTCTTTTATCCTTTTCATATCCACTATATGACTACTTTTACAACTCGTTTCAAGTTTATTGAAATTTGTAATTTTTGACGTAGAATTACGTCTTACAGCGCGGTTTGTGTGGGGGTCATTTTTATATACTTTTTCAAAGTGATATTTGACAATTTGGGGTATAACTACAGCCTTTAATATTCATCGTACAAAGAAAAAAAAAATGCGAAAATATCAGTTTTAGTGGGAATAAAACGAATATCTAATAAAATAGCAAAATCTAAGAAGATGAAAAATTCATATACTCGTATGAGAAATGCACAAACTGCTTAGCTGCAGTAGCTGCTTATGCTGTTTTTAAAGTTGTTGTTGTTGTTGTGTTTGCTTGTTTGGTTCGTAATCACGTCGTTCGTTGTTGTGCTGCTTTTGTTGTTGTTTTTATTAATATGTATGTAAAACATATATGTATGTTACAAATACACATTACATTAATACACATCAGTTGCTTTAATTTTTTTTGTTTCCCAGATAGCCAATCGGCTCGGTTGAAAACAGTTTGCACTTTTAAAAGCACTGAAGCGGACCGTTTCGTTGTCAGAAAACTATGCTTTGTGTGTTTCATATAAGCGTACCATTTATGAAGTTGTATATTAATGTTGATTTTCTGTGATTTAAATACAAATTCTAAATGTTCGATAGTTTAATTCAACCTTGATTTTAAATACAAATTCTAGTTGTTTGATACTTTAAAATTGTTTATTAAGCTTTAGGTCAGGTTAGAATAATTAATTGATCTAAAGAATTTTTTCCAAAGAAACAACAACAGCAACATTTTCAATATGAAAAGGAAAACATCACTAGCTGATTAATTAATTAGCTGATTGATTAGCTAGTTAGAGCAATTAATTGTTCTAACCTGACCTAAAGCTCAATAAACGATTTTAAACAATCAAACAACTAGAATTTGTATTTAAAATCAACAATGATTTAAACTATCAAACATTTAGAAATTGTATTTAAACCATAGAAAATCAACATAAGAAATAACAAGGTCATGTAGAAAGCTTTAAGTTGAATATTAATTTTATTTGTTGTTAAACAATTGTAATCTTTTCTAAAAATGGGTTTTATTAAGTTGCAACAATAAACTAAACAATAAACGGCAACTCAACCGCACTGCCTTGATTTCAATACAAGATTTAATGCATATTTTAGAGTTTTTTGGCGAAAGGGAAAAAAGACAAGAACAAACGACGCATCAAGCGGATATGACATAAATTTAAATTTGATAAATATAAAAAAGGACTTTACAATTATATAGAGAACGGTTTAAAGGTACAAAAACATGTCGTTTTCATACCAGCAAATCAGACGCTGCCGTTTTAAGTACCGTTTAGCTGGAACAGTGACATGCATGGCTTGTTGGGTTGTAATACAAAAGAGAATACAGATGCATGTAGCTAGAGAGCCAAGGTTGCCAGTTAAAATTTAAAAAAAATTCCGACAAAAAGCTCCTTTTTTGAAAGTAACTTAAATTAAATACAACAAAAATTACCATGGTAAATATAAAACAAAAAGTTTCTACCGCAATAAAACAGTATCAAAAAAAAATCCCTCGATCATTAAAAATTACTACAAAACTACCACCACAAATTCCATATGCATTTAAAATTGCCACAAAAATCTCAAATAACTCAACTTTTTCAAAATAAATTTTCTTTTGAGATTTTTGCAAAAAAATTGTAACAGTAAAGAAATTGCTACAAAAAAATTCCTACAGCATTAAATAGGCAAGAGCCTTAAATAAAAAACCCCACTTAAAAAAAATTGCAGCTGCAAAATTTTAATTTTTATCAAGTTTTTTTCCTTCTTCTGTAAAGTAAAAAAAAAAATGAGTTAGGGACTTTCTATATTAGGGTAGCGATATGCACAAACAATTTTAAAAAATATTTAGAAATACCACAAAGAAATTTTGCTTACTAAAAAAGAAAAAAAAATTTTAAGTAGAATATTACCAAACTCCCACGGAAATTAAAAAAAAACCCACTGAATTCCCACTCCAATTAAAAAATACCACGCTGAATTAAAAAATTGAATAGGAATTCCAAAAAACAAAAATTCCTAAGTGCAATTAAAAATTACCACGAATTACTGGCACCGTTGCTACTAGCTGCTGATATTGTTGTTTTGGTTCTGCATGCGCTGCAAAGGGCCGTTCTTCACTCGGCAATTCTATGAGCAATAATTGCTTTCGCCACAAGTAGTTTGTTGACTACTTAGGTTTAGTGTCCGACCGAAACCGGAATTTCGGCCGAAACCGAATATTCGGCCTTTTTATAATATTCGGCCGAAACCGAAACTGGCTATTAATATGAAAATTTAAGTTTTTAGAAATGCTTGTTTTTATTAAAAAAAAAACAAAAGTACTACAAGTACAAAACAAGTATTATTTGAATATTAAAGTTTATAATAATTAATTGAAGTTTACTATAATAATAAATAAGATAATTTTTTATTTTATTTTTTATTACACACTTAAAATAGTATGTACCTACAATATACATTTTTGTAGAACTACAAAGCAAAGTATTTCATCAATCAAATTATAGACGAATTCATAATTGTTGTTTTGTACAATGCGTTGTAAATATTTTTATTAAACCAAACTTATATATTTGAATTAAATGAATGATGCAAGAAATTTTGGTATAATTCAAGAATAGCGAAAACTCTATTTTTTTACATTTTTTTGTTGGATTATACGGATTTTAAACTCCTAAATCCAAATCCAAATTTTAGGCCGCTGGCAATTAGTTTAGAAGTTATAGGCCTCCAAAGTTGCAAAATGGGCTACAAATCTTTATGTTTTTTAGTGTTCCGCGTTATGGGTATCAAAAAAAAGGTAATGCGAGTATTTATTCAACGAGGTATCAAACATGAAAATCCATTCATAATTTTTTAAGATATACCTATTATTAAATTTACAATTTGTCTGTAAAACTAGTGGTTTCCCTTTTACGAAAGCACGAGGATATTCATATTTGAATAGGTACCTTGTTGAATAGATACTTAAATTACCTTTCTTATGATACCCCTAAAGTGTAGTTTTGTTGAAAAATTAAAAAAAATAGCAAGATTTGTTGGCTATTTTTTCCAACGTTGGAGGCCTATAACTTCCCAAGTAACAATTTTAGCCATATATTCATTCTTACAGAGCTTATAGTGCTATCTTATATAGCAGCAAGCTTCAACTATAGCTTTAGTCGCGCTACTAAAGCTCTTGCAGAGAATATATAAGGCTACTTTCTTGAGTTTAAAAGCAGTATTTTTGCTTCATATGGAGAGAGGAAGTAGCTGTCAACTTTTAAAAGAGTTCCTGTCAAACCAAAATAAGAGCTCTTGCAAAGCTTATTTTTCTTATTCGTTTTAGTATGTATGTGTTAAAAATAAATTAAAAAAAATTTATAAAATTTGACAAGTGTCATGCAATTAGATTGACACTTAGATTAGGTGATTAGAATGTCAAATAAATTAAAGAAATAATAAAGTGATTATTATATAAGACTCATGTTCGTGTATTCGTTGTATGCTGCGAATTTCGGTGCGCTTTTGAATTTATCGGAAACGTGAATGTCGTACTTCGAAAAACTACAACGGGCTTAACAAATAATTAAAATTAAGAAGTGTTAATTATTTAAAAATAGTTGGAAAATTTTTAACATTCTTTAAAATCAACTAAAAATGATTTAAGTACTTTATTCTTAAATATATGTATCATAGAAATCATCAATTTCGTTTTAAATATTATTGTAAACACTAATATTTAGCTTGCTTCAACTCCGAAGATTTTCTATTTTTTATAAGATCGCCATTTTTTTCAAAGAAGCTCTTTATCAGATTTTTTAACCACTTGTTATTCCCAAAAAATTTATTGCATTAATTTACAGTATTTTACATCAATTCGCTTTAAAAATGCAATACAAAAATACACATTAAAGCAAATATTATACTCAATCTACGAGTTTTAAAACAGCTGTATAGTAATTTTTATTACTTTAAAAGATCCTTTACAGAGCAAGTAGTAAATTTAAGAGTTCTGCTCTTTTGCAGATTTGATAAAATCCTTTACAGAGCTGTATAAAGTATTAAAGCTCAAAATGGTAAAAATATCATATTTGGAGCATTTTCTTTAAAATTAAAAGCAACTAGCAGCAAACAAAGCTGCGGTAAAGCTTTAACCGCATATTATACACCTATAGAACACTTTTAGGACTCACTCGCACCTAGTTGCTCCAACAATGTTACTTGGGTTCTAAACCAATTGCAAGCAGCATGCAATTTTTTCAGATTTGGAGTAAGGAGGCCAAAATCCATATAATCTGCAAAAAAAAAAATTTCAGAATTATAGTTGTCGCTATTCATGCAATGTTCAAATTTTTACCAAAAGTTTCAATATGGCGGTAACCGAAACCGAAACCGGATATTCGGTCGGACACTATTCAGGTTTAAAGGGGACTTTCGTAAACCTCCTCATGCGGGCGAACAATCGACAAACTGCTTGCGGCAAAGACAATTATTGCCGAGGGAACGGGGGGGCAAAGAGATCTTGCTACCAGGGCAATAATTTCTTCGCCGCAAGTTCGAGAATTTTCGTGTGTGACGAGTGAAAAGCGAGACATAGTAAGCAAAGTTCTGTGTATTTTCTGTGGACGATTCGGTTCATCCCCTCTAACGCTGCTCAACTCATGCTCGATTTGCTTGGTAATTGTTGTTGGTTCACTTAGCTGAAATTTTTTTAGATGTTCTCAACTTTTTTTACTCGACATGAACAGCTGATTTTGACAACTAGCTCGCTTTTCTCTGCTTTCTACTAAATTCCTCTCCGAGTCTGCCCAACTTGGTTATTCTGCCATGAGTTGGAGTACGAATAAAACGAATGCTTATTTTCAGCAAGTTAAATACAATAGAGAATACAGATGCGTGTAGCTACAGAGGCAGTATGTATGTATACTACTACGAAAATTTTCGCATGCGTTACTAAGCATGCGTTGTGCTTTAAAAACTCCATTTGTTTTTTAAATACCGTAATAAATTCGAATTATTTATATTATGCATTATATTTTTTCCATATTAAAAATTTATTTTGTCAGCTAAAATTTTAATTTTAAATTACTTTGAAAATACACCTAATCCTGATTTTACATGGTCTTTTTTACACGATTTTGAAATAACACGGTCGACAGAAATAAACTTATCCTGTTTTTACACGTTTCTTTTTAAAATAACACGACAAAACTTATCCTGTTTTCACACGTTTCTTTTTAGACGGACAAAAGAAATCTGATTAGAATTTGGCAGTTCCTTTGTTTTTTTTTCTTTGATTATATTATCCTTGAATATGAGATTATTTTTTTATTTTTAAATTGTGTTTTTATTTCCTGAAAACTTTAAAATGATTTTGTTTTTTATGTTACTTGAAGATGTGATTTTTTTTTAATATTTAGGTTGTGTTTTTATATCTAAAATGTGTAAATTTTTTAATTTTTGTTTTTATTTCTTTAAAATTATAAAATGACTTTTATCATTTCTCCCTGCGGGAGTTTCATTATTCGGTCTGTATTTCAAATTTTTTCTACATTTATTCAAGCTCGAGACCATTTTGAAAATTTAATATGAAGCTAATAAATGAAAATTCATATTAGAACAAAATGGTCTTGAGCTTGAATAAATGTAGAAAAAATTATAAAATGATTATAATATGTGAAATAAAATGAATATTATACTTATACTGAAGAACAAAATATGTGTTTGTTTTACCGAGTTATTAATTTTTATAGTCTTTTTGAGGTTGTTGAACCAATCTAATATTTTTCCATTACGGTGTGTCTTTTTTTACACGATTTTTTTTACACGATATTTTCTGGAACGTATGTACCGTGCAAAAACAGGATTAGGTGTATACATATACGTATATCGTTACCTTAATATAGAAAGGAATTTTTTAATTTTTTTTGAGATTTTTGCAAAAAAATTGTTGCAGTAAAGAAATTGCTACAAAAAAATTTATACAGCATTATATTGGCAAGAGTCTTAAATAAAACACCCCACTTAAAAAAAATTTACAGCTGCAAAATTTTAATTTTTATCAAGTTTTTTCATTCTTCTGTAAAGTAAAAAAAAAAAATGAGTTATGGCCTTTTTATATTTATTACAGGAAAAATAAATAATTCAAATTTATCCATATTTATTTCCATTAATTAAACATAACTTTGAATTACATTTAGTTTAAACCAACATAAAAAATGAACAAGAACAACAAATTCATCACCAAAAATATCAAATGAAAGCTTTTTATAAAACAAAACAAATTTTGACATGAATGTAATTGTGAGCTTCTTAGATCAAGTAAGTTTGAAGAAGGACAACAACAACAAGTTTGTTTTTGAATAATTTTTATTTAGAATATGAAATGCTTTAAAATAGTTTTAAAAATATAAATAAAAAAAACAGAATTTTTCTCTATTACTGTATAAAAAAAATTCTACGTCTATACTTACGATACTATCGAAACTGTGTCTTTTTTAGGAATATTTAGTATATTTTTGCAACATTAAGGTTTTTTTTCTAAATGGGGAAAAAATAATAAAATAATATATTCATAATACATAATAATATGTTTTCCAAAAAAGATTTTTAAAGGCTGGTAATGAATTAAACTATTTTTCCAATTTTTTTTTTGTTAAAAAAGAAGATACTTTTTATTTGTCTCGTTTCGAAAATTCGTGTGCAAAAATATCTTAGTTTGACCAAAAAAATAACCATCTTTGTCTTTTACTTTAGCAAAGCAACAAACACATATCAATCAGCTGTCTTATTTATGGTGAAAAGCTAACAACATGTAAAAAATTTAATGTAAAGTTGAAAAATTAATTTACTTTGTGAGAGTGGTAAAAATTTTTTTTCTTATAATGTTTGAGGTCTGGGATATTGAAATAGTACATGTTGCAAAAATGTTTAAAAAACTTCACAAGTTGTGGTAGGGACCAGAAGGGGGTTAAAACGTTGTGCACTTAAATTTGTTTGGCCTTCTCTGCCATAATCAAAATCTGCAATTATAGATCAAGTTAAAAACTGAATTACAGTGTCATTCAACACAAATCAGTGAAAACAATAGTATTAAAAAGTAGTTATTTTATTTAGATCTTAATTAACCCCAGCACCAAGTCAACTTTTAACAACATATTTTTTACTATAAAAACAAGTAGTTGTGACTAATTTGGACGTCGAAATCTGCACAGTGGTATTAGGGTCCGTAAGAATTTCATGTTGAATATAAGGAAATACTCTTATTGTTTTTTTCTGTGTAAACAATGAGTAAAAACAGAAGCAAAAACATCACATTTTCTTAATTATTCTATTTAGTTGCTGCCAAAAAAATTTGTTACCAAGATTTGTCATTTATCAAACAATTCAAAAGTTTGTATATCTTTCGTTATTGAGCCATAATGATACATATAAAGTATTGCGCAAAACAATAGCAACAAAATCAGTGCGCTGCTACAAAATCGTGTATCTTTTTTAATATTAGGAACACAAAAAAATGATTATAGGAATCAAAGCATATACTTCATATACATCATATATAAAACAAATCATATTAAAATTTTATTTTATTTTTTTTTTTATTAAATTTACAATTTATGTGACTACATTCAATTTGTCTAAGAGCAAAACAAAAGCAACAAAACTTGATGCTCATACAAATGTAAAAAGAGAACAGAAGTTCCAAGAATTATCGGTAAAAGTTCCGTTCTGTATAAAGCACGTGTTGTTTGTGAGTCATAAACATTTAAGTTTCGTTTTGTTTTTGCTCTAGTTGTGACATTGACTTAGTTATAAATACTGTGGAGCTCCAAAATTATAAATTATTTCCGAATATAAAAAGAGAAATTCGCAAATATCTAACGCGAAACTGTTTGATATTAATCGGTCAATAGTTTGCAGATTAATAAAGAAGTATACCATCACAAAAGACGTAACAACGGTACATTAAAGAGTGTGGCCACGGAAGACATCACTGCTTGATGACAGGAACATTTGTAGCGTGTTCAAATGAAATCTATTTGCCACATCTAAAGAGGTTGTTCAGACACTTGATTTAGATATCCATCACGGCACTGTACAAAGACGAGCCGTTGAGAACGATTTAAGAAGTTACAGATCAACAAAGAAACCTTTGCTTACAGCTAGCATAAAAAACAAGGTGAGGTGTTATAATTTAAACAATTCTGTCTGAAATTGTGACAACGAGTTGCAATTTATTGTTATTTAGACTCAGTCTTGCAAAAGGGCTCCTAAATTGAACCGTTCAAAAATGGAACACCGTTTTTTTGCGATGAATCAAAGTTCAACTTGATTAATTCAGATGGGATGCGCTTGGTACCGCGCCGCCCAGGTACACGACTTGAAGCCCGAAATTGCAAAATAAATCTTAAGCATGGAGGCGGTGGTATTATGGTCTGGACTTGTTTTTCCTATTTCAAAAAATCAATGGAATTATGGATCGATTTGTATATAAAGACATTTTAGAAAGCAAGATGCGCCCACATGCAGAGTGAAATATTCCGCCTTAGTAAACGTTTCAGCCCGATAACGACCCCAAGCACACTTCAAAGCTCATCAAAGATTACATTAGAAGCAATGGAATTCAAGTCCTTGATTGGCGGGCACAATTACAATGGCTTGAAACCCATCGAAAATCTTTTTGGGATTTTGAAGGTAAAAGTTTCTGGTCAAAGGCTTTCCAATAATACTGCAGTGTATGAAGCCCTGAAACTTAATTGGGAACAAATACCTTACACCAACATATCTAATTTAATAGAGTCGATGTTGCTCAGATGTGCAGCGGTTATCAAGAATAATGTATCTTACATCAAATATTAATTTTGTTGGTTATGTTTTGCTCTCAGATAAATTGAATGTAGTCACATTAATTTTAAATTTAATAAACAAACCAATACCAAATTTGAACATGATTTGTTTTTTATACGATGTACGAATATATGCTTTGGTTCCTATTATAATTTTTGTGTGTCCGCAATATTTAAAAAGATACACGATTTTGTAGCAGCGCACTGATTTTGTTACTATTGTTTTGCGCAACACTGTATATAAATGAAAATCCACTCAACTGTAGTATTGTTTTTCGGAGAGATGTCGAAAACAGCAGACATAAAATTTTGCAAAGTAACATCATTGTGATGCATAGTTAATTTCATTTTACATGATTTTATATTTCATGGAAGCAGCAACATGAAAATTATTATAATTTCATGTAAAAATCATTGTTGAATCATTTAAAAAAAACATGCAAGTGCATGTTTGGAAATCTTGGAATAAATTTTAGTCCAGCTAAAATACTACTAATTAAAACTTTTCAGTACTAAAATTTAAACCAAAGAAAAATTGCAATGCTGAAACTCAATATTAGGCTATTACGTTCATATGCTTGTTTATTGCTTTTGTTACCTATAGCGCAATATCCCAGTAGTCAACGCAGTGAGCTTACAAACTGGATATCCCTGGTTCGAATCTCACTGTATTTGTTATTTTTTTTTGTTTTTTTTTTTTGTTATATATCAATCCAAGCTTGTACTTAATTTTAAACCAAAGCTATATTAAAACAATTTTTTAGTATTTTGCAAATACTAGATTTGAAACCAAAGCTGGTGTGGTCATATATAAAGAACAGAAAAGTTTCAATATTATTCCAAGGCTACCTACACGGTTACAAACCTTAGACTAAATTGTAGTCCCACTAAAATATTACTGCAGTTTTTTAAACCGTGTGGTTTAAAATTTAAACTTTGCAAATACTAAGGGCCAATTTTTCAGTGCGAGTTTAAACTCTAGTCAAATTAAACCGAGCTAAACTCACCAAAATTGGACCTTTAAACTTGGTTTAGGCAACAAAGAAACACATTATATGATAACTTAAGTCCATTTAATTTCAACGAATGCTAAAATATCAAGTTAAATCGAGTTTAAACGTAAAATTTTGGTGAGTTAAGCTCGGTTTAATTTGACTAGAGTTTAAACTCGCACTGAAAAATTGGCTCTAACTTATAATTAAAACTTTTCTGTACTAGAATTAAACCAAAAGAAATATTACAGCGTCTATTTTAGCTTTTTGGTTTAAATTTTAGCCTTTGGTTTCAATTTTAGTCTTTTTGGTTTCAATTTAAGTACAATTCTGTATTACTTTTTGTTTTAAATACAATTTATACTAAATTCTAGTACATTTGGATACTAAATTTGGATTAAGACCCGTAAAAAGTTAGCCCGGCAATGCTGCGACTCAATTCGCTTCTTATGTGTACGCCAATAGCGTGATGGAATCTCGCCGCGTTTGCTATTTTTTTTTTGTATCCGAGCTTTTGCCAAATTTTAAGCCAAAATTTAATTAAAAAAAATGTTTAGTATTTTGCAAATACTACATCTGAAATCAAAGCTAGTGTAGACTTATATGTAGTACAGAAAAGTTTCAATTTTAGTACAAGATTTCTAACCCCGAAGATAAAACATTTTGAAAATAAAATACAATATACTTAACACAAGTTCAATCAATTATTTATTAGATTATAAGTTTTATGAAAAAAAAAATATTAAAATAAGCCAAAAAAATTAATTTTAGAAACTTCATACTCAGATGAACTTATCTTTTTTTAAGATAACCTTGCTTAAACAAACAAAATTTTTAAAAAAAAAAAATGATTTCTCTCATGAAATATAGAAAATATTAAGATTTTATAAATATTAACATTTTGTTTAAATAATATTTGTAAAAATTTTTTATTTGCATGAAAATTTAATGATGGCATATTTTAATAACAATATGGTTTTTTTAATAATTCTAAGAAATATTAATTTTTAGAATTATATTTGAGCTTATTGCCAATTAAATTCATGAAGCAACAGTTTGCAACAACAATAAGTTCTTTGCAGAACACACCACCAAGCAGACTAGACAGCTGTTTCGTTGATAGCTACATCAATTCATCAGTAGTCTTCTGTGGTTTCTGCAGTACCATCCACTTTGATAAGCCTATACGAACACCTTCTGTTAAATTAAAATAGAATTTTGTTTTTCTACTACTTTGCAAAAGCAAAGGTTCAAAAAAGCGACTGCATTGATTCTGCAAAGACTTGTTTGTTGTGCTGTTTGTTTACTTCTTTATTACGAATCAATCTAGGCTCCAACAGTTTGCTGGTATAAACCATAGAAGGCGTGAAGAAGGTTTTTTGAAAAAAGTTGTTTTATGTGAAGACATAATAGCATACTTGTTTTCGTAGGTCGGGCTCGCACCAGTGTTTACATGAAAAGTTTACATAAAAAAATAAAATATTATTTTTTAGAATTATATTTGAGCTTAATGCCAATTAAGTTCATGAAGCAACAGATTGCAACAAGAATAAGTTGTTGTTCATACGCCTTCTACGGTTTATACCAGCAAACTGTTGGAGCCTCACCCCTTAAATAAACCCTTCTGGTTCTTAAAAATATAATTTGTGTTTTTTTGAAGGAATTTCTTTAGTAAAACAAATTTTTATAAAAATGATTATTTAAGGAAGGCATCCACTTAAGCATACTTTTAAGATCGTTTTCCTTTTCTTTATTTCAAGACCTTTTAAGTAATAGCTTTTTGTTTATTTACAACCGGGAACATTCTTTCTGATGCATGTCGAGTAGTTCTATTCTTTATAATTGCAAAAAAAAAATGCATAAAAATTGCCAGTTTTTTAAAATTTAAGCTTACAAACTTAAGGAAATGAAATAATCTGATAATTAAAATATTGTGCTGAAAACACTGTAGATAATTGACACTTAAACTTATTTTTTGCTTGTAGAATTTAGTGGCATACTCTGTTTTTCCCAATCTGAAACTAGACCCTTGTCATATGCAGAATTTAATATACTTATGAAATAAAAACACTAATTTAAGTAAAAAAACTGTTAAACGTTTTTTAAAGTTTTTACAATCAACATTCAAATTTGGTCAAAATGCAAGAAAAAGAGAAATTGCTTAACTTTTGAAAAATCATAGATTCAACAAGGCTAACTCAATTTTTACGTTGGAGGTATTTTTAAAAAGACAATAAAAAGTTACTGTAAGTAAACTATAAAAAATGTTAAATAAAGGTAAAATGAAGGTCAAATATAAAAATCTGAATATCTTAAGTTTTTAATTTGATTTTGAAAAACTAAGTATGCTACTAAATTCTACGACCGAAAATTAAGTTTACGTGTCTCAGCGTTTATTTGTGTCTTTACAAAAATTGATAATTTACCTACAGTGTAATCAAAGAAGTCACATCACCTCATTTATATGATGCGGTAGGGATTTTTTTGATGCTTTACTCGTTTTTTTTTGATATTGCGAAAAATGTGTTTAGTGGTATGGGAGTTGCAATGCCCACATATTCAAAATTTTTGAAAACGATTCTTCTGTTCTTTCCTATGCCTCAAATACCAAACACGACTCTTGAAGCTAGCATAGCTATAACTATTTTTGCATTCGCCTTAAAATTGACTCCAGATAAACCCTTCTGGTTCTAAGTACATTAACTTTTTTCTAGATGGAATCTTCTGATACTCTGATTATCTCAAAATGTTTTTTGATTTATATAAAATGAGTGAAAGCAAAAGATGGAAACCATCGGAAAGAATAAATATCAATAAAAAACGCATTTCGCAAAAAATCCCAAATGAACCCCTCTGGTTCTCAGCTCGCGATGTATTGGCATTATTTTTACAGAGTAGAATCATTAGTATTTCATGTAAAATCATTACGATTTCATGTAGAACCATTATCAAATCCAGTAAAATCATTATTGCATCATGTAAAAAGTTAATCAATATGATTTAATGTAGAATCATTATTATTTCATGTAGAATCATAATGACTTCTTGTAGAATAATTATGATATCAAGTAGAATCTTTACGAAATGTAGTAAAATTATTATTGAATCATTTAAAAAAGAATTTTCTGCACATTAGAAGTTTTATCGCGAGGAGTAGCTTCGTTGAAAAAATTGAAATAGTTTGCAATAGCTAAAAAATGAGAATACAAGTGAATGATGGAAGTAGATGGATAAACTAGGAAAGTTTAAAGTACTTATATAAGGAAGATATACAGGAAGCTATACCACCCATTGAACTTCGTGCACGTTATCAAGAAAAATTACATAGTAAGAGAAAAATTGTGGTATCTTTTGTAATTATAAGTCGTATCTTTTTATATTTTTCAACTAGCTGGAACCCGGCGCGTTGCTGCCACGCCCCCGTTGCCAAACTTCCATAAAATGTTATCAGTGAACCTGCATTGGGTTGATCTAAATTTGGGTTGAATGAGAGGTGCCACGCCCCTTTGTTTAACTCCCATAAAATTTGATTAGTGAAACGGCATGTGTAAATCGTGGTAGAATAATGAATTCTAAGGCTATAACTTCAAAGCTATTCGATATCGCAAATCGCATATTTGGGTTGTATGGGAGGTGCCACGCCCCCTGAATGGCGTGTGTAAATTGTGGTAGAATACCGAATTCCGAGGCTGTGCGAGCTGTAACTGAAAAGCTATTCGATATCGCAAATTATGGGAGGTTGCCACACCATACGTCCATAAAATGTTATCAGTAAAACGTCATGTGCAAATTGTGCTCGAATACCGAGGCTGTGGAGGTCTATAACTCCAAAGCTATTCGATATCGCAAATTCTGGTTGCAAGGGAGGAGCCACGCCCCTTGTACAACGCCCATAAATGTTATCAGTAAAACAGCACGTGTAAATTTTCGTTGAATACTGAATTCCGGGGCTGTGTTATAATTCATAACGCAAAAGCTATTCAAAATATTAAATGTGGGTTTTAAGGGAGGTGCCACGCTCCCTTTCCCAAGGCCCATAAAATTTTATCAGTAAAACGGCACGTGTGTTCCAACCAATTCCATGGCTGTGCGAACTATAACTCAAAAGCTATTCGATATCTCAAATTTGGGTTGTATGGGAGGTGCCACGCCCCCTTGTCCAACACCATAAAATGTTATCAGTTAAACTTAATGTGTAAATTGAGTTCGAATATTAAATTCCGAGCCTGTGCGGTCTGTAACTAAAAAGCTATTCGATATCGCAAATTTGGGTTGTATGAGAGTGCCACGCCCCCTTGTCCAACGCCCATTTTTTCTTTCTGTAAAAAACGTTTGTAGACTATTACAAACATTTTAAAAAAGTTAGCCAAATTGGCGCAGGCGTTCTGCGATTTTAGGTATATATAAAAAAGTGGGCGTAAAAGTGGGAGTGGTCAATTTTTCTTCAGTAAAAACTTAAAATGGATTACTACGAACATTTAAAAAATAAATTAGCCAAATCGGTGTAGCCGTTTTCCGATTTTAGATAAATAAAAAAGTGGGCGTAAAAGTGGGCGTGGTCAATTTTTCTTTCCGTAAAAACCTAAGTTGGACTATTACGAACATTTTAAAAAAATATCCAAATCGGTCCAGCCGTTCTCAACTGATGCAATTACCAACGAACGACATTTGATTTTTATTTATATAGATATCAAAACAGTGAGCGCAAAAGTGGGCGTGGTCAATTTTTCTTTCAGTAAACACTTAAATTGGATTACAACGAACATTTGAAAAAAAAATTATCCAAATCGGTCCAGCCGTTTTCCGATTTTAGATAAATTGAAAAAAGTGGGCGCAAAAGTGGGCGTGGTCAATTTTTCTTTCCGACAAAACTTAAATTGGATTACTATGAACATTAAAAAAAAAATTATCCAAATCGGTCCAGCCGTTTTCCGATTTTAGATAAATCAAAAAAAGTGGGCGCAAAGTGGGCGTGGTCAATTTTTCTTTCCGTAAAAACCTAAGTTGGACTATTACGAACATTTTAAAAAAAAATTATCCAAATCGGTTCAGCCGTTCTCAACTGATGCAATTACCAACGAACGACATTTGATTTTTATTTATATAGATAAAAAAGTAAATAAAACCAACTTGAAGTTTTTCTTATTTCAAAATGGGGTTAATATTCAGCAATATACACATCATAATGGTTGAAAATGACTATCCTAATGATTTTACATGATTTCTTAATGATTCAATATGAAAATTTGTTGCGATTTTAACATGAAATTCACAATGATCTTACCTTAAATTTCTATGAAGCAAAATCATAGGGAAAACATGTAAAATCATTACGTTTCCAGTTGATTTTAAAATTATTTTTTTCTATGTGCAAGTTTAAATTTTATTAGTTCCACAAAAAGTTATCTTGGTTATCATCTGTATGTTCTTTACTTAAGTTCCTGAAAACTAAGCTGATTAGGATAAGTTCAAATTCCTGTAATGTTTGCGAATGAATTTTGTTCATATTTTGAGCTTTATCTAAAAAAGCAAAAAAAAAAAACTAGACCTTCCATTTATTTTGCCATCAACAAATTTTGAACCTTGTAAACTTTTCAATTACACGTTTTTCTGAAATGTTTCATTGTTTCCTTTTTTAAATAAGCTAAATTATATTTTTCCACGTTTGATTTAAGTCAAATATTATTAGACTTATATGTTATTATATATTATTAAGTAGGCTTATATAATATTAGACTTTTGTTAATATAACTGTATATATTTGTAATGTTACACAAACAAAATAGTTGATAATTGGTACGCAAGGGTTTCCAAATTTTTTTATAATGAATGGGCATTACAAAACAAATTTTTTATATAAAAAAAGAATAAAAATTCTTATATAATGTGTTTAATTAACAACTTTCAAATATCTGAGTTGTTAAAAAAACTGTCTTGTTTTAACATTTCAATCTGTATCAGTGACTGTTTACAGAAATACATTTACTTAATATTTAAACAGATAGATTTTCATAAATATCAAAATAGCAAAAACAGAAAAACTGACAACAAATTTATGTTAAATGAATTCAATCGTTTATCTCAAAGATATTTAAGAAAGAAAAGAATCCAATAGCATTTAACAATTATGACAGTTTCTACTAGTATTAAAGAAGAAAACTATTCAAAATAAATGGATATAAAAGTTATTATTAAAAAAAAAAATAATTGTCAATTGCCTTTTATGACAGTCACATACAAATAAGCAGCATATCAAAAGGCATAGTAAAAAATTTATACAAAAAGTTGGCTTCAATTTGTTAATGAATTATGTATCCATAAGATACACATGAAGGCAACGCAACGAATGCAGTTGCTTTTGTTTGTCATTGTCATTGAAGTTGTTGTAGTTGTTGTGGCTGTTGCTGCTGTTACTTTTATTACAATTTTTATCGTTATTATTAGTTTTATTATTATTATCCCCATCATCGTTGGTTTTTCTGTTAGTCTATTGTAGCGGTGTTTTTATAAGTAATTTGTTACTGATGCCATCCGAGAACACAAAAACTATCCACAATCCACAAAAACAACATAAAACGCTGCACGTTCCGCAATATCGTTGCAATCAACATATCTTAATCTGTTACGATTTGCATGTATCTTTGCGATAAAACCATGTACAACACAAAACAAAGAGCTATAAAACAAAAATATAAAATGAAATCGACGCAAAACTTTGTTATTCGCTAAGTGCTCAAAATGAAGATATTCTATCTCAACATCGATGCGAACAATAATTGAAGCAAAATGCGCAAAAAATATAACCGTAACGAACGTAGAGACCACCAGGATACCGTTCAGATACAGATAGAATATAAAACGTTGTTATATTAAGAACAAAAGGGATAACAACATTAAAACTCTACCACAATGTAAAAACCACCCTAATATATTGGCACGTTTCGCTTTCGTATTGATCTAGTCAGTGGCAGCAGATTCTAACTGTTACATCAATCGAGCCACCGCATTCCCGCTGCGTTTTTGCTTGATACATAGTAAATTTTTACGTTGCGGCTTTGTTGCTGTTGCAGAGACAGGATTATAAAAATTGCACATTGGTATTCTCGCACTGTCACAGACACATATACTCACACACACATATATGTCCTGGCGTGTATTTAATGCGTTCCTGTATACAAGATAACGTGGCCGAAAGAGACCAGCGGATAAAATTGATGACGAGAATCACGGTATACACCTATACATATAATAGTTATATAAAAGTTAAGTCCAAATTTTTTTCTACCAGTAAATTCGAAAAGTAATGGGTCGATTTTTTGGAAAAAGTTTTTAAAATATCATATTTGTGCTACAGCATTATATAGGAATATTTTCCTTTCAAAATTTGAAAAATAAGTATTAGGCTGGGTCGATTTGTATGGAGGTAAACAAGTTGATGTTGCATGGGCGATTTTCAGATCCGGCATGAAAAGTTATTAAAAAAATAAAAAGGGGGCGATAGGAGTGCACATCTTCAATTTTGTGAATTTTTTCTTTAGTAATTTTTTTCAAAAAAGTTTTGTATATAAACGTGCACAGCTGGAACAAAACGTTAACAAAAATCATAACGTTGGTGCGTATGTATATTTGACCATCACGGTTGAACCACCGAAGTCCACCTTATGATGCGAATTCTAAAAAATATTATACCTAGAATTTTGGGAATTTTTAAAAACGTATAAATGTGAGACCAGTTTTAGGTTGAAACGGGTACGAGGATTTCATTTCTGGCATCAGTTTTGCTCTATCTGCGCACGTTTATAAACAAAATTTATTTTTAAATTCTTAAAGAAAAAATTAAGAAAATTGAATATGTGATATAATTTTTAATAACTTTTCATGCCCTATCCGAAAATCGCTTAGGCAATAAAGGTTTGCAAATTGACCCAGCTTTGTAAGTTTATTTAATTGAAGTGTTAAGTTTTTAAGAAATCATTCCAGATGCCATGCATTGCTTAATCGTTTTTATTTTTCACGCGTTTGTGTTGCGACAGTTTCAATAAACATCATGCTGCTTTCTACTCTTCTCTTCTTGTGCTCAGAAGAAGACTTGAGCACAGCGCAACAAAAAAACAGGTGAGCCTCCTCGGGCAAGGAAAAAAACTAGATACATTTACTACTTGCAGTGATTCACTCCAAAACGAAACAAAAAACGTCTGTGGCAAAGCCGCGAACCAATGTGACCTACTAGTTACATATAAAATGAATACATATTAATTAATAGTAATGCATAGAAATCATAACCAAGTAAAGCGAAAGTGTTAAGTTTGGTTAAAATCTTGGAAATATTGAAAAAATAAATTTTTATAACTGCTTTGTTCCTTTCACCAATACAACTCAAAAAAAAACAAAATGCCACAATTAAAATTTTGTTAAAAAACTAGGGTTCTTAAGAAAACAGTTTTTACACTCAGAAAAAATGTCCAGAAAATCTAGAAAAGTAGCACCCAATCATTAAAAAGTCGGGCTTTATTAAGCGCCATGGCCGATTTTTTAAAAATTAACTATATTTTTCGTTAAATTAACATTAGAAGTGTGAAATAGTTTAGGAAAATTATCCAATCATTTACGAACTATTTTGTTAAATTGAAGAAACTTAGCGCAATTGTGTTGAAATCTTATTACATATGAGTAAGTTTTTTTAACCGTTTATTTATCATCGGATATAACTAACAGAAACATTTTCTCTTAAAATAAGAAATTTTTTATCGTTTATTGATGATTGGCTATAACTTAGAGAAATATTTATTCTGAAAATAAAAAGTTTTTCATCGAAATCATGGAAAAATTTTGGAATTTATGCAAAAAAACCCTTTTTTAAGATTTTAAACAGAATCCTGTGAGAATTATGATTTTTTTTAATTCATTACCACTATCTGGAGACTGGAACCGAGGTCTTATCCATTCGACCATCGCAGTTGTTTAACAATCGTCGCTTAGTTTGCTTCATTAAGAATCGTTCGTTTTGTAAGTAATTTTATAGAATTTTTTCTAGAAATATAAGAAAAGCATCCTTAAAATAAATTACTTGCGGTGTACAAAAAAGAAAAACTTGCATGTATTTCCATAAAATATCCAAGTATTGCAACTTATATTTCATCAAATTTAAGAAGTCTTGCTGTAGAATGTTGCAAGCGAACTTGATATCAATACAGTTATTCTTCAAATTATTTCTGCTTTTATACAATTTTTGTAAAATTAACTTTTATCATACCTTCATCTCTTATATTTAAGTAAAAACTTGTCTTCAAAACTAAGAGGCTGTTTTGATAACGTTGCAACGAAATCAAGACGTGAGGTCATTAAGTCACGTAAAAATTCTCTACATTAAGGAAAAACCTCTATAGAATATAGAAAAACCCACGCCTTTGAATTGAAGCCTCAGTTTCTTAATTTAAGGGAAGCAGATTTTTTGAGAGTAATATCTCGGTTTTTCTAGTTTCGAATTTCCTAACATCACAAATTTTGGATTATATGTAAAACCGATTGTTTCTAATACAGTATATTTTTATCTTATTATTTGTTTAGTTTTTCCTACAATTTAAAAAAAATTTTATTTGTCTTATATATATATTGCGGAAACGCAAATTTTATCCGTAAGGCGTAAGGCTTTTTAAGTACACGTCCAATCTTAATAAATTTAGTATGGTTTGCTTGTTTTGACATGTATTCAATATCAAAGTGATCCTGGAAAGATTTCTAAAGTGTTGGTCAGAAAATTTTTTAATTTTTAAAAATCTACACAAAAATGTAATAAGAAATTAGAAACTGGTAATGAAACATTTTTGTTCAAGCATTTTTCAACAGAAAATCAAGAAATATTCTTACTTCTGTATATTTAAAATAAATTTTGGTATGAAATTAAATATGCTAACATTATATTGTCGTTGCGTGTGCAATACCGCGTATCCGCCACTTGCAACACCGCGTATATTGCAAAAAGGCCAACATTAATTTAAATTTTGATCATTCCTGATTTTAAGTTTTCATTAAATCCTTATTTGAGAACAAAACAAATATCTAATTTCAATAAATGTTTGGTTCAGTTGTAAATGTATTCAATAGCTTATAATAAAATCAATTTTTCAGCACTCCTGAAAAATTTCACTATCACCGTCTGTGTGTATGTGCAAGTGGCGGATACGTGGCATTGCACGCGCAACGACGATATATTATTTATAATTCAAACCTGCATAGTAATGCCTAGACGAGCACTCCCAAATGTAAGTGGGAGGACTTGCCGTAGTATGCATCGTTCTCAGATGCTAGAATTGCGAGCTTGAAGAAGACGTAAAACAAATACATATAAGTTAGCTCTCAGCAATGCACGACCAGAACGTAATGAAGTTAGACAACTCAGGAAAAAATGTATTTATTTGCGACTTCTTCATTTCGATAGTCAGTTATTAAGAAGCGAGCTCTACTCATGTTGTCACAATGGTAAATCTGGCAAACAACCCATTTATGCACAAATCTATATGCATGATACGGAAGCAGCCACCCGAATCTTGGCCGATTTGTAGGAAAATCCAGAATGTCACATTTCGATCATGCGTAAGCTATCAGAACAACTTACAGCTCAAAATCCTTTTGCGCAACACAAAAATGTTAGGATGGTAATTTTCGCTGATAGATCATGTAAATTTCGTTGATCAACGACATTTTAATTTGCCGTTTCATTTGTAGCTGACATTATATTTTGAGGAAATGCTGTTGCAGCAGTTTTTAGAGCAGGTGACGGATGTCCAGTTGGGGAGTGCGACCTAATTATATATCCTGTTGATGCAGGTCTTCGAAGCTAAGGTTGCCAGCATTAAGTGTTGATCCCATGGCATATCTTTTTATCTTTTCGCTTAGTGATGAAGGTTGGTATCGTTATATGGTTCATGATGGAGACCACGAAACAGCAGTGAGAAACAATTTAACTCAACTACAATATACACCATATCGTTTAGCATTACGGGAAGAATTAAGCAATCACAATAGATCCCATAAGCTTTTCTTGGCCTGGGTTGTTGATATGCATAACAGCAGCTTCTTCGAGCTGAGCAGTATTTAAAACTTAATGATGATGCTAAATCAAAACTGAAGACTTCGTCTGGGTAAACAGTTTATCTTTCCAAAAACATTCCAAGGCAACTATAGACATTTACATTTCAACTATTTAAACGCGATGAGTATTGTTCGTACAAAGCCTAATTCTTTCTTCGCTTTTACTTGCAATCCCAATTGGGTGCATATCAAAGCAAGTTTGAGCCCAGATGAACAGCCATGCTCTAGCCCGATCTAATTTCTAGAGTTTTTCACATAAAGTTATTGTATCTTTTATGATATAAATAAAAAACCCGTTTTGGAAAAATTAAACTCACTTTTTTTAAGAAAGTAGTAGGCAGCGCATCCTAACAAACAATGTCGGTTTTATGACTTCTAATATAGTTTACACAGAAATATGTTAAGAAAAAGTAGTACTGTCCTAATGAATACCAAAAAAATAAAACTAGGTATGTTTGATTTTGGCGTTTTAACGAAACACGGTCTTAATAGTTATATTTAAAATAAAATTCTTTCAACGGGGTTAATTTATTATAGATTCATTTGATTTTTATGAAAGTGCAATGTAGCGTATAAGTGGCATTTAATTCTAATTAGATTTTATTTCAACTAAATGACACTCATACGTCAGATTGCACTTTCATAAAAAATCAAGTCCAATTCAGCTAAATTTCGTTTATAGAATTATGATTTTACATGAGTATTTGATTTTATATTTTTTTAAATAAGGCCTTAAATAAAATGACGATCAAACGGTTAAAAAAAGTCACGGTGCACTCTCATATTAAATCAAATTCATTTAACGAAATTAAGAGAAAATTAATTCACTGTTTCCATATATTTTCTCCGTTTTCATATTGTTTTTTTAAGAACTTAACGTCGAATTGACAAAGAAATGATTCCCAGCTGAAAAAAAAAATTTGGCGACATTTCGTTTTGCCTCCTAGTAAATGCTTGTTTGTGATGATGTTGTAATGCATAATTGTAAGCGGGTTTTGAAAAATACTTTTTTCCGTTTTTAAGGATCGATAGCTAGTTTGTTTTAGTTTTTAGTTACTGTTAGATTATCAAATGCTTTTCATCACTTAACTATTTTCTACTTTGTTAATTTTATCACGAGGTTTAAACATTTATGTTTTAACTGAATTCAGTATTTGATTTTTCTGTAATAAAATATTTATTTGGAGAATTAGTTTAAAGATATAAAAGTTACATTCTCTTTTCTAACATGAACTTTTAAAATAAGTACAATTTTAAGCTTTAAATTGTAGTCACCGTGCTTATATAGTCGCTCGCGTGACAAACTGTCGTAACCCACATTTTTAAAATGTTTCAGTAGATCGTTTTTTCTGTCACTGTTGCACCGCTTCTTTTGGACACGTGACCACTTTAAAATCAAACTAATTTAATTTTTTGTGTTTCTTATTATAGTGTCTTGAATTGTGTAAAAAAATTGTTGGCAAGTGTCTCCTAGAAACTGTAGCAACTAATAGAACACGAACGTCGGTTTGTGAATTTTTTTTTTTACTTTTTAAGAAATTTTAGGCGTCGTAACCCACAATTTTTCTAAGAAAAATTAATTAACTCCAAGAAGGGCAAATGGGCCTAACAAGGCACATTTTGATTTTAAACATGTATATATCTTTAATATTTTTTGACGCATCGATCATCATTTCATAATTTTTTTTTGGTTATTAATTTTTGCTGGCTTGTACTAACAACTTTTGTTTTGGAACCTTCAAGTGCAAAGTCCTCCGGGCGAGATGAGACTACTTCCAAAGTAAGTTATTTTTGAATTGATGGCGGTTCATAAGCATAATAGTAAATGTCCATAAGGTGATCACTGCGTAGCAAGCAGCTGCATATGAAGCAAGAACTAAACACTTTAAAGCTAGCAATTAATGAAAAAAAAAAAACATAAAGTGGAGCTTGCTGTAGTGTGCTCACACATATACACACTGCCGACCCTACGTTTCATTACTTCTTTTGTAAACAAGCGGCAATGCATTGAGTGGCAAATATGCTAGCACTGCACTATCGGCGTGCACTGCACTCAAGGTATGCGAATGTTGTGGACACTTCTCATTGATATTGAGTGCGTTTTCGTTACTCACTCAATTTTTATGACTGCACCTAAATTTCATTCGTCAACCCAAAAACATGAAATTAAAGAAGCCATTAAAGAAGTGCGAGAATGAAACGCAATGCTTAGAATAAGTATTTTAATTTGTTAATATAGAAAAACTAATGTTTAAGATTTAGTATAACAATTTGTTAAAAGGTTTAAAAGAGCCACAATAATCATATGGCCACAAAAAAATCAGAATTTAATTAGCAATTCAAGTCGCCTCTGCCTTGTTTTGACTTTTGAACTTCTCTTCTTGCCTTGGACTTTGTTCAAGTCGGCAAGTAGCTAGCTATAGCGAAGGCAAACTCTGCCGCTATAAAAAATGTGTCTACTCCCCTACTGAGTACATTACATGGCGATCCTGCCAGTCCGACTTGGAGTCTTGTAGATGTTTCCTTTTTTTTCTCGAATCATTCCATTGATGGATGAATACATCCCGCCAAACTTGGACTTATTACAATAGAACTTATTACAATTCAAGACGATCACAACTTTCTTAAGACAAGAAAAGTCATGCGTATGACACGCGTTGCAATTATTCAGCCAACAAAATTGCCATACCGCTGCTGCAGAATCATGCCTCTGCTCATCACAAATGCTCGATGTTATTTTTTACACCTGGACGTTTAAAAATTCAGAATACAGTACAGCTTTGCACCTCAGTCGACGATAGAGTTAACACGCTCCTACTCAGTACCCGAAATTAGTCAATTAGAAGCAGAAACACAAAGTATGCTTAACAATATCAGCAGTGCTACCATTTACCATGAACAACAGGAACATGTTTATAATTTTATACTAACCTTTGAAGTGACCGTTGTTGAGTAAAATGAGCTAGCTGTAAAATATATATGCAAAAAAAGTATAAATTTTTATAAAATACCGAACAGAATACTTAATTGAATAATTAAAAAAAATTTTATTGACAAAAAAAAAATCCAACCATAAAAAATAAATACGATTCATAAAATATCTCATGCATCTACGAACTATGTAGATTTAAAATTTAACAATAAAATGTATTCCTATTATAATAGACATAGATTTTATAGTAATTATAATATTGCATTACATAACTGTGCACATTAAAAAATACTAAAGAAACAATAAAGTAAAACTTGAATATTAACACGACAGTTTTCTTTATCTAAAATGATTCTATAAAAATAAAAAAGAAATATATATATGTATATATTTCTAAAATACAAAAAAGATGATAAACATTACCGAAGAAGTAGGAAGAACATATAGAAACATAAGAAAAAGTTTTACTAGAGGCCCCAATATACAAAAGCCACAATAATTTCAAAACGAAAGCAGCTAGAAAATTTAAAGAACAATTTGATTTATTAGCAAATCAAACAAAAGACGTCATCAAATTAGTAGCTTTAAATTAAAGATCAGTAGCATTCATTCGAATTCTTTAAAGTTTATTTTAGAACCGCTTAAAACAGCTGAAATCAGATCAGAAGAGAAAGAAACAGAAGAAGAAAAAGAACTAGAACAAGTAGACGAATATCAAACAGAACCAATAACAATAATGGCTGCCTTTAGTCACGAAATAACCTCAAAGGCATTACCATTTTTTTCAGGTAATTTCAGAGAATTAGAAAGTTTTGTTATAACAGCTTAAATTTTAAATAAAACGCTATGCAATGAAGGCAAAATAGACTTCTTACAGTATGTTTATCATCCTAAATTAACGGCTAATGTGCGCACCTCGTTGGGAAGCTGGTCGAAGCCACCAAATTTTGAAACTCTAAAACAACAATTACAAACCAGGTACAAAGACAACACAACGATATCACAATTGCAAACAAGACTTAACAATTTACAACAACGGAACTTATGAATACACACTTACAAAGAATGTTTTCTAGAAAACTCTATCATTATTTTAAATGTTCCTTTCATTCGATTCGCTTCGTTTCAACACCGAGGTCGTGAAGTGCGACCAGCCAACTGTAATTGCGTTTTGTCCATCCGCTGATGCGACTGATGCAATTAAAGAACATTTTTAAAATAGAATCAAAAACTATTCGTAATTTGTGATGGCGTTATTAATCTCACGATTTGGCAAAATAATTTCCTCGTCACCTAAGGGTCCTGAGCAGTCTACTTGAGCTAGGGAAGATTAGTTTTCGAAGTAAACCTAAATTCAAAAAAAAAAAAACCAAATAAAAGTTCCTTTGCTGATCCATTTGGATCATTTATTGATCGCTCCTTTGGAGCTCTTCTGGGATGTTAAAGGGAGTGCTACTCTTCCTAAGACATGCAATGTTAAAAGAGAACACAAAATACACCCAGCTTGCATCAACATCCAAACACTTCGCAAACTTGAGCAGTACATGATGCACGAGATTTCTCTCTCTCTGCAACATTTATGAGTGGTTCGTCATCTGAGATGAGCTGTCTAATAATTGCTGATTATAATTTTCAATTATGTCTCTATTTTCAAAAACCAAACTAATTCAAATCATAATAAATTAATTCAAATCTGTTTTTTACATTTATATAATTAAAAATATTTACTATATAGCATCTAACCTTGTATATACATAAATCTCTATTGCCCATATTACACGATGTCTGTTTGCTCGGCCTACACATGGCGTACAAATAATTTTGTTGTTGTAACCTTAGAAGTTTTGACAGTTTCGCATTGTAAGCAACAACAAAATTATTTGTACGCCGGGAAACGGACAGCGTGTAATATGGGTATAAGCAAATTGCAACCAATGTGTAGAACAAATAAAGTACACTATCAAACTTTAAAAAAAAATAAAAATTATTGAAAATGCCAACTTGGTTAAATAAAATAAACTAAACTGCTTTTTAATCTGTAAACATAAATGATGTTACTATCTATCAATATCACAAGCTTTTTGGCCCCCAAAAGCATATATGTACATTTGCAAAAATGGCGCTACGCACGATTTGTACGAAAAAATATAAAAAAAATTTAATTTTTAATAAGGCTTTTTTATATTTGCGTATCAATTAAGTATTAATATTAAGTACAAACAATGACAATAATAGACCCCAAGGATTTAAAGATATGAGCAAAAATATGTACTGGCGTTACGTTACAAAAGCGGAAGTGATTTTCAACTTGAGTTATATACTATGCAAAACTCTCTGAATTGGGCAGGACTTTTTGTACACAACTTTGTTTAGAAGGATTTGAAATAACACAAATTTATTTTCTAAGTGTTAAAATTTAAAAACTTTCTCTGGATTTTTTTAGCTAGACTTTTTGATCTGGCGCAACGTTACTTCAAATTCCGTTGCAGTTCAATTGGGTAATTAAGTAATTAGGTTGTTAAGTAATTATGTAATTTAGTAATTAAAAAACAAATTTAATATATTTTTCTTTCCTTGCCTCAACCATTTTTTCATTATCTTTAGCCAATGCCTTCCATTCCTGCTAAAACAAAAAAGCTTACGAAACATTTACTAAACATTTACAAAAAAGAAAAACTACATTTGCAACAGTGCAAACGATTTGATCATCATGTTTAAGGAATTTATGTAGAAATTGCTTAAATTAATAAAATAGAAATATTTATCTTAGATAATATCATAAAATAATAAGTTTTTTGGTCACAGTAGACTTTTCTGTGGAAATGCCCATATTTTAAAAATTTGTGGAAAATTTTTTATTTAAATACATTGTTAGTTACGACTTTTAGGCATTTGCGTTTTCTGCTTACTTATGACAAGTATGAACATAACACTTTGAGGAATGATGAGGACTTGCATAAGAAGTGTTATAGTTGTATTAACTCAATTTTAAGAAAAGTGTGGGTTACGGCAAATTGACAGCAATTTCTTATTTGTTTCAATGCATCCTTTTAATAAATCTGTAGTATTAAAATTATATTTCTGTTTCTTTGTTTGTTTGACCTTTATACAAAACTAAACGGATGGACTAACTTCGCTCAAATTTGGTACTCATATTGAGTTCATTCTAAATTAAATTGTTACATACTTGATTTTTGCAATGCCTCCACCGAACTTATTCAACTAATGGCTTTTTTGTTACTACAATACTTTTAATCATAGAGGTTTTTCGTCAATTTAATTTGAAAAATTTTCTATATTTTGACACCAAAAACTTTTACATAGCCCCGCAATTATAGAAGTTTATGGTACAACAACTTTTTTATAAATTAGAATTACCTAAGATGAAGAAAAAAAATTATATGAAAATCGAAGTTTTGACTTTCGATGCAAACATCTCCGCTATTTTTAAACATATTTTTTTTTTTTCAAAAGTTCAATATGAGCACTTCACAATAATAGTTTGAGCTGCACTGTTAGGTCAAAAATAATTATTTGGTCTACGATTTCGTTGTATGCCTATTTTATGTCGGACATAGAGGAGCGGAGATATTGGCGAATGACCGATTTCGGTTAACTTTAAACTCGAATATCTTCTAGCGCGTACATGGTATCATGGGGATCTCATGACAGGTTGTTAATTATGCCTTAAGCATCAAAAAAGTTGGGATTCAAATTTTTCGATTTAAGATAATAAAAGTTTCAGTGAAGGAAATACGGCAATGAAATACAAAAACCCTCAGGCAAAGTCAAAGGTTATGTCGCAGGAAAAAACTAAGGACGCAGAAAAATATTTTTGACAAGGAGTTTCCAAAATTATATGAAGATGGTGAGGTTAAAAATTCGTTCCACTCTAATGTATATTTTCGTGCTTGGAAATAGTTTGTAAAAATTGTTAAAAAATGCTTACAGTTAAATGTAGAAATTTGTAGAACGAAAATTTGCCACTGAATATTATAACTATTTTCTTATTACCACAATATTAATGTAAGTTTTTGGTATTTAAATATTAGTATATATCGTAAAAAGCTTTCTGCAATAGTTATTTTGCAATAGGAAATAAGTATCATTATTATTAGCTTTTTACAAATATTTTATAGCAATTAGATAAAAGAGCTATTGTAAAGTTACTAATTATTTTTTTTTAATAATTAGGAACAATTACTTGTTAAATTTTCTGTAATGACTTTTTTCATTTTATTCCTTAAGAGGCTGAATTATTTTTTCCCTAAAATAATTAACAACCATCTTAACTTAAAAAATATATATTTTATTTTTTATTTTAGCTTTTTATATAAGTTATTTTTTAACACATCGTAGTATTTTAAATAATACTTGAAAATAAGTTTTTGATTTATTTTATATTCACGCTAGATTTTGATACTTAATTCAAGGCTACTATGGATTTTAAGAATTACAAAATTTTTCGGGTTATTTGGGATAATATGATATCTATGGTTGCTTTTTTCACAAAAATTCATTCGGGCTGCTTTAGCTTAGACTTTAAAGGTGAGACTAAAACTTCTTTGCTTGCTCTTTACCAGGTATTTGGTTCAACCAAATACACACAATATCTATAAGCGGGGTTGACATGATCCTACATGTTGTCACGCCTGGTGTGATGGCCTTGAATTTGAAACATTTCAAATTCAAGATAACATGTCAGTCGGCTGTATCGAGCGTTCGAACGGTCAAATACGAGGCTTGTCCTACAATGCGTAATAGCATGTAGGAACATGTGAACCCCGCTATATATATAAAAATTGATCGTGATTTGTTCGGATGCTGAAAACTTGGAAGCCAATGGACCAAATTTGATACTTCCTTCTACGGATTTGTTTGTAATTGCTACGTGAAGGTTTAGGAAAAAAGAAAATGTTGCCACACTCCCATTAACCGCCCGCAAATTAATAAAAATGCTATACTGAAGACGGTTTTGGTTGTATTAAACTAAAATTTGGTAAATAAATTTGTATGATAACTGTCGGTAACTATACTGAAAATGGGCGTGGTCTGATTGTATCTTCGCCTACTTTTAAGAAGAGCTAAAAAGACTTTGAAACTACTGGTCCGATTGAGATCAGACTATGGCAATGGATTTGTTTTGAGCACGAGATGGTTCAGAAAAAAATGTCCACACTCCTTTTGAACGTCCAAAACTATAAAAATTTTGCGAGATCGAATAGTTCTGGAATTATATGTCGCAAAGCATCGAAATTGAGTATTCGACCATAATTTACATGTTTCGTTTCGCTGATCAAAATTTGTGCTATCGAATAACTTTTGGGTTATAGGTCGCACAGCGTCGAAATTCAGTATTCGAATAATTTATAACTGAAATTTCATCGGCAACATTTTATAAGCGTTGGACAAGGGTCGTGGCTCCCATACAACCCAAATTTGCGATATTGAATAGCTTTGAAGTTATAGGTCGCACAGCTTCAGAATTCAGTATTCGACCGCAATTTACAAATGCAGTTCTACTGATAGCATGTTATGACGTTTTATAAAGTTTTGTAATCAGTTTCATTGATTACATTTTATGGGCGTTAAAAAAGGGGATGTGACACCTCCCATACAACCCAAATTTGAGTAGCTTTAGAGTTAAAGATCGCACAGTGTCGGAATTCAGTATTCGATCTAAATTTACACATGCAGTTTCATTGAAAACATTTTATGAGCGTTGAACAAGGAGGCGTGGCACCTCCCATACAACCCAAATTTGTGATATCGAATAGCTTTGGAGTTATTTGTCACACAGGTTCGGAATTCAGTATTCAGTCTCAATTTACACATGCAGTCTTACTGATAACATTTTATGGTTTCTGTTAAGGGGGCGTTGCACCTCCCATACAACCACAATTTTTGCTATCATACAGCTTTGGAGTTATAGGTCACACAGCGACGAAATTAAGTACATAATAATTTACACCTTCAGTTGCATTGGTTACATTTAATGGGCGTTGGGCAATGGTGCGTGGCACCTCCCATGCAACCCAAATTTGTGCTATCGAACAGCTTTGGATTTATAGGACGCACAGCCTCGGAATTCAGTATTCGACCTCAATAATTGTTTCACTGATAACAATTTATGGGATTTGGACAAGAGCGTGTGGCAGCAACGCGCCGGGTTTCAGCTAGTTTTATTATAAAAACATCGTCTATTATGGCATGACCTTCAAAATAGAAAGTTATGCAAAAAATTGTTTATTGATTTCATCTTTTTAGGTCATTAATTTTAATTTGAAATATCAAACTTGCAGATGATTATAGAAACAAGATGATGAATAACAACTTATTTCACCATATCAGCAAGCGAGCATACAGACTTCATAAATTTATGTACACATATATACATACATTATTTTATATGTGGGCATTCTTCCGATAACATTCACATGCATTCGCTTCTGTACTAGAAACTTAGTACAATTAATCAGCCAAAATTTAACAATTAAACTTGCTGGTCACTGCTGGGGTTTGTCTAAAGGCCATGTTGAAGGTGGGTGGGTCAAAGAAAAAGATGGTTGTTGATAAGATATGTGTTACATGTTGTCAGTATCAATTGACATCATGACATTGTCTTTTAGAACTACTAAGAGACAGAAAAAGAAAAGAAGAATTTAGTAGTTAGTTCATCTAACATGCGAACCTTCATAATAACAACATCATTAATTCTCACCATTCTAGCCAACGTAGTTCATTCATATTCTTTTATTATTTTACACAAGCTCACAAAAATACACACATTGGCATTGGTTTGTCCAACATAAGATGACAATCCTCATTAGTTTTGTAATGTTTGCCTCATCATCGTCGTCATCTTCGTCACTTACTGGTTCCACTGTTTTTCGGCGCTGCAGCGTTGCCATCTTATCGCCTCCAGGGCATCCAGTATTTCATTGTTTGTTAATTTCTGTGAATGTTGTGGGTGGCTTCACTAACTGACTAACTAACTAGCTGACTGACTGGCTGGGACTACTTTCGCTCGGCAAAGTCTTTTAATCTGTATCTGTGTTTTCTACTCGTATTTTGTTGTTGTGATTATTGTTGTTGTGATGGTGTTGTTATTGTGTTGCCGCTTATGTATCCTGCGGATTAACATCAGCGCCGAGTCCGCATCCTTCCCGCCCTTACTTTTTTTAATGATACACAATTAGTAGAATGATAAATGGTTCTGTCAAATGCAGTATCAATGAAAAATATTTTTTTCATTTCTTTACTTTGTTTAGTTTGTTCATTATGTTGGTCGTTTTATAATTTTGTTTGCTTTTTTGCTCTTTTTGCTTTTTGTTGTTATTGAAGTTTTCTTTCAATGTCTTATGCAATATTCCCGGAACATCCGGAAACTAATACTGATAAAGCGCGTACGAAACCAAAGAAGCGAAAGAATTGCACTCAAGATGAAAGCATTAAAATCAAGTATAGATCCCTAGCGACCAGATAGATTCTTATATTTCTTCAACGCTTCAAAGATGATTGTTGCTGGCCAGTGAGGTGGGAAAGCGGAGAGTGCGAGAGGAACATTAATAATAACAAGAACCGATAAGAGACATATAGAAAGCAAAGGAAGTGATTATGTTGGAAATTAATTGAAAAGAAGAAAAAAAATTATTGCAATATAAGATAAATGATTGAAAAATTAACTTGCTGAAAGTCTTCGAATAAAATTTATAATAGCTGGCACAATTAAAAGATTCAGTTAACAATGATAAATTTGCATGAAGCTTAGAGCGTTGAAAGTACAAAAAATATATGAAAATCTTGCCTTGTTATAAAAAAAAAATTATTATAAAAAATCACATTTAAAACAGAAAATTCGTAAAACTACATATGAGCCGTTTATTTTGAAAGTGGGGCAAGTTCATTTTATAAAAAAATTGATATAGAATATTGATATAAAAATTGAAAAAATGATAGTAATATACACAACTTAATATGATCTTTTTATCTGCAAGCAATTTATAGTAAAATTGTAGCAATAATTCGCTCGCATGAGAGGGTTGACGAAATTCGCCTTTTAAGCCGAGGAGTCAACAAACTGCTTGCGGCGAAACCAATTATTGCTCATAGAGTTGCTGGGTGACAAATGGCTCTGTATGTCTAATATTTTCTGGAAATTTATAATGTTCAAACGAAAAGGTAAAAACTTAGATATTTACATGGAGTAGGTGATATGAACATTTTTATTTTATTATAATATTTTATTTTATTTAGTTATACAAAAATGAAAAAACCTTTTCATAACCTATAAATTTGTGACAAAAACCAGGAAGACATTCTGGTTGAAACTATTGACCGTTTTGCGGAAAATCCTCGCCATTGATATCAAATAAAAATAAATTATTTCTTCTTTTATTTGAATATCTTTTAAAACTAATTTCAATTAAATATTTCGCTATGTTGTGCTTTTTAATGCATTCTTATCTTGTATTTGTTCTTCGTAATTAATTTTTATTGACCAGTGTTGTTGGTATTTCGTTGTTTGTGATTTTGCACCATAATTCTCGTTTTAGGACGCAAGTTTAATTTTTTTATTTTATTTTTTAAGATTTCCTTAGGTGGAGTTTTTGCAATTTTTGTTGATTTTTTTTTTAAAGTAAATTTTTAATCGATAACATATATCAAAATTAAGTTAACCTGAATTCAATAAATGTAATTTTGTTTGATCTCATGGCTTGTTTGATATATTTGGTGCGAAGGTTTCTTTAACTTTTTTATTTGAAATTTATTTTATGCAAAGATAATTTGTTATTTCGTACTTTTTATTTGAAATTAATTTTTTTTTACATCTCTTTATTTGAAAATCTTTTTTAAAACTAAAATTTTCGGATGAAAATTTTTGATACATAAAAATATGAATAATAATATAAATGGTTTTTATATACAAGTGTTTTTAAGTGTAGAACATGGTAACAGATAATAACAACACACGAAACATATAAGGCAATTAAAACGTTAATACATAAAGTCAAAAAGGTAAGTAAGTTGTATGTTAAGATAGAGATCAATGTAACAAAAAGGTAAGTAAGATAGAGTGTAAGAATTTAACTGATGTGGTGATAAAACAAGGCACCACATTATTCCCCCTCCTCAAATGAATTTTGTTGTATTTCGGAATAAATTAAAATGTACTTGTATTTGGGGTTGTGTTGTGGGTGTTTTGTCTGAGTTTATCGAAGCTGGTTTTAAACGATTTAACTAATTGTAATGTGTGTATTATTCTTTAGTATTGTAAAATATTTTGGATTGCGATTAATTACCTCAAAAGGTCAATAGGGATCCTTGAGCTTTCCATGTATGGTATCATTTCTAACAAAAACAAATTTACAATTATCGAGTTCTTTCGGTATGTGTTGTTGGAATTTTGTGTTATGGTGTGAAATATGTGATTGTTTGTTTTCGACTACTTTTTGTATTTTCGGGAGCATATCTGAGGGGTTTAAAGTTTCACTGTTATGTGTCACTATTTGTTTCGGTAATCTGAGCGCCTGGCCAAAAACCGTCTCAGCTGGCGACGTTTTGATATCTTCCTTGACCGAAGATCTGAGGCCAAGAAAAACTAGTGACAACTCTGTGAACCAATTTGTCTGGTTGTTCGTCGCAATGAGAGAAGCCTTTAACTGGCGGTGAAAACGCTCTACCATGCCATTAACTTGTAGGTGGTAAGTCGAAGTAGTTATATGTTGGTAACCGAGATTTTTTAAAAAATTGTTAAAGGTCACTGAAGTGAATTATGCTCCTCGATCAGAGGTAACTTTCAATGGAACTCCAAAACGTGAAATGAACTCTCTTTGAAGAGTGTCGACAATCGTATCGGTGTTTGTGTCTTTCAGCGGATATGCTTCTGGCCAACGAGTGTTCGTGTCAACTACGGTAAGTAGGTTTCTATACCTTTTTGAAACTGGCAAAGGACCGACTATATCAACGTGGATATGTTCAAAGCGGCCGTGTGGTATGCTGATTTTTGAGCGTTGACATCTAACGCATTCCTGTGACCAATTGTTAACTTGTGTATTCATCTTTGGCCAGAAATATCTTTGTGTTAGTAGTCGCAAAGCTCGTGAACCAGGGGATGTAAGGTCGTTTTAAAGAATTTGTCTGTTCGCACCAAATTTTAATGTTGAGTACAGGTATGTGTATCTGTTCGAGTTTGTACCTGTGATTGTCTAGTATATCTTTTAATTCTGCATCTGTGTTCTGTTCTTTGTGTAGTATTCTAAGGTTAATATTTGTGCAGGCAAAAGCTTCTATTTGAGCTCATGAAAGTGCATCTGCTACAGTGTTTTCTCAACCTTTAATAAGTTTAATGTCATGTGTGAATTGTGCAATGTATTCTAAGTGTCTTGTTTGTCTGGGACTGTGTTCTATTTGTAAATGTATTGCGTGAATCAGTGGTTTGTGATCTGTGTATACTGTAAAATTGTTTCCTTCAAGGTGGTGTCTAAAATGTTTGATGTTTAAGTATATGGCCAGTAATTCCCTATCGAATGTACTGTATTTCATTTCTGATTGCGATAATTTTTTTTAAAGAAGGCTAATGGTTCTAGTGTACCGTTATTTTGTTGTTGTAAAACGCCACCAATGTCTGTGTTTGATGTGTAGCAATCGATAATTTTGCATTACTACTGGTCTGATTAGGCAGTGTTTCCTTTGAAAAACTATCTTGGACTGTTGCAAATGCGTGTAGTGTGTTCTCCGTCCAGTGTAATTGTTTGTTATTTGTTTTTGATGCTACTGTGACCATGTCATAAATTGGGCCTTGCATGTGTGCGAGTTTTGGAATACAATGGTGGTAGTACCCAGTGGGCAATTGCAGGAGTCAGAAGGCCTTCTAAAAGGCCTGCGTTAGGTTTTTATCGGCCTTCCACACTCCTTGCAAATACCGTTTTATTGCTTGTATGAAATGGGAAAATTTGTCAGTACTTCCGCACTCGATTTGCTAAAAAGCCCTTCTAAAAGCGCTTTTTTGAAAATGCATTCTTAAATTACTTTCTTCATAAGCCCTGATTATTTTGCACTTCGTTCACTATTCCTGAAATTGGTGCTCTCTCCACAGGCCTTCCAGCAGGCCTCTGATAAAATTTAATAGACCTTTCACACTCCTTGCAAACACCGTTTTATTGTTTGTATAGAATGGGAAAATTTGTCAGAACTTCCGCACTCACTTTGCTAAAAAGCCCTGCTAAAAGCGCTTTTTAAAAATGCAGTCTTTTAGTACTTTCTCATAAGCCCTGATTATACTACTTTGTTTGTTATGTCGTCTCAATCTGTTGCACGATCAATCTATGCGAAAAACCAAATATGTATTATAAGAAATACAGGTGTTTATGGGATTGAAGAGTATACCGGTTATAATATAATAGATACCATTATTTTTATTTTCATATGAGAAATATTATGCGAATTGTTTTTTCCGATATGAGTTGATGTTAAGATATATTACTAAAATCACGCAATATTTTGATTCTGCCGTATAGTGTGTCTTTGAATGTTGGTTATAATTAACCCATGGAATAACTAAAAGCTTTTAGTTATTATATAGTGCATTGTACCTTTTTAAGGACGCTTTATCAATTATTTTTTCTGGAATAGCTAGTTCAACTTCATTATTTAATTAAAGCAGAGTTATTTTTAAGCATTGAAATTTTTTTATAAGTCTTCAGTATGCCAGTTAACAATAAACCTTTTAAGCATATTGAAAATAAAATAAACCTTCCTAGATTTTAGTAATGATTTTAGTTTGTTTGTTCTATAATAACATTTAAACCGTAAGATTAATAAGCAAAAACACAGCACTTTCAACTCACATACACATCACAGAGAAATAACAAAAGCTTCTTGACTTCCTTTTAACAGGTAGGCCTTTTAGAAGCCCTCATCGATGCAATGATGTTCTGAGGTATGTTGACGCCAAAAGAAGCAGTTAATACATGCCTTTTTTTAAGAGGCCTGACTGAATTGCCCACTGGGTAATTTGTCATACCTATGAATTTTTGCATTTGTTTATCTGTAATGGGTTGTGGATAGTCTTGTATGCATTGTGTACGTTCTTCAAAAGGTCATATACCTTGTCCTGATATGTTGTAACTTAGAAAATTTATGTTTGTTGCTCCAAAAATGCATTTGTTGGATTGGATGTTAAATTCGTAGGTCGTAAGTCTCTGAAAAACTTGTGTTAAATGTTCAATGTGTTTTGTTTCGTTTTCGCTAGCGATTAATATGTCATCCAAGTATACAAAAATAAAGTCCAATCCGTGTAACACTTCGTGTATGAATCTTTGGAATGTCTGTTCTGAGTTTCTCAGCCCAAAAGGCATATGGAGAAACTCAAACATTCCGCAAGGTGTTGTGATGGCTGTCTTGTGTATGTCATTAATGGTATGCTCTGAGTAAATCTATTTTCTAGTAAATGTTTTTTGTTATGTAAATTCATGGAAAAATCGTGTATGTGTGGTAATGGATATCTATCGAGTAATGTTATAATGTTTTATCGTCTGTAATCTCCACTTGGTCTTCAGTCGTATGTCTTGACGTCTTGGTCTTGTTAACGGTAAAGGGTCCTTGTGCAACAATGTGATGTTCTGTTTTGTGTTTGATAGGTGCCATATAATTTGGTTCTGTGAAAAGCGTAGGAAATTGCTTGATAAGTTGTGTATACTTGTTGTCTAGTGTGAATAATTTTGGTGATGGAGATTCTGAGTCTGCTGCGATAGCGTTAACGGTGAGTTTTGTTTAGGGTCGATCAATTTATTATGCTTTAAATCAACAAATAGTCCGTATTTAATTAGAAAGTCTGCGCCAATGATATTTCTCGTTATGTCAGCCAACACGAAAATGAAAGGAAATTCTCGCCTTAATTTTAAGTTTACGTTAACTAATTTCTTTCCGTACGTGGCAATTGTGCTTCCGTTGGCTGCTGTCAAAACTTAGTCTGTTTTTGTTTTCTTGTTTGCATAAATACTTGCAGAAAGTACTAAGATTTCTGCGCCACTGTCAATCAAGAAGTTAATTTTATTGTCTTTGTCATGTATTATTAAAAGGCGTGTCGTGTAACTTCCATCGTTTGCCGTTGCAACAATGGAGTTTTTTAGTTTAATGTGTTCAGTGTATTGTGGTTTGGTGTGGTCGCATTTTGAACGTACACGCATGGTTGTTCATATTTTCTAGCTGCTTGCCAAATTTATAGTGGTACCTACATACCCAGTTGGCTGGTTTTCGTCGTGACACATCGTTGTGACGTCTGGAGTAACTTTAGAAGCTTGGACCTCGTGATCGAGAACGTTCTCGATGTTCACTTCTAAGTTCTTGTACCTCCAATGACAACTTGTTAAAATTTTCTAATATTTTAGAGGTGGTTCCTGCAAAACGTTGGATTATCACCATTAACTCTTCCGAGGCAGAAGCTGGCTTTCTCGTCATGGCAGAGATTTCACTACCAGTCATGACCTCCCATAAGTCGTCTGCTAGTTTCAAGAGTACCTCCAGTTCTCTGTGCCCAGACCCGGTCAAGGCGATATTTAAAAATTTTGGTAATTTGCGTAACCATAATTTATAGATCAAATCACTACTTACTGTTGATCCAGCTAGCAAAAGAAGTGATCGATAGAACTGAGATGGCCTTTGGTCCCCTATCTCAGAATCCGAAAGGATTTCGTCGAATCGCTTGTTTTTGCTCAGTGAAAATCTATCGAGCAGTGTCTTTTAAAGCCCTTCGTATATTTTCACTGCCAGAGATTTTTGGATATAATCTAATACAGTGACTATGACCTCTTGTGGTAATGGTATTACCAAGTACTCATATTTGGTTTTGTCTACTGTAATTCCTTTTGCTTTGCAAAGGTTTCTTTAACTTTTTTATTTGGAAATATTTTTTATTAAAGATAATTTTTTATTTCAAAACTTTTTATTTGGAAATCTTTTTAAAACTAAAATTTTCGGATGAAAATTTTTGATGCATTAAAATATGAATAATAATAAAAAAATTTTTTATAAACAAGTGTTTTTTAACTAAGTGTACAACAAGGTATTAGATAATAACAACACGCGAAACATATAAGGTAATTAATAAGTTAATACATAAAGTCGAAAAGGTAAGAAAGTTGTATGCTAAGATACAGATCAACGTAACAAAAAGGTAAGTAAGATAGAGTGTAAGAATTTAACTGATGTGGTGATATAACAAGGCACCACATATACATCAGTTAAAAATTATTTCCCATTTAGCTCAATTATATATGGGCATTTGCACAGAAAAGGAAATGACCAAAAATATTAAAACTTATTAAATACTTATTATTTGATGATATTATCTAAGAGAAACATTTTAGTTTTGTTAATTTAAGCAATTTAAACATAAATTCATTTATCATGATGTGTGACGAGGCTAAACATGCCACCAGTTTTGCCGCACATATTAAACCACAACCAAACACTACAACAACAACACGAATATAGTCATCATATAAAAGAAAACAACAAATTCACGAACACAGTCATCAACAACAAACGCTCCTTATTTATTATTATATTTTTCAAACTTGAGTTTACTACCTTGATAATTATATTAACTTATTAACTTTTTCACACATGGGCCAGTTTTGACCTAATGTTGATTTTGACTAATTTTAAAGTGATACCGTTAATTTTGTGACATCCGATTTAGTGTTGCCATATCGCATCATCGTCCTTATTAGGTTAAGCAAATTGTCATTATTTTTTCTTTTACCTAATGTTAAAAAGCAAATTAATGTTACTAACTTAGTGTTATTATTTATGTAGGCAAGTTAAACAACGTAACTAATTTTAAATAGCAACTGCTTTATTTCAATGAATTTTTCCTAATAATTTTTATTTTCGATTTTCTCTAAAAAGTATTTTCTCAATTACGATTAAAATAAAGGATACTCAATTACAATTCTACAGTATTAAATTGTAAAGTATAGTAGTATAACAAGATATGATAATCACCACACGGTAATCATATTCCTCATCTGCTACAGAAAAAACTTGATCCAGTAACCCCTTTGGCATTACCTCTTTCGATCCAAGACCGACAAAAGTTCTTGTGGTATGTTGATAATTCGGGTGACCAATTGTTCTATGGACTTCTGCTTTCATCAGATTTACGCAGCTGCCAGTGTCCACTAATGCCCTAGAAGACTTGAGCCTGATTGTAAGAAGCACTGTTGGTACCTCCTTATTTGACATCAAAATGTTTACATTTGAATCAGAACTTTTAAAAACGAGCTGGTTTCTTTGAGTGCATGATTTGGCAATGTGCCCGAACGAATTACATTTAAAACATTTTAGTCCTTTATTGGCATTTGGACAATTCTTTGAGCTGTGACCAACCGTACCGCAGCTAAAACATTTGATCCGTCCCGGCTGAAACGTGGCGCTATAACGTTCCGTTACCTTGATTGACTTGATTCGCTCGTATTCAATAAATTTCATCTTAAGCTCTTGAAAATTTGAAGCACCATGAAGAATCATTTTCTCCATTGAATGGTCTTCAATACCATCGACGATATATCCAATTGTAGCAATGTCTTCCAAACATATTCGTCCAGCTATTTCTCTCATCTCGTACATGTAAGACCTCCAAGATTCCGAAGCATGTTTTTTGCGACGCCTTAAAACTTCGTGAATATCTCGACTGTTAACTTGCATCTGAAACTCATGAGTTAAGGCGTCTTTAAATTGCATCCACGATAATATTCCACGCTCTTTTGACATGAAAGACTTAGCTGCTCCACGTAATTGTTTTTTGCCATACATAAGAATATCTCGATCTGTCCAATGAAATAGAATCTTAATTTCTTCCATACTAGCTAGCCATGAACCTACAGGAACATTTACATCTTCACCATTTGCACATCACCTGAATTACTACGAAACTCTTCAGCCTCACGATCAATACCGCATGCCTGTGAAGCTATATCCATTTGAGTAGCGTCTGGTATAGCACTTATATCATCATTTGCTTCAGCGTTTTGTTCCTCCAAATTTTCAGCATCAGCTGCCACCAAATTCATCAAGCGAAGTTTCAAAACGGCTTTGGATCCTTGTACGGACGATTTGCGTCGTTCAAGTTCGAAGCGGAGTTGCGAAACAGACATCTTGTCGACCATCGTCAGCGGAATTGTATTCATCTTGGCTTTGTTTCTTATTCTTTCGTCTTTGTATCGTCGTTAAATTGCGTCTTTTGATACTTTTAGGTTGAGCCCCCAAAAATGTAGGCAAGTTAAACAACGTAACTAATTTTAAATAGCAACTGCTTTATTTCAATGAATTTTTCCTAATAATTTTTTTTTCGATTTTCTCTAAAAAGTATTTTCTCAATTACGATTAAAATAAAGGATACTCAATTACAATTCTACAGTATTAAATTGTAAAGTATAGTAGTATAACAAGATATGATAATCACCACATTTATTACCAGGGCTAGAATTTCGATGATATGTCATCTTTTTTCTGCTGCTTCTAAAACATTTCCAGGTTATTTAGAATGTCCATTTATGTTTCCTAAATTTCAAATATGAAAACTTTTTCTCGTTTTTCATGGTTTTTTATGATGAAAATCTCGATTTAGGGCATTTTTATGTTATTTTCTTTTATTGTCATTTTTGGACACTTTTCATGTTTAGAGCATTTTTCGGGTTTTAATGATATTTTATTGTAATTTTATATTTTTTTTTTTTTTTTTCGTACTAACAAATTTAAAAATGCAAATTTTTAAATATATTCCTTTAACAATAGAGTCCTTTCAATCAAAAACATTACCACCCGGAAACAGAATAGCTTTGTTTATAGACCTCGATAAAAAAAAGTTATACGCGTGGTAGAATTTATGAAAATGCATGTAGAAAGATGAAGCAAATGTTAGATAAAAACTCAGGATATGCTAATTTTTCTTAACTCTATTTTTATGCTCTAATGTTGAAACATAAGGGGTAAAATTTTAAATACTATAAAATTAGAAGAGGCACTTACATCTGATGACATATCGTCTTATGAATAGGTTCCTCTCGTCATTGCAGAAGTAGAAATAAATTTTAATTTTCTGTTAACAAAAACATTTTGCCCGGTACAATTTTAATAACTTAAAAATGTACCTTGTAACGCCATGTATAAAATTATATAAAACAAATTTTAAGTTTAGTAATGTTTTATTTTTAAAGCTTTATTTTTTATGTAATTGTTTGCGTTTTTTGGGTAATTTTTTTCAGTTTTTAGGTCATTGATATCCGAGCCCTGTTTATTACAAATGGAAGTTATTCGAAAATAATTTAAATTAACTATAATATAAATACTGGTTAAGTTAAGGTTTTTGAACAAAGCACCCTGTACCAATATCAATGGGTAACTATTACTTATTTATATGTGGTGTGAGCAACGGCCAATACGGCAAAATAAAGCAACAGTAAGAACAGCAAACACAAGACTTGAAAAAAATTTTTAGTGGTAGATTGGAATCAAAAAGAATGGTAGATTGAAAAAAAAATGTGGCAGATTTAATATTTCATATAATAACTATATAATTTTTATTAAAAAAAATTATAACATAACCCCCCAAAAAAACCACTCTAGCATAACAGTTAGCATAGACAGACTTAAACCAGCTTCCTTTAAGTATACACTCACTTTAACCTTTTAGAAAACAAAATTTTTTTTTTTGTAGGGGGGAATAACGTGGTGTCTTACCACCACAAAAATAACTCATAGATAACATACACAGTCACACACATACTAGTAAACACACTTTACTTTATTTTAAAAATTGATTAAAAATTTTTTTTTCAAATTTGTCATTCTTTTATAATCAAGAAATTTTTCAATAATTTTCATTCCTAAAAAATTTGTAGATTCGAATAAATATAAATTTTTTACTTAATAATAATAAAAGTTTTTAATTAAAATAGGATATAAAATAAATAGTGTTCTTTATAAAAATAAAAACGGAAGCACACAGCGGTCAAAATAGGCCTGAAACAATAAATTCTCTCAGGCGTGAGGGGTAATGGTAAGGCCTGAGTATTCAACTCAATACTTGATTTCCTATCGCATTAAAATGTCATACTTACGTAACACCTGATATCGAATAAATTAAGCTCAGGCCTGAATATCCCAAAAAAATTTCTCCAAAAACTCATGTCTCAGGGAACGCTAAAAAATCAGGTAGTGAATACTCGAGCGAATATTCAAACGAAATAGAAGGTAAACCAATTTGTATTTTTAATGTAATAAACACTAACAAAAACCCGCTGTAAAACTTTGAAATCTTGTAGTTAAAGTGTTTTGTTTTATCTTCTAATACAAAATATAAAAATATTTGTGTTTGTTTAATAATGAAAAAATGGTATAAATATTGAAAAATTACTTTATTTAATTTGAATTTCCTTCTTACAGTAATTTTTATGGTTGCTGACTTTTTCTGTATTTTGATTTTTTAATAAGTCCTGTATAAAGGGATTATAAAAAATTTTGGCAAACTATTTCTTAAATTTGTAATTAAAAAATGTAATTTTTTAACTTAGATTTGGAATATGAATAAATTCTTCTTAAGTTATGAAAATTTCCATTATTATGACATCAAACTTTTGGCTATATCACGAAAATTAGAGATTTTTCCAGTACAATGCAGTTTTTTATGAAAAGTCGTTAATTTTCGAAAATATCTAGTATATACGTATATCTAGTATATTGAAGAAATTTCCGTTATTATGACATAAAAATATTGCGATATTTTAAAAACTACAGATTTTCTCAATATAACACATTTTCTTTAAAATTAGAATGAGAAAAAACGATTTAAATGTCAATTTTTTTAATTTGCAAGTAAACATCTCGGCCATTTTCAAATCGATATTCATCAAATTTCCTTTGTTTGAAAGGTCAATTACCAATTAAATGTTTTATACAAAACCTTTAAAATATTCCATTTGTGTTAAAAAAATAAGCTAAAAGTTATTTATATTGCAATTTTTTTTCAAACTTCCTTTTTTTGACTCTTTTATAGTACATATCATTTGTCTGGAAAAATTGATTAATTTTGACACAAAATTCAATAAGCAGTTCTATCATTATAAATCATGGGCTACCACCCCCTATTATTAGTTGGATAAAATTTTATTGTATAATATTGTACAGCTTAAAAAATAATTTCTGTGAAAAAATTTCAGATATAACAAACTACATTATCAAATTTTAGTCTTATAAAACATAAGACGTAAGCATTGTGTCAAATGACTCATTTCAGCCTATTGAGCTAAATGAGAAATGTCATTTCCTATAAAAATTCTCAGTTGCAATTCCACTCATTTAAAACAATTGAATGAGATTGGATATGTTCTTAAAACTTATTACAAATTATTTCGAATGTATTCAATGAAGAATGAAAAAAATACCGAACAAAGGAAAACATAAACAACAAATCATTTTATTCACGTGTATCATCATCAATATCAACCAGTAAAAACAAAACAAAGAACCAGTTCTCAAACGAAATGAAGTACTTTCACAAACAAAGCACTTTTGAATGACTGATTCCAAATGAGTCATTTGGCCCAATTTAAATGTAGTTCCACCAAAACCGGCGTGGAAATCCATTTTTTGGACAGCTGTCAAAAATAACCATACAAATAAAATTAAATGTTCCTGACACCACATCTAGCAGTACTTTCTTAGCAATACCTATTAACTAATGCGCACACACTTTATAATAAATTTTACATTCATTCTCAACTTTATAAAATTATCAAATTTAAATAAAATTTGCAAAAAACAAATAGTTTTCGCTCCACCTTACTGTAAATTTATAAATCAGTTTTCGTTCCAGCTTAAAATATTTGTTTTTTTATCTATTCGTCTGCATTTTTACATGTCCGTCTACTTACCTGTATTCCACATTTTCCGTCTGTCGGTATGTTTACTTTTAGCAGTCCCCACTACACATTTATTTAATTTGCGATATAAATCCGAGCACAAAGAAAAATCACCTGAAGTCATAAGAATTCTGAAAAGCAGTGTAGTGTGTATGGTAGATGTCATCAGTGGTTTTGCGTCCATTAATGAACTAATGTAATTCATTGTGCATTCACTGACTCCGCTAAAACAAAAGATATAAAATTTGTTGATATTTCGTTTTATAATCTCAAAATTTTAGCCCCGCTGCAGCACATGACTCGAAAGTGATTGATATATTGATGGAAAAATTGATATTTTTTCTAAAATACAAAATATTATTTTTTATTTTATGGTGAGTAGTTTAGATTCTAGTTCAATAATACTAAACACGTACCAAAACCGTAAACACCCTGTATCTTGAAAGTTTTACAATGTGGGAGGAAACTTCATAAAGTTTTATACTCGCCTTATCAAGAGAAACCACCACCCGAGGGAATTAATGCTATATCTGTTGCACTTTGTATGTAATTGATGCAGCTTTAAATATAAAAACACAGGTGTTCTTATTTATGCGCCTTCTGTTGACTTTTTAGGCAAAATTAAAAACCAGATTCGGATTCCTCATACTCATAAACGTCCAGATTCAGCTATTGGAGGAAAATTTAAAAAAATGTATGTCACGAAATGTATAAGTAAATAAGATATTCAGGTATCAAAACTTTTATGCGAAAAGTTGCAGAAGCCAAATTAACCGAACCCATATGGTCCCGAAGAGTTTTTATCTTATAGTTTAACATAGAATACAAAAAAAAGTGAAGGAAAAACAAAAAAAAAGTTAATTCGCCCTAATTTACATATAGACTTTGCATAAGCTATTATTTCTGAAATAAAATTGAAAAAGTATTTTTAAGTATGCAAAAATGTTTGCCGATAATGCTTTTTGTATTTAAAAACAAAAAAGTGCAATATTTTTTCGTTTGCCTGTAATAACTCTTGAAAAATAAAATAAAAAAGTTGAACGGCATATTTCAATTGTTTTTGGGCATTTCCACGAAAACTTACCCCCGTCAGTCGTGAAAAATATTTTAGATTTTCGTATCATATCGTGTTTTTTTTTGGGTCCTCAAAACCACAGGGTCCGGATTGCTGATAGCATGTGTTTTGATCTATCGTAAAAAAGAATTAGAAATCTGTAAGTTATATGGCCCATATTGAGGCCGAATAGCCGAAACTAGCTGAAACTGACCGTAACCGAAACCGAAACCAAATATTCGGTCGGACACCAGTAATAACGTCTTATAATAAAAAATCTTTTTCTTTTTAACATATAAGTTATATTATTATTTATAATGTCACACCCGTTACTATTTGCTGTTTCACCCGTTGCCTTTGAAAACTAATGTACAAATAATACCAAGACCCCTACAAATTACTTAAATCAGAATTCTTATTCAAAATACTGCTAAGGATTGTTCTCTGTTTTGCATGTTTTTTTTCAAAATTTTACAGAATAAACTAGTAAATTCAAACAATATAAAAACTACCATTTCTAATATCACACCCGTTACCTCCTTCTCAAGCTATTTAAGGCATTAAAGGACACTTTGAGGGGTTTTTAAAATACTAACAATATGTCAACATTCGAAGCTTCACAATATGCAAAACTATTGCCGAAGGGTCTTCAGGGTTTTCAATAAATGCAAAGAATTCGCCTTTTTAGACATAGTGTCACACCCGTTACTTTTACATATATATACTTTTTTACATTTATTGAATTTAAGGGCTCTTGCACATAAAACTGTGAATATTTCTTCTGGAAAATTTTAAATCTGGAAATACCTAAGAAAAATTCACCGAAATGAGTTCATGAATTTCATGAAAAAGTATCTAAAAAAAATCACGTCTACCCCTACGACAGCCACTTATTAAAACTGTTTTCGAAACTACTTAAACATGAATGAATGACATTTTGAAAGCGAGGTTTTTTAATAACGGTCTTGGAGAAGACAATTCATTATAAGTTTGGTTTAAAAAACAAAACTAAAACTAGCTAAAGAATTCTTAAATATTACGAAAAGCGTAACTTTTGCAAACATTCCAATAGAATCCGATTTAAAAAAGAGTTTATGACTCTCAATAAAATTCTGTCAATGTTATAAAAACTCTATGTTAAAAAAACTCCATATATGCCATCAAATGTCACATAGTTGAGTTCTTCCTCGTAATTTAAATGAAAGCCTTTTTATACTTTCACTTATCGAGTGATTTTCATCGATGAAATTTGAAATTGTTTTCCCACCAATTTACACACTTTTAACAAAAAAAAAACAACGTATTTTTTAGCATTACTTTGTGATGTCCCTTCCAACATTTATGATGTGGTCTATAAATTGTTGTAAAAAAAAAGAATGCGATAAATTACGCATTTTAGTTTCATTACCCATTTTATATGGCTTATTTTTCAGCATTATTTGCATATATTTTTTATAAATATTGCCGCTTTCGCTCCATTTTTTATGGGGCTGTTAAAATGTTCTCTCATGTCATGCAGTTGAACAACTGGCTTTAAAAACTTTGTGAAAATTTTTACATATTCATGAATTTAACAGTCAACCGCACTTGACGCGGACAAATAAACAATTACACCCACACTCATCATTTATAAGCAATACGCACGTACTGTCGTCCAACCAGCGGGTATACAAAAGGGCCATAATCATCATACTGTAGCATTGTTTCTCAATTTACATCATCATAAATTCAATATTTCTGATGGCTCATACAGGTTTTTTTTTGTTCTTTGTAGTTTCATCTCTTTGAGTACGATGGATTGGTCAAGTCAATGCCGGTCTATCCATCTGTTTGTCCAACGAATGCGCTTTTATCAATGTTGAATTTTATTAGTTTCTGCGGTTGAATTCGATTAAAATGCAATCAGAGCACTTCCCACGTTTTGCGGTACTCTTGACGCAGTTCCGCGACCAAATCGTTTTGAGCACGGCACATTTGGAATAGTTGAGTTGTTTTTGTGGTCCAATTATAATGTGACCGCCAAAAGTGTCAATGTCTGCTATGAGACTACGTTGTAGAAATAAAAAAATAAGTGGTTTTCTTTTGTAATGGATTTATTTATTTTTTTTTTTGTGTTTTTCTTTGCTCCGTTACTTAATGACTATTAACTGACTATGCAACTTTGGTCTCCACAACTTAGTAGTTGTAGTCGAAGGTTCCGAAGTGTTCGTACTTCTTTCCCCAGTACTTCTCAAATTTGTCCTCGTGGAAGATCTTGACGTCCTTGAAGATCATGTTGGGCGCCATGAATTCATACTCGTCGATAGCACGGTCGAAAGGATAGCCGAAAGGCAAGTTATCGATGTGGCGAGTGCCAGAGCCAATGCCGCAGGAGTAGGTGTAATCGTAGGTGGAGAACTGTTCGAAGTCAGCGGTGAAAGGAGTGACGATGAAGAACAGCTGCATTGGCATACCCTTAGCCCAGCCATGGGGCAATATTAGGCGATCGGGGAATCCACAGTGTGGCTCACTGAAGTGCAGGGGGAAGTCGTATTTACCCTCATAAGCGAGCATAACGTACTTGTAGAGTTCGGTGTAGGTGGTACGATCCTCAGCGGTCCAGTAGAATTCCAGAGAGCTGCGCTTGACGATGTTCTTGCCGGCAACCAAGTTGTATGTGAATTCATCGAGTTCCCAGAAGTTTTCACGGTTCTCTTGCAGTGAGATGATACGGCCGAATTCGTCAAATTTGGGTCCCAAGAAGGTGCGGATGACAACTTTTTGTGCCTTGTCAGACTCAATGTTGAAGTTAAAGGCGAATGGCTTGTGGTTCAGACGCATTTGGCGAGCCATCAAAGTTTTGTCCCAAACGAATTCACCATCAACGAAGGTCATCTTGTCGTTCAACAAGTTGGTGACATCAAAATCGACCAGATCGAAGTAGGTGACTAGGTCATCAACATGGACATCCTTAATGGTGACACCGGAGAATAACAACTCCTCGCGGGTGTATGGCTTCAGATTGTCCTTGAAACGATAGAAAACTTCAGTGATCTTCTTGTGGTTCATGTAGAACAAGGGATCGCGCATCATGGTTTCGAAGTTCAGGAAAACGTTAGGGAAGACTTCTGTGTCGGAGTAGTCGACATCACCAAGATACATATGGAAAAGCAAGTACCAGTAGTTCAAAAAGTATTTGTCTAACACGTCGACGTTGGATTGCATCATGTTACCAATGTATTCGATGGATTCTGGTTTGCGGATATCAACAATGGTGCCATCAGCCATTTTGTAGTAGCCCTGATCGATTATGCTATAGATGCGGGCGGTGAAGCTCTTGATTTGTCTCATCATCTGGTATTTGCCGTTGGAATCAAATTCCCAGAAGTTCTTGCGGTAGCTGAAGCCGACACCATTGTAAGATATTAATTGGCAATCATAACCATCATCAACTTCAGATTCAGAATTCCATTCTGGAATTTCTCCAAAACCATGAGAAAGACGTTCCAAGTAATAACGGGCCAGCAATTGTTGGATGTTCCATATCCAGTATTCACCACGACGATCCTTGTTCAAACCGAAGGTCTTGCCGTCCAAGAAGAAAGCGTAGTCCAAGTTCAAGTAGTACCAGTATGCGTTCCATCCCAAATCTTCAGTGAAATATGAGAGTTTAGACTGATCGTTAAATATGTCAATGTCGCGGGTGTAGTCGACTGGCATGTAGAACATCTTGGTGTCCTTGACAATGTCCAACCACTTGGGGTCCTTGTTAAATTCGTTCATGTTTTCGCGGAGAATGAACTTGTCCTCCAAGAACCAGTGCTCGCCAATGCCCATCATCTTCCACCATTGCCAGGTCTTCCAGTCTTGGGTATAAAAGTAGGTGCTATCGTGCAAGTCTTTATGGTCCTTGTAGAAGACATCGTGGAATTCCTTCTCGTACATAATGATCTTGCTCCAGACATCGTAGTCGAACTTTTCAGCCTCGAAGACGAATTTGCTGTTGAAGAAGAACTGTGGGAAGATTTCGTAGATGGAAGGCATGATCAAGCCATCGAAATCATCACGATGGATGACGGCCAAGTTGAGGGCATAGACGAACATGCCTTCGTTGACGTGAATGCGAGCCCAGCACACATTGTGCACAAAGGTCTCCCAGTCCTTGGCGTAATAGAAGAAGTTGAACAGACCCATAGCTTGCTTGGCGTGAGATTTGACCAGAGCACCGAAGAACTCACCCTTTGGCAAGAGTGCGTCCATCTTGTAAGCCTTGTAGAACTTCTCCATGTACAAGTCAAAGTGCTTTAAAAGAAAAAAAAATTATAATTCTGACTTTCCATCACCTCAATTGCAGTCAGCTTAAATCCCTTACGGTATAGTGTGACTTGTCAACGATGAATTTGTCGCCAAGCTTGATCCATTCCTCAAACATCAGTGGATCCTCAACACGGTAGACGATTTCGAACAGGAACTTCTGCTTCTTCAAAAAGTCCTTATCGGCGATTTTCACATCCTTGGTGGGTATGCTGGCCGCAGCCACAAGGCCCACAAGAGCTAAAAGTACGATTGCTAATTTCATTGCGTTTAGGAACTCAACTGCTCCGGATTAGATGCTATAATGCTTCGAATCCTAAAGACTGTTAATTATTGTTAGTTGTACTGGGGCTTTTATACCGAAATTTCAAATCAAAACGCAGCGAATGCAAAGCAACAGATTAAAAATATAATTATGAACTATGTTCACCTTAAATTTGAACTAAAATTTCGAAGGTGAGCAAAAAATTCATTGCTTAGAAGATATGCAAAAACATTGGTGATGATAAAGAATTAAATGCTTGAACTTATCAGCAGTCAATGCCTAGGTCAGCTTGCTTGATATTCTGTCTCTATGACAGGAACGTGATCTGCGGTGGTAGTGATAAGAGACGGAACCATAGCTGTGGATCATTGCTTTCGTAGACAAACGAAAAATATGATTTTTTTTTTGCATTTTGTTTTACTTTTTTGAGTCATATAAGGTTTTTTTTTTACATTATTTATAGAGAATTGGACATAAAATAGTAAAAACAAATCTACCAGAGTGCCTTTCTTATTGTTTATGATTTACCTATTTTTGGTTCATCTGTAAAATTTTGATTTTTATACAGAAGTGATTGACAAGCAATAAGAATTTTTTGGTTTTTGGGCATTAATTCATTGCACTTATTTAAAAGGCGAACTTAAACAAGGAAAAACTTTTAAAATAATGTAATAACAATGAAAAAATTATTTTAAAAATAGTGTATAAAGTCTCTTTGGCTTTTTTTCAAAGCTTGGCTTGATTTTTTTTTTGGAAAGCTCCTCAGATAGTGTAGTGTAAATGTTACCAAATTAAGAAAACATTTTTTTAGTCTATCTATTTTGCCCTATTTAAAAAAAATTAATTCAGTTTCACAGTTGCTACAATAACAACTGGTAAATTAATTTTCACACACCTTCTTTTTGTTGTAAAAATGTTGGTCACATTAAATAAGCTGGATCTTTTAATGGCTTTAGAGTAATAACTTTAAAGTGTAAGTAAGAGGAGAAATATCATAAAGCATCTGATGGAATTTCTAGGTATTGCGAAATCTATGGACTCATGTGGATTTCAATCTGAGGATTCAATTCAGGCTAGTAGCCAGGATTTTTTATAAGGTGGAGGGGGAATTTACCTTCTTTGATAAAAAAATTTTTTTAATACCAACGACTGAATGAATGTGATTTTTTTAAAATAAATTAAATAAAAAGTGTTAGTATAAATTTGACAAAATCGCACAAACAATGTTCAAGTTATTAAGAAATTAATGAGCTCATTAACACATATTTTACCGCTGTTCGTTTCATCTTACTGTTCGATGAACATTTTTGCGTGTTTTCAATAATTTTTTAATTTATAATGTTAAGTGATGTTGGGAATATAATTGGCTGCATTAATAACTTTGGTATTTTAGCTCTTCGAAAAATGTTTTTTAATCCTCCTCCACACCTGTAATTCGTTGCGTGGGAGGGTTCAAAAACACCTTCCTGTCAGAAGTTTCTTGTGAATTATATTAAAAATATAGAATTAGAAAAAAAAACAAAAACTAATTATGAGGTTTGGTAGGTAGGTTATCGAACACTTGCTCTTATTCTATATATTAAACTTTTGTGCGGTCTCTACGGGTGACAATCGGCTCCGTAAAGGCTCAGTTTGGTTTTAGGCCCAATACTTATCGAAAGATAAACGGATAAAGAGGGCCCTACTTAGTCTAGCAAAATAGACTTTTTAAAATGATTAAAAACAAAAAAAAAAAAAATTTGGTAAAAGATGGGTTAAATAATGCTGTTGCAACTTTTCTTACAAAATTAAAAGAAATTAAGAAACTACTGTTCTTACTGTACTAGCAAAATTTCACTCAAATTAAAAATCAAACTATTGAAAGAAATACTATTTTCAATTTTGTATGGATTTTTTCAGTATATTTTAAAAAGACTACATAATTTTTTAATTTTAATAAATGGTCTTTCGAAAATCTTATATGTTATAAATTGGCCTTTAACGGAGTCATTCCTGATTGTTAAAAAGTTTTCGAAAAATTAAAAATGATCGCTTAGTGGTGCATACCGTTAGAAACAAGAAAAATATGATTTTTCAAACGATATACGAAATAATTTCAACGGGTTGGATGAAAATTCATTTAGATAGACATGGGTATTTACCCATTACTATTTAATTGAAAAAATTGTCAGAAACCTGTTTTGAAGGATATCTCGAAAACCATGCGTAAGAAAAACAAAAATGGTTAGCAATTTTTTAATCAATACTCTAAAATAACTTACATAGAAAAAGTCGATGACAAACTGTAGAATTATCCAAATTGAAATTTTTTTTATTGTATTTCAACGAAATTGTAAGAAATTATTCAATATTTCGAAATACTTTTCCTACATTCATTTGAAAAATTCGATCGGAAAGAGTTAAATACATTTCCAACTAAAACTATTGTACTATTTCTTGATTTGACGGATTTATACAGATTAATTTCTTTTTTATTGTTTTTTGTCGGAAAAGCTCTAGGTACCGTTTTAAGCTAAAGATTTTAAGCTAAAAAATTGTAATGGATACAATTTTCATAAGAATTTATAAAATTTTGTAAGGCTTTTATTGAAAAAACAACAAAAAAGGTGAAAGTTCAGTTTCGCCATTTTTCTAAATTTCGGAGAGTATAAAGGGATTTTAAGACTTAAAAAAAAAATTTTGAAATGTAATAAGAAATTATTAAAATAAAAGATATTAAACAATTTTCAACATTCATTCAGAATTTAAGCCTGCTTCAACGTGTTGTGGGATATAAAAAAACATTTCACTGAATATATGTATTTTGTCGAATTAAGTATGACCAATGATAATGAATGTCATTAAATAATTCTGAAAAAAATGTTTTCCTACTTCTAAAAATAGTTCTGAAAATTGTTAAAACAACGACTTTAAACAATTTTAATAATTCTTATGAAAAAAAATGTAAAACTAAAGTTAATAAAATTTTAATATTTGAGATAATTGAGGAGTTTAAATTCAATACAATATTTACTATTAATACCTCGAATTATGTATGTTGATAAAACTTTTGCAGTTTGACTCTTCAAAAATACATCATTAAAAATTTATTCCAAATCCATGAAAAAAATTATTAGAGCAAGGGCTTTATTGTGAAAAATTTATACAATTTATTTTATTCAAAGTATTGTTCATCGCTAGGCTTTCATTTCCCCCATCTCTTTGGTAATGTACGGATTCCGTCTCGAAAAAAGGAAACGTCTTTTAAGGCTATCCACGAATCAAGAATCTTCATAAAAATGAAGATTCATGGCCTGCTCAGCCAGGCCATGTGTCATCGATAGAAGCAAGTACTTAGTTGGAATTGCATTCCCTTCAATGCTGGACTCGAACGCATCAATTGTAGTCGCACCTCCAACTAAAGCTAGTTTAAGATTATTCAAAAAATTCCAAGAGTGACAATTCATTAAGATTTAAAAGTAAATTTAAGTAAATAGTAATAATAATAATAATAATAATTAACATATCTGAAGATACTTAAGGGGGGGTAAGGTTTTTAAACTGTTTTATGTCATTCTTTTTTCTGAACTTACAACATGTTGAGAGTATTGTTTCAAAATTTCAAGTAAATCGGATCAAAACTAATGAAGATACAGCGTTTCAAGCGACCGGCTCTCATAATGGGATACTCGAGTATAAAAAAACTTTAAATCGACTTTCCCAAACATGTAATTTTTAAAGTCGATAGCCACCATTCCGAAAAAACTACTGAACTGTTCTTTTCAAAAATATGTACACATATTCTACTTTCAAGAGGCGTCAAGTTTTTTTAAATTTTTCAATTAGTATCAAACTAACAATTACAAATAAGTCGATTTTATTGTCAAAACATCGACATTTCAACTTGAAAATAATGCAAAAAATTTAAAAATTGATAAAATAAAAAAAAAAACTTGTCGTCAATTGAAGAGCAACTAATCGAAACAATTTTTTTATTTCAGATAATCCAGTGCTGAGGAATCACGGTCATATTTTTGTATCAAAAGATTTTAAATATTCTTCAAATGTTGTATTATAATATACTTATTTTCGAAATAAATCTATTATAACAATATGTTATAAAAAAATTCTAGAAAATAGGCGTTTTTTGACCGAACAAACTTTCGAAGTTATCTTGTAATGTTATTATGCGATTTTTATTAAAATATCTATAACTCCACAATTTTTTGACTGGTTTACCATTTCAAGGCATCATTGAAATTGTAGTGACTGCTGCTTTGCATTTCTGTAACTTATTAACCATTACAAGCAAATGTTTTTTGTGAACATTATTTAGTGAAGATTATATAAAAAAAGTTAAAAAGTGCTTGAAAATTTCCGTTATCTTTGGTCCCACTGCAAAATTTGAAAATTTTTTGATGCAGCTTGTAAGAACTTTCTCATTACTATTTTCTATAACCATTTCAATTTTTTTAAACATATGGTGGGTGAGTACTAGAATGGCGTACTTGAGGTCAATGACATTTTTTTATATTATTTTAGATAAAATTCAAATCTTTACTAAAAAGATTAGCTTATAAAGGTTAGTTAGTAACAGAAATGAAAAGCAACAGTTACTACAATTTCTGTGACACCTTGAATTGTTAAAACAGTCAAGAAATGGTGGAGATATAGATATTTTAATAAAAATCGCCTAAAAAACATTACAATAATCACTTCGCAAAATCAATATCTTAGTGAACTTATTTTCTCAAAAAAGTGTATGCAGATATTTGAAATTCTTTAATTTAGACTTTTTGTGACAGTTTATTTGATAACTTTAACATGGCAAAAAAAAAGTCACATAAAATGTTCATTGGTCCAAGGGAAAAATTTAAAATTTTTTTGATGTTGATTGAAAGCAATTGTTCATTACTATTATTTCTGACTGTTTGTTTTTTTAAACTGCCACACCTACAAATATTTTTACAAAAAACTCGATTTTAGTGGTTATTTCAAACTATCCAGATCACGGATGTCTATATCTAGAGTCGAAATATTTAAGGAATCTTCAAAACATAAACCAAGGACTATTTTGAGGAACAGACCCAAACAAATTTTTTTCGTGGGGTGCCTTAGTTTACATGTACTCGACTTCGCTCTTATTGTAAAATTTAAAAGGATTAAAAAAATAACTTTTTACTAAAAAATGTCACTTTTTCTTCACAATAAGAATTTTCCACACTTTGTTTTTTTTTACAACAAAAATTGACCTCATAAGACTCATAAGTCAACATTGAAATTAGCAAAGTCACATTAGTATTTATATGTAGCAAATCAAAATTTAGTTGAAATTGCTAAAGTTAATGTGAAAAATTGCAGTAAAATAAACAAAAGTAACTGAATTTTTTAAAGAAATTTTACGAAAAATCATATTTTTTTTATAAAAAATACAGGTTAGCGCAGTATTTTTCTTACAAATTTACTTTAAACTAAAGAATAGTGTATTTTTCCCTAAATTTGCTGTATTTACCACTAAATGCTTCTATTTGTTAAAAAAATCTCTACTAGTGTTGTGTATCGTTGTTGCGAAGTTGTTTTTCTGAAACACTTTTGCATAAAGCTGTTTTAAAAAAGTTTCACTGCAAGAGCATTTTTAGTGAAACAACCTTGGGAAACACACAAAATTATCCCATAACTCCCCAGGGGGTCAAAATAGACCCCCACTTCCCATTTTACTGCTTGTTTTTGCATTCCCAATTGTTTAAAATCATAAAATCTTTTTTCATCCAACTCGTATGGCACGGTCCACTGTGCGACGTCCTCTGCTGCCGAAACGCCAAAAATATAAATTTGTATTCTTTCTTTTTGTCGGTCACCTTCTTGTCATCGGGTTCAAAGCTAAAATTATTTAGTTTTTTTTTATGTTGAAATTTACGACTTACAACTAGTAAAACGTCCATTTCTCCAACTTTAGTTCATGGTAGAATAATCAAATAGGGCCGGCTCGTTTAGTGCCCTCAGGCGTCAACGAAGAGTGAAAAATGAAAAGGTTGAGTAGTTGTCAAAATGACGAAGTTCGTAAAAACGTCAAATAAAATAGGAATATTATGTTTTCAAATTGTAAATAGGGCGGTTACGTGTGTTAAATTTGTGTTGATTTGAGTGAAAATATTATAAATAACAGTAAGGGTATTCACTTCAACGCTGAAATTTGCGAAATGCTGAAATTTACGAAAACTTCAGTGCACTTGTTGTTTTAGTTTTACGAAGATTGCTTAAATTTAATCACCGTTGATGAAAAATAATCGTCGGAATATTGCGAAGAAAAGATTTGTTAAGTAACCATAAGTGAACCTGTTAAATTAGTGTGAGTCATTGTGAATATGATAATTTCTATAATAAGAAGTGCATTCTTTCAAATCCTGCCTAAAATCTGATGCAATGTCTGCGAGCAAGAACAAATTTATCATTAATTATAATTTAGCTGAGTGGCAGTCGATTTATATATCTGTCTATTAATCTGTGTGTAACAAAATATGTACAAAATTATTTGTTTTGGTAGCAGGCGCTCTAACGAAATGAAGCAATGGCGATTTTAAGTTTGACAGATGTATGTGTAAAAAATGAAACATTACAAATGGGTCGCTGACTTCAACTCGTCGGAAATTTACGATTCCTGAAATTTCATTATTGAAGAAGTGAATACCCCTAGTGTAAATAAAAATACAAAATGTCGAGGAACAAAAAAGCAAAAAAAAAACAAGTTTAATCAAAAATCAACTGCGAAATATGAACATAAAGAAACTCGAGATGAGGAGCTGGTTTTGACAACTAGCTAGCTTTTCTCTGCTTTCTATTTTATTCCTCTCCGAGTCGGCCCTACCTAGTTATACTGCCATGCTTTAGTCAAGGTACAGTGACACATATTCGTATAAACGCACTCTTAATTTAAAATTTGCTACCTTCTCTCTCTTTTATTAATGCATTACTCAAAACAAATTCCAACTCATATTGTTTACTAAACTAACGGAAATTTGTACTGAGTGCAAAAACCTGTTTTCGTTGTTGTTGTTTTATATAAATCATTTCAGTTTAAATATTTTACTTAAAACAAGTACATATTCGTTTAAACGCATCAACTTAATTTTCAATAGGAATGGGTATTTATTTAATTTTCAATAATTAATTGGTCCACCATTTTTATTTATAACTTCAAATATACGATTCGGCATCGACTTCACTAAACTTTCCAGCAACTGACGATCTAAATCTTCCCAAGCCTCCTTAATGGCCAACTTGAGCTCTAGCACGGTTTTGTAAAGGTGTCCTTGGGCTTTTTGTCCATAGATTTTGCGTGATATGCATCCCCAAAGATTCTCCACCGGATTCAAATCGGGACTGCATGCAGGCCATTTCATAAGTGGGATGTTGTGCTCTTCAAACCACTTTAATGCCTCTTTAGAAACGTGAATGGCAGCATTATCCTGTTGAAAAATACTGTCTTCATCCATTTTATCATCCAAAAATGAAATGAGAGCATCATTCAACAATTCCGTGTATTTTTTAGAATTCATTTTGGGCGGCACAAAGCAGATATTTGCTTTACCTCTAGATGAAAATGCCGCCCACACCATAACGCTGCCACCACCAAAGTTTCTTTTTGACATACGTACGTCATTGTTTCGCAAATCATGCCAATAACAGCTGTAAGAGTCTGGGCCATCTAAGTTAATTTTTTTTTCGTCGGAAAACACAACATTGTCCCACTCAGTTGACCATTGCATGTGTTTTTGGGCGAAGTCTAAGCGCGCCTTTTTGTGATGCGGCTTCAAAACAGGCTTGCTCACCGGTTTTTTCCATTAAACGTTATCTGAGTTACGTAAAATGTGTGCAATGTGCCTCGTTGTCACTGGAAGATCTAATTTTTCTTTTATTTGAGTTGAGTTCAAAAAACTTATGGTGGCTTCCTTCCTAATTTGATTAACTTGGCGAATACTCAGTTTTCGATTGCCTTTCGTGGATTTTTTTACTCCATAATTAACACCGTTTTTTTAAAAAAGAGCGGACGACTGCTTCTGATCTTCCTAGTCTCCGCCCAATTTCTCGATTTGAATAACCATCTTTATGGTACAGGTTGATTTGGACTTTTTCTGTGTCATTGAGGTATTTTCCCTTTGGCATTTTGATAAAATATTAAAAAAATATCATTAAGAAAATATTTTTACATTTAAATTAAACAAAACTTACCAGTTGTTAATTAAATACAAGCAAATACTTATTTCTTTAAACCACTAATATATTTTCGACCTCCTTATTCAGGTGCGTTTAAAGGAATGTGTACTTGTTTTTAGTAAAATATTTAAACTGAACTGATTTATATAAAACAACAACAACGAAAACAGCTTTTTGCACTCAGTAAAAATTTCCGTTAGTTCAGTGAACAATATGAGTTTGAATTTGTTTTGAATAATGCATTAATAAAAGAGAGAGAAGGTAGAAAATTTAAAATTAAGAGTGCGTTTATACGAATATGTGTCACTGTATATGCAAAATTTCCCAGTGGACATTTTAGCTAGCGATACTCAAAAAAAAAGCATGCTAGTAGTGCTCTTATTGGCGTCAATATACCTTCTAAGCTCGCTGTATTGAGTAGTGCTTTTTTAAGGCCTACCTTTTGAAGGTTTGGAGTCTTTTCATGTTATTTTATTTTATTTTAAAAAATTTTTAAAAAAATTAGAAAAAATTATAAATGATCAGATCAATTAAAAAAAAAAAATCAAAACTTAAAGAAAAAACAAAAAAAAATTTTCATTCATCCATTTAATGATGCAAAATAAGCTGAGGTTCGTTAAGAACTGCGGTAGACGAGTGGATAAGATGCCGGACTGCCACATGAGAGGACGTTGGTTCAAATCTGGAAATTGTCGAAATTTTTTTTATTTCAAGTTGATATTTATATTGCTTTTCTCTCTAATGTACATTCTTAAAAAAGGCTTCTTTAGAGTCGCGAGAGAGGAAGGCCTAGAAAATTTTCTCGTTTCATATAAAAAATTTAATGGGCTTGGAAATGAGTACGGAAGGGCTAAGAAATCTATATGATGGCCTGCTAGAAGCGCTTCAAAGCCCTGCTTTCACCCACTGGGTTATAACTCAAAATTTACGTAAGACATACAGCTTTAACATGTATTTTTTCAGATTTTTTGAAGGATGGGCCTTTTTTCAGAAATTGAACTTTTAAAAAATATATTTTTTTCAGTGTAAGAATCAAATTAATAAAATTAATTTTTTTAAATTACTAAACTGCACTAAATTTGCAATACATGCATTCTTGGTAGAAGAATACAGGTAGATGCACTAGATGAGAGCATACTGCCGGAAATGTCAAAACGAAGCAAAACTTTTTACTTCTTTTCTTTTGTTTTTATTCGCCACACAGCTGAATTTGACAGACATGGCAGTATGGAAAGTGAGCACAGTCAGCGCTGCAGCTACCTCTATTCTATACCATGCTTACATTTATTTCTCAAACTTTTAAGTCATACCAGTTCGTGTAACTTCGAAACATATAAAGTGCTACAAAATTCTTTGACGTACTGAAAAATTTAACACTGTGGATTAAAAAATTTTAAATTTTGCGTTCTCATGTTAAATGTTCATGTTCTCATGTTTTGCGTTCTCATGTCTCTCAAAGTTTGAACCAAATCGGAGACCTTCCATATATATGTTATTAGAAACGTCTTTGCGCAAAAATCCGCGGGGTGCCAAGATTTTTTTTTAAAAATTGCTACTGAACACTGTGACTAGTAGATAAGTCATTTAAACATATAATTTCGTATTTTTATAATCTGCTCTACAACAGAACTATAATAACCTTATTTAGCACTGTTAGGAAAAAAAAAAGATCTGATTGTTAATATATGTTGGCCATGATTAGGGCATGTAATCCTGGGATCTCGGGATCCCGGAGTTTTTCCAATCCCGACAGTCCCGGGATTTAAATTTTGGATTTGGTTAGATTTTCAACAAAAATGTATACAAAAATAAAATTATAACATTAAAATTTTTAAAAATATAGTTTAGGAACAGTTCACATTAAAAATTATATTTGTCTTCTAATAATTCATTTATTATCACCACTGCTGCCAAAACGCTATACATGCTGTCCATTCAAAATTCTTAAGCTTAATAAGGCTTAACAACATGTGCGATCGAGTAGCCGCAAAGCTTAATTTGAAGTTATTTAATTAAGTTTTTTGTAACGTATTATTTTAAATAATACAATGAAACAGTTCCTTTTTTATACTTATTTTTGAAATGTTTTTAAATTGTCAAAAGACCATCTATTTTTGTTGTGTTATTTTTAAGACTTAATCTGGACTTGTTTCTTTTTTGAATAAGTGTATTTGACAAGGCCAAAAGTCTGTGTTTTTTTATGCAAATAAAAAATGTATTCAATTTTTCTCCTCCGAGATATCGCTGGTTAGTTTTCAGCTTCTTCAGGGAATTTTATTTATCTTAAAACTAATGCAAAAAGTGATATTGTGGTAAAAATATAATAACAATAAATACAATTGATATTTTAGAAGAACAAAATTATAAGACAGAAGAACATATAAATTTAAATTTTACTTTAAAAACTGATGTGTCTGCTGATTTCAAACACAAAATTAAATTTAACTATCAATTATTAAACAATTAGAATTTCACTATTCCATTCACTGTTCCTTTTTAGAAAATAAACATTTTAAAAAATAATTTTACTACGTTTCATTGCTATTAAAATATGTAGAACACTTTTTTCGAAAAAAATTATTATTTCCGGTTGCTTTAATAACTTTTAGTTTAAAATTGATTTCAGATTTTTTTACGTATGTTTTGTTGTAAAAAACAAGATCTTACAATTATAAAAATTATTTAAAAATTTTTTCAATACAGTTGCAATCCCGGAATTGAAAATATCAAAATCTTGGGATTGCCAAAACAACCCGAAAAAACTAATCTAATAATAAACAAAGATTTTTTTTAAGACGTTCCAAAGATTTAAAAAGCATATTAACATTTATGGAAATTGAGCAAAAAAGCAATAAGCTCTACTAAAAACCTAAAATATTACCAAAAACTTTGCAACTGCAAGTAATATGAATGACGCCTCTAAATCATGAAAAAATGTTTCCGCAGCGTAAATTGAAAGTTTTAGTAGTAGTGAAATCCAAATGCTGCTACTAAAATCTAATTTATAGAATATTACATCCTATACAAACAATCCAAAATACCAAAATTTTTTCTGCTGCTTTTTGCAATTTTGCTTAGTTTTAATTTTGATAAACTTTGTGGCTCGAAGCAGTGTTGCCAACTCAGTGTTTTAAGCTCTAGATGTGATGCTTGTAGATGATTTAGGACACTTTATGTTTGTTAAAAAAGTATTTAATATGGTTCATTTTTATTTTAAGGAAGGTTTTAGGAAAACAGTTTTTTGAAATTTTAATTTTTTTTTTAAATTGATTATTGTTAGTTTGTAAGTGCTACAAAATTCTTTGACGTACTGAAAAATCTAACACTAGAAAACTATTCAAGAATATGTCAATTTTCAAGCAACTATTTGAAATCTGTCCCGCTTATAATACAGTTTCAAACCGGTGTGCCTGAGTAACTTTTAACGCGTTTTTCTCCAAACAAATTAATTGATCGATTTTAATATTACTTTTAAAAATTACTTATAATGTTATTCTACACCCCCTTAACCAAAATTAGCGTCTTTGGAAAAGTTGTCTTGTTTTTGCATGAAACAATATGTTCAAAAATAAAGTACATGTTTTTATTTTCTCTTTCACGCTTCATTATTTTCTTAATTTTCCATAATTCCATTCCATTTTGATAAATGAAGTATTTTCAAGGGTCTACTTTCGAATGCATTTTTTTTGTCGGACGATCTGAAGCCGAGCTATGATGTGGCCCGATTTTCTCCTTTTTTTTAGCACGTCAACTTCAGCGCCATTTTTATGTAAAAAAACTATATGTTGCAAAAAAATTTTGTATTTAAACTGATGATGTAAAACAACTTGCAATTAAATTTTTTCTCTATATAGTTTACTTTTTTAGAAAATACCTTCTAAAATATGCCTTAATTTCTATCGCTTTTTCCTAAAACCTCCTTTAATATTGAGTTTCTTGATTATTAGACTGGAAATATTTTTATGTAGCCGGAATTCAAATAACTTAAAATGAACGAAATCCATTAATAAATATGTTCTTTCTTACAACAAATACTTTAACTAAAAAAAATTCATATGGTTCTTTTGTGTTTAATTTTTTATAGGTATAACGATAATGGGTAAGTCTTTTGCAAAAAGTTATTTTCGATTTTAATTAAAATAATGTTGGGTTTTTTTATTATATGAATAGAAAAGTTTTTGCAAAATTTTGAGTTCTTAAAAGAAGAGTAATTTAATACTTTACAAAAGACACAAAATAGGTGCCTACAAAATAGCAAAATGCGTAGTATTATATTTTACGATTTTGTTTTAGAAGATACTTTTTGGTCAAAATAACGCGTTTCATTTTGTGCGTTGTTGCCTTTTGCTTCGAAGTTGTTGGCAACACTGGTTAAAAGCACTGCAGCGCTGCAAACCAAAACTAGCTGGCTTGTAAGTTAGCAATGCGTCTCCACCGATAAATTTTGCATGCTCCACCACACAGCTTACTCCATTCCCACAAACACACCCACTGCAGTCTATCTATCTCTTTCCCTCTTCTTCAGTAACAACTAATAACATTCAAAATTACATTCCGTACACAATTTAAATAATTTGCCCATTTAAAAAATATCTCACGCTTTCGCAATTATGAGCGTTTTATTCCATTTCATTTGCGGGTTGCTGTACCAAAGCTGCTCAGAGTGTGACTATCGGAAAACGAAAGATGGTGATGTGAACGAGATGTGATGGGTGGTGCAAAGAGGGTGTCTAACCACAGTATGTATTTTGCGTAAAACTGCATTTGATAGCAATAAATTTTTACATTTGCTAAAGTTGCAAAATTCGTACTTATTTCGCTCTCCTTTACTGCCACTTTTTCCCAACTTGCGGTTCCGATGCCACTCTTGATTTTTCAAATATGATTCCTCTACACAATTTTCATTCTTTATTGAAGAACAAAAGCGTGAGAGGGAAAAAAAACAACTTCTCGTATTTATAGCATAAAATAAAGTCGAAGAAAAATATTGTAAGAAAAACTTTTTAAAAAAAAAACAATTTCAAAATAAATGAAACAAAACTTTGTTCATTTGGTGAGCAGTGAACTTAACTCCAGATTTTTGATATCCCTGTGCCCCACATGGTACATAACTCTATTTTTGGCTTTAATTGAGGAGTGCTGGAAGACAGCTGGGGAAAGTTTTCTCGAAATTTAATTGCGTGCTTGCAAAAATAAATTCAATTTCATTGAAGTTCAAGCAAAATTCTTGCAGCTAGTAGTTTTGTTAGCATAACTATTTGATAAAGAATCGAGGGCGCTACGTTACTTTCCAACTTATGTTACTCAAATTGTACACGCAGAGAAAAAACATCCATGTTTTAAGAGCATCATAGTATGATTTGGATTATGATTGTTGCTAACATGTTCTTAAACATATAATATTTTCTTTGATAATGATAAAATGATTATAACAACCATATTTAGAAAAGGAACTTTTTTGTAGGAACCAAAATATTATTGAAACAATCATTATTCTTTTATTGGGTCGAACGAAAATTGAATGATTGCAACAACTATATTATGAATTTATTTTTAGGATCCAGAATATTATTGAAACAATAATTTTATTTTTTTTTTATTTTCATGCACTCCAATTTCCACAGCTCTTAATTAAGATATCTCCAGAGGTTTACCATTGTCTAGGCTGAACAGAAATATTAATTTACTTGAAAAATCTTTTTGATAAAATTTTCTGTCCGAGCTGGGGTTTGAACCGCGGCTTTTTCGCTTACAAGCCACGCACACTACCAGTAAGCCACAGCCGCTACTACCGCTCGCCTGACTAATGCCATTTATAAACATGGTACATTAAGTCCATTGTCACAAAAATTGCAATATTTGTGATAAACAAAATATGGTCAGAATTGCGAAATATATTTACGGTAAACAGAAATATGTTTGCTACAATTAAAGTCGAAAATGTCACTTTTCTGCGTGATTTTTTTTAGGATAAGGCGATTTAAAACAAAACACAATAATCGAACAGTTGACAAACGAAATGGCACATAGCCAGGAATCGATAAAACTTATTGTGTCTGAATGAAGTGAAAGTTTTTCCCGCAAACTGTTCAGACACGATAAATTTTTTCGATTTTTGGTTATGTTCTGCTTCGTTTGCCAACAATCAAACAATATTTCAGACAATCATTCAAAATTGTAATATGCTTGTCTCTATAATAATATTCACATTTATCATGATTGACAGAACTACAACATTTTTGTTGCAACTAATAGTTGAGGCAATCATAGTATGTTGAAGTTTTGAATGATGTTATGATTTCAATTATAACGTTATTTTTGGTACCACCATTAGTAAATAATGACTTTATTAAGGCAAAAATTTGTGTTTGCAGAAAAAGTACAATAATTTTAGTAAAAAAATTATTATTGCAGTAATCATGTCTCAACCATGTCTTTTCTCTGCGTGTATGTGTGATAGCTAGTGTGCGAGTTATTTTGAGTTGCGTTTTAATCTGGAAATATATGCAAACTGTGCAAGAAGTTCCAAGAAAATAGAGAGGAACCTTTTTTTTTTTGTTTTCAGTTCAAATATATTTTGGGGATATTTAAAGAGTTGTTCATGTCAACACTCAAGCAAGCACATACTCAATTTACACACGTAAAGTGTGTCTTCTGAGAGCAACACCATGAGAGTGGTTTTAAATATACACGTTTATAGCCTCTGCTGTAAGTTTAAAATTCTACATAACAGAAATAAAATCTGGCTGCATAGCAGTAATTAAATACCTGTTTTATAATTTAACCAAATTTCTGTTTAAATTGTTGTCATGGAATCTACGATATGTATTTATATTTGTGTACTCTTCTAGGTTCCGTCTTGAATAAGTTTTTATTTTGTTGTATTTATCTTCGTATTTTTTAAATATATTTAACTCTCATCCACCCCTTGTTTCAAAGGGGTTCTGATGACAATTTTTTTAGCTCATCGAATAAATTCATCAGACATTTTCGAGACGTGAAAACTTCTTATTTGTATCAATTATAGAACGGCTTCCGTTTTTTAGAAGAAGAAAATCAACAAAAGCGTTTATTTGTATGAACTTAATGTGTAACGGTGAAACCATTCGTTATGCAAGCACTTTCTATTTTTATTATTGCTATGCTCCATGGCAAAATTTGTAAGTGCACAAAGTAACACCAGAAAACGGATCAGATCAAAACTTTCATACAAAACGTTAGTAAGTAAGAGCTAAATATTTAGAAAAAGTTGAGTTTGGTTTGCATGCAAGCTGTTATGCCCAATAAAGCATTTGAAATTAACCATAAGTCAACATTGAATGCAAGCAGTTTCTTTTCATAGTTGTTTTTTTTTTTTTTTTTGTTAAAGCTATGAAAAAAAAAATGAAAAGGTTATTATAAAGTACGTGTTTCTATTTGATTGTTTATGAGAACTTCGTAGACTCAATACGATTTCATTTCCTTTGACTAATAACGTATCGAGCAGACTACAAACTAGGATACGAATACTATTGTATCTCGAATAATATTGACAATAGGGTACTGAAATTTAGTTAAACAATTTAACAAAGCGGCGGGCTTTATTTAACAAAGCGGCGTCGTAATATTAGAAAACCACTGTATCTCGTATGACATTACATGGGTACGAGAGTGGGCACAATTATGACAAATAATGGTCAATAAAGCAGGAGTTTTTCAACAAAGGAGCGTGCAAATATAATAACACCACTGTATCTCAAATAATATTGACACTAGGATACTGAAATTTTGTATAGAGGTAAGCACAATTCTGACAAATGACGGTCTATAAAATGGGGGTTATTGAAAAAAGGGGCGTGAGAACATTAGAAATCCACATAATCTCGAATAATATTGACACTAGGCTACTGAAATTTAGTACAGGGTTAGGCACAATTATGATAAAATGTGGTAAAAAGTGGGCATAATTAAACAAAGCGGCGTGAAAAATTATAAAATCACTTTATCTCTAATAAAATTTACACAAGGCTACAGAATTTTGGTACAGGAGTAGGCACAATTATTAATATTATTATTTTATTATTATTTTTATTATTAACATTTTTCTTATTATTATCATTATTATTATTATTATTATTATTATTATTATTATTATTATTATTATTATTATTATTATTATTATTATTATTATTATTATTATTATTATTATTATTATTATTATTATTATTATTATTATTATTATTATTATTATTATTATTATTATTATTATTATTATTATTATTATTATTATTATTATTATTATTATTATTATTATTATTATTATTATTATTATTATTATTATTATTATTATTATTATTATTATTATTATTATTATTATTATTATTATTATTATTATTATTATTATTATTATTATTATTATTATTATTATTATTATTATTATTATTATTATTATTATTATTATTATTATTATTATTATTATTATTATTATTATTATTATTATTATTATTATTATTATTATTATTATTATTATTATTATTATTATTATTATTATTATTATTATTATTATTATTATTATTATTATTATTATTATTATTATTATTATTATTATTATTATTATTATTATTATTATTATTATTATTATTATTATTATTATTATTATTATTATTATTATTATTATTATTATTATTATTATTATTATTATTATTATTATTATTATTATTATTATTATTATTATTATTATTATTATTATTATTATTATTATTATTATTATTATTATTATTATTATTATTATTATTATTATTATTATTATTATTATTATTATTATTATTATTATTATTATTATTATTATTATTATTATTATTATTATTATTATTATTATTATTATTATTATTATTATTATTATTATTATTATTATTATTATTATTATTATTATTATTATTATTATTATTATTATTATTATTATTATTATTATTATTATTATTATTATTATTATTATTATTATTATTATTATTATTATTATTATTATTATTATTATTATTATTATTATTATTATTATTATTATTATTATTATTATTATTATTATTATTATTATTATTATTATTATTATTATTATTATTATTATTATTATTATTATTATTATTATTATTATTATTATTATTATTATTATTATTATTATTATTATTATTATTATTATTATTATTATTATTATTATTATTATTATTATTATTATTATTATTATTATTATTATTATTATTATTATTATTATTATTATTATTATTATTATTATTATTATTATTATTATTATTATTATTATTATTATTATTATTATTATTATTATTATTATTATTATTATTATTATTATTATTATTATTATTATTATTATTATTATTATTATTATTATTATTATTATTATTATTATTATTATTATTATTATTATTATTATTATTATTATTATTATTATTATTATTATTATTATTATTATTATTATTATTATTATTATTATTATTATTATTATTATTATTATTATTATTATTATTATTATTATTATTATTATTATTATTATTATTATTATTATTATTATTATTATTATTATTATTATTATTATTATTATTATTATTATTATTATTATTATTATTATTATTATTATTATTATTATTATTATTATTATTATTATTATTATTATTATTATTATTATTATTATTATTATTATTATTATTATTATTATTATTATTATTATTATTATTATTATTATTATTATTATTATTATTATTATTATTATTATTATTATTATTATTATTATTATTATTATTATTATTATTATTATTATTATTATTATTATTATTATTATTATTATTATTATTATTATTATTATTATTATTATTATTATTATTATTATTATTATTATTATTATTATTATTATTATTATTATTATTATTATTATTATTATTATTATTATTATTATTATTATTATTATTATTATTATTATTATTATTATTATTATTATTATTATTATTATTATTATTATTATTATTATTATTATTATTATTATTATTATTATTATTATTATTATTATTATTATTATTATTATTATTATTATTATTATTATTATTATTATTATTATTATTATTATTATTATTATTATTATTATTATTATTATTATTATTATTATTATTATTATTATTATTATTATTATTATTATTATTATTATTATTATTATTATTATTATTATTATTATTATTATTATTATTATTATTATTATTATTATTATTATTATTATTATTATTATTATTATTATTATTATTATTATTATTATTATTATTATTATTATTATTATTATTATTATTATTATTATTATTATTATTATTATTATTATTATTATTATTATTATTATTATTATTATTATTATTATTATTATTATTATTATTATTATTATTATTATTATTATTATTATTATTATTATTATTATTATTATTATTATTATTATTATTATTATTATTATTATTATTATTATTATTATTATTATTATTATTATTATTATTATTATTATTATTATTATTATTATTATTATTATTATTATTATTATTATTATTATTATTATTATTATTATTATTATTATTATTATTATTATTATTATTATTATTATTATTATTATTATTATTATTATTATTATTATTATTATTATTATTATTATTATTATTATTATTATTATTATTATTATTATTATTATTATTATTATTATTATTATTATTATTATTATTATTATTATTATTATTATTATTATTATTATTATTATTATTATTATTATTATTATTATTATTATTATTATTATTATTATTATTATTATTATTATTATTAGTATTATTATTATTATTATTATTATTATTCCCGCAAGGGAGGATAGTGCGCGAACACTATCACTACCCAGAAGGTGGTAAACTACCTAGGGATAAGGCTTGATAACAAGCTATCCTAGCTACCCTACTGGGCGCAGATACAATATGCAGCGACGAAAGCAGCCCAAATAACAGCATGGCTTAGCCAGTTAATGGCAAACATAGGCGGTCCTATGCAGAGTAAGAGAAAGTTGTTAATGTCGACAACACACTCCATACTCCTGTATGGAAGTGAGCTGTGGGCTGATGTTCTGAAAACGACACGCAAAAGAAAGCCCCTATCGGCAGTACAGAGAACGGCAGCCCTACGGGTAGCTTCAGCGTACCGCACGGTTTCTGAAGCTGCAGTATTAGTGATCAGTGGAACCATACCAATCGATCTTCTAGCACAAGAGCGCAAAACGTTATGGGAACTGAAGAAGGAACACAATAACGACAGAATGACCAAGCAGGCGGTTCAGCTACAGACCCTGCGACGGTGGCAAGACCGATGGGACACTGACACCAAAGGCAGGTGGACAGCAAAATTAGTCCCCCACCTAGATAGATGGTATAATCGAGAATTCGGTGAGGTAAACTTTTACATCACGCAGTTCCTGTCAGGCCACGGGTACTTTCGAAAGTACCTTCACAAAATGGGAAAAGTAGAAAGTCCCGATTGTATCTATGGCGACGGACAGCTAGATGACGCAGAGCACACCTTCTTCCAATGTGCACGGTGGCAAGCGGAGCGTAACGCCCTTCTATTAATAGTAGGCGTTTTCAACGTAGATCGCGTGCTTGATATTATGGTCAGCAGCGAAGGAAACTGGAAATGCGTAGCCAGATGCGTTGAAAATATTCTACGAAAAAAGAAACGCGATCTGGAAGCTGCCGAGCTACCGGTGGAAAGTAGATAGTGGTAGCTTGGCTAGCTGTAGCGAAATAAAGCGCTGCAGGCAGCTGATCTTGACCTATAACTTGAATGAGGAAATGTGAACCTCGAAGGCAAGAAAGGCAGAAGCGGAGGCCCGGATGCGGGTTTTTACAGATGCTGGCTCACACAGCCAAATACAGGGACCACCCCGAAGTAATGCGAAAGCGGTTCCGGGGTGGGAAAAACTCCCGTATAAGAAGGAGGTGGTTTAGTCGGTAGGCGCTAGCAATAGGCGACAGCGGATCCCGACACACCGGTCAAGGAACGAACTTGGCTGACGGTGCGTAACAGGCATTCCACCTGACCTTTTCCGCAAAAAAAAAAAAAAAAATTATTATTATTATTATTATTATTATTATTATTATTATTATTATTATTATTATTATTATTATTATTATTATTATTATTATTATTATTATTATTATTATTATTATTATTATTATTATTATTATTATTATTATTATTATTATTATTATTATTATTATAATTATTATCATTATTATTATTATTATTATTATTATTATTATTATTATTATTATTATTATTATTATTATTATTATTATTATTATTATTATTATTATTATTATTATTATTATTATTATTATTATTATTATTATTATTATTATTATTATTATTATTATTATTATTATTATTATTATTATTATTATTAGTATTATTATTATTATTTTTATTATTATTTAATTTGTTTAATGATCTATTAAATTATAACATGAATTAAATTGCGAGCTTTAGATCAAGTAAGTTTTTTAAGAAGGCAACAACAACTCTGTATAGAGTCAATCACTTACCTTACTAGACAGTCTGTTTCGGAAATAGCTACATTTTACTCTTCAGTAGTCTTTGAATTATTAAGCTGTGATTAACTCACTGCTTAAATTAGTATACGACCGCGCAGATTTTGGAATTCATTCTTTTGAATTGTATGGCTGCTAATCATATGACATTTCAAAGCAGTAGGCTATTTATAGATCACTGCCATCAACTCTACCAAGGTTGCCATCTGTTCTAGTTGCTTCTTTATTTATTTAACAGAGGCGTTGAGATTTCAGTTTCAATTTCGCAGTTTTTCTCCCTTTCATATTTTCATGTTTGTTGTTGTATTTTTGCTCTACTTTAGTTTTTATGCTTATGTTATTATTATGGAGTCCAACTATTGGAAGTCTTCCACTAACAAAGCAGGGTTACTGAAGTTGTTTTTAGAATTTTGCTGATATATATTCAGGCTGTGTCTGGTTGGTCGTGCTCTACAATTTGATTAAAGTTTTTCTAAATGACCTTGTTATTTATTATGTTGATTTAGTATGATTTAAATACAAATTCTAAATGTTTGATAGTTTAAATCATACTTGATATTAAATACAAATTCTAGTTGTTTATTAGTTTAAAATCGTTTATTGAGCTTAAGTTCAAGGTTAGAACAATTAATAACATGGTGTCTTCATACCGATTTTAATGAGTTATTTTGTGCACCATGCAAACGTTTAAGTAAGCCATGTCATTATCGAACTCAATGCGCTTACTTGTTTGAATCATATCTAGCACAGTTGTAGCAAACCACACTCAACAAGATCGAACAACATGACATGGCTTGACAATAAGTTGCTCTCGCGCAAATCATTGTTCAAGCAATTAGTCTTACTCTAGCCTCTAATAGGTAGAACGTACGATTTAGCAGCATTCAATTAAAGACCATTGCCTTTGGGTCACTCTCACTAAATCCAAATAAAAGCTCGAGTTTCTGGCACAGACATTTATGGTTTACTTTAGCAAAAGCTTTAAAAAAATCAAGCAAGCTTAGCAATGTCATGTTACTAGCATCATATTCCAACCTTATGTCATCCATCACTTTTACTACATCTGAGGAACACCCATGCCCTGTCCGGAAACCCGACTGCATTGGGGATAAGAGCTTTTTATCATGAATGTAACTATTTATTTGTAGAGCTTTTAATTTTTCACATATCTTTGCAAAAGGTGAGAGAATGCTTATAGGCCTGAAATCATTAGAGAATTTTAAGGAATTTAATAGGAATTTCGTCTTCACCCATCGCATTTGATTTCAACAGCATCCCATTTACCGACATCAAATACATTAACATGCACAAAATTAACGGACATATCACAAATAACAATTTCGCAGTCAGAGTTTTTCTTATTACACACCCCCCGTTTTTTAATATTAGAACACAAGATTTTTTAAGGTAGGGTAGGTTAAACTTAGCTGAGAAGTATCTAGCCTTAGACTGCTTTATTAAAACAGCTTCGTTTCTCGCTAACCTATACTGTTCCCAGGTATGCAGGTAATGGGTTTCTTCTCCATACTGTGTGCAACTTTTTTCTATTTTTTATTGCATTGAGAACATATTGGGAAAACCAAGTACCAGACACATTTTTTTATACGAAAACTACGCAGAGGAACATGAATTTCAAAGAGGTATTTAATAGGAGTTAAGAAGGCACTAAGTTTGTCATTAACAGTACTTAACATTTAACATTTAACGTACAAAAAATTAAGTCATGATCAGAGAGAAAATAGATCTGATCAAATAGAGAAACCAGAGACGAATTAGAAACAATAAAGTAATCAAAAAGACATGGAATGGAATTCTTGTAAAACCGAGTAGGCAATGTTTCATTAACAACAGATAATCCTAACGAAAAAATTTTATCGTATAACGATTGTTTTACTGAGTCATTCGACAAAATATTAACATTGAAATCACCACACAATTAGATAACGTCATGATTGGTAATATATTTGTTCAGTTCACAAAAAAAAGGATCAACACAATGGCATTTATTGGGGATATACACACATGTTAACAAAATGCTGGTTTTATTTTCAGATATACTTAAATTTAGAAACTCAATTCCATGTCCACTTGATTTACCTATTATTTTGGCTGTCAGATTATTTTTTACAGTAAACAGCAAATCCTCCTCAGTTTTTGTCATATCCATCATTTCTGAAAAACTTATAATTATTAATATCATAAATAGAATCATTTATATAGTCACTTTTTTGCATTTTTTAACATAGTCATGTCATCCGATGTATTCGCTCCGCTCCCGCTGTAGAAAATATAAAATCGTAGCGAGAGCCGGGCGCTTCTGCTTATATTTGATATAAAAACGTAGCAAGAACCGAGCGATTTGTTCTCCTTGTAGTTGGAAGAAAAATGTAGTGAGAACCGAGGGCTTTGTTTCCTTTATAGTTCATATTTTATAATTCTTATACGACGTAAGCCAAAATTAGCTATTGTTCATGAGGCAAAGAAAACTGTTTATTATTTGTATGATACGATTATCATACGATATTGTATTGTTTTAAACGTTCTACCTCGCTTTTTTTCGCAACGTTATCGTTACGGAAAGTGCTACAAATATAGCGCTTTACAAACAGCACTATTTGTAAGGAGGATGAAGCACTCTTTACGTGCATTCAAGTAATGCGCATTAGGGTGGCACTAGGGTGGACCCTAAAAATGTTGTTTTGTTTTACACTCTTTGTAGATGCGCTGGTTGCTGTTTTCGAATCTGATGTAAGAATTTCAAAAAGTTTTTCGATACTATGGTGAACCCTAAGAATGTGTTTTTTTATACTCTTACGTGAGTCCAGTTTTCAATCCAATTTTTCGATCAATTCAAGCTCCATGCGAGGAACATGATGAATGTTCAATGCTCAACGACTTGTTGCGTCATGAAACAATCATCGCTAGCAACGGTAACTGCCTATTTTCATCTCTCATGATAACTTTACATCTTAAATTTCAATAAATAAATCTTTTTTCCCAAAATATTGAATTAAACTTTTTTAGTTGATTGATCATTCGTATGACTTGCAAAAATTATATAAAATACAAATAATAAAAAAAGTTAAATATACAGGTTTCATTTCGAATTACATTCGAAATTAGATTCGGAGTTTATGTAGATTTGAACCTCCTAAATGCAAATCTGAAAAACTTTAGGACGATCATAATTGGTTTAGGAGTTAAGGCTGCAAAAATTGTCTAAAAATCTTGCAGGTTTTTTCAGTTTTCATAAAAAAATTTTTATTTAATATTGGGAAATTTTTGTATTCTTATTTGAAAAGTTGAAAACTTGAGGGTTCAATAGTAATTAATGCGATTTCATTTAAGGAGACTGAACAGGTTTTTCTTATTATTAAATTTTCTAAACTACTAAGAATATTTTACTGTAGTATATTTGTAGTATATTTTATATATGAAAAAAATTATTGAAAAATAACATGACAAGAGAATAAAATTAAATTTACAAGTGTTTCGGGCATGATACGAGAAAGGTTTTTATCCCATTTGTGAGTAAACCGGTGTAAACTCCATTCTAGACCCCTTTATGCCTTTTTCCCTCTAGAAAAAAATCCTGCGGACGCCTATGAGTACAGATAATGCATTTAAACATTCTTATGGTACTTTTTCAGTAATTAAAGAAAGGTAATACTGTTGAGCAAAGGCTGCTGTAGCATTATAGTTTTGATGGCAGTGTTTTAATTGTAATAGTTTTTGAGATGTTCTCATGAATATAATTAAGTTTTACCAGCTATAATAAAAGTTACTGTAGCTTAATCTGTGTTTCAATACCCATCTTAGGGTAGAAAAAACTAAGAGCAGTGGCAGCAGAACAAAAGAAGTGATGGTTATTGTGAATCTGCAACAATCGTAATAATGCTACTTTAATCGTATTTATGTTAAAGCAGAATAAATAAAATATCATATTACCTAAAAAAATTCTCATATATACTTAATCACATCAGAAAGCGTGATAAATGATGATGATTCCCTATGATTTTTATGAAGAAATCTAAAGTTTTCATAAAGATTTTTTTTTACTATGTTGATTTTCTATGACTTAAATACAAATTCTAGATGTTTGATAGTTTAAATCATTCTTTATTTTAAATAGAAATTCTAGTTGTTTGATAGTTTAAAATTGTTTAGTGAGCTTTAGGTCAGGTTAGAACAATTAATTGCGCTAACGAATTTTTTCAAAAAAACAACAACAACAACGTTTTTCAATATGAAAAAGAAAACATCACTAGCTGATTTTATTGCAATTAAGGCCCTGCTACAGGCTTCATCAGATATCTTTGTGACACGCCGTGCAAGCGCACTAGCGCGCTGCACAACAGAGGCGATGAGACTTCAGTATCAATTTACCCCTTTTCATATTTTCCTGTTGTTGTTGTATTTTTGCTTTACTTTGATTTTATGCTAATGTTATTATTATGGAGTCCAACAGTCTGTTGGAATTTACCACTAACAAAGCATGGTTACTGAAATTGTGTTTAGATTTGCTGACATGTCTTTAGGCTGTTTCTAAAAAATAAATTTTGTTAAAATAGATTAGGTGTGCCCTGTTTAACTTATTGATTACAGAAACAATTTAACAATATTTGCATTTACTTATAAATTATTAATATTATATTAACAATAATTTTTTCATGTTTTATTAAATTCTGTAATTATAGAAACCATTTATTAGTAAAACTAAGAATTATAAAATGGTGCAAGAAATACTTATTCTTTTGTTTTAAAATGTAACTCATGCACATGTAAACGTATTCACGTATACAAAAAAAAACTTTACCTAAACAAGTGTAGAAAAAAAAACAAAGAAAAAAAAAACGGCGAGCTCTTCCTCTTTGCTGGGTACAAAAACTATTGTCTACAGAAATGTGCAGAGCGCAGCACCTAAATACTCTAATAAGCACTAACGCACACACACTCCCATACTCATTTTCATATACTTTTGTGTTTGTGTGACAGTTTTTAAGTGTTTTCTTGTTTCTGTACAAAAATAAAACGATTCCCTACTCAGTTTTATTAACATTTTCGTTTGAATGTTTGCTTTGGTTTAGTTGCATGTCAGAACCTCTTGTACGGATCTGCGCAGGCTGCACATATTTTTGAACATTCATAAAAAAAAATAAAAAAAAAATTAACCGGAAATCAACAACAATTGAATATAAAGTGATTAAAATGTTATACGGAGTTGGAAAAGTTTTCCACTTATTGCTTGTTGCTGGCATGCATTGGAAAACAGCAAATTCAAACTAAAGTGAGCATTTCATATACACACATCTGCATGCCTTCACTCCCATACACTCATACACACATACACACAATTTCATATGCTTATATGAGAAAAACAACTTCTTCCTAACCCAGCCTTTGAAGCCTCCAATTTTTGGTGGTATTGAGCAAAAGTAGCTTAATAAAGGATTTGAATAAGGCAAAAAGCTTTCTCCATACAGCTCCGTTACCATGACAGTTAATTGGTGGTTGCGTTATTCATCTAAGACACATTTTGAGAATGCATTTTCTTTCAAGTGACACATTATAATTTATGTAGTCTGATATTTTTCAAAATTACATCTACTCTACATATTTAAGAAGCAATTTTAATTGTAAGGCACTATATAAGTTTGGAAAGTTAATAAGTAGAACGTAGAAGAAAGAGCAGCTTTTTCTTAATTCTACCGGAGAGAAAAAATTAATCATTCTATGGTTGAAACAATCCAAAAAGCTATCAGTTCTCATTCATATTTGGTCAAGTTTATGTTCCATAAATTATTAAATTTTTTCAGACAAGCAGAGAATATACAATTAAAGTCTTAGGATTAAGTAACAGCTACGCTACAATAACATAAGTGTAATGAGAATTCAAAGCATAACTAAATACATTCTTATTATCAGCAAGATCAATATCAATTTTGAAGCAAAGTGAATTATATTTTTTAAGAGTCCTATTTAAAGGTTCATACAGTAAATAATTTTTTCTGCAATTATTAGGAACAGTTTGCAATTATTTTCTGCAATAGCACTTAACAAGTAGGGGCAATTAATATTACCTCAAACAATGTGGTTGAGAAATATTAACGACTGAGTTGTTCGCCTTGATTCAAGCGACTTTAAATTTAACAAAATACAACAATTATTATACGATGGTAAGGGTTCAATTAAATTAAAACATCGCAGGGCAAATTTTATAAATTTTTGTTGTATTCGCTGAAGTCTCATTATATGAACTGTATAGTAGGGATTCCATATAACAGGAGCGAGATCTAACAAAGGATAGAAAAAGACACTTCAAAGTATATGGATCTGAAAAATTGGCGCAATTCCGCCTTAAAAAAGCATACATAGAATATGATTTAGATATCCTGACAGTCAAGTGTCTAACAAAAGAAAAACTAGAATAAAAACAAACACCATGATCAATAATTTCACAAACACAGGTTAAATTTGAAATATCTATATAAAAGAACGCAGCTAAAACATTTCTAATTTTAGCATAAGAAACATGAAAACATTTTTTAATATTGTAAAAAAGCAGTTTCCTTTGCACCCGTCGAATACTGAATTCAAATCTTTTTGGATCAAAGAAGCTTCCAAACTATTGCGGACAACACTATAAATTTTAAGGTCATCAGCATATAATAAAAAATTGAAAAAAGAAAACCAGCTACTCAAATCATTCATAAATAATATGAAAAGAAGAGGTCCCAATATGCTGCCCTGGGGGACGCCACAAGTTGCCTCGCAACTAAAATACTGTGGGAAACTTTATCAAAGATGGCTTCAACTTGGCAACCATCAGCAAAAGATGACTGTTTGGCGTCAAAGTTTGTAAAAACCGCTAAGTTAGTAGTAGTTGAACGCCCATGGACAAGCCCATGCTGTGATGGTGTTATAATCGTTTTCGGTGAAAAATCTCATTTAGTTTTTACTATGTATTCAAAAAGTTTCGATGAGTTTGAAAGTTTAGAGATGGGGCGGTAATTAGTAATATATTTTTGCCGACCAGACTTAAAGACAGGGGTGATAGATGCAATTTTCCGTTTAGATATAAAGTCTTCCAACAGAAGATATTTATTAAAAATAAGACGCAAAGGCTTGACAACAGATAACTTTTTTTTAAACAAAAAGTAGATAAACCGTCAATATCAGCCTGCATTGAATTTTTTAGACAAGATATGCCATTTAAAAAATCACATTCATTAAGAGATAGGTGACCAAAATAGATACTTGATTCCATTTTATTAAGAATTTGCAAGACATTCTAAATCTGCGAAAAATGTACAGAGTCAAAAATAAAAATTTGAGATCTTATCATTCCAAAATAATGTTGTTGGACAGAAAGAGCTTTTATTCTTAGACTGAACAGAACGCCAAAAAACTTTAGGGTTCGATTTGATATTCTGCTTAACACATAGAATATGCTGTTTGTACAAAAATTTATCTAAAAAATTCAATTCACGAGAGTAATGAACATTTTTCTCTCTGTGGAGATCATTGTTTGTGGTCTTACATAATTTATAGAATTTATTTCTTAAATTTAAAAGCATTTTTAAACCTTTGGTGTACCATGGAAGCTTATGAATTTTTTTCCTTAAAATTGGAGCATTTTGATGCATAATTTCATACAACATATTTATAAAAAAATCAAAGCAGGACGTTGTATCTTTTTTGTCAACAACATTTATCTAGTCGACAGCTGCAAACAAGTTATTGAGGTTTCAAAATTACTCAAATTAAAATTAAATTTTAAATCAGAATCAACAGCTCTATGTTCTATGCACAAAATAAATTCAACATTCAAAACTAGCGATATATGATGCATATCCTTGGATGTAATTGGAAAATCACAAACATCTATCATTCATACATAATCAACATTTTAAATTCTAAGAAACTTTTGCTTAAAACTTCTTTTCGTAAGTCTACTCTATAAATTTCTTAAAATTATACTAATTTTCTTGATCCAAGCTATTAATAACTTTCTTAAGCCTAAAATATTTTACTAGATAAAAGAATATTTTTTATTTTAAAAAAAAATACAGCATGCTAGTAACATAGTACACAAAACAGAAGCGAAACTTCCCAGCAGAATATTGGACCAACTTTTAAATAGTTCTGAACTAGTTCCAAAAAGGAACAGTACTGATCCCTCTACAATACCCTTTTACATTGATCGAACTGACGCTTTTTACGTATAGATATCATAGGAAAAGACAATTGTATCCAAAAACAAAAAAATGCCTTTTTCCTATATTTGAACTAGATCCATTATGAATATTTTCAAACTTGTACTTTTTGAAAACGTCTTAAAGTAGATCTTAAAGTGGTTTCAAAGTATTCAAATGTTTGAGGCATGTAAACGGCATCTCTTGCATGTATTACGAAAAGAAGTGCATCGTGTATTATATGATGCATGATACATGTATTTTTTTATTTTATGTAGTTATTTTTTTAAATATAATGCAAAACTAACCTTTGTTGAATTCTTCAAATTGATTTCAATTGATTCAATTGATTTCAAGCAGTTTGAAAATTCAAAAATTGGCACAAGATTTAATTTATTTATGTCAGAAAAAATTTTGACAAAAAAACAAAATAAAATTAAGTGAACGATGTTCTACGATAAAAGTTGTTTGTACTGTTTGTCATAGCAATTAGAAATTGCGCTAGAAATTATCTAGTTGGTTTTTCCCATTGACCCCAAAATAACTGCAGGGTTCTTTAAATTGAGAATAAGAGAGATTTTTTGTGAAAAAGGCAGAGTGAAAGAGAGAGCTTCTCAAAATAAATTCAATAAAAAATTAAATTAATCTTATAGTTCATATCAGAAAATGTATGACCTTTAGAGGGATCAAATGTATGATCTGTTCCTATTAGTTTCTTACCTTCAATATTTCTTTTGAACACACTCTATATGTCACCCTTCTTTCTGTCACAGTTTCGATAGTATCGTAAGTATAGACGTAGAATTCCTCGTTATACAGTAATAGAGAAAAATTCTGGTTTTTTTATTTATATTTTTCAAAACAATTTTAAAGCATTTCATCTTCTAAATAAAAATTATTCAAAAACAAACTTCTTGTTGTTGTCCTTCTTCAAACTTACCTGATCAAAAAAGCTCACAATTAAATTCATGAAAAAATTTGTTTTGTTTTATAAAAAGTTTTCATTTGATATTTTTAGTGATGAATTTGGTGTTCTTGTTTATTTTTTATGTTGGTTTAAACTAAATGTAATTCAAATTTATGTTTAATTAATGGAAATAAACATTGGAAAAATTTTAATTATTTAATTTTCCTGCAGTAAAGAGCATATACATATATGTATATTTTAAATGTAATTTAATTTAAAATTTTAGTTAACAAAATATACTTTGATTATGGGAAAAATATAATAATAATACATACTGTCACTGTAGCTACACGCTTCTGTATTCTATATTGTATTTATCTTCATGAAAATAAACAAAACCAATAACAAACGACAAAAACGAAAGCATCTAATGTGTATTTATATATGTACATTTAACATATATATTAATAACAGTAACCACAGCAAAAGCAGCTTGTGTATTTCTCATACGAATATATGAATTTATTTCTTTGATTTTGCCGTTTTGTGACTTTATTAAAGAAGTGACAAAATCTAAAGTAAGATATTCGTTTTATTCGTACTCTAACTGATATTACGGCATATATTTGTTCTTTGTACGATGAATATTAAAGGCTGTAGCTGTACCCCAAAGTGTCAACTAAACTTCTTAAATGTGTTTGAAAAAATTTGTGAAAATGACCCCATACAAACCGCGCTGTAAGACGTAATTCTTATTCAAAATAGAAAAATATGTCTATTATAGTTCATATCAAAAATCTATGACCCCTAGGGGTCAAATGTATGAGCTGGTGCAACACTTCTGGAGGTATATTAAAATAAAATACATTGCCACTGGTGCCAACTTAGTGCTTTTTCCACCAGATTTTGGTGCTGTTGTTTTAGTTTCGAAGTCACCAAATGTGTCTTAGGATGTGTCTGAATATTTAATGGAAATTGATCTCAATTTGTGATTTAATGGTATAAGTTTACAAAAACTTTAGTAATTTTGTGTGTAAGATTTATCAAATAAGTTTAATTTAGGTATTTTAAGTTTGTTTTAACCTGTGAAGTAAATAGTAAAAATACAAGTAAAAACCTAATAAATCTGTTGAATTTTTGAGGAAAAAGCACATTTTTTCGTTTTATTGGTGGATTTTGGAATTGAAAAGTTGACCAACGCCTTAGAAAGGTGTTTCATAAGGGAAAGGGGCTTGGTTTGGTTAAAGTGGCTATCACTTTTCAGAGACAGACTTAAGGTTAATTACCCTACACCTTTTCTATTTGAACAAGTGTGAGCTGTTTGCAAAGCTGTGGAATATGATGGGGGGTTTATTGAAGCAAAAAACATACAAAATGGATTCAATCGCTTCATTTTGAGCAGGACGACAAGTATTTATTTAAGCAAAATTTTAAGACATCTTAAAAAGAAAAACATATACACTAAGGCGCCTCTCAAAAAAAAGGTTGTTCGGATCAGTTCCTCAAAATAATCCTTGTTTTATGTTGTGCTGATTCCCCAAATATTTCGACTGTAGCGATAGCCGTCCGTGAGCTTGAATGGTTTAAATAACCTCTAAGAATCGAGTTTTTTGTATAAAATATTGGCTGGTGTGCTAGTTAAAAAAAAGAGATGGTCTGAAATAATATTTTTGAAAAAGTTCCCCCAATCTTCATCAAAAAATTTTAAAATTTTGCATTCGGATTGAAAATAATTGTGTCAGAGTTGTTTAAACTGAAGCATAAGTATAAATTATACAATAAACACCTACTAAAAAGATATTGTACGAAATTAAAAAAAAAATCATGAGGTTATTTAAATTTTTAAAGTTTTTGTTGGAAAAAATTAAAAAAAAATATCAAAAATATAAATAATAAACAGCATACTCTTGCTGTCCGAATGCAAACATTTATTCCTTTGTTCCTGCCTATAATTTTTCATAGTTTGTTTTTTTAAAACTATTACCCCAGCCAATATTTTTACTTAAAACTCGACTTTGAGAGGTTATTTCAAACCATTCCAGCTAACGGATGGCTATATGTAGAGTCGAAATTTTTGGGGAATCATCATAACATAAGCCAAGGTTTATTTTGAGGGACAGACTTGGTCAACTTATTTCTCCTCTATGGGACATGAGTCGCCGTAATATACATAGTTTTAGATACTAACATAGTTCATTAATTTTTTTGGAACGCGAAGCCAATTTATCGATGACAGTTTCCTCATTCACAGAAATATCCTTTTGAATATTTAATAGCGCTAAACCAGTAATGCGTATGTAATGCTTTAATGTGGAAAAGGAACGTTAACTGGAAGCTGTAGTATGGGGTAGAGTTACAATTATTTCCAGAATTTTGTAAAATTGCGGACACATCCATTTCTGGCAGATAAATTTGTTGCCGCAAAACAATTAATGTGTTTCAAGAGCTATTTTCCGAACCTCAGTTCGATTGGTGGTCAATTCAGTTTTCCATAATTCATGTTCGGTTCCTAACTTTTCTATATCACAGACTGGCTTAGAATAATTTTGATCAATTTGTATGCATACGTTCTGCAAACGTTAGTACGTTAGCAACAATATATAGGTAAAAAATTAAGAAAACCATTTATATTGCATTATATTTAACTCAATGTCAGCTAAACAATTTAAGCACTTACATTGTAATATTTTAAATTTATAAATAATTTGGAATATTTGTGTTTTTATTTAATATATAAAAAAATGTTTGATTGCTAAGGGGAGGTTGACCCCCCGAACCCCCCATATCTACACCAAAGAAGTAAAATATAAGGAAATGTTTAAGAAAATATAAAAATAGTTTAAAAATGCAAATTAGACTCCGTTGATTTTGCGCCAGTTTCATCAAACCACATCTGTCAAAACACAAACACTGCTTCAGGGGCGCAACCATTTTTCACAGTTGAATACATTTTTGGGGCGCTCTTGTTTTCAGAAAAATGTTGCTGTTTTTCTAGTTTTTCAACAAAACTCAGCTTTATGGGTATTAAAACAAAGGTAATTTAACGTGGTGTCAAACATAATAATAATAATTTATAATAATAATTTGTCTGAAGAACTAGTGATTTCCTTTACGAAAGCAATATATCAAAAAGTGAATTATTAAAAAGATAAATACATCCATAAGTACTGTAGACAGCAAAACCTGAGGACTTACTAAGGTTTGCAATCCTTAAGCAGCGGCCGAAGGCCTCCTATTAAAAACAGAACTAAATACATTTAGTTTTTTTATTAAATTTGTAGAAACCTTGCGATTTTAAATAAAAAAAAAGGTTGTATCTTAAATGCATGTATTTTTTGTTTGATATCTTGTTGAATAGCTAATTGCATTATCTCTCATTTACTACCCATTAAGTTTAGTTTTGTTTGAAAACTTAAAAAATTACTTAGATTTTTAGTCCACTTTTCTTTCGTTGGATGCCTATAATTTCTAAGCCAATTGCGAGCGATCTGAAATTTTTTAGATAATTTGAGTTTTTACTATTCTTGAAATGTTCCTAATGCATACAAACAAACTTTAACAGCTTGGGCCTCCTTTTACGATACAACCGAATACGGGCCTGTGTGATTGTTTCTGTATTTGTATGAACCACCACTAATATAGGAAATATCAAACTTTTCTGCTATTACACCACTTCCTTATATTTTACTTCTTTGGTGTACACAAAAAATTACGAGACTCGAAATATTTTTTATGACGAATATTTTTAGTAACGATACTCAAAAAATTTTACTCTCAATACCAAATCAGAAGTTTCACTTCAAAAAATTTTCTTGATCCTAATAAACCATTTTTTTAAAACAAGCTGTTTTGGCTGGAGCTAAGAAAATTATTTACTAAGCAAGAGAAAAATTTGCTTTACTCGTTTATTTTAAAGGTATTAACTTCACTTTGTTAAGTCATACTAAGTTGTTAAAGCAAGCGGATATTTTTGTTAACGCACATTCTAACACGTTTTATAACCAAAAGCTAACTGATATGTCAAAATCAGCTAACAGGCCTGGACAGCAAGGTTATTCAGGTAACCAGTATTTGGGTAACCAGGGGCCCTATTCTCTGACAGTGAGTCTTAAAATTTTTAACTTAATAAATAAATTTCACGTTTTCGACTAAACAAATTTGTAAAGTTTGTTAAGATCACGGGACTCATCAAATGTAGTGACTGCCCTTTTTACATTAAATAAATTAAAAATAAATTAACGACATTGTTTTCGGATTTGAGGTAGACATAAGTGATTAAACATTAGTGATAATAAATTGTAATATAAATTGCGAACTGTTAGGCCTTTTCCACACTTGGTCAACGCAATTCCAACACAACTTCAACGCAACAGCAAAAAAGTTGAAAAGCAATGCAACTATAAACCGAATGCTTTCAGACTTGCTTCAAAAGTCATGCAACATATAATAATTGTTATTATTTAATAACTCATGTTTTTCGACTTCTTGCACTAATTCAATATTTAACACTTGCTCATTCATCCTGCAAACTATTTCTTCTTCTTTTAGATTCTCTTAGGAACTAATTAATTAGCTTATTCACCTTGATTAATATATAGCCTACTGCACTACAAATACTTGAATTCACAAAACAAACAAATCGATGCAACAAGTCGCCGATGAAAATTGCGGAAAGCCGCGTTGCGTGGAACAGGTTGAGAACGTGTCGAGAACTTGTTGCGTGCAAGTTGCTTAATCTGAAGGTTCCGGTATAAATACACAGGCTAGCAACTTGAGTTGGAGTTGCGTTGACCAAGTGTGGAAAAGGCCTTAAAAAAAGCTCAGACATTATCTTTTCTTCAGAAAAAGCATTCACATCCGAGTCGCAGTTTTTTTATGGCAAGTGTAGATGCTGTCGGTTAGATTAGCATATATTAAATAATATGCTTGTTCTTTGCAACTTTCTTGCTTGGTTTCTTGGTTTCTTGTTTTTTTTTTTTTTTTTTTTTTTTTTTGATACGCCCGGATGTATGAAATCTTCCAAAGATACGTATACCCGTCCTATACGCATGCACAATTTACATTCTAGATCCTGCCCGGATCAGCCAGGACAGACAGAATGCACCTACGTACTAAAACATTCCCCCTATTGGCAAAAAGGATTTTCCACTAAGCACATTAATTGGCTTTTCAGCGGAATTCAAAAATTGAATATATATAAAACGCGTATTTAAGTATATTTGATTCTATATAAAAAGCAAAATTGAATTAAATAATAGTGATTATTAATTTAAGATACTCAAAATAACAACCCTGGGTTCAAAAGCAATCCAAAATACTATACTCACTTTAACTGGTTTGCGGCCATTGTCCAACCCAAGGACCTACGTGGAAATGAGATAAATCTCATATCCGCCGAATCAAAATCCTAATTAGTTGGATATGCATTTGGGCCAACGCAGGCATAAACTTGTGTGGAAAAGAGATATACTCTGGCACACCAATCCAGGTTATAGTGTAAGTTCAGTCTAATTTCAAATCAGGAAGCCCTACAATTACACAGCCCTATTTTACATCAAATTCTATTGAAAAAAAGTGAATTTTATTATTCATTAAAATATAATGACTGTAAAAATGCAATTAATGTCAGCACAACAAAATTCGAACACTTCAAATTTAAAAATAAGTCGAAAAAATAGTGATGAACTTGGGAGGTCAAATCAAGTGCAATAGACTCTCAACATGTCCTTCTTTAAGAATTTTTATATAGTTTGGATGTGCTTGTGTTTTTATGGTTTTGGCACACTGTGTTATAATTCAAGAAAAATAATATTAGTTATCAAATTATAAACTCGGCTCTTTTTTCGAGCGCGAGTGTAACATTGCTTTTAATATAATAATTCATGATTAATATAGTCTAATAACTGACCAAAAAGTTTTTTGATTATTAACACTGTTTATTAGTATTGTAGTCATTTAAAAATATATTAAAAATATTAAAAAACACAAAATGCTGCCAAATTCAAAATAACGCTGTTGTAACTAAAAATAAATAATAACTGTTGATTGATTTACTCTCTAAATGGAAAGTTAGAGTTATTTGGAATGCTCATGAGTCATTTATAAGAATTTCGATTTAATTTGATCTCTTTGAGTTATTTTTCTAGAGCAATTTCTAAATGTTGCAGATCTGCAACACGGAGCGATAAAATGTCAAAGACAGGGCATTTCATCTACCTTATCCCGGGGTACTCTTTGTTAAAAGCTTCTGCATCACTAGAGCAGAATTTTACAGCTGTCAGGTTGTTTTTTTTTCACTATAAGCCTACCATGGCTTTTCCCTTATTTTCTACATGTGTTTCTGTGAACCAGATCCGTCAGGTGAAACTAACGTTGATCAGATTAATATGATGTGGTTGGCTCTCTTAACCAAATTCGTCAGGTAAGAGCATTTTTTTTTGAGTGTAATAAGCAAATTATTAAAAACTAAACATGATTTGCTAACGTACCAAACAACTGCCATTGTATTTGTATAATTCTTAATATAATAAAAACAAGGTATGGGCATTTCCATGGTCTTGCACGTAACTTTGGTACGCCTTTTTATTTGTAAAAAATTAAAAAAAGCAAAAAATCTTTTTTGTCCTGTTTTGATTTTTGGATAGCACTCTAGTAGTACTTTATTTAGTGAAATGGAAGGTGGAAGCGATCGAAAGTATTGTCTGAAGATATAAGCAAACAAAAAAGAGCACGTTTAGATATAAAAAATAGAAGTGGCTTTTGTCTGCATCAATATAAACGAAAAAATCTGCGAAGTGTGCACGAGTTTTTTTATCAGAGTTATTTTAATATTATCTGCAATAATGTTGCTATATATTTATAATTGTTTCGTTGAAAAATTCTTTTTTAATTACTTTTATGCAACCATAAAATGATACGGTTTTTTTTTTAAAAAAAAAGATCAAAGAACCCATGCTAAGACCACAACCTGAAACGAAAGGGATAGATTATTACAGAAAGAATTGATTGGAACCATACGTGAATTAACGATTAGGCGGAACAAACGTGCAAGACAATTTGAATCGCTAATAACCGACGCTAGTGTAATGCCTTAACCTCGGCAAGCATTTCCATCCCTCAGTTGATCCTGTCCTTTAATTCCACATTTTCCATAGCTTAGTTTGGTTTTTTTGCTTCAACAATTCTTATATCTAGTAAAGAACAAAGAAAGCGATAAGAACCATTCCCGAACCCGGATTCGAACCGGGGACCTCTGAGTTGATAGTCTAGACCACTCTTCACTAGACTACAAAGGCCGACAACGTAACTATATATATACAGATTTTTCCGTTCAAAGAAGAAAAAATTTTTTTATAGTTTTATTTATTTAATTGAACCAATATAAATTTATAAACATTTTTTTCTATTATGGAGGATTTAAAAAAAAAAAGTTCAGTAACATTTAATTTTTCAATTGACCTTTTGGCGGAAATGCCCATATATGTTAATGACAGTCCTTTTCAGTAGCAAAATTCACTTTGGAATGCTTATAATTTTACTTTGTTCAATGATCGTGTGATCGTCAGGGCAAACATTTGTTGTTGTGTTCATAATTGGTGCGTTAAAGTGATCACGTATAGTCAAAATTGATCGCATTGTCGACATTTAGAAAAATTTAGAGTAGCATTCCCACGGTTAGAGTAAAATTATTTTGCATTATTAAAGAAAAACCTATAAAAAATACTGTGAATTTATGTACTCATCGATTACTTATCGCCCGAACCTTGTTAAATAAGAACGTAGTATTCTGTAAAAAATTTTTAAGAGCACAAGCTTTTTTTTCAATCCTCAAAAAAAAAAAGCTCGAAGGACAAGTGTTTCAGACAAACACTGAAACACTGAAACACTGCAAACAGTCGTAAGTTACATGTTAAATACGAAATTAATTGGCAAATAGCACTTCACCCTATTGTAGATACCAAATGGTAGATATGATCCTTAGTAAAACGTGTCAAAAAAAAAAAATTCGTGTAAAAAAATACAACCAACATATGGTAAATTTTGGTATATGTTCCAAGACTTTGAAAAATCGTGCAAGTTGAAAAACTTTTAAATTTTTTCCTACAAAACCGTGCAAAAAACTAATGTTCGAATATAAAATACAATTACATTAAACAAAATCAATTAATTTTTATAAAAAAGCAAACAAAAAAAATGAACTAGGAATACAACGTAAAAAATTTGGGGGGGAATACAAATGTAGGCTCAAACTTTTTAAAACAAACGTACGCAGAGCAAAAAGACACTGGTGGAAGAACTTCTGCTCAAACATAGAAAAAACTGCGGACACAGCAAGGCTCAGAAAGCTACTCTCAAAGCAGCCCTCCATTCAGAGCCAGCTACGCAAAGACAATGGCCAGTGGACGGAGAGCAGTCAGGAATCCCTCGAGGTGCTTTTAAAGGCACATTTTCCTGGCTGTACCGAAGCTCCAAACACTGCTATAATACGAGGACACAGGACAACCCCGCTACAGGTTCCGTGCAACTTAATAACGTCGGACGGAATCGTATGGGCTATAAACTCGTTCTCGGGATACGAATCTCCGGGACCAGACGGTATAATTCCTGCCATGCTGCAAACGGCCGAATTGCGAGTCGTCTCATGGCTGAAGAATATATTTAACGGATGCATCAGGCTAAACTACGTACCTGTGGCTTGGAGGACAGCGAGGGTTGTATTCTTACCGAATATGGTATATGGCTGCAGGTAAGAGCAGCCATCTCTATCCGAGAGACTACAGGCCAATAAGTCTGACCTCCTTTGTACTCAAAACGCTCGAAAAACTGATTGACTTGCACCTAAGAAACAACTCAATCCAGTTATCAACCAACCAGCATGCATACACGAAAGGGAAATCGGCTGAAACGGCACTACATTCCCTAGTAGTAACCCTAGAAAAAGCCCTCCACCACAAGGAATACGCACTCAGGGCGTTTCTAGACATCTCAGGTGCATTCAACAATGTATCAACCACCGCAATCCTTAGTGGATTACGTGCAATAGAGGCACCACCAGCAATAAACCTACGGTTAGACAAGTTGCTAAGCTGCAGAAAGGTGCTGGCTGTGTGGGGCACTAAATCCATGGTAAGGGAAGCTAGCAGTGGGACACCCCAGGGAGGGGTCCTCTCGCCACTACTATGGAATCTTGTAGTTAATGAACTACTCGAAAAGTTCGGAGGTAGAGCCCCGAGGATAACTGCCTATGCAGACGACATAAGCATAATTATAGTAGGGAAATGTCTATCAACAGTAAGCACCATAATGGAGAGCACACTCAAAGATGTACTTAGATGGTCAAATTCAGTCGGTCTTAGTATTAACGCAGAGAAAACGGATCTGGTTCTGTTCACGAAAAGGTACAAGATACCACAGTGAATACCACCAAAATTGAAAGATATACGTCTCATACCGAAAACTCACACAAAATATCTAGGAATCGTCCTGGGCAACAAGCTGTCATGGAAAACCAACGTAGAAGAAAGGGTGATGAAATCCACAATTGCGCTATACACATCCAAAAAGATGCTAGGCAGTACCTGGGGTCTCTCACCCTTTCTGATGCACTGGATCGATGTAACGGTAGTGCGTCCTATACTACTCTATGGGACTATTGTGTGGTGGCCGGCTGTGAACAAATCAACAATCCGCAGGCACTTGGAGAAAACTCAGCGGCAGGCAGCGCTATGCATCACGGGGGCACTGAAGATAACTCCAACTAAAGCGCTTAAAACTATTCTAAGTATGGACCCCCTGGACATACCCGCAAAACTAATAGCCGGAAAAACGGCACAACGCCTTACGGCGGCAGGCAACAGGCGCATTCAAAATTTTGGGCATTGCACAATCGGAAAGGATCTACCTAGTAGCACGGACTACATGGTACCTCGCACGATAGTCAATTCCAAAGCACGAACTCTTCTGGGACCAAATGACTGGTGCAAAAGTATAGAACAAGCACAGCAGGCGGTCAACATATTTACAGACGGCTCCAAAATGCCTACGGGGGTAGGTGTGGCTGTGTGTTGTGCAGAGCCTAATATAAGGCAGCCATATAAACTGCCGAACCACTGCAGTATCTTCCAGGTGGAAATATTTGCCATAAAGAAGGCTGCTGAGATAGCCCTCAGCATGGACACACAACACTCTTACATCAACATTTTCGTTGACAGTCAAGCGGCGATCAAATCCATGCGCTCCGCTAGCATCAAGTCCAAAAGTGTCATGGCTGGCAGAGATGCACTAGATGCACTATGCGCTTCGAAGAGAGTGCGCATCTACTGGGTCCCTAGCCACCAGGGCATTGAGGGAAACGAGATGGAAGATGGTTTAGCAAAGGAAGGCGATGGGCTGGAATCAGAACTTGCAGAACATGTACTTACTCCGCTACAAGAGTTGTACAGGAACGTCGAAAGAAGAGCCACAAAAGAGGTGAATCGTAGATGGAGAGATACGACATCGTGCAAAATCTCGAAAATCATGTGCAATGCACAATGCAAAAAACGAACTCTGTTCATCTTGGCACGCCCGCGCAAAGATTGCAGGACACTGGTGGGCATGCGCACTTGTCACTGCATGACGGCAGCCCACGCGAGGAAGCTTGGCATCACCACGGATGACAACTGCAAGAAGTGCAAGGAACCGGACACAGTGGAGACTCTGAAGCACCTACTATGCACATGCCCCACCATACTTAGATCGAGACTAAAATACCTAGGCTCATCGACGTCCCCGTCGCTTAAAGATGTAACCAAAGTATCTCTGAAATCCCTCCTAAAGTTTGCGAATTCAACGCAAATCTTTAAAGACTTCAAATAAACACAAAAGTTCCTTTTGTTCACTACCGGTACCACTAAGGACCAGAATTGGTCTATGTGAGCTTTCATTAAGGCATCCGGATTAACCTAACCTAACCGTACAACGTAAAAAAGATTATAAGACCCTGAAACTTCTAAATGTAAACCAGTGGTCGGCAAAGTTTTCAAGTCAGTAAGACACAGAGTTGGGCATAAACGGATCATATTTGAATACAGGATGGAAATTATTGGTGAATAACAATTTTTTTAGTCGTGCAAAACTGAAAAATTCGAGCAAAAAAATGTTTTGGTGAATCGTGTTATTTCAAAATCGTGCGGAAAAAGACCGTGTATAAAAAGAGTTGAGTGTATATGGTAAATTTTTTTCTGTAAGAATAACGAGCGACAAAATGATGTAGTTCTGTAGGGACTATATTCCGGCCATTTATATACCATACCATCGGAAAACATATATATGAAAACAGTCTGTTTTGATTCACTGCATATTTTCATTTCACCTGTTTCGCGCACCTGATCGAAATGGCAAAAAATTTAGGTGGGAACAAGAAAGGAACAAAATACAGGGTCCGCCATCTAACGTTTTATTCAACTAGTGCTTATTTCGTGAATGGTAACACTTAGCTCATGTCTTATTTGACAGATAATTAGTTTTATCCTTCCGCTGAACGAATATGGTTGTGTATACGCTTGAAAAATGCTGGGAAATATTGCGACATTACTTTGAATGTCATGGTAATGTTGCAGAATGTGTGCGAAAATTGCGTACGGATTTTGGAAGAAGAGAAGCACCGTCAGCTCCGTATGTTCGTTATCTTGTGAAAAAAGTGAAAGAAACTGGCATCCTCATCGATAAATTAAAGCGTGAAAAGCCAAAAGCAGTGCGTACAGCCGAGAATATTGCTGCTGTGGCAAAAAGTGTGCGTGAAGCGCCATCAACATCAATTCACCGTCGTTCTCAACAATTGAACATTTCGGAGACATCATTGAGACGAATTTTGCATAAAGACCTTGGTATGACGCCATACAAAGTCCAATTGGTTCAGGAGTTGAAGCCAACTGACCATCCAATGCGTTTTCGCCTCGCTAATGGGCCTGCGATCGACTTACAGAAGATTCCGATTTTGCCAAAAAAATCATCTTTTCAGATGAAACTCATTTTGATCTTGGCGGGTATGTAAACAAGCAAAATTGTCGCATTTGGGGCACAGAAAACTCGCACGCATACATTGAAAAGCCGCTGCACCCAAAACGAGTCACTGTTTGGTGCGGATTTTGGTCCATAGGCATATTTGGGCCATTTTTCTTCGAAAATGAGCAAGGAGTCGCCGTTACAGTCAATGGCGATCGTTATCGGGCCATGTTGAACGAATTTTTGTTCACAAAAATTGAAGAGGAGGATATTGGCAACATTTGGTTTCAACAGGACGGCGCTACTTGCCACACAGCCGAAGCTACACTCGATGTTTTGCACCCTGTTTTTGAAGATCGCATTATCAGCCGCAGAGCTGATGTCGTTTGGCCACCTCGGAGCTGCGATTTGACACCGTTGGACTATTATTTGTGGGGTGCCCTCAAAGATAAGTATTACGCCGACAAGCCAGAGACAATTGACGTTTTAAAGGACAATATTCGTGAAGCCATTGGTGAAATACAGCTGCACACAATCGATAATGTGCTTAAAAATTGGACCGATCGTATAGGCTACTGCATGGCCAGCCGAGGCAGCCATTTGAATGAAATTATTTTCCATTATTAAGCGGAAGGATTGTACTTTCAAATAAAAAAAGAAATTTAAGAAAATATCCAGTAGTTTTTTATAGAATTTTCAAAAAAAAAAATTATTTGGCGGACCCTGTATAACGTAAAGACCACACATTTTGGCTTCTAGAAGTAAGTGCAAGACAGCATTTTAATTTTATTATTTAAATTTGAGTCGTTTATTTGATCACTTTTCTATGAAACAGTTCTTTAATTAGGGTTTTTGCATTGCCAACTTCAGTATTTTGTTTTCCAACTTAGACCTACCTCGAAACTCACTTCCAAAAAATTTAACTTTAAAGACCACATAAAAATGGATAAGTATATTTAAAAAACAACACAAGTTAGAAGAAAAGTTTGTTCATATAAAATGCAAGTCTTGACGCCTATTTTAATGTACACTAGAGTGGCCGCCAAATGTACTAGAGAACATTAAAAGGCGAAAATTCATTGGGCTCTTTACTTAAAGTATGCCGTTTACTTAAGTATGCCGTTTACTTAAAGTATTAAAATACAAAATCAGTATTAAAAATTAATTGACTATTTTCAAACTGACTTTTTCTGGCCTATGGAACACAAAAAAAAAGTTGAAAATCATATACATCATACTCGAAGTGGCTTTTTTTTTTTTTATCAGTCTTTTCTGAATGAGAAAATCCTTGTCTTCTTGGATTTTCATCGTTTCGAATGTAATGTAAAATAAGACCTTTTAAATCATTTTACGAAAACCATTTTCCTTTATTCGATACTTTTCATACGGTGAACTAAATTTCCAGATGCACAATTTCTTTTAAATTTTAAAACACTGATTTTTGCAGTTTTTTTTATTATTTTTCCCCTAAACTGGTATCTTGGCAACCCTAAAAAAATTATTAAAGCCATTAGAATAAGACACAAATCTTTTTATGCATTTTTTGTGTTCGATAGAGAGTTGGGAATGAGAAATGGGCACTTTGAAGGATTTTAAAAAAGTCAAGTTTGATCTGTAACTTTCGCATCAGAATTTTGGTTTTCTAAGTTTTTGCACAAAATATCACAAAGCTATGTTATAGCTAGCAGTGATTTTTTTTTTAATTTTGCATTTTTAGATTTTTTTGTAAAAATACCCAATCATGATGTTTTTGAAAAATTTCACTTTTTCGATTAGTATTAAAAAAAAAATCTTCACTAGGTTTAATTGGAATACTTTCATCCATATCGATGATTCCATATCAATTCGACAAATTTTTAGCAAAATCTTAGCTTTGTTTTTCTGATTTTTTGAGCCCACAAAAATAAATTAAATTGTGTTTTTTACACAGTTTAAAAAAATTATTAAGAAAAACACAATTTGTGCATATATTTAAATAGTTGTAACGTCGAGACCGAAAGTTGTACAGAAACATTTTTTTAATATATATTAAAAACCTTTAATAGTTTTTTGTAACACTTTTATGAAAAATTCTTCTTTTTTTTTAACCCAAAATTTTCAGTCACATTTTTCATAGTTTTCGCATTAAATTTTTTATCTTTTTATTATAGCGTCTTGTTAAGGCATCATTTATAAAGGCTAATACAAAATCTTAGGTTGGACCGCCAACGATTGCTTTTTTAAACGATTTTTTTAAAAAATGCCCCAAAAAGATTTCCTATTTTTATACCAAAAATTCTATATTTTCAAATATTTTTACAATTTTTACAAATATAAAAAAAAAATTTCTAAGTGAACTTGTTGTTTATTATGTTGATTTTATATGATTTAAATACAAATTCCAAATGTAATAACATAAGCATAAAGACTAAAGTAAAGCAAAAATACAACAACAAACATGAAAATATGAAATCGGAGAAAAACTGAGAAATTGACACTTAAAATCTCATCGCCTCTGTGGTGCAGTGCGCTAATGTAAGCTTTCACGGCGTATCACAAAGATTTCTGATAAAGCCTTTAGCAGGGCCGAAATTGCAATAAAATCAGCTAGTGATATTTTCCTTTTCATATTGAAAACGTTGTTGTTGTTGTTTCTTTGGAAAAATTCGTTAGAACAATTAATTGTTCTAACCTTGACTTAAGGCTCAAAAACGAATTTAAACTATCAAACAACTAGAATTTGTGTTTAAAATCAAGTATGGTTTAAACTATAAAACATTTAGAATTTGTATTTAAATCATATAAAATCAACAAAAAATTGGTTTTATAAATTCTTGTCTTTATTCGAATCAGTGGCGTAGATAGCTTTTGGTTGTGGGGGAAAAATATAATAACCTTAAAAGTATACCTGTGAATACCTGATAACTTGACTGTTTTGTGAAGCCGAATGTCATGTTCCACAGCCTTACTTTGTTGAAACGTCAAATAACGGTAGGTACGCAAAAAAATTATGGACTTGTTGAATTGAATCTTAATTGCATCTAAATAGAAAATCTTTAACATTCATTTTTTAAAAAAATTCTTTAAAAATAGCAATCGTTGGAGGTCCAACCAAAAATTTTGTGTTAGTCTTTAAATTTGATGTCTTAACACGACACTGTATTAAAAAGATAAAAATTTGTTGCGAAACCATGAAAAATATGACTGAAAACGTCACTGTAAATATGATTATCATTTTTTATAAAAGTGCTAAAAAAAATGCATCACCAAAAAGATCCATTGAAGGTCTTTAAAATATATTTGTTTCTGTACAACTTAAGATTTCGACGTTATAGCTATTTGAATGCATGCACAAATTGAATTTTTTAATATTTTTTGATATTTTGCACAGTGCATTTCTTTGAAAAACAATCTTAAATTAACAAAAATATTCGCAGAATTATACTTTTAAGAAGAATTTTTCACATAGATAGTTTCAAATTTTCAAAAACAGTGATGTTAGAAACGTGCTTGCTTTGACATTGATGGACTCAACGATATTTGGATTTCTGCAATTTTTTTTTTTTAAATATCAATAAGAAAAAAATGAAATACGTCAAAATAAAGCTCAACTAGGCACAATACATATTATTCCGATCGCTCGAAAATTTTAACGCATTTGGTTTGGGGTACAACCGCACACTTTAAGTAAAGAACACATTGAATTTAAAAAGAAAATGTTTTGAGCAGCCACTCTAATGTACACATATGAAATTTTTTGGTTATTGGAATATTTTCGATATATTTGCAGAAATATGCGTTCGAATGTAAAGTTAAAGAGAAACAAATGTACCATACATACATATTAAATTGAAAAGTTATTAAAAATTAAATCCAAAGGCATTAATTTGTACAACGCACGCAATCACCTCACTTGGGGCTTTTTGTTTTTTCCATAAGAACTTGTCATTTCCATAAGAACTACAACAAAACCTCTTTCTCTCACTGAAATTTTCCTTTAAAATATATTGCCAGATAAAAAGTCTAACGCAAGTGACTGCGTTCGTTTTACAAAATAAGGCCATTAATTTTAATTTAAAAATTAAATAATATACAATTAATTAATAATTACGCTAGAAGGACATTGAGAAAATATTTGAAATTTTTGTATTGAATTAAAAGTAGTTAGTTTAAAACTAGACCAAAGACATTAAAATATACTTTATGTGACCGAACTTCTTCGGGACCAACCCCAATTCCTACCTTTCCCTGCCCATGACGATATCAAATTCATTGTAAATATAGCAACAACAGTAAGTTTTAATGTTTACTGTTATTTTAGCTAAAAGTCAATTTGACAACGTGCATCTTTGAGTTCTACGCTTAAACATTTTTGTTGGTTTGAGATAAAGTTAAAGCCACCACTACTATAAGTAACGCCAAGGAACAACAATCAACCGTAACAATGGAAACTTTATCACCAACATCTTAATGTGCGTGCGCTTTTATGAGTCATTGGATCAACATTATCCTTGTCCTTATACAGCACGACAGTTCGTTATGCTTGTCCTCGTCGTCATTTTGTGACTGCAGTGAAGGACGATGTCAACAAGAACAACAGCAAAAACAACACAAACATAGATAGCAGGGTGTAGATGAGTTGGAGCTTCATTATTTAAACCCAAAGTATCATCTATGCGGCCCGTACTCATACCCACATTATGTATGCAACCAAAAGAAGACCATCACAAGCACACACACACACAACACTATCATAAAAATACTGAAACCGATAGATGGCTTTTTGAAGAGTCAAACACTTGATTTGAGCACGAATTAAGATACATTTAAACCAGTGAGCGACATTCTTAACACTAGCAAGCAAACATATACGGAAAAAATGCCGATCATTGATTAAAACGTGCGTGTATGTGTGTGTGTGTGTGTGTCTGTATGCTATGAGAGGGTGGAAGGGTTTTCGTGTTGTTCATTCACACATTTTCTAGATAAACTACTTTTGAACGGAAGCACCTGGCTGAAGAGCATCTATTTTAGGTAACTTTGTTCATGTCATTGTTGTTATCGCTATTGTTGTTTTTGTCACAGTAGCTGCTTTTAAGTAGTCGCTGCTCTTGAGAAATTCTGAGCAAAGCTACCAGAGTGGACTTCAAGGGAGCTTTATTGATGCAAGCAGCTAAATGTAAAACATTACTTACAGCCAACTTTAAGGCGAATGAATGAATGAATTACAAATGAAAGTATATAATATTAAAAGAACAGAAAAAGTAATGAATCCAAGAAAATCAAAGAAATCTTCGCAGCTTTTCAAACACAATGGAACATTATTCTTTGACGAAAACAACAAAACCAGCAACCTACAAACAAATGAGTAGCTTTTGGAGCAGTAGCCACAAAGTATGCTTCACTTTTGTTGCTCTTGGGCTCTTAGAGCTCATGCCAAACTCGAGCTTATGCCAGCAACGTTGCGCGGCGACAAGCTCACTTTCCTTGTCAGCAGCGAACAATTGGCTGTGTTCAAAGGACATTGTTGAAGTAGTATCGTACACATATCTCCTACCATCAAACCTAGACGTCATCTCAGGCATTGTTCTCGATAGTTTTTTTCCTTTTTTCTTTCTTTCGTTCTTATATTTGGTATTCATGCTCCACTGCTCCGCTTTCTTATCTGCTCCCAACTTTTCTTGTTTATTTTTTGTTTTTTCCATCCATTATCTTTCAGTTCATTTATCATACACGAAATAATATCAAATTTACAACAACTCGCTTAAATTAAATTCAAAGTGCTACACCAAAAAAAAAAAAAGAGAAAGAAAAAATCAACAAAATGTAACAAAAAAAAACCTAGCAGCAGAAAAGATTTAACAGCAGTGTCGGAAAATGCAAGAAAAACGAATGAAAATGCTGCACGAATGCCAACTCGGAATGATGAATGGTTTTCTTACGAACGTTTTCTTGCATTTGAATTGATTGGCAAAAGCAATTTGAATTCAGTCCAAAAGAAAAAGAGATAAAAAAATGTAAAAGAGAAATTTCAGAGAAAGCAGGAAAATTTCAAGAGAGTTAAGAACGAGAAAAGGGTTTTGTGGTGGCGGGTGTCAATCGTTTGGCCCAAAAAATTCTAAATGAAAAATTTGTTGTATGTATGCATGACAAGTGCAAGAGTAACGAGCATGGCCAGCAAAAAATAATGGGGCCAAAAAAATGCCAAAGAAAAAAAAAGCAGAAAGCAAACATATGGCAATCACTCCTTGCAACGGGTGGGAGCTTTGCAGGCAAGGACACTACAAATAGCATACATTTTACACAATTTATCAATACATATAAATAAGCAAGACGCAAGTACATTGCAATTTGTATCAGGATATATTAAAGGTTTGCTCTATAATCCTTGCAGCACTCTTTTGCATGGTGGCAGGCATTCAAAATAAAATGCAAATTTAATTTAAAAACCTACAAAAAATAAGCAACTCCATTTTTATTCCAAATCTATGTTGATAAAAATTTGATTTTTTAGTAATTTTTATTAAATGGTAGTATATTTTTTATAATTAAATTGTGACCTTTTTCATGTTTTGCAAGGTTATGTTTTTATGAGCTTTAGATCAAGTAATTTTATGAAAGACAGCAAACACCAACAACAACAACTCTGCACAAAATCAATCACATAGCGGAATAAGTATAGTACAGTATATTTATAGATAGATAGTATATTTTGATGTTTCTATAATAGACAATATTTCAAAAATTTCCCTTTACTTAACAATAAAAGAAGTGTGGAAAATCAGAAGCACCTTTTATGTAATTGAATAAGACAACTTTTCGTTTAACAAGATCTGGAAAAATTAAAAAAATCTTATAAAAATTAGCCAAGATATAAAATTTAAGCGAATTAAATGCCCAAAAATTTCAGAAGTTTTGATATTTTTAATAATAATAGTATAGTATAGTATAGTATAGTATAGTATAGTATAGTATAGTATAGTATAGTATAGTATAGTATAGTATAGTATAGTATAGTATAGTATAGTATAGTATAGTATAGTATAGTATAGTATAGTATAGTATAGTATAGTATAGTATAGTATAGTATAGTATAGTATAGTATAGTATAGTATAGTATAGTATAGTATAGTATAGTATAGTATAGTATAGTATAGTATAGTATAGTATAGTATAGTATAGTATAGTATAGTATAGTATAGTATAGTATAGTATAGTATAGTATAGTATAGTATAGTATAGTATAGTATAGTATAGTATAGTATAGTATAGTATAGTATAGTATAGTATAGTATAGTATAGTATAGTATAGTATAGTATAGTATAGTATAGTATAGTATAGTATAGTATAGTATAGTATAGTATAGTATAGTATAGTATAGTATAGTATAGTATAGTATAGTATAGTATAGTATAGTATAGTATAGTATAGTATAGTATAGTATAGTATAGTATAGTATAGTATAGTATAGTATAGTATAGTATAGTATAGTATAGTATAGTATAGTATAGTTTATAATGAATAATGGATAGTGAATAAATAAAATGTAACACAAAATGAGTAATGGATAAAAAAACATTCTAAAATTCCTTGTAATTTGCATTCATTGAATAGCATATTTAATTCATATAGAATTAAAAAACGCTATTCATAGTTTTGAATAGCGAAAATAAATAATTTTTTAAAATTTAACGTGAATTAAAAATTTTTTATGAATCAATTTCGCATTCATTGAGTGGATTCTAATGTCGTTACTCAATTGTATTGAAAATTTTTAATATGAATGCAGATTTTACAGCTCTTTGGTCTCAACGATGTATATATCACGATGTTGTCTGTATTTAATCAAGACGATATTTTTTAAAGGCTCTCGTCATTTGTGGATAAATTCCTGGCTTCTGTGTCTTTAATTTTATAATTTAACCCTCGAATCCTAAATGCAACAAATTTCATTTTTGTCACACACTCTGTTCAACTAAGAAACAATTTTGTTCTGCGCTGCTCCAATGTGCACTGATGCAGTCTTATTTAGTTGAAGTTATACAGCAGAAGCAATTACATCCCTGCCTGATTTTTTTCTGATCTGAGTTTTGACAGCATCACGTGCTTTAAATAAATTTTCGTTCCTTTATCTCTATAGCATACGATTTACAGTTTGTATCGCCATATAATACAATGACGTAATGGACGTTAAGTTGTAGCAGCTTAATGCTTATGGGTGTGTTATTAAAGGCTATGGTGTGTTTATCCTTGGCTGATGCATCGGATGATGCAAAAGTCAAAGGCTCAAGTTCTTCAAGCCAGACGCGGCAACGTTGATCAAACAAACAAATCATTTTCATTGATGTGGTAAACACACGCACATTCGTTATACTTAACGTCGATTTAAGAGCATTTAAAGAGTAAGCTGAATTAAAGAGCGACCAGAGCTATATAAAACGGCAAAATACAAATTTTTTCTTGCAGAAAATGTTTGGTTTCGAAAAGAATGTTTTTAAAAACGTATCTATCCAATGATTCGAGACTATATTTTCCCAGTAAAATGGTCACCTTAAGTATAATGCACATCAGCCAACATTTGTCGTCACAGTCAACACACAGTAAAAACTCTAAAATAAATTTCTACTCATTCACATATGAATGAATGTACATTAAGGTGGGTTACCAAGAAAAATTTGAAAAGGCCGGCCCTTATTTGAAAGCTTATGTTAAGAGGATTTTAGTACCATAATTTTTTTTTTTGTGGACCCAAAAAACTCCCAAAATGGTATTTTTTGTATAACGGTTCCACACGAAGATGAACCGAAGGCTAAAGACCAAAAACGGAGACAAACTTCACCGAAACGTTAATTCGCTGCAACTTTTTTCCTACGAATGATATTAAGAACTTGCTTCACAAAAATTGAATGATTTTTAATGAACTTCTAAAAAAAAATAATTGGAAGTTTTGGGGGTATTCGGGAAAAAGACAAGAAATTGAAATATCTAGTCAAAGATGAAATCGTAGGTAAAAAAATTGTAAGTACACATTGTTGTCAATATTGAGATTTATCCAACAAGATATTTTATTTTACGATTGCTTAAAAAATGGTGAAGTTATACAAAAAATACCACTTTGGGCTTTTTTTGGGTCCACCAAAAAAAAAAAAAATTTCCATGGTACTAAAATCCTCTCGACATAAACTTTCAAATGAGGGTCGGTCATTTCAAACTTTTTTATTTTCCATAATGTACACCTTAATGTGACCCACCTTAATGTACATATGCTACTTCAAGGGTTCTTTTGTTCAACGGGTTGCAGTAAATATCCTTTATAAACGATAGACGAAAAAAATAGTTTCACTTACAGATAGATACACATTTGTAGTTATATATGCAAAGCGACATTAATACAGATACAAATATACAATTAAACGTCACAAAAAATTATGGTAAACGATTGTAAAAACGAGACGCCCAGCAAAGAGCGATATCACATAGCAAACGCAATATTTAAAATGAATAGTACCTATGTGGATCAAATAGATAAAAAGATACAAAGCTTAAAAAACAAAATTATGCAAATTCAGCAGCAGGCGGCATGCTTTGCTATGTTATGTTCTGCTGCCTTTTTGCCAGCAAACATCAGTTAAATGAAGAGGATTATGAGAATATCAGACCGGAAACAATTTTTTGCTGTGGTTATATTGCATGATTTCCACAATGTGTGCAAAAGTATTAGTGTGTTTCGAGTTGTCTTCTCCAAAATCTCTCTCGATATCCATTCTGTCAGTGTTCTGGCATTATAGTATTGCGATGCATATTTTGAATACAATACTGTTCTACAGATACAAAAAATATAAGCTTATGAATTTTAAGCTCCAGCTGAAAAAATTCTTTCTAAAAGTACATATATACATCACTGTCTGACACAGTGGCGGAGTTAGGTATTCTGCCGCCGTAGGCCCGAGGTTAGCGCCGCCTCTAACATATTTAATTTTTTTCTTACAATAGGACAAAATTATAAAAATTGTAAATGAAAAATTGATGATTACCTATTTCGATTACAACATTGTTTTTAATAATTCTAAAATAAATTATTATTTTGAAATTATTATTTTCTTAGAATAGAATTTGAATTTAATGTCAAATAAGTTCATGAAGCAACAGGTTGCAACAATAACAAGTTTTTTCATTTGAATTGTATATTTTATTTTTTACACACAGTTGCTAGTAATTTAAACCAAAAAATATTAAATAAAGATTTTCATTAAGTGCTCGTTCGAAATAATTTATTACGTCATCATAACAGTTTGGACATTTATGTCCAAACTTAATCCTACGCTACCCTCCAAGCAGTTGTGGGCAAACTTAAAAGGTATCGGTATTTGCAGCAAAAACTCTGTAGTTTGCGATCTAGACCCCAATCAGTTGAATGATTATTTTGTCACTAATTCTTCATCAACTGAAACTCAACAAACTGATGACAATAATAATAGTTTTGATCCTGAGTCTTCGAACGCATTTCGGTTTAATGCTGTAAGTGAATTGGATATAGCTAACTGTATAAAGAAAATAAAATCGAATGCATCTGGGGAAGATGGAATCTCCATTAGGTTTATAAAGCTTATTTTACCACATGTTCTTAGTCCGCTCGCCCATATAATAAATCACTGCTTTACCACCTCATGCTATCCTGAGATTTGGAAAGTGGCGACTATTATTCCTATAGCAAAAAATCCCAATGCTTGCAACCCATGCGAGTTCCGTCCAATAAGCCTCTTGTCCTCGGTGTCTAAAATATGTGAATCGCTCATGGCGCAACAGATATCCCATCATTTAAGTCTTTTAAACCTCATGTCGCATCACCAGTCTGGTTTTCGGCCTGCGCACAGCTGTTCCACTGCTGTGGTCAAAATACTGGATGATATAAGAGTACATTTCGATAATGCTGACTTGACATTGCTCTGCTTGCTGGACTTCTCCAAAGCATTCGACACCGTCAGCCACTCTATTCTCTGCAAAAAACTAGCTCAAAATTTTCAATTTTCAAAATCTGCGGTCCGTTTGCTAAGGAACTATCTAGTAAGTAGGTCTCAAAGAGTGCGTGTGGGCCAACATTTTTCTATGCTAAAAAGCACTACTAGCGGAGTACCTCAAGGCTCTGTTCTTGGGCCATTACTATTTACAATGTTCATAAATGATATTTTCAGCAAGTGCCAACACGTCACTATGCATGCATATGCAGATGATCTCCAATTGTACTTATCCAGACCAATTGGCCTGGTTGAAGATCTATGTGCTAGAGTTAACGAGGACTTAGCTTTGGTGTCTAAATGGGCAGATGAGAATATGCTCACGTTGAACCCCACGAAATCATTTGTTTTGCCTATATCTAAAACTCCATATTACCATGATGATTTGCCTCCAATTTTACTTAATACCGTTAAACTGAAACTTGTAAGTAAGGCCAAAAATCTTGGTTTTCAAATAAATTCATTCCTTGCCTGCGATGATCACATCAACTCATGCGTAAAAAAAGTATATTATCTTCTACGTAATCTCCGAATGACATCCGGTTTTGTGCCAGTTGAAACAAAAAGAAAACTTGTATTGCAGTTGATTATGCCGATCATAACATACTCTGAGGTCGTGTACTGCAAACTTGGCTCTCGGTCCCTACATAAGCTCCTGGTAGCTTTTAATAATGCAGCTCGCTATGTATACGGTCTTAGAAAGTTTGATCATATCTCTGTCTATTGTAAAAAATTACTTGGTCGTGACTTACCTAGTTACCTTGAAGCTAGAAATTGCATATTCCTACACCGAATTATCTATACACGTAGTCCTACATATCTTTTTGAGAAGTTGGAGTTTTGCAGGTCAAGTAGAAATATGAACCTCATTATCCCAAGATACAATTTCCTTAACTCCAGTAGATTGTTTTTCGTCAGTGTTATTAGGTCATGGAATTCATTACCTAATAGTATTAAAAACGTTTCTAATAAAATTAACTTTAAGCATTTAATTTTCAAACACTTTTCTTAACTTCAAATTTCTCTCCTTACTCTTTCTTGTTCTTCTCTTATTCTCTAATTACTTTTTAAGGAATAATTATTCATTGCTTAAATTTTTGAGTTTAAATTTTAGTCTTTTTAAGTAATATTGTTATTGGCAGCATTACGTAACATTAATTTGCATTTCGTGTCTTAAATGTTGTTATATCCAATGTTAATTCGGCATGCAAAAGAATATTCTTATATGTCAACAAGTTTTTTAAATAAAAATAAAAAAAATAAATAAATAAAATAACTAATTTTTATACCAGATTTGCTTCAATATTTGATAAGGACAGTGCATTTAATTGCTACTCATAGTTGTTCATAAGTAGTCTTTAATTCGTTTGAATGTAGAAAATTAGCGTTTTTCTGAACAGTCTTCTTTTTTTTTCTCTGCCTCTTATTCTTCAGAGAACTTGGGCGTTCTTTGAATGAGTATGAATGTAAAATGTCGTCCGTAAATGAGTGGATTGGGTTATGTGTCAACGAAAGAAGGTTGTTTATAAAAACCAGAAACAACGTTGGCAGAAGATCGAACAGAATAGTTTTGACACGAGTGCTTTATGAGCGACACTTGGTCAAACGGCCTTTTATATATCCAGAGCAACCACCTTGTTCTCTCCGAAAGAGTGAAAAGAGTGAGCGCATTGGTTCCATTTTTTGGCTAAGAACGCTTTAAAGTCACCAGCAGGCCCTACGGAAACCATATTGACGATCACTGAGCAGTTGGTTTTGCTCCAGATAGTTCATAGTGTTAAAGTTTATTACGCTCTCGATAGCTTCGATCTCTATATCGCAATGGGTCGGCAGCTTGCAGGGTTTGTGGCATCACCATTTTTAGAAATACTCCTGTTCTGTATGAGCTGTTGAAAGGGTTGTGCAGCGAAGAAGCACACATTTTAAGCACAATTGGCGGTATGCTATCAGAACCAGAAGCTTTGTATATTTTTGTTCGAAAGTAAAATTCTTGCATTGCAGACGATCTACCCTCAACAAAGGGCAGTGGCTGATTGCTATCCGAGCATTTTCTGCAAATAATCCAGCCAATAGGTTAGCTTTATCAGCCAGTAAAGATAAAGAGTCAGTAAAGATTTGGCCATCTTTAAAAGAGTTGGAATCGACGACAATGTCTGATTCTTTACTCTTTTAACAAATGTCCAACAATTTTTGCACATTTTGTGGCAGAGAAGAAACTTTTTCGAATGCAAGTTTCGTGGAGAAACTTTTCACCTTTTAAAATTACATTGCAGCTATTCCCTACTTCGTTGCGATGTCTTTTGTTATCAGTATTTTTGTATGAATGCCAATTCTGAAAGGCTTCCTCGGTAGACATGACTGCAATCTTGAAAGTCTCATTAAACATGAGTGATCTTTTGGTTTAATGTTTCTCATCTTATTGGGAATGAAAGACCGCTTACCCATTAAAATATTTCTTATACCATGACAGTGCGGAATTCTCATTTCTATCAGCGAACCATAATTTCTAATTGAAGTTGTGATCAAAATTATTTAGCGCAGCCCAATTTGTATTTCACATAAAACCTTACAATCCTCTTCGAAAGTTGTAAGTATTGCAAATGAAAATCAATATTTTAAACAAATTTCAGCAATAAAATAATAATTAGGACGACTCTTAAAAAAAGAGGGAGTAACTTGCTCTTTTATCCCCAGTTAGTTTTGCCCCTGCTTCCGATGCGCAAACTGCGATAAGCATTTCAACAAGCAGAAATAGTAGAGATGATTTCATGAAATGCCACTCCATGGCCAAGTTATTTTACTTGAAAAAACACAACTAAGGAGCTTTTTCGTATGTGCGTTATTTCGTTCGTTATTTCGACAAGAACCAATCCAACAACAATTACAACAACATAAGTAGCTACTAAAGCATTTTATGCATGAATTTTCTAATACAAAAGTCTTAAGTTTTTTAATGAAAGAAAGGACAAAATCCGAAGTTCGATATTAGTTTCATTCGTCACATAACTGATATTTTGGCAAATACTTTTTCTTTGTACAATGAATATTAAAGGCTTACCGTATGCATCAAAGTGTGAAGAAAAATGCTACATGTGCTCGGAAAGCTTTGTGAAAAAGACCTCCATACAAATCGCGCTGTAAGACAAAATTCTACGTCAAAAGTAATATAGAAAGTATATTGATCATTTAAAAGATGTTGTGTAGATACATTACTAAATTGTATTCAAAATTAAATTTATTGAATAAATGCAATTACCTATGTCAAGGCATATTTACGATAGAGGCCAGAATTATGAAAATACAATTCATGGTTTATGCACCACGACAATGCACCATCTCACACTTTACCCATTGTATGAAAGTATTTAACCAAAAAAAATTTATAATAAAGTTGGTGATTATTTTGAAGTTGATAAAATAAATATTTAAGAATAAGTAACCGTTGTTTTTTTATCTGCACAGTCCGGTTCAATTTGGAACAAAAGGTATGTCAAGGCATATTTACCCGAAAATTTCTTAAAATTATGACTACTTTTGAGAGAGGAAATTAGATTTATAATAAATTATTTCTCACAAAATTTCACTTAATCTTAGTAAAAACCCACATTGACGATACACAAATTATTTTTTTTTCAATTTTGATGTACTGTAACTTGGTAAAAACCAATCTTCGACCAGACTTCGTTCAAAATTTACAATGTTAAGTTTTTTGAGCCGAGGAATTAGTTTTTGGCATCAGTTTAGAAAAAGAAACCAACTTTTAAGGAAAGAAAGGTTTAAGCGTAGGACCATTGCCCGGCCAGGATTTGAACCCGGGTCCCCTGGGTGACAGTCAAGCGCGCTACCACTGGACTATCGAGGCTGCCCGTTTAGGCTTGCTCCAGTACAAAATTTTGAATTATTTCACAGAAGAAAAACATATCCCCAGATTTGTTTTTTGTCGTTTAATAAAAAAATCTACGTTGAAACATAGTTTCATCAAATCGGTCCAAAGTAATATGCACTGCTCTTTAAGTATCCTAAATTATCTTTTATCTGATTTTGGACGGTTTAAAAGAGTTTGAAAATTACGTTCTGAGTTTGAAATTCTGGCCTCAAGATCTCGTAGCCGCACGAAGTATTTGCTTGATATAAACTTTGGCGACGTATACATCAAATAATCATTTTCGTATCTCAAAATAAACATTTTATTTATATGAGTTAATTTTTGTGTGTGTATTTATATGAAAAAGTATGAAATCATTTAGTGTTTCTTAATAAATTCTTTATAAACAACATTATTTACGGGTCTTTCAGTTGGACTGAAGGTCGAATGTTATATATGAATGTAAAATTGCACAAAAAATATGGTAGTGGGGAACATTTCCGCCGCTTCTAAAAATATAACTCTTTTATAATTGTATCATATTTTGTAGAATATAAAGGACTTTTAAATTAAAGTGTCAACTGCACTGGACTATCGAGGCTGCCCGTTTAGGCTTGCTCCAGTACAAAATTTTGAATTATTTCACAGAAGAAAAACATATCCCCAGATTTGGTTTTTGTCGTTTAATAAAAAAATCTACGTTGAAACATAGTTTCATCAAATCGGTCCAAAGTAATGTGCACTGCTCTTTAAGTATCCTAAATTATCTTTTATCTGATTTTGGACGGTTTAAAAGAGTTTGAAAATTACGTCATAAGAACTTTGTAATAACTTATAACATTTCTCGTAATAATAAATCTGTCACTTTTATTAATACATACATTTTTCCATCGAACCTTTTCGATTGCATCATAATGAAAGGAATGCTGTTATGATGTAACAATTTAAATAAATTTTACCATAGTTGCGCACACCCACAACTTAACACTATCAAGTTTGAATAGATGTGTGTGTATTAAAGCGCTCAAAAAATAAAATATGTGATTAATAATTATTTTGCGCTTCAAAAGCATACCATAACATTGTAGTGGAAAATGGAGTGACTTTCGTGGCATTGGTTTTAATGGTCCCATGAGCGATGGGTAGAGAATTCCACACATAATGTAGAAATCTCCTCCTAGAATTTGGGAAAAGGTGCTTAAAATTAAAGCACTCCATAAATTAAAAAGCTCTGTCGTACTTTTCAGTAAGTGTGTCTATGCGAGTATGTGTATGCATGAGTGTATGTGTGTGCGTGGTTGTTTAAATGATTGCTTTTGAATGTTATAAACGAGTACTTTTTTATTTGATGTCTACATTTCTCTGCTGCTAATGTTTAATGTCATCTATTAATTTGATTTTGCGATGTTTTTGATTTGAAACATCATCAACAAAAGCAACAATATAGTAAACGACAGCAAAATGAAGACAACAAAATCGTCATTATCATTGATGAATTATTAAGTGCATACAATAATGCCCAAAATGGCTACATAAGCAGCGTAGAGTACCTCATTAATATGGAGTTTATGGGCAACAACATGTCATATACTAGTGCGTTGATGTGCAGCTATGCAAAGTTGGCATTTGCATGCGCGTGTGTGTCTCTCTGTGTGTGTAAATATGCTGTTTAATTTCTACGCTATAGATATGGAATAAATTAAGCAGCTCGCAATCTTCTTCTATGTATCAAGAAGTGTATAAAATCAATATATAACTTGTTATGGTCATTTTGAACAATTTAAGATCAAAGATTAAGCTATGTTCTTTATAAGTTTCCATAAACATTTTAAAACATCACCTTAAAACATATTCATCCAACCTACTTACCCAACCTCCTCACCTGCTTCACTTATTGTCCCTTTATGAAAACGATAAAGCGTTAAATTTCCTTCTTTTATTCGTCAAACTAACTAAGCGTTGCCATTTCTTGTAATTTTTTTATTTCATTTTCATTTTAACTTTCATTTCCTTTTCCGTTTATTTGTTAAATTAAAATTGCCTAATTAACCGTGCGCTTTGTTGTCTTATTCTAGCAATAATATTCTATTACCTGCTATTTTTCATCTCTTTCATTCTTTCTATTTATTTCCTTTTTTTGTTCATTTCAGGTCCAGAAGATGTGCTGAAATTCCTCGGAAACGAAAGTGTCGTGGATCACTTTAAGCTGGTCACAAAGGATGGCAACAGTCTGCTTGTTGGTGCCAGGTAAGAGTTCACAGCAAAGGATAGATATAATATAAAAAATTTTAACATAGCAAAAAAATAAACATAAAAAGCTTGATGACAACAACAAAAAAAGCAACAACAGGAAACGCACTTGAAGTGTTCACTGCTGGGCACCATTTCCGCTTTTGTTATTGTCGTTATTCAGCTCCTCGTTGTCGTTCGTTATGCACCGTCAACTTTTGTATTTGCTAAGGACAAAGTGAATATTTTTAAGCTACTTCCTGACGTCCTGCTAGTTTAAGTTTGTGCTTGTTCTAGCGATTGTTGTTTGGGAACAGTTCTTGTTGTAGCTGTCTTTGGGTCAAATGAAAAAGTTGCTCAAGTATAGAAGTCATGGAGTTTCGGTAGCACGTAAAGCTAACGTTAATGCCAACGCATTTTAAAAGTAAACTTTGCCGTTATTTTTATTTTGTATTTGTTTTTTTTTTAATGTTATCCATGAGGTTTGAAAGTATGAGGCGGAATATAAAAACGAAAACATAGTTTGGCGAAATAAAACTAAAAACAAGACCGTATTCATTATAGATGCACACCTTATGAATTTTTAAAGTAGGCAAAGACGAAATGCTCATAGCTGACGTCATCCTATGGTAAATGTGTTTATATAAATTTTTATCGATATTTTTTCGGTCTGTAATTTTCTCGTTTTTCATTACACATATCTTGGCTTATTGTTTCTGAAAATTCAATGTGGCATATAAAGAATGACACACAGAAAATTGCACAATCAGGATTTCTGTTTGTTTTTTTGTTCTTTTTTCATTTGATTAAATAACGTTACACACCGATTCTGAAAAATATTCCAAAAAAGTGAAGTGTAAAATAAGGATACGAATTTTTTAATTTGAAATTTGATTAATATTCAATTATTTTTATCATAGTTTTTACGTTTCTTTAAAAAAAATCTGAATTCTTTATGAAATACGTAACGAAAGTCTGACACTGTATATAAGAAGTGCGCACGTAAATAGATTAACGAATTTAAATGTGGTATTCGTATTTAATGTCAGTTGTTATTGAAATAATTTATTTACATTTTTGTGACAATCTTTGTGCAAAATCAATAATCAAAAAGAAGTTAGAAAAGCAATAGTTCAAATTTTACAAAAGAAATTCCAATTGGAAATTTAAACGAGTTGCAAAAACAGTTAAGTCTCCCGACAAACTGTTTCTCGCATCTTGAAGAACTTTAAGAAAACCAGCAGTGTTGACAGAAAGTCTGGATCTGGAAGAAAAAATGCATAAGGAGATGTTGAGAAGGCGAAGCAAGTTTCTGGAATCTTAAACAAGATTCATTGGTATTTCATCAAGAATTAGCACTTATTGAGAATTGTTCGGAAGTATTTGTCCGAAAAATAAAACCTACAGCTGACCCCAGATCATATAAGGTTCAAAAGTTCCCGATCAGAATGCTTAATATCAAGGCAAAAACCCGATGCTACATTTTTTACGTGCACACTATTCGACCGTATCGAAAAAAATATGCCGCACACCATCTATTCTAAAGAATTTTTGAAAGACAATTTCGAAAAAAAAATTTTACCGTTCGTAGGGGTCGCGCATTTAAATTTTTCTTCATATCTTCGGCATTTACAGTCTGATCATAAAATACGATATCTCAATGTTTTTGTTTTGAGGAGTCCTACTTGCATTAGCGCTAAAGGTTATTAGGGTCAAGCACCCCGTTCTAGTAGTTCCCCACAAGATACCGGTTTCTTCTATCGCAAAACTCATCAAACATTTGCAAAGAAAGAAGTGTACGACGGAGTTCAGTGTGAACAGGGCCTTATTTCAAAAATGCAAAAATGCAGAACTAAGCCATGTGTAATTTAAAGAAATGTCACAAAGTTTTACAGTTCCATATCTACGCGGTGCAGAGTAACCCGTGTTTTTTTGAATTTTCACGATCGTTCTTGTAATTTTAAGATGGAGTTACGTAAGCCTTTTATCAAACAGTATTATATTTCTTTCAGCAGCTAACAAAATTAATTGCACTTTTGACATGTGCTATTAAAATTAATTTATTACTAGTTCAACACAATCAATTGCATTTTCGTATCTCAAAATAAACATTTTATTTATATGAGTTAATTTTTGTGTGTGTATTTATATGAAAAAGTATGAAATCATTTAGTGTTTCTTAATAAATTCTTTATAAACAGCATTTACGGGTCTTTCAGTTGGACTGAAGGTTGAATGTTATATATGAATGTAAAATTGCACAAAAAATATAACTCTTTTAAAATTGTATCATATTTTGTAGAATATAAAGGACTTTTAAATTAAAGTGTCTAATAGATTATCTAATTGAAACTATTCAAAAAAGTTTTTAAAATTTTTGCCGAACGCAAGGTTTTTTTTAAATTTTTCGACATGTATTCGACATTTACAGTCTGATCTTAAATAATGATCTCTAAAGGCCATTGGAGGTCATGGACCTCGTTGTAGAACTTACCAAATATCAACTTCTACAACATGTATTTCAAAAATAAGAGTCATACGTATTGTAATGGTTTCCTGCTTGAAACAGTATTCACTTTTATTGGTGTTGGTTTGCGGTTATAAGCAAAGGACACCGGACTGTATTTTAGACCCAAGCATGACTCAAAATTCAACAAAACCATTCAAGACTCTTTTCGCGATCCATAGTGGCATAGCGGGTGCACGTACTGGCAAAGGCTATGACTCGTCGGCGTTGGGGGTGAGTTTTTGCTATCCTACTATGGAAGTCTTGAAACAAAGAAACTACGTGCAAGCGGAAATGTTACTAAATACATAGAATTGAAAAAAAAATAATTTAAAGTAACCAAACAATAATTAAAATGAACTGGAACTAGCTGAAACTAAAGCAAAATTTAAAATTCCCATCTTAACCCATCTTAACTGTTTTGGAATCAGATGTTATGATTCCTGGTTTACCCGCCCAGCCATGGTTTTCAATCTGTTAGTCATAATTTTTTTTATTGAAAACCCCACTACTAATAACGATGCCCGGCGTTAGGTCATGTAAAACAAATTTACACCATCATACTCATTCCTACACCTATCTAAATCAATATGCTATTAAAAAAACTTTTTTTTTTTTGTGTTGATAACTAAAGTACAAGATTATTGTTTTATTCACATTAATTTTAAATTATTAATTTTAAAGCAGAATTTAATTTAGTTTAAAATATAGTTTTTTTTTAATAGAAATTATATTTAAGAATATATTTTCTTCTAAATTTCAATGAGAATTTATTTTAATAAAGAATTTATAATACATTGGGCTTAAAAATTATTTCTACATTTTATTTAGTTTACACAATGGTTACAAGTTGATTGTAAATAAACAGTGTGTTAGGAAAAAAAAATCTACCAGAAGGGACAACATGAATATAGTGAAGTAGAAAAGTCAACGACCTTTGTCCGCTTTACATATGAAAGGAACACATGAGATTTGAAATCAAGATAATTTACGAAGAATTTGTGCTGTTTATATGGTCTTTCTTTTTTTCTTTTTTTTTTGTCATAATGAAAACAAAGCTATATATATCTATTTCACTTTTGCTCAATTTAGTAACAGGTGATCAGTCAATCAATTCATTGTTATAGGAACAATGGAAACGAAACACGTGGTATAGAATTTTTTCTTAGTTTTGTATTTTTTTGTTTTCCGAATACCAAAGAGTTTTTATGGGAACGCGATGTAACTGAAACATAATTGAGCATAAGTATTGAGTGTAATTGTATAGAATGCGGTAAAAACGGAACACTTTTATATTAATACGATATGAGCGCAATACTTGAAAGACCATTATTAAGTAGTTCCTTGAGAATGGGTGAAACAACTATATTAATGCATTAATTTCTTTATATATTCGTTTCGTTTTTTTTTTTTCGAAAAGGTAAATAATTTAGCAGCAAGCTTTTATTTCCTGCTAGCTGGTATTTTATTGTTATTGTTGTAATTTATCATAAGCTACCATTAATGCAACGAAATATAAATATCGTAAATTTTTCTTCTTCTTCGTTTTTTTTTATTTTGTTATTTTTTTGTATTTGCCGATTAATGAAGCATTATGATTAAAAATAACCTTTAATATCAACTACTAGATATGATAGATATGATAGATTAAGTTGTTAAATTAAATATACTAATTAACTTTATAATTACATATATAATTTAAATAAAATATCAAAAAGAAAAGACACTTACTTAGACATCCGAGCTGCAGGCCTGAGTCGATGCTGAGTGAAGAGCTGAATTTGGGGCTAAAGATAATGTATTAAACTATATATTTAGCTTAATCTTACGCAAAAGCGGCTTGACTTTTCGGTATTTTGTTTGTTTTTTTTTTTTAATTTCTATATATTTTTCTGAAATTACACTTTATCTTTAATGATAATGCTTGATTATTACATTTGGTTAATTTCTTTTTGGTGTTTTTTTTTTCTTTTCTTTCTTTTTAGTCACTATTTTGAGTATGAAACTTTATATTTTCGGATCTAAACTCTTTTGGTTACTGAGTTTTCCGTTTAACCAGAACTTAATTAATCACCTTTAATTTAAGCAAATTTCTATATGAATAAACATTTATTTAGTTATTTTTTTTATTTTAACGAGCTTATTTTAACGAGCTTATTTTAACACGTCCGTTCATTATTATTTCTGCGCGTGGACTATTTTGTGCATCTAATTTTATTTTCTCTAAATTTTTTTTTTTTTTTTGGTTACTTATATTTGGTCACTTATACACATTCATTTGTCCACTTGCACTATTAGTAGACACAACTGGAATATGCTGACAAAAGATGATCAGGAGCCCAGCACAACTATTAACCTCCTAGTCCTTGCTAATATATTTCCCACGTCAAGCTTTAATAATCTGTCCAGTTCAAATCAATGCAAGATAATGAATTTCTGTGGCGCTGTGGCTGACAAAATAAATAAGCCAATGATAAGGTCCTGATCCCCTACAAAATATTATGTGTTAGAACAAATTCTAGCAAAATTGATTTTTTTTTTCTTTTTTTTTATTGGTTAAAATTAAAATTTACCTTAATAAAGTAAGGGGATCGTAGCCAGCTACACCAATTTTTAGGGTTTTCCTTGATTTCTGATGTCCTTAAAATTTTGGTTTCTTTCTTTAAAAGAATTCCGAAATATAACTTGGTATTAAACAGGAATTTAAAAAAGTTGTCTTTACGCTTTGGAGTGTCGATCAAAATGGCCGAGAAATTTCATAATTTATATGAGTAAACCTGCTTCTTTGCTATTTGGTTTGATCCTCGTGTATTTTGGGACATATGAAGGTGTTTTCGAACTATTTATTGGGTTTAAGCAAAAGGCTAGAGGAGGATCACTATAACAGGTTGTTTTATGATCAAACATTGGAGACTTCAAATGAAACTATTATAAACCTTTATAAATGAAGTAAAACATTCAAATATAAAAAGTGACCAGATTGTCAAAACAATAAAAAAAAATTTGTAAATTTATTTTTCTTTTTAGCAAGAAATTTCAAGGTATATAAAATAAATATTCAATGAAATTTCCTATCCATTACAGTATCTATATCTATCTTCTATTCTATACTATTATATAAAATTGAAGTAAAAATTTAAAGTTACGACCTTACTCCAAAAGTATTGGGCCGATTTTTATGAAAAAAATTTTAAAATATAGAATTTGTGTTACAGATTTAATTAGGAATATTTGTCTTTCGAAATTTTAATAATAAGTGTATTTAATTAAGGCATTAAGTTTTTTAAGATATCATCCCAACTGCCAAGCATTGCTTATTCGTTGTCTTTTGACGCGTTTGTGTTGCGAGTTTTAATTAACTCCATGTTTCTCTCTTTTGTTCTCTTTCTCTTCGTGCTCAGCTAGCACAGCTCAAATAAAAAACAGATATGCCCAGTGATGTTACATCAAATTTGTCTGAATACTGTACTGTAAATTTTACTGTTTTTACAATAAAATTACTTACTTACTTACTTAGTTGGCGCTACAACCGTATGTCGGTCTTGGCCTCATCTAAGAATTTGTGACAGCCATTTCTGTCTTTCGCTTGCTGGCGCCAGTTGGAAATTCCAAGCTTCGTCAGGTTGTCCTCTACTTGGTCTTTCCAACGAAGATGCGGTCGTCCTCTTCTGCGTTGACCGCCGCTGGGTACCGAATCGAATGTTTTCTTCACTGGAGCATCGTCTTTCATGCGCTGAACATGACCAAGCCAGCGAAGCCGCTCGATTTTTATGCGCTTGACTATGTCGATGTCAGCGTACAGCTCATACAGTTCATCATTCCACCGTATTCGGTACTCGCCATTGACGCAGATTGGTCCGTAGATCTTACGAAGAATCTTTCTCTCGAATGCTCCTAAAGTCTTTTCATCTAAACTGCTCAGCGTCCAGGTTTGTGATGCGTAAAGTAGGACGGGCATGATGAGCGATTTATAGAGCGTGATTTTCGTTCGTCGAGAGAGGGCTCTGCTTCTCAATTGCCTACTGAGCCCAAAGTAACACCTGTTGGCAAGAGTTATTCTTCGTTTGATCTCAATGCTGATGTAGTTGGTTGAATTAATGCTGGATCCCAGATAAACGAAGTTCTTCACAACCTCGAATGAGGTATTGTCAACGGTAACGTGGGTTCCAAGACGCTGGGACTGTTTGTTTGTTGACACCAAGTATTTCGTCTTATCTGCATTCACTGACAGACCCATTCGACTTGACCCTCTTTCTAATCTGGAAAATGCTGCACTGACTTCGCGCGTATTATGGCCAATGATATCTATGTCATCAGCATATGCAAGCAGTAAAACACTCTTGTAGAATATTATGCCTTTTGATCTTTTCCATCATTAGGTTGAAAAAGTCGCACGATAAGGAATCACCTTGTCTGAAACGTCGTTACGTAATAAATGGTGGGGAGAGGTCCTTCCCGATTTTAACTGCGCTGCTGGTGTTGCTCAGTGTCATCCTGCAAAGTCGTATTAGTTTTGCAGGAATACCAAATTCAGACATGGTGGAGTACAGGTGCTTCCTTATTGGGCTGTCGAAGGCGGCTTTGTAGTCGACAAAAAGATGGTGGGTGTCGACTTGTTTTTCTTGAGTCTTCTCCAAGATTTGTCGTAGCGTGAAAATCTGGTCGATGGTGGACTTTCCAGGTCTGAAGCCACACTGATAAGGTCCGATCAGTTCGTTTACAATGGGCTTCAATCTTTCACATAAAACGCTCGACAGGACCTAATTGGCACAGATAGTGGGATCGCCTTTCTTGTGGATTGGGCAGAGCACTGAGATTCCAATCGTTCGGAATGCATTCTTCCGACCATATTCTGCATAGAAGCTCGTGAATGCATTTAAGTAGAGCTTCGCCTCCGTTCTTAAACAGCTCAGCAGGTAAGCCATCAGCTCCCGCGGCTTTGTTATTTTTAAGCCGAGCTATAGCTGTCAGAACTTCATCATAGTCGGGCAGCGGAACCTCGACGCTGTCATCCGCAATTGGGGTTTCCGGAATATCATCTCTATTGGCGGGATTGTTGTCAGCGTCGCCATTTAGAAGCTTAGAGAAGTGTTCCCTCCATAACGTCAGTGTACTCTGGACATCTGTCACTAGATTCCCGTTTTCATCCTTGCAGGAAGAGGCCCTGGTTTTAAAACCATCGGCAAGGCGTCTTATTTTTTCGAAAAATTTTCGGGCCTCATTCCTGTCACCATACATCTCAATCTTCTCCTGCTCGCGCTTTTCTGTCTCTCTTTTTTTCCGCCTGAAAATGTGTCTCTCTTCCCTCCTCTTTTTTTTGTATCGCTCCTTAGCAGCGTGCGTTACAACCGACTGCAGGGTGGCTTTGTAGGCGGCGTCTTTCTCTGCAGTGGCGTCGCGACACTCCTGGTCGTACCACTGGTTTCGGCGAGGGCGTTGGTAGCCAATCACCTCTTCAGCAGCCGCACGCATGGAGTTGGAAATGTGTGTCCACTGCGCGCATATATTATCGATTGGAGGAGTGCTTTGAAGCAGGAGTGAGAGTCGAGTGGCGAAAGCATCGGCTGTCTGTTTCGATTGCAGCTTGTCGACGTCTAGCTTTCTCTGTGTAGGGTTGCGTGTATTCTTAGCTGCGCACAGACGTGTACGGATCTTGGCTGCAACAAGATAGTGATCCGAGTCAATGTTTGCACCACGGATCGTGCGTACATCCAATACACTGGAAGAGTGCCTTCCGTCGATCAAAACGTGATCAATTTGATTTTTTGTTTTTTGATCAGGGGACATCCAGGTGGCTTTATGAATATTGAGATGCTTGAATCTACTGCTACTTACGACCATGTTTCGTGCTGCGGCGAAGTCAATCAGCCTCATTCCGTTATCGGAGGTGTTGTCGTGGAGGCTGAACTTTCCGACTGTTGGACCAAAAATATTTTCCTTGCCCACCTTAGCTTTGAAGTCACCAGGCACGATTTTTATGTCGTGACGGGGGCAGCGCTCGTAAGCATTTTCAAGGCGCTCGTAGAAAATTTCCTTGATCTCATCGTCCTTGTCTTCTGTCGGAGCGTGCGCACATATTAGGCTTATATTGAAAAATCTAACCTTGATGCGGATTATGGCAAGTCGTTCGTTCACAGGTGTGAATCGCAGGACGTGGGGCCGTAGTTTCTTGCCAACTACAAATCCGCATCCAAACTCGTGCTTCTTCGCATGGCCGCTGTAGTAGATATCACAGAGTACATGCCGAATGCAACCCTGTCCCTTCCATCGCATTTCTTGGATAGCAGTGATATCAGCTTTGTATCTTTCCAAGACATCAGTCAGTTGGATAGAGGCACCTTCCCAATTAAGGGATCGGACATTCCAGGTGCATATCCGTAAATCATTATCAGTTTTTCGTTTGCGGTAGTCGTCATCAGATTTGGGGATCATTTTTCATTTTCATAAAAAAAGTTTTATTTATACTTACAAAAACAAAAACATTTCAATAAAGTTATGAAGTTAAGTAACAAAAACAATTACAAAAAAATAATCAACTTATTAAAAAAAATTATAATATAAAAATTTACATATTGGGCTTGCAACATGGTGCAAGAAATCAAGGTGTAAGAGACGTCCACGTCTTTTGCTAAAGCTGTCAAACTTGTGAATGAGTGAAAGAGACAGAAAAGTTGATGTATAGTTTGCCAACTTAACCTTCGCCTTATAAACGATTGTTTTACACGTCGTTTACCAATACCCAGGTAATACCAATACCAATATCCGGGTAACCTAGGCGATGTTTGTATATGCATATTAGGCCGGGTCGATTTGTGGGAGGCAAAAAAATCGCCCATTACTCAGTGAAAATCGTATTCTAGGGATCAAAATAAGAAACTTTGTCCGAAGAACTATACCTCTAAAACGAATTCTAATGCCTCAAATTTTCCGTAGGGTCAAATTTTGAAAAATCCCTCTTTGACCCATTTAGAGTGCTCCAATCGAGTCCAAATGTATGACCGACCCCTTCTAACTTTGGAAAGCCGATCCACCCATGCCAGTGGCACACCCCCTGGAGCCGCGCTGGGGAATTCCCCATACAAACATTTGTTTGTATGGGATCTTTGTTTGTACAAAAAACAAAGTTTACAAAAATTATTTTAAAATGCCCAAAATAAATCAAAAATATAATTACTGCCAAAACAATAATAAAAAATTTTTCCAAGATTTCGTATCGAATCCATTGGTTTTCAATTATCTTTCAAAATGAAAATAAAGTCACAGTTGCCATTATACACATTTTACGCTCTGTTTACACTGCATTGTCGTAAGCTACGTATGTAAAATCCCTTTTAAAACATTTTTTTGTTGCAAAATACGCTACAGTTATATATCGCTCTTACGCTTTAACATCACAAATACTAATATTTATATGGGATTTATTGACATATTTATATTAATGCGTATGGGATTTTTTGTTTAATTTTTTAACGCATATGTGATTTTTTGTGTTATTTTTAAAACGAGTGGTACTTTCGTGGTAGTTTTTATTAATCGTGGGATTTTTTTTAGGATTTTTTAATTGCGCTGGGAATTTTTTGTTTACCTTCCCTGGGAATTTTGGTGGTATTAAATTTATATTACTGAGGGAAGGTAATTTTCGTGGGAATTATTCCGAAACCTTGCAGAGCGGCGCTCCAAAAAAAAAACAAAAGAAAAAAATACCATTTTTGTATTTCATTTGATTTGTATTATCTTAACACAATAAGGACGATGATGCCATATCGCATCACTAAGTCGGATGTCGCAAAACAAACCGTGTCACATAAACATTTGTTAAAATTAAAATTAGGTTAAACTAAGCACATGTGTGAAAAAATTGTCTCGTCTTTAAGGCGTTAAGAAGATTGATAAAAAACGTCCGTCACGAACCCATTACAACAGTGGCCTGCTAGTATCAAATATAGTGTTTTTGAACCGTTTTCCAATACCTCGAAGTCCTTCACCATATGGTACATTTTAATTTGAATTTTTTTATCATTTAAATAAAGCACAGATTTTTTATAGTGGGAAAACTTTTGCTAAAAACACCACTTTAGTTACTTTATTATGCTACTTTTCACAAACATATAAAAATCATCGAGTTTTAATCGATCATATTTCGAAGTGGTTGAAGTTGGCTTTATTTCTGGCGGCTCCCGAGCTTAGACGAAATGTGACCCATACGTTGTTCATAAGTGACAGCAATGGGAGATTCATGTACTACATGGACAAAACGCTTGGTGTTTTGAAAATGGCATAGATAAGCTGTGCAAATAATTAAGTTTAGCAAGGAATGATATCAAATAAAGTTATTTTTTGTGTACTTACCAGGGGTCGAATTACAGCATCCGTGATCGAGCAGAATTACGAACGGCATGACGAGACAAGTGCCGATAAATTTTGATAATTTTGCTGGATCGCGGATGCTGTAATTCGGCCCCTGGTAATTCGATTATGTTTTTTTTTAATATTGTACTGCTTAAAGTTGGAAGAACTTTAATGCCAAAGGAGATAGAAGGTTGGAATGTTCGAGGCGACTAGCCATATTTTTATCATATGGTTCGAGACGTTCATTCAGTAGAGTGCGATGAGAACTTGGCCAGCCAAAATCCTGGTGCTATTAGGACAGTTCGATGCCTAACAACAGCGTCTCGAATCCTAAGTTATTATGTCACGTTCACGGAAGTTATTATGTCACGTCCTCTATGACTTTAATGCAACTAGCGCAGCTTGTTGCAAAAGTCTATGCGTCATTCTGATTTCGTATGAAAAATCAACCACTGGCAGTTCACGGAAATTGTAACGTTTTCAAATATATATCTTGGATTCGTCAGTTGGCGGAAGACGTTCAAAAAGCCGTCCGTTCGTTCATCAAAAATGTTTTGTTATCGATTCAAGAATGTTTTGTTTAAAACAAAAATTTAAGCAGCCCGCAAAGAAGCAACAGACTACATTCGTCAAATATTTGGTCCACAAGTAGATAATTGTTTAAATTTGGACAGTAACTCATACTTCAATATGATCAACTTGACTAAATTCGGATTGTATGAGCCGCCATGCTTACAGTTCTTCACGCAAGACCAACTTGAGCATTGCAACTTTTTTTCTCGAGCTATTATCGATACGAAAATATCGATTATCATTCTTTAAGATTGGACTGTAAATTCCGAAGATATGAAGAAAAACTGAAATGCCTACGTTAGGACAAAAACAAAACTTTTTTTCTCGAAATTGTCTTTTAAAAATGCTTCAGATTAGATGGTGTGCGGCGTACTTTATTTTTGCCTTAACGGTGATACGGTCTAGTGCGCACTCCATAAAATACATGCAGTGCATTTAAACACAAGAGCTGTGTGACGTCTTTCGCCTCTTTCATTATGCTATCAATATTATTTAAACTAATTGAAGTTTTAGCCAGGCAATTCATTTGCTTTTTAAGGGATCTTTGAATATATAATTTTCTTGAAGAAAAATTTGTCTAATCGAATAATATTTTGTAAGATTTTATACAAAATCTACGAAAGCTTTGAACAATAAATAAACTTTTATAATTTTATTAAAACTGACTGAGTTATTGAGTACCAAAAAATTCGATTATAAAATAAAAATTTAATAATTTGTTTGGCGAAGCCTGATCTGATTTATTTTACGCCCTTTTTTGGCTAAATTGGATGGTGCTTTAAAAAGTTATTGAAAATTATACTCTTTACCAAAAAACTGCAATTTTTTTCATTGTTTGCTTCGATTATAATTGATTTTTGAAGATTTTAGAGAAAAACTATACCTTATTGCTTATTTTTAAAGAGCCTTATTTCATTATAAGTCTTAGTATATCTCACCCAAGCAAAACTAAAAAAATTTTAAAATGGCAAATAATTGCAACTTTATAAAAAATAAATATTTTGCTATGGTTCTCTACAAAAACTCTACAAGAAAACCAAAATATACACTTTTTAAGATACAAAGTAAAATTAATTTACTGTTATGAAATGTTATTGGTGTAAGTAGAAATGAACGTTAAAAGTATGTTTCCATACATTAAGAAAATAAATACTTTATTCAAATGATCTGTGAATTCAATCGAAAGTCAATTACGAGTATATGGGAAAGACGTTTATAAAATGGGTTTTGTTCTCAATTCCGATTTTGTTGAAGCAATTAAATTCAAAGAAATTAGTTCGCATTTATTTTTAGAACAGATCCAATGCTAATAATGCGAGGATTGCCATAATTTCTAGTGAATTAAGAACTACAGAATTATTGATAAAAAAATTGAAATGCTCTTACTTCACTAAGCACTTTATAACATTTCGAAATGCCATTCGATTCCGATTAAATTAGGGCAGAAATGTGCCATCACCTAAAAAAAATTAAATATTTATTCAAATCAGGTTTTGCCTAACAAAAATATTAACCGTTTACTGCTTTGCGATGCACATCTGAAACAATCCGAATTAGTTACAAAACAATAACTTCTTGTTTCGCTTACATAAAATACATAATTTTCGCATAACAGCTAATAAATTAAGAACAAAATTTTAAAGTCAGACACATTTCAAGGATTTTTGAGTAAATTGTATAAAGTAATAACAGCCGTGACATTGTGGAAAGAGTGCGTGGCCCATAGACTTAAGAATTGCGGTAGCCGAGGTTCGATTCCCATCTGAGAAGAACAAATATAGTTAAAAGATTAAATTAACAATATTTTCCACTTCACACTCACTGTATTAATTAATATTACTGTTAAATTAAACTTTTTAAAGCACACCGCGCTGCGTAGACGCAGACATAGAGAATTAGATTTCATCAGTTTGTTTTGATTTCAACCCTAAAGATATTTTTGGTACCATTATTAGTAAATTATGACTATAAAGGCAAAAATTTATGTTTGCAGGAATACTACAGGGCTTATTTCAAAAACATGATAAGCCACATAAAAAATATTTTGAAACAATCGACTCTAAAGTTTTGTATGAAAAAATGGAATACTTGTACAAATAGGTTAGAATTTTATTCAAAAATAGCCAAAATCTCTTCAGTGGTTGATGGGAATGCTTTGAGTAATGTAAAAAAATAAATTTTTTTGTAATGTATTCAGCCTAAAAAGCTGATTTTTTAGATTATGTGGCTCAGAACCATAGCCAAGGGAGAATTTTCGGGGTTCCAACTATCCCAGTTATTCGAAATTTTAATAAATATTAATGCATTTAAATAATTATTTCATCGAATCACTTTCATATGTTCTAAAAAAATTAAAAAATCATATTTTGAAGTCTTTGTTATGAGTTAAATTATGTAAACAACAATAGAGAAAACCATGCATCGTGATTTATCGGATCAAAATTTTTGGGTTTTTAGATTTATGAAGTTTATGTAAAAGTTTTTCTGTGTCTAAAATTTTATTAATTTAAGATAAACGAGATATCGTTATCATCCCTAAAATTTCTTAAAACAGACCTCTGTAATTCAATTGGCGATATCCGTTTGAACAGTGATCGTACAGTAACAGAGCAGGACGTGTTGGTAGAATTTGCAAGAAAATAAGACTTAATTTTTTGTATTTTTTTTTTTAATTTATTTTCATACAAAAACTTTCAAAGTTCAAACAACTTTATTTTTTTTTTTGTAATTTCATACCAAATTTTTTTTAGAATGTGTTTATTTTATAATTAATATTTTAGCTTTAATATGTATAAACTTTAAAAATTCTGGTCATGAATCCAAGCACTCAAATAATGAGATTATTTCAATTTGAGAGAAAATAAATAAAAAATAAAAACGGCACGAACAACAGCATTATCTTTAATGCTTTTACAAAACTTTAAAATTTTTTGATGCCAGATTTGAAGAGTCGTTTCCGGCCTTTAATATTTTACAGTTTTTTTTTGCAACTATTCTGATTATGGAGGTTTTTGGAAAAAGTTTTTCGCGCTGTCGGCTATCGGTACGGTAAGAGTAAAAATATTTTGGGAATCGTTATAAAATAGACCATTATTAATTTTAAGAGGGATACAAATGGAACTTTTTTCTAATTAAAGTCGAGGCACCTTAATATATTTACTTACATATATAACTAGCGGGCCCGACAGACGTTGTACTGCCCCAATTCAACTAATTTCTTTGTGATCATTTTCATTTTGTGAATTTTTGAAAAGTGTGGAAGTGTCGAAACAACGTGCTATTCGAGCCACACATGCCATACTTTTGTTTTTGAAGCTTCAATTCGAGACTATCAAAACCGTCTTTAATAAAGCATTTTTATTTAATTGTGGGTGGTAAAAGGGGGTGTGGCTATTTTTTATTAACCGAGATATTAACCTTAACAACATATGTTGTATATTTTGTGACCCAAGGTGTTTCCATTCCTGTTATGTTAAGAGACACAGCATGAACGATTATGTATGCATAGAAGGGCGGTAAAAGTAGGCGTGACAACATTAATATATATATAGTGACCACTAAAGGGTCTCAAAGCACATATACACCAAGTTTAATTTGAAAACATGCAAAACTCGGTAATTATAATGCTTTTTGAAAAGTGGACATAGTTATAGCTCGACCACGTTCATTTTTAGCTGAGTTGCCGAGAGTAACCAAACGAACTAAATTACAATTTTTTTTCCAATATAGCAAAAACCGTCTGAAATATAGCATTTTAATTAATTTGTGGGTAGCAACTTCCGTTTTTTATTACTGGAGATATAAACCCTGATAACAGATGATGTAATTTTGGTGACCTAAGGTATTACCGTTCCTGAGATCTTAAAAGACAATGCACAAACGATTTTGTGTGTAGAGAAGAGGCGGTAAAAGTAGGCGTGGCAATATTTATGTATAAAAAACCGCCACTTTGTCTCATAGCACATACACACCAAGTTAAAATATAAAAACATGCACAACTCAGGACTTATCTTTCGTACCTGAAACATAAAAAGTGTTTAGTACTAATTTTATTTTTTGGTGAAATAGAAAAAAAAATAAATCAAAAATGAAAGTGTTGGCTTTGAAAGTGAATAACTCGGTCACGTTACAAAGGATTGCATTTATTTTTTTGTTTGAAATTTTGATTAATTGTCCGCCTAGTCGTGTTTCAATCTTTTTCATTTTCATTTCCCTTCTAATTTTTAAAATTTTCCAAAAACAACCTAAACCAATTTCCTTATTTCGCAAAAAACTTTGGTAAAAATATTTGTTGAAAAAATATTAAAAATCAAAAATGGCTTTGTAATGTTCTTTCTTTTAAAGTTTTAAAAACGTTTTATACGATCGAAAAATCAAGCCTAACTATCATAAAAATTTCAGATTTTTTTGTTGTTTAGGTTTATTAATTAAGTATTTTTTTTTGCATAAAAAGTAATGATGAAGTGAAAGAATCATGACAATTTCTTAACTTGTTTCTGAGTTATACTCCCAAATACCACTTTAAACACTGCCACAGCAACAACTTCGGTGGGTTTACCGGGTAAAACTTAATTTAAATCATCTATAGACCCAGCCGCACATACACACCAAATTTCATCAAAATCGAACCACTTGTTAAGGACGAGTTCAGTGACAAAGCTATTTACAGAAGAATTTTATGTATAAAGATATTCCCCGTTGTTCTGCCACAGCCTTACTGCTATATACGAATTTTTATGCTAATCGAAAAACATTTTATATTTTCACCATTTTCAGTATAGTTGCCGAACGTAACTATATAAACTAAGTTACCAAATTTTAGTCTAATACAACTAAAACCGTCCAAAATATAGCATTTTTGTTGATTTGTAGGCGGTAAAAGAGGGTGTGGCAAAATGTTTTTCTCTTAAACCATCTAGAACTCAAACAAATAGAGTGCCAAAATTTGAGCTTAATTTAGCTTATAATTATCGAACTTTGCTTCACTTCATGCTTATCCTCTGAAAAAGGGTCGTAAACATATTTTGACCACGCCCATTTTTAGTACAGTTGCTGAAAGTAACCATACGAACTATTTAACCAAATTATAATTCTTAATGACCAAAACCGTCTGAAATATAGCATTTTCATTGAATTATTGGCGGTAAAAGGGGGCGTGGAAACCCATTTTAAATACAATTGTTGATAGTAAACCTACAAACTAAATTACCAAATTTTAACCTTATACGAACAAAACCGTCTGAAAAATAGCATTTTAACTGATTTGTGGGTGCTAAAAGAGGGCGTGGAAACCCATTTTTAGTACAGTTTATACGTCCAAAACTGTCTCAAAAATATAGTTTTTATTGATTTGTGGGCGGTGAAAGGGGTGTGCCAAAAATTTTGTCTCTTACAAACGTTGTCCTTATAATTACAAATACAAAAAAAAATCCCGAAGCAAATCGTACGCTTCGTTCTGGAGTTATGGAATTTCAAACACATTTCACGACTTTGTTTTATATATAGCTTTTTTCTATTTTATAAAACCTTTTTCCTACTGAATGAAACCCTTTACCAATTGAATGAAACTGTTTTCAAAATCGATGAAACCTTTTACAAATTGAATGAAACCTTTTTTAAAACCAATGGAACCATTTTTCATTTGAATGAAACTTTTTTCAAAATCAATGAAACCATTTTTCAATTGAAATGAACCTATTTTCTTTTAAATTAAAATTTTTTGCTTTTAAAACAACTATTTTTTTATTTGAATGAAACTAGATTTAATAAAAATTTTAATTGTTTAATTGTGTAAATACTATTACCCTTTTAATAAATTTTTATGTAGTTTTTTAAATGATTGAAAGCAACAAAAAGCAGTTATGATATTGGCTAATTAAGTTCTTTTTAATGAAACGAATTTTATTTTTTGGGATTTTCGTCAAAAAGATTGAACTAAATATATAAATACATACTACAGGGTCCGCCATCTAACGTTTTTTTTCAACTAGTACTTATTTCGTGAATGGTAACACTTAGCTCATGTCTGATTTGACAGATAATTAGTTTTATCCTTCCGCTGATATAAATACAACGCTGGGAAATATTGCAACATTATTGCGTATGGATTTTGGAAAAAGAGAAGCACCGTCAGCTCCGTATGTTCGTTATCTTGTGAAAAAAGTGAAAGAAACTGGCATCCTCATCGATAAACCAAAGCGTGAAAAGCCAAAAGCAGTGCGTACACCCGAGAATATTGCTGCTGTGGCAGAAAGTGTGCGTGAAGCGCCATCAACATCAATTCACCGTCGTTCTCAACAATTGAACATTTCGGAGACATCATTGAGACGAATTTTGCATAAAGACCTTGGTATGACGCCCTACAAAGTCCAATTGGTGCAGGAGTTGAAGTCAACTGACCACCCAATGCGTTTAAAAAAAAAAAAAAACGTTATTTGGCGGACCCTTTATTAAGAATAAAGAAGCTTTGTTGTTTTTTATGTTGCCCTAAGAGCGAACTCTTCATTACCCAGTGGGCATTTTAGCGAGTGCTCCGCAAAAAAAGGCATGATAGCACTGCTATTATTGGCGTCAATACACCTTCCATGATCGCTGCTTTGATGAGTACTTCTGTAAGGCCTACCTTTTTAAGTTTCTGATTCTTTTTATATTATTTTATATGAAAAAATTTACAAAAAAAATTCCAAAAAAATTTTAAATGCGCAGAACAGTTTATAAAAAAATGTAGATTTAAAATAAACAAAAAAAAATTTTTTTTGACCGAGTTGAGTCTCGAACCCGCGCTCCCGGAAACTAACACATTACACATTATATTATATGAAAATATTTATATGAAAAAACTCCAAGTCTTGTCTTATATTTTTGTAAGAAGAAAATTATTATAAAAATTTAAAAAAAAAAATAAATACACAGATCAGTTTGTAAAAAAATGTAGATTTAAAAAAAAAAAATTTTTTTCAGTTGGATCTCGAACCCTGGCTCCAAAAAGATTAGTTTCATTTGTATTGATGCAAAAATCTTAACAACCGCAATAGACGGGTGGGTAAGATGTCGGACCGCCACATGAGAGGACCATGGCTCAAATCGGAAATTGTTAGTCGTTTTTTATTTCAAGTTGATATTTATATTGCTTTTCCTTCTAACGTGACTTCTCGAAAGAGCGCTTCTGGCAGATCTCTTTAGATCAAGGAGAGCGGAAGGCCTGACAAATTTTCCCATTTCATACAAGCAATATAACGGTGTCTGCAAGGAGTGTGGAAGGCCTATAAAAAGCTAACGCAGGCTTGCTAGAAGGCCTTCGAACTACTGCAATTGCCCACTGGGTAAATCCTTAAGTTATTGTTTTTAATAAAATATATAATTTTGAAAATATTTGTGTTAAGTTCAATTTTATTTAAAAAAAGTTTTAATGAAATTGAAAAAAGTTTAAATTGAAAGCAAAAAAGTTTCATATAAATTGAAAATGGTTTCATTGATTTTGAAAAATTTTCATTCAGTTGAAAAATGGTTTCATTAGTTTTGAAAAAGGTTTCATTCAATTGGCAAAGGTTTCATCGATTTTGAAATCGGTTTCATTCAATTTGAAAAAGGTTAGATATATAAAAAAAGTAACTTGAAAATGAAATGAAACAAAAACTTGTATTTTTTAATTTTGAATAGAACTGAAAATGTATACCAAACCCCTCCCCCCCAAATGGTTAGATCCTGGCTACGGCCCGGATGTGGCTTATCACGTTATGGCAATAATCCCTTCAATTATTGTAGTAAAAAAATTATTATTGCGGTAATCATGGCTCAACCATCTCTTTTATCGATGTGTATCTCATTATAAAACTCTCATAATATAGAATTAAAGAATACATTGTTAAAAACAAGAGAATTTTAAAAATTTTTGAATTGTCTTAAGATGGCATTTAGAGGATTAAATAAAATGGGTTAGCTCTATATTTTTTATACCTAATATTACATTCAAACCTATGTTTGCCACCTTTCTGGAGGTCTGGAGGTATATCTGGAGGTCAACCCACAAAAACACAGAAATGATTCATAGCAGGCAAAGCATCAATTGTAGGCTGGGGATGGTGATGGAATCATAGTTACCGATCCTAAAAACTATGTAGTATGTGTTTAGTAGAGATGGGTCGTTCCGAACCTATATAGTTCGCGGAACTATGTTCACAGTCAGACATAGTTAAAATCGTTCCTTCGATTCATTTTTAGCATGTTCAAACAGATCCGGTTGCAATGGCTTTTTTTTTAACTAGAAATATGAACCGACATCTCTTTCACGTGGCGATCGTAACCTAGTGGGTATAGTGCGTGGCCCCTAAGCTAAAGAACCGCGGTAGCCCGGGTTCAATTCCAGCTCAGACAGAAAGTTTTTTCAATTGAATTAATTTTTCTGTTCGGTCGTCACCTCTCTGCAGACAATGGCAAACCTCAGAGAGTAAAAATTGCCATGTAAAGCTTCTTGAGAACATGAGCCGTTCGGAGTCGGCATAAAAACACGTAGATCCAGTTCTCGGTCATTTGTGATAAAAATTTAGTAACACGCACAACACAATTAATCAATAGAAGCTAGGTCAAAGTCCTTCCAAGGGCTGAAATGGCCAGTTTATTTTTTTTTATCTCTTTCACATGAGATGTGAACGATAGAACTAATATATGAAATAGTAAGATGGCATATTGTCATTCTTGTTGTGCACAACAATGCTGAACTATATAGTTTCGGGACATGATTTGCTTCTGAGGCAACTGCTACATACGAACATGTTTAAATAATTTATATATGTAGAATTAGATTGTAGATAAAGAATATAGAATAAGGTTTGTTATAGTATGCATATGAGTATCGCATTTATGAAGAGCAGATTTAATAATACGTATTCGTATTCAAGCAGATTGTCTTGTGAGTTTAGTACATAAACATAATTTTTGCTTCAACAGTTAAAAGGAACTACATATGAACTACTACAAACAGTTAAAAGGAACGCGGATATGCTTCCGCGAAGTACTTCCGCTTTATAAAAGAAACGTTACATGTTCGTTCCGATCCCAGAAAGGTTATTTACATTTATTAAAATTTTTTATTAATTTTATCACGATAACTGTCTTCTAAGGCACCACATAAATATCGTCATATTGAATTTTCTTAAAGGCCTACACTTTTTTAAAGTTAATTTCCTAACAAGCATTTTGAAACTGCATGAATGCTTTGAGCATGAAACGCCCCATATATATTTACTGCCTGTACATGTATTAAATTTACTAAATAATGTTACTTATACGAGCGTTAACTTATACGAGAGATTATTCTACCAAAATAGTTTGAACCTTTAAATTTGCAAATTGTTGATGTTTTTATTTACTCATGTCCATTCATTGAATCTTGTTAGAACATTACATGTTAATTTTTTTCAGAAGACCAAATCATTGACTTACAATTTTTTAAGTGTACGCGGATTACCCCGTTTATCTTTATTGTGTTAAACATTTAACCCACTGCCTGCTTTTATAATCGAATCCCCGTTCAACTGCTCCTTGCCTCGTATTTAGTATAAATTGTTGGTTAAGCAATACAGGCGTTATCCCTTAATTTATCACCTAACTAAAATGTACCACATTCTTTTATAAGTCCTTGAAGATAACGCGCTAACCTAAATTTTAACTTCAAACTAAAGTGAGAAACTAACAGTATCTTCCGTTCTGCAAAAAGACTCAACTTATAGTCGTTAGTTTCTTTAAGTAATGTATTTGAGAAGGTGGATGAAGAGCTGATGGTAGAACAAAACTGAAACTAGGAAAAGCGACAAACAAATTGCAGGCAATGCTGTATTTAAGCAATAATAAATTCGCGTAACATTATCGCCCCGTGTATCTTTAAGCCTTTCTCCATCCAACGATGAGACCAAACGAAAAACCGCTCATTTAAATTAACGAGCTTACCTCCCGCTCGCGTCCACAACAACAACAACAAAAACAGGGAAAACAAAAAAACAAAATATGTGCAACACAGTCTTAAGTAGAGGGGCTACGAAGCGAATGGCTGGCTCAAAGAAGCCGTCATTAGACTTGGTCGGTGACATGGGCGTGAAGAATGCAAGATTTGCATAAGCGACCAAATTGAAACACCAACAACAAAATATTTGTACAGACAGACAGAGCGACACAGACAGCAAAAAAACACTACAAAACATGGAAAACGAAAGGATTCATTTGTGCCAAGTGGCCGCCAGGAATGCATAGCATGAAACACATAGCATGATGGCAAAGCAACGAAAGGACCAAGCATAACGAATGCAATTAAAACAAATTCGTTGGCGCGCCCATTCCAGTACCGTCTACCGCAAAATACGCAACGAACTCATCAACGACGAGCTTTGAATGTGGTGCAAATAGTGTTGCCACCTTTCTGGGACAGTCCACTTGCAATACTTTAGTTCTGGATTCTAATTTTGTGCACAACACAATTGCACTTTTCAGCCGAGCGGGTTTTTAACACAATTGCAAATACAAATGTAGCAGTAACAACATCAATATACGCAAGAATTTTCCTAACAATCACTTCGCCACAAATTTCTTCCCTGTGGCAACTAACACAACAACGACAATGACAGGCATTGCCAACAACAACAACAAATTGAATGCACCAGTGAGCATTGGCAGGCCTCTGAAATGCTACCGCGCTACCTTTCGCACTCATATCCAAGCCCATATGCTTTTTTATATGAAGAGGGAAAACTTTTCAGGCCTTCTGCTCTCGTGGCTCTAAGAAGCACTTCTTTAGAATACAAAAAAGATGGGACAGCCAAAGTGAGTGAAAATGTATCTTTTTTTATCTCTTTTTCTCCTATTTTTTCAATATTTTACTTACTTCAATACTTTTAACAAAAAAATTACAGTCCAATTTTTGTAGGGAAAAAAATCATCTTTTGCTGCCTTGGGTGTGAAAAAATATGGCCTTAATAAAGGCGGTTGCTGCGGCAATGACGAAATTTTTTAAGCCGAAACTAGCTATTAATACATGCCTTCTTTTGAAGAGCCCCGAGCTTTTTGCCTATTGGGCAGCAAGGTGTCTCGAGTTCGATGGTTGTCTGTATTTGTTTTACAATTTTTTGCCTATTTCATTGCAAGCTTTTAGGCAGTGTTGTTTAAGTCAGAGAATAGCGAGTGATACGCTTAGATTTACTCAAAGATATATAGATTAATTCAAAGAATGGAAAAAGTACATGCTTTTGTTCTAAAAATTTCAAATTTACTGACTTCAGGTCTCTATCCAGCTGAAAAGTAATGACTAAAGGAAAACTTGATATACTCCTATAGTATATTTCTTTTATAGAGTAGATAAAAGTAGTAAGTAATAACTTTTGACGTCTCAGAAAATAAATATTTGTTATTAAAGGCTCCAGAAAATTGCTGGATAGCCACTCGCTCTTTTTAATCTATCAAGCAGTGCCAACGGAGAAAACATTAGTTATTTGAAGAAACGGAGGAAAACTGCTGCGATGATGTCCAATTTTTTAATCTCTTTAGCTTAGAAGGGTTCTTGGATTAAATTAGCCCTTGTGTTGACACTTGGCTCACCGGTGAGACATCATGTGTTTAACTTGACCTTGTAGCCATATTTTTGCATTTACCGGGTTGGGGCTCGGGGACATCTCCTAAGCATATGTTTTCAGCTTTGTAGCCAAAGTAATTAAGTTCGTTCGTGATTCTATTGATTGATTTCCTTATTTTTTTTGTATGAGTTACAAAGAATATTTTTAGTACCATAAAAAAAAATAATCCTAACCTTCTGGAAAACTTCAAACTATGTAGGTCGAGAAAGAGATTTATACTCAACTGAGTTTGGCTTTCTGCAGAATTAGCCAATTACCATTTGTTCATATGTCACGAAAAAGACAGCAGCAACAGCAGTTGTTCTACTTTCATCTCTTGGTTATAATAAATCCATTTAAGGTAATAAACATTTTGTGGTTTTTTTTTTTTTCATTTTGTTTTGAACCTGAAATTATTATGTACTAATTATGAACTACAACAACTGCAAAGGTGTTGATATGGTGGGCATCGCAGCGTTGGAAACCTTTGTTATTACCACGCTAAAATTGAAAACAATGCCAGGACGCAAAAAGAAACGAATTATCGCTGCAAGTATTTACAGGAGCTTGCCATTGTCAGCGTAATGCCTTAAGTTATAGAGAGGGATTAAAATTAAAAAGTCTAGAGGGGCAACTTAAGAACAAACTAGTTTCTACAATCAAATAATCTCGAATGAATATTTATGAACATATTTTGTTTTATTTAAATAAATTTAAAAGAATGAAAATAAATTTTTTGAATTATTTTATAAATTAAAGAAAAGAGTATTTTCTAATGTGTATGTGTATGTGTACCAAACTTAAGTGGTGGTAAGGCACCACACTCGGATACAAATTGCGCACCTTTGAATTCACAGATGCTTGTCAAGCTCCGAAAAAGAATGCCCAGGGACGACTCAAGGAATTAGGCAATTGCGGATATTGCATAGGAAAACGTCGGTAAGATCGTAAGCAGTGCTATGCCTCCGACAAACTCGTTTGTGCGGCTCAGATTTCAGCTATAATTGATTTCTGCTTCAACTTTCCAATCGAAAATGGCATGCACATAAATACATTTTAAGCATTTTGCTGTTTCCAACATTTAATTTGTACATTATAAAATAAAATTTGTTGCTATAAAAAAACTTTTTTTACCTTACAATAAGCTTTCTATACAGACCCGCCCCCAAAGAAAATTCTGGGCTTAGAACCCCTAATGGGGAAGAAGTAATAAAAACTTTGCACATTAACTCCAAATTAACACTTAAAAAAAAATTGCGTGGTTACATACATCTTGCAATACCTTCTACCCATATATCCTGTGGTACATAATGTACCTAATAAGATACCTAATGTAAGGTATAATTGACTTCCGCATAAAAAATGTATAGAAGGTTTTGTGGCTCACCGGTGAGCCACGTGTCCACCAAAGGAGTGTAAACATGCTGTCAACACACAGGTTAAGCCGTGGAGCTATACTTTGTTGATTTTTCTTAATTTTCTCTGAGTGTCTCCACAGTTCAGTGTATACTCCTCAAGCAACATGTGTCTCCAAGTAGCCCGGTCCCTAGTCGCTCTTGTGCTGTTCCTCCGATGAGGCGTTGATGTCCATTCACTCTATATGACCAAGCAATGTAACGTCTAATTTATTCACAAGGCCAATGTCTATTTATAGAGAAAAAAGGTTAAGTAAATTCAGCAGGGCCATAGCCAAGTGGGATTTTCGGGGTAGAAATTTTAATAAAAATTAATGCATTTAAATAATTATAATTATAAAAAAAATAATTTTATTAAATCACTTTAATATGTTCTAAACATTCTTATAAACAACAATATTGAAAATAAATAAAGGGCTTATTGCAATAACTTAATAAGCCACATGATTTAAAATATCAATTTCTTAGGCTAAACACGTTAATCATCGCATTGTCAACAACCACTGAAGAGATTTTAAATATTTCCTATGAATTTTCCAACCTATTTGTAAAAGTGTCCGTGTTCAAATCCATTTTTTCATAAAAAAATAAATTTTTTCAAAACTTTAGAGTCGATCATTTCAAAATATTTTTATGTGGCTTATCATGTTCTTGCAATAAGCCCTTCAAATGTATCGTGATTTATCGGATCAAAAGTGATACATTCAAAATTACCATCACTATTGTTTCCACTACTACCCTTGACATCGGCAGTACTCAGGCGCGTACGATGGGGGTTTTGGGGGTTAAAACAACACCTAAATGACAGAATTTTAACGAGCACCTAGTGCAACTCTCAGTTCAACATGGCAGCCGTTGTGTGTTTATTTATGGTCGGTCTTTTTATTTTGGAATTTTGGAAAACGAAAAATCCACTACAAAATTGTAGTAAATGTGGAATTAAAGGATAGGAACAACTAAGGACTGGAAATGCTTGCCGAGGTTAAGACTTAGCACTAGCCTCGGTTAAAAGCAATTAAAATTGTATTTCGCGTTTGTATCACGTCAATCAATAATTCACGTATGGTTCCAATCAATTCCTCTAAAAAATCTATGGCTTTCCTTTCAGGTCAAATACCAAACGTGGTTTGCATAAGGCACATGACTTGGTTCTTTGATCTTTAGAAAAAAAATTATGACATCGCACATTGGAAAAAAAATAAAAAGAGTCGATTTTAAACATTCATTGTAAAAAGACTATAATACTTAGAGCTTTCAATTTTTTTCGTAAATAATTATAATAATAATTAAGCGTGACTTTTAAAAAAATGCTGCCATTTTCAATCCTTTAGATCCCCGTAGCGGAGGAAAATTGTAACCAAACTTTATAACAGTTGTTTAGGTTGTAACCTTATTACTATGCACTTTAATTTTTTTGTTTCCTTAAAAACAAATGAAAAGTGTACTTTAGATTATTATTTTTTATATGATAAACGTAAAAAAAATTTAAGTCTCTATTATATTATATTATTTTGTATTATAGTGTTTTCACAATAAATATGAACGCTAGTTAAATTTGCATTGAAAATTCATTGTAACTTCAGGTTTTACTGCATAAATTCTAAATCTTAAAAATAAATATACCTTCATTTTGCATTCGAATGGCTGTAAGTCAGCGAAAAAAACATTTTAAAATCTCAAACTCTTTATTTGGTTTTCTAAACAATAAAGCAATCTAAGAAAAAAATTTGAGCCAAATCGGAGATGATCAATGCACCTAATTTACCACTTCAATGTAAAATGTGCGACATATTGAAAACATTTTATTCCTACTTTGACGGAATTTGTTTAATGCACATTTTTTTATTACAAATTGTGGTTAAAAAATGGATTTAAAATTTTTTAAAAATTTTGTATAAAAAATCATGCCGTGAATTTTAAGACGAGAAGATTTTTTTAGTGGTTTTGTACGGAGCAGGAGCAAAGCAAAGACACAAACCAAGAAATAAGGATTGACGAAGCAGGAGCTTTTTTAAAGAAAGTTGTGAAAAGTGTAAACAAATTTTGATGGATGTTGAAAAAGTGTGGAGGACTTTTGATGGATTGCACACAGGCACCAAGGAGCAAAAGCCAAGACTAGGACATTTTTATGGAGGAGGAGCCAAACCTTGAAAAGAGGCAAGATTTTTTTATTGTTATTTAACATGAAGTAAACCTAGAAGAAGGGAAGACAATACATACCTTATGAATATAATGTAACGAAAAAATTATTTAAACGTAACACACCCTGTGAATTGTAGTAGTAACACTACCACATAATATAATGATATAGTTTTTAAAAATAATATAATGTAATTAAAAATGTACTAAAGCATAAGACTACCTATGGAGTGTATATCTACCACCCTGTAGATATAAAATAACACATTTTTAAAAGCAGTATGCAGCAAAATATAAAAGTGACATAATCTTCAAGCAAAGACACAATCCCTAACGAGAAACTAATCATGAAAAGAATATTCTATTTAAGATCCTTTTCATTTTCTATAGACAAACGAAAAAAGATGTTTCATACTCACATCTACAGGGCTGCCAATATTCGAAGCGCCCATTTTATTTTTAAATAAATCAAAGAAACCACAATTTTTTGTCTGTTCGTCATGAATATCATTTAATTGGGTTCAAGTAGATTTGCTTACATTATTTCTTGAATATGATATCTCGTAAATGGTCGCCATTGGCCTCTACGACATATTGTGCCCGTTTTGCAGCATTTTCCATGGTTTTCTTCAACATTTCGATGGGAATGGCGGTTATTTTTTGACGGATGTTGGTTTTCAGCTCTTCTAGGGTCTTTGGCTTGTTGACGTAAACCTTTGATTTCAAATAACCCCACAAAAAGAAGTCTGGAGGCGTTAAATCTGGTGATCTTGGCGGCCAATCGAAATCACCATTTTTTGACATCAAACGGCCAGAGGCGATTGTAGTGCGGCTTGTGTGTGGTGGCGCGCCGTCTTGTTGAAACCAGTAGTGCCTGATACGCTTTCGACGAACGATTGGCATGACAAAATTGTTTATCATATCGCGATAACGCTCCTGATTGACAGTAACTCTGTGGCCATTATCATCTTCGAAAAAGAACGGCCCAATGAGCATTTTAGCACAAACGCCGCACCAAACAGTGACTTTTGCATCGTGAAGAGGTACCTCTTCAATCTCTTGTGGATTTTCAGTGGCATAAATACGGCAATTTTGTTTGTTTACCGTTCCGTTCAACTGAAAATGAGCTTCATCGCTCATTGAGTTGAGTTTTCACTATTGACTTGTTTTGTTGAATGTAAATTTCCACAATTTTAGAGCGTTCGCGTGGCGTGTACTGTTCCATTGTAGACATTTGCTTGGAATGACGCTTCAAACGCGATATGTCATTAGTCGATTTGGCATCACTGCGGAAAGTTACAGTGTTGCCAGATGGGCGCTTCGAATATTGACAACCCTGTATTTCATCGTAATGTGCAATACGTTTGAAAATTTTCATTCATCCTTTATGCTAGAAAAGTGAAATAACATTAGGCATCACAAAGCAAATAAACATAAAACAAAAAAATCTGATCTTACTCTAGCATTGATACAAGTATTCTAAAGAAGAAAAATATTATGTGTATGTCACCACAGGAGGTCTATGAAGGATGTTAGTAAGAAAAATGCTGAACATGTTTTCTTCGAGGTTACTCTTATCAAAGAGGTTAATAAAATATTGCAATATTTTAAGTGTAGCTAATTTTTTTCCCTCAATATTGTATTAATTGCTTTGATGGCAGCAAGTTTCCAAAGCTATCAAAATATTAAATTTCATTATGATTTTTCCAGTATGCTATCCAATGTGTGCCAGGCTTTTGAAGTATCTAGATTGATTATTCCACATTCATTTTTTAAATGGTTTACTTGAAAGAGCGCCACACATAAACACCCCTTTAATATGTGGAATATTTTTAGCGTATATCCTCAGATCTACATCAGAAAGAGCTCTTTTAGTTAGCTTTATTAAGAATTTTGCTTACTAGTAAACCCGTGTGGGGTTAAAACGCCAAAATCAAACATACCAAGATTTTATTTTAAGCTATTGAATAGATTATCAACTGATCAAAATTGAAATGAAATTAGTTTTGGTCTTTTTGCAATATACTCAGTATTTCTCATTAAATTTTTGTATTAATTTTTCGATCAACAGTTAAGAAATCTTTTTTCAACTGTAAGAACTCCTTTCAGTAACACTTTGATATTGAATATATCAATTCATAGTCTTAGCCAGTGGTGCCAACTACACGGAAATTACGGATTTCTGCGAATATTTAAGCCATGCACAGATAAATGGACAACAGTGGCACAATAAGGTAAATCAACGAATTTTTAAGAATATCACCAGAATTTTCGTAGATTTCACTTTTTTCACCAAATTGTGTGTCAGAAATTTTGGGATGGTAAAAAAATGTACTTATCACTAAAAAATGTATTAACATAATTTGTTAAAACTTTGCGCTTATCAACACTTACTTGCAAATAAAAAAAAAACTGTTTTAAGTAATCTAATTTCAAAGTGAGCCAGTGGGCAGCCTCATTTGAGGCGAGTGTATACAGCTTTATCCATTGATCGGCATTAATTTGTATAATTCTTAAATAATATTATTCAAATTATTTAAAAATTCAAAAGATGAAGTGTGTAAACGTATAAGATCATAAACGTATAAGGGCTCTGTAATTTACGAAATAAAAAAACTTAAAAAATTGGAAAATTTTCATTTTGTATCGCAGCCATTCAACTCTAGCCTAATGCATTTTTTAAATTATATTTTCTTTTTTCTTGATGCTTATAAAAAAAATAACTCAACTGAGTGGAATTTTTCACTTTTCTTTGAAATACTGCACTTAAAACTGGCTGGAAAAAATAAACAAAAAGGCTTTAAAGGTAAACTTTAGAATTTTCATGGAAAAATAATTTTCTTTATTTTTGTTTTAGCACTTTTCAATGCATGTTTAAACAGTTGATGATCATTTATATGAGATCTCTTAGTTTTACTAACGTCACCCATACCAAATTTTGTTTTCGCTTTCATGGCGTTAGTAACAAGCTAAGCTGTTTTCCAGCAAGACTACTATCAGTCGCGTTAACTCTTTGCCAAATCTTTTCAGCTAAGATTTTGTCGGCAATATGTCTTTTTTCCAAATCTTTGTTGTTTAAGTATGCTATATCGTATTGTCTACAAGCTGCATCTAAAGGGTTTGTTCCATGGTCTCCTCTAGCTAAAGGTTTTTTAATTTTGTACCAGATCCTCAAAATTGATAACCAGGTAAGATCAAATGGAAGTTTATTGAAGATTTCATTTAGAATACATTTCCTTATGAAGGATGGTTGACGACTGATTATCTTTTTGTTAATGATTGCCATAGATATTAATACCTTTTTAATTAAAGAGTGATGTTAAAGTGGTTGAAACCCCATAAAATACCCTTTTTATATATTCTATCATTTAGTAGTTTTCATAATGCGATTCTTAAAACAACATAAATTGATTACCGTAAAAAAAGTTAAATACATAAAATGGAATACGACACAGTTCATTGCTACTCAACTCTATTTGCGGACTTATTGTAGGACCTTCAAGTTTTGGAAAAACCAATGTAATGATAAGTCTTATTGAAATAAGTCAGCAAAACAGCCTAAATATAAGTAAATATAAGTAGAAAAAATGTTGTTGTTTCTTTGCAAAAAAATTCGTTAGAGCAATTAATTGTTTTAAACTGACCTAAAGCTCAATAAAAGATTTTAAACTGTCAAACAACTAGAATTTATATTTAAAATCAAGAATGATTAAACATATTAAACAATTATATTATTTTATAAAACACGTTATGATTTTTTTATATATCAGAAAAGTTCAACATTTATTGTAGTTGCGCTTATTTTTGCTCAAAATTTTTATATTTTCTTGTTAATAAAATCCCACGATTTAGGGTTCGAATAAGACAAGTTGACCTGTAATGTTTATCGAATCCCTTAATATTTGCGTTGCAATGATAAATCAATCAAAAATCCGGTTCTTCAGTCGCCGTTTTTAGTCGCTTCAAGCGAACGGTCGCTTTTGTCACTTCGAAGCCTCAAAACATACATGAGAAGTAAAACTGGAGAAGAAAGACTCAATGGGTCAGCTCTTTTTTTAGAAGAAATTTTAAATGCACTGGCTCGAAATAAAAGAAGACTACACTGTTAGAAATCTTGGACCATATTTTAGTCCCACCAAAATATTACTTCATTTTTTAAACCTTTCGGTTTAAGATTTAAACTTTACAAATACTAACTTATAATTAAAACTCTTCTGCACTCTAATTTGAACTAAAAGGAATATTACAGCATCCATTTTAGCTTTCTGGTTAAAATTTTAGCTTTTTGGTTTCAATTTTATACTTTTCGGTTTAAATTTAAGTATAATTCTGTATTAATTTTTGTTTTTAATACAATTTATACTAAATTCTAGTACATTTTTATACTAAATTTGGATGAAGACCCGTAAAAAGTTAGCCTGGCAATGCTGCGACTCAATATTAGGTTCATATCTTTGTTTATCGCGCCTTTTATGGGTTGGCCAATAGCCCGGTGGTGTTAGAGAAGTAAGTTGACAAACTGAAGGTCGTGTGATTGAACCTCGCGGTGTTTGTGAGGTTTGTACTATATGTAGTACAGAAAAGTAACAATATTAGTACAAGTTTTCTAACCCTGTAGACATTATGATATAAAGATTATTTTGTATAAAAAGAATTAGAATAAGTCTAAATAAAAAAATTAAAGTCCCCCTTCCCCTGAAATTTTTTCTGGGTACGCGCCTGACAGTTGTAGATGATGGTAGTGATGATAACAGTGAAGCCAATAAGAATATACTGAAAAAACCTTTCTTGTTCGAACCGCCTAGTAAAAATTTAAAGTTACTTCAGCCAACAACTGATTTTAATTTTCCCTCGAGCGGTTTTCGAAAAATTAAATTTCAGCATCCATGGTTTTCTCGCTGGAGTTAGCACTGCTTATGGCGGCATTGCACCACAGTCTTCGTAATTTGCGGCACAAAAAAAGTTTCTATTAAATACATTTTTCTGCGCTTTTACTGTGACTCTTTTATAGTCAGGAGTTTTTAAACAATTAACTTTCGGATTAAAAATATGAGACAAAACGTGATTTAATTTTTGAGGAATTTTTGATGTTATTCATGAGTTATAAAAAGTTGACTCACATTTTTTGGAATTCTGACCCGAGGACAGAGCAGGACTTGTTGGTAGAATTTGCAAAAAAATAAGACTTAATTTTTTGTATTTTTTTTTTAATTTATTTTCATACAAAAACTTTCAAAATTCAAACAACTTCATTTTTTTTTTTTTGTAATTTCATACAAAATTTTTTCAGAATGTGTTTATTTTAAAATTAATATTTTAGCTTTAATATGTATAAATTTTAAAAATTCTGTAAAAAAAATGTAAAAAAAACGATACTATAGTAATAACCGACCGCATATATAAAATTTTTTTATATTGGTAGAATTAGAAGATTCTACTGTGATGGTCATTGTATATATCATTTTAAAAATACTTCATGAATTTAAGTTTAGTAAAGATAATTTTAAAGAGCTAAGGAGAGCAGGACCTTCAAAGTGCTGGGCAATGGTTTCAAAACTTTTTATTTGATTCACTTTTTTTTATTTCATGTTTTAGAAGCTTAGATCTGGTGGGTGAGTACTAGAATGGAGTATTTGATGTCAATGACCTTTGGAGCAAAAAAATTAGTCTCCTTAAAATACAAACATGGAAATATGCATCACACTTTAAGATCAAACTCTAAATGCCGAAGCTTTAACGAAAAATTTGAAAAGGTTCCTACGTTCGGCAAAATAAATTAAAAAATTTTTTAAATACTTCTACTGAAATAATTGTAATACCTGTATAAGAAAAGGTTATTTATGTTTTACGTGCTTAAATTTTCTGACATTAGTGGTACATAAGGATGGTAAGAGCTGAGATTTGGTTGATAAGTACTAGAAGGGAGTACTTGAATTCAATGACTTTTGGAGCAAATAATATTCTTCTCAAGACAAAAATATCGTTATACCATACATTAAGATCGGACTGTAAATGTTAAAGATATGACGAAATTTTTGTAAAAAATCTTCGGAATTACCTTCAAAATGTTTCGAATTAGATGGTGTGCTTCGAATTTAATTTTGGTACGGTCTAGTAACTATATTAAAAAAAATTTATGTTAAAAATTAAATACAAACTTCAAAATTTTTTTCAAGTCATTTAGCTTGTTTCGACCTTTTTTTTGGCCGGTTTAGCTTTCATTTTTAAAGCTCGTGGCCACACTGCTGTTCACTGAACAGTGTTCAGGCTATCAGTGCGAGAGAGTAATTAAGAAACTGAAACAACAAAAATGCTATACAGCTCCAAGATGAATTTATGAAGGTGGAAGAAGTAGGTTGACATCTTTGAAATCGACACCGTAGCGCTATCAAATTTCGTTGTAGTGATGCCACATTATTTTTCTTTTGCCTTTGTGTGGGACAAAGAATTATGTGGGAGTTTTGTAGTCGGGAAAGGGCATTAAGCGAAGAAGCTTCACAAGCAGAAAAATTTAAGGCTTTTTTTTAATTGAAAAGTCTGTGTACTGCAATCTATAAATTTGCTTTTTATTCCGTTTTCTGCTACAAAATCAATGTTTTGTAACGGTGGTCTTACATGCAAGGGCGGCATTGCGCACGACATCAGACGTGGTTTCTTACACAATGGATTACAGTTGCATTTATGAAATCCTGCTTCCTGAAATGTTTTTCGCAGACTGTGCCCGTAAGCCTCACATCCAAGCCGCAACATTCGATCCACTTCTTTCTTCGATAATCGTCCTTTGGAACTTTGAAGAAAGAAATATTCTCCTAATTCCATGTACTATGGCAAATACCACAGCTTCTAGACATATTTAATATAATTTTTTTTTTCTGACGAAATCACACAAGAATCACTACTAATGACAAATCACTCTAGACGCGTGTTGTTTTTTCGAACCAAAAAGAACAAGTAACAAAACATTGGATTTTTCACTGGATTATCACTCAAAATATGGCATCACTACATTTTGTTTGATTTTGACAGCACTACGGTGTTGATTTTATAAACGTCATTTAGTTCTTCCACCTTCTTTAATACATCTTGCACAGCTCTCTTGAAGTGTTCTGAGTCACTCTCTTCTCTTTCGTGTATGCTACAGCAACGATGTTCAACAGAAGGCCCAACCAAATTAGACGTTTTGCTCCGTTACAAATAAAAACGTAAGTGTTCGGTTAAATGCATATTAATGTTGTTACCCATAATGAGCAACTTAAAAATGGTTTAGGTTCGAACCTTAAAAGGTTTTTACATATGATTAGCTTTACCTTTCTTAATGAAAACTTCCCATTAAAAAAGTGGATCATCCTATGAGCGATCTGGGAGTGCTCCTTATTGATCCAAGCTGGGTGTATTTTGTGTTCTCTTCTATCATTGTGTGCCCTAGGACGGGTAGCGCTCCCTTTGACATCTCAAAGAAGCTCAAAAGGAGCGATCAATAAATGATCCAAATGGATCAGCAAAGGAACATTTAAAAATTTTTTTTCACAGAAAATAACGATAGAGTTTCCTAAAAAGCACATGCCTCACTTTATGTTCTATTTTTCATTAACTGCTCGCCTATTGATTTTATAAAACAGTAAAGGAGCACAATTGCTCTTGGTGCTCCTCATTGGAGCGATCTCGATTATTTTACTGGGTTATTCGAATATTCTGCAAATGTAGTCGGAAATACATTTGCAACAATATAAGATTTATGTGAATATGCTGACGTTAACACAGGTAAAATGATACCACAATTTTTTTTCTTTGCGTAATAATATATAGATACTCAAATATGTTTAATTAATTTAATTTAATTGATATTTTATTTAAATTGTTATGTTAAAATATCCTCAAAATCCGAATTACTCTTTGTATTCATAATCGATTTATTCTGTATTCGTTTTATGCTATATATTCGTTTTACTCTATAAACGATTTAGTTTGCTTTCGTTTTACTCTATCCAAATTTTATTTTCAAAACATTGTAATTCGATATAAGAATCGAATAGAATAAGCATTTGAAAAACAAACTAATGTCTTTCAATACATCCGTGCAGCTCTTTAGTAAGCTCTTTAGCAATGACTCTTTTAACTGGCATCGTTCGAAAGTAAATCTCTTGCATTAGAGAATATCTACCTTCAATAAACGGCAGTGGCTGATTGCTTTTCGAAAGAGTGCAAACAGGCTCGCTTTGCCAGCCGAATCAGTGAAGATATGGTCATCTTTTAAAAAAATTTTGAATCGATGGCAATGTCTTATTCTTTACTTTTTTAACAAATGACCATACATTTTTGCTCAATTTAGGGCAAAGAAGAACCTGTTGAACTATTTGAAATTGCGATAAAAATTATTTAACGCAGTCCAATTAGCCTTTCCATAAAACTATGCAGTCCACTTCGGTTCTTGTGGAAGCAATATTTTGAGAATGCATGTTCAAAGATTTTCCTAAAAGAAAAATATTTGTGCTATTTTTATATACAGGCGAGGTATGAACAGTGTAAACGTTTGAATTTTTTTGTTCTTTGTGTTTTTGTTTATTTTATAAGAAGAAATCAGTTTGATGGATTTATATTAAACTTTGTACAAATCTTTAGAACTTTTATAAGTACAAAAAAAACTTATTTTTTTTTTTAAATGCTTTACTTTTACATAATGGTTCTTTTAAAATTATACTTCTTGAATCCAACCTCAGTGGCGTTAACAGCAATTCGTTCACATGGATCAACTGAGGATCAAAAACGAAATAGATTCTTAAAATATATATTATTGATTATAGCTGGACGTAGGGGATTTTCAAAATATTGTTTAGAAAAAAATAACGACCATTTCAAAAAATAACATTTTCATGTTTTTAAAAGAAAATTGTTTATAAAAAAAAATAAGTTATAAAAACCGGTTACGTCAGGCTGAAGAGGCAAATTTTCTCAACAAAACACATTTTAAAACAAATCGATCTGACAAAAACCGTCTTAGTTATGCTGTCAACCAGGTCAAAAAAGGTAATTTGACGCTCTTTTCGAATATTTAACGAAATTGAAATTTGAGATGCATTCCTTGTGTGTAAACTAATTTATGAAAAAAAAAATTTTTTTAAAGTCTTACACTGTTCATACCCTTTAAAACAGTGTCGACCAAACACGAGCTTACAAACACAAACAAGGCCTGCTATTCATGCTACCATTTTAATTTTCTGAAGTGATGTGAGTCAAAACGCGCTAAACGAGCTTGCTTGCAATAATCGGCAGAGTACGTGTGATTTGCCGATCGTGTCTGTGAGATCGCTACCCTCGTGAGGGTACTACGTGGTCGACATTGCTTTAAAACCAAATTGGGCACTGACCATCTCCTGACTTGAACCAACGTTTTCTCGTGTACCGATCCGACATCATATCGACTCGTCTACCGCAACCAAGTTTCGCTTATTTTGCATCATTACAAATGCAAGTAAGCTTTCGGGAATGCGAGTTCCAGACCCAGCTCAGACAAAAAAAAATTATTTTGTATTTTTCTTTTTAAATCTACATTTTTACAAATTTTTCTGTTCATTTTATATTATTTTTTTTGATATTTATATTTTTTTTTAAATTTATTCAAACAAAAATATTAGAAAAGATATATAAAAATATTTTAAAACAGCTTTCAAACGTTTTTTAGTCAAAATGCTTTTTAAAGTTAAAACACTCTTTAAAAGCGTTGTATTCATAAACGAGTTTTAAGAGTCTTATGGTTGAAGTGAGAATACTGATGCTTTAAAGTAGGAACAGTTGTAGTTTTCGTTTGTGACTTTGAAATGTTGTTTACATTTAATTCAAAAACAGTGTTTAAACTTTAACTTTCAGAAAAAAATCTTAATTTTTTGTGAAAAAACTGGAACTAAAAAAAATAATTAAAACATATATTTAAAATGAGTTCTTTAAAATTTTTTATTCTTGTATTTCGTATTTATTTATTTATTTGACACTTGCTAGTACAATAAGATAAAGTAACATCTTTTATAGTAAAACGAATATAACTTGAAATAAAGAATTTAAATTAAATTAATAATTAAACAAAACAAAAACAATCGCACTCATTAGTTAAAATCATTTAAATTATCAATTTATTGAAAAACTTAAAAATTTGTTTAAAAAATATACAATTGATATTTATGTGAATGTAAATGTCATTACCAATTTTTGAGATCATAGTAAATTACATCCCATATAAATTAGTTTTATTCATTAATAAATCAAATTAATTTCAATAGATTAATTTATGAAATGTGGAGATAATTCCAATTCTGTTCATTACAAAGGAAAGTTTTTTATGCTGTTTTATCGATTCCTGAAGCACCAGCAAATGCAGAAAGCATTTTTTCTCAAATCTATTGTAATAAACCCAAAATCAGAAATACATTTTATATCAAACCTTTTTTGAAATTTTGTAATGGGAAGACTGTTTAAGAAAAATCAAACAGTCACCATTTGTGACAGTCACCATGAAATCTGAAAAATGAAATTATTTTTTAAACATATTTTGACCAAACTTTTTTATAATTTCTGATGACTGTTTTAATTTGTGCAGTTCCAATCGCTTTTCCTTAAAAAATTTTTAGTTCGAAAAATCCCACACAAGGTGGGAATTTCTAATTTATTTCTGATTTGAGTTTTATTTATATTTATTTGTGAAACAATACGTTCTACATTTGCTGTTGCTACAGGTATCGTTAAAACAACATAAACAAGTTTTACAAGTAATGGAAATCATCTCTACGTTTCTGATCAAAAATTGCTTTCCAAAAATGTTCAATATTATTTTCATTAAGTAAATTCAAATCACTGAAATTAATGTGGCGCAACTCATGCAACTCATAGTCAATTTCTTGTTATTTTTCTGAAAGGATGACATTAGGTAAAAAAATACACAAATTGAAAATAGTGAAATCTTGCCTTTTTAAAATTTTCGCTGGTTCTAAAAGTTCGAAACATTTTAGAAAATCATTCCCAAAATCAAACTTTTGTAGTAAACAATTGCATAGCTCAACATAAAATTTTAAGCAATGTTCTCTTAAATCCATGTCATCTGATTCGAATAATTTATGCATAGAGCTTAAAGACGAATATACCTCGACTCTTAAATAAATGTCTTTATGATTTTTTAAGAACTTGAAATCATTTACATCAATTTCTTTGTAGTTTTCGAAGCATATATATTCATATATACATACATATATATATATATATATATATATATATATATTTATATATATATTGACAGTCAAGACTTGACGAATGAAAATCGAGACAAAAGAACAGAAACAACGAAAGCAACAATAATAGCAACTGCGCTACCACTTCATAAAGAAATTTTTAAAAGGGCGTGAAAAGTAGTATTAAAATGAGAAGCAGCTTCAAATGTTACTTATATTTTTGTTGTAACATACAATTTATTTCATTTATTGATTTTGATTCATTAAACATTGTTTTAATCGTAAAAATAAACTGGGTAAATAAAAAAAACTCTATTTTTTAGGCAAAAACTGGAAAACTGTCTACCCTCTCAAAAAACTGCCAACAAAAAGTTTATCTGCCCATATGGTAACACTGATCACAAAACACTATTATTTTCATTTATTTATTTGTTTGTTGACATTTTAGTTTGTCACAAAATGAGAAGATTGCTCTCAATTGAGAACATTAAAATTTAAAATACCTTTGTAGGAGACTTACAGAAGGTTTGTTTCTATTTTAAAATTCTCTCATTTGTGAAGCTCTTACAAGAGGTTTTTTTCGTTATTGAACGTTTATGAATAACGTTTTTAGGCACGTGTCTTACAAAGGGCTTACAAGAGGTTTGCAACTTTTTATGAATATGGCTGTTAGAATTTTTCCATATAAAAGTTTTCATACAATATGATATGTAATGTGTTTGAATTCGGAGACCTGGGTTCGAGACCTAGCTCGGACCAAAAAATTTGTATCTTGGTTTTTTTAAAAATCTTTTTCTAAATTTTTTCATATGAAATGCTATTAAAAGACTCAGAACCTTCAAGAGGTAGGCCTTACAGAACCACTCATCAACACAACGATCATGGAAGGTATATTGCTGCCAATAATAGCACTGCTAGCAAGACTTCTTTTGCGTAGCACTAGCTAAATTGTTCACTGAGAAAGGTTTGAAAATGAAAACCTTTCTTATTTTTCATTAAGAAAAGGGAAAAGGCTTCTTATTTATTTTCATTTTAAGCAAAAAGATCAATTCAAGACCAATTCAACAAGAATTGAGAATTGGTCACATTAACAATTTCAAAAGAAAACATTATTTACTCACATATAATACAAGGTTCTACTGATTTACTTTAAAATAGCGTATGCCTAAAAATAATTTTTCAACTTAACTTATAGTCTTAATTTGAAGCAATATTATAAATAATTTTTAAATTCTGATTTAATATTCTATAAAACTATCTCAAAGTCGTATACAAGTAATCTTAGGAATTTCTGATTTATAACAACAGATATATTCCTTGGGAATAAATACTGAACATTTACATATTAAAACGTAGTCATCAAATGTAAATGGTTCAATTTTAAAAAGTATAAAATTCATAGCATAAGTAACCATAATTTTATAGAATACTAATATCATATTTCACAAATTATGAAAACCTTATTCATATTCGTTCCTAGGAATTCTCTTCGTGTACAGTTTTGTTCTTATTTTTTACATATTTGACCTGAGTTGCTATTCATAAAAGTTAAAACTAGAATAACTTTGTTAAATTTTACTCATTGTATAATGAAAGGAACTGTCGAAAATTGAACAAAGCTGAGTTAAACTTTTTTAAATTTATAGAACGACGTATATAAATACAATTTAACTTTGGAAAAATGAACCAAAAATCTTGCCATTATTGCAAAAAGGGTCCTTTTCAACTTGCAGGAAGTCACACGAACACAAACAACTAGCACGAAAGCTCTCACACAAACACATTTCGACTACAAGTGTGAATGTGTTTCAGTGTTATGTATACATATACATAGCACGTGTCTCTGCATGTGTGTGCCTACATATACGTTTGTGTATGAGTATGTTACAAATAATGAAAATTGAATTGGTAATTATATTTCCCAAACATACCCCAAAGTGGACTGCAAAAGTTGTGCAAATATTGAATTTCCAAAACTATTTCAACTCGAAACTTTTGCCAAGCGAGCAGCATCCCGACGACTCAACCAACCGCTTTTGCTCTGTCCCAACATACAACAGCATCGTCATCATCATCATCATCCTGCTGTCTGGGCGCAACTAGAAGTCCGCGTCAACATCTTGCACTGCAAAATTCCCCATGCGGGAAATTTGTAAATATGTTGGCAGCTCTGCTTGAGTGTGTGGCTAGCAAGTAGCTGTAGCATCTTCCGCTGACTTTGTTGCTGCCAATAAAATGTGCTGGTTTTATTTTTGTGCGCCTTTAAATATGCTTCTTTTTATGTGTGCCAACTGCGTAATGCCGCTTCTACACATATGTGGCAGCACTCCCGCAGCGTTGCCACACATGAGAAAACATTTACATTTGACGGCCATGTTTACTGCGGCAAGAGCAACATCAAGATTAAGCGGATGGGTAGTTTTAACGTAGACAAAATATTCTTCTTCTACTAATTCTTTCTTAAAATAAGTTGTGCAAGTAAAAGACTTTAATTCGCCGTCCCCTTATTTCAGTTCACAACAGAGTCGTAGCAAGAAGCTTTTCAGCCCCTTTTTCTTATACAATTTATTGCTTTAAAATTAAATACCTTTATATAAAAACATTTTGTACCAAATATAATTTTGTCTTAAAATTATTTATTATTGGCAAAACGTTAATTTGCAGTATCAAAATCTAGACGTAAGATCTTGCAACACTTGCGGCAATAGTAAGAAAAGCTGTATTACAATTAAGGAACTGCAGGCAGTACTTAACAAAAATTTGTAATAGTTCTAGTTGACTTTTCGTACAGGTTTCTGAATCGTTGTGCCTAGAAGCAACGGAAACACATCTTTGATGTCTTTCATTATGTTAAGGTTATCTTAAAAGTTTCAGAAAGAAAATGATGTCTTAAATGCTGGTTTTAACGAATTTTTTTTACCGCACATAACAAAACTTACATCAATCCCTTTGACGTTCCATTATTTGTATCTGTGACGAAACGTAATAACAACTTTAGTCGACTAAAAACAGAACTGTGGAATTGATGTAGCATATATCACTATAAACACACAAAATCTGAAGCTTTGAGCATAACCTTTGCCAAAGTATGACACAAAACGAAACACCCTTTCATATAACTTTATATGTCGATTGAAAACTTTGAAGCAAGATTTTTCGAAACATGATTTTTCACTTAAGATGTTATTATAAAACGCCACAGATATATAAACAAAAACTTAATAAAATTTTTTTTGGAGTCATACAACTTAGAAAAACTTAAAAATCGAACGAACTTAAAGTTCGAGCTTTCACCAATTCGTCATATTTAACGTTATTTCACTTTGCTAAGGCATGATGAGATGCCTCAATTTTATTGTACATTATACTAATTTTCGACCAATATTCGTTTTACATTTTTATATTAAAAATAAATTGTAAATAATGTTCAAAATACACTTAGCTATAATCCTCTACCAGATCCTTTCTTCGTTTATGTCTTATTGCCTTAAAAAAATGTTGTCAAAGTTTTCCTATTTTTTGATACTTTTAGGAAAACGTCCTTTAAAATAATATGATAAATATCATTTTATATAATTGTTTGTTAGTATTACATTTCAATAAGTATTTTTTTTATAAATATCACTTTTTGTTCTGTGGCTGATGCTCTAAAGTCGCCCCAGCTAGCTACGCCACCGTTTCATAGTCTCATATGATTGACATTTTTATTCAAATATTTATACGCTCTTTTTTTATTTGAATTTCTTTTTATGTTTTTCCGACATTTAGTTTAAGCTAGAAGTGAATATGTAAAAACAATAGGGACACATATTTTTAGTGAAAAAGAAGAAAAACGTTACCGTACATTGAGCGGATGGAGCATATGCTTACTAAGTATTGCAATTGAGAGTCAGTCCTTTAACACAATGAAGTGAGTTAGTTCACATTGTAAATATAAGAAATTGATTTGTCAAAGTAATAAGACTATCCACTGGAGTTACATTAGTAGTTTACAAGTATTTATTCTTTACCAATGACTAAACTTATAAGGTATTCGAAATGAATCGAAGTAAAAAATGTATGAGATATAATAGATAAACATCGTTTCTTTTGAAAATGTGTTTGTTATGACAATTAAATGGTTCTTGTTATCTATCAGCTATTTAATATTTCAAAGAATTTTTATTATACGTATATTTTCTCAAACATGACAGCGTAAAGTAACTTTATTGTTCCACTTTTGAATCGCATGAATTATAGTTGTGTAAATGTATGGGCATGTGTTGGTTTTTTAGTTTGAGTTTAACTTCCGTCTCTCTGCCTTGCTATTCAAATTCTATCATCTTCAACACCCATCGAACCCAATACTTATTCTTTCCTTTCCTTTTTGTGTTCTACAGGATGTGCATGGTTCTCCGCTTGTGTGTGTGGCGAGTTACATGACATTCCATTTAACTTAAACCTTGACTGCAGTATTGTGATTAGTGTTGTTGTTGTTCTACTAACAAAAACAATTGTGAAAAGTTAACCATTTTGTGAACAAGCATTTTTGCATCGCACACAGTTCTCTTTCACCAAGTAGAGTCAAGATAAAGATACTTTTTTGTCCGAAGACAAACAAAAATTTCTTACATGTTGTTATTGTTGTAGTATTGTTCAGAACTGTGCGCTTGTGTGTGAATTTGTATGTATAAATATTTGTTGGTGGAAAATATTTTTCCATCGCATAAAATGCAAATGCAAAAATAAATAGATAGTATTTCGACATTCCTTACATTCTCTATGCTGTTGTGATAAAGTTATCGAATTTGTAGCATTCTTTTGCATTGGCAAAAGCAACATTGACATAAACTAAAAAAAATTCAGCTACATATCTTAATTGAAAAAAAGCCATTATTATACTAGTAAATAGTCGTACTATAAAAATCTTATCTGGCGCAAGACAGCTGTTTACCAGTGTTAAAACAAAAATATTTTTTGTGATTTATGGTGCGACGAACTGTTATTTCAATTTTCATTGGTGTTCGACAATTTGTCGAAATGCACCATAGAATTGAAACGAGTTCTTGCTTCGCTAGAAGCTAGTGTTTTTAACTGAAAGGTGGCTGTTTTTACAGACAAATGTTCAATTACTCATGACTGTGACCGAAATGGATCAATTACACTGTGCGCTTTTTTATATCTTTTTTCCTCTTTTTTTTTTTTTTGATAATTTAAACATTTTTCTCTTAATTTTGGTATAAGGAATCTCGTGGTGACATTTGTTTTACCACTTTACCGAACATTTTAGAACAAATTTTTTATATTAAGATATATCAAAAATTACTCAAGATATGCATTCATTTTCTTGTTGATAACTTTTGAACCATTGGGATTTTCATTTTTGTTTCTTGGGCAAAGTTCTGTCTATAGTTCTGGCAAACAACTTTGCTGAATAAATGAATATGAAAAAAATTGCTTCAAGTGGGTCTTATTGAGTGTTTCTTACAAAAAGTCAAACGAAAAATTCGAACATTGCGTATGAGTAACATTATTTGCTTTGAAGCGTTGAGAGCGGGCAAGACATATGTCGTTTATTAAATGTTTAAAGACAAGTTCAAATGATTTTTCGTTATATATTTGTTCAGTATTATTGGATTATTTCTCGTTTTAATTCTATGGTGCATTTTGACAATTTGTCGAATATTGAAATTTGAATATTGAAATAAATAAGAAGCAACTAGAACAGATGGCAACTAGAACAGATTGGTAGAGTTGATGGCTGTGATCTATAAATAGCTTACTGCTTTAAATGTCATACGATTAAGTAGCCGATTTGAACGTAAAATTCTTAAGAATTTGTTCAAATATGTGTGAAATCATATACGACTTTACACATCACAGCTTAATCACTCGAAGACTACTGAAGAGGAAATGTAGCAATTTTTGAAACAGACTGTCTAGTCAACTAAGTGATTGACTCTATATAGAGATGTTGTTGTTACCTTCTTAAAATTCTAACTTGATCTTAAGCTCAAAATTAAATTCATGTAATAATTTTAATAATAGATGACAATTAATTAACTAATGTTGAACACCTACGTTACGAAATTAAAATTTTCCAATTTCTCATTTTTTTAATTTTCTTTTTTTCTCTACTTGCACACCTCTTATGCGTTTATGATCGATCATACGCTTCGCCACACTTTGAATTTTTTTTAAGCTTCAGTGGTTTCCGTCTAATATTAGAACAAATTTATATTTCAAAAACTAAACTCAACGGGTTCTGGTAGTCAGCATTATTGGGTTGACAACGTCTCTTTCGGGAGCACCGTTGACAACATGTAACTTACACACAGCCTCTTGCGCTTGCTGGTAGTCTTCACACTCTTCCCAAGTCTCTGGTGCGGTAAAAATTAAGTTTGTCGACATTAAAACGTGTGAAAAAATTTTATGTCTCAGACTTGTCTTTGTTGGGGACTTTTATAGTTCTGGTGCTGCCAAACCAAGCTTTCGCAGTATCACTATAAAAATACAAATATTGCGAAGCTTGCTTAGTTCTTTTTCGGTCAGGCAAAAATGCTTTCGAAATATGAATATTTTTTGGCATTAGATATTAGACCGGATCAAAATTTAGATTCCGCCGTTCGGGACCTCAAAAGTTAGAGATACTCATTAAAATGATTTTTGCATACTTTTTTTCAAATCGGAGAAAATCCGGTGAAGCAATTTTGATTCTCCTAAAGGTCCTTTTTGGTAAAAAAACATGTTTTTTGGTTGTAAATTTTTAATTTTCTTACTCACACCAAGATTTTTACATAAAAAGTTTCAAAATTTTGTTTTACCAAAAAGGGCCTTCAGGAGAATCAAAATTAACTCGGCGGATTTTCACCAATTTGAGAAAAAAGTATGCAGATTCATTTAAATAAGTTCCTCTATCTTTCGGATCCCGAACGGCTGAAATTTTTTTCTCCATACAAGAACGATCCGGCCTGTTAGATATCTTTGAATGTTAATTAAAACTAGCATTTCTTTAAAAAATAATGTGAATCTATTCCCTGAAAAAATATCTATTAGGATAATTTGTTTGAACGTGGTTTTTTTGATTAGGAAATATCCAAGTGGAGCAGGAAAAGGTAAGTTGATCAGAAAAATTGTAGGGGTTAAAACTTAATGCGGATTCTTAATAGCACCAAACAATTTAGTAGCGCCTTTGAGGGTTGAAAAGTGCCAAATGCCGTGAGAAATCCAATTTTGTATGGAGGACCCCTTGAGGTAAGGAAATATAGGGTTATTTTATTCAGGAGCAATGTTATGGATAATCAATTAATGGAGGTTGGGCATTATTGGAATCCTCTAGGGGCATCCTGGTAGTAGTAGAGCGTTGGGAGTAAATAACATTAAAACGTCACTTTTGTGTGGAAACCCCCGAAAAGTTTTGAGAAAGGGGAGAAGTATGTCTGAAAAGGTTGGTGGAAAAGTGGAAAGGTTGGAGCATGTATTTTGTATGGGTGCAACTTAAGGGGTAGAGATGATGGGGTAGTATATTCAGGAGAATTGTTAAGGAGAATAAATTAATTGGGGCTGCCCATACACTTGAATCCTCTAGAAGCATCCTGGTTGCAGTGGGAGCGTTGGGAGTAATTTTCCTAAAAACGTTACTTTTGAATGGAAGCCCCCAAAGGGGTGGAGAAAGGAGGAAGTTTGTTTGGAAAAAAGTTGGGGATTTAAAATTAATGGGGTCGGTCATACAAATAACCATTCTATAAGCGACTCTTGAGAAGCTGTGGGCTGGTTTGTCTGAAAACCCCACCATTTTTTAAATTTGACCTTGATGAGACGCCATTTACTCCCATCCCCGTAACTTTTTGGCTCATGCTTTTTTTTATCAAACTTCGCAAAATAAAAGGTCCCAGCGTATCGAAGTCGAAAAATCTAGCTATGGCATAATGTACAATACATGCAATTAACTGACCTCTACAGCTTTTTTGCACTTTTTTATTTTTGTTCAAATTAATAAAGTTTGCATGAGAGCACCCCACATTTTACAATTAACAAATAAATTTTAAGGAGTATTAATAATATTTTTAATATTAAATTCGATAACTTAAACATTCTATTAAAAGAAATTTATATAAATATATATATATATAATTATTCTCAGTAAAAGTTTAACTTTTTCAAACTAATATGTCCTTTGGCATAGAGCATTAAAAATATGTTTGTTTACTTTTTTATGTTTATCAAACTAACAACATGTTGAAAATTTTTGAAAAATTTGATTTTTGACCATTTTTTAAAACGAGATAGCTAACTGAAAGAACTGGAAAGAATTGGTTGAGATATTTTAGATTCTGAACGAATAATAAACAAACAATATTATTAACGAAAATGAAAGAGGTGATTCGAGAAATTTTTTTATTACCGATTAAAACAGCCAATTCCTTAAAAATATTTTTTAAATTTTTGGATAATTTCAACATAATTTTTATTAAATATTTTTAATTTTATTTCACATATATTAAAAACTTTATTTTACAGCATTTTTTCTTTGGTTGAAGCGCAAAAACGAAAAGTCCATAACAATAAAAATGTATAAAAAGCGTTGACATTAAAGAGGTATAGTTTTCAAAAAACAACTTCTTTCGCTATGAAAATTTGGATTCTTCTTAGTTAAAGTATTACATACTTCGATATGCATTTCTTTAAGTTTTGTTAAAAAAAATTTTTAATATATTCCCACTGCTCAAAGTAGAGTGCGGTGGAGTGAAGAGTTTCGGTGGGGTCATACCGTCACGTGTTGCTTTCATTGTCGCACAGTTTTTCAGGATACAGCGAATCTTTCAGATGTACATTGTGTTGCCCTTTCAAAACAGTGGTAACAACATTTATTGTGTTTTATGCCAACTACTCAGTTTCACAACTGACCAAATATCTGGTTTATGTGGGCCACCACCTTGACCTAACCATGCAAACTACTCAACACAAATTCAAGGTAAATATATCAGTTGTGCTGGTTTAATGTTTTTCTTCAAAAATATGAAGTGTTTGTGAAATATCTATCGAGTGGTTGTGTAATGCCAGCCGTGTTTTCAAAATGGCCGTAGTGGGGTGAAGCGTTTCACAAGCTCCGTTTAAATGCACATTTAGTGTTTTTTTTTTTATTTATCTTCTGCGTTTTTATTTTTTTGATTTTTTTTTCATTCATTTTTGAGCCGCAAATAAAAAATTTTTGTATTGAATTCGATGACTTTTATTCAGTATTTTAGTTTCTTACTGACTTAGGAGCCTGCCCGAGGCCATTAAACCGATTTATGTTTATGTTTATACATGAAAACGGAAAGTTCTTATGGTAAAACGCTTCACCACACCATTTTTTTAAAATTGAAAAATTAACATTTTCGAAGTATATTCAAAAAATGTTCAAATCCGAGTGTATAGCAATTAAAAAAAAATTTAAATTCTTGCGATTTAAGCCAAAAACCATTCAAAAATTATAATTTTTGGGGGTGTTGTGTGCCTCAAAAAAAAAAAATCGAAACGCTTCACCCACCGCACTCTACTGTGCTATGGTGGGTGCTGTTTTGGTTTTTTCGTAATAACTTTGGTGTTTCTTGTCTGTGTGTTTGTTGATTTTTTGGCAAATTTTTTTACCTCAAATTATTTTTTTTTCGACTTATCACCTAGTCTATCTCAGTTCCGACTATATAATAATATTTTAAAAATGAAACGAAACAAAAGCTCACAAAAAACCATTTAAACCGTAAGAGCAAATGAAATCGATATACATAATTGATTTTTAGAGTATTTCCGACCAGTTTCATGCAAAGAATCACACCTTTGCATCATAAACAATTTTTTTATTTTTAGGTTTCTCACCGCACTTTATCTAACAGCTCCTACTATATAATAAAAAAAACTGAGCAAAGCATTAAAGCTCAGTAAAAATCATTGTAACCATGCGAACAAATAAAAACGATAAAATTGATTTTTTACTCATTTCTGAGCGGTTTTATTCAAAGGAATGGTGTAATTAGAAGTAGAAAAATACAGATAGATGCACCAGATGAGAGCATACTGCCGGAAATGTCAAACGAAGCAAAACTTTTTATTTCTTTTCTTTTGTTTCTATTAGCCACACAGCTAATTTGACAGACATGACAGTATGAGAAGAACGCACAGTCAGCGCTGCAGCTACCTATATCCTTATACCATGGAGTACAGTTTATATTTTTTTACCTATTATTAATTTTCCAAAATTTTTGTTGGTTTGTGCAGTCTCGTGGGTTTACAAAAGTGGTCAGAACGCAGAGTTCAAACAACAAAAAAGTGAGCAAATAAAGAGAAAGAGAGAGAAAACAAACTTTTACGCATGGTATAAGGATAGAGGTAGCCATGGCAAATTAGACAAGGTAGTGTTAGGGCGGAGAGCCCTATTTTTACACTGAAAATATAATGTTTTTCTTAAGCTATATGAATAATTTATTTTAAGTTTGTTTAGAAACATAAATGGAATTACACCATTTAAATAAAAGGTGACTGAAACTGTCAAAACGGAGTTGACAGCTCGTACCAAATCTGCAACCAATGAGAATGCAATAAGAAAGCAAAATTAGGCAAAAATAGAAAAATGGCTGAGTTTGACAGTTATGGTCACTATGAAAGAGAGTACGTTCAGCCTTAACACTACCTTGTCTAGTTTTGCCATGGAGATAACTGCAGCGCTGGCTGTGCTCTCTTTCTCATGCTGCCATGTCTGTCAAAGTCAGCTATGTGGCGAATGCAAACAAAAGAAAATAAATAACAATTTAATAATTCAACTTGAAATTTTATGTTGTGTAAAATAAAACGAACTTTTTGATTAAAAATAAATAAAAATGAAGTGCGTGTTTTGCCTGAATAACCATTATAAAGAAATTTAACCATTTTTTGGTGTTCCGACTGAAGAGCCCAGGCGGTAACGATGGTACATGGCGTGTTCGAGAAACTTTTCTGCTGCTGCGCTCCCTGCTTGCAGTTCATAGTTTTTTTATTTAATTTTCAATACAGTTTGGCATTAATCATCTTTAAATTACTTTAAATTAATAAAAACACCACAAAGAAGCATTTTTTTACCATTTTTTATTAAAACAACAAGGAAGTTTAGCATTTTTGCTTTGTTTCGACATTGCCAATTCCAGCTTTCGTATTTTATATGAGCTGTCAACTTCGTTTTGACATTTCCGGCAGTATGCTCTCATCTTCTACCATGCTTTTACGCAGTGTCCAAACACTGCGACCGTTTGCTACTTCACTTTGAGAGTAGAGAGAAAACTTGAGTTGTAGCATTTGAGAAAAATCGCTCTTTTTCGCCTTTGCTCGAATTGTCAAAACCTTAAAATCTTATAGAAATTAAGAGATATTGCTATGTTCGTCATCAGAGTGTATGCGCCATTCTGGTTTTTAGTAAAAGCCAGCCACTTGCGATTCATGGCAGCCGCAATGTTTTTAAGTACATTTCATGGACACGTGATTTGCCAATCTACATTCTATTAGCAATCAAACCAGAGCTAGGCATTTTGCGATTACAATTACAATTATTTTGCGACGGCTACAGCAAGCTCGAATCCCGAAAAGATTCGGAGAATTAATACTTAAAAACAGAAAGCATAATCCTTTCAATAAAATCGATTGGATATACGTTAAAAATCAATTGAATCGCTTTCATTTGTTCCCATAGCTATTAAACATAAATTTTTAATTATTAAATTGTTTAATTATTAAATAAAATAATTGACTGAAGTTTTAAAAAACAAATGGAGGCGCATCTCAATAGTAAATAATTGAAAGGCTTATTGCAATAACGTGGTAAGCCACGTGATCTAAAAAATCGGGTTTTTAGGCTCGATACATTACTCAATGCATTAGCAAGGACCACTGAATAGATTTTGGCTATTTCTTATTAAATTTCCAACCTTTTTGTAAAAGTTTCCATGTTTAATTCCATTTCTACATACAAAAATACATTTTTTATAACTTTAGAGTCGATTATTTCAAAAAATTTTTTATGTTGCTTATAATGTTTTTACAATAAGCCCTTCAATTATATTATAAAAATTAAAAATTGATTTCTTATAATTTTTTTCTTTTGAATTTCGTGCTATCTTTTTGTCGTACTACTGAATATGTTTTCGTTTTTTTCTGAACAACAAATTCAATTTTTAAATGAAATTTCTATATTTTCATTTTGTTTTTAAATCTGATTACTTTGTAGTAAATACAAATTTTTATTTTTAATCGCTTTCAATAAAATTTAAAAAATTCCAATGTGCTATCTTTTTGTCGCGGAATGTATGATATCCAATAAAAAAATGCTGCGAAATAGCATTTTCTAACTGAGCCGAAACCGAATTAACTATGTCAAAAGTCAGGGTAATGTTGACTGTATTCTTTGATTATCGCACGCTATTCACTTGGAATTCTTGTCAAAAGGTCAGATAGTAAATAAAGAAAAACATCTCAGCGTTATGCGGCGTTTGAGAGAGCGAATTCGTCGAAAGGGCTAGATTTGTAGAAAGAAAACTAATAACGCACCATCCCACAAGACTATCATTGTGACCAAAATTCTGGCCAAAAACTCAACAAATACCATAGAACAATCACTATATTCACCGTATATGGCGCCGGCCTACTGTTTTATCTTTTAGAAAGTCAAACTACTATTTTGAGGCGTCTGTTTTCAATCTGTAGAAGACATAAAGTAGAATTTGCGGCGGGAACTAAAGTTGATTCTAGAAAAGGTGTTGAGGGTGGAATTATTCATTGCCATATGTGTATTACTATTTCCAAAGGGACAGGGACCTACTTTGAAGGCGATACAATACTTTCAAAACAAATGACTCATTAATTTTAACATTTTCTGTTTTCCTACAACTTCTTTGAACATCAATGGGATAGAAAAAGCGTATTCAAGCCAAGGTCTTGCCTGAAAGGTTCTTTTAATAGTAATTCAGCTGTTTCGTTTATGCTGACATTTTTTGCAATTCCAAAAGCAGTCAGCTCCAAAAACTCTTTAAAATGTGCTGGCACTCAATGCTTTGTATCTTCGTTGTGTACGGACTAACGTGATGTTTTAACGTGCATCACAACACATGTCTGTGATACGATGAATGTTAGTGCTGAACGGAAGTTAATCATGACGTAGGCAAATTTCTTTACCATTTTCGTGATCTTTTTGTTTTCCGCCGTTTTTCATGCGTCATCCATTTAAATTTCATGCCTTTGCTGCTGATTCTTTGCTTTTTCTGGCCAAGTTGCCTGCAAGCGGTTTCCTTTTGGCAGCTATTGATGTGTGTGCTAGTTTTTGTGCCGCTGCAGCGTACTAACCAACATTTAAGTGCGAGTGTGTGTTAAAAGTGCCTTTGTAAAATGGCAGCCAATACACTGAGAAAAGTATTTGTTTCTATCAACTTATATTTAAATAAAGCTAACAAAAGGCCTTTTTCCTAAAAGCAAAACAAATATTTGGTTTTTAAAACATAATAACGTATTTTGAGTCAAAAGTAAGGGCTTCTTGTTGAGACTAATGTTTATTTGGTTATAGTTATCATTACAGTATGCCTGAACGAACCGTTCTTTAACGTTTTTTTTACCCATTTCTTATGTTTTTGTATTACATGATTTTTACAAAATAAAAAAGAATAACTTTCTACGAAGCATCTGAATATCATAAACCACACGATTACTAAAAGACCACAAATTGGCCTTTACAATGATACAGTTTTTGTATTATTTTTAAAATAACAGTTCAAGGAAAAAAATATTTCTAAATTTGGATATAATTTCCTTATTTTTTTTAAATAAAACTCCATCAAATTCTATAGAAAAAGTCTTATTAATTTATCAAGATAATGGAATCTGAAGTAATGGCTGCATTCAGCGGAAGGAACTGTTGCACAACTTTCGGGCTGAATGGTATGCGCTCACAGAACATATTCCCTGAGCGGTCGCAATCTTATATGGCGAAAATATTTTATGCTACTTCGCTACCTGAGCGCTTTTTCGGATAGAATGCAACCAATGTCAAATAAGATGAGGTGCCATTTGTTTGTAAAATTAGGCTTAAATTTAATGTCGCTATTGAGCCTCAATAATGAAATTAAAAGTATTTGAGTTTTTTTTTTAAATTACTTCCATAACTAGTTCAGTACCTAGTTATCCTGTAAGCACATGTCATAACGCCTTCGCTTACAATTTGTAAATAAATAATGTCAAACAAAATTCCCGGAAACAACAGCCGTGAATGTAGCCTATCAACTCAAAACCTTACGCCCTCGCTTATGATTTGAAAATAAATGACTTAAGCTGTAAAACCTGATAATTAACAACAAAAATACATTTTGTTTTGTTATGTCGGTTCATGTTTTCAATTTTTAAAAATGGTTTTTGTTTCCTCAAACATAAACAACAACTGAATAAGAGATGATAAGAGAATAAAAAAATGCGCATTCAATTATTGCTCTGTCTTGAGATCGGTTTCGATGCGTAAAGTGCAATTTCTAGATCTTTGATGCTCAAAGTGATTTCCATTCGTGCTGTTGATCAAGTTTATTCTAAAACTAGCAGGCTACTGTTGTCCGCAGCTTCACCACGGACGTTTTTTTACCAATCTCTTTAACGCCTTAAAGACGGGACAATTTTTTCACACATGTCCTAATTGTTATTTTGACTAATTTTTATGTGATACGGTTAGTTTTGCAACATCCGACTTAGTGATGCCATATGGAATCATCGTCTTTGTTGGGTTAAGACATACATATCAAAAAAATAAAATTTTTTCTTTTGCTTTTTTTGGAGCGCCGCTCTGCTTTTAAATATATCTCACTTTTCAGCTTGCTGGAGGCCAAGGCTCATTTATAAGGTTGTGGCACTTGAGAGAATTGCACTCTTTTTCCGCCTTTGTTCGAACTGTCACTGTGCTTTTCTTTGTTCTATGCATTCTTTTTCTTGATTTCTTTTCATCTATTCTGACAGTTCGACCGAGCTCACTCTTACCACAACCTTATAAATTAGCCTTGTTCGAGGCTCGAGCCATGGTATAATTATTTGGCAAGGTAGCCGTGACAGTTTTTTGGCGATTGGTAGTTGACAAAAATGGCTAAAGGAGTTCTAGTTTGCTGCTGTTGACTAGCTTATGTGCTTATTTTTAACTTTTATTTGATTCATTAAATTTGTTCGCGAAGTTAATTGGAATTCTTTTAATTAGTTTTTATGATCTATTGAATAATTACATGAATTAAGATTGTGAGCTTTAGATCAAGTGAGTTTTCAAGAAGGCAACAACAACAATAACTCTGTATAGAGTCAATCACTCAGCTGACTAGACAGTCTGTTTCGGAAATCGCTACATATTCCTCATCAGTAGTCTTTGAGTGATTAAGCTGTGATCAACTCACTGTTTAAACTAGCATATGAATGTGCAGATTTTGGAATTCATTCTTATGAATTGTATGGCTGCTAATCATATGAAACTTCAAAGCAGGAGGCCATTTTAGATCACCGCCATCAACTCTATCGAGGGTTGCCATCTGTTCTAGTTGCTTCTTCATTTATTTCAATATTCATTGGTGTTCGATTGTTTGTCGAAATGCACCATAGAAATGAAACGAGTTTTTACTTCGCCAGAAGCTAGTGTTCTAACTGAAAGGTGGCTATTTTCACAACCAAATGTTCAATTACACATGACTGCTTTTAGTTTGCTGCGATTGACTAGCTTTGTTTAAGTCGTTGCTTATTTTTTCACATTTCTTTGACTAATTGCGTGAACAGCTAATTTTGACAACTACCCATCGCCAATCTACGCTACTACCTTGTCAAAATATTATACCATGGCTCGAGCCTCATCAGTTTTGTTTTTTGTTGCGCTGTGCTAATTGAGCATGAAAAGAAAGAATATAATAGAGAGCAACGTGGAGATTATTCAAACTCTCGCAACACAAACGCATCAAAAGACAACGCATAAGCAATGTGTGGCAGGTGAGATGATTTCTTAAAAAACTTAACACTAAATTATAATTATTTACAAATAATTATATAAAATAATTATAAAAAAGATATATATATATCTTTTTATAAAAGAAATAATTATATATTTACTATTATAATAAGGGCATAGAAATTTATTTTGGCTAGTTAAAAAAGAAAAATATATTTTGAAGCTTAGAAAAATAAATTTAACTCCGCAGACACTTCTAAATCATCTGATGAATCATCAGAAGTTTCTAAAAATTTATGAATTGTAGAAAAAAATTATGATATAAAAAAAATGGAAAATTAAACATTAAAGATAATTCAGGGATCTCAAAAAAGTAGTTCAACTGCTCTATGGTACGAATTGCTTGCTTCAAGTTTCCTGGGTGGATATTTATTACTTTTTTTTTCAACGTGCAACGTTATCTCAAATGATTACTTCGAAATAACTATTATATATTTTTAGTTACAGGTACACTTTCAAAGAAGGGCTATACGAAGGAAAAATTTTACGTAGAACCAAAAAAGGGCTTCAAAAACTATAAAACTATTTTCTTTAAAAATAAATGTATCAACAAAAAAATGCTTCATTAAAATTAGACTAACTTTTATTAATTTGTAATTTAGATGTTTAATGAGTTTTAGTAGTTTTTTTTAGGATTTATTTAAAAATTTGTAATTTTTTAATACAAAAGTGAGTTTTTGGATTTTTTTTAAGTTTTTTAAAATATTTCTATTAAAATTTAATTTTTTTATTTTTTTAAAATTTTTGGATTTAATTCTATGTGTATATAGGCATAATTTATTAATAAAAAATTAATTCAACTGAAACAAAACAACGAGTACTCTTTTTGGCAGTAATAAAGCTAGTTAGTTACTCTTTGAGTTATAAATTATACTGGAGGTAATCGGTTACATTCTGACTTACAAGTAATACGAGAGATAATTAGTTACCCTCTGACTTATAGGTAATACTTGTGGTAAGTAGTTTACCTCTGACTTATGGGTAATGCAGGAGGTAATTAGCTGACTTATAGGTAGTGCAGGTGGTATTTAGTAATACTCTGAATTATTGGTTATGCTGTATGTAATTAGTTCACCTCTGACTTATAAGTAATGCTGAATGTAAGCACCACACATTACCGCCTATGACAAGCCCATATTAAAATAATGCCTTATTTGTGTTTGTTATAATCCAGCAGGGAACTACCTACCATTACCAAGTAATCATTATGTAACTAGTTCAGTAATGATTACTTTCCCTACTGGGTTATTTCGTGCAGGCTCTGTGTAATACTTTAAAATGCTATTACTTGGTTAATAATACCGATATTGAACAAATTTAAACGGCATTTTTTTTCTCGTAACTATATATTTATAATGTAACTTTAATTTCTTAACATACAAGTGTATTAAAAATGTTAATAAAAAAAACCTTAAAATGTAGCATAACTCAACACCACAGCTTATTTCGTGCACTGCACTGTATCTTTAAAAACGGGTCATATGTACGTCTTTTTTAATATTTTGTGTGACCGAAATTTTTCTTTAGTACATCTTTAAGCCGGCTAGTCATGTTCTTTGTAGTTGCTGGGCAAATTTTTTGCCATTCCTCCATTAGGGCATTTTTTAAATAATTTATATTATAAATATTTCGTTTGCGAACTCCACTCTTCAAAATTGCCCCTAAATTTTCAAAAACGTTTAAGTATGGTTACCTTGCCGGCAGATTCATAAGATGCCGGCAATTTCATATCAACCATGATTCCCGATTTATGCTTCGGGTCGTTGTCCTGGTAAAACCGAAATCTTTGTTGTACACCCAAGGTATCGGCACTTGCAAGCACATTTTTCTTTATAATATTCAGACATAGTGTTTTGTCCATAATTCCATCGATAAAAACCTTGTTTCCAACTCTTTACGTAGCCATACAGGCTCAAACCATTATATTGCCGTCACCATGTTTTGCTGTAAGCTTGAGGTGTTTGTTGTTTAGCTCGGTGTTATGTCTTAAACCACACGTATTGCATTTCGTCGGGCACAGAAATATTGTATAAGGACTCGTCCGAGAAAATGAAATCGTTCCAGAATGTAATAGAATGGACAACATGCTGTTTGGCGGAGTTCAATCAGCATAGCTGATATCTTTTTGTTTATGAAATATATTTTGCGGGCTTCTTGACCATTAAACTCGTTGACCAGCAGGATACTATGAATTGTTTCAGCACAGTATTTCTTGCCGGTCTCTTTCTCAACCTCCATGGCCAATTTGGGAGCCGATAGCTTCATATTTTACTTTGATTTACGCAGAATAGAATAAGTCGATAATAATAATAATAAAATAAGTAAATACTTTATTAGGACCATTTCTGCCTTTATCGATAGTCAACAAATATTGTTAGAAAACTCAATACATTTAGTTAAAGAAACTAAACTCTTTTCTCAGTGTTCAAAAATCATCGGAGCATGCAGTTTCGTTCTTTTCTTGTTTATCCTTGTTCCATCTATGAATGATTCCGTACGAATTGTTAGCAACTATGGTTTTAAAAGCCCTGCTGCATGCGACCTGTGACTTAACTGCCTACCTGTGCGCCACCAAAAGCTATATCAGCACCAACAAGCAAAAGCTTGACTGAAATATCAAGCAAAATATCTGGCGAACTTACTTCATTTGACGTTTGTCGGTTTCTGACAGCACAAATGCAAGGACCCAAATGTTGAATGATGGATTTTTGCTTAACGATAGATTGAAAAGCTTAGAAAAGTTGACGTGAAAAGGCGACCAATTTTAGCCCGTGTAAATGTCAGTAACAGTGGCACAATATGGGCAGTAATCCGTAAAATAATGATGTGTGGTATATAAAGTGAGCGAATTGCAGAACATATTTCAGCATTTATGCGCAAAAGTGGTTTATAATGTGTGGTTAGGAGCCAGCTTAGCGGAAAAACCGATATGTTGTTTCCTCAATATCGTGCCAGATTCCTGCCAACTGTTATCGTTTCAAACCGCTATCGTCCTCGACTTTTCCAAGACGAAGCGGGCGTTTTAATTTTCATCTTCTTGGCATTTTAAACTTTTTCTTTGGCACGCAGAGTGGAACGAGGTCTGTTTTACTTCGTTTTGTTTTTGTGTTTAGTTCCTATCGTTCTGCGCTCCAATCATCTTAAAGCTTTATCGTTGTTGGCAACTCATGCTATCATAGATTTGTTCATTTCGCTCTTTTCTACCTTCTAGATTTTATTTATCTCTTGCTCCCAACACCTACCCGCAGAAATTTTTGGCTTTTTCAACATGACGCAAGCTGCAGCTTCTAAAGCGAACGATCCTAGCGTCGAGCTTGCGGAACTTGTTAAAAAACCATTAATCACGTTAGTGGCGGCGACTGACGGTGTGCTTTGCAGTGCTCCGCATACAAATGCGGTTATTTGCTGGAGTGCGTTTGTATTTGTGTGTGTCCTTCTAGCATATCCTGCCAGCTACACCCCAACATTTTTAAGTGCTACACATTATTTTATCCTTTGAATTGTGTATTTCTCTTATATATTTTTTTTATTTTGCCTTTTTGCATCGTGTGTGTTGGCCTTGTTTTGCAAACACTCATAGTCGTTGTGGCGCTGAGTGCGTGTTTATATGTGTGTGTTGATGCTTTCACGCATTTGCCTAACATGCGTATTATACGCTCTACTCCTAATCACAATTTTTGCCATAATGAACGTAAAATTATGCCCTCGTCTTAATGTGGTTTCACGTTTAAAATTGCTACCACCGCTTTACAGAACCTACACATTCACATGCGCAAAAATGCATACCTCATTTATACATATTATGCATATTTACTAATATAAGTGTGTGCGTGGTTGTGTATTTTTAATTTTTAATTAAAACGAGTTAAACAAAAGTGCTGTATTCAAGATTTACAAACATTTAGTTTTGGGCTCACCCTGTCATCGGTTGACTGATTTTCTGCGGTCAAGTTCATATGCCTTAGAGTTCGGGTTTAGCAGTTGTTTGAACTTGATTGTTTTGCCATCAACTATGCGATTCTTTTAAGGTATTCTCAAATGTATCATTTGTAATATTGGGCATAAATGCTTATTATTGTGTTGTTGTTGGGTCGACTTTTGGTTTCGACCTTTATTTCTGGTCGAAGATACTGAATAAATTTACTCTTCTGGGGTGAAAAGAAAGCTATACGGTTGGCTAAGTATCTAAATACTAATAAAAACTTGGTCTAAAACTCTAAACCTTTTATTTTCAATATATCTAAATAATTATTTGTTTTAGGTTTTTTTTTATATATGAAAATTTATTTATAATGTTTCATTTGTACTACACTCAACTCCTTTTTTCACGGTCTTTTTTTGCACGATTTTGCAATAATTCTAAATAATTATTTTTTTAGTTTTTTTTATAAATGAAAATTTATTGATACAGTTTCATTTGTACTCAACTCTTCTTATAACCGGTTTTTTTTTTTGCACGATTTTGAAATACATGGACTACCAACAAATTTTTCGATTTTGCACGACTAAAAAAAATATTTATTCGCCGTCAAGTTTCATACTGTATTCTAATATGATCGGTTTATGCTCACACGTGTGTGTACTGACTTGAAAATTTTGCCGACCACTGGTTAATGTTTACAAGTTGCCGGGTTTTCTAGTCTTTTTTACTTTGTACTATTACTTATTTTTTCTTTTGGTTTATTTAATATAAACGTTTTTATATACTATAATTATATGTTATATTGAAATCATTATTTTTTGCACGGTTTTGTGGGCAAAAATAAAAATTTTAAAGCTTTCCGCTTACACGATTTTTCAAAGTTTTGAAACACATCCCTAAATTGACCGTATGTCGCTTGTATTTTTTTACACGAATTTTTTATCTACCGGGTAAAAAAGAGTTGAGTGTATTTGTGTGTTCTTATTTTTTTCTTATATTTTCCATGTTCTTATTTTTTTCTTATATTTTCCAATTAAGTGTGTGGTTAGCAAAGATTGGTTGAATCTTAGTTCAAAAATTTAGAAATTCAACAAACAGAACATTAGGAGGAAAAATCAGTAAGGCCAGTTTTCGACCACTACTAAAATTTTTTGAAATTTTAATTAATAATTTCCAGCATAAAACATTCAAACCAATTTAAGTCTATTTTATTAGCACTTTCAATCTTACCAAACCTTTTTTATAAATATAGTCTTTGGGCTGGCTTTAGATCAATAGTTTTTGTAATCATAATATAATTTTATCATTGACTTTTTTATGGTAGATTACGAATCTTTCGGTCCTTTTATTACACCAAGGTACGATTTCTCTCAATAGCCCGTATTTTTTTAAGTGTCGGAAAGTAAGTGTATTGTATCCAAAAACCTTATTTTGTCCGAGCATTTTTGTTGCTGCTAACTTAAGAACCGCTGAACGATCCCTACGGATCGGTCCCCAAGGAATAAGGTCCCCAAGGTCCAATTCTGACACCAACATTTAAAACCGATAGGTCACTTTTACATGGCGTTGTCATTGACAGGAGTCAATTGCCACTTGCATCATCACCTTGGACCGGTCACTGGACAAGAAGAGTAGGTTGGTGACCTATTTTGATGAAAAAGGAACCGGTTCAGAACCTACCACGTGATAGGTTTCGAAAGGATAGGGACTTGTCCCAATTCTGCCACCAACATATGAAACCGACCGGTCACTTTTACATGATGTTCTCGTTAACAGGGGTCAATTGCCACCTAAGACCTGTCCAGTGACTTGCCTCGAAAAACAAAAAATTAAATCTGTCCTGTAATGGATATAAATCGGAACAAAAAAAAAAGGGAAAAAACTCGCCTTCACTACCTAGAGAAACATATCACCTTTTAAACGCATTTAATTTTTGGTTTCAGATTATCCGGTAAAGAGTTATGGTGTTCACCGCATAACAACTTTTTTTCGAAGCGCCTCAATTAAAAAAATAATATAAAAACAATTTAGTTAAGTTTGCTTGAAATTGCATTTGAAGTGTTGCACATATAAATATTTTACTGAAGTTTCGTTATTGTGGTGTGTTTTTGTAGCTACAACAACAGCTGTGCTTTGGGATGAAAAGAGTGCAAATTAGTTTTTATTAGGTCTGTTTCCGTATTCGCTGCAAGTAACTTGAAGTTATTTAAAAGCGTTTCTTTACACATTTTCAAGCTCAAGAGAGAAAAGGAACAAGCAAAATGGCAATCTCTATTCTATTACAATTACTTGAACTTTACTTGAAAAATTTCTTCGAGCACGAATTTAGCTGCAAACAGCTGATCGTCAAATAATAAAATCAATACGTCAAATAATAAAAATGATTCTTATCATTAATTGCAAGTATTATTGTTTTATATATTTTGTACAAAGTGTTTATTATAAGAATAAACTAATAATTTCAAGCAAAAATCAATTTTTTTCTATTGCAAAAGGCGTGAACAGCTGTGCTTGAAACTTACTTGAAGTCATTTCCGTACTTTTTGATAAATATTCTCATTTTAAAGTACGTACGGAAACGGACCTAATAATTGACGCATTTTCATTGCAAGATTTTTTTTTATCAATATTTGGGTTTCATTCAATCTTTCTTATTCGAAACTTAGAAAAAGTTAACAAATCTTAAGAACTAATTTGACATCTGCCATGCCTGGATTGCATGGATTATATTGTTTTGTAGAAGTATTAAGTTTAATTTCGACTTAGTTTATCGAAGAAAATTCAGCAAATTTTAAGATCTACGGTATCTCAACTTTTGAGTCGTTTGTGGTATTGGCGATGTACAGTGACACATATTCGTATAAACGCACTCTTAATTTTAAATTTGCTACCTTCTCTCTCTTTTATTAATGCATTATTCAAAACAAATTCAAACTCATATTGTTCACTAAACTAACGGAAATTTGTACTGAGTGCAAAAAGCTGTTTTCGTTGTTGTTGTTTTATATAAATCAGTTCAGTTTAAATATTTTACTAAAAACAAGTACACATTCCTTTAAACGCACCTGAATAAGGAGGTCGAAAATATATTAGGGTTTAAAGAAATAAGTATTTGCTTGTATTTAATTAACAATTGGTAAGTTTTGTTTAATTTAAATGTAAAAATATTTTCTTAATGATATTTTTTTAAGATTTTATCAAAATGCCAAAGGGAAAATACCTCAATGACACAGAAAAAGTCCAAATCAACCTGTACCATAAAGAGGGTTATTCAAATCGGGAAATTGGGCGGAGACTAGGAAGATCAGAAGCAGTCGTCCACTCTTTTTAAAAAAACGGTGTTAATTATGGAGTAAAAAAATCCACGAAAGGCAATCGAAAACTGAGTATTCGCCAAGTTAATCAAATTAGGAAGGAAGCCACCACAAGTTTTTTGAACTCAACTCAAATAAAAGAAAAATTAGATCTTACAGTGACAACGAGTCACATTGCACACATTTTACGTAACTCAGATAACGTTAAATGGAAAAAACCGGTGAGCAAGCCTGTGTTGAAGCCACATCACAAAAAGGCGCGCTTAGACTTCGCCCAAAAACACATGCAATGGTCAACTGAGTGGGACAATGTTGTGTTTTCCGACGAAAAAAAATTTAACTTAGATGGCCCAGACTCTTACAGCTGTTATTGGCATGATTTGCGAAACAATGACGTACGTATGTCAAAAAGAAACTTTGGTGGTGGCAGCGTTATGGTGTGGGCGGCATTTTCATCTAGAGGTAAAGCAAATATCTGCTTTGTGCCGCCCAAAATGAATTCTAAAAAATACACGGAATTGTTGGATGATGCTCTCATTTCATTTTTGGATGATAAAATGGATGAGGACAGTATTTTTCAACAGGATAATGCTGCCATTCACGTTTCTAAAGAGGCATTAAAGTGGTTTGAAGAGCACAACATCCCACTTATGAAATGGCCTGCATGCAGTCCCGATTTGAATCCGGTGGAGAATCTTTGGGGATGCATATCACGCAAAATCTATGGACAAAAAGCCCAAGGACACCTTTACAAAACCGTGCTAGAGCTCAAGTTAGCCATTAAGGAAGCTTGGGAAGATTTAGATCGTCAGTTGCTGGAAAATTTAGTGAAGTCGATGCCGAATCGTATATTTGAAGTTATAAATAAAAATGGTGGACCAATTAATTATTGAAAATTAAATAAATACCCATTCCTATCGAAAATTAAGTTGATGCGTTTAAACGAATATGTACTTGTTTTAAGTAAAATATTTAAACTGAAATGATTTATATAAAACAACAACAACGAAAACAGGTTTTTGCACTCAGTACAAATTTCCGTTAGTTTAGTAAACAATATGAGTTGGAATTTGTTTTGAGTAATGCATTAATAAAAGAGAGAGAAGGTACCAAATTTAAAATTCAGAGTGCGTTTATACGAATATGTGTCACTGTAGTAGAGTCTTTGCTAAAGTATTTGAGTGGGTCCAACATTGCTGTTGTATTTCTTCTTCAACAGTAGGAATTTTAGGTCTTTGTGTATATTCAAATTTCGGATGTACCAAGGAACGCCCGTTGTGTTTCTTAGCATTTTAGATTGCATTATTTGGAGTTATTCTATATTCGATGGCGACACGGTTCTCCATAGTTGAATGCCGTACGTCCATATAGGTATAAGTATTGATTTGTAAATCAAAATCTTTTTTTCTAGACTGAGCTTTGCTTTTGAACTTAATAGCCATTAGAGTTTGGAAGATTTAATATTGCATTGGGCTCTTTTTGCTTCGATATGTTTCATCCATGTAATTCTTCTATTTCAAAATTCATACCCAGATAGTTGACCTTATTTTTTTGTGAGATAGGGTGATTGTTTAGTATAACAGTAGAGCACGTCTTTCCTTTAAAGTTAATGTAATGTGGGAGCTTTTAGTTTCATTTACTTTAATTCTCCATTGCACTTACCATTTTTCAGCAGCTTTAAGGTGGTTTTGAAAATTTATTGTAGCTTTTCTTGCGTCAGAGTGGGTGCTCAAAATAGCTGTATCGTCTGTAAACGTGGATGTGAGTAATTGAGTTTGTGTTGGTAAGTCACAAGTGTAAATCGTAGAAAGAACTGGGTCAAGAACACTTCCTTGAGGAACTCCAGCATCGCGACGAACAGTAAACATCCTGTTAGAGAGTTTATAAATATTTTCGGGAAAAATTTTTTTTTTATTTTATGCAAAGGCCTTCGTGCCATACCTTGTCAAATGCTTGAGCAACATCCAAGAATATTGCAGAACAGTATTTTTTATCTTCGAATGTTTTTCGAATTTCCGACGTTATCCTGTGTACTTGTTCTAGCGTGCTTTGTTTTTCTCTGAAACCAAATTGGTGCGATGGTATGACATGTTTAGAGTTTAAAATGGCTTAAACCCGTTTGATGAAGAGTTTTTTTAATAGCTTCGAAAGTAAGTGTGACAGACTTATTGGCCTGTAAGAGGTAACAAGAGTTGCGTCTTTACCGGGCTTTGGTAACATCGTTATTTGAGATAGTTTCCATTCTCTTGGGAAATATTTAGTGTTTAGAATTGCGTTTATAATACATAGTAAGAGTTTTTTTAGCAATATTTGGTAGTTATTTTATCATTTTCCCATTAATTTTATCAATACCTGGGGCCATATTCTGTAACTGTGAGTTTTAAAGTGTACACGGGCTGTCACAAAAACTCACTGGTTTTCAGTCGGTGAGTTCAGTCAGAAAAAGTGTACACTTTAAAACTCACAGTTAGAGAATAGGGCCCCTGGTGCTTTTTTAACATTTATACTTGCAATTGCGTTTTACAATTCTTCGGGTTTTATTCGAGTGTTATTTCGACTGGCTAGTGGGTGGGAAATCAACATAGAATATCTCTGGGTTGGGTGTGAACACACTTTGTAGATGCTTGGCGAATTCTTCTTTTTTTTTTTTTTTTGACTCGCTACGGGCCCATTTACCGTTTGAACATCGAATAGGAGCGTCTATGCTGAAGGGGCTTTTTAGCTCTCGAGTAGACTTCCACAACGAGTAATCAGGTGCCTTTGTGGCACCTAGGTTTTGGAGAAACTGGAAGTCATTCTCAGCATATTCTTGGAGATGTTTTTGGAGCTTTTGAGTGCATTCGGCTAGCTGGTTTTTAAGATAAGGGGATCTGTGAGTCTGCCATTCTCTCGTCAATCGCCTTTTTTCATTTACAAGAGCCATAAATTTGGTTGATGCTGATACTTTGATAGCTTTGGATTTGGTTACGGATGGCACAATAATCGTAGCTTGCTGTAATATTTGTGTAAAGTTCAGTAAAGTGGAGTCAATATTTTGTTCGCTTTTTAAGGCTATCTTGAGATTGATATGCGAGCTTATGTACTTACGATATTTCAGCCAGATTGCGTACTTATTTGTCAAATTTTAGGCTGTAGAAAGCATTGAGGGAGTGATGTCAAGAGTAATTATTGAGGGAGATTGGTCTGATGACAGATCGAATTAAGGTTCAACTGAGATTTGGTGTCTTCTGATATTTTTTGTAATACCAAAATCAATCAAGTCTGGCATTTTACGAGGGTCAGTGGGCCAATAACTGGATTGCCCAGTGGATATAACATTTAAGTTAGCTTGTAATATGGCTGACCAGAGTCTTCTTTCCTTAGAAGATATAAGGCGGTATCCCCAAAATGAGTGCTTTGCGTTTTAGTCACCTGCAGCTATAAATTTAGGTCCTAGAGGTGCGAAAAAAATCTCTAAATTGCGTCTCTGTGATATTAAATCTTGGTGAGCAGTAAACTGCTGAGACATTTATGCTGAAAACACATGTGCAGCTATTCTGCTGCAGAAAAATTTAAACTCATTCGTTCATATGGCAATGAACACATGAAAGATCTGCACTACACCGCAGCGCTGCAAGTAATCAACAAAATAAAAATTGCTGCGCATAGTCAGTGCTGCCACAACACAAAATCAAAACTCAACGAAATTTTTGAAATAATTATGACAGATGACAAGAAATTAAAATAAATAAAAAAGAAACGAATTCAAAAGAAACGAACATGGAAGAGAAACTAATTGAATTTGTTAGAAAAAATCTGCGGAACTCTCATTGGAATTAAATTTCTCAACAAATATTTTTGATTTTGTTTATATAAAAATATTATTTAATGAAATGTTTCCTTTGTCAAAAGATATGCAGCCTACTGGAAAGAAAAAACTGCACATCTATTTTACCAGTAGCGCTGAGCGCAGATAACTTAATACGATGCATGCAAAATAGCTGCACATGTGTTTTCAGCATTAAGCCTCCTCCGTTTTCCTGAATGCAGATTGTTGTTGTGTGGAGATAATTTTTGCAGTATACTTCCATTACATAGTGTTTGATTCTATTTTTAACTAGAATTCTTGTTCCACCGTGAGCATTTCCGTCGGGGTGCTTTTGCAATTTGCGTTCCAATGACATATTTTTAGGCTGTTCATGGTTTTGCTAAAATTGCTTGAAGAAGTAAGGACTGATTCCTCATCATTTCTTGTATCATAGTGTTCATTGAATTAATGAATTGGTTTATATTTTGAATGAAAGTTTGGAGCATTAGTTCTAAAGAGCTTGTTTGCAAGTATGTTGCCAAACTTTGGGTATTTTTAGGTGCATTCGTAGTTGAGGCATTTTCACATAGCTCGGGTTAGATTTAAGTGCCTTTGAAGATGAAACATTTTGGTTTTTATATGTTTTTATAAGTAAACAGATATTTCATGTAAGGGGAACCACTGTGGTATGATGAATGTTTGTTTTAGCTGGGGTCTTTGTTATACAGCATCATATACTGGGTAACCTCTGTAATTAGCAGTGTGATTACCAGCGCAGTTTCTGCATTTTATAACAGTAACATAGATTTGTTGCACTTTGAAGAGATGTAAAGGTCACCGAATATAACGCAGACGCTTGCCAAAGTGCAGTAGCCTTTAGTATGTTCATATTCTTGGCAGTTAGTACATTTTACGGGCCCATTTCTTTTATGCTGCACTCAAAAAATTTGTCAGTAAAATTTCTACGAATGATATTAGTAAACAACATATTCGTGCATTCTACAAATATTCGTACAATATACAAAGTATTTTTATTGTGATATCTTTACGAATTCATTCGTAATATTTTTCTAATACCTGATGTAGTATCTAAGAATATGTTTATTTTATATACTAATGATAAGTGTCCGACCGAAACCGGCATTTTGGCCGAAACCGAATATTCGGCCATTTTCTAATATTCGGCCGAAACCGAAACTGGTTACTAATATGAAAATTTAAGTTTTTGCAAACTAAATATTCGGTCGGACACTGCTAATGATATTCGTAAAAAAAAAATCTATTCGTATGAGTGCATTGTACGAATGATTGTGAACATATAAGTATTAATATTCGTAAATTTCTCGTACGAATAACTTCGCCATTTCTTTCATTACATTCGTAGTATTTACTAATATTTACTAACATAGAAACAATTCATTCGTAGACTGACGGTACAAATTATTATGGCGAATAACTTCGCCATTTCTTTCATTACATTCGTAGTATTTACTAATATTTACTAACATAGAAACAATTCATTCGTAGACTGACGGTACAAATTATTAGTAGAATGTACGAATTATTAGTAGAGCTTAAAAAATTGATAACCGAAATCGTTCAGCCTTGTTTGTCGAACATCTACAGAACATAAGGAACTGTATGATTGTAAAGTGACTGTAGCCTACTGGTAGAGAGCGACTGTAGCCTACTTTTTATTTTTTTATTTATTTATTTTATTTATTGAAATTAATGTTTACATGTAAGACGACATAGTCTTTTAAATGCAATATAAAATAACAAATTTTCAAGAAGTTATAGGATAGTCAACCGAAAAATTACATATTTTTTAAAGCTAATAATTAAGTTATTTAAAAGAAACAAGGTGAGAAAGCACTTAACTATAACAACAAGCAAATCTGGACTTAAAATTAATTAAATATATGTTGATAGAAAGACGAAGAGACAGTATTAAGAAAAGTATAGAAAAATTTCATGCTTAAAGGTGTGCTTATTAGGTATACTTTTAATTCTAACAGGCAACGAATTCCACAATCTGATTGCGTTCACGAAAAATAATCTGTTGGAGTTCAAATAATTATAGACAGGAATATTGAGGTTTAGATTTCTATTAGATCTACAAAATTGAAGCTTCTCAAATAGATAGTTTGGTGTTTTGGTATGTATTAAGTTGTATAAGAATATGCAGTTTCTAACATCTAGGTAATTAAAAATATTGCAACCAAGTATTTGATTGCTCACGTGACTGATGCGGTCAAACTTCCGAAGGCCATAAACATATCTTACTGCGTTGTTGAAAGCATGTTGTAGCTTAAGTTTAGACCTGGAATCGATTCTACTATATACAACATCCGAGTAAGATATGATAGGCATTATGAGCTGCTGTACTAACTTTTTTCTAGTTGCGATAGGAACAAACGACGCAGTCCACCTCAAGTTCCGCAGGACGTAGTACACTTTACTTACTACAGAATTGATATGATTTACGCAGGATAGTGAGGAATTAATGTGGTAACCAAGATTCTTCACTTTATCAACAAAGTTCAGTTCGACGCCATTAAGATAAATAACTGGTATCCTAGAGAGAGAGTGATTGGATTTAGAAATCGGCAAGACATATGATTTAGTGGGATTTAGCTTGAGTCTATTGGATTCAGCCCATTCAGTTATACTCATTAAGTCCTCATTCAACTTACTACATAAATCATCAACAAGGTTAACAGGTCTGGACAAGTACAGTTGAATATCATCAGCATATGCATGCATGGTAACATGCCGACATTTGCTGAAGATATCGTTTATAAATAATGAAAATAAAATCGGACCAAGTACAGAGCCTTGAGGAACCCCACAGGTTAAATTACGGAAAGCAGACAAACTATTACCCACCCTTACTCTTTGAGATCTTCCAACTAAGTAACTGTGTAACAGACGGACAGCCATGCTAGAAAAATGAAAGTTATTTACAAGTTTCTGACACAATAGAGAATAGTCAACAGAGTCAAATGCCTTGGAAAAATCCAACAGGCAGAGTAAATTTAAGTGCCCTAAGTCGTATGTCAGCCTAATGTCATCTAAAATCTTTAAGACTGCTGTAGCGCAACTATGCCCAGGTCGAAAGCCAGACTGAAGTGAAGACATGAGGTCATATTTTGTTATGTGTTCCGAGATTTGTATCGCCATGAGTGACTCGAGAACTTTAGATAACGAAGATAGCAGACTTACAGGCCTAAAGTCAGATGGATCACAGGCATTGGATTTTTTAGCTATGGGAACAATTGTCGCTACTTTCCAAACCTCAGGGAAGCAAGAACTAGTGAAGCAGTGATTAAGAATGTGGGTTAATGGACTCAAAATGTGCGGTAATATAATTTTGATGAATTTAATAGATATTCCATCTTCACCCACGGCATTGGATTTTATTTTGTTAACACAGCGAGCAACGTCACTCTCACCAACAGAAACAAACTCAAAGTTAAACAAACTTACAGAAGGTAAAGTGCATGGAGTATTAGTCGACAAATTATCAGAAGACCCTGAACTAGCAATGAAATAATCATTTAGAATATCGGAATCAATATAACATTTATTGGGTTTAAAACTGCATACCCCAGCCTGCCTTAAATTGTTCCAAAGCTTTTTGGAAGGCAATGATGAATCTAACTTCTTCATAAAAAAATGGCGTTTAGATAATTTAACAGTTGAGTTAGCTTCGTTTCTTGCTCTCTTGTACTGCTCCCAATTAGATGTGGTGGGATTTCTTTTCCAACGATTGTAACTTCTATTCCGAGTTTTAATGGCTAACATAACATTTCTGGTAAACCACGGGCAACATCTGTTAGAGACCCTGCGAGTAATTAACGGAACATGAACATCAAATAGTGCAATAATCTTATTAATGAAAAAATTAAGCTTGTCATTAACTGAGCTAAGCGCCCAGCATTCGGACCAGTTTATCATAGACAAGTCATAAAATAGAGACCTATAATCAATTGATTTATAATCCCGAAAAGTGATAATTTTCTCAATGACAACAGGTGAAAAATTTACATTTATTGTGCAGAACAGAAGATCATGATCGGAAACAAAAGATATTTGGTCAAAAAACAAGACAGAAGATAGATCTGAAACAACAAACAGATCTAAAAGACTCGGCGAGGCATTATTTGCGAAGCGAGTTGGCATACTACTATTCACAGTGTGAAGACCAACTTCAGTAAGTCTATCTACAAATTGGCAAGCCAAATTATCATTGGATAACATATTAATATTAAAATCCCCACACATAACATAATGGTCATGATCGATTGCACAAGATGACAGAGAGGTAAACAGTTCATCCATACAACAATTACGATACGGATTATAAACACACGATAAGAAAACTTTAACACAATTATTATAAATCACAATATTAATAAATTCAACTCCAGAACCATTTGACATTTCCAACAACTTTACATTTAAATTATTTTTAGTATATATTGCAACACCCCCTCCTTTTCTATTAGAACGATCATTCCGCCAAACCTTAAAATTATTAACCTCTAAACAGTTGTCATTTATATCTGCATGAAACCAGGTTTCAGAGACACAAATAACATCTACGGCAGAGTCCTCAAAACAGTGCCGAACATAATCAAGCTTAATGTCGTTTAGGCTTCTCGCGTTAAAATGTACAATATTTAAGCCCGAGTGTTGCTTGCTAAGAACGCCAATCAAGGTCTTGTGGATATCGCTAGACCAAAGGGCAGTAGCAGCCATAAACGTTAAAATTAAAAACATTTAGAACACAACTCCAAGCATAGAAATTTATAGAGAAATCAAGAGAAATAGAAAAATAGAAATTAGAAAAATAAATAGAAAGAGAAAATAAAAACAAGGTACTTAAACTAATAGTAAGAACATAATCAAACTTAAACTCCGTCAACTGGTAGAGAGAATACGAATAAAATATTCGTAATATGTACTAATATACGTCGATTGTACGAATCGTATTCGTGGCTGAAAACTACGAATAAAATTCGTAGAACTTACGCAGTTATTAGTAATATTTACACACAAACATTATTTAAAATATCAATAACGGATTTAACTTGAAATTGTTCTTCCCTCCAGGACATTTTTAATTTCTGAGGTCTTTACAAAGTGTTCTTCAATTTTAAGTACAACGGTTAAACCTTTACTACTTTTCAGTTGGTATGTGTAGTAGTTTTTTTTTTTGAGCCGTCAAATTACTTTTCTATAGTCGGTTTCACTACATATTTGGACTTTAGTTTCATGAATTTGAGCTTTTCTGATTGGCACTACATGAAAGTTTTTTACACCAATTCATTTTATGATTTTGATTATTAACGAATTCGAGTTCTGATCACGCAAGTAAATTGGTGGGTGCTTATAGGTCTTAAGGGTTATGGGTTCTGCTGCTTTCTTCTCTTCAATTGCGAGAATTTCAAAGCGGTTTTGAGATATTGGGTTCGTGAGAGTTTTTTGAATTTTTGCAAAAATATTTGTGTTTTGAGGATTGTGGGCTTCGCTTAATATTAATTGATTTAATTTTATTGCATTCCGTTTTTCATAGGAGTTGGCAAGTTTTAATCGATTTTTAATTTTTCAACTCGTGTAGTATGTGCTTTATATGTGATCAACCATAAAAGTTCCAAAGTAGGAATTGATGTTCATGTGCACTAGAATTGTCACTGTAATAGTTTACATAACTCTACAATTCTATTGGCTTTTTGTACCGGCACATTTACAATAGCCAAATCGTCACTGAATATAAGAATGCAATTTTCTTCCACTGAGTACATATTTTATCTGTTTCGTCTGAGCCAGCTCATGATGCTATATTCTTGTGTATTTCAGTACCTTTATTTATTGTGTAGAAGAAAATCTGGCATTGCTATCAATACATATCAGTTTTTTAGCAACGTCATTATATTCTTGCTGCAGTATCGATTGAGGTTTTTCCTTGGCAGTCAGCGATAAGTTGTTCTGGATTCGAAGATAGTCATGCAGGTTAGCACGGTGAGTGTGTATGTGTGATTGGGCGTGCTTATGTCATTGTGCCCTACTAATTTAACCATTTCCGTAATTTTCATTACTTCCACGCATTTTCCTTTGAAAATGTGTGCCACTTTCGTCTTTCATTTAACGCAACTGGCTGTAAAGTCAAAGTGGATTTGCTTTAGTTGAATTTGCTGTTTTAGTAGTAGTAATAGTAGTTATTGTTGTTGTTGCTAAGCTGCCTGAGCTAATGCACTTAAATTAAGGCATCAGCGAATGAAGAAAAAAGTAACAACTTTGAACACAACACAACACAACACAACTAAAACTACAACAACAACAACACAACTACAACAACAACAACAACAACATATACAAGAACTACTCAACAACATTCATTTTTACCTGGTGCGCGCCTTCATCTAGGCAGAACGCTTGGCAAAACGCTTGGCAGAACGGTTTTCTAAAAACAATAGCAATTCGAATGTAATGAGTTGCGAATGGATATGAAAAGCAGAATCTAATCATGGCGCTTTATCCTTACGCTGCTTTGCGATTATTCGTTACGGAAATGTTATGAACAGTGTTGCCAAATTGTTCGATATATCGGGTTTGCTACGATTTTTAGACATGAATCGAATGATCCTTCAAAATTTAACGAATTTATAAAAAAATCAGATACGATTTCACTTATACTTATGTTCATGTTAATGCAAAATAAACTTAAACACAAAAATTGATAATTCCTTAATTATTTATAAAAATTTATGTAATCAAGTTAACAAACTGTATTAACTATATTTACGCCTTACTCGTATACTAGCTTAAATCAATAAACTAAATTGAAATTTTGGAAACGAACAGCCAGAAATACAAAGAAACATCTTATAAAATATCAGCTTTTTGAAAAATTCGTTTCTTTAATAATTTTTATTGTAGCAATTTTTTTATAGTTAATTATTTAGTAAATTAACCCATTAGTCGTAGAGTAGAAACACATATCAAAATTTTGTCAGGACCTTTGGAGCGAAAAAGATTTGCAATAAAAATTATCAAAAAAACTATTTTTTTCAAAAAGCTGTAATTTTTTAAGAATTATAGTTAAGTAAATAAGGCCAACGAAAAAATAAGCTTACATACTTAAATTTTTTTAAAAAAAGTCAAAAAATTAAATATGATGCTTAATTTTTTAACTCAAAATCGGCTATTTTTAAGGAAGGAAAATGTTTGGTATTATAGGGTTTAATTTCAGTAATAGCAAGAGTATTTTTTTTTTCATTAAAAATTATAAGAAACTATTTTATTTAAATTTAACAACAATTTTTATACAAATTATAAAAAACTATTTTTCACTAAATAAGAGCAATACCTTTTCTTTTAAAAAAATTTTACAAACGTTCGCTGTAATGCGGGGTCACTTGTGTCTTTCTCGAAATTCAAGCGCTCCTTACTTATCAACGACGGAACATAAACTGATGAAACCAATGCCAGCTGCGAATGCCTCAATTAAAGTTTTTTTTCGTGCGACGTCAATGTCGCTAGCGCCACACGTTCACGAGATATACTCCTAAAAAGAAATCACCTGGCAACGAGTGACCCTAAGTAACAGGATAAAGGTTTATTGGCAAATAATTTTGAGATCATTTTTACTGCCAAGAAATACTTAAATTTTCATAAACTAAGTCAAATTACTCAAAAGCTTTAAATTAATTATTAAAATTAAACTCATTTTAGTTTAATAGCATTTAATATAATAGTTTTAAATAATTTAAGAGATGCACATTGACAAAACAATCTGTGTTAAAATTGATTTATTTTATGTGTACCTACTTTTAAATTCACCAACTTTTTGTTCTCAAGAGACTTTTTTCAGCCACTTTTATGCTATAATCTCGTGTTCCTGTTTGTAAAGTGTGTAACCAGATAATTATAATTATAGTTGATAACTGGAAGTAAAGGAAGTTGAGGAGTTTCAGTATATTCTTTATTTTTGTAGTTGAGAGTTCCTCTAGATTGCTTAACATATTTACATAGGCCCAGGTCTTTTTCAAGTTAGACCTGGGCAAGTCCTTAACAAGTATGTCAGTGTTTCTCTTTCATTATGTTCATAGCAACTTAGACAGTGGGCCTTAAAGAGCAACCCGCTCTTGTCGGTGTATGTTCCGATACATAAGTGCACTATAATGATTACCGTGATTCTGGCTAAATCATTCCTGGATATTGTTAGCAACTCTTGAGTATAGATACAAACATTGTTTTTGGCTACATTTTGCTTACTACTTTTAAATTTACTTTCATAAATATAATTAAAGTACATAATTTTACTTTTAAGAAAAAAGTCAAACATTTACATTGATTGCATTTTATTTTTCTTGTAAGTGTAAAATGCGATCGGAAATCCTACTTTTTTTTTTTTTGGTTTTCACAACTTTACAAATCCGATGAGAATCCAACAAGCAGAGTGCAAAAGTTATGATATAAAGATTATTTTCATGGCAACACTGGCTCTGAGGAACAATTTTTTACCGCTGTCGTGAGCTGAAAAGAACTATAACGTTGATACCTATCTGGTACAGACATAGAGGTTGGTTGAGTGAGTGTGTGTGCAGAAGGATTCGAGCCCCAGCTTGGGCATATTGCGATGTTTGGCTCGAATGCTGTACAAACACAAACTCTACTAACTATCTATATGCGCTCAGCGAACAACGTGACGCACCGTGCCACAACCCTAAATAGCATACCATTCCAACAAAACTTTATGACATGCGAAATATCGGATTGCAACGTACTGTACCGCACGGCACCGCACTCATAAATATTGCCAACATTTTGTGCATCCACGCGGTTTTTCAATTGTATAGAAAGCGCTCACGTACGCATGGCTTGGTACACTTCGATGCGTGTATTTCTGTGTGCGTTTCTCTATCACTATGTGCTGCCATGGTTGCGTATGAGCGTCCAGCTAGCTAGTTGCTATTATTAGCGCGCTTTGTATGAATGCTTTGTATGTACATCAAGTCATGGTTGCAAGTTTTTTGTATGAAAAAATATAAAAATGCAGAATTGCAAGGAAGTTTCCTCACTTTAAAGTGTAATAATCAATAAAGAGCTGGCTATCAAAAGAAATCAAATTCGTTATCAAAATATCATTCATACGCAATGATGTCCGGATTATAAAATAATAAAATAAAAGTTATGTTCATAACCATAACTACAACCATAACCATAGTAATAACCGTAGCCATAGCCATAACCATAGTAATAACCGTAGCCATAGCCATAACCATAACCATAACCATAACCATAACCATAACCATAACCATAACCATAACCATAACCATAACCATAACCATAACCATAACCATAACCATAACCATAACCATAACCATAACCATAACCATAACCATAACCATAACCATAACCATAACCATAACCATAACCATAACCATAACCATAACCATAACCATAACCATAACCATAACCATAACCATAACCATAACCATAACCATAACCATAACCATAACCATAACCATAACCATAACCATAACCATAACCATAACCATAACCATAACCATAACCATAACCATAACCATAACCATAACCATAACCATAACCATAACCATAACCATAACCATAACCATAACCATAACCATAACCATAACCATAACCATATCCATAACCATAACCATAACCATAACCATAACCATAACCATAACCATAACCATAACCATAACCATAACCATAACCATAACCATAACCATAACCATAACCATAACCATAACCATAACCATAACCATAACCATAACCATAACCATAACCATAACCATAACCATAACCATAACCATAACCATAACCATAACCATAACCATAACCATAACCATAACCATAACCATAACCATAACCATAACCATAACCATAACCATAACCATAACCATAACCATAACCATAACCATAACCATAACCATAACCATAACCATAACCATAACCATAACCATAACCATAACCATAACCATAACCATAACCATAACCATAACCATAACCATAACCATAACCATAACCATAACCATAACCATAACCATAACCATAACCATAACCATAACCATAACCATAACCATAACCATAACCATAACCATAACCATAACCATAACCATAACCATAACCATAACCATAACCATAACCATAACCATAACCATAACCATAACCATAACCATAACCATAACCATAACCATAACCATAACCATAACCATAACCATAACCATAACCATAACCATAACCATAACCATAACCATAACCATAACCATAACCATAACCATAACCATAACCATAACCATAACCATAACCATAACCATAACCATAACCATAACCATAACCATAACCATAACCATAACCATAACCATAACCATAACCATAACCATAACCATAACCATAACCATAACCATAACCATAACCATAACCATAACCATAACCATAACCATAACCATAACCATAACCATAACCATAACCATAACCATAACCATAACCATAACCATAACCATAACCATAACCATAACCATAACCATAACCATAACCATAACCATAACCATAACCATAACCATAACTATAACCATAACCATATATCTATCTGAATCTGAAATATCCAGAGATAAAAAAATGAGCGTTCGCAGATCTGAAAACTCTAGAATTACTATAGCTTTGATTCCAGAGCACTCAAAAAGTTCTAAAAACTCTTAAATTGAAGGTGTTGAATAATACTACTAAAACTTATGCTAAATACATCACTTTTTTGGCTCACTCTTTCAGAAAGTGCGATATTCTCACGAATTTTAAAACATTTTTTCTAAAATCTGTTAAAAATATTGTCCTGAAAAATAGAATTGTATATATATTTATGATTTAGATTTTTTTCACATAGTCTGCATATAATGTAGTAATAAAAAAATTGTTTCACTGATCTTCAGTGCATACGCTTTTATATATCAAAAAACTACGAAAAAGTCGAATTTTTACGATATGCAGACATTCTAGGGCACCTGAAGAAATCAATTGTGGACCTTCTCCTTGCACAGGTTTTTTTTATGAAAATGCACCCTACTGCATCTGTATACTGTGCTATTCTTATTTCGGTTGCTTTTTCTTTGTTTTCAATATTTCTATTGAACTGATTTACGTTTACTTTCTTCTGGTGTTCTCTTCCTCTTCATAGACGACAGCCAGTGGCTGCTTCTGACAAGCTGTGCTTAGTCATGATTCAATCAAAATAAGGTAAAGTATATATATGACATATCCTTATTTTATGTAAACAAACACATATTCTCTCTCTGAAATTAATGACAAATGGGGTTGTGTAGTCTTCTCAAAAAAGTATAATTTCTTTTGCTACATTTTTTTTTAAAGGACTGCTTTTTCTATTGCACTTAAGGGAGATTTTAGGCAACATCGGTTAAAATTAAAGTATATTTTGGAAGATGTTTTTTAAAAAGTATAATATATATTCGAAAACTTTATATTCCTGTTAATTTTACATCATCAGTTTAAGTAACAAAGTTTTCTAACTTATATATGAAGATGGCGCTGAAACTTGTGAGCTTAAAAAATGGCCAAAATCGACCCACAAAATAGCTCAGCTCAAGATCGTTTTAAAATAAACAAAAAATGCATTTGAAAATACACATTTGAATGCACATCTTTCACCAAAATAGAATGAAAATTAAGAAAACTATGAATCAATGAAAAAGTAGTAAAATTTATGTTATTTTTAACCATACGTGCAAAACTTGACAAATTTTGCAGAGACCCTCATTTTGGTAAAAAGGTGTGTAGAATTACATTACAGACTAAAATAAAAAATGTGGCCCGTTTTAAAATAGAATGTTTCAACAAAAACGCGTTTAAAGTTACCCTGGTTAGTTAAAAGTATTCTGGCTACCAGGTTTTTAGCTCTGTAGAATCGGAATTATAAGCGGATTTGATTGATTTTTTTACATATTTCTTAATATTTTTACAACAATAATCAGTAAAATAAAAAATTTTAAAAAATTGTTCTATTAGTATTTTAATGATTTAAAAACATGACAATCATAAACAATTATTGGTTATGACAATCAAGCTTAATTTTTATGAGCGAGATTTAAGTAAGGAATCCGATTCGCTGTGTAAATATGACTAACAATAGATTAGTTTTAGTGTTTTCATATTGCAACTAAATATATGAAGAAGTAAGTCTTAATTTAATTTAATTTATATTAAAATAACTATATTCATACTGTTTGTAATAAAGAACTACAAAAAGTTTGAATTGTATAAATTTTATAATGAAAACCACGTATTCAGAACATTATTTAATTTAAAGCTTAAAGTTTTGGAAATATTCGCATGCAAGGTGTTATTATGCATGTCATAGTTGTTATTTAAAATGATATTATTTTGTACTATAAGAGAACATAGTTTTAAGTATACTAATGTATAGCTTTAATAATAAGTAAAATAAATAAAACAAATAAGTACAAAAATAAGTACAAGGCAGGGGTTGCAAATAAACTGTACGAAAAAACTAACTCTACATCTGCTAAATCTGCGAAAGGAAACAGTTTCACTATCTGCTTAGGTTTGGATCTTTGCTACAAACAGAAATGCGTACCAAAGCGAACAGAAAATTAAGAGAGAAAGAAAACTATTGTTTAGTGTTCTACGAAAACAACAAGTATTTCGTTTTTTAGATTTTGTTGTCACGATCGCAACCACAACAAGTAACAAATTTTGTGTTCGTTTTACTACGGAAGTTCGACAAAAGAATTTTGTCATGTTTTAAGCAGCATTTTTTCTGGAAGCTAAGATTTTTTAAGTCTCGTTATGTTGATTTGCTTGCATTTAAATTTCATAAACTGATATATTTGTACGACATAGTTTTAGTTACATGGTTGTTTGGGACCCCCAGGAGGGTAGCAGGTAGAATGTAGGTGTGTTCAGAAGAAATTTTGAGGGGGAAAAAATTAATAGACCAGCACATACATTTCACGCTCCTAATCATCGAATTTTTTATATCTTTTTTATACATTTAAACGAGTAGTATTTGTTTGTTTGTTTGTTTATTTGTTTGTTTGTAAATGAGTTCAACGCATCTATATGAAACAACAAATTCAATAAAAGCAACAAAACAAAGAAAAATTCTAACGCAATAACTTTTTCAACACAAAAAAAAGTCGCATCATAAACGAAACGAACAAACATTGCAGATCTCTCTTCGGATTTTGGTGCTTCCAGCAACCTTCAAGAGATCGCTAAAGATACTTTACTTCGATTGTTTTTGTGCACGCGATTCAAAAGCATAACAGTGAGAGGAAGTTTTTTCTATTCGAAAAAAGAAACATTTCATTTTACTTTTCTCTCTCGCCTCTACTTGCTTCGGTTTGTGCTACTTTTTGAATCGGAGAGAAAAACTAAACAAACCAAAATACTTGTTGTGAATCTTAAGAGGAAACAAACAGAACAGAAAAATACTTTTCTTTAGAGTTTGTTTGCGAGCCCTGGTACAAGGATTATTCATTTTCTGTGTACTGTGTAGTGCACATATTACTTTTATTCTTTTTTTACTGTTTTACAACAAAAACGTGGCAAATATATTTTTAAAACTCGTAATATAATTTTGAGTCAAAACAAATATGTAATAGAAAATGTAGTATAAAACGTAGTAGTCAAATGTACCTTTGGATATTTCGTACAATGAAAAAGTTTCATATTCATGCAACCAAGTGCTTATTCTGATATAGAAAAGTTGCTCTTTTGCTCTCCTCGCATTATTAGGGTATCTAAGTTCATTCTTGTGAGTAAACGTCAAATGGCTGCATAACCTATATGATTGAATCATGGTGTTTAGTTTCTTAATTTTTTTCCTGATGCATAAAAAAACAAAGGTCTGTCTTTTGACTGCTGCTGCTTCTTTTGAATATTTCCAAGCATTACTAATTTTTGTAATGACTGCTGGAGCAGAAGGGCCTTAAAGGATATTTTAAAGAAACTTATTTATTCTCAATTTTAATGATGTAAAAACCACAAATCGTGTCAAAAATAAGAACTTTTATTAAATCAACCAAACAAGGACTAATATATACTTATCGTAAAAATATTTATAATATTAAAATATTTTAATATTCGTATTTAAAATTTATTCACTTCTGAGTCGACATGATATCAAAACTTATTTTTGCAGCAACACACATATTTATATTAGCATAAAAGTATTTGCTAATTGTTTCCGATAGATTTAAATTCTAATATCCTTATTTTTGACACTGTGCAGATATGTTGTGGCTGGACAAAAGCTAACATCAGCAGCAACGAAACAGCAAAAATGGATGCAGTTTCATTTGTGTACCAACCCAGTGTGCCAAACGATTCCGTTTCGAATTCGAGACGGACTTATTTCTTTGTATTTTTTTTCCGAAAGGGACTGCGTTTCGCATCCGAAACTGATAATTTTTCGTATGAAACTTCTCTCAAAAATACGAATCGCTTTTTCCATTTCTTCAGATTCGTTGCGGACTATGAACGGACTCCAGATACGAATTCGTTTCGATCTCTTTTTTTTAAATAATGCGAATTCGCAACTGACTCGTTTCTTAAATAGTTTGGATTCAAAACGGAACAATAAGGTTTATAAAAGCCATAATTAAAGTCTTACAATTAAAAAACTTAAAAAAAAATTAAAAATATGTTTATTTATGAATTATTTTCAGAAACCAGTTGATTCCACCGATTGATTTTGTTAATTTGGTCGACTATTGGAAAGATTCATATTCAACAAATTAATAACATGCAATCCTTTTTAAAAAAGACTTTTTAAATGACTTTAATAAATTAAAAGTCTCAAAAGACTCTTAAAATTAACTTTTTCAAATAAAAGCATTCAAAGGCTTTTTAAATTATTTTTATAATTTAAAAGTCTTCAAAGACTCTTAATTTTGATTTTGTTTGATAAAAGTTTAAAATAACTATCAAAGATAACTTTTATATAATAAAAGTTTGTTAAGACACTTATTTCAGAGACTTCTCGGAAAAAAGTCAGAAAAGTCTTAACCTCTGCTTAAAACTAAAAAATGTAAATTAATTCATTTATAAAGCAACAAAAACAAAACAAAAAAACTCATTAAAGGTATTCACAATTGCGTTTTGTTCAGTGTAGTTAAAAAAAACTCCGTAGTATTGATATTACACTTTACAGAGCAGTTTTTATATTATTTGTTGTTTTACATGAAATCTCTAAAAAACCAAAAGGGTGGTCATTTTAAGTAGCCCAATGATATGTTTCAGGAACGTGGTTTTTCAAGTTCCATGGTCGGTGGCCAGTTATTTTCTAATTGCAAAAATGGAAGAAGCTCAAAATGCAAATTAAACTTTTTTATGCCGTATATTAATAAAATATATCAATTTGGATAGTTCATTTACTTGCATAGTAACAAAAAGCTATAGTGGGAGGTTCCCAACCACAAATTCTGTTTTAAAGGGTGCTCATAATTGTGGTTTTCAACTATAGCAAAAAACCTCAATACCACACAATTGTTAATAAACACAAAAAAAATTAAATAATATTAATGAATAGCAAATTGTATGAATTCAAAAAATATAAAAAAATAAAATACAGAACAGTTTAATGTATTATTATATAAATGTTAAATATTTTATTTGAAATTTTTCCGGAATTTTTAAAAATAAAAAAAAAACAAAGGTCCATACTAACATAATCCCTACAGTGATAGGTAATACCACTTTCGCGCTCACATTGAGAAAATTCTAAAGTTACTGGTGCAAAAATGTTGCCACGATTACATTATAAATTATGTTATCATAAAACTTATGCAATGGCAAGGTTTTTACAAAGATATACATGTTTAAATAGCTATCAGTTCAGATAGTAAAGACAGTACGGAAATTGAGATCTGAAATGGATCTGAAGTGATGTATGCCTAAAAATCTATACCTATGTAGGTGAATTTCCAAACTAGTGTTACGTACGATTTTTACGAAGAAATATTAAATAAAAGAATGAAAATGTTAAATGTTTAAAAATACAATATTAAGTAAAAACAATGACAACAATGGACCCTAAGAATTTTAAGATATAAGCAAAAGTATGTGCCAACGTTAGTTAGGATACAAAAAACGTAAGAGATTTTTGACTTGGATTACGAAATTTGCAAAACTATCTGAATTGAGCAAGACTATTTGCTTACAACTTTTTTTAGAAGGGTTTGAAATAACATAAGCTTATTTTCCAAGTGGTCAATTATAAAAAATTTTCTGTTCTTTCTATCAAGCTTTTTAATCTGGCGCACAGTGAAATACTTTCTTACGACATTTTTTATTAAAATGAAAAAGGTACTTTCTTACACATAAGAAAAAAATTTAATATAAAAAAGTATTATTTGAATATTGAAGTTTATAATTATTAATTTAAGTATACTGTAATAATAAATGAAATAATTTTTTTATTTATTATTACAACAGTATTGCATACTTTATATCTTCCGTACACAATCAAAACAGTATGCACCTACAATGTAAATTTTTCTAGAACTACAAAAAAAAAGTTTTTTTTTTAAAGGGTTAGTATTAAAAAATTAGAAATCTTTCCTTTTGTTTTCCTTTATTCCACCCACACAAAATTCGTTCGGAAGTTTAGTTATCAATTTTTGGCTTCAGTACCTATAAAACTTTAATAGTAATTGCAATAGAGATGATAAAATCGAAAATGATAGTATCAAACGCATAAAATTAACCAAAATGTTTTGCGTTAACGCGATAAATCAAATTATAGACGAATTCATAATTTTTGTTTTGTACAATGCGTTGTAAATATTTTTTATTAAACCAAATCAAATGTTTAAATTAAATGACTGATGCAAGAAATTTTTACCAAAAGTTTCGGCTGGTTTCGGCTATTCGGCCTCAATATGGCTTTTTTTCAGTTTCAGTGGCACTTAAGAAACGGACAAAAAGAGCCGAAACTGGCCATAACCGAAACCGAATACGAATATTTGGTCGGACGTTAGTTGTGACCATTTTTTTGAAGGATTCGTCAGGGATACTTGGGCACACTGCAGTATATATTCAATGCATTACAAGTAGCAGTAATTAGAAAAATTTTACTGATAATGAAATGAAGTTTGTATCACCAGTAAATTATTACTGATTACTGAAAAAAATTGCAGTAAAAATTTATTTGAAATTTAAAATAAAATGTCATTTGCAATATCAGCACAATTTTTAATAACTACTGAAAATAGTTACTGGTAGTCAAAAATCAATGCACAACTACTATACCCGAAATCAAGAAACTAATAAAAAAAATCACTAATGACTGTATAAAAAACGAGGTAATAATTTGGTGATGATTTTGTAATACTTTGTTTTGTTGCTAACTCAAAAGAAAATTTGTAAAATTTTATTTGTACTGCAATTGGTTTTAGTAATCGGTAAAAATTTATGGGGAAACATTTTTACTGCAATAGGTTTTAGTAATCAGTAAAAATTTATTTTTAATTTTACTGCATTTTTTTCTCAGTATCAGTAAAAATTTATTTTTACTACAAATGTTTCCAGTAATCTGTAAAAAAGTATTTTTACTGCAATTTTACTGGTACTGCAAAATGCCCATTTATGGCCGAAACATAAGAAAGCGAAATGCGTACTGACGGACTCGAAACAGGTTTAAAACAGATCCGCATCCGTTTTTGTGCACATTGGGAAAGCACAAACCTATAAATTGTGCGTGTATCTCTCTGCGTTATGAGTTTGTGTGTTAATACCGGGTAGTCATTAGAAAATATTTTTCGTGCAGGTTGTCCGCAACATTTTGATATCCAATTTTCGACTCATAGCTTTTTCACAATTTTGCATTTTAAATAATAACCCTTGATGCATTCGCAAAGTTGTTTGACTTTTAGATGGTTTTTGTGTTTGTATGTGGTAAGTGTGAAGGTATTTGAGCTTGTGCTAATTTGTTTGAATACGAAACTTTTAAATTTCATAATTGCTGATAGCCGCAACGCACAAAATTGCGTGCCCATATAGCACATATACAGAAAAAAAGGAGTAGAATCATGCAATTTTGCAAAAATATGTTTTAGAATAAGAAAATTTTTAATCGTATTAATAACACACCCACCTCCCAAAACCGAAGTTTGTTGAATGTTGTATTTCCCAAACAAGTTCTTCTTGTGCAATACCATTTTTACACATTTTTCTTTTGCAGCAAGAATATCTGCATTAATTTTATTGTAAAATATGCCATATGACGTTTTCGATTATATGGGAGAACGGCATGTTAGCCGGACATTTTAGTCAGCTTTTAGACCAACAGCTTTTAAAACACAACTTCGATACAAAATAGAAATGTGATTCCAATTTTATCGTTTCTAGAATACCGAATTCGGAAACATGGGAGGTAAGCGTATTAGTTGACTGATTTGATCCATCCTGAAAATAACTATTTTTTTAATAATATTTAATTTAGTGAAATGTAACAGTTAACTGTTTTCACTTCATTTAGCCGAAACAAACATTTCTCTTATCCTAAAACTTGTTCTTGCAAAATATTTGGGTGAACTCCTTCTATTTCTATCGAATCGCTATATAGGCGTGTTATAAAGAGTGGGCATAAAGCGCACACTCGTCTGAGCAGTGGCAAATTTCCTCATATATGAGGTACGTACTGCTTTCGACGAGTGGCTAGACAAACTTCGGCGTTGCTGGAAGGCAAATGGTGGCCATTTTGAATAAGTTTTTCTAAGATTTGTGGATTCTAAGTGACCCAATATAAAATTTAATAATATTCATTCGCTTTCATTTTATGATAAAAACCGTGTATCAAAACATTTGTGCGCGCTCTAAGTTGTAAATTTTTCAATTAGTTTTAAAAATGATTTATTTGTGAAATCTTCATTTAAAGCTTATAACCATAAAGGTTTGTTGGTAAATTTTAAAACAAAAACTCAGTTACTAGGCAATAGCTTTTGAAATGTAGTGGTCAAAAAAATGTAACTATATAAACATTAAATCGATGAGTTTGTTGTTGAATCGCTTTGCTTTCATCATTGTTGTAATTAACTCAAGGGACATTTACTATTTTGTGGATTAATGAAACTCACTTAAAATACCCTGGTCTCATCAAGAACTTCTTATTAATGTGGTCATAATTATTTCTTCAGTCAAACTTCAACTTACCAACCGACTGACCATCGACGATTTAAGCAAATTCAATTTTCTTGACTTGATTAAATTGTCTTGATTTTCGAGCAAATTTTTCAAAATTGTTTACTATGAATATCACTGAGTTTGTAGTGGTATAGTAGCAAAAGTTGTTGTTGTATTTGTTGATGTATAGAAATCATGTTGTTGTTATTGCATACTTTGGAATCATGTTGCTGCCGTTTCTATTAATATTTAAGCAGCAATGCATTTTCTGATAAAATGCATTTTGAACACCGGAAGCGGATATTGTGTGTTCGATAATACTTGCACAGCCAACCGCACATAAATCTAACTATTTAACTCGAGCAGCACAAACAAACATTCAACTATATAAACACATGCACACTCAGTCACACACATACACATTACATGTACTTTTTTACATGTATGTATGCTACTGACTTTCTGTCGGTACTGCATAAAAAGCGATTTCCAATTATGAATATTTTGGTGTATTTTTTTAATTCCGGAAGCTACGATAAGGGCGTGTTGTATGTTGTCGAGTATTTGCTTGCAGCAGCTGCTGATAATCAATATTGAGTGTTTACTTAAATGTGTGCGTGTGCGTGTGCGTGTTGTTTTTAAATGCTGCGCTCTTCTCAGAAATTCTTTGATGTGTAGCTTAGCAGCAGTAAAAAATATTTTCCGTTTGCTATGCAAAAATTTAAACAATATTTTTTAATATTGTAATATGTTAAATAGTTTGTGCAATTAAAATAAGATGCAAACATTTCAATTGATATTTTCAACACTTGAACCTAGAAATTAACAGTATTAAATAAATGCTTCTACACCGAGAAACAAATTACTTAAGTCGGCTTGTGTTGATAGAATTGTATGGAAGTTATAAGCTAATGCTTATTCACCCAAGCAATGAATTGTTTTATACATTGCAATGTAAAGCAATGCATTGCTTTAAAATCACATTCTTCGAAAAACATGAACAACTCAAAACACCTGATGAAGGACTTGGTAGGCTGAAAACTACCAAAGTCACTTATACTTAAATTATACTAGGTTTTTTGTTATTTTTACATAAGCTTTTTCTCGGAGTAATGAATATTAAGTTCAGAAAAAATACTCTATAAACTACTGCTCACTTGGAATTGAAATACAAAGTCAATGTTAGCTGCTAAGCAAATATTTTCAGAATAATGCCCAATTTCTTGACCGATTGTTAGATACTCGATAATAAAGTAACAGCAAAACTTAAAAATGTATACAAACAAATTAAATTTCAAATTTAGTTTCCAACTAACATATTGAAATATATAGGTTAAATGTTAAACTATGCTGTAGGGTAAGCTGGTGCACCTTTGTGGCACATTTGACTTTGACTTTTTTGGTGTGTAAACGCAGCCACATTTATATTTTACTAGCTGAACCCGGTGTGCTTCGCTACCCCCCTCGTTTAAAATAAAATTAAAAGTATTTATATATTTACAAAAATTTATTTATTTAATTTAATTATTGCAATGCTTCGCCTCTTTTTTTGTTGTAAACCAATTAGAATTCAGCACCGAATCGCATGTAATTTGCTTCATGCTCCCCCTTTTTATTTTAAGACCAATCAAAAAGCAGCAATTACACAATCAGCTGTTTCGCAGTCAGTTGTGAAAGAATGAGAATGGGGTTACCCCACTCTCTATTTTAATTAACACGTATTATAAAATCAGCTGTTTTGAAGACAGTGGTGGAAGAAAGAGAATGGGACTACCCCACTATTTTAATTAATATGTATTTTAAATTTGTGGTAAAGCCGTTAATAAACGTAGTAAAAAAGTAGGTGCAGAAGTGTGCATGGTCGAAAAATATTATCATGTAATAAGTATTCCTGAGCCAAAGCTGAACGCTGTGAAAATTTAAGATCGGTTATCAGGTCCAGCCTCCAATATATCGCAAACAAAGGGGCGTGCTCCGCCCACTTTTCTTTTGGTACGTATTTCTATTCATGCCAATACCATATATAGCAAATACTGCCGCCGTTGGTCAAAAAATGCCCAAGATATGACGATTTTAAATTTTGGGTTATATGGGCGAGGCCACGCCCCTTCGTCCACTAACAACTTTATATAGTCAAGAATTTATTATTTCGTAAGAATATCCTATTGTGAAAATTTAATGACGATCGGTCCAGTAGTTAAGACTATATTGCGATTTTTAATTTTCCTAAAAAGGGGCGTGGTCCCACCCACTTTTCTCCTGGTACGTGTTCCTAATTATGCCAATACCATATGTACCAAATAGCATCAACGTAGGTCAAAAAATGCCCAAAATATGGCGATTTAAATTTTTGGGTTATATGGGCAGTGCCACACCCCTTTGTCCAATAAAAACTTCATATAGCCTATTATTCTTTCCAGAGTCATACTAAAATGCTGTGAAAGTTTCAGGAAGATGGGTCCAAGGGTTTGGCCTCCTATAGAGCACAAACAAACAAACAAACAAACAGACAGACAGACATTCATTTTTATATGTATAGATTGAAAGCAGATTAATTTTAATTAAAGTAAAATGGGGCGAAAAAGGGGGATTTGGTAATAAAAAAATCTATGGCTACCTTACCTGTAGATAAAAAGTATATAAAACTTTAGGTAAATACATATTACAAAAAAGTATTTTGTATAGCAAACATTGTTAGTGGTATAAGTAAGTATCCGAATTAAAAAAGGGGGCGGTGAAGTGGGCGTGGTTCATAGTAATATGGCGACGTTAACAGTATTAAGAGCAATATACTACCAAATAAAAAATAATTCGTTGGAAGGAACAAATTTGTACAGAGAACAAAAAGTTTAAAACTTAAATTTGTCGTGAAAAGGGGAGTGAAATGGGGCGTGGCGTAAGAAATGTTTATTTCTACCTCGCCTGGAGTATAATGTGTATACAATTTGAAGTAAATCTGTTAAAAACTATATGGGAGCCATTACATAATTTTAAAAAAGGGGGCGTTAAAGTGGGCGTGGTCGAAAAAAGTACCCTATTAATCATGCCAGAGTCCCAGTTAAATGCTGTGAAAATTTCAGGAAGATCGGTCCAGAGGTTTGGTCTCCTATAAGGTACAAACAAACAAATAAACAAACACACATTCCATTTTATATATATAGATAATTTTGAAAAATAAGTATAAGTAAGTATATCGCCTTAGAAAAAATATTTGAATATTTTCTTGATATTATTGGCTAATATAAAAATAAAGAGAACCCTCACTCTGTTCTCCTCAAAAAGTTTTGTGTATGCAATCAATCTAAAATAAAAAAAAAAAAACTTCAGTAGTTGAATTTTGTAACACATTTCGGCCGATATTCGGTGTCGGAAAGATCTGCTTGCAATAATTTTGGGAAAGTGTTATTCAGTAAACATTTTTTTCGGATTTTGTCGGTGAAACTATCGGAAATTTGTCGCAAATGAATCGCACAACTTGCGAAGAATATTTTACTGTCGAAAAGTGAACCGAAAACATTACAAGTTTTCTTAAATTAAAATTATTTATGTTTAACTGAGTGAGACAAATTTAAACCTCTAGTTTTTTTTGCTGTCGTCAATTATAATCTTTCTTATATATCATCGTGGATGGCTGATAATGCTTTACGTATCAATGCCACTAAAACTAAAGCCTGTATCTTCACACCGTTGCGAATGGTGTCTGCTGCCCTTCAATCTCTCTAAATAATAAGCTCGTTGCATTCGTCAATGACATGAAGTGCTAAGGATTATTAATTGACAATAACTTAACTTTTCAGTCCAATATTGATGGATTGATCTCATCAGTTAATCTTTCTTTAAGGAAGCTTTATAGTCTGCATCTGTATCTACCCATAAGAATCCGGCTCAGATTTGTTCACGCTCTCCTGAAGTCCAAACTCACCTATGGCTTGGAAGTCTACTCTGGTATCTTGTCCTCTAATTTGCTCAAAGTTCAACTGCTGGTGAACAGTGTGGTGAGGTTTTTGTATAACGTTCGACGCCGAGAACACATCTCTACTCACGTATTTCGATTTCTTAACTATTCCTTCTTTGATTTCATTAATTTCAGACTTATGTGTATGTTGTACAAGAAAATCAAATGCAAAATAACTGAAAACATTGCTAACTCTTTTACCTTTTCGTGCTCTGTTAGAAATTTTCAGATTGTGTATTCCAAAATAAACTCTTCTCAATTTGAAAGAGCATTTTTAATTAGATCAGCCAGATTCTGGAATACTATGCCTAGAGACATGAAGAACTTTAAGGCTTCCTGTAATGTTTTTAAAAAGCAAATGACAGCACTTTTAAACAAAAACTTTGGTATCGCTGTGGGACCTTCACCCCCCCTCCCCACCCCTTTTTTAATTTGTTAGGGAAAGCTGATTCTTGGCTGTTAGCCTATTTTAAAACTTTTTTATTTTTTACTTTTTCGTTTGTATTAAATACTTTTTTATTTTTAATTTTGAAACTGATCTCATTTGAACATTGTAACTTATGTTATTTTATTTTATCGGGGCCACTATTGGACTTTAAGATTACATAAATCTTTGAATAAAAAAAAAATTTAAAATAGGAAAGATGATTCTACTTTGCCATGATACGAGACATGTCTCGTATATTTGTTGATCTTCTGCTATTCGCAATGTAATTAAACGGTCATTTGAAAATGGGCATCATCGAACTTTAGTCATAGCTTTGAACTATAAAATTAGGTTTTGTGTGACGATAAACCCTATTATAAATTTTCAGGGGATTATGGTTCATCTCCCGAACCAGACTGAAGATTAGCCAAAGTTTCGATATATTGAAGCCCTTTGCAAGTCTAGAAACTGCGTAGAAATGCTTTTTTGGCGTTCTTAAAGAAACATGGAGGTGTCTCTCTCAACAAAGGATTCTTATGTATGTTAATCTGCAGTTTTGCAGGGATGACTGTAAATGCATGCACCGCTCTGCACAACATTCTCTTAAGAACAGTTACACTAAATGAACCAGAAAACTCACCTCAATCAAATACTAACAATGCCTCGCAGATTCAACTTTTATAAGAAATCGGAGGAAACCTTCAGCTTTAGCAATGCGAATTCAAAAACACATAAATTCAGCAGCATTCACTAAAAAAAATGTATGAACAAATTTTGAATATGGAAATTAAAATTAAATTAAAATTACTCATACCACTCGGAATCTTGTTGATCAATTTGTTTATTTCTTCAAAAAAGTTTGTGTAAAATGTGAATCTTCAAGTAACGTACAATAAATGATTGAGTATTTAGCGGCACGAAAATGTGTGTATGATAATTTCAACGTTTTTCACTTCATTTGGTATGAGGACTCTCGTGGTGACATTAGTTTTGCCACTTTACCGAAAACATTAGAGCAAAATTTTTTTGAAGATTTTTAGCTCAGAATCTAAAATAACTCAAGATATACACTCATTTTCACATCGATAACTCCTGAACCATTAGGACTATCATTTTGGTTTCTTCAGAAAAATTGTTCGTTACACAAAATTGCATACTTCTGTTTTATTTGGAATAAGTTTACATTTTAACCAAAAAATATCTTATTGATAACGAAAAAGCATGTACACGAGAAAAAATGGGGTTCACGGTGAGCTTGAACTGTGTTTAAATGAAAAAATCTATGATTGCAAATTTTCCGACGAAATTCCTTTTTACAACGCTTAAGCATCATAAAAAGCTCACAACTAAAATCATCTGTCGATATCTTTTTAAAATAACTTTATATATCTTTTTTTCTAGAAAAGCGAGTTTTTTGAGTAATCCATTTTCAGAATACTTATAAATGTTATACATTATATAAAGGGCGATCCAATAAGAGCTTCCTACTTTGTTTTCTAAATAAAATACATAAAAATCAATGTATTGAAGCAAATCTTTATTTTGAATGATAGTTCGGTTCCTACAACTCATGTTTAAAAATTATTTTGTTCAAATGTTGCCCACGACTAGCTCTTAAATGGTCCATTCTGTGGGTCCAATTTTCAGATTTCGACCAAATTTGAGACCGGCGACGAATCGATTGCTCACGATTTTCACGAACACTCTCTGCTGCTGCAGCAATATTCTTAAAATTACGGGTTCTATTCACTTGGTAATGTAAAATTCAATAGTTCACTTCAATTGAATTCATTCAATAGTGTAAAATTGGTTCGAAATTTGGGGACGGTTTGATGGTTTGATGGTTTGGACGCTCATAACGACCAAAATGATGTTGAAGAACTCTATAACATTCTCTAACTGATGATTGATTTTGGTAGTAAGTTTCCACAACTAATAAACGTTTTTTAGATGTAAGTTTGTTCATGATTGAGTCGTATTGAATACTAAACACAAACTTCATATGGACACATAACAGCTTTTAAAACAACCCAGTTGAAAACGGAACATCGTATTGGATTACCCTTTACAATTAAAAAATTTAAATTATAATTAAAGTGTAGTCGATTAATATATAATTTACTTTCAAAATGCCTTATCAAGCCCATACGCATGAACAAAATTGGCATAAAGTGTGTTTGTTTTGTGACTGAAAAGATCATCTTCGAATATTTTATTGCAAAATTATGTGAAATTTCATGCAGCAGGAGAATTAAAGGAGCAAGCTTAAGATTTTTTTAACAGTATTCATCCACCGCTTTTACAGACTAAGAAAAAAATAATTTTAAGATATCATTCCATCTCCAGAATTACATCTAATGCTAGGAGATGTGAATTCAATTTGTTCCCATATGTTAAAAGACCATGAAAAGGATTCGATAGTGTGGGTTGAAGGCCTACTACACTTGGTATTTCCAAATAGTTAGAGTTCTGAGAGTGGTTGGGGAAAAAAGTAGGGACTCTTAAGTAAGATAAGAGACTTCACTCAATTAACTCTCTAGGAACTATGCGCCAGTAGAAATGTCTTGTCAGGTAACACACCCAGAGTGCAGAGCGAAAAACAGATTGTTGAGAAAACAATTTTGTTTTTTTATTTTGTTCGTGTTTTTGTGTATCGAACTACTTTGTGATTGTGTAAAAGAGTAAAAAAATTCCAAATCCAGTTTGCAATTTTTTTTACTCTAATATTTCTACAGTTCATATTAGAGCGTGCCACGTGCTATATTTGATATAATAAAGACTATAGCAAAATGATTTGCCTATGTGCAAAGAGTACACTGAAAAAACTTGTGAGAAATATTCTTTGTTATATCTAACAAGCTGAAAGCCGAAACGATGCTTCCACGCCCCCGTTGCCAAACTTCTATAAAATGTTATCAGTGAAATTGCATGTGTAAATTTAAGACGAATACTGAATTCCGTGACTGTGCGACCTGTAACTCAAAACCTGTATTTATTCAATTTCTCAAATTTGGGTTTAATAGGAGGTGCCACGCCCCCTTATCCAACGCCATACCCCTGCAAACCATATGAGTCTTTAAAGACTCTTTTATGACTCATTTGTAGGAGCCAGAGCCCTCATACTGAGCTCTTATAAGTTTCATAAAAGAGCAGTTTTTTCTTTGAAAGTGGTCCCTCTTTAAGAGCTCAAATATGAGCACAAAATGATACTTTTTTGACTCTCAAAAGTAATTTATTCGGACTCCTGTAAGAGTCTTTTAGGAATCTTATATTGGCCTTTAAATACTCATAAAAGACTCTTTAAAGTTTCCAAAAAGTGCTAGTTTTCCTTTGAAACTGGTCGCTCTTATGAGGCATCAATATGAATCCTAAAAGAATCTTTTATAATTCCTATTTTTGCCCTTTTTTTCTTCATAAAATAAACATAAAAGTGCAGAAAATGAGCTTGTTTTCCTTTGAATATGAGCATCGAAAAGAAAATTTTAGCTATGGATTCAAATCTGTACTCAGTTTCCTCATATATTGTAAAATTTTCAAGATACAGGGTGTTTTAGGTTTTTGGCACGTGTTTAGTATTATTAATCTAGAATCTAAACTACTTAACATAAAAAAAAATAATATTTTGTATTTAAGAAAATATATCAACTTTTCAATCAATATATCAACCACTGTCGTGTCATGTGCGGCAGCGGAGCAAAAATGTTGAGATTATCCAACGAAATATCAACAGTTTTATAGGAGCTGGAATCGTGCAAATTAAAAATGTCTGTTTTTTATGTAAAAATACACTTGATCAACAGTTTTTTTATCTAAATTCTAACTTTAGACGATTGCAACAAAGCTAAAACAAAAGATCTTACAATATAGTAGGAAATTGAGTACAGATTTTAAGCCAGCGATGAAAGTACATATAGGAATGTTAATGGGTTTACCGGATACGAAATTTGTAGGCTAGTATTATTTATCCAAACATGTCTGAATATAATAATATTCACACACGATTACTGAACGGAATGAAATAATTTTAATTTTATGTCAATGAAAACCGTCAAAACCTACTTTTTTCTTAAAATTTGTATTTTGAAAATGCCTAGTTTTTTTAAATACAGTAAATACACATTAAAAACTCATGTTCAGGAGGCTTTTCACAAAACACTTTTAAATTTGAGTTTTTTCTGAGCCCTTAACTGAAGTACTCCAAAAACAATCCGAAATAAGTACTTTTCAGGAGTGTGCGTTATGAAAATACAAAAAATACACTTTAAAAACTCATAAATAAGAGGGAACTCATAAAATCCTCTTTAATAAGGCTCTTTTCAGAGTCCGAATTAAGAGCGCTCCGAACTTGGTTTAAAGGGACAATGTTATAAGTGAAACTGTATGTGTAAATTGAGTTTAAATATTAAATTCCGAGGCTGTGCGACCTTTGACTCTAAAGCTATTCGATATCGCACATTTTGGTGGTGTTGGAGGTGCCACGCCCTTTTGCAATGCCCATAAAATGTTATCAGTGAAAATGCACTTGTCCAAAGCTATTCGATATTGCAAATTTTGGTTGTATGGGAGATGTAACGCCTCCTTTCACAATTCAAGAACTTTCCAAATATTTATTTTGACTTAAGCTAGTATGCTGCTTGTTGCCAAATCTTAGTTGATACAAAAAAATATATATTCTCAGTGTACTCTTTATGTTATTAATTTACTCAGCTTAGATCCAATTTAAAAATTACTCAGACATAAACCTTAAAACGCCAATTCTCTTGTCGACGAATTAGGACTGTGTCCCTTCTTCCACAGCCCGTTGGTCAAAGTCTGTAAGTATTGTGGTTGTTGAACTTATATATAAGTTGCAATTCATGCTAATTAATCAAATTAAGATTTTCTTTATTAAATTCAATTAAGCACAGTGAACTTGTAACTAACCATTGCTTTTAATTATCTTTTTACAGAAATATTGTCTACAACATAAGCATTCATGATCTCACAGAACAGCAGCGGTTGGTGTGGCAATCACCGGATGACGACGTCAAGATGTGTGTCGTTAAGGGAAAAGATGAGGTAAGCTATTAAAGCATCAATGATTTTAATTATTTTTTTTGCTAAGCCGACTCAAGCTAACCTACTTAGGCTTGACATGTCGAAGCGAGCATTTTTTTATTGTTTTTTTCTGAAGTTATTATTAAAGTATTTTTATTGTGTTATTTGTAAGTTTAACACGCAAAGGTAAAAAATTTAACTTAAATGTCGGAAGCAGCAAACACAAATTGCATTATTGTATGGCAATTGCATTATTGACAACAGATTGGTAAAAAAAACTTGAACAAAATGAGTACTAACCGCCTCACAGTGGCGCAGTTTATCCAAATATATAATGGTTCTTAGGTTTTTACTTGGCATTCATACCGTTAACGTTAAGTGTTAGATATATACTAACTCTTATATCTCCCTAAAAAAATATAAGAAGCTTATAAAAAATACTTTACTTTCAGACAACCTCAGCTCAAATGTTCAATGTAACGATTTGTAAATATAGTCACATATTTACTTACGTAGTGAGTAAATATGGTTAAGAAACAGTAAGTCTTAGCTTAAGTAAGGGCCGGAGCTAAGGTTAGTTTTCGGGGTTCAAAACCCCTCAGAGGGTCGAAATTTAAAAAAAAAAATAATGCATTTAACCTTCCTATACTCGCACATTGGTCTCTCAGATCGACAAATCAATAATTCGATGTTTTTTCAAAAATAAACGTCTTTGGGGCTTTACGGTTTTTAGTAGCTTTTTCTTTTTTGTTATGCATTGTTTAGTGCAGCGCGAGTGCAGGTGCCGAGTAAACGTGTTATGCTTTATTACAGTTATCGGTCTGTGAGACCGACGCGAGTATAAGTGTTACTGTTTTAGGTAAATAACTAATTTTCAATTTCAGAACATAACTCAATGAAATGTATTTACTTATTAAAGTAGTGTATAATCCTTATTGAGTATACTGCACAACATTATTTGAGAAAGGTTTTCTTTGTTTTTATCCGAATCAAATTACAATGACAATCAGTGTTGCCGCGACGATTCGAAAAAAGGTATCCATGGAATGGTCAAAAAGTATCTAAAGTATCCACTTTGAAAAAAAAGTATCCACGTAGCAATATCCTTATTTAATTAAATTTTTTTTCTATTTTATTTATTTTACTTTTATTATTAAAGCTATACATTAGTACACTTGTAACTATGTTCTCTTACAGTGCAATATAATATGTTTTTGAATAACAACCATGCTCAAATAAGAGTATTTGGATTAAATTTAACTTTGTTTAACTTAATCAATTTAAGGCAAATGTAACTTAAAATGTAAGACAAAAATTTATTCAAAAAGAGTAAAAAGTTTTCTTTTAATTACAGTGGTGATTAAGTATTAAATCGAAAAACAAAAATATGAAGAACTAAAGATTTTTTTCATATTAACATAAAATCTAAAAAATAATACTATATTCATTTTTTTAACACAAAAATATAACTTTGATATTTTTTAATATTTTTAATATTTTGATTAAAATACATATAATAAAAAGAAACAAAACATGTATAATAGTCTTAAAAGGAACATACATTTCAGTTCTTCAGTCTTTTATATGTGTTGTTATTGCCCTTTAATTACATTAATTTTTTAAGTATAATATTTATACAAAAGCAATATACAAAACAATAAATAATTGCATAAAAAAAAACAAAATTAAATAACTTATTCAGTTTAGTGTAAAATAAATTATATGGGTTGCTATTGCCCTTTAACAATATTAAGCTAACATTGCACGTTGAAAAAAAAAAAAAGGTTCAAATAGAAACATTTATTATGAAAAGACTTAAGAGATACAAAATTGAAATTTTTTTTACATAAATACTACAACAAACAACATTTCAAAAAATATATTTTTATTTCATCTTTTTCTCGCTAGGAGGCGTAAAAAGTAGTAGTTTTCAGACAGGGTCAAGATATTTTGGTCCCAACTTATCGGAAAAAAATATATGTGCATAAAGGTACTTGTTGCTACAACCTATACTAGAATTGTTAAGTTTTGTTACAATTTTCAACCGCTACGGGGATCTTTTGGGTAAAAAATTACAGATTTTTTTAAAAAGTCGCACTTACTTTTTACTATTGAGCCAAACTCACAATAAATGTCTTTAATTGAATATTTTTTATGTTTTTTTTTTCTTATAACGTGCTTAAATTTAGAAGTTTAAATATATTCATTTTTAAGCATTTTTAAAAAAATTTATTATCTACTATTTCCAAAGAAAATCTATTAGTTTTATAGTTTTAGTTACTTTTAAATAAAAAAAAAACGATCAGCAGCAGCTAAGCCATGAGGCAGACTTAAAATATGCTGTAATGCATATAAACCAATAAAGATTTTTTTTTAAAGTATCCAAACTTACTTAAAAAAAAGCCTACATAAATTTTTGAAGGGAAAAGTATCCAAACGGATCTAATTGGATCCAAACGGCAACACTGATGACAAAAGTTAATCAAGCAGGTCCTTTTTTATTCTGTTCGTAAAAAAACTGTAACAACTGACAAAAAATATTTTTGTCTCGAACACGCAGCTATGATATGCACATACTATGATTGATACACATACAAATAACCCTATAAACTATTAATATTAAGTTCTATGTTATTTTCTTATTCTTAATACTTTCATGTATAAGATTTAAGAGTTTTTGTTATAATTTACACATAAAGAAGTTTATTTTTGTTATTAAAGTTAATGTTTTAAGCAATATGTCCTTTTGTAAGAGACTGTAATACTGTTTTTACAATATAAAGTTAGAGTTGTAATTTTTTTTAAAATTAATTTTTTCAATTGTACCCTCTTTTATACAGCAAACATGATAATGCTTACAAAGTATATTATTAGAATGATGGAAACGAGATCATATATCGGTCTGAGATATACCTTGCGCGAGTATATGTGTAATGTCGTTGGGCGCGAATATAGGGAAGGTAAATAATTATTTTACTGAATCACTTTAATATGTTCCAAAAAACATAACAAATCATAAACTGAAGTTGTGTTAACGTGTAAAAGTCTTTGTTATGAGTTAAATCGTGTAAACAACAATAGTTAAAACCAATGTATTGTGATTTATCGGATCAAACGTGATGCATTCAAAAATACCATCACTAATGTTTTTACTACCCTTGACATTGGCAGTTGTAGATGATGGTAGTAACGATAACAGTCAAGCCAACAAGAATGACATACACATGTATGTATACTGAAAAAACCTTTTTAATTCGAACTGCCTAGAAAAATTTTAAAATATTTTCGAGCGGTTCCCGAAAATTTAAATTTCCGAGGAAAAGTTTTCAGTGTATCGTTTAAATAATTTTGTGAATTTTTCGATTTAGGATTTATGAAGCTTATGTTTAAGATTTTATGTCTCTAAAATTTTATTAATTTGAAATAAATGAGATATTGTTCGCAGCCCTAAAATATCTTAAAACATATTTCCATAATTCTATGGGCGAGAACCGTTTGAGCGGTTGTGCATCAATTAGCATACACAGTGATCGCACAGTAACAGAGCAGGACGTGTTTGTAGAATTTGCAAAAAAAGATTTAATTTTTAATATTTTTGTATATTATTTCCATACAAAAACTTTCAAAATGCAAATAACTTATTTTTTTTTTAATTTCTTACTTAATTTTTTCAGAAGGTGTTTATTTTATAATTAATATTTTAACTTTAACTTGTATAAATTTTAGAAATTCTGGTCATGAGTGTAAGCATTCAAAACCTTTCCAACGATATCTTGAAAGTGAGGATCGCATTAAAAACAAGGAAGCTATTTAAATTTTTGTATATTCAAAAAATTTATAAAAGACACGAAAAACAGCATTATCTTTAATGCTATTGCAATACCCGATGCAGATTGAAAAAGCATTTCCGGCCTTTAATATCTGACAGTTAATTTTTTTTAAATTATTCTACCAGCCAATATATTTACGAAAATCATGATTTTTCGAAATTTTTTCAAAATGATTTAGCTCACTGGCAGCTATCGTAACAGCCAAAATATTTTGGGAATCGTTATAAAATAGACCAAGGTTAATTTTTAGAGGGATAAAAATGGAACTTTTTTCCATTTGAAAAAAAAAATGTTCAAAACTCTCTCATTGCTAAATCCAGGCTACGACCCTGGTTCAAGTAATTAGTTTCAAGAATTGTTTGCCCATGAACAAATAAAAGCTACTGTGTAACATTTCGCTCTGCTGCTGTTGTTTGTTAAAGTAATTACTTGAACAAAAACATCATAGCATATGCTAAGGCGCATTTTCATAATGTAAATATCGTAATATATACCCATTAGTTCCGTTCTTAAACAAATCGTATAAGAATCATGCGTGATTTTTCCGATTCATGGACGAAACATGCTAATTCGGTCATACATTTCGCAATGCAGAACGTTGTATAAGTTTCGTAAACGAAAAAAGAGAAAAAATTAATGAAATTTCGTTAATGAAATGATATCGAAATATTTAGGAAATTTCATTCATGAAAATGTTGAGAAAGTTGATGAAATTTCGTTTATGAAGTGAAAACCGAAAGTTTTTTAAAAATAAAATTAAATTGCTTTTATATCCGTGGCTAGTTTCCACAGTTCAAAAGTGAATTTTTTTTTATAATTCTTAAGTTCTTTGTAGTAAAGAACAAAAAAAAAGCGTAAAAAACCATGACCGAGAGCGGACTCGAACCGGGGACCCCTGAGTTGATAGTCTAGCACAATCTTCACTAGACCACAAAGGCTTAGGAAGACTTGTTGCATTTTGGTTTTGTTCAACCGCGTTCAAGAACGTGTTTCTGATCTGTTATTTTTTTTTATTGACGAATACAAGACAGACGATTTAAAGAATTTTCGACAAGAAACACAAAAGAGAAAAGTTATGCGTGCTCTCAGTTTTTATTTTTACGAGCACAAGCAGGATTGCCAACTCATTTATGGTTTTCCTCGCAGTGATTCTCAAAATTCCCCGATTTTTCATCAAACTCCCCTTAAAAATTTCCCCTTAAAATTTTAACGAATTTACTTATAGAATTTTTTAATTTAATATTACAATAAACAATGTAAAGATATTATAAACTTTATGAAAACAATTAATTTTGATAAAAAAATAACACTATAAAATTAAAAAAAAAATAACTTTAAAATAGGAAAATGTGTGTTCGAGTCGCGACTTCAAACTTTGAAACTACAATATGTCGATGGCCCAAATCCAAAAAATGTTAAGGGTGGTTTTAGGAAAACAATTTTTTAAAAATTTAATATTTTTACATTTAATAATTGTTGTACAACTATTTAAAAACATGAAAAAGTGTCTTTAACTAACCAGAGTAACTTAAAACGCGTTTTTCTCGAAACATACTTTTTCAAAACAGGCCGCACTACTGCAAACAATCTAATCGACCGGTTTTTTTTTTAAATCTATTTTTATTGTAATTCTACACATCTTTTACCAAAAAAAGCGTCTTCGGAAAATTTTTCTAGCTTTTGCACTCAACAATATGGTAAAAAATATCGTAAATTTTTCAACTTTTTTCCATGCTTCATAATTTTCTTTATTTTAAATGTTTTTATTCCATTTTGATAAATGATGTGCTTTTAAGGGTCTGTTTTTGGATGCATCTTCTTATTTCAGACGATCTGGAGCCGAGCTATGGTGTGTCCCGATGTTCACTTATTTTTAAGCACACTAACTTCAGCGCAATCTTCATATTTAAACAATATATATTAAAAAAATATTTACTTATACTAATGATGTCATATTAACATGCAAATAAATTTTTTGTGTGTATAATAAAATTTTTTTAGAAAACTTCTTCTTAAATGTGCCTTAATTTAACCGCTTTTGCCTAAAACCTCTCTTAAGTCAACTTTTTTAATTTTTTTTTTTCAATGAGTTACAAAGTATTTAGTTTTATGCCACTGTCTTAGTAAAATTTCCTAAGTAACGGCTTGTTAAAATTTCTTGATCTTTGGGCTAAATACTCTTAATACACGCTAAATTACAAAAAAATTATTTTTAAGAGAAAACATATTTTTCTTTAAAATTAATAAGTTTTTTATAAAAAACGTTTTAAAAAAGAAAACGTTCTGGACCACATAGAAAATTTTAAAAAATACTTCATGCTTATACAAATTTAGAAATAATACAAAAAAATAATAAAAATTATGTTTTCTCCATAAACAAGTCTATTATGAAATGTTTTAAATCTCCACTTCCTGTCTTGTGAGAGCCATACAAAGCACTGCACAATGGAATAACTAGTACAAACTAGAGGGAATAAATTATTTTGATGACGTATTAAGTGCTTTAGCCACAGGAAAGTACAAAAAAAGGATTTTTTTTAAATATTTGGAGAAGTGAGCTTGGCTCCTCTCATACAAATGGATCACATATTTAACAATATCTAGAGAACCAGAAACGCCATAACAACAAAAACTTAGGCAATTATCAAGTTCATCATTTAAAGGATACGTGCTAAATTAAGGCATGAGTGTGGGCAAGTGAGCGTGGTACCTCCCATACAAATGGATGACATTTTTTGGAATATTTTGAGAGAACCAGTAGTGCCACAAAAACAAATCTTTAAAAAATAATAAAGTCAGCTATTTAAAAGACACGTGCCAATATAGAAAAGGACAATCTCTTACTTTTTCTCCAGATATTGCGAAAAATATGTTTCAGTTTTATGGGAGGTACCACGCCCACTTGTCCAATCATGCCTAAATTTGGCACATATCCTCCAAATGACGTACTTGATGACTGCCTAAGTTTTTGTTTTTGTAGCATTACTTATTCTTTTATTGCGAAAAATGTGTTCCATTTGTATGGGAGGTGCCACTCTCACTTGGCCAATCACGCCTTCTTTTGACACATTTCCTTTAAATAATGCACTCGATGACTGCCTAAGTTTCTGCTGTCATGGCTTGACTGGTTTTTCAAATATTGCGAAAAATAAGATCCATTTGTATGGTAGGTGCCACGCCAACTTGTCCAAATATTTAAAAAACACTTTGTTTGTACTTTTCTGCGCCTAAAGCACTAAAAACGTTATCAAAATAATTTATTCCTTCTAGTTTGTACCAAACATTCCATTGTGCAGTTCTCTGTATGACTAGCAGAAGACAGGCAGCGCAGATTTAAAACATTTAATAACATACTTGTTTATGGAGAATACATAAGTTTTATTGTTTTGTATTATTCCTAAATTTGTATAAATATGTAATACTTTTTTAAAAATTTTGCATGTGGTCCAGAACGTTTTTTAATTTTTTTTTTTTAATAAAAATCTTATTAATTTTTAAGAAATTTTTTTTTATAAAAAATCATTTATGTAATTTAACGCGTATTAAGAGTATTCGGCCATCATAATCAAGAAACTTTAACAAGCCGTTTCTTAAAAAAATTATTTTACTAAAACAGTGGCCTAAAACTAATTACTTTGTAACTCATTGAAAAAAAAAAACTTAAAAAAAAAATTGCAATTTATTTTTTTTTTCATATACACTTCAATAATATCCATAAAAGATATAAAAATTACGACTTAAATAAGGTTATAAACTAAAATGCATTTAAAATAAAACAAAAATTTATTATTAACAAATTAATTTGGAAACAAGGATTTTTTTACTAATGTTAATTAAATTTTTCTAATGTTTTAAGAAGATCATTGTGTTAGAAATTTTAATACAAAATCAAATTACCCGCAAATATTAGATAAAATGTTAAATTCCCTGCAAAAATATTTAAAATTAAATGTATTTTTAAATTCCCCGCATATATGAGCCCATTCCCCGATTCCCCGATCGACATGAAATTCCCCAAAAATCGGTGAATTCTCCACCAGTTGGCATACCTGAACACAAGACACGCAGAATTTTCGACAAGAAACACAAGAGAGAAGATTTATCGCGAGCTCTCAGTTTCCTTTGTTGCTTTTTTTCTTTTTGCTTCTTTATTGTTGACGAACACAATGCAGATGAGTTAAAAAATATTCTTCAAGTGTGTTATTGACGAATACAAGAAAGACACGTTTAAGAATATTCTGCAAGTTTAGCTTATGCAGCAAGTTTCTTTAAGAAACCACCAAAGAACTATTCTTCGATGATACCCGAGACTGCTGGGTATGTCCCTGCAAAGTGTGTATGTGTGCTAGTGTGAGTGTGAGAAACGTCGTTAAGTTAGCTAATTATGTTGCTTAAACATGCAAGCTCTGTACATTATGCAAAATAATCAAGCATGCTTTGAGCCAAATATAACTCCTGTTTTTAACTCGATTTCATGCACTACTGAAAATGACCTCGAATAATGTCAGCGTACCACTATTTAAAGTTTAATTTTTTTTTTTTTTTCTTGCATGCTTGCAACCCTAGGAATTAAGTTATTAAAAATGCAAGCGGAACCAAGCGTTGGCTGCTGCCATTTTTAATTTCCCTGGCATATGCAAACACGTAAAAACATTAACTAACATTAACATTCACACACTCTCACATATTCATACTCGCACATATAAGCAAATATAGGAAAGCGCAGCCTTGAACCCCCACATCCTGGTGACCACATTGGTTGAGCCTGTTTGGGCTAGCTGTACACGCATTTCCCGTATTTCCCGTCTGCAAACAGGTGAAGCTTGCTTAAACTTCAATCATGTGGACGTCATCATCAGCGTCATTGCCAATGAATCGTTTGTTAAGAGCTCGATTTTCATCGTTCAATATCAGGTTCAATTTAATTGATTCTTTAATTTTCGACGTAATGTTAAATTAAAACTTGTTAAATTTTTTGCTTTGTTTCACTTTTATTTTTTGGCCGCCATGTTTTTACTTAACTGTGGCATTAAACTCACATTGCATCAGGCAACATCAAAAGTTATGCAAACAAAAAAAAAATATTTATTTATATTAAAAATATAAAACCATTAAAAAACCAAGTCCTGCATAACATATTGCAAAAAATAAGTTCTATATTTCAGAAAAAATGTTTACAATAAATTATTTATTAATTAATAAAAATATTTCGCTTAATTTAAGGGAAAATTTTTATTGATTAATAATTAGTTTATGAAAAACTGTCTATAATATTTATTGACTGTTAACAAATTTTATTAAAAATTACCTAGTATAGTCGAAGCTCGTTGAACTCATATACGCTGAATTAAAGTCATAAATTCAGCATTTAAAAGCATTTAAAGATTGAATTTATCGATGAGTATTTTTACATAAAACCAGCTTGAAATGTTTCTCAATTTAGCACATTTATTTAAAGAGACTTTACTGTGACTGCAATAATTTTATATAAGTACTTAATTTGCAGACCAAAACCAATATATTCGATACTCCAGCGGTCTAAGGACATTTTAGAGGAGCGTCCAGGTTGTTGACTCGAAACCTGGCGCAGATTTTTATCATTATTTTGTCCATTACACAGTGCAAAACGATGTTAGTTATAGGGCTTTAATTATATTTTCGTTATCTAAATGCATATGAATTGAACTATGGGGAATATTTTCTTGGTCATTTATTGAAGCGAAGCTTTTTACGCCTCGTTTTGTGACTTGCTTGAGTGTAATCTCAAAAAGGACACTTTTTTTCCTACACCGTTTTTCTTATAATTTTTGTTGCTTTTTACTTGCGTCCATTTCAACAAGAGAATTTAAAGTTAAAAATACTTCTTAGTTAACAGTGAGAATCGAACGCGCACCCCTTTGATTGATAGTTCTACACGCTATCATCAAATCCAAAAACACTTGTTGCGTCATATGGTTCATTCAATATTAAGTATTAACTGAAGCTATGTTGCAGTAGATGAGATGACAAGAACATGTTAAAAGGACTGTGCATTAGCTATCAACATATCCTATTTTGAATGCGTGAAGCTATGATGCAGCAGATCACAATAATCTATTAAAATGATTGTGCATAAGCTTACCTACACTCAAAAATATTTGTGTGTAAATATTACTAATAACTGCGTGCATTCTACGAATTTTAAACGTAGTTTTCAGCCACGAATTGGATTCGTAAAATCGACGTATATTAGTACATATTACGAATATTTTATTCGTATTCGTACCAAAATAAACGTATATTGTACGAATACATTTGTTACATTTACGAATGATCATAATATCTAATAACGAAAAAAAAAATTTGTGGCTGACCTGGGGCTTGAACCTCGACTCTATAGCTTACGGGTCACGCAATCCATCAGTAGGCTACAGTCACTTTACAATCATACAGTTCATTATATTCTGTAGTTATACGACAAACCAGCCAAAAACAAATTCTGTCTGAGCTGGGGTTTGAAACTCGGCTCTTTAGCGAAAAATCAGGCTGTACGATTTCGGTTTTCAATTTTTTTAAACTTAACTAATAATTCGTACATTCTACTAATAATTCGTACGGTCAGCCTACGAATGAATTTGTGCTACTAATAATTTTTTTCATTCGTAAATAGTAAGATTTTTTCTCTTCGAAAGCAGTAGTAAATACTACGAATGTAATGAAAGAAATTACGAAGTTATTCGTACGAGAAATTTACAAATATTATTATTTATTTGTCCACAATTATTCGTACAATGCACTAATACGAATTATTGTATTTATATTTAGGAGTATCATTAGTATATAAAACAAATATATTCGTTGATACTACATCAGATATTATAAAAATTTTACGAATGAATTCGTAAAGATTCGTAATATATAAAGATATTTACACGCATACAAAAGAAATTCATTCGCTTTGCCCTAAGAGCTCTTCATTTTGATGATCCTATTCCCTCTTATAATGCTCGATTTTACTGATTTATTTAAAATCTCTCCAAAATAGACGAACAATTGCGTAATTTTTATTTATTTCTGACCTTATATCAGGGGCTATTGATCCCTCATTGCTTGAATTAATTAATTTTAATGTCCCATCAAGAATTTTAAGAAAATCAGATGTATTCTATTTAGATACATGCAGAACAAATTATGCTCTGAACTCACCTATATACAAAGCATTATCAAATTTTAATTTATTAGCAACTAATTGTAATGTTGATTTCTCTTTGCCTAAATGTGAAATGAAGCAATTATTGAATTGTAATTTTTGATGTTTATATAAAATTTGTAGATTTAATTTATTTTTTGTATATCATACTATGTTTTTTCTCTTTTTTTTTCCTATTATATTAATCGCTTAGTCTGTAAGAACTTTGTTCATTGAATGAAAATAAATAAATAAATAAATAACTAAATAAAAGATATCACAATACAAATACTTTGTTTATTGTACGATTATTTTGTTTACGAATTTAAATTGTAGAAATTTTAATAATAAATGTTTTGAATGTATATATCCTACATGTGAATGCATGAAGCTATGTTGAAGCAGATCACAATAATCTATTAAAAGGATTGTGTATTAGCTATCAAAACAACAAAAGTAGCAAGGTTTCAGTGAACTGCGTGAAAATAATCATAAAATGCCAATTGTTTTATGTGGAGATTTACATTGCGATTTTAGGCCGCGTTCATAGTAAACGCATGCAAAACGCTTTGTGCATAATCATATGGAAAAAGCTCAAAGCGTTCATACTGCTAGCATAAAGCTAGAATAAAGCTTAATTTCAAATGCTTTTCAGTGCTTATCTTTCCATCTCGCTTGCTCACACAGAAAAATAATGTTGTTTTTTTATGCTTTGTTGTAGAGCAATTTTAAAATGCTATTCGGCACATGTTTATCTTTTTTGCCTGTTAATATTTTCATTGATTTTTTCTGTGCTGAAGTTTTAACCGTTGTTGTGTTGTTGTTGCGTTGTGGTCCTTTTGTGGTGCTTTTCACTTGTATGCGCTTGTGTATTCTATCTCGTTTGTTTACATAGTTTTCGTTGTTCTTGCTTTCTTCTTTGGGTACTTTTTGTGCTGAACTTTCCACCGTTGTTATGCTTTGTGTTTTCAAGTTCCTTAGAACTTTTGTTTGTTATTGGTTTGATCTTTCATTGGTGATCATCGCGAATCTACATACTCATTAAACAAAAAAATTTACTCAATTGAGGGCATTATTTTCCAAAGAGACAAATGAAAACAAAGCATATCAGCCATAAGCATAAAGCGCGCACGATGAACACCAATAAGCTCAATAAGCTACTTTATGCAGCGTTGAATAAGCGTGCACTATGATCAAAAAAAGCTTGACAAAGCAGCTTTATGCATCAGCTTCAGCCAAAGCGTCCACTATGAACGCGGCCTAAGACATGAATGTTCACAGGCACTTAAACAATTCCCAATTCAAATCCAAATATTTGTACAACATGATTAGGGACAACTATTGATGCAGTATTTGCTAGATATATTGACGGCATAACATCCTAACATATGTTTTCTATTTCAGTTATCATAAGCCCATAATTTTATTAATAAAATTTCATAATAATATTCAAAACATTTACAAAAATTGTTCAAAATGAATGCAACATGTAATAAAATTAAATATTAATGAAATGTAATAAAATTGTCTGGTGTGAATATAAACGCATATTTTTTAGTTAAATTTATGGTATTTAAAATTTTTCAATTTAAAAATTATTTTATTAAAAAGACTATAAAAATATCAAATCCATGAAACCTCGAATCAGCTTCGCTTCTCTCGTGTGTCCAAAGACGCATCTGTTTTTATATATTTTTGTCATATGGACTTATATAAGCCACAACTTTTGTTGTCGTACCAAAATTTGTAACCGTAGAGTGATATTTCCATGCATTTTTGGTAAAATATCTTCCATTTGCATATGTTCTTGGAATGGTTTCGGGACATACTTATTACGCAAGGACAAAATACCCATATCATTTTTTTTGAGCATATGGCCAAACAGTTTTCTACCCAAATTGTTTTCAGGGGCTATCACTACCCCTGCAAGAAGTCATAAGGCCCATTAGTGGTTAAGTCTTTTTTTAAAAAGAAACGTACAATTTAATTTACCTTGTACGAAATGTTTTCGAAATGCTTTTTTTGTTTACTCAGGAATTTATTTGGGCATTATGATACAAATTTTTTTGTTCACATAACTTATTTCTTCATCGTTATCATATCCAAAATATTTTTTGAGTGCAAAGTCCTACTTCACGTGGGTAGAATTTATTATTAAATGAACGTAAAAACAGTGAAAGTTATGAACAGCTCATCAAATTGTTATTGTTCTAGAGTTCATGACAATTCCGTTACCGAAAATCTACAATGAATGTTTTTTTGTTTCGGTCAAGTGTCATTGGAGGTGTTTGTTTATATTAAACAAATTTAATGAGTTTTTTAAAAATGAAGTGAGTGCATTTAACGAGATGCTGGTTATTTATCATAGTAAATGAATTGTCCAAGTTGCTTTCTATTAAATTTATCGCAGAAACCAATAAGATATCATTTTCTTTTATTCCTCAAGGGTTGGTACTGTGACAAACAACGCACAATAAAAATGGTTTATAGATGGATTCTTGTCAAAGAAACATGCCTTTGAGGTTTGAAGGTCACGTGACGCAAGGCAAATAGGGCGACAAGCACAGCACAGTGCTTTTAACCTTACTCTTATGGGGTTTTTTTTTATATACAGTTCTATGGGCCTTTGCACTTTAACTGATAATATAAAAATATTAAAAAATATGCGAACTTTTTAGGAGTGGTTATTCAATTGTATCAAAGTCTTTTTCTATTTGGTTGAAGGTCAATTGAATTCAACATCTGCAATTCATTTTATTTTAAATTTCTGGTTAAGTCTAGCATTAATTAGTGGTTCCTATATTTTGCAATATACTTTGGTTTGTGAATTTGTTTTCAAGCACAGCGAAACGATTGAAGGTAGTTTTTTTGTCTTTACCTCAATTTTAAAAATTTTTTTATTTTTGTTTTCAAGGAGTTCAGAAAGTTTAACTTAGATTGTGATATTTTCAAGATGGGTTTTCTGTTAACACAGCCGGAAAAAATAAAAATACAAAAAAACTACGGTAAATATCGTAGTTATTCTTCTGTAGCAGCGAGCGAAATGACATAAACAAAAGAAACAACAACAATAATACATACAACAAAAACGCGACATTCATCGTTTTGCTTTACTTTTTTATTTATTCGGACTGTGTTTGCATAGAATACATCTTACAAATTTTGCAACCTATATACAATTTTCTCTACTTTTAAAATAAAATTTTTTTCCACTGCGGAAAGGAGAAGGTTTTTAAAAAATTTAAATATGTATATTTACTAGGAATTTTTTAGGTCAATTAGAAACATGAAAAATAAAGAAAAAATCCTTAAAAAAATACTTTAGCCAACTTTCCTAGTTGATAATAGCTACAATCAAAGAAAAAATTATTTTTATATATTTTTCGAAACTGTTCTCAGACGGCATAAGTTTAAGAAAGATCAAAGAGTCAGAGTTGGCTCATCATTGCACAATGGTTCCAAATCGAAAAAACACAAATTTTAAAGTAGCAAAAATTTAGGTTTTTTCTTGTTAAATAATAAAGTAAACATGCCAAAGATAACAAAAACACTTATTTAGTTGTTATTGCTGTTGAACCGTTAGTTGATACAGAGCTGAACTTGCACTTAAATTTTCTTAATATTTCGCTGCGTTTATTTGCAAAGAGTGGAAGCAATTAAGTATAAAAATTTTGCAATTTTCTGTTTGAAAGTGAAAAAAAAATTATGGACAGTAATAACCATAGTAAGTATTTGTGAAAATTAATAAAATTTTTTTGTTGCAAGCAGTGAAAACTGTATTTTTCAAAACGGCCTAAAATAAAGAATTATTAATTATGTTTGCAAATTTTCTTAAGCTAAAACTAACAAATCTATCAAAATATAAAATAGCGGTAGCACTAACCTTTTTCGCAAGATTTTGCGATTTTTAAAGTTACCATGATTTTTGTAGATGTCTACTGTTTTAAAAATGCCGATTCGTTCAATGCATGGCGTGCAAACGCAAGAACATCAAAAGCTGAGGAGGGAAACGATGTTTATAACTTTATTTTGACAAATATCAATAAAAATTAATCAAAAGCTATTAAAAATATTATTACAATACAATATTAGATACATCGGCAGAACTGATTCTGATGAGTCATTAAGTGCTGAAGATGAATCTTTGGAAATGAATGGTCTTTATATTCCGTTTTTGAATCTTAACACACATACATACAAAAAAAAAGATACTTTTATGCATACATGCATACATACATACATATATAAATACATACCGGTCAAACACATATACCGCTCGTTTTGCTTCGCTGTAGTCGTGTAAAAAAAGAGACATAAAGTTTCAGTAGTTAAATACTTTTATTCATTAATTTCCATAATGTGTGTAGCAATTATTCGGAGTATCGCTTACTTACCTTATATTTTCTTTTTAAATGACGATCTAGGCAGTGTTCCCAGAATTCTTGACTTTCAAAATATTTTCTCTTGACTTTGCATTAATATAAACCTTAGAATATTTTAGATGTACAATACGTCAATTTTAAATTTTTTGTTATATGAATTTATGATTTAATTAATTCAACGATGAAGATAAATCGAGTAACATCAATAATTTATTGTAATGCTCACTTTTTTGGAGACTTAAATTATAAATTTTAAATTAAAATAACTTCTGGTCACGCATTTTGTTTCTTGAATAAATATTAATTTTCGTTTTTTCTTTTCATTTTCATTTTCATATCTTTATATTTGGTATGTTCACGATGTAGTGTAGAGATGTCCAAAGCCGCCAGTATGGGCAAAACGGCGCTCTGCCTGACCGCAGCAAGCGTCACTTAAGGCGGATTCACTGACCACCTTCAGCAAGTTTTGCAAGTTTTTTTTATATGAAGTTTTGAAAATTTTTGTGCTCTATCTCTCTCCACACTCAATGAGAGAGTAACAAAAACTTACTGCACTCTCTTTGATTTGATTACCTTAAGCCCAGTTATAATAGAAGTAACGTAATGTGGTTTAATGTCAATTGAGCAGTGTGTTCTTTCACTTATTGTTTCAAGCAATACATTCTTATACAAGTGTTTATAATAAACGTAATGTAATGTAATGGGAAGTAAAGATCCGTTGGATTTCGATTTCTACGTTACTTTACATTACGTCTGTTCAAAGAACAACTAAACATTGAGGTTAAATTCGATTATTGCGCTATTTTATGTTGTTGAACTACGCTTTTTGTTGAGTTTTCGTTATTAATGTGATAGTTTTATGTATCCACAGCTATGGATGACGAAGTTTTAATTGTATTTGTACAGGAACGTGCAATTATTTACGACAAACAACTGCCTGGCTACTGCCTATTATAATTGCTACAACGTTTTCTTACATTACGTCCCGTCACGATGACAGTTGACTACATTACGTTACTTTACATTACGTCTATTATAACTGGGCCTTTAATTTCAATTTTCTTGCTGAATATTTTTGAGTAGTGTTGCCAGAATTGGGTTTTTTGAGTTGAAATTGGCATATTTTATTATTGAAGCTTTAAAATAAAGAAGCATTGAGTCTGGCAATATTGAATATGACAAAGAAAAACAGAAAAATTGCTGAAAGTTTTACATGTCAGTGAATCGACCTGCGGTACATTCACACAGAGAGCAAGAAAGCTGTCACAAAAAACTTGCTGAAGGTAATCAGTGAATCCGCCTTTAGAGCTTAAGAAAAAGCGACGTTTATACCATGCGCACTGTTGCCAGAAAAATGTTGAGTCTAAAATCAGCTAAAAATAGCTAACCATTTTTTACGCTAAAAAAGAAAATAGTTAAAAAAAAACACAACTGCTATATTTAATCAGAGTATCAGTTTAATTAAAAAACTCCATATATTGATTGATTTGTAAATGCAATATATTGCTAGAAAAAATAATCAAAAACTATCTTACTTCACTTTTATGTAGACAAAATTTAAGAAAATTGATAAAATTGTATGTATATTAAATTGATAATTTTTTTATTTTTAAATATATATTTTTTTTTATTTTACTTTTATTTATATACGATTTTATATTGCCCTTTATTAACAATAAAATGTAAAAGCTTAAAATAGCTAAGCTCGAAAAGACAAAAGCTGAAATAATAGCTAAGAGCTAAACACAATTTTCGAAGCTAAGTGAGAAAAAAGAAGTTGAATCTGGCTACAAAATAGCTAACCTGGCAGCACTGATCGTGAGTGTGAGAGTCTGCTTTACAAAAGTCATAATTGAGCTCATTAATGTGTACACGGTTACCACATTTTCATTATTAAATATTTTATTAATTTAAAGCCAAATGTCTTATAAAAGTTAAAAAAAAATGTTTTATAACTGACAGTGTGTAAAATCAAATTGAGTTTAATAATATTGTGGATTTAAGTTTGTTTTTTTTAACTTACTTACTTAATTGAATTAAACCGTGACATCACAATCAATTTTTTCCTTCAAGAAAAATTGGAAGCTTAAATTTAGATAGTAGATACTTCAATTAAAACCGTGACTCACAACCAATTTTTTCCTTCAAGAAAAATTGGAAGCTTAAATTTAGATAGTAGATAGTATATATCAACTAGAGAAATTTATTGTGAAAACTTCGCTTAAAAAATTAAAACTATTTTGTTTGTTTTTAATATCAAAAAATAACATATTTATATTGCTTTATTATATGTTAATTTAAATAATTCGCATATGAGCTACTCAATGCCACAAAATTTAAATAAAGTATGCAAAACTGTTTCGATTTCTTTTCGTTCATTTAATTACACTAGTCAGCACAATAATATTTTATTTGTAGCTTGAGTCATGATTGCGCTGAGAAACTTATTTAAGAGTACTACAAATCTAATCCGAAGCTTGGCTTACAATATCGTAACAATTTTTTAATATTTCGTTTAATTCCGCGTGTGGAGGCAAGGCACTTTGTAAATTCCAAGCTCATATCGGAAAGTTGACTTCTCAAACGGGAATTTTCATTTTCATCATAGAAAATAGTTGCTTGCAAGAGAATGAGCTTCCAAACTTTGCAATAATACCGGCTGAAAACAAGCACATATTATAAACTTTTTTGAACATTTCAGGTAACAAGGAACTGCTGAAAATGGGGTAGTTCCCTTCGAAATAGTCTGTCTAGTCTGCAGTGTGATTGACTCTATACAGAGTTGTTGTTGTTGCCTTTTTCGAACTTACTTGATCTAAATAGCTTACAATTAAAATCAAGTATAATAGTATGTTTGATAAAAGTAATATTAATATGTTGAATGAAAAATATATAGTTTGTATTATAGTGGTATGGCAACTCTAGTATGAGAGTCTTCATTTCGAAAATTATAATTGCCCTCATTACGCTCAGAGCAGCCTAAAATTAATGTTGCATCTTCAGTGATATACAAAACAGGGCGTTTTTAACTTTAATCGTAAATACTTTGCAATAACTAAATCCAGAGACCGTATCGGGTAAGCATTTTGCAATAATAAGCAAAAAATTTTAGTTATCTTTGATTATTAATGTTTTGAAGGGAAAAATATTTTTTTTTATTATTTCATGCAAAAATAAAAGTCAAAATTAGCCAGATATTCTACAATGTGAGAAGTTCTAATGATACCAGCGAAAAAAGGTTAGACAATTTAGTCAATATTCCCCACATAACTTATTCAAAATTCATGAACACTTATTGCATATCTATTGAAACTAAAAAAACAAAAGGAAAAAGAAATAATAAATAGTTGAATGCAAAAAATAATGCCTCTTTCATAGCCAATCCCAATTTGAATCAATTCGCTAATTTCATTTTACAGTTTATAGTAAATGTGAATAATATGCCTAAAATTGTATATAAAAACGCAAAATGGGTTTTTCTTATTTGTGACTTATTTGTGACTTTTTGACTTATTTTTACATTAAATGCAAACATTTCAGCGAAGAGAATAAATTAACGAAAACGAACATGTTTGGCTAGCATAACCACGGCATAAGACATAATTATACGTCAAGGTAATATCGCTTTTTGTAGCTGAACTCTAAAAATTGATTGAAAAATCACTACAATAAATGTTGTGAAATTTCACGATATTTATTGGCGATTTTGTAAAAAGATCACGCTAAGCAGCGGGTTTTTCAATTCTGTCTGAAACTCAGCGTTTTTTTCCAAAATGTGTATATTTTCTCAACTCGTTACTCTACTTCAGCGTGTTCTCTCTGAGAGTTCTAAAATATGTATATTCTCTCCACTTTGCACGTTATTTCAGCGTGTTTTCGTTCGCAGGGTCTTAAAATATGTATATTCTCTCTACTTTTCACGCTTCACGTGTTTTCGCTCAGAGAGTCATAAAATATGTATATTCTCTACTTTTCACGCTATTTCAGCGTGTTTTCGCTCAGAAAGTCCTAAAGTATGTATATTCTCTCTACTTTTCACGCTATTTCAGCGTGTTCTCTCTCATAGAGTCCTAAAAACGAGTTAGCAGCTGTATTTTATGCTATTGAAGCGGGTGTTGTCGTTTTGTGTATTTATAGACATATAAATATCTATATGTCTGTCCTCACGGTCAGTTTTTGACTTATTGGCGATTTTATTTTTTATTTAGCTATTTTTTTTATTCGGTAGTGTTTTTCTGACAAAAATTAATTTTAATTTATTAGTTAATTTTTTATTTTGCACCTAATTAATTTAAAATTTGATCGCGAGGGTGAATTCTCTCTTCATGTAAACACGACCTACCAGTGATGCCAATCGTGCAGCACATGGCAAGAATAAGGGCTAGAACAATAGGGCTATTCCCAGTTGCGGGCAAATAACTTTGCAAATGCGTCCTCTACCAAATATTTTCAATCAACTAGAGCAAATTTGCCACAGTCATGCTAGTGCAAATGTATACATTTAGTTGTTGTGTCCAAAATATGTGACACCATTTTTTGCAAATGCCACGATGCAAGGCTATTTGCCAGTAATTGGGAATAGCTCAAATCACGTGTCACTAAAGATTATACAACAATGCAGATCATTTTGATCATGAAAAGTTAATTCTGAGAAATTTGTTTAAAAAAGCAAAGTTACGAAAATCAAAATGCAAAAGTAAGAATATATTTGTAACTAGTTAGTACAAATAGGTATGTAAGTTTGTTTTGCTTCTTTTATTTATAATGAATAAATATTTTGGTTATTTTTTCACATATTGGTTATTTTATTTTGCGTTCTGGTTATAAAAAAGATTTTGCTCCGGCAACACTGGTGCTACGCTTGACCTAAAATAAACACCTCTGCTTCAACGTCATATAATTTCGAAGAGTTTATTCGAACAAGTGTTAAATTATATAAAACTTAAACAGTAGATTGGCCACAGCTTAATTACTAAAGCCTACTGAAAGCCCAAGGTAGTAGTATTGGTGAGTGTGCCGAAATACTACTGGTGAGAGTGACACAGAAGTTCTGCAAGTGCAATTTGTCTCTCCCACTCAACATGCTGATTTCCTATTGGTTGATTGACGATCAAACAAAAGAGCGTAAGTATACGTGTGAGTTTAATTTGCTGATATCAGCCACTACTGGGGATCTATGCTTTACAGCGAGAAATTTAATGTATGCAAATGGCGAGTAAAAATGTGTATAAAAAATATTTAATGATTTCAAATGCTTCTCAATGAATTCAATGTGTTTTATGTTATTAAAGAATTGGATTTCTGAAATGAAAAAAATTTTGTTGAAAGACATTCCAAAAACAAGCAAAATAAATTGAAAATTGCTCTTGTTCCTTCAAAAGCGGGAACTTCTTAAACAAGTTAACATATGACGATTTCTTAAATATTTTTAACTTGGTTAAGAAGAAAACAATCAGTTAAGAAGATAAAAAGTACATTCTTCAATTTAGTTTGAAATGCTTGAATTTGAATGGAATTTTTTTCAGTACACAATTTTTTTTGCTCACCAACACACACTCATTTTTATTTTTGGCAGGTACTGCTCTATACAAAGTATTTGTTGTTGTTTCCTTGTTCAAAAGTTATGTACTGAACACATTGACGACGACTACAACAGTGCGAAACAACATGAAAAAAGAAACAACAATCTGGAAGTATCATTAGATTGTTTCATTCACGTATACACAAACACTTATTTCTAGCGTTTTTTATAAACGAAGACAAGATTAAAAGAGATAATTTTAGAAGAGAATTCTTGCAAGAGCGCAAAAAATATAATTGTAGCTGAAAGGATTCACTCATTTCGTTTCAATGGTTTTAGAATGTATATCAAGGCCCATTTCCAATAACGCGTGAGATGCGTCGCGTTTTACGCTGCGGAAGCTGCGGGAAAAAAGCAATTTCCAATGGAGCATGTGCGTGAACATATGGTTGCCGGTCTTCTGCTTAGCGAAGCATAATTTTAATGTGTAAAAGTTTTAAAAGTTTATTCAAAATAATATACACTGATGCTTTGTGTTGTGTCTTCCTGCATACTATTGGTCCCGTAAAAGGTTTTGCTGCAGTATGGACAGATAGGGCGAGTTCGAAAATGCATTTTTACAAAGCATCAGTGTGTTTTATTTTGAATTGGTGCTAAGTTAAAATACAAAAACTGCGCAGCTCTGTTGATATTCTTAAAAATAGTATAATTGCGCAGTTTTGGCTAATAATCTTCGAACTAATTCAAAATAAAACACACTGATGCTTTGTAAAAATGCATTTTGGAACTCACACATATAGTCAGGCACTCCGGCATACCGCTGCAGATATGTTGTGAGTGTGGAGCACGTCTTATATGCCAGTGACCATTTGCACCACCGAATGTTCTTAAATGCATTTTTGGACTCCTCGCCCATATAGTCAGGCACTCCGGCATACCGCTGCAGATGTGTCGTGAGTGTGGAGCACGTTTTAAATGCCTGTAATAAATTTTTTAGTTTCTCTCAAATTCTACTAACCTTTTTTAATTTTTCCTTTGTAAAACTGAACAGCTGTTTCGCTGTCAAAGCTTCACGCGCATGAAATATTAAATTTTTCGAATATTTTACGCTGCGTGCAAACGCATGCTGTTCGTTGGAACCAGTTAGGTATGTCTTCATGTATTGAATATTTGCGTCAATTTACGAAACGCATCTCACGCGTTATTGGAAATGGGCCTTCACTATTTTTTCATAACAGCATGCTCTCGCTCTCACGGTTTCTGTACATCCTCTCAAAATTCCTGTTCCTCTTTCAGCTTGACACCCGAATTCATCTAGAAAACGAGAAAGGGCACTGCCTGCCCTCTGTCGACGCAAGGGCAAAAATTGTGCTTTGCTCTAATGTAGTGCATAATTTGTTATCAATTGAAATTAGTATATTTTTGACATTCACTAAAACAAAATTTATTGAATTTCAAATGCAAACTTTATCTCTATCAAATATACAACGAAGACCTTAAATTTAAAATTTACCAAATATACAACGAATACATACATACATGGACCTTAAATTCAAAATGGCCTGGTGGGATTTTAATCGCCTCTAATTGGTGAAATAAAAGTTCATGAATAATTTTAGTGACATCCGATGCATTTAAGACGTGCCTCACGCGAATTAATGTTCAAACGAGTATATGGAAAAAAGATGCGACCTGTATGGAAAACAACCGCGGTAATCCGAGTTCAAATCCCATCTGAAATGTATGTTTCTTTTTTTAATTTGATTAATCTTTCTTTATGCATTTATTCTTTGCAGATAATGGTGGCAGACCTCACAGAGATGAAAATTCCAGAATAAATATTTTTTACGGAAAAACATTTTTTATGTTTTCTTTTGTATTTACCATAAGTATAAGGCGACAATGCAAAAAAAAAATTTTTAAACGTGTAAAACGATTTTTTTAGGTACTTCAAAGTAGGAACCTATATGTCGTGTTAAGAAGTTTGAAAGTTAGATTTATAGAACATATATACGAAACATTAAATTAGATATCCGGACAGATCTCAGACAAACAAATCAAATGGACAGTTTTATGAGAATTGTCTGCTCAATAAAACACTTAGAAATTCTACCTTACATACTTATGCAAACATTGTGATCTCTAATAAACTTATATCTTAAATTTTTATCATGAATCAGATATTTATTGCCTTTCAGGTTATTTCTATGCCCATTCCTGTTCTATGAAATAATCGGTTTTTAAAATATACATAAAATATAGAAATACATTTATTCATATTAATTTAGCTCTAACTTGTTTCCACTTAAGGTAAGAAAGAGTTGAACCCCAAGAAAACAAGTGCACAGTAATACGTATTTTTTAATAATGTTGGGAGTATTGTCATGGAAAATATGCCCACTCAAAGTTGCAGCAATAATAAAGGGTTTGTTCAGTATCGGCAAATTATTGCACATACTTTGCTGCATTCTTGCTTATCTTTTTTTATCTTTTTTTATTTATTTACTTGATTGCTAAACCTTAACAGGTTTTATAGCAAATTTTAAATTATAAAATAAGATATTTAATACAATTCAAAAATATAAAGTATGATTTTGAATGAAATAATGTATTTTTAACAAACTAAAAAGTTTTAGTAAATTGCTTAAAGTATATAATTTTATTAAAGTATAAAAAATAATAGAAAAAAAGTTAAGTCAAAATCGATAAAATCAGACAGCATAGCAGGGTTGCGTATTCAAGACAAACAAGGTCAAGTTAGCAACAATTTTTGTATACGGCGGAGTCGTGTGACAAACAAGGTCTCATACCCAATAAAACACCACTCCAATAGGTATATATATAATATATATCGTTCTGTCTCCCTGAAGCCGGTGAAATCCTGGCTTGACAGGGTGGTTACTCGACAAACTAGGTCAACTTCACCAAACCAATTTTCATAAAATAAAGAAAACCAGTTGCGAACGCAGGCACCAAGACAAACTAGGTCTTATCGGCCACTCATATTAATATATTACAAATCGATCTAACGTAGTGTTTCAAGAGGCAAAAAGACACCAAGACACCACGGTACCGTCGACAAGTGTAGTTACAATCATCATGAAGATATGAGGCAACTGAAGATCCCAGGTTTAGGTCCATTCAGATTACTTATATGTTTATCCACCAAAATTTTCCATTTTACGCTTAGGTCCATTTATCCATTTAGATTGTTATATTAATGTGTTTACAAATCACCAGATGCATCAGATATAAGTTTGAAAGAACTTTACATAATCAACGACGGTACTGCAGGTAATCTATAATTTTATGTTTGATTGAGTCCATGGATTCACTTAAGGATATAACATCAGATACAAAATTAAAATCACCGCAAGCCCTTCTAAGAGGTTCATTTTGCAAATAATTAGTTCTACAAAAGTTCATGTGGAGTAACTCAAAAGATCTTCTAGGACAAAGAGGAATATTAAAATATATTTTACTCAATAAATATGGACTGTTTACATAGCCATGTAAAAGTTTTATAATCCAACAAGCATTTATCATAATTCTCCGATTTTTTAAAGAAGGAAGATTTAAGAGTTGTAACCGATATTCATAAGGTGGTAAGTGAAAATCAGTATTACAATAAAGATAGCTTAAGCAAAACAAAAGAAATTGTTTCTGCACTGATTCAATGTCGTCTATGTAACAACCGTATCGTGGGCACCAAACAACTGAAGCGTATTCTAAGATAGGCCGCACTAGGGAAGTGAATAAGGTTTTCGTTATGAAAGGATCATTAAACTCTTTTGCCCAACGTTTAATAAATCCTAAAGTACTATTTGCTCTATTTATTATTTTATTTACATGAATATTAAAGCGTAGTTTAGGATCCATTGTAACTCCAAGATCATTGAAGCTATCTAAGGACTCCAATGGATAACCACAAATTTTGAAGGTACATTTAATTGGTGGTTTGTGCGAGAAAGACATATGCTTGCATTTCTTCATGTTGAGCTTCGTTTCATACGGTTCGTTTTGCACCAGTTATGAAGATGATCAATGTCGGCTTGCAGAAATACAGCGTCATTATCATTTTTAAAAGAAAGGAAGAGTTTGACGTCGTCAGCAAACATTAAGATGCTGGAATGCATTATGAGAGATGGCAAATCGTTTATAAAAAGTAGAAACAGAAGAGGCCCAAGATGACTTCCTTGAAGTACTCCTGAAGTAACAGGAAACTCGTGTGATTTCTTGAGCTTAAAAAGAACAGATTGTGTTCTATTGCTTAAGTAAGATTCAATCCACTTTACCAACGGTATAGGAAATCCAACAAGATGTAATTTTAAGATCAGTAGTTTGTGATTTACAACGTCAAAAGCTTTGCTAAAATCCGTGTAAATAACATCAGTCTGCATGCCTTTTCCAAAGTTTTCTATAGTTTTTGATGTAAATTCGAGAAGGTTAGTAACAGTGGATTTTCCAGAAAGGAATCCATGTTGGAAAGGAGACATTAAAGATTTAACTCTATGCGATAGTCGTGATGTAACAATTGCCTCTAAAAGTTTAGGCAAAGCGCTAAATTTTGCGATGCCACGGTAGTTATCAATTAAAGACCTATTTCCGGATTTATGCAGCGGAATGATAAATGAATGCTTCCAGGCTGCAGGAAGATAGCAGGATTTTAATGATGAAGTAAATAGTAAAGAGATTGGAGTTACTAATTCTTCACAGCAGTATTTTAATATACACGAAGGTATGTTATCAGGACCACTTTTATATGATGTTTTAATATTTTTAAAAATGATAAGACTGTGTTAGTGTCAATTATTGGGAAATATATATCCCCAGATTGAATATTGAAAGGATAACTTAAATAATCATAGGACGATGATGAATAAGTCGACTTGAAAAAGTCAGCAAAAAGATTGCAAATACTATTATCATTATCAGACTCAACCGAATTATACTTCATAAAAGAAGGATAGGAATCAATCTTGTGTTTTGTGTTAACAAAGTTCCAGAAGGATTTAGCATCAGATTTGATGTTTAATTTTACTTTTGTTAAGTAGGTATTATAGGATTGTTTGCATAACTGTTGATAACTGTATTTAATCGAGGTATAGCATCCAAAATCACATATGTTATGTGTTTTTTGATATTTTTTATAGTATGCCAATGCACTTGCTTTTCTGCCCTGCTATTGCATTCCTGCGTATGTATTCCTGTTTTCACAGAGCACCATATTAACAATATAATAATAAAATATATATAACAATGTAATATACATAACAATAAAATAATACCATCAAAAACTTCTCAACTATCAAAACATATTCATTTTATTACTAATTTAAATACTTAGTATCCTCAATTTTACTATTTCACCATTAAATTTTATGTTACTCCTCATCAAAAAAGCAGGATTGCTGCCCTTAAAACGTTTGCCAGACATTTCTTCACAGAACGTAATGTTTTAAATATTGCAGCAGTAATTGAGCATTATTGAGAAATTGAACAAACCAAAATTCTTCTCAACGTTAGTTGATTAGCAACTGTGCGGAGTCTTATTTTTATTTTAGTCTAATTTTTATCAAAATTTATTCCGAATTTTTACTAATTTCAACTATTTCAAAGTAATTTTAACTACCAGAAATTCGCAAAAAAGTAAGTTGATTACAATTGTTTTAAAATTTCAAAAACGTTGATACATAGACCTCTTTTATGCATGAGTTTTCCCTGCAAGTCGAGTGGCAGCTGTTAATTCCGAGTGCGATGACTACCAAAATCCGTTACATAAAGTTGAGTGCTTCATTGAGTGCGAACAACATTAATGCAATTGTTTGATTTATTTATTAATTTATTTAAATTTATGCTAAAAACCAGCTTCAATTTACTTCTACACAACAACATAATAGTGCTTACTAAAGAAAAACAACAGCAAATAACATTGAATAAATAACATACCAAACAATATGTTGACCTAACATCAAAAGTGCTTGCGTGGTAATGACCCGGGGCGGTGAATTGCGTTGCGCTGTAACAGCTACTACAATTAAAACAATAATAAGCGTACACATGTACACAATCAAACAATCGCATATACCAACAACAGCACCTACACATTAACAAATATAAATTAGTACAAATGAAATGCTTAAATTATTTAACATATCATATGCAAGCATTTCAAATAATTTTTTAAGTCAAACGCCTGACTGACCCGTAGTGAAAAGGGTTCTACCATCACCACTTGAAGTGCAGCGAACTAACATACTGAGGCCACATTCATAGTGCGTCCTGAAGCTGATTTTCTTTTTCATTAAAGCTGCGCTATTGGCTGCGGATAGTGATCAGTGGGCGCAATTTTTGCTTGCATATTGTATAGCTCATTAAATGAAAACTGCTTGAATAAACGATATAGAAATATAAGCAGTAAAAACCATTTAATAAGTCGCTTGAAGCTCAAAATTAGCTTGCACTATGAACATTTCGAGTTTTCCCCAGATTATACATGAAGAATTGTTCAGCTTTTGCTATCAGCTTCGGCTTAATGCAGCTGAAAACAACAATAAAAATATGCTGATGTAACGCATTTCTCTGCGTTTCTGTGTCGAATTACTCTTGAGCTTTGCTGGTTTTGCAGGATATAAAAAAAAACGCAGACAAAAGTTTAAATATTGTACATTAAAAAACATAAAAAAATGTAAATGCTACCGCCTAATTTAGGGCACTATTCTAGTGTTGAGGCCGAACTTTTGACCTCTTTTGACGGTCGATAAAAATGAACCAATTAATATTTTTATTTTTCATTTTTTAATTACATGTTACTTACTTACTTACTTAGTTGGCGCTACAACCGTATGTCGGTCTTGGCCTCATCTAAGAATTTGCGCCAGCCATTTCTGTCTTTCGCTTGCTGGCGCCAGTTGGAAATTCCAAGCTTCGTCAGGTTGTCCTCTACTTGGTCTTTCCAGCGAAGATGCGGTCGTCCTCTTCTGCGTTGACCGCCGCTGGATACCGAATCGAATGTTTTCTTCACTGGAGCATCGTCTTTCATGCGCTGAACATGACCAAGCCAGCGAAGCCGCTCGATTTTAGTGCGCTTGACTATGTCGATGTCAGCGTACAGCTCATACAGTTCATCATTCCACCGTATTCGGTACTCGCCATTGACGCAGATTGGTCCGTAGATCTTACGAAGAATCTTTCTCTCGAATGCTCCTAAAGTCTTTTCATCTGAACTGCTCAGCGTCCATGTTTGTGATGCATGAAGTAGGACGGGCATGATGAGCGATTTATAGAGCGTGATTTTCGTTCGTCGAGAGAGGGCTCTGCTTCTCAATTGCCTACTGAGCCCAAAGTAACACCTGTTGGCAAGAGTTATTCTTCGTTTGATCTCAATGCTGATGTCGTTGGTTGAGTTAATGCTGGATCCCAGATAAACGAAATTCTTCACAACCTCGAATGAGGTATTGTCAACGGTAATGTGGGTTCCAAGACGCTGGGACAGTTTGTTTGTTGACACTAAGTATTTCGTCTTATCTGCATTCACTGCCAGACCCATTCGACTTGACTCTCTTTCTAATCTGGAAAAAGCTGCACTGCGCGTATTATGGCCAATGATATCTATGTCATCAGCATACGCAAGCAGCAAAACACTCTTGTAGAATATTGTGCCACTACGTCTCAGATCAGCAGCTCGGATGATCTTTTCCATCATTAGGTTGAAAAAGTCGCACGATAAGGAATCACCTTGTCTGAAACCTCGTTTGGTAATAAATGGTGGGGAGAGGTCTTTTCCGATTTTAACTGCGCTGCTGGTGTTGCTCAGTGTCATCCTGCTAATTCGTATTAGTTTTGCAGGAATACCAAATTCAGACATGGTGGAGTACAGGTGCTTCCTTATTGAGCTGTCGAAGGCGGCTTTGTAGTCGACAAAAAGATGGTGGGTGTCGACTTGTTTTTCTTGAGTCTTCTCCAGGATTTGTCGTAGCGTGAAAATCTGATCGATGGTGGACTTTCCAGGTCTGAAGCCACACTGATAAGGTCCAATCAGTTCGTTTACAATGGGCTTCAATCTTTCACATAAAACGCTCGACAGGACCTTATATGCGATACTGAGAAGGCTTATCCCACGGTAATTGGCACAGATAGTGGGATCGCCTTTCTTGTGTATTGGGCAGAGCACACTGAGATTCCAATCGTTCGGAATGCATTGTTCCGACCATATTCTGCATAGAAGCTAGTGAATGCATTAAAGTAGAGCTTCGCCTCCGTTCTTAAACAGCTCTGCAGGTAAGCCATCAGCTCCCGCGGCTTTGTTATTTTTAAGCCGAGCTATAGCTGTCAGAACTTCATCAAAGTCGGGCAGCGGAACCTCAACGCTGTCATCCAAAATTGGTGTTTCCGGAATATCATCTCTATTGGCGGGATTGTTGTCAGCGTCGCCATTTAGAAGCTTAGAGAAGTGTTCCCTCCATAACGTCAGTGTACTCTGGACATCTGTCACTAGATTCCCGTTTTCATCCTTGCAGGAAGAGGCCCCGTTTTTAAAACCATCGGCAAGGCGTCTTATTTTTTCGAAAAATTTTCGGGCCTCATTCCTGTCACCATACATCTCAATTTTCTCTTGCTCGCGCTTTTCTGCCTCTCTTTTTTTCCGCCTGAAATTGTGTCTCTCTACACAATTACATGTGTATTAATATTTTAATAATACAAAAAAAAATTTAAAAAAGAAAAAAAATTACAGGCTGGTTCCTGTGGGGGATCTAAAAAAAAGGTTGCCTATATCTTGACACAATTTCAACCCTGCTAGTCATCTGAAAAATAACTAACTCGCTATAACTTTTAAAATAATTCAAATTTTGAAAAATCCATTTTAAGGAGATATTCTTGAATATAGGTCAGAATTCGTGAAACGTATCACTTTTTTCGGCTATTTTTATTTTTCAATGGAAATATTATAATTCGGTAGCTGTTTACTAGCACAATCATTTCTCAAAATTTTGAGTGGAAAATTTTTTTATTTTTTAAGTTATTGGCATTTGATTTAATGGCATATGATTTTCATGAAATTTGTGTACTTTGTTAAGAGAATGTTATACTTAATAATATTTTTTTTCTGCGATTTGAACATTATTTGTTTGTTTACTTACTAACTGTTTAAAACAAACTGTGATAAAACTTTGTTCTTGAGCATGAAAAAATCTGAAGGAAATCAAAAATATTGCTCAAAATATAAATATAAATGCGAAAAATTTTTAGAGTGTGTTGTTTTTTGTTTAGAAGTTATGGCTATTTGAACTCAACGCGCCATAATGTTTTCTTCAAATTTGTTCCGTCGCCTCACAACATTTGCGGACGCTGAGTGAGCGAGCTAGCATGTGAAAACAATTTTTGTCACCAGCAAATTCGTGAAAAAAATATGTATGTCAACATTTTTGACGTTACCCATTTGTGCGCTTTTTATTTTCTGTCTTTGCATTAGCCCTTAGCAGATGGCATTAGATGTATATGGTTGCTGTACATTAAGCCAAAGCTAATTTTAAAAGTCCATGGTATCGATTTGGCTTAGGGCTTATTCAAAGGATATTGAAACACACATGTAAGCTACAGATTTTGTTTCGATCTGATTACATATGTCTTCCCCAGTATTTCCTTAAAAACAGGAGATTTTTTGACATTTTTTTTTATGATCTATCTTAAGGGCTAGTTCGGTTAGTACAAAGATGAAATGTAGCAACACAAAATGTCATCCATTTCTGATCACATCTTCCTGCTTTAAAATGTCCTCAAAGACGAACAATTTTTGAAAAATTCAAAAATATTTATAAAAAGAGCGATTAAATATTTTGAAAAGGATAGGAAAATCTTTATTAAATAAATTAAAATAGCAAATTTATAAACTTTTATTTTGAAATAAGAGGATTTTACCGTTATCCAACTTTTTTTTACAATTATTCAAATATGCCTAAAGACTCGACTATCGTCGTTGGTGTGCTGCTTCGTGATGCAGAATAATGCAGTTAATATAGAAAAGGCAAGCACGCCTGAAAGTATGCACATCTTAATACATAAAAAGCAATCATGCTGCTCCGCACACAGTACAGTTGTCAAACGGTAATTATTTTTTGACAGTACAGTACTTTTATAAGACATTCTGTTCTCAAAAATGTTCAGCCTGAAAGTATGCACAGAAAACATATTTGATTCTCATCAGTGACAATATTAGGTTTTTACAATAGTACGTAAAACTACCTTTTCAACACTGCTTCAATACGTAAAGTGTTATTTAAAGTGGTACATGTGTATTTTTCAAAAACCAATTGAATAAAAAATCAAGCTTTAAAAAGAGAAAAAAGTGCTTTTAGCAAATGGCTCCAAAAAGGAAGTGTGCGTAGAACCTGTCGTAGGACAGGCTTTTATACTAGTAAAGATATAATCGGTTGATAGTCGTAATCAGAGATCATAAATCTATTGAAATTGACTTCAAAATTGAATTAAATACTAAGCGACATGATGTTAAAGGACATTTTGAATAAGGAATGTTCAATGCTCAACGCATTGTTGCGTCATGAAAAAAATATCGCTAGCAACGGTAATTGCATATTTTCATCTCTCATGATAATTTGACATCTTTATTTTTAATAAATAAATTTTTTTTCCTAAAATATTATATTAAACTTTTTTGATTTGATTGTTTTTTTAAATTATTTGACTTGAAAAAATTATATAAAATACAAAATAATAGAAAAAATAAAAATATACATATTACATTTCCAATTACATTCGAAGTTGAAGAAAAAGCGTAAGGAGCTTCGTTCCTGACGGGGGCCCCCCGACCGCACCACTTTTTTCTCCATTTCTGAACGAAAAAACTTCCTTAAGACTTAAGAACCTAGAATGCTTATTTTATTTCCCATCTCATTGACGAGTTTTGAGAAATCTTTAATTTCTTGAAAGAACTAAGAAATGTTTGATATTATGTTAGGAATAAGCTTGATGACTTTAAATGAAGTGAATTCCGAATCGAGTGATGGATTTCTATGGATGCGGTTTCGTGTTTCCGTAATATTTCGTGAAACTAAGAGTGGCCGGAAATACATTTTGATGGCTTCGGTGTATGTGGCTTAATAACATCTTGAACTAAATTTTTATTCTATATTCCAATACAGATATATGTCAGCTTTTTGTTGCAATTTATATTTTAGCATAAAACTAAAATTAATCTTTAAAGCAAAATTCACTTATTCCTGTTTGTAGTAAAATTATTAACAAAAGACAAAAACAATTAGATTAATATTAAAAAAGAACGTTTACAGACGTTTGAAAACAAAATGTTTTGACCCAAAATCGCAACTGGGTAGGATAAGGGCTAAATAAACCGCTTAAAAAATGTCAAAAATATTATTTTCTATATAAGATACGTAGTAATGAGTTGAGTTACATTATTCTTGTCATTTTGTCTAAGTTTTGTTTTCAGTCACAAAACGAGAAGGGCCAATCGTTTAGCTGCCAAAAATCAAAATTAGCTGTCAAATTTTCACTTTTCGGTTGGGTGTTTCAGGCGCAATAACCCTTAACCCAGACCAGTGAGGCCATCAGTTTGTAAAAGTAAGTTACAAAACAATTAACAAATTTCCTTTACTACAAATAACTAAGTGGTTTGGCTTAATGCCAAACATTTTCAATGAAAAGTTTAAACAAAAAATTTTAAGGGTTTATTGCAAAAACGTGAGAAGCCACATAATAAAAAAATTGCTTATAAGCCTCTATATAAATATAATTAAATGAATTACAAAAGCCATCTGAGATTTCGGCTATTCCCTATTAAATTTAGGACCAATTAATAGAAATTTGCTTGTTGAGTTTTATTTTTTTATACAAAAATAGATTTCTTCTTCTTCTTAAGAGTCGATTATTTAATGGAAATTTAAGTCAAAAGCGATTAAGATTAAGTCATATTTAAGAAGACGTTTTTTTACAAAAGTTTATTATAAATACAAAAAATGTAATTTTTGTATTTAAAAAACAAATTCGATTTTCAAAAATTGTTTGTCTAAAGCTGCCTTGAAAATTTTTTCTTCCATATTGGCATATCATGTTCTTCCAGTTGGCCTTTCAATTCAATACTGTCATGATATCTAATGTTACTTATTGTAATGTTACCTAATTTGAGAACCAGACCTTTGACAGTTTTGAGTTGTGAAGGCATTTACATTATTATTCGAACGTGAAAATTCCTAAGAAAACTTCTACGAAGGTTTCCAGCTCGTTGGTTAAAAAGTGGAGTTTCTTAAGATCTACCTGTCTGAAACTGTTTAATACTAATTTTGGTAGACACTCTTAAATTTGAAATGTTTGGTAAAATTATTCTCATACTTTAATTTCAAATTCGTTCTAAGTCATCACACGCGTAGAATTGATCTTTTTCTTGAAAATGCCTACCGAGGTTATAATCTCCTTTTGGGTATTTAAAACCCCATATCCTATTTCTAGCCTTGGACCAACCAGGTCATAAATAAATGGGGCAATTGCGTTTTGGGAAGCATGTAGATTGAAAAATTTTAACAAATTTTTGTAGTTAAAGTAAAGTTGTAATTTTTACACACTGTGCTATTAGAAGCATAGCAACACATCGGCTCACATACGGACACAGCCAATTAGATATTCATGTAGTCTTATTTTGTTGAGCTATTGTTTGACTTCACTGCTCCGAGTGTATAAAATTCGCAAATTCGCTTTAGCGGTATACAACAAACTACACCCCCTGCCAAAAAAAACGCATCAACTAAAAATATTTGTAGAAGTGGTAAAAAATTGGCTTTCATTGGCTCTTATACAAAAAATGCTGAATAAGATGTGTTTATTAACATCTTCTTTCAAATCGTGCTAAAAAAATGTTCATATAAAGCAAATGGTGCTCAGTAGGTTGCTTTATGTAAAAAAGTCAAATAATATACTAACATTTTTTAACAAGATTTTTTTATTAATAAATATCAAGAGAATTGTCTAAACATTACATTTTGTATTTTTTTAGTGCAGCATTTTTTTTTAACCCTCTAGAAATACCGAATTAAAGTCTTTCATAAGAAATGGAGGTCCATTTTTGATATAATCGCAGTTTTTTAAGTTATTGCCAGTTTTGCACAATGCTTTTTTGAATGTTACCCAATATTTCCTTATGGAAACTTAAAGATATACAAAAAAGTTCGTCATTTAAACCGGATTTTGAGCAAAAATTAAACAAAAAATTTTAAAAGCTATGTGAGTAAAACCAATTTCCTGGTGAATAAAAGGATTGTATGGAGGTTTCTTCCTTGTTTTGATAATCAATAAAATTTTTATTATTTAGTGGTTGGAGTTCAGTTAATGCTTTTTTTAAAAAATTGCATTTTATCGTAGAGTGATTTTAAAAGTAAGAAGTTAAATGGATTAAACCTAAAAATGTGTGTACCTAGAAACCAGAGTCATATTCAGACAACTATTTTGAATTTTACCTTCTTTTTTTCTCTTTTGCCCTCACAGAGTCATACAGATGCTGAAGTGGTACAAAACTTCAATTCATCTCCTTGGCTTTAATTAATTTTTGATATTAATTCTGTACAGTTGAATTTATGGTTTTGTTTATTTATAGTCTTTATTCTCAAGGGTTTGCCATATTTCCGTAGTAACTTTTTTATATTAAGGGTATTCATGCAAATGGGCAATACCCTTACAAATGGTATAAACTGTATAAATTTATCAGCCTTATAAATTAACTGTCAAATTTGCATGGAGAAGCCTTTGCTCAAACCAGATATATTTACCTTTCGATTTAGTTGAGCAATCGAGGTGGCAAACTTTTATAATCAATCAGCTGTTTTCGTTTTTCTAAAGTTAATTCATTTCCTATTAGAAGCCGGTAAAAAGGCAATGAAGAGGTAAATTTTGCGAATTAGAGCAAAAGTAACACATTTTTTATTGAAAATTACAACTAAAAAACTTATTGACAACATATGACATATTGTCATTGCAGTTGAAATTATATGCAACAAATGAAATATCGACTTTAAGGGCTGTTCATTCAACCTGCTTGATAAAAATAACTAATTTCTCAAATTACAAGATTGCCACTTTACATGAATACCCTTATTAATTTTAATCCGACGGTCACCATGACTCATGCCCGCTAATAAGTGACCCAGTCTTGCGCCCAAAACGCCAAACTTCTTATACAACAATGAAACTTTGATGTTGTTTTTTTTAATTTCTTTCTCATTTAAGAACAAAAATAAAAGTAATCTTCCAAATTTTGTAGTCATACTTCTTATTTTCATTTACGATGTTTGGTAAAAACAGATTACACTCGAAAAGAGGAAAAAAATTAAATTTCAGAAAAAAGTGGGGCTATTTTTAAACGCATCTTCTTTATTTTTTAAAACAAAATTTTTGGTGAATATTGATATTTTCAAAAATATTTTGCATTCAAAAATACTTGAAAATGCTATGCTTGCATAGTTATTTTTACATTTGTTGATGAAAAACCCTACGTAAAAATCTTATGATTTTTCTCATTTTTTATATAATTTATATAAAGCAACCTACTGACTTGCACTTGCCTCAGCTGTTAAATCTTTGTGGCAGGACTTAAGTTAAGACATCAACTAACACATCCTTATACAAATTTTTATTAACATGCTAAATTTTGGTGATTTTTGAGCTATTCTAAAAAACATATCTGGTGATGCGTTTGTACTTAACAACTTGCCCACTTCCACGCAGCATGAAATAGCAAATATACATATATATACAGCTAGTTATTTGCACCTCCAGCTGCATCAACTATTCATTCGTCCAACATCCGTTCATCGGATATGAGTGTGTACCACGACATGATTGCAAAATAAAGTGTTTTTGCATTCAGATCCGCATCCCGTGAATTATTAAATGGTTAGATATTGCGAACAAACACTCGGTCTCAAAAATTTACACATTCAATAGATCAAACGTAATTTTTGGTCATGCAGTTGGTATACTTTTCTTAACCCTTTTGACCCCAAATTAAAATCGGCGGTGCCAAGGACTTCAAAATTGGCTGATGGTCAGTTTAAGACCTTATTAAGATACGTATAGAGTTAAAAAGCTATATGCCTTCTTAATATAGCTGCAGATTCTACAATAAAAAACATTTTAAAAATATAAAAAAATGTTTGCTCTCAAAATAGCCAATTTTTTATATCAAAAAAAAAAATTTATATAATTTCTTACTTTTGTACTTTGACCTTCTATTAACTTTAGCATTAAAAAATTCACGGAAAAACTTTCAAAAAATAATTTAAAATTTGTTCTTTTTTAAGTTGCGTTATCGCATGATCGCGTAAAGAGGTAAACTCGGAAAAGCCTTCAAAGCAGTGCAATAACAACCCATTTTCATGGTATTGATTTTTGCCTTTTATTCATCACATTTAAATCTATTATTTAAAATTAATTTTCATAAATTAGGAAGTCCCAAACGAGAAACACAGCTATTTAGTCAAATGTTGCATATTTGCTACATCGCGCTTGAAAGAGCTAAAATGCACATATTAGATTCATGCCCGTGGCACTAGATAAGATCAATCTCAGTGCAACAACTTTAGCTCCACTTTATAACAATTTGGCACCACTGTCTCAAAACAGCTGTTTGAAGAACAATGACCAAAAAAACCGCAAATATTGTAGCTTTTTTGGCAAAACTAACAAACGTTTTTCTAAACATGAATGAATTTTAATGATTTATATATTTGAATTGTTATTAATTAAATTTAACTTACTTTTTCTTTTCAACTAGTTCCATTTTGATTACTTTATTTTATACCAAAACGCCCATTGAGCGATGAAACGTCAAAATAAAAAAATTAATAATTATTTACTGCTTCTTTAGGTATAACGGAAACGAAGGCTTGGTAAGAAATACATTTTTCTATAGCCCAAAATATTGTTGCTCGTTTCTTTTACGACGATCATCGTTCGTTTCACTTTACATAAAGATGCACTTAAATTTACCAAACAATGTTCATTTTGACTAAAAATGTTTGAAACTTGGCAGCATTTTAAGATCAGCAATAGAGCCTGAAATCGAGCTGGTTCTAATTTCTGTTTTTTTTTTTGTGGATAAAATAGAGCCGCGCTATATTGTTTGGGTCGTATTAGACTACAATTTGGTCAAATATTAAATTGGCAGCTGCCAAAAGGGTGCTGGATTTTTTAAGCTGAATGTATTCACTTTTCTGAAAATCTATTTTAGCGTATCAATCCATCTGAAAATGTGCTTGCAATGAAGAAAATTAGTCACTTGCTTTGAAAAATAATTTGAAAAAAAATTTTAAATGCTCTCATACCTCCAAAAATCAATATTTTGGAAAAAACTAACTGTGAATTAAACTTCATTAAATGCTCTTTGACATTGTGTTAACTGTTCAGAAATATCTTTTTACAAAAATTTACAAGGGTCGTTAAGGAAAAAGATTACTTACAAATCGTGTCTTTGACTGCGTAAAACAATACGAAAGGTCGTTCTAAGGTCAAAGTTGGTTATGAAAAAATGTGTATCTGTTTATTGTGCATAAAAATGTTTGTGCATTTTTAGAGCGTAAAACTCTTATTTTAAGAGACATAGAGTAAATAAGCCAAGTACCATTTTTGGGCCTTTAACCCCAGGGGGCCTGATTTTTGTCCACTAACGAAGTCCAATTTTTTATACAGATCTTATTTTTTAGCCTCAATCTAACAGAAAATAGGTGGGGAGCGAACAAAATCAGAAAAAAGCACATATGGGTGCTGTAATGTGTACTGTAAATGATATTCTTTTAAAACTTTTTAAACTTTTTGTCGCCTTTGTAGTCTAGTGGAGAGTGCGCTATACTCTCAACCCAGAGGTCCCTGGTTCAAATCCGGGATTGGGCATAGTTTTTTTCACTTTCTTTGTTCTTTGCTACATTTAAGAATTATGGAAAAACTAAAAATCCACAACTAAATTGTGGAAAATGTGGAATTAAAGGACAGAAACAACTAAGGGCTGGAAATGCTTGCCAAAGTTAAGGCATAACACGACCCTCGGTTAAAAGCAATTTAAATTGTCTTTCACGGTTGTCTTACCTAATCAAAAATTCACGTATTGTTCCAATCAATTCCTCTAAATAAATCTATCCCTTTCCTTTCAGGTCAAAGACCAAACTTTTTATAATGCGCATGCCTTGGTTCTCTGGTCTTTTTTTAAAAAAAGAAAAAATAATAATCATTGCTCTATAAGGTTATATTCAAACCTTAATCTTCACGGGTTTTTTGTAAAATCAATATAGTCTTTATAGATAATAGCTGCATTTCCGTGGTTGTTTATCTAGAGCGCACAGTTGTTGCCTTGCAACATCTGAATTTTTAACTTTGAATCCCGTCGGTGCTCTCTGATTTACAGCTATTTCAAATTTTAAATAAATCAACAAATTTTTAATACTCGCAAAAGTTTTAACAGTGGTAAATAAGAGGAGAAAATAAAAAAAAATGAAATTTATTATAGTACGTATTATAGTACGTAAATTTATTATAGCTTCTAGCGAAGATAAATCGTTTCAATTCTATGATGCATTTCGACAGACTCGTCAAACTTCAATGAATATCGAAATAAATAAGAAGCAACTAGAACAGATGGCAAACTTGGTAGAGTTGATGGCCTTGATCTATAAATAGCTTCCTGCTTCAAAGTCATGTGATTGCCATAAATGACCGATGAGAACATAATAATTCTTACGAATTTGTTCAAACACGTGTAGAACCATATAAGACATATAAAACAGTGGGTTGATCACAGCTTAATCACTCAAGACTACTGAAGAGGAAATGTAGCGATTTCCGAAACAGGCAGTATAGTCAGCTGTGTGATTGACTCAATATAGAGTTGTTTTTGTTGTTGTAACCTTTTTCAAAAACTTACTTGATCTAAAGCTCGCAATTAAATTCATGCAAACTTAAATAGATCACAATTAATTAACATAGAAAAATGTTACATTTTGTGAGCTAGAATTTTTTGTCTGTTGTTTTAAATCTTTTAAAATATTTTTTTAGAATATATTAGGATAGCAATATAGTTTTTAAACTAAATTTTAGTGCATAAAATATTTGGCACCACCGTGCTATTGCCTGCAATAAAGGGTTACATTTTATATATATATTAAAATCAATGTATTCTATAATATTTTATTTTTACCATTCAATTAAATACAAATAAAGTAAAATTTTATGCAGTAACGTTTAAAATTCGTTTTCAATTAGGAATGAAAGCACTTTCTTTTCTCCATTTGTTTTTTTTTTCATAATATCTGAAATAGTCGAAACAAACTTTTATGGTTTTTTTATGACAAGAATTAATAAACCAAAAATTCAGAAAAATATTATGAAATTTAAGTTTGCCAAATTATGCATGCGAGTTATATTATATTATATTATATTAAAGCAGTATTCTAGTCCCGAAAATTAAAAAAAAAATTTTTTTTTTTCTTATTTTTCGATAGCTTATAAAGGGTGATTTTTAAGCGTCGGATTTATGAAAATTGAAAAAAACAGAAAATTTGCAATAGTAAATGAAATATTTATTTAAAGCGATACATCAATGCCTTCCATTTACTTTTTATAGATTATTTCATTTAAATGTTGCCCACTGATACGCCTGAGTTGGTCCATCCGTAAGCTCCAATTTTTTTTTTTTTTTTATTCGCCCGGAGGTATGAAATCTTCCAAAGATACGTATACCCGTCCTATACGCATACACGATTATCATTCTAGATCCTGCCCGAATCAGCCGGGACAGACAGACCCCCTATTGGCAATTAGGATTTTCCACTAAGCACATTAATTGGCTTTTCAGCGGAATTTAAAAATTGAATATATATAAAACGCGTATTTAAATAAACTTGATTCTATATAAATAAACATTAACGAATTAAATAATAGTAATTATCAATTTAAGGTACCCGAAAAACAATCCTGATTTAAAAAACAATCCAAAACACTAAACTCATTTTAACTGGTTTGCGGCCATTGTCCAACCCAAGGACCGACGTGGAAATGAGATAAATCTCATATCCGCCAAATCAAAATCCCAATTAGTTGGATATGCATTTGGGCCAACGCAGGCATAAACTTGTGTGGAAAAGAGATATACTCTGGCACACCAATCCAGGTGATAGTGTGAGTTCAGTCTAATTTCAAATCAGGAAACCAAGTGAGCACGTAAATCCCAATTCGATTTAAAATTAAAATATTGATTAATTAAAGAGTAACTTTTAAAAATGATTCATATTTGATGGTGCTTACTTTATAAAACATAATATCAAGACAAAAAGGAGAAACAGAACAATCACAATTACCAATATTACATTGTTATAAAACTGCATTAGGTATAATAGGATGAAGTTAAATTAATTTAATTATTTAAATGTAATATAATTTTCCGTTTTAAGACGTCTACCGAATCAGAAAAATTAATCATGTTCAAGTTATCATTGAAATCACTGCACATACATCGTTAAGGTTCATAAAGAGCGTAATTAGAACTGCACAAAATTTTGGCATACTTTCTTCAGGATTTCGGCCGGTATATCACCAATGGCAGCTGTAATGTTGTCTTCTGAGCTGAGCAATATTGGCTGGCTTGTCCCTGTACACGAGAGACTTCATGTAGCCCCACAAAAAATAGTCTTGTGGGATCAAATCGCATTATCTTTGCGGCCAATGGACGGCTCCAAAACGTGAGATTAATTGCTCACCAAACTCGCCTCTCAATAGGTCCATGGTATCGAGTGCCGTGTGGCGTAAGGCACCGTCTTGTTGAAACTTTATTTCAACCAAGTCCAATTCTTTCATTTTGGGCAAAGAAAAGTCGGTAATCATCGCACGGTACCTTGCTATATTGACTATAACGTTGCGATTGTTATTTTTTTTTTTTAAAAAAGTACGGTCCAATGATGCCGTCGGTCCACAAACAGTACCAAACAATGAATTTTCAGTGTTCACTGGCAGTTTTTGAACTGCCTCTGGCTGCTATTCAGACCAAGTTTCGCAATTCTGTTTGTTGACGTATCCATTGAGCCAAAAATGTGCTCCGTCACTGAAGACAATTTTTTGATCAAAAGTGGCTATTCATCCAACTTTTCTAAGGACCATTCAAAAAACAAACGACTTTGTGGTAGGTAACCCGTCTTTAGTTCTTGCACCATCTGTATTTTGTATGGTTTCATACCGAGGTCCTTACGTAAAGTCTTCCAGGTGGTCGAATAACACAAGCCCAATTTTTGACAACGGCGACGAAATGACATATCGCGATCTTCATTGACACTAACCGATACAGCAGCGACATTCTCCTCGGTACACACTCTCCGTATACGGGTTAGTGGATTAATGTCCAATAAAGTGAAACACAATAGCTTGAATCGTTTGTTCGGTGGGTCGATTATGACGACCATAAAGTGGACGTAATTTGCTAAATACATTTCCAACAGAGCACGAATTTTGATAATAAAATTTAGTGATTTGCAAGCGCTGTTCATTTATTAGTCTATTCATGGTGAAATAGCAAACTGACTGAGCATTTTTTGCTTTGCCACATGTTAAAAATCACGCGTGAGGTTTCAAAATAAAACACTGAAAAACAAATAGCAGAAAAATAACTTTTTATATTAAAAAAAAAAAAATCACCCTTGATAAGAGTATCTCCTTAAAATAATTTTTTAAAATTAGAATTATTTTAAAAGTAAAAGCCATTTTAGTGTCGCCAGTTAGACTGCCTGAAACTTAACTTAAAAACTTTAAGCGCGTTTTTTTGAAACTCCTATCTTCGTAACGTTTTTCATAAAATCTCGAGTTCTAATTAAACGATTTGGCAATATCCTTTATATATTCCTTTATGTCAGGAACTAGCAAAAAATGTAAATTTTGATTTATTAATAATATGATTTTTTTTCTTCGACCTAGTTAAACATAAGTGTTAAATTTTATGTCTAATGTTTAATATTGTCCCTGATGATGTATTCCAGCAGAGTTCGAAATATTGGACGTAATTAAACCAATTCTAAAAAACAAATATCAGATTGTTTTTTATTCAAATGTGACCTTGAGCCCGAATTAAACTCAAAATCATTTTTATTTATTATAAAACTTCGGAAAAATTAAAAAAAAAACTGAAAAAATCTACCTCATTTTTGAGTAGCCGCCATTTTACGAGAACTTTTTTTTAATTTTTCCTTGTTCCTGCCATAATGACATTGTACTGATAAAGAATCTACCTTTTTTTTATTATTCAGATGACTGGAAGGGTGGGAATAGTGACAAAATGGACCCGGTATTTTTTTCCCCCCTTTACTTCAACATCGTGTAACTTACACTTAAAGAAATATTTATTCATATTGACTTATTCCTAGGTTAAGTTGATACATTTTTTGTCAATATGCAGTCAACAAAAGCTTTTGTCAATTAGATTTAAGGTGATAAATTGAAATCAAGTTGACAAAATTTTTTTTTTTTGTTTTGTTTTTTGGATAAATGAATGTTTCAATTTGATATAAGCTATTCTCACGAATATCGTGTTTTTATTGTTAATTTGATAAAACAATCTGTCAATATGAATACAGAATATTTCAACATGAAAAAATAGTTTGTTGAATAAAACAATGCTTTTCTATTGAAAACATATTTTATATCAATCATTCTAAAATATTTTGTTGTTCTGATAAAAATATTTTATTACATTTTATTTATAATAAACAAATTATTTATACATATAATTATAGAATTCACAAACGTTGATATTATCCACACTATTCGTTATTAGCGCTGCTTTTTTTATTATAAATCACAATAGGTACTGATAAGTGCATTTACACAGAAACTCGACAGAAAAATGTCAAAGTCCCTCATATGTGAAGTTGCATTGTGGCTAAATTGTGGCTCTTATTAGAGAACAGGAAAATTTTATTTCACAAAATCACATTTATAGTAGGTTTAATAATGTAAAAGAGGGAATAAGCTTCCACACACAAAAAAAAATTGCACTGAATTTTCAAGTTTTCTCGAATTCTATGTCCTAAACTTTGTTTTGTACTTGATTCTAAAAAGCAAATGACGCCACCTTAATACCAAGCCTTTCTCTTTGTTGTCATGATAAATTATTTTTAGAATTGATAATTAATTTTATCGTTATGCAAATTATTTCTACACTATAACAAATCTATTTCTCAAGCCAACAAAATAGTTTGTTAATATTATTTATTAAAGTTATGAAATTTTATTTCGATTGATATACGAGTTTGTCAGCGTAAATAAATTTATATCAAATTAACAAACGTATATTTTTCAAGCTAATAAAACAATTTGTTCAAAACAACGCATTTAATTTTTGCTGTTTTTAATCAAATGGATAAAGTTTATTTTGAATTGATAAAAAAATAAAGCATTTTTGATAAAATTTAATTGATTGGACAATTTGGTTTTGTTAGGGATTAATAAAAGTTCTGTATCAATTTCACTAAGAATATTTCTTTGAGTGTAGTTAAAAAATTTTTTTAAAATTTTTGTAGTAAATTCTTAAAATATGAACAAATAAGTGATAAAAAAATGAATACTGAAAATATTAATTGGTTATTTTTTATCGTCCGTCGAAAGAGGCCCGAATTTCTGCATAGACATGAATTCTGCCTCAAAAGTACTAAAAGTTTTGCAAAATTATTATATGATTTTCATCAACCTTTTTCCTAAATCTTATTTGACCCCAAATTTAAAATTTTCAAAATATAAAGTAGTTCTTCAGAAAAGTAACTACTAAGTAAATAAATTGAATAGGTATCCAGGATTCATATAAATTGACATATCTTTAAATATTTTTCTAACTTTGTTTTTATTTTTTTATAATTGTAGGAGGCGTGTCAGAATTACATACGAATATTGGTGGTGACATCGCCGGGACGTCTCTTCGTCTGTGGAACGAACTCATTTCGTCCAATGTGTAATACTTACACAATCAACGTGAACAACTACTCGCTGGAGGCCACTAAGAATGGCCAGGCAGTTTGTCCTTACGATCCGCGGCACAATTCTACGTCTGTACTAGCAGGTAAGCTTCAATAGATTCGAACTGTTTTTGTTTTTGAATACTCTTCACATGTACCAACTTTATGCATATGATTCACCTTTTTTCTTCAGTTCAGTTTTTGCTTTATTTCACAATTTTGTATACATATATAATCAAATTGTGTTGTATTGTTATGGTTTTTGTTTTTGTTTTTGAGTGTGTTTGTTTTTTCACTGTACCCTGGATCTGATAAAAGTACTCATTCATCATGTTGTGAAAATATTTCGTTATCCACTTTTTCTCATTTTTGTTTGCTTTATTTTTTTTTTTTTGTTTTAACAATAACACCCACCAGCCTTAAAGCAAAGGATTTCGTGTCGATAAACATATTTTTTCTAGATTTTTATTTTGTTTTTTTTTTTCTGTAGATCGTGCCATAAATATTTTTAACACATCGGATTGTGGCGAAAATAGAGCAAGTTTTAAAAAACTGCAATTTGTGTGGGAATTGGCTGTAGAAGAAGCAGAAGATAGGAATAACTTTTGTAGGGGCCATGTGAAAATTTATCAAAGTTTTTAACGCGAAAATAAAAAGTTTTTTAATCAAATATGTTGACAGCATATGGCAAAAAATGGTTTAATTGTGAAAGGAATAAAGTTAAGGTTGTATGATTGATATACATGCAAACAGAGCAATATCTGCATCAATAATAAATACAGTTCAATCTTGAGCTTGTGTTCAAAAATAATTATTAAGGTATGACAGAACATTTGTATTTGGACCAGGTTAAGTGATTTTTCATAAATTATTTGCCCGTTTTCTTATCATCTATTGTCAGTAGGCGGATTCGTTAGATAAAAAGAAATGTTTTTCAGTCGTGACTGCGTTCTGCGACTTCTATTGATTTCTTACTCCTTTCTTACCTTTGATTTAAGGTAACTTAAATAGTTGTCGCAATACGGCGTTTGTAGCATAAGATCCTTAAAGTTGAGTAAGCAGTTGTCCTCAAATGAGGAGGTAAATATATAAAATTTTCAATTTTTTCTTTTTTGTCTCTAGCCTATATCATATGTCAAAACTACTTTGTTTTAAGAAAAAAAGAACAGTATCGAAAAACGTCGTAAAAATATGTATAGAAGTCAAAAAAACAATATTTTTATGCAACGCCAACCTCCCACCCGAAAATTTTAACATCACTTTTTGTGAAAATTTTTAACTTTCTAAGGTAAGTTAGAAGTAATATTATAAAAAGGTTGGAATAAGCGGCGAGAAAACTTGTGTAAAAATTTAGCTACATTCTCCCGTCGGTAACTATACATATACAAATATCAAACAAAAATTTGTGCAGTTTCATTTTCCTTTATATCTATTAGAGAAATAAATTTTATTTTCATGTAAGTCTATCAATATTGATATTTTTTTAATGTGATATTAACAGTGAAGAAAATCCATTTACCTTATGACGTATTTATGTAATATTAGTAATATATTTTAAAATATTTATAAAAATATATAATCCTTTCAGTAATATAAGAGATGCCTTCATTTATCCTCTTTGCAAATACAATACATATTTCAAATTCCAAGGTAATCCAAGGAGTTGGCACGCCAGGCCCGTAGACAAGGAGGATTTTGGGGGTTAAAACAATTTCTTTAAGTCAAGTTTCAATAGATATAACTTTTTGATCCGAATTTTGGTTTCTGTAATATTTTTCACAAAATAGCTAAGGCCTATGCTATAGCACCCGTTATGTCGTTTTTTTAACGTTGCATTTTTGTATTTTTGGGAATTTTTTTAGGGGATTGAGTTAGCAGTGGAATTACAATATTTTTTATATTTGTATTAAGGGTGTGTTCGAAAAGAACTAAAATTTGTTCATTTGCTTTTCTTTTCATTGGAAATTTCCATCCCAGCAATAGTTTAGCAATACAGCCGATAAAACTGTGCGAAATAATATTTGACAACTAAAATATTTTGCTGTTGAATCTGTTGTTTTCTTTCTGTTCGTTTTTTAAAAATATGTCAAAATGCTGCCAGAAAATCTAACGTAATTGCGTCAAGTACTTTTCAATATACGCAATGAATTTTCTGAAAAAATTTGGAAATTCATGTAGGTTAGTAAACTGATATAAAAGGTAAATAAAAATATTACAATAAATTCATCAGTTTTGTAATTTTATTTGTAATTTACATGGTTATAGACACTTTCCCAATCTTAAAATCCCATATTTTGTCCCAAAAACACAACACAAACAAATATCGCAACTTTACCAATTTAATCGTGAAAAGTCTGCTCGAAAATTTTTGAAATTAAAAGTAAGCACTGCATTACCAACACACTTCTAATAATTTAGAAAAATCAGTCCATTTAGTTCTTTTCATACACACCCAAAGTGTTGTTTCAGAAAATATTCAACATTTCATTGTATTTTTTTCAAATTTGGATTTCTAGAATTTTTTAATTGCAACAAGAAAGAAAATAACATTTTTTCGAAAAGTAAAATATCACTCTGGTGCTCATTTTAAAGAACAATTACATTAAAAACAAAATGCATTAAAGTTTTTTTTTTTAAATTTGTAAAAACTCTTGTAAAATGCTTCTCCATTTATTGGGCTCTTGAGCGAGCTCTAAAAGTTTACCAATCGCCACGAAATTTTATAAATTTTTGGTTTTATGTCAAGTCGACTATTTTTAGCCCATTGCATCAACAATTTCAGCAAACATTTAATATAAGGGAGAGTTGGCTAAGTGGTACGCCTTCTAATGTGAGACTTTAACTTTTCTCCTTTTTTTTCCTTTTATGGGAACCTACAGAAGAGTGGAATATAAGAGTAAATATGTTCATGAAAAATGTTGGGGTGAAAGACCAGTTCATATATTTAAGCATTACTTACTTACTTAGTTGGCGCTACAACCGTATGTCGGTCTTGGCCTCATCTAAGAATTTGCGCCAGCCATTTCTGTCTTTCGCTTGCTGGCGCCAGTTGGAAATTCCAAGCTTCGTCAGGTTGTCCTCTACTTGGTCTTTCCAACGAAGATGCGGTCGTCCTCTTCTGCGTTGACCGCCGCTGGGTACCGAATCGAATGTTTTCTTCACTGGAGCATCGTCTTTCATGCGCTGAACATGACCAAGCCAGCGAAGCCGCTCGATTTTAATGCGCTTGACTATGTCGATGTCAGCGTACAGCTCATACAGTTCATCATTCCACCGTATTCGGTACTCGCCATTGACGCAGATTGGTCCGTAGATCTTACGAAGAATCTTTCTCTCGAATGCTCCTAAAGTCTTTTCATCTAAACTGCTCAGCGTCCAGGTTTGTGATGCGTAAAGTAGGACGGGCATGATGAGCGATTTATAGAGCGTGATTTTCGTTCGTCGAGAGAGGGCTCTGCTTCTCAATTGCCTACTGAGCCCAAAGTAACACCTGTTGGCAAGAGTTATTCTTCGTTTGATCTCAATGCTGATGTCGTTGGTCGAATTAATGCTGGATCCCAGATAAACGAAGTTCTTCACAACCTCGAAGGAGGTATTGTCAACGGTAACGTGGTTTCCAAGACGCTGGGACTGTTTGTTTGTTGACACTAAGTATTTCGTCTTATCTGCATTCACTGACAGACCCATTCGACTTGACTCTCTTTCTAATCTGGAAAATGCTGCACTGACTTCGCGCGTATTATGGCCAATGATATCTATGTCATCAGCATACGCAAGCAGCATAACACTCTTGTAGAATATTGTGCCACTACGTCTCAGATCAGCAGCTCGGATGATCTTTTCCATCATTAGGTTGAAAAAGTCGCACGATAAGGAATCACCTTGTCTGAAACCTCGTTTGGTAATAAATGGTGGGGAGAGGTCCTTCCCGATTTTAACTGCGCTGCTGGTGTTGCTCAGTGTCATCCTGCAGAGTCGTATTAGTTTTGCAGGAATACCAAATTCAGACATGGTGGAGTACAGGTGCTTCCTTATTGGGCTGTCGAAGGCGGCTTTGTAGTCGACAAAAAAATGGTGGGTGTCGACTTGTTTTTCTTGAGTCTTCTCCAAGATTTGTCGTAGCGTGAAAATCTGGTCGATGGTGGACTTTCCAGGTCTGAAGCCACACTGATAAGGTCCGATCAGTTCGTTTACAATGGGCTTCAATCTTTCACATAAAACGCTCGACAGGACCTTATATGCGATATTAAGAAGGCTTATCCCACGGTAATTGGCACAGATAGTGGGATCGCCTTTCTTGTGGATTGGGCAGAGCACACTGAGATTCCAATCGTTCGGAATGCATTCTTCCGACCATATTCTGCATAGAAGCTCGTGAATGCATTTAAGTAGAGCTTCGCCTCCGTTCTTAAACAACTCAGCAGGTAAGCCATCAGCTCCCGCGGCTTTGTTATTTTTAAGCCGAGCTATAGCTGTCAGAACTTCATCATAGTCGGGCAGCGGAACCTCAACGCTGTCATCCGCAATTGGGGTTTCCGGAATATCATCTCTATTGGCGGGATTGTTGTCAGCGTCGCCATTTAGAAGCTTAGAGAAGTGTTCCCTCCATAACGTCAGTGTACTCTGGACATCTGTCACTAGATTCCCGTTTTCATCCTTGCAGGAAGAGGCCCCGGTTTTAAAACCATCGGCAAGGCGTCTTATTTTTTCGAAAAATTTTCGGGCCTCATTCCTGTCACCATACATCTCAATCTTCTCCTGCTCGCGCTTTTCTGCCTCTCTTTTTTTCCGCCTGAAAATATGTCTCTCTTCCCTCCTCTTTTCTTTGTATCGCTCCTTAGCAGCGCGCGTTACAACCGACTGCAGGGTGGCTTTGTAGGCGGCGTCTTTCTCTGCAGTGGCGTCGCGACACTCCTGGTCGTACCACTGGTTTCGGCTAGGGCGTTGGTAGCCAATCACCTCTTCAGCAGCCGCACGCATGGAGTTGGAAATGTGAGTCCACTGCGCGCATATATCATCGATTGGAGGAGTGCTTTGAAGCAGGAGTGAGAGTCGAGTGGCGAAAGCATTGGCTGTCTGTTTTGATTGCAGCTTGTCGACGTCTAGCTTTCTCTGTGTAGGGTTGCGTGTATTCTTAGCTGCGCATAGACGTGTACGGATCTTGGCTGCAACAAGATAGTGATCCGAGTCAATGTTTGCACCACGGATCGTGCGTACATCCAATACACTGGAAGAGTGCCTTCCGTCGATCAAAACGTGATCAATTTGATTCTTGGTTTTTTGATCAGGGGACATCCAGGTGGCTTTATGAATATTGAGATGCTTGAATCTAGTGCTACTTACGACCATGTTTCGTGCTGCGGCGAAGTCAATCAGCCTCATTCCGTTATCGGAGGTGTTGTCGTGGAGGCTGAACTTTCCGACTGTTGGACCAAAAATATTTTCCTTGCCCACCTTAGCGTTGAAGTCACCAAGCACGATTTTTACGTCGTGACGGGGGCAGCGCTCGTAAGCATTTTCAAGGCGCTCGTAGAAAATTTCCTTGATCTCATCGTCCTTGTCTTCTGTCGGAGCGTGCGCACATATTAGGCTTATATTGAAAAATCTAACCTTGATGCGGATTATGGCAAGTCGTTCGTTCACAGGTGTGAATCGCAGGACGTGGGGCCGTAGTCTCTTGCCAACTACAAATCCGCATCCAAACTCGTGCTTCTCCGCATGGCCGCTGTAGTAGATATCACAGGGTGCATGCCGAATGCAACCCTGTCCCTTCCATCGCATTTCTTGGATAGCAGTGATATCAGCTTTGTATCTTTCCAAGACATCAGTCAGTTGGATAGAGGCACCTTCCCAATTAAGGGTTCGGACATTCCAGGTGCATATCCGTAAATCATTATCAGCTTTTCGTTTGCGGTAGTCGTCATCAGATTTGGGGATCATTTTTCTTCTATTCTTGTTTGTTTTCATTGAAATTGGTTTTTACGGGTGGGCTTCAAACCCGACGCACAACCTATTTTAAGCCTAGGGAGGCCCGCCGCTCAGATTAGCCGCCAAACTAACGGTTGTCAGTTTTGACGTTGCCCAGGAAACACCACGTGGAGGTTTGAGTCGACTTGAGACGATTTCACAAAGATTATGCTGGCCTCGCCAGGTTGAGACAGTCAGACATGTTACATTGTTCCATCGCCCCCAGTTTCCCTGCATTTTATTTATGCAATTTAAGCATTACAGAGTTAAATTCAGGAGTCAGAAGCCAGTGGGGAGACCCCCAGAAGAGTGGTAGATAGAGGGTAGGTATGCTCAGAAGATATGTTGAAAGTTAAAAAATAGGACCAGTTTCTACGTTAGTTCTTCCAAGAGTCTATTCCGGAAAGATATCATCTATTTTTACATTTTTTAAAATTTTTTTTATGGGTGGCAGATAGAGAGTAGGTGTGTTGAAAAATCATGCTGAGGGTGTAAAAATAATAGGAGAAGCCCATAGACGTTCAATTTCATTTCTAGCAAGCAATTGTTATTTCATTTAATGTAGATCCATCATTTCATTTATTTGTAAAATTTCATTATAATTACTTACTTACTTAGTTGGTGCTACCACCGTATTTCGGTCTTGGTCTCATCTAAGAATTTGCGCCAGCCATTTCTGTCTCTCGCTTGCTGGCGCCAATTGAAAATTCCAAGCTTCGTCAGGCTGTTTCCAACAAAGATGCGGTCGTCCTCTTCTGCGTTGACCGCCGCTGGGTACCGAATAGAATATTTTCTTCCCTGGAGCATCGTCTTTCATGCGCTGAACATGACCAAGCCAGCGAAGCCGCTCGATTTTAATGCGCTTGACTATGTCGATGTCAGCATACAGCTCATACAGTTCATCATTCCACCGTATTCGGTACTCGCCATTGACGCAGATTGGTCCGTAGATCTTACGAAGAATCTTTCTCTCGAATGCTCCTAAAGTCTTTTCATCTAAACTGCTCAGCGTCCAGGTTTGTGATGAAGTAGGACGGGCATGATGAGCGATTTATAGAGCGTGATTTTCGTTCGTTGAGAGAGGACTCTGTTTCTCAATTGTCTACTGAGCCCAAAGTAACACCTGTTGGCAAGAGTTATTTTTCGTTTGATCTCAATGCTGATGTCGTTGGTTGCATTTATGCTGGATCCCAGATAGACGAAGTCCTTCACATCCTCGAATTAGGTATTTTCAACTGTAACGTGGGTTCCAAGACGCTGGGACTGTTTATTTGTTGACATCAAGTATTTCGTCTTATCTGCATTCACTGCCAGATCCACTCGACTTGGCTCTCTTTCTAATCTGGAGAATGCTGTACTGACTTCGCGCGTATTATGGCCAATGCTATTAGGGAAGTCAATCCGGGATCCCGGATTGTCAAATAAAAAATGTATACTACAAATACTCGTGTAAATGCAACCAATTTAGTTTAAGCTGATAAGAATTAGAACAACCTTTTAGTGGGGCTGAAAAATATTGTAAGGACGATGAGTGAGAATCACTGGAGCAGAAACTTTGCAGAACCTGCAACATCGGGATGTCAGCTAAGTATTTAAAAAATTGTCAGATATTCTGATTTAAGAAATTAATTTGTTTTGTGGTGGAGGCAACCGTGGTCGAACTTAAAGATTCCTTGCGATTATTCTTGTACAACTATTTCTCCAACTAGCATAGAATCAGAACGGTAATTGTAATAATATCCGAACAAATCTCTCTGAAAAATTAGATGAGTTGTTCAGCTTAATGTTTTACGTTAAAAATAATTAAAAATACAAAATTTTATTTGGAAAAGTCTTTTCTAACCTTAATTTTCCTTAACACAATAGTTGTGTTTCATTAAACATTGTCGAGTAAAAGACGAGTAAAGTTCAAGCTAAGAGAGTAAAATGAAATTTGAGAATAGGGTCGAAAGAACGGAAACGACTTTTAGCTAGTTTCAATCACAAAAACAGCTAATTACCTATCAGACGCAAACAGCGCAAATTTAAATTTGTAAATTTGTTTTTCAAGTAAGCAAATGAAGTTGATGAGATCAATTGAAGCATAAATAGTACTTTTATTACTACTATTCAGCATTTAAAATGTTATGTAACAATTTGAAAATTTATTTTTCACTGCACAACACAAGCAAACAAGAAATATAAATTTGACATTTGCTTGTTCTTCTTTATGCTTATTCTTCTTGATCATATAATGCTGGAAGAAATTTTTCCAGCTCACTTCGAGCAACTTTCGAGTTCTTCTTCTCTCTTTTGAGCTAGAAAAAGTACGGAAAGACGTCCTAGCACATTGCAAGTTACTACAATCGAGTACGGAAACAGACCTTATAAAACAGACCAAAAAAAGACATTTTTAACATTTATATAATAATACATTTAACAGTTCTGTATTTGATTTTATTATTGTTTTTTCTTTTAATTAAGGTATAATATATGCGTAAATTTTTCAAAAAAATTGTTTGTGTTTGCTTATTGTGTTCTTTATACTTTCTAGAATAAACATACATGTTTTTAAATCTTTATTAAGAAAAAAAGAGAAGTTATAACGGTTTTCGTTAGCCTTGTCTAAACTCTCTACAGCTCGTCGAAACTAGTTTCTTTAAAACAGTTCGATAGATAAATCGAAATATAGTGCTTCAATTTCAATGAATCTTATTGCATTTTGTTCGTAATTTTGTGCTTTAAGCATCCCCCCCTAAATTCAAGTACCTATTTTTTTTTTGTTTTTAAACAAAAAGTGCGCGAAAATCTATCTTTTTTTAATTTTTATTTCAACTTCCACCATAATTAAAGAAAACCCCGGGGTCGTGAGTAGGGGGATGCTGAATTAATGATCTATTCTTTAAAAAGACATTTTAGTTGTTTGTTTCAGATACATGGGAAAGGCCATATCCATCAAACCGTTTTGGATGACTTTTTGCAATGTCATTTTTAGCGCCCTCTATAAAAAAGCCTAAAGATTGTGTAAAAAAAATTTTATGAAGTATTTCTTATTATTATATATAATGTAAATAAATTTAAAAAAAAAATAACTTCTTGTATCTAAAAAAATTTTGAAAAGCTGTTTTTTTCTTGTTACACATAAATTATACCTTAATAAAACTTTGCTAGTCATTAATATCATTTAAGTTTTTTTTTTGTTTATTAACAATTACTTACTTCTAAAAGTTTTCAATACCGAACTAATCCCGGTATACCGGGATTGATGTTTTCAATCCTGATAATCCGGGGATCGAGAAAAGCTTCCGGGATTGGACTCCCTAAATGATATCGATGTCATCAGCACACGAAAGCAGCATAACACTCTTGTAGAATATTGTGTCACTACGTCTCAGATCAGCAGCTCGGGTGATCTTCTCCATCATTAGGTTGAAAAAGTTGCGCGATAAGGAATCACCTTGTCTGCTTGGTATCAAATGGTGGGGAGAAGTCCTTCTAGATTTTAACTGCGTATAAGTCGTATTAGTTTTGCAGGAATACCAAACTCAGACATGGTGGAGTACAGGTGCTTCCTTATTGGGCCGTCGAAGACGGCTTTGTAGTCGACAAAAAGATGGTGGGTGTCGATTTGTTTTTCTTGAGTCTACTCCAAGAAAAGTCTGAAAGTTGAGTCTGAAGCCACACTGATAAGGTCCAATCAGTTTGTTTACAATCTTTCACATAAAACGCTAGATAGGACCTTATGTACGATATTAAAAAGGCTTATCCCATGGTAATTGGCACAGATAGAGGGATCGCCTTTCTTGTGGATTGGGCAGAGCACACTGAGATTCCAATCGTTGGGAATGCATTCTTCCGACCATATTCTTCATAGAAGCTCGCAAATGCATTAAAAAAGAGTTTCGCCTCCGTTCTTAAACAGCTCAGCAGGTGAGCCATCAGCTCCCGCGGCTTTGTTATTTTGAAGCCGAGCTATAGCTGTCGGAATTTTATCATAGTCCGGCAGCGGAACCTCAACGCTCTCCGGAATATCATCTTTACTGTTGTCAGCGTCGCTATTTAGAAGCTTAGAGAAGTGTTCCCTCCATAACCTCAGTGTACACGGTCGAAATTTTGGGTTTAAATTTTAAACCTTTTTGGGTTTGGATAAATATAGAAACCCTCATGGTTTTAAACTAAAATTTAATTTAAATCCAAATTTTTGACCGTGTAAAGTACACACACAAAAAATTTCGTTGGTAAATTCAAACGATATTTGCGGTCACCTTACCGTCAATACAATTGTTGTTGCACACACGGTCGAAAATTTGGGATTAAATTTTAAACCCTTTAGAGTTTCTATATATATCCAAACCCAAAAAGGTTTTAAATTTAAACCCAAATTTTCGAACGTGTACTCTGGATATCTGTCACAAGATTCCCGTTTTCATCCTTGCAGGAAGATGCCCTGGTTTTAAAACTATCGGCCAGGCGTCTTATTTTTTCGAAAAATTTCATTAGATGAGTTTATTTCGAAGAATTTTATCAACTCCGCTTAGCCTAGACCGAAGCACCGATGTCGCACTGTGCACATACACACACATATGGTCTTTTTTAGTGTGTTCAGTTGTTGTTGCTTTCTCGCAAGCTGCTGTGTTGATCATAAATTTTAAGGTAAGTTTACTTTGAAATTTATTTTAATAGTGTTCCCATTGTCGTCCCATGCTGAAATTTTGAGAAAACTTAGATAAACTTTTATTAATTAATATATATTTTTTCCAAAGCTTTTAAAATTGACTTTCATCAAAATATTTTTTTTTTTAGTTTTATGCAAAAAAAAAAAGTAAACATTTGAGATATTTTAAAGTTTTATTATGCAAAATAAGCCTTTTGAAAATATCTTTAATATGAAACTAAAATCGTTGCTCTATCTCAAACTTAAAAGAAGTTATGATCAAATGAAAAACAGTCGTCAAGAAAAAAAAAACGAATTTTTTCAATGTTTGATTTTCAAAATTTGAATCAAAAATTACAAATTGATTTTCATAAAATAAAAATTAAAAATTGTAGCCAACACGTGTACATAAAGTTTAAACCAAATCGGAGAGGGTCAGGTTGAGAGTGTTGTTGAAAAGCAATGTTTTCACCCTATATCGGCTTTGCTTAAGAAATTATTTTGAGAAAAAAAAATTAAATCAATTTTCAAGTTTTGAAAAAAAAATGTTTCAATAATACTTTTAGTAAAAAATAATCCATAGCGCAATCTTTTTTTCAATAACTGTAATAACTATTGATTGTTATAAGTCCATTTTGAGGACGTTTGACCAAAAAAATCTTTTTAAAATCATTCAAAACTCTTAAACAAAGCCAAGAAAAAGTTCAAACATTGTGCTTCGTTTTAGCTTAACTTTGTCTAAACTTTGGAGAATATAAAAATTCATAATAGTTGTTTACTTTCTTTATCTCTTTTTCTGTTTAAAATTTAAACATTTTTCTTAAAAATAACATGTTCTATGAAAAAACAAATTGTTATGAAAATTCTCTGAATACTTTTAATACAGTTTACTTTCCATATTTAAAACAAAAGAATATACTTTAATTAATTGTATAGCACTACAGTGCTAAGATAATAGATGGTCATTTTTCTTTTATTTTACATAGTAAACATTTCATCACTGGGACATGCAGTCGTGTCCTTATAATGTTTTCACTCCTTTGTATCGATCGACCTGCCGCACTCTGGTAATATGTCTAACTACAATCACATAAACATATAATGTATGTTCATTTTTACTTGTAGAAGTTATATATATGTTCCAACTTTGTATATCCATTCATCCCGCAATATTATTTTTTAAATCTCATGCAATGTTTTACTATTTTTTATTTTTGTACTTTGTATCCTTTTTTTATAAACTCATTTGGCACATATGTATGCATAGAACTCGAGGGTATTAAGGATATGAATGAAGTACACTGATGCCCAACATGTTGTAGCTGTAGTTGTTGTTGTTGTTTTTATTGTCATTGTTGGTATTTGCTCGCTGCTGTAACAGCGCATCCTGTGCAAAAATTGGTACTGTTGTGCTTTTTCCCCTTTTTTTTAAATTTTAATGATTATTTTGCGCTGGCACAGTTTCAGTTCGGTTCCCTATAACGTACTTCTTCATCGTCATCATCTTTCTCCACTACCCTATCAGCAATAATTTCAGTATATTTCTCCAAAGCTTTTGCTCTACAGTTCACTGAAGCTGCAAATGTTGGTGTTGCTGATTTTAAAGGGGAAAAAAACACAAAAAAAGAGCGAGCATTAAAATTCACCCCATTGAATTGCTATCTTGTTGGTGTGCCGTTTCCAATCTCCTCTCAAGCCACTTCGCCAAACTTTGGGTGTGAACTTTGGTGGGGTGCTGGTGGGGTGTTGCGAACTCTCCCTCCATCCCTTCCGCCAGCATATTGTATGTTATTGTTGCTCATCAATATAGATTGCGATGCAATTAATTGGAAACGAATGCGATTTTCTTTCAATTTCTTGGAATAACTATTTATTTACGGTCAATTTTCTTCTGCCTAGCTGCTTATTTAGCAGTTGTGGAAGAAGTGCAAAATTTTATATAATTCCATTAGATCATTCTACTGAAATTTAACTGAATTTCCATTATTGCTCTTATTCACTTATTTTATCAAATTACTGCGTTTTTATTCCCTGCTGTTGCAATTTTTAAGTCTTTTAACAAAGGGTGTTTCCTTGCCTTACGCATTCAGTATGCACGCACTCAATTGCATATGTAAATTGCTTTGACTGTGTGGGTTCGATTACATGTATGTGTTGTCTCTTTGATGTCCTCCTACCAGTCTTTCGGTCTTTAAACATTTTTTATGAACCACGTGTTTATGCAAATTAAAGAAAAGGTCAAGTTGCTATTTTAAAGACCTTTCGTTATTGCTTGAATGATAATGAATTTTAAATAATATGAATTTTTTGCATTTTTATCACGCCACTTTGGCACCAACGATATTTGAAATTTTAAGAAAGTTGTAATTATGTATGTGCATAAAATAAATTTAATCCAACCTTATTTGGCTGGGTAGTTTGAAGAGCCAGGCATTTATATATGTATGAACATTTCCAGGGTCGCAGATGCGACATTTGTAAACATTAAGAAAAATAAAATCTATTGGAACGATATAAAGTTTATTTTGGCTGTTGAGAAGCACGTGGCAAATACTTTATTTTCTTTAAATTTAAGGCAAGATATCGTATTACACATTATAAAGTTATGCGAACGCACAATGGGATAAATTATGGCAAAAGAGAACATTAATTAACAAAATAAATTGTAAGGTGCATAGTGATGTTTGGTATTCTATGAAAGAAGATAAAATTTTGCATCACTACGTGAAAAATTGTTGAAAAATATGGTACCGTTCACCCGAAATGCACTTTGAAAAACGTAATTTTTCACATTGAGTACGCGCAGTGACAAATGTGGTTATCTGCTGTTCTAAAAGTTTTTATTTTTTGCATTATTTTTTTAAAATTACATAAAACTATAATAGAAACTTCATATTCAGGTATTTAAGCAACACAAATTCAGTTGTTTTTTTTGGAAATAGTGTTTCTACATATTTTAATCTTTTTATTTTAATTTACCTTAAACAAATGAATATTTTTACTATGTTAATGTAAATATAGTTATGAGTTGAGAAGAGTTGAGGAAAATTGTTTTGATTATCGTAAACTTTACAGTCCGAAAAAAGTAACTGGAAAAAATGTTTAACATTTAGTTTTTCAGTTTTGTTATTGTAAGACATAACTGGTCTGTCCAGCAGTTTGAAGAAAACATATAAAATCAACAACTTTGTTTATGTTTATTAACCCTTTCCGTGAAAAAAATACTTTATGTCTAAAAATCTGAAAATTTTTACACAAGCTTATTTGAGGTCTCTGATACATATGGTTTTAATAATAATTTTTTTTTAGACTTTTAGCTCCATCATCATTTTCCTCATCATCTGATGATAAAGGCCAACCACGAATTGTACGTCCTGGAAATTTTCGCCCAAACTTTCGAGTGACACTTCACATATCAACTAAACGTACACACTTAATTTATGTGCCACTTCAACGTTGCCTTGTATTGGCTAACTAGATCCACAATATCGTGGTTTTCCTTCTACAAGAAGTTTTTGCCATGTATTTTGTTTGGTTTTGCTGCTTCCATGTTAAATTTCATAAAAATATAAAAATTTATTTCAATTAACTTCAAGAAATGTGACAATCACCTTTGATTCGTATTGTACTGTAGGCCTCACAGAATGTTTGTAAAAATTCATAATTTTATGTTGGTGAAAAATAAATAAATTTACCGTCATGTGAAATTTTAAAAGTGTGTTAGCCAAAAGAGTGTTAAACAAATGTTGGTGAAACCGGGAATTATTATGAAATTGCTCAAAACAAATACTTCCCCGCTTTACACAGAGGTTGACTTTGTAATTCTTACACATTACAAATGTACTTTTGTTGCAGCCCTCCATCTTGCAACGCCTGCTCTTTTAGAATCTAAGAAACTTGGTAAGTGCATTCTCTAATCCTGTAGAACTTCTGGTGGTGGCGGTTTTTGATACACCTTCTTTTTAAAGCATTGTAGAGTTTGATCTTCGTTGTCTGAGTCATATACATGCTCCATACACCGTAGAGCATGCCATCTCCAGTACAAACTTCGCTGGGTCTTCCTCGTTTGCGTTTATTTGGATTTGCAGCTTCGTCTTGCTGAACAGCAAGCAGAGATCGAGCAACACCAATGCGGAAATTTATCGAATAAATTCATTTTGTTTTGCGATTCCTTTAGCGATGCAGTATTTCTGTACTCCATCAATGCTGATGTTAAGGTCAAATGAACAAAATGCATGATATCTCGCAATATCTACTTTGCGGTGCAAATATTTATTCTGTAATAATGTCTAACTTAGTCTAATTCGAAAAACTTGATGCTAGTTGATGAGACCATAGTCAGCTTTATCCTTATTCCAACGTTTAGCTTGGTCTTTAACGCCAACCCCAACAAAATTGGAAGCAAGGTTTATGACTTTATTGCCATACCAGCGAGTTACTACAACATTTATATCGCCGCTGAGACATTCGGCAGATGATCCTCTACCTTGCTTTTTGATTTCTTTTTCGTCTGGCAATCGGGATTTGGCGAATCGGTTAACTCGTATTGTTCCAGCCGCTTATATTTTTCTCTTCTTTAGCACTTCAAAAAGCTAGTAAGATGGAAAGTAGTAATCAATAAACATTTTGAGACCAATTTCAGTTTCAGGCATACGTTGGCTCCGCAATAAATTTGCCTTTGTTTGGAATGATTTGCTCATACATAGGTTTTCCTCCAATGGTAACTCCAAAAGACGACTGTGAACTAGATCAATATCCGCTCTTACTTTGAACAGACGATCTTTTCATCCTTTTTTTGGAGCGTTTTCATCAACAAGGTGCAAATTGTTACGAATAGCGAAGAAGCGTTTAAGTGTCATGTTTTCAGTGAAAAATGTTATTCCAATTGCTGAATTTTAAAACATTTTTACTCAAGGATATTTTAATACACCCATCATTATGTGGTGTGCAAAAAAGACGTACTTCCACTGTAGAGCATGGTTTGAAGGAAAGATTTCCCTTGTTTTGGGCACATAAATTCGTGTCATTTGCAGCGTCAGTTTGAAAATCATTAAATCAGTATCTTTGAAAATATGAATTCGGAGTACCACTTTCGAAATCTTCAGTCATTATAACTGGTTGAAATGTAGTTTTTTTTTTCGAAAATGTTTAGTAAATGTTCCGTAAATTTTTTTGTTTTGGTAGAAATGGAAAGCATTGGCTAAGGATAATGATAAAATGGTTGAAGCAAGGGGAGAAAAATATATTAAATTTGTTTTTTAATCACTTAATTACATAACTACTTTATATCCCAATTGAACTGCAATGGACATTTGAGAAACGTAACGCCAGAAACGTCACGCCAGATCAAAAAGCTTAATAAAAAAATAAATAAAATGTAAAAATTTTTTTTAAAAAATAAGCTTTTATTTAAAAAAGACGTAAACTAAAAAGAAAAAAAATAAATTTAAGTGACATTTGTCATATGTGTATATAGCAGGTATATTCTAGGTGCAGAAGAACCCCTCTCTTGGTTACTAATCATCATAGTATAAGCGTACGTTAATTGGTAAGCTCTAAGGACTTATATAAATTTAGAATTTTTCAAATACATTTATATATTTAAAACTTAAGGCACTGATATTGTGAAGTAAAACTGTATACATCGGTGCCTCAAGCTTTTATATATAAATGTATTTGAAAAATTCTAAATTTATGTAAGTCCTGAGATCTTACCAATTTACGTAAGCTTATGATGATGAGTAACCAAGAGAGGGGTTCTTCTGCACCTAGAATATACCTATTATATACACATATGACAAGTGTCACTTAAATTTATTTTTTCTTTTTAGTTCACGTCTTTTTAAAATAAAAGCTTATTTTTTAAAAAATTTTTTTACATTTTATTTATTTTTTACTTTTTAGTCTTAAAGGTTTATTATTAACATCTTTTATTTTAAAAACTTAAGGAGATATAGCATTTTTATTGATTTGTGGGGGGTAAAAGGAGGAGTGGCAAAAAATATTCCTCAATTATCCTCTACTCGAAGGAAATTTGCTGCCAAAATTTCTGCTGAATCGGCCCAGTAGTTTTAGAGACATAGCATTTTTATTGATTTGTGGGCGGTAAAAGGGGGTGTGGCAACAAATTTTATCATAATATTGCATTGTCACCGGACTTACATATGTAAGCTCAATTTCAGCTTAATCGGATACCAATAAGTTGTAGAAAAATGGCTGTGAGCTGACATTGCTATTCAGAGCTGCCAGTTGTTTGATACTCCTACTCGCCATTTGTCGTTAACTAAACCCCAAAAAACCGCCAAAAAATATTTTCTTAAAATATTTTAAAAAAATAAATAAAACCATAATATTTACAAACGTTATAAATTAAATAACGTAACTAAGCCTTTATTTGATGTATTTAAATATATTATACTCTTAGTAATATGTGAACATACAAAATCGTATAAAAACTAAACCAAGATCCACGACTAGAATGTATTTCATAAAATTAAAAAAAACGATAAAAAAACAATAGAGTAATGGGTGAAAACCACGTATACAGCTCAATTCTGAATATTTTTTGCCGGGGAATCGGAAAAGGGAGTTTTTATTTTTAAGAAAGCAGATAAAGACATCACTTTTTTACACTCATGAATATTTATGGTTGATAAACAAATTTGTATTAAAAATTTCCAAAATATTCTTGAACTTTATCTTAAATATGAAATCTTCTTTTTCCGATTCCACGAGAAAATTATTCAGAATCGTGCTGATTGAGAATCCAAAAAATATTTCTGGTTTGTAACAAATTGTAAGCATATCATTATATACTTCCAATTCTTCATTGATTTCAAGTTCATAATCTTCTAGTTTTGGGTACATAATTTTAGAGTTAAAACGTTTAAACATCTCATTTGCAGGCTCAAAACTTTCAGAGCATATATAAAATTTTTCAAATAAAAGCACAGCATGCATTTTCCCAGTCTCTTCTATATCTTCTTGTTCCTTCCTTCCTTCTTTCCTTCCTTCCTTCCTTCCTTCCTTCCTTCCTTATTTTTTGGCATTTTTGCGCGCAAACTGAACAAGTTTAAGCACTGTTGCTCGTCGAATTAAATGTTAGAGATGGGAAACATTTTTGCTATTTAAAAAGTGTTGTATAACGCAAAAAAGCATTTGATCTTCTTTTTAGGAAATCTCGCCAAAATATCGACAAAAAAAAATGTTGGAACCGCCACTTTTTCGTCAACTCGTTGAAACAAAAAACTTCTCGCCAAAGTGATCGCTCAAACCGCCAGCTTGGCGAGATATCGCCATATCTGGCATCTCTGTTGCTATTATACATTAACCCTAGATAACCAATTATATTTCTAATACGTTGTAACCAATGTTAGTCAATTCGACTAACACGCTCCAAAACTCGTTTAAGAGGAGCTATTGGTACATAAAATACATTAAAAGCTGTTAAAAATGGAAAAACTATGTATATTCTGCTAGAAATCAAATAACATTAATATTGGTCTTTGTTTTTTTTTTTTAATTTTTAACATATTTTTATAAGCTACTTATTTCATCAGTTCGAGATACATCACATAAAACTATTGAATAGTAAATAATCATAAAAAAACTTTAAAGGCTCTTCTATCATTATACGAATAAAGCATTATTTATTATTATTAAAATAAAAAAGTTTAAATCAATTGTTTAACACAAGAGACACAATTCGCTGCACCACTATAAAAAACTTGTAACCAAAACACTATATTCCTACAACAAAGGAATTAACTTGGACTGAACCGAAGTTAAAATACCCCCACATCCGTATTTTAGTATATACGAAGTTGTCAATGGTCGCATTCAGCGCAGACAACAGTTGGCAGCTGTTGTGTAAAAATTCGCTGAATGGTACAAATTTGGTAGCGCTAACTAAAACTGATAAAGTAGCGAACGCCTTTTAATCGAGCGTACAAATTAAGCATGAACACAATATGAACACAACTGTTAGCTTAACTGTCAAATGCTGTACTGACGCTGTCAAATTAACAAACGCAGAAAGAACGCAGCAAATTCAAGTGCGAAACCTTTGCAATTGAATTAAATTTACATAAAAATTAAATTGAATCTTACTTCTGACGTGTAGAGTAGCAACACATTCAGATAAAAACATCGTGAACTTAGGTAGCGCTACCATTACAGTTCACAACAGTTGTCTGCGCTGAATGCGGCCAATGTTGTATTATTTTGATGACACCACTTTAATAAGGCGTGGTTTTTATCCATATATATAAAATTCAGAGTTCATCCTAATTATCAAAGCTTGTGTAAAATATCAAGTTTAAAGCTAATGTGCAAAATTCCAAGTTCATATATTTATATATGTGGCATTTTAAGAGATACTGTTTTGATAAAGTCACTTCTTATGGGAGGCTCATCCGATTTTGCTCATTCCCGAATTTTATCTTCGTTTTTTTAATTATGAGCATATATTTTTTATTTCATTACGATAGCTTAAAAATTGTTTCTGTAATCGTGTCGACAGACAGATAGATGGACAGACGGACAGAAAGCCACTATGTTTTTAACGTTGACCCATGCCGCGAAGGCTTTATTCAATGGTGCTCCAATGCTTGGGGCAAATATGAAGCGTCGGCCAACGCCCCTTCGGAATTCGAGAAAGACCACTTTTGAAAGGTTCCCCTAATAATATACAACAGCGCCTTTGTCATCAGATTGACGCAATTCATGACCGTAACACTTTCAGCTACTTGAATTTATACTTGACTTGGTTATTTTAATAACCTTGGGCTATCTCAGTAATCAATACCGATAATTAACCCATTACTTTTGAACCGCAATAATCATCTACATCATATCAGAGGTCATCACTCTCTGACATGAAAGATTAATGCAGAAACATCATAGGCCCGTTGTCTCTAGATCATCAGGTTCCTCAATCTGAGTGGACACAACTCAGACTATTTAGGTTTCCCCGTCGCCTGTACTCAAATTCCAAAGGTAACAGTACATTGATCCGGTAGTTGCTTACCTTCCTAACATTTACTGTTTGAAATTAGCGAGATTCAATCTACCATCATTCTCTTAGTAATTTAAGGGAATCACCAACCCGAGTTCAACTTAAGTGTAACTCACACCGGCCTTTCTGGCCTAACCACAGCCAGAGCGCGTTAAACCCCACGTGGGCCAAACCCAAACGACAGTCAATACCTGGGATCAAGGCTCCACCTGACAAGGCTCTTCAACATCCTGTCTTACAGACCAAAAGTTCTTAGAACATTTATATTTGACTGTGACACCTTCAGCCACTCGAATTGTACATGACTAGGTTAAAAAATAACCATAGGTTTCTCAGTAAAACCGGGTAAACCTCAATCCTACTTATGCAACGTCGTTATCCTAATTAAGACTTAATTAAAAGCCTTTTTCAGAAAAACTAAGAAGCATGAGCCGTTGTATACCAATTGGCTTATACAACGGTCCGAAGGTTAAATGTTTCCTACATAAAAACCTTTATTCTATGATAGGTCTGCAGAACAACGATAGATCAGGTCTCCTCATCATTGATGGATGACTGTCCCCGCTCTTCAAGTTATGTTGGATTGATCGTCCATCGAAAGCATATTACAATAACGGTGTTATGATAACTTAATATCAAAACAATGCTTTCTCCAAGAATTTGGCAGCAACAACTAAGGCTCAAGGTAAACCTTTTTCTTTTACAGTTATCAGACGAACATTTAAGAGCCGTGCCTCAAAAATGAACTCACCCTGAGATCAGTTCATGGGCCGTGCCCCATGAACTGCCCATCCAATAACAAACCCTCACCCTTTTTTCCTGGCTTGGGACAGGCAGATTCCCCGAAGGTCCTCTGGCGGGTTTGGATAGACGGACAGACAGACATGGCTTAATCGGGCTTAAAATATATACCTACCACGTCTCCTTATTAGCGTTACGAACGGAGTGACAAAGTTAATATACGCCTTACGCAATACGCGTGGGGGTACAAAAAGTTAAGTTAAAGCCAATTTTAGTCGCTTCGACGTTCACTACATTTATAAAAAGATTCACCCCATCCAATTAAAAAGCCACATACATCCGAACGCAACGAGGGCAGCTTAACAACTAATGTGGATACTACGATATGGATAGAAAACACGATCAGATGAGTGAAAAAAAGGTTGAAGGCAAAAAAGTGAGCAGTGTTAGTCGAAACGACTAACATTGGTTATGCAGGATTAAAAAAGCAGTACTCAGAGTACAATCATAATATAATTGGATCGATTGAAAACTATTATAAGTTGTTCGGGTCACGCATGCTCGGATATTAGTATGTACTCATTTATAACCGAAATTACGGTAATAGGCCGAATGAGTATCAGTATCTTATATGTATATTTCATTGAGTATGGATAGGGTCGAGAACAGAAAGATACTCAAATATGATTTGATTATCCTAATTCTGTCGGATACTCATTGCAATTCTCTGGTATACATTGCTCTTCGAACACCACATGCCAGACGTTTCCTTTTGAAACATTAATACATGACGATCAAAATCTTCTGATATGTAGCAATTTTATTGATTTATAGTATTCCCTGGAGAACGTTGTCTTGCCACACACCACCTTATTGCCTAAAGTATTTTCATACTATTCAGAAAAAAAAAATTTATGTATTCACCATTTTTAGATTAGTTGCCAAATGTAATCATATGAACTAAATTACAAAATTATAGTCTAATACGACCCAAACCGTCTGAAATAAAGCATATTTATTGATTTGTGACCGGTAAAAGGGGGTGTGGCTACTTTTTCTTCCTTTATCTTATTTGTAAACTTTTATCGTATAAACAACCTCGTACTCGAAAAAAATTGACTGCCAAAATTTTATCTTAATTTATTTTATACATGGCTTGCTGTGTTTCATTCCACACTTATCCTTTGAAAACGGGTCGTTAATATAGTGTGACCTCGCCTATTTTCAGTACAGTTGCAGACAGTACCTATACAAACTAAAATACCAAATTTAAGTCTTACACGACTAAAACCGTTTGAAATATAGCATGTTTTGCAGAAAGTAGGATTGAAAAGTAGGCGTGGCAAATCTTACATCACGATTCAGTTAAAATAACAAATCGTTTGGTGAGTGAAAATTCGTTAAACTAGCCACCTAAAACAGGAAGTCGTTTTTAAATTTGGCACTTATCCTCCAAATGACGTATTTGATGATTGCCTAAATTTTTGTTTTTTTGGCATTACTGGTTCTCTGGATATGGCGAAAAATGTGATCCATTTGTATGGGAGGTGCCACTTCCACTTGTTCAATCACGCCTACTTTTGACACATATCCTTTAAATGATGCACTTCTTCATTTGTATGGGAGGTTGCACGCCCACTTGTCCATATATTTCAAAACCCTTTTTTGTACTTTTCTGTGCCTAAAGCACTAAAAAGTCATCAAAAAAATTTATTTCCTCTAGTATGTACCAATCATTCCATTGCAGTGCAGTACAGATTTAAAACATTTCATAACAGACTTGTTCACGGAGAATACAGCATTTTTCTTTTTTGTATTATTTCTAAATTTGTATAAATATGTTATATATTTTTAAAAATGTTCTATATGGTCCAGAACGTTTTTTTTTAAATAAATTTTATAAAAAACATTAACATTAAAGAAAAAAATTTTTTTAAAAAAAAAAAATTTGTAATTTAACGTGTGTTAAGAGTACTTGGCCCAAAAATCAAGAAATTTTAACAAGCCGTTACTTAGCAAAATTAATTGTGCGAAAACAGTGGCCTTAAACTAAATTCTTTGTCATTGAAAAAAACACAGAAAAAAATTACAATGTATTTTTTTGCATATAAATTTCAATAATATGCATAATAGATGTAAAAATTACAACTTCCTGTTTTAGGTGGCTAGTTTCACGAATTTTCACTCTGGTCCTTTATCATCTAAATTGGTTCAGTGGTTCTCGTGTGATTGTGGATCCGTGCAGTGCCACAAACGCTTTTATATAACAGTATAGATGGGAATTATCTTTGTTGCATACACTCTAGCAAAAATTCACGAGAATTAACTACAATAATTGCTGGCAACTGATTGCCTACATTTATTGTCGTTAAATCCCATAGAGCAAAATTTTAAATATTTATCGTTAAAAATGCGTGAATCCTCTCACCTACAATTATTTCTTTTGCTCTCTTGTAAAAACTCTCTTCTAAAATTATTTCTTTCAATCTTGTCTGCGCTTATAAAAAAAAGCCAGAAATGCGTGAAGTCTCTCAAGTAAGTTTTGAACATGGAAACAACAACAACTCTGTATAGAGTCAATAACTCAGCGAGTTCAGAGAACACGCTGAAATAGTGTGAAAAGTAGGGAAAATATACATATTTTAAGACTCTCTGAGCGAAAACACGCTGAAATAGCGTGAAAAGTAGAAAATATACATATTTTAGAATTCTCTGAGCAAAAACACGCTAGAATAACGTGAAAAATAGAGAATATATATATTTTAGGGCTCTCTGAGCGAAAACACGCTAAAATAGCGTGAAAAGTAGAGAGATATACATATTTTAAGACTCTCTGAGCGAAAACACGCTCAAATAGCGTGAATAGTAGAGTATATATACTACGGCGGGTCAATTTGTATGGACGAATTTTTTGGAGGTCTGGCTCAGCGAAATTCGTAAAATACATGTAATTTCAAGACTTTTTCTCCACTACAGCATATACAAATTCTGAAAAAAAGCTGTGCGGACTTTCGTAAATAGATTTTGTTCTCAATTATAAAATATGAATGTATGAATGTATGTGTATGAATCTATTTACGAAAGTCCGCACAGCTTTTTTTCAGAATTTGTATATGCTGTAGTGGAGAAAAAGTCTTGAAATTACATGTATTTTACGAATTTCGCTGAGCCAGAATTTGACCCGCCCTAATATATACATATTTTGGAAAAAGACGCTGATTTTCAGACAAAATAGAAAAAACTCACTGCATAGCGTGGTTTTTTACAAAATCGCCAATGAATGTCGTGAAATTTTACAGCATTTATTGTAGAGATTTTTCAATCAGTTTTTAGAGTGAAGAACGCCATATATGGTGATTATTTTTAAGGTTGAAAAAGCTAGGAGTGTTAGAAGGTCATACAAATTTTTCCAGAGAAAGGACTTACTTTCCTGAAAATAGTTTTGTTTGCTAATCTTACTATGACTCCATTTCTAATACAAATCCAACGAAGAAAATTGTTTTTCAAGCTGGATCATAATGCTTGGATTAGAGGGTTAAAAAAAGTTAAAAGAGGGTTCATAAAGTGTTAAGATCTCTTTTTTTAATGCTTTATCGTTTGACAAAATCGGACTTAAGTTAGATTTTTGGCGAGAAATTTAATATTCTCTTCTTCTTCCTGTTTTCAGAGAGTGCAAACTTGGCCAACCAGCAGTTAGCACAAAAGGGTCTTTCTCAATGTTCGGTTAAGGCTTAGCTGCCAGTTAAGTGCTGATTAAGTTAACGACAAGTTGTGGTTTCGGTTAGCTGCTAATCGAAGGAACATCTTACAAGATTACAAAAACCGACGGTTGCTTAACCAGCACTTGGTAAAATCAAAATTATTTTTTTAGCTATCATATGGTTAGCTAACTCCTGGTTAAGAGCTTGACTAACCGGTCATTGAGAAAGGCCCTTAGATTGGAAATAAAATACAAATGTACCCTCAGATTTTCAAAATGTTTATCTCTCTGGCAATAAAACACAAAAAAAAAATTCCGCCAACCGTAATGTTGAGCAAAAAAATTTGTAAGCCAAAATTTTTTCCACATTTTTTGCCATCCAAAATCGACTAAACAAATTGTCGAATTTTTTTCCCAAACAAAGTGGGACGGTCTAATGCACCAATGCTATATTTGCAATGTTGAATAGTGTCGATTATGTCCTAATGGCCGCACAGGGTTAAAATCAAATAGAATAGAAACTATTACCGAATAAAACAATTTTATCCAACTAAATCGGTCAGATACCCCAATGTGCGCTTCTAAACGTATTTTATCAGAAATCAGACCAACTAATGGCGTTTTCATTTCTCGAAAAATGTTACATTTTTTCTGCCCTCTTTCTGCCATCTTTGAGAATTCTGAATTTTTTCTGCTTTTGAGGTCAAAATTTTCGAGAAAAGAACACGATTCAATTTTAGAGGTCACTATTTTTTTTCTCAAGAGAGCAGAATTTCTAATCATCAATAATGATCATCATTTTACCCATTATATAAAAAAATCAATCAACACAAGGTTTTCTGTCAAGCTTAAAACCATTGGCATAAAAACCATTGGTTATAAAAGATAGTCAATACTTTGGTCCATCAAAAGGGTCGCCAGAAAAGTTGACCTTCATTAATATGTGTTTTTGTAACATTTTATGTTTTAAATATATTAAACAGAATAAAAAAAATTCAAATTTATATATGTTTAAAAAAGTTTTTTGTATTCCAACTTCAATTCATCCTAGTTCAACTCTATAAGGGTGGTTGCACTTTTACCAGAATGACAAGAAAATATGTTCAGCAATTTCAGAACATGTACTTATTTACTTTCAAACAATCAAACGATATGGCAGAAATATGCTGCTGGACCCAAGCCAAGGACTTCTGTTTGGATTGTCCTCGAAAGTTGTACGAATTGTTGTTCAAAAATGTGCTTACAAATTTATGCCAACTGAAATATTCTATATTAAAAATTGTTTTGGGCAAAAGCTTTTTGAATGTTCATGGACAGAAAAGTATTTACGGAATTGTTTTTTTCTGTTGTTGTTTTTAAAGTTCCAAAACATTGTATGTTTTTGACACCCTCGCTTATTTGCAAACTAAGCACAATTTTCCACACTCGAAATGCGGATATTTAAAATAAAACATGAATACACAAATTGTACAAATAAAAAAAAAACACAAACCAAATGGCTCATACTACGTGTCAAATTTTAATAAAAGAATAAAGATAATAGCAAAAAAAAAAGTGCATTCAACATTAAAAGTCGTAAATTTAATTAAAGCGCAATAAAATCAAGCACGAAAAAATGCGCCAAAGCCAATAGCAGAAATACAGCAAGATCAACAACAAACAGGACAAGTTACGAAAACAACAAGTTAAAATTTAAACACACGATAAACTCATCCGAGTTTTGACCTAAATTCGAAAACAATAGAGAAAAATTGTCCATATTGATAAATGAAGTTAAAAAAAAGGAGTGAAAAAAAGAAAAACCAATTCACAGCAGACAAACAGATCAACCGACTTTAGTTTAACAACTCCCTGCAATATGGCTGCTTGACTCGTACTGATGCTTTACTCTTTCACCATCTGGATGTGTTGGCGCTGCTGCCAAACCACGTCCACAACAGATACTTTAAAAAATTCAGGAAACCAAAAGAAGTAACAGTGGATACGGGTGCCAATCTGACCTGAGGCTATTAAATATTTGGTCTGCTAAGTTCTTGTTGTTGTTTTTGCTGTTGTTGTTGTTGTTGTTGCTGTTGTTGTTGTTGTTGTTGTTGTTTCTGTTGAGTGTTATGGTTGTGATATAATGAAAGGCGCGGTAGTTGCCAAATTTTGCAGGTCAAATTAATGTTGCATCTGTAGTCAACAACACAGCAGCGTTGATATGGTAAAAAAGGATAATTTTAACAACGCAAAAAGCAAACTTTAACAAAAATCAAAGCAACAACATTTGCCAGTACAGGAGGAAAATAGCACCAATGTGGTCTCTTTATTGCAGTGCTGTTGTTTATTTCCATGTCGTCACTGTACTGTATTCTATCCCAGTTGGAAAAAATCCCTGCTGTATGTCTGATGGAATTTGCATTGCTGCCACGGCAGTTAATTTGACAGACATGACATCCTAGGACATGCCTATAGAAAAAGATATAAGCGGGTACTGGGGCGATCATGTCTGCTGAATTCACAACTAATTTTTCCGGCAGTTGAAAAATTACCATTATCCGGAGACTTGAACATCGGCCGCGTGAGTGAAAGTGCATCTGCTTATCCATTCGACCGTCGCAGCTGTTAACTAATCGTCGCTTAATTTGCTTCATGAAGAATAAACGTCTGAGCACAGAATAAGAAAATTAACGCGTTCGCTTTTTAATTATAAGCAAATAATGTAAAAAACAGAACTAAACCACTAAAAAAGAACAGAAAAAACTAAAAAACCAAAATAAACTAACAGCCATTTAGAAAAAAAAATATATCTCTGATGGGACTTAAACTCACAACTCAAGATTCCAAAAAACATGAATAAAAACTAAAGGCCCAGCAAACTGAGCCATTCGCACTGTTGTGATTTTGTTGAAATAATATACATAACAACATTGTTGCTATCAAAAGTGCTTCGACGAAAACACAAAGTGTCGGCGAATTACAACAATCATGAAAATATTGAATTTGTTGTCCCTTAAAATTAACCAGAACTTCGCATAAGCTAATGCACCCTCACTAAGAAGTAAAGAGGAAGTTTTTCAAATTTGAAACAATAGACTTCTTTACTTAGCATAAAACTTATAACTTGCCACATTCCTTCCATCGCGATGCATCGGCAGGCCTGCTTTGTTTTTTATCTGGGATGTCTGTTGTTAAATTTGAGTGAGTTTAATGATTTGAACATGGGTGCTCCAACTACTTTTTAGATATTGTAGCATACTTTTTGGTGAATTTTTATAAATAATTAACAGATTTACTAATTTGTATATCGAAAACGCAAACCAACGACAAGCAAGACACGAAAAGCAATCGAATTTTTTATAGAAAAATGTATTGCTTCTCATGTATTGAAAAATGTATTGCGCTATCCAAAAATTAAAACAGTACAAAAAAGTTTAAAATTTCTTTCTTTTTTTAGAATTTTCAACAACAAAAAAGACGTACGAACATACGTGCGCGATCATGGAAATTCCCATATGCTAAGAATACTAAAAATCAATTTGAGTTCAAATTTGGCAAAATCGTATAAAAACTCGACCAATCGTGACGTCATCATCGTTGCATAACTTTTATAAATTCTACAAAAAATGTGTACCTATATTAACAGTATATTTAATACATAATCTTTCATATCTATAGCATATTCTGCATTTGGAAGAACACCACGCCCATTCTTCTTCGCTGGTTTTATAAGAAGTGACGTCATCAAACTTTCAAAACAAGAATAACTTAGAATATACCGTGGCGGTATTTTAACTTCAACCCAGTCGCAGATAATTTTTTACTAGTTTTTTTTTCAAGTTCTTCATTGAGCGTTTACTTTCAGAATCGATCACATACTTTTTTCAAATTTTTTTGTGATAAACCTATTGTATTTATTGAAAATTTCTTTTGTACATTTTTACTCATTAAGGTTCACAGAGTATATGGAACCAATGAATTTAGTTGGATAAGGATACAGAAAGTATGTAGGTACTAGTTGGTTAATGATAGCCAGAAGATAACAATTTGACCCTCACTTAAGAATATTTTGGCCTTTTTTAGTCATGCTTATTATTATTACAATATTAAAGATACTGCTTTAAGTCGTGTAACTACCGTCAAAAACCTTGGTATATGCTTGGATTCTAAGTAATTGTTTACCATTCATATTGATTACATTTGTAAAAAAAGCTTCTTCCATGCACGGATCTATAAAACACTGGGCCAACGAATATAATAGCAGGATTACAACTACAATGTTGTATTATGCAATTGTGCGACCTCACTTAGAGTATGCAAGTCAAGTTTGGTTGATATGTTGATCGAATAGAAAGTATCCAAAAACGTTTTGTTCAGTTTTCTCTACGCTAAATGCTTAAGGGAAGGTTCTCCTGGATTTTTTTGAAAAAATCCATTTTTTTTACATAAAATGAAAGTTACATATATGTAGAATGTTTGTGCCAAAGGATATTTCAATACGAAGCGTATTTCTCGAGCTAGAGCGTGTCAAACGTACCCATGTCACGCGCGCGTACCAACTTTCTAAAAACTTTAAACGCGTTTTTCTCGGAACCATGTTTTCTAATCTAACGGACAGCACAGGGCTTGTTCTATTGATCCGATTTCCTTCATTCAAAGAATGTTTGAAAGTATATACTTTTTTGTACGCCTAGAACCTAACATTGGCATAAAAAATTGTTTATTTATAATTTTTAAACGAGATCTAAGTAAAAAAAAAAGCAAAAAATTTCAATTTTTTTTTAAAAGTCCATAAAATTGGTTTTTTTTACCAAACTTAATTGAAGTTAGGTTCCAGGCATATGAAATGTGATCAATTTTAATAAATTTTATACATTTCTCATTTCAGTTCACTACCTGAGGCCCCACACTGTCCGCGGGAGGTCGATGTTTTGCGCGCAGAGGTCGACGAGATCCGCCATTTTCAAGCCGCCATTTTGAATTTTTCAAATATCTTTTTTTTTTTTACTTGTCAATAAACCACGAATCAAAGTTCAAAAGCATAAGTTCGTATGTCTTTTCATTTTCCCACAAACCATTCTCAAATTTTGCTTGTTTTTCGGCCAAATCCAAAAAAATCCAGGAGAACCCTCCCTTAAGTGAAAACTGACATTTTTAACCTTCTTCCTTATGAGGATTGTTTAAAACTATTAAAAATGCAATCTTTAAATGAGCAAAAGAAATCTGCTGATATCGTCTATTTACACAAACTCTTACCGGTGTATTTGACTCTCCGTTGAAGCAGTAGAAACGCTAATAATTTAATTTATTTACCTTTTAGTAGAACAAATTATATTGCTCCAGCTTTATCGCAAGAGAAACCTTGTTAATAACTGCAGCGTTTATGATGTTAACTCATCGAAATTTCAAAGAAAATGAAAACTAGCATATAATTAGATCAATGTAAACGCATGGTTAGTTGTTCTGTCGTGTGTTGTTCCTAAGTCCAGCCCATATTATGGTGGGTACATTTTCTCACTCTAGATGGATTTAAACCACTTTAATTTTGATATTATTGAGATATTCAATGATATTTGGGTTGGTTCTTAAAATTATCTAATGCTGAGACAGTGCGGAAAAGCTGTAGAAGCTGAACTCTATTGTTATTGCATGTATAAAAATGCCTTTGTAATTTGACTATATACATAGGAGGTACTAAAACATTATACAAATTAAACTCTTCATTTACGTACCTACCTTAGTAAAATAATTATATGTGCAACACTTTAAATGCAATTCTAAGCAAACATAACTTCATCTATTTTTATATTTTTTTTTATTGAAATATTATTAAGGACTTCTTATATGCAAAACAAGATATAGCTTATTAAAAAACTTTTTGTTATTAAAAAAATTATAATGTATTTAAGAAGTTCATAGAAAATATTTATATGTGCAAAACCTATTTTTATTGGTTTTATGGAATAAAATAGAAATATATATAGATTTTATAAAAGAATATGTCTTTCTTTCTTATATATGACTTGGTTAAGCGTGAAAAGCATGGCCATCGTGGGCCATCGATTTTCTGCCATTCATCTTAATGAACTAGCGCCCATTTTTTAAACTTGGGCCGAAAGATAGCCGCACGGGTTTTCGATAGGATTCAAGTTATGAAGCACAGGTCACTACAGTACGGGTATATTTCAGATTTATTAAAAGTTATTTATGGCTCGTGAAGAATTTGTTGGTGCGTTGTCCTGCTTGAAAGTCCAGTTATCCTAGTATTTATAGCATGTGAACTCAATAAACACATCATCTAATAGCTCAATATACATTTGTGCATTCGATTAGCACGAAATAAAATACATGAAAGAGTGTAAAATTATCTGAAACCGGCTGAAATCATCAATGATCCCCGCCCATGGGGAATCAAAAGCATACCTAATTTGTCGTGGCTATCGCAAATTGTGCCGGTATTTCTGGCAACCATCGGGCCCGTCAAGGTTGAACCTTTTCTCATCACTTAATATGACATTCCCAAATTCTTTCTCACAAAATTTGTATTTTTCGGCATAAGCTAGACTCGCCACAATGTGTCATGGTAGAAGTCTGGGTTAAGAGAAGGGTGATTCATAACTGACGTTGGAATTATCATCTAAAATTTGTTGGATTCTGCTTCTGGTAACCCCTAGATCCAATTGCGCAGCAATTTCACCTCAACTCATCCTTTTCTTCACAGCAAGACGTCAAATTCGTCTTTTGCGCCTTTGGTCAATCACGAATTTTCTTTCACTATCCTTGATTATAGCATATTTGCCAGCGTCTTTTAAAAAATATGTTATGGTGTTTCGGTGACGATTTGTCCTAGCAGCTAAAGCACCTTCTTTTACACCGGCTTCATTTAAGCCTTTTATATTTCAACGATCTTCTTCAGATAAAGTGGTTCCACGTGGCATTTTTATTTGAAAAATAAAATAACTCTAAAATGTGCTCATATTTTGTTCCACAAATGTATTACCGTTGTGTTTATGGTTTTTCTTACCAAGGTAATCAAAAAAATTTCGTAATTTTTACGTTTTATCTATTGCATACGCGAGATTACACAGTATTTTTGATTAAAGGTACTACGAAAACGAGGAAGAGAAGAATTCTCTGTTCGACTAATAAGCTTCATCCATTAACAAAAATTTTGGTAAACTCAAAAAATTATATTGTTATAAGCAAGGGAGAAAAAGTAAAAAAATATTTGTGCACATATAAATATTTTACTGAGGTAGGTAGTTATTCTTACTTTATTAAAAATATCTTTTAATTAAAATCAGAAAATGATTTTAAAAGATTCAGTGTTTAAAAAAAAGGTCAAGTGTTGTCCTGAGTTGACATTCTTCTTCACTATGCGTTCTTTTTAACGCACACTATTTAGCTTAAAGTGTTTTTAATGAAAAATATGAGCTTAATGGAGGAATCCGCTCACCAAGTTTCAAAGTATTCACATATTGGCCTTGACCTGATAGACTTGCTTCTATTTGAAATAAGTTTTTAAGTTTGAGAAATTTTACGATTGCGCCACTTCATGTCCCAAACTGAAAACTCAATAAATAACTTGTGGTTAAGACTTAAATTCAAATAAATGTACAAACATTTCAACCGAAATAAAATCTTCTCAGAATAATAGAATACGAGATACTTTATAAAACTCATTAAACTTCTTCACCAAGAGACTAGTCCGTACCCGTATTAAATGTCTAAGAATAACAAAATAAATGAACTCTCTACAATTTCAATGCAAACTTAGACCCGACTTAAAACCATGTCAAGACAAAAAAAAGGGCTTAAAAGAGCATTTAAGTAATTAGAATCAAGAGAACAAAAAAAAAACGAAACAATCCTTTAAAGGGCTCTTAATTCATGTCCCTCTTCAAAAAGACTTAAAGTAAAATACAGTTCGTTATCTGAAAGCAGAATCGCCTCCCTTTGCCTCCATAAACACTAAACAACACATACCCCTCTCCCTCCACCTTCAAACAATCATTCCGACGCAATGGTGGAATGTCAGTTTCATTCGCACAACAAATTTGAGCACCAAAAGAAATAAAGTATGCTATGTTGAAATAATGGAACGGAATGTGAAGTCAAAAGGACCTACACAAAGCATGATCCCTTCAATGGAACCTCTCGTCTAAGTATAGTTGCTGTTGTTGTTGTTGTTGCTGTAGTCATCGTAGCTGCACTTAATTTCTGTTGCTGCCGTTGTGCTCGTTATTGTGCAACATCTACAACAATTAGTTTAAAAAACCATCAGACGCAGTTTCGCAGTGCCACACCCATCGCCCGTGGTCCACCGCCCATTGCCCATTGCTCTGCAGCGCAGCCAACTATAGTCCTTACTGCCAGAGCAGTTTGAGTGAGCATAAAGGATAATGAATGAGTCAGCTGAAGCCTGTCCGAGTTCGCTTTGTTGGCTGCAAAGCCAAACCATTTATTTTCAAATTTTGTTTGCTTACCGAGATTTTAGCGTTTTTTAGCCATTTTTCGTCCTCGATGTAAGAACGTTCGTGTGTTTGTGTGTTAGCCAGTTTGAGTGGCTCTTGTTAATGTGTTTGTTTTTTCATCCTGCTGTTGCTATTGCTGTTATTTTAGTTTCATTGGGTTAAGTCAGCCAAATTAAATGTTCTTCAACCTGCATAAGCAACATTTATAGCCTGCACACTTAGTCATCATCTCATGCTCTCAGCTGCGTCCTTCACTGCAGCAAAAAATAATAAAAAAAACAAGCACACACACACAACAACATTAGAATGGCAACAACAAGCCACAGCATTAAAAGCAACAACATTAAAGCATCAGTTCGCTCATTAAACACCCAACAAACAGGCTTAAAAACCCATAACTAACGGCATAAAACCACCCATCATGAGATCCATCATACGCACGCACAACCCCTCCTCCCTCCACCCACCTCCCTGACAATCTTATAATCTTACGCTTTCGACCACTTTTTACTACACATTTCAGTGAGTGATGCAGTAGAAAACCTCCAAAAAACAGCAACAATAAAATGAAGGTTGTTTATTCAACGACGACGACATCAAGTAGTTCAGTGGCGGCGTAGTATGGGGTAGTGTTAGGGTGAGGCCATTATGCTTTACTTCATGTGACTTTACTGATTGAGGTTGAGTGAGAATTGAGGGATAAAAATTTAACTTTTCCATTTATTGCACTGTTTTTTTTTTTAATTCAAAGTTAATTTATTATTCAAAATTATATACAAAATTGTTTAAAAATTCACTGCTTAGAGTTTCTTTTTTCATATTTTAAAGCATATTTTCAATTGATGGAACTTTATGAGAAGAACTCAAGGTTATAAGGGGTGAGAATCCAAAAGTTTACATAGATTTTAGGACATTACACTCAACATTGGAGATTTAAGTAAAATTGTTTCGAAAATTCTAATCACTTATCACAATTAGTAAAAAGTTATGAGTAATTAATGAAGACGTTCTCAAGATGGCAATGGCACGTGACGAAATAGTACAGGCTTTTTAAATCTTTTAAGTGTGTTTTGTAGTGCTAATACATATAAAGAATTTTTATAAATAACTTATAAATACACTGGCCATTTCAGTCCTTGTACTAAAAAATATTTGTGTGTAAATATTACTAATAACTGCGTCCATTCTACGAATTTTATTCGTAGTTTTCAGCCACGAATAGGATTCGTAGGATCAACGTATATTCGTACATATTACGAATATTTTATTTAAAAAAACAAATGTATATTGTACGAATACATTTGTTACATTTACGAATGATAATAATATCTTATAACGAAAAAAAATATTCTGTCTGAGCTGGGGTTTGAGCCTCGGCTCTTTAGCTTACGAGCCACGCACTTCACCAGTAGGATACAGTCACGTTCCAAGGATAAAGTTCCTTATATTCTTTAGTTGTTCCCTAAACCAGTAAAAAAACATTCTGTCTGAGCTGGGGTTTGACCCTCGGCTCTTTAGCTTACGGGCTACGCACTCTACCAGTAGGATGCAGTCACTTTACAATCATACAGTTCCTTATGTTCAGTAGATGTTCGACAAACAAGGCTTACCGATTTCGGTTTTCAATTTTTTTAACTCTACTAATAATTCGAACATTCTAAATACTAATAATTCGTACGATCAGCCTACGAATGAATTGCTTCTACTAATATTATTTTTCATTCGTTAATAGTACGAAAGCATTATTAAATACTACGAATGTAATGAAAGAAATAACGAAGTTATTCGTATGAGAGATCTACGAATATTATTATTTATATGTACATAATCATTCGTACAATGCACTAATACGAATTGATTTATTTTTGTTTACGAATATCATTAGTATATAATATGCATACGAATATTTGTAGAATGTACGAATATTTATTTTACTAAAATCATTCCTTAAAATATTACTAATACATTTTTTGAGTGTGGGAGGACTTTGGCCTAATTTTTATTGATCAATTGTATTGTGCGTGTTATTAAATCTTTGAGCACAAATTTTCAAGAACTGGACCTTCGAGTTGTATGCCGAATCCGAACATGGCCATTTTTACTTTCTCAATGGATTGGCATTATCTGCAGAGAGGTTGCGGCTGAACAGAAATATTATTTCAATTAAAAAAACATTCTGTCTGAGTTAGGGTTTGAACCGCGGTTCTTTAGTTTACGGGCCACTCTACTCTACCACGCTACGACCACCACAAATAATTTGTATTATATATACATATAATAAAACTGTAAAAAAATCTGTACATTGAATATTTTTTCGAAATTCTTTTCGCACTGATCATTTTGAAGGATGTGGATTCAAAAAATGTAATTTTTGAAAATGTTGTCTGTCTGTCTGTCCGATCGCGCATCACGTGAAAACTACTGGATGGATTTTTTTCAAACTTGACATGTAGGTTCCTTACGTCCCTGGTTGGGGCATAGGCTATCACCAAAAATGACTCTCTTCAAAATAACGGTTCTTTTGTAAAATGATGGAAACTAAAAACACTTTAGTGTTAAAAATTAGAGATAAAAACTAGACTTTTTACTGATGGCTTTTTACCACCTTTGTGCTAGTATATTATTAACTAGTTAAATACTAGTTTAATGCTAGTATTATTTTAGCGAGTTCAAATCTAGTAGTTTTCATTCTAGTTGCATGCTAGTATTCGTTTTGTTCTAGTCTTTTTGAAACCACTTGTATACTAGTACTATTGTATTATTGAAACTATATTTAAATTTATATTTTTAAGCAAATTATTATTTTTAAAAGCTGCACAATTAATATTTATACTGAGTTATACTAATTGAAATGGTATTTGCTTTAATGTTTTTTCTTATAAATAGGTCGGTTTTTTATTTATACCTTAAAGCGCTCGAAATTTGAGGAATAAGGATTTTTTTAAAGGTTAAATTGTAACACTCATTCCACATTTGGGCAAAAACAAAACAATATTGCGAAAGTTCGCATATTTTGTAACCTTTATTTTTATGTTAGGTTGCTTTAAAAAAGGTTAAATATTATTGAAAATATATAATTCTACTACAATTACGTATGTACAATAATGTTTAAAATTTTTTTGGTTGAATTTTTTCGTAATAACGTCAACGAGATCGAAAAGTGTTGCTTCGAGAAAAATGTGCAGAACCAGACTGCCTCTTAAAAACATTTTTACTTAAAAAAATACATACTAACAATTATGAAAAATTTTTTTATAATTTAATTGAAAACATCCGCATCCGCGGATAAGCATTTCAACTATCCGCATCGTTAAGGAAGACTCTTTACAGATCTGCATCCGCAAAATGACAACCGTCACATCCCTAATTGTTACTGTTTTTACAACTAGAAATTTATTTAATGTTTACAAATTAATCTACAACTAGCGAGTTTGCAATTAGCAAACATCCTCAATTGTTACTGTTTTACAACTAAAAATGCAATTTATTTAATGTTTACAAATGTATGCGGAACTAGCGAGTTTGCAACTAGCAAAGAAGCTAGTACATTTATGACTACTTAGTTAAGAGCTAGAAAAACAGTTGGTATGTTTTTAACTAGTCAAAATGCGACTAGTTAATTAACTATAAATTAAGCAACTAGTTCTTTTATAACTAGTAAAACAGCTTGTATTTTCAAGCTAGCTGAAATACAGATAGTAAATTATCCAGTAACTTTTTGGTTAGTAAGATTTCACTAAATTAATATCTAGTATTTTTTGACTAGTTTTATTTTCACTGGTGAGTTACCCAGTTAAATTCATAACTAGTACGAATTTTCATTGCAGGGATTGCTTCAAATGTTGCTGTATAAAATAATTGGCAAATAAAAGGGCAACGGCTTTCTTCAACCAATGTGCACAAAAACAGATGCGAAACGCAACCTAACAAATGACTGCACCATTTTACGTATTAAAAAGTAATTCTGAAGACTTAAGATTGCATCAATTATCAGACTTTCAACAGCAGAGATATATTTTTTTATTTATTTTTTAGACAAAAAATAGAAACAAAAATTTTTTCTAATCAATATTTCTACATACAGCTATACTGCCGTCCGTCATAATGAAGACTGCGGCATCTACATATTTTAAAATTCTGATACAAAAGACTTACAGTAATTTATCAAAAATTCATTGATAAGAGTTTAGATGGGTATAAAAATTTGGTCCTACAGGATAGTGAAATCCAGTTTTCTTTCAATATAAATGATATATTTCCAATTTTATTAAAAATGCAAAAACAGTGGAACAAACACTGTAGTTGCCGCTTTTTTTGATTGCTTGCGCTATAAATCACAACAGTTCAAAAAGCCGTATCCACATCAAGAATACTTTTTAATTAGAAAAAGCTTTTTCTTTATATATTTATGATATTTTATTGATATATTCTTAAAACCATCATATCTTACACAAGGATATTTAATAAAAAATATCAATGTGTTATGTGAAAAAACCAATATTTCGAAGACTTTTTTGGGGCTCAAAAATAAAGAAGTAAATACATTTTAAACAGCATTAACTACAAACACAAAGGGAAAATGCAGTATCTACCTGTAGATACTACTTTTTTGTCACTGTTTTTGTAGATGCTGCGTTTTTTGCTTCAATGATTGCTTAAATTTGTGTAGATATGATATTTCTGTTAAAATATTTAGCAATCGATCAAAAAATTCGCAATTTTTATTTTATTTTCTTGAAGATATTTTGAGTTTCATGCTAGTGCCGCGCTTTTCCTTATTACAGCAGTATAGTCAATAACGCCGCAAACAAATATCCCCTTCCCCCTTCAATCCAGTACCACTTCTTTTATTTTGGATCACCCTAATGTTCATATTATATAAAAACTACCAGATATCAGTTCAAATCTCTGTTAAAAAAAATGTATACTTTTAGTAATTAAAATTATTAAATTTCATATAAATAACTTGAAAAGTGCGCGTAGAACTCACAATTGCAATCGACTCCTAAAAACTAACCATACGAATACAGTAGAACACAATAGTTTACGTATATTCCTTCAAATAGAAATCACTGCTACTGTAATTGAGTCATAGGGGCAAGATTATTCGATACTCAAAGCTTTGATAGTCACTTTGACAGTCACTGCTACTGTGACTTTTCCTGTTAAAAAAAATAAATATAGGAGTAGCAATCACCGCGATTGAAATATTTTAGTAGCAGACTGTGCTACTATTTTCGAGTAGCAGTGACAAAATCATTGCTACCAAAATATCGGCCCATCTCTATTAATTAGGTATCTTTTTCATACTTAGCTATTAAATGTGGAATTTTGAAATGTAACGTTACCAGTATAAAAACCTAAAAAGTTATTTGAGCACTTTTCACGCAATGGAAAATTGAAAAAGTTATATTTTCTTTAATAAGTGCAAATTGTGTTTATTCATATATGTATATAGTAAAAAATATCTTAAATAAAAAATGTATGTAACTGAAAATAATTTTTTATGTTGATTTACTATGATTTAAATACAAATTCTTAATGTTTGATAGTTTAAATCATGATTTTTTTTTTAATTTTTGGTGAAGCAGCAAGTCTCAGAATAATAAAAACTATATTGTAAGGCTGAAAACCAAACCACAGCTCATGACTTAAAAAAAACACGGCAAAAGCTATGAAAAGCGAAGAAGAAAAATTGGTCTGTTAAAGCGAAATACCTAATTTCCATAGAAATTATGTCGGCTTTTAAAGTGGCTTAATGTCCAAAAGAAAACGGACAGAAGGTCCATGGATATAATGTCCGCTTCAAGCTCCATTTCATTTTTCTCAGTGATTTGCCCTTGCACGGAATGTTGCTTTTAAGGACATAATGTCCATCCCGAATAAGACATAACGTCCATGAACATTGTGTCCCTTTCAAAGCGGACGTTATGGACGCTTCAAACGGACATAAGGTCCATGGACATATCAGGTGTAGTAAAAAAATGCATTATTTTTCCAATAGATGGATTTATTACTCTGTATCTCGCGATCAGGCCCGTAGCCAGGTTTTGCCCAAAGGGGGGTATGATAAAAAAAAATATTGATAGTTTTTGATATCGATAAATCAAAAGGTATTTTTAGTAAACAAATTAAACATGTATTAAATGTTTCCTCCCCCATAGGCCAAATTGTTGACGCTATAGAGTAAAAATAGTCTATTCGATATAAAAATAAAATCTATAAAGTTTCATGCCGATTGATAAACTTTTAAATCTAGCTCAAGAAACCAATAAATGGAAAAGCGTTTTAAAAGAGTCCATAACATCTCCTCAAGTAAATTTTTTTTAAAAATAGGTATGCATTTCGTTTTTAATGTAATTGCTCTTTAAAATGAGTAAACAAGCATAAAAATTGGATTAAAAGTACCAGAGTTGTGATATTGTACTTTTCAAAAAATGTTGTTTGATTTCTTGTTTCAATAACAAAAAACTTGTAAAAATCCAAATTTGAGAATTTGCAATGAAATGTTGTTGAAATATTTTCTGAAACAACACTTAATGCAAATGAGGAATGTCTATTCGAAAGTTCCTATTTAACATTTAAAAAAAAACAGTTTTCACTATGGTTTAGCACTTAAAATGTTTAATCCTATCATTTGTACAAAAAAAATTAAGAAAATCGGAAATTTTGTGCATAAAAGCTTATGTTTCTGTTCAAAATTGCCTAAATATGCATACTGAAAAATTTCTTTTGAAGATATTTGAACAAAAGGGATTTATTTCCATACAAGGTTTTAGTTTTTGTACAGTATTTAATCAAACGGTCTTATCAATTTTTTTTAAAGACTCAATTACAAGTTTCCTTTAAGGTAAGAAACTTATTATTTAACGAATGAAAGTCCTCAATGAATCCTCATTACTACAATGAGAAACCGACGAAGAATGTGAACGTATTGAGCCCGACATAGGGCACTTCCGCGTTTAATGAATTAATTATTTCTGTGAAAACTTTTTATGTATACTTTATTGTTGTTGTAACGGTACGTTTTACGCTGGGGTATCACTCGCCGGACCAGCAGTCCTGTCATAAAACAATTTCTATTTTGGGACCCAGAAATAAAGAAGCTGAAGCGGTTTTATTTTAAATTCAAGAACTCTTGTTTATTAAATTTAGCTTCAGTGCTTTTATCTTAGAACTATCTTTAATAAATGTAAAACGTATAGGATGGCGCTTCCTGCGCGGTAAATAAGGAAATAAAATAATGAATTTAAGTTGTCGGTGATGGCTTACTTGCGTGCTCTCAGCACGTCTTCGTTATAGCTGGGTGGCGCGCTCTCAGCACGTCTTCGTTATAGCTGGGTTGCGTGCTCTCAGCACGTCTTCAATGTCGTGTGCGGCGTAGGCACGTTTTCGCCGTAGCTGGGACTACGTACTCTGTAATACGTCTCGTCGTCCTTGGGCGCTCTCTGTAGCGCGTCTCCAATATCGCGTGTGGCGTAGCACGTCTCGATACAGCTGGGTTGCGTGCTCTCAGCACGTCTTCAATGTTGTGTGCGGCGTAGGCACGTTTTCGCCGTAGCTGGGACTACGTACTCTGTAGTACGTCTCGTTGTCCTTGGGCGCTCTCTGTAGCGCGTCTCCAATATCGCGTGTGGCGTAGCACGTCTCGATACAGCTGGGTTGCGTGCTCTCAGCACGTCTTCAATGTTGTGTGCGGCGTAGGCACGTTTTCGCCGTAGCTGGGACTACGTACTCTGTAGTACGTCTCGTTGTCCTTGGGCGCTCTCTGTAGCGCGTCTCCAATATCGCGTGTGGCGTAGCACGTCTCGATACAGCTGGGTTGCACCCTTGTGCGTTGTACACTCTAGCACACCTGAGTCGTGTGCTCTCTAGCCCGTCTTGGATGCCTTCGCGTTGACCAAGTGCGTTGATTTCGACGCACGTGTCGACCTCTGTCTTAGAGCGAATATGTTGCTTCCTTAGGCGTTGAATATTCTGCGTTTTGTAGTCTGAGTGCGTTGGGTACGACGCACGTGTCGAACTCAGTCTTCTGGGCAAATCTGTAGTTTTGCCGGACGCTGGGTACTCCGTAGTCTTGCTGGTCTGAGTGCGTCGGGTATGACGCACGTGTCAAACTCAGTATTCTGGGCAAATCTGTAGTTTTGCCGGACGCTGGGTACTCCGTAGTCTTGCTGGTCTGAGTGCGTTGGTTATGACGCACGTGTCAAACTCAGTATTCTGGGCAAATCTGTAGTTTTGCCAAACGCTGGATATTCTGTAGTCTCGCTGGTCTGAGTGCGTTGGTTATGACGCACGTGTCAAACTCAGTTTTCTGGGCAAATCTGTGGTTTTTGCCGGGTGCTGGGTACTCTGCGTTGTGTTGAGCTGAGTGCGTTGGGTATGACGCACGTGTCAAACTCAGTCTTCTGGGCAAATCTGCAGTTTTGCCGGACGCTGTGTACTCTGCAGCCTGGTCGGCTTGAGCCCATGGACGCTGACCGTGGTAGCTGTACACTTCGACTCCAGGATGGACACTCTAGGGTTACTAAAATGTCCACGCCTGTACGGTAGTGTTGTCACAACAAAGAGTCGTTATACTCGGCGGCAGGGAAGGTCCAGGCCAAACCATGCGTTATCCCTGTGACCAGTGGCACTATCCAAGTTGTGACAAACGAAGCGTACGTCTGGGTAGTAAGCTAAACCGATCAGTTTCGCTGGCTGGGGCTCCTCGGTGCCGTCTTGATACTGCCGAAGTGAGACTGTGCTGGATGCTCTCGATGTTCGTAGTCGTTGGCTCTTGGGGCGTTTGACGCTAGACGTTACGTTGTCCTTATAGCGTTGAGTTCGTCGGCGCTCACTGGGCCGCAAATGTAACCTTGCGCTGACGATCTTACCCACTGTCCTCGTACTGTCTGGAACTCGTTATGCCGGAGCAACTCGTCAAGTACTCGAGCGTGTGGTCATAAATGCCTTGACTATTAGCAAATCTCTTTAGTTGTACTCTTCTCTAATAATCAAGGTCCAGGCCAAACCATGCGTTATGAATATTAGATACTTTCCAACACAGAGGACCACGTACTTACAGTTGTCGGGCTTGCAGCAAACAGACCGATTTTCTGTTCTGCACTCCCTTTTATGCTTTGTCATTCTCAAAGCTTTTCGTCGTAAAAGCTCTTCGCGGCCATTTTAAAGCTTTATTATCGCTCGTTAAGATGGCTGCATCGCATGCTTGATGTCTCCTGCTTGAGCTTGATGGGTTTGAGGGTGTCGTTACACCTTACTAGTTGACCTCACACACGCTTGGCGAGCATGTTTGACGGTTGCTCCTATGGTGTGCTCTATGGTTATTGGTGGCTAGTTGTGGCTATTTGTGATGGCCATAATTTCTCAAAAATTATGGTCGTTACATTGTGTTCATTTTATAAAATTCTTAAAAACCTCACCAAAAATGCCTATTTATTCAGTGAATGCACAAGATAACATATTTTTAAGTTCGAAATGTCTATAACTTTGAAACCATTCAAATTTTTTATCAATGCTTACATCATATATAAGCTGTTGGTCTCAGAATTGTAAGCACAACAAAAATTAGACTTTTTTCAGTTTCCTTCTAGAAAGAAATAAGCTCTTTTGAACAGACACTCATCAAATACAAAAAATTGTGCAGTTACGTTGCTTACTCAATCCCCAAAAATACGAAAATGCAAAATTTAAAAAAAAACGAAGTAACGGGGTGCTATAGCATAGTCGTTAACTATTTTGTAAAAAAAAATTACAAAAAACAATACTCGGATCAAAAAATTATATATGTTGAAACTTGACGTTTCAAACACAAGAATAAAAAAATCCTAAGAAATTTAAAAAAACTATATTTATCATTTAAAATGATTTCAATAATTTAAAAAATATTTCTGATTTTCGTTTTTAAAAAAAATCAGTACTATTTTATATAGTAATTTTAAATATTTTAAAATAGCAACTCTACAACATAGCCAAAGTGAAATATAACTGTTAAGAATTTCAATTGACGTTACTTAACTAATGATTAATACGCTTATTAAATTTTTCTGTTCCAGTTATTAATTTTTCGGGAAAAAGAACAAAGAATATGAATGGACAATCTTGATCACAAAAATATTTAGTTCTAACTGCGACCACATAAATAGCAATTTGAAAATCAAAAGTTTTTATTGCTTTTATAAGTTGAAATTCGAGAGGCGATATTGTGGTATTTCAAAACTCGGTTGCGTTGTCTTAAACTTTAATAACAGCATCATGTAGCTCTTCTTCCGCTACATACGCTTGTGCTCCTTGTAATGTACCATTCATGACAGCCGCACCATCGTAACCCTGCCCGATCATAAAATCGCTATCTATGCCGAAGTCCCTATATTGTCTATGATCTGAAAGCATAGGTCTCAATTCAGCTCAAAATTGAAGTGGTTTGCAACTTCTTACGCTGTTGCGTTGTAGTTTCCTTAATGCTGATATATTAGATTTCTATACTTTTTAGACCTTAAGGGGGGCTAACCCCTAAAACCCCCTTGTCTACGGGCCTGCTCGCGATGTATAAGAGCGATCGTGTTACGCTGGACAACGTTAGAAATATAAGATTTTGTACAAGAAAACTTCTCAGACGGTTTTCTGATTGCTTGTGTCAGTTTTGTATGAGCGCGCGTCAAAAATGGACACCAGCAAAGAGGAAATCGGGCATATTTTACAGTCATTCTTCGATAAAGGCAAAAACGCAAGCCAGGTAGCTGAAAATGTGGATAGTGTTTATGAACGCGAAGTTTCAGTTTCGCCGATTCCTTTCCGATAGTTTTGAAGTTTATTTTAAGTACTTGCTTAAAATACAAATTCAAGCTTGCTTGTCCTTGATAATCATTTATATCTTGTACTTGAATATAAAGCCCACGCCAGCTTGCGACTTGCAAGAATGCTAGCTTACAAGCAAACGGCACGAAGTCCCAAGTAAAGGAAAACTTAATGACTTCGGCAAAAATCTTGAAATTGAAGGCAAGTATCCAATTAAAGCAAGTATCTAAAAACTTCAATGAGCTTATGTAGAAAAAGCTTAAGCGTACTTTTAAGGATTCTGTGGACTCCGTGGTTGAAAGTTTTAGGGGGTAGCTGATTTCGGAATTGCTGTCAAAATTTAAAATTCAAGATGGCGTAAAGAGTTGCTACCTTGATTTTCTTTCTATTTTTGCGAATTCTTGAAATTTTGAAATTCTGACAACGGATTTATTTTGAATCTAATGTCACAGTTATAAAATTTAAGATGTAGGTTAGGGTTGCCACCTAAACTTTTACCACAGTATTGCCGCCTGGTAAAATGTATTTAAAAAAATAATAAAAATAAAAATTTACTGGCCATTTCAGCCCTTGGAAGGACTTTGACCTAGCTTCTATTGATCAATTGTGTAGTGCGTGTTATTAAATGTTTGATCACAAATGACCGAGAACTAGACCTACGTGTTTTAAAGCCGACTCCGAAAGGCTTATGTTCTCAAGAAGCTTTACATGCCAATTTTGACTCTCTGAGGTTTGCCATTGTCTGCAGAATTTGTCAACAGAAAAATTATTTCAATTGAAAAAACTTTCTGTCTGAGCTGGAATTGAACCCGGGCTACCGCAGTTCTTTAGCTTAGGGGCCACGCACTCTACCCACTAGGCTACGGTTGCCACTTGTATTTTTTAAGAGTTTTAAATATCACTTAGCAGTCACTGAATTCGATTCTGATGTCAGAATTTTAAAATTCAATGTGGTTAATAAGGTTGCTACCTAAATTTTTTTTTTTTACAAATTCGGTGCTATGGCGAACGGTTACAAATAAGTTATGCATCTGGCAACCCTATTAACCATACTGAATTTTAAAATAGGTGGCAACCTTTACATAAAAAATAATTTTGAAATTCTGATAACGGATTCGGATTCAGCGACCCATTTTTACCTAATATTCGCGCCAGCACCGAATTCGGAAAAATAAATAAAAATTGGGTGGCAGCCCTGTTAACCATATTGAATTTTAAAATTCTGACATCAGATTTGAAATTAGTGACCCCCTTAAACTGTTAAATGATGCTTAAAACTCTTAAAAATACATTTAACTACACGGAGAAAACTGTTTGCTAAATTTGTATAAATAAGCAAAACTTGCGCTTGAATCTCAGCTGCTTCAAAATTTTTATTCTAGATTTCAGAAAAACTAATCAAAATCTGCTATTCCAATTTATAATAACTTAGCAAAATTTTGATTAAATTCAAACAAAATCGTCTATTAAAAGCAATTCCTGAGCGACAGAAACTCAAAAATGTTGGCACAAATCGCGCTGCAACCCATCGCACGCATCAAAACACCATGTAAACGCCGATGCAGTCGATATATCAAGCTCACCAGCTATATCTCTCACGGTCACACGACAATTTTCGAACACAATTTCCTTCACTTTTTTGACATTTTAATCGTTTATTGATGTTGCTAGAAAAGTGTGAGCCAAGTTGCCAACCGATATGCGACCATCTTAGAACAACTTGTACCACTCATATACCTGCGTATGTGATAGAGCAGACTCCTCATAGATTTTCTGTAGCATTTTCAATGCATCCGGACAAGAAACTTTGTTAGTAAAACACAATTTTAAAGACACTTTTCGCTCAACTTTTTTCTATTATGAAATTCACAGGTCAGACTCGAGGTGAACTTGTTTACAAAGCAATCAGAAAATTTAAAATCGAAATTAAAATTTTCAAATTTTCAATCATTCAATCCTTATATTAAAATTGATTGTGATTTCGATGTGAAAAGCGATCACCGTTCTAACATAAAATAGTATTTCGGTACAAAAAGGCCAACACGCATGATGATATTCGCCCCTTCTCTGCTTTTTATCAGTCTAATAAGTTTTTTAAAAATAATCTTTATCTAGAAGCACCGGATGAACGTGTTTGTGTGTCGATTTCAGCTATTATATCGGCTGGTGCTCTCAAGGAACATCACGTCATTTCATAATAGAGTGTATCTATGTGTAAGTAAGTTTGCATGAGCCTGTTCTATGCTTTACTAGATCTACATAGACAAAAGTTCAACTAGATGAATAAACATATAAATTACGGAAATTCAAACCCTCCTCGAAATGCCTCGAAAACAACAAACACACACAAACACAAACAACATAAAACAATGGCACCCACTTACAAGGTCCTTCTTTTAGATTGCTTGTCTTTTGCTTGATGCCCTTTGTTTCCCTTACTATGCTTACGTTCACTGTTTGTTGTCAGTGGCTTTGTTGCCCAGCTGCAGCTTGTAACCGAAAACAAATGCAAAACATATGTAAAAAGATCTCCAGTATTTCGTTATCCTTATCTTGCAAACTAGACTCTTGTCATGAACTGCTTAGATGTCCTGTTTTTAGGCAGTTTTTGTTTTCCTCTGTATTCTAGTCTAGTTGCTACTGCGTTCAGCTGCTGCTACTGCTTTCTTGTAAACTTTTTGCGCTCTCGTCATTGTCGTCCAAAACTTCGTTGTTCCTTTATTCTCGTCTTTCTTTGTTGCTTTTATGTAATTTCAGGTTTTTGCGGCCAAAGAAAAACAAAACTTTTGCCAACTGATAACTTTGTGTCTGTGCAACTTCTCAGATAAACCTATACTACGCATAGAAGTACAACACTAGGACTTGTGTGTGTGTGTGTGTGAGTGAGGCAGAGTGGTCGCTCCACAGTTTGGCTTTAATTAATCTCAAATATGTTTCTCAATTAATTATAATAATTGCAAATAAAGCCCAAAAATGTTTGGCATGAGCCTTCAAAGTGGGCCAGAAGCAAGGGGTGAATGTGGTGAGGTTATAACCGAGGGCACGTGCTTCCTTGAACTGATGCTTTTCACAAAGGTCACATTACGGCATTTAGGTTAGTTTTGCCAACTTGTATGGCTTTCCGCGCATTAAGTTGGTAATTTTTGGCTTAGCTTCAAATAATGTATAATATTTTTTTTTATTTGCTTCGCCTCGACTACTGCATTTTACGGCCATTTATTTTGACCTAATTTTTATGGCTAAATAGATTTGGCTGCCGATGTCGGTGTTTAAGCAGATTATTTTACTGCATATGGCAGGTGTTTTCCATGCTTCATTCTAACACACACTAACATGGTTTTTTCAGTGACGTCATTTTATACTCTGCAGTGTTTTCTTTCTTGTCGATGAGTATGCTTGTTGTTTTTGAACGTGTTGTTCTAGTTATGGTTCATCAGTTATTATGCTTGAAATTCACTGCTTGTTGTTTTTATTCTTGTTGTTGTTGTTGCTTAAGCCAACATGTAATTTGTTATCGTTATTTATGTAGATTGTTTGGGCTTTAAGCTTTAGATTAAAAATTAAATCTTTTTGAGAAAATATTATTTCCATTTTAAATTATACCATTGTCTATTACATTGTATAATTATTTTAAGAGTTTTACAGAAAATAACTCTTGCTTGGAAGCACACAACACACAGTTTAAAAACTTAAATAAGCAAATAGGTTTTCTGGTTTTTTATAACAAGTAAATCACTTAAAATTAATATCAGAGAGTATAAAAACTACGAAAAATTTATTATTTTGAAGTAGATCAGTAGAAGTAGATCATGAGTAGTAGTAGCTCATACAGAATGTTGTTTTCAAATTAATTAATATTCCTGTTCGGCAGCCACCTCCATGCTAATGGCAATCAATACATGATGTTGAGTTTAAAAATCTAAATAAATTTCATATATGATTTACCTTGAATTTATTGATATGGGAGCCTAAGCGCTTGAAAGCATTAAAACGATATTTAAATTAATATTAGTTGTCGTAATGTATGGTGTTTTTTTTACACCCTGCAGCAATAAGAAAAAAAACTGCTGTGACCTAGTGGCCGCTTTAGGAATGGCAGAAGATATAATAACTGCAGACTTGATTTTTCAATTAGTTTTTCACAGAAAAAGATAATTTAATTCTGTACAACTTTCATACATTTTGTCAAAATTACATATCAAAATATTTGTTGAAACGTCAATTGTTTTTAGTCCTCTTTTCAATTCAAGATGGCTGTCGCAATATGGTGGCTTAGTCCATTAATGTACACAAAACAACAAACATCATTCTTGTTTTATTCGAAATTTTTTTATAAAAAATTTTAATTCTTCGAAGTACCAAAAACACATGTAATTTTTAAAGAATTTTTGGAATATTTTTTGGAATTACTAATTGGTCTATTTTTTTAGAAATTCAAAAAAGACCCAAATATTCTAAATGATCTCAAACGCTTTTTTGTTTTATTCTTATCATTTTTTTGTAAATTTTTTTTTGAATCCGTTCGAGTTCACTTTTTAAAAAAAATTGGCAAAAATCACATAAGTATTTTTGTAGGTGCAGCCAATTAGATGGCCAATTTTTTAAACTCAAAAAATTTTTAAAAAAATGTTTAAAGACTTTACACGTAATCTTTGGGTAACTCTCAGTATTTTTTGCTGCATAAAATATTTTTGTTGTTCGTTTCACAGATAAAAAAGTAGTGCGTTCGTGGGACCCGAATGTAATTCGAAATGAAATCTGTATATTATTATTTTTTTAATTTTTTTATATATTATATAATTGTTCCAAGTCAAATACATACTTTAAATGAATAATCAAATCAAAAAGTTTAATTTAATATTTTATTGAAAAAGATTTACTAATTGAAAATTAAGATACAAGATTATCATGAGAGATAAAAATAGATACACTGAACCAAAAAGGTACATTATATTAATGAAAAGGTGCATTAGTTTCAATGAATTATTCATTGATTTTGGTCCAATGAACTGTGGTCATTGATTTCAATGAATTTTCTTCATACTTTAATGAATAGTTCATTAAACTTAGTGATTTTCAATGAATGGTTCCTTGAATATCAATGTACACTTCATTGAATTCAATGAACACGTTCATTAAAAAAATGCGAAAATTAATGATTTTTAAATTAATTAATTTATAGTTAATTGAATTTAATGTTTATTTCATTGAATTTAATGTATGAAGTTCATTGAATTTAATGTATTTAGTTTATTGGATTCAATGTACAGTTCATTAAATTTAATGTATTCAGTTCATTGAATTCCATGTATATTTCATTAAATTCAATGTATTTAGTTCATTGTAATGAATGATCTATACATTAAATGCAACGAATTATTTGTTAATCCCTCTCTAAACATTTTTAAAATAAGGAAATAATAACAATTTAAACAATTTTTTTTATTTTAAAGAGTCAGTTAATATACAAAGTTTAGAAGATTTTGAATTGTTTTTAAATTTATAAAAATATACGCCAATAAACTCCCACACGAGAGTGCATGCCGCAGGATATTTTAATTGAAATAATTGAAAAATTTTGAAGCACACATCTACGGCTCTAATAAAACTTGCAAATTGAAATTGTACACCATCCATGAACACATAAAATTGTTGGAATGAGGAGAAGTTCTTCTCTCCAACAACAAGGATTAATGGTTGAATATTTTCGCCTTTATTTTTTAAAAACTCAATATGCTCCTCGACTTCCTGGATGCTGCTTCCAACAAAAACGAATGCCTCTTGGGAACTGGTAATTGTATGCTTTAGGAAAGTTTTTCTTCCAAAGTTGTCCTTACTGCATACTTTTTGAGTGGGCACCAAATACCCATGAAGACTCCAAAGAAGTTTCATAGCAGTACTGTCTGGAAAGATATTAATTTAAAAAAATAACTATTTATTTATTTAGCCTCGAGAAAAATTAAGCTTACCACTGTAATTAGTGAAATCTTCAATTTCTGCCAACTTTGCCCGCACAGCTTTATCTTTTATGTGGTTTTCATCCTTTAAAAATGTAAACATTTTTTGAAAATGATGGCAGCAGTCACTTAAAATGCCAGGTATATTTCCGAAAGCGACAGAGAAATCTTTATCAATCTAGAAGATATTATAAATGAATATAATATATTTATTTTTAATTTAATGAGATCTTTTTTCGTTCAATTATATCACAGCTGTTAAATTGCGATATTAATTATATCACAGCTGTTAAATTTTTAAAAAGAATTGTAATCATTATATAATCTTTTAGGGAGAAATTTCTGATTTGTAATTGATTACGATTACAAATTATAATCACGACTACTTGAGATTACGAAAATAATCAAAACAAATCAAAGAATAATAATCTAATTACTTTTGAAGATTCTTTTTGAACCTAAAGTAAGGTTGATCGGCTATTTTTTTTTTCTGGCATAATAAACAGTCCAAGACTGCAATCATTGCTAGATTTTTTTTTTAAATTTTAGTTCTTATGAAGGAAAATAGTAATTTTGATTTATTTTATTTTATTTATATTTACTTATTTTGAATATACTTACGAAGCGATATCCATTTGGATTTTTATACTCCGGCCATTTCTTAAAAACCTCTGTCAGATTTGGGTTTCCTTTGATGATTTCATCCAACCTATATTGGCTGCAAGCCTGCCAGCAACTGTCATACTCGAGAGCTGAGAGCTTATCGAATCGCAAACTTCGGATGCAGCTATTAGCGTCAAGTTCTGGAGCTAAAATATGTAAATACATAAAATATATTCAATAATAAAAACATGAAACTAATGTATTATTAATTTCACTTCAACAAATCATACTAACAGAAAGTTTTTGTTAGAGGTGAATCATCAGCGCTCAAACGCTTGCATACCCTGAACGTAGTTTTTGAGTTGCAAAATTTTATATAAATTTTGCCTCTTTTGCCCGTTCTATAAAACTCAATTTTTTCTGCTGGGAAACGCTGAATAATTTCCTGCTCTAAGCTGTAGCTCGTCCTCAACGATAAATGGAGTTGATTCTCCTCAAAATAACGGCAGGTAATATTAATAAGCAAACTGCGGTGCTCATCCAGTAGTTTTAAATGCTCTGCGTAATACTTGGTAATAACATCGGAATTGGGACTGTTGTTCATTATGTCCGCTAGTGTCACGTTACTCTCAGAGGTATCGGGAGAGCTGGGTCCACGTGAATTAGAACGTGAGCGTGAAGTACTCTTTGAACTGCATGTATACGGTTCGTCAGCATAACTTGCGTTTTGGAGACCTTCAGTAGCACGTTGCTTCTTCCATGTGGCTAGGAAATGTTTGAACAGCACTCTGTCGCCCAGCTCAATGCCTTTAAAAAGTTCCACGATGTCGTCATCTTGCATTAAGGGTAGTATTTGCAAATTAATTTTTTGAGCTAAAATATAGAGAAGGTTAATTAAAATGTTTAATCATTGAGAATGTCAAAAAACTCTTATGAAAATTATAACAGATAAAAGTTGAATTTCCTTCAACAGAACTTACAAATTAGCATATCAGTCAAATGCTCCAAGCTCTAATTTATTATCACCTTTTATCAAAAATTTACACACACAATTGCCACACGTCTTCACAACTTCGCGTTTCACTTCAAACAAAATTGGGAAAGGAATAAATTAGTATACATTGAATTTAATGAACTGAATACATTGAAATTAATGAACTATACATTGAATTTAATGAACCATACATTGAATTCAATGAACTATACATTGAATTTAATGAATTATACACTGAATTTAATGAACTATACATTGAATTTAATGAACTATACATTGAAATCAATGAACAATACATTGAATTCAATGAACTATACATTGAAATCAATGAACAATACATTGAATTCAGTGAACTATACATTGAAATCAATGAACAATACATTGAATTCAATGAAGTATACATTAAATTCAATGAACTATACATTAAATTCAATGAACTATACATTGAATTCAATGAACTGTTCATTAAAAATCAATGTATGGTTCGTTAAAATTTGATTTACAACTGAAATCAATGTACTTTTCATTGATATTAATGAAAAGTCCATTAAAATAATGAAAACAAATCATTGATATTTATTTAGACATTTTTAATGAATATTACTTCAGTGATTTCACTGAACAGTACGTAAAAAACTATGAGCAATTCATTAAAATTCAATGAATTTTTCATTAAAATCAATGAATTAATTTTAACGTATGCTGTTCATTAAATTTGTTTTTTCTGTGTAGTTACCGTTGCTAGTTATGTTTGTTTAATCAGGCGTGAACAAACATTCATCATGTTCCTCGTATGGAGCTTGAATTAAATACTTGACTTACGAGTATAAAGACAAACACATTTTCAGAGTTCACCCTAGTGTCAAAAAAACTTTTTGAAATTCTTACATCAGTAGCTCGGTTCTGTTACTATTGCGACAAATAGTTACTTTTTCTGACGTCACAGTGTTTCATTCAAAAATACATACTTTTACGAAAACTAGTGTTTCTGTAACTGATAAGCGAGTAAATAGCGGTCCGTGATGAAAAAGATACACAAGCGAAAGGGAATATATGAAATTCCAACAAGTGACAGACAACTTTGTGTGAAATTGGATGAGGTTCTTTTATAAACAATAAATGCAAAACAAATATAAATATTATACGTGCTTAATTTATGAAAATGGAGGATATAAACGTTTATATTATTTATGCTGACAATTACTTGTTTTGATGTTAAACACTTTAACACTTAGTGATGTTGATATTCAATGCAAAAACCTTATCCAAAAATTCGCAATCCGAGTATTATTTTAATGCGGTTTCTTAATGCAATGGTAGAAATATTATCATAGAATACATTTATTTTATGACTAATTTTATTTTATGTATTCAATTATTTATATATTGTAGTACATATAATTGTTAATAATATATTTATAGTCTGCATGAAAAAATTTAAGTTGGTACCTTGTACTCGGTAGAAGTATTTGTAACGTGGATACATTTATTTCCAAAATTTCGGTGAATATGACTGGTGCATAAAAGCAACCAAAAATTATTCTTACCAAGTTAGAACATAGTGAGAACGTCAATCGATTTGAGTCGCATATTTTAGTTTACAGAAACACTTTGTCTATCGAATTCCTTTGAAAGTAGAATTGAAACAAGCGAGACGTGTCACCGATTTTTCTCATGTTATAACAGAGACAGTGTAAGTGAGAATGACATCACAATGACGTCAAAGTGAGAAAATCTGGTGAGAACTACGGTGAGAAAAGTTATAAAACCGAGCTACAGATTCGAAAATAGCGACCAGCACATCTACAAAGAGTATAAAACAAAAACACATTTTTAGGGTCCACCCTAGTGTCAAAAACTTTTTGAAATTATTACATCAGATTCGAAATCAGCAACCTCTGAATACTGCCAGCTCATATACGCAGTGTATAGAAAAAAAAACATATTTTCAGAGTTCCTGGTCCCTAGTGTCAACATACTTTTTGAAACTCTAACATCAGTCTACACTGTATTACATACAATTGCAGTATTCATTTCTTAAAACCTAATTGCAATAAAGATTCTCACGAATGATTTAAAACAAACACAAAAATATAAAAATGTATGTATGTGGCACCACGCACGGTAGAAGTGAAACCTTCAGAAAACTCTTGAAATGTTTAGTACAATAACTTTTACATACAACATTGTAACCTAATATATGTGAAACATTGGCAGACTTAAACTTTTTTAATCGCTTTTCTAACTTGATAACTACTGTACTACTCTAGCTCACACGCTGAAATTTTACGATTATAAGTGTTGTTAGCTCACCCAATGCTTTTATATTTTTCGTTATTTTACTAAGCTAGTGATGAAAAATATTGAGTGTGTCATCCCCAATGGTTATATTTTAAACTACAAAAGATAATCTAGGTTGTCTATGCCAATGTGTCAAAGCTATAAGAATGAGATAAAGTGACTTGAAAATCAAATTTTTGACTTTCCATGCAAATATCTTCGCTGTTTTTAAATATATTTAATTTAAATGTTTTTTTTTAATCAGAAGTCTAATAAAGAGACGTAACAAAAATATTTCTACATCGTGTTTTGTAATAATTCTACACATTTTTCATTGTATTCATTGTTTTCTAATATTTCCACGGCCCTTTTTTAATAACGCCCACTTATTTGACCGTAATTGGTTATAATACTGCCTACTCCTGTACTAAATTTCAGTACCGTAGTGTCTATATCATCCGAGATACAGTGTTTTTATAAAATTGACACGCTCTTTTGTCCAATAATGCCACTTTCTTGACCATATTTTATCATAAATGCGCCTACCCCTGTACGAAATTTTAGTACCCTAGTATCAATAATATTCGAGATACAGTGGTTTTATAATGTTGACACGGGACTTTGTCGAATAATTCCCATTTGTGCCCACCCCTGTATTAAATTTCAGTACCATAGTATTAATATTATTCGAGATACAGTAGTTTTCTAAGAGAGTTAAACAGAGAGTTGCGCACTCGCCTAATCGCTTGTAAGTCTGTTTGAATCTCAACACTCGCACGCACACACACAGCGCACTCGTCTGCTAGTTTGTAGTCTGCTCGATACTCGCACTCATACACACATCAATCACACGATTACGTGACTTTTTCTACCAAATTGCACTACCCGCAAGCTGCGTAAAGAAACTTTATTCTAAAAACATAAATACGTATACAATAAACCTGTTATTTTTCATCAATTTAAAATTTTCTTTTATGGATATAAATTCGTATGGTATTACGTCATTCTTATTTCAAAATTGAAAAAGCTCTTTCGAACATTAAGGGCCGTTTTTTCAATGTCCGGTTAAGCACTAATCGAAACTTAAACTGGCGGTTAGCAAAAAAGCATTTTCTCAATGTTCGGTTGGGTCTTAAGAGCCGGTTAAGTTAACGGCAAGTTGAGGTTCCGGTTAGTTGCTAATCAGAAGAACAGCTGTGTAGTGTAAAAAATTATTATATATTTTATAATCAAAAATGGATAGAATTTCGAGGATTTTCTTTTTTTTCTAACTTGAATTCGATCCAAAATAGAAAAAGGACATATGCGCATAGACGTGACTACATGGAAGAGTAATGCACTTTCTTCATATGTAATGAAGTTCGACACTCTGTTGCGTTTTTAAATTATTTATTAATTAATCTGTGTTAGATATTTACAACTTTCACAGCTGATATGCAATTTAGCGTAGTCACAATTGAAAAAATTCACAATTAATGGCTTAACCGACAGTTACTTAACCGACACTTGGTGAAAACGGAACTGTTTTTTAGTTATTGTACGGTTAGCTAACTCCCGGTTAAGAGCTTTGCTAACCGGACATTGAGAAAACGGCCCTAAATATGTTTTGCGTTTCATATAATTAAAATATTTTTTTTTAAACAAAACAATATTCTGTGTTTCTTGTTTATTTCGTTCTACATCTTTAATTTACACTTATTTCTTCAAAAAAAAATCAATACCATTGTTTTTATCTGCTTACTTTTTGTGCAATAAATTACACTGAATAAACATCTCTAAAAGTTGATTAGAAATGTTTTCATTTTAAGCAAAATGTTTTTATATCACATATTTTAATAAATGTTTGTTGTTACTTTGACAACATCTACTGTAAGTATTATTTTGAACACAAAATTCGTCAAATTAATAACACATTAATTTAATTTTAAAACATTTTTTTTTAGTTTCAATATCAACCGCAGACATTTTTTAAACTGCGGTTGATATTGCAAAATTATTTTGAAGAACTTCCAGGCAAAACATTCGCTTACATAAAATCAAAAAAATAATCTAGAAAACGTTAATAATCACTTACCGTCTGGCTTATGCCCTGGTTATGCTAGGCAAACATGTTTGATGAAGTGATTTTGTTAGTGATTTACGAATAAAATGAGAAATGAACTTTTTTATCTGCTCATTTCTTCACTCTCACTCAAAAAATTTTTGTTTTCTGTCATTGCACAATTACTGACAAGGTAGTAGCGTAGACTGGCTTTTTTCTCACGAGCGGCGATGGGTAGTTGTCAAAATTAGCTGTTCATGCAATTAATCAAAGAAAAGTGAAACAATTAGTGACGACTTAAACATAGCTAGTCAACCGCAGCAAACTAAAAACATTTCAATAAACTTCGCGAATAAATTTAATGAGTTAAAGAAAAGTTAAAAATAAGCTCATAGCTAGTCAACAGCAGCAAACTACAACTTCTTTAGATGTTTTTGACAACTACTAATCGCCTAAAAACTGTCACGGCTACCTTGTCAAATAATTATACCATGTTTTCTGTTTGAAAAAATGGCAATCATTTTCATTTTATAACTGAATTTTATATTTTTTCAAAAAACATGGCTGCAAATTGTTAATTGTTGCTGAAGTTGTGCTGTGAAGTGAAAATAGATAATTACTAATTATTAGAAGATTATTCTTAATAAAGCTGTTAATTAATGATTTCTTGTGCAAAACGAATGCACAATAGTATCAACAAATATTATATGCTAAAAAAAACAACGAATGGCGAACAGCTGTTTGACGTTTCACAAAAAAACCCATTCAGCAGAAAGTATCACTTTATGCTACTTCGGTACCTGAGCACTTTTTCGGCTGGAATGCGGCCATAGCATAACCAGGAAATGAATATTTCTGTGGACATTTGACAAAACAGCTTCTCTCTAACACGGTGGGCAAGAAATTATGATAGGTTGCATAAAAATGTCGACAAAAACTGAAAGCAGGTCTGCATTTCTTGATGATTATAGGCGAAAAATCCGTTTGAAATTAAATCTTAGCTGCTCCTGTTACAAAGATGTCCACATTTTACATATTCCTGATAGAATTAATTTCGCCCTTTGTGTGGCCGTGTAACAGAACTGTAACAAACCGAATAAGTTCCTATTTAAACATTTCATGGTCCATTTACACTAAATAAATAATTTTTGCATAACAGTCACAAATTGGAGAATATGATTCTAGGACAGAAAGGGGAAAATAATTTTCGTATTCGTAAAAAAATATATGATCAAAAAAATAACCGCAAAAGGACAGAAAATTAAAAAGAATAAATACAAAAGTATTGGGATGAGATCATTACTGAGTAAATGTTCACAATTTACAAAAAAAAAAACTGTAAATTTTTAGCTCAAAGCGTGTCACTCTATTTTTTTTTAAATCCGAATAAATTGAAAAAATATGTTTTCAATTTGGTTTTTCTTATAAAAATCACTATTTTATTAATTTGAATAATAGGGCAAATGGTTTTGTTTTTGGTCTCTATCTTTTCACAGAATAAAGATATCGAATAATCCAAGATTCAATTGGAATGGTAAACATAAAACGCAACTTTTAATGCAGACTCCCTACGGCACGGTTGCCACCTTTGTGGGAAAAATCCCACTTTGTGGTTATTTTTAATTGCTGTGGGAAATTGGAATTCCTATGGGATTTTTTAGTTGAGGGTTTTTTTATTCACGTGGGATTTTTTTTGTTTGTTTTGTGGGATTTTTTTGTTTTGAAGGATTTATTTTTATTTTTCAGTAAAAATATGTATAAATATACATAAAAGTGTATATTTTTCATTGTCAAAATCGTCTCAACCCATCTATATGATGTTCGCAACGAATTCGTTAAGATTTCGGTTACTTTGGCTTGCTGGGAAGTACTTTCACTCTTGACATAATTATGTGCATTGGGAAAATAGTTCAGTGATATTTTTTACTATTTTTATCAATATATACAAAATTGGTATATCTTAAAATTGATTTGTGATTGGCCCTTATTACGAGTTGCTTTCAACGTAATCTTCGCTGGTTATCGAACAACGAGTATCTTACGTCAAATTCTTATCGTGAGCAGTGCAACCCTGTCGAAATGTTCGTTGTCATTCGAATTTTCAGTCGAATAGACTTTTGCTTTCGATGCGGTGCTTGCTGAGCAATAATTGTTAAAAAGATAAACATTTTGTAATTGTATTTTACTTTTTAAAGACTAAAAACTAATTTGGAACTCTTTTTGTAAACTTTATAAAGGTCTAAAGTGGATCAAACAAATATTTTTTATTAATATAAAAATTAGCTTTTAAATATAAATGTATTTGAAAAATTTTAAATTTATATAAGTCTTTAGAACTTACCAATTTACGTACGCTTATATTATGATGATGAGTAACCAAGAGAGGGGTTCTTCTGTACCTAGAATATTCCTACTATATACATATATGACAAATGTCACTTAAATTTCTTTTTGTTCACGCCTTTTTTAAATAAAAGCTTATTTTTAAATATATTTTGTTTACTTTTTATTTGCTTAAATACAAGTGGGATTTTTTGTAGTTTTTTTTTATTTGCGTGGGATTTTCATGGTTATTTTATGTGTTTGTGGAATTTTTGTGGTTTTTTTTTTAATTGCGATGGGATTTTTTTGTCAATTTTATACCATTGGAGTTTTCGTGGTTATGAATTTTTGTTATTGTGGGAAAAAGGTTTTTCGTGGGAATTTGAGGTGGCTTTTCCAAAAAAGTGGCTGGGGTATGAACCATTTTAAAAATCCCAATAAAAGTCTTTATCCCAATAAAATACGAATTAAAATACCCACAATGTTTAAATAAGTAAAGATTTCATTTATTGAGAAGGCCTCAATAGGCAAAACAAGTTTTAATGACGCCATTTAGACTAAAAAAATCGAAATGAAAGGAAGTGTTATTTTTTTGCAATTTTCTTCATCTTTTCACGATCATTTTCCCACGTTGGCGCATATCAAGCGAGCAGGCCGGCCTCATTTGTTACACGCGATGGATTTTTGGGATCAGTTCTTCAGGCAAAAACAGAAAACAAATGGTGCAAAAATCAACATCCTTATCAGATGGTTTTAATGCTTCTTTTGCCTTGTGACGTTTGGGTGGTGCTGGTTGTACAAACATTAAGTTAACATTGAAAAGGTGTGAAAAATGCAATAATGATTTTTGAATTAAGGTGAATTAATTTTAAAAAATTTTAATTACATACAAATGACTTAAACATTGACTTAAGCTAAGTTTACTCTTGAAGTATTATTAAATGCATAAAAAAAAAGTTTGAAGAAAATGCAGTAGAAAAAGACAAAAGTTATTGAGATCTAGTTAAGTGCTGAAAAAGATCATGTTTGAAAGTGTTTGCCTTATCAAGCCGTTTTAAATACGTTGGTAGCGTGTTCCACAAATTTATCGCTATTAATGTGATGGAACGATGAGTTGCGCAGTTCTTTGCATCCTCGCGAATCTTATTATTGTAAGTAGATAATTTGGTTCCTTAGTTTTAATTATATTGTGTAGCATCAATATGGTGCGATAGTTCAAGAACCCGTTTAACGAGCTACCAATAATCTGATTAGTAACGGCGGAGATATAAGTTTGTCTGTTGATGTTAAATATGAATCTAGCGCAACTTTTGTAGGTTACTATTAATTTCCGGTTCGACTCCTGATCCATATTCGAGAAGAGTTCACAGCTATACATAATTATTGGTAAAATGAAAGACTTCACGTCTTAGCTCTACTTCGTTAGACAGATATTTAGACGTTGGGCTCCGACCGCGCAGAGCACCATATACCTTCTCAACTGCTCGGTTCCATGTAAAACTATTGTTTAAATATACTCCAAGATTTTTAAAGTTTTTGACATACTCAGTGGATGAGTTATTAAGAAAAAGTGGAGGTCATTCTTCGAAGATTTTGCACCTATCAATCAACATAGCTTTTGTTTTAATTGGATTGAGGCTTAGCCCATTTTCTGTAGACCATTGAAATATTATATTCAAAACTAAATTAACTTCATTTACGGCAGAGATTTTAGCTGGTTTAGGAAAAAGCTTATATAATTGGATTTCTTCAGCATATATATGATTGTTACACGTGGAGTAACAATCAACGATGTCATTAATGAACGTAGAAAATAACAGAGGACCTAACACTGAGCCTTGAGGAACACCGGACAATGTATTCAGACTTGACGAACATTTATTGTTAAGATAGACGAATTTTTTACGGTCACTTAGGTAAGAAGTCGTGAGTATACACAGCGAGCTATGAAAAAAGAACTGAGATCTGAGTTTATGTACAAGAAGACTATAGTTGATGCAGTCAAAAGCTTTAGAGGAATCTAAGAAAACAATCATATCCTTATCCATGCCAGACCTTATATCTTCACATACTTTAAGAAGCGCAGTAGTGCAACTGTGTTTTGCTCGAAAACCGGATTGATGATTAGTTATGTGCTTGTTGTTGTTAAGGTATATTTTCAATTGTTTGCTGATTTCAAATGCTTTGCTTGAAAAGGGAAGAACCGCTATTGGCCGATATTCTGAGTTGTTTTCAGATGATGGTTTTGGTAGATGATGGTTTATTGTGTTAAACATGTACGTGATATGTCCAAGTATTGCTGGGAGAATTATTTTGATGAAATTTGGATGAATGCCATCTGATCCTACCTAGACTAGGTATTAGTACATGAAATAGCGAAGTCGTTTCCTGTAAATCTTCTAGGAACAGAGAAGTTAATGGAATTCAAAGATCGCACTTGCTGAACAAATTTTCTATTTACTCTCATAGAAGGATTTTTTATTTCTACGTACTACAGCGGTGACAGCATTACGCACACATTTAAACTCTAAATATATACCATTGCATTTATAGCGTTTATATCTTCTATATAAAGTGTCCTGCTTATCAATAAGATACTTTACCTCTTGAGTAAACCAAGGGTGCTTGGATGGTTTAGATTTCTTTTGTTTAACTGGCACATGGTTACTACATAAGATATTGACAATATTATTAAAAAATTCAACTTATATATTTGGATCGTTTGTTTCATAAATTGCGGACCAATCTAAATTCTGGAACTCGAAAAACAAGAGATTTAGGTTGATGTTTGAAAATTCGGGATAATTGAAGCAAACTTCATTGCTGATAGCTGGGGTTACGTCTATTGAAAGGAAAATTAAGTCATGGTGAGAGAAGGCGTGTATAGGTAATTGATCGTAGTGTAATATTAAATTTGTATGGGAAACCAAGTAAAGATCCAAGAGAGATGGTCGGCAGTAGGGCCTGAAGTATGTTGGGTATTGTTTGTTCGCAAATTTATGGTTGAATTGTTGAGCCATATCAATGAAGGGCTTATTGCCGTTGTTCAGTTTAGATTAAAGTCTCCCCATAGTTCATCTGTAAAACGAGGGACTAAATCTTCCAAAATTTCCCTAATAAAATCAAAGTCAGCAATGCTTGGAGCCATATATACGCAGCCAATTAGTAAGTTACCTGAACCGAGCAACACTTCAACAAATATATACTCTAGAAGAACATTATGATTAGATTTCTTAACTAAATGAAATTTTTAAGAGCTTCTTATGTAAATACAAACTCCCCTCCAACTTAACCTACTCTATCTGCTCGAACTAATGTATAATTATTTACTCTAAACAAACCATCACACATCTCTGTTCTAAGCCACGTTTCAGACAAACAAATGATGTCAATCATTCGACTGTTAACTAGTAACCGCAAATCATCTATTTTTTGTTTAAGGCTTTGAGCGTTTAAATGGCACATATTCAAGCCTCTATTATTTTTGCAAATCAAATTAAGTGGGAAATGCAATAAGTCAATGTAGCCGAACTAAGCCTGCACTCAACCATTTGGGGTATACAATAAGTAAAATATATAACACAAACACAATCAAGACGTACACAATTAATCAATTAATAAGCTGAAAGAAAGAATGTGGAAGTTTAGAAAATTGAGCTAACAGAGTAGTGTGAGAAGATTGAGAAAAACTGTTGAACTGTTGATCTGTTGAGTGTGACAAAATCACAAACAATAGGAACTCAGCTAAAAAGTTAGAACCCGAACAGAATCAAAAGTCGTTACGACCGGCGATCCTCTCTGGTCGTCAGACACACAAACCCGTCCAGAATGAAAGCGATTGCTACTCACGATGCAGGGTTGCTTTTATATAGCATAGTTTTATTAGCAGCCATGTTTTTGTTGTTGTGTAAGTGAAACAGAAACAAAAAAGAAACGTGAGAACATAGCAAAAACCATGGTATAATTATTTGACAAGGTAGCCGTGACAGTTTTTTGGCGATTGGTAGTTGTCAAAAACAGCTAAAGATTGTTGTAGTTTGCTGCTGTTGACTAGCTATGTGCTTATTTTTAACTTATCTTTGATTCATTAAATTTATTGGCGAAGTTGATTGAAATGTTTTTAGTTTGTTGCGGTTTACTAGCTATGCTTAATTCATCGCTTATTTTTTCACTTTTCTTTGATTAATTGCATAAACAGCTAATTTTGACAACTACCCATCGCCGCTCGTGAGAAAAAAGCCAGTCTACGCTACTACCTTGTCAGTAATTATGCTATGGCAAAAACTGTGAAATTGTCTTTGAACATACCCAATTGTTTGCAATATATGGCAGCACTAATTGTACTCAGAGAGGAGATCGTCGGTCATTAGAGAAAAAAAAAAGAATAGATTTTATTCAATTTTACTCTAGCGATAAGTCGCTACGACTCGTAATCAGCAATTTCATTTTGAACGGCTTCGTTAACTTGCATGTGTTCTGTTGTGTGTTCGACATCACAAGTCGTTACGACTTTTGGTTCTGTTCATTACATAAGGAGTTACATTAAATATGGAGTAAAATGTAAAGATACCTATTTTTTGTTTTTCCTCTCTAGTTTCCAAAGGGGGGAGGGGGTCACCCTCATCCTTGCATTATCAAAGAGAATCACTACCCGAGGGGATTAATGCTATATCTGGGGTACCGTGTTTATAATTCATATAGCTTTCACATCACTGTATATTCACTCTTGTTGTAAAAAAAAATGCTTATTTTAGGATAAGAGATGGCGCAAAATGTCGGAAGTATTTTTTGCACACCTTATCAATGTCTAAAATTTCCTCTTACATTATATTCTTCCGTCTGTAACAGTTTAGCTTTTATTTAATAATTGCTCTTTTTACGCTTATATTTCAGGTCGAAGGTCACCAATCTAAAATGTAATCATACTGTGCAGCCAGATCTTTCATTTGAAACCTCATTCACCATTCTACCTCTTCCTAGCCCTGAGATTCCTTACTAAAAATAATACGTTAATATTTCGGGTCAGAGGTCATACATTTAAAATCTGAAATGGTTCTGCACATATAGGGCGCAGTACCTTTCGAATGATATAAGTTTCATTGCCCTTATTCTACGACAACATTTGATGTTTACCTATTAATATATAAGATGAAAAACTGTTTGGAAATTCTTACTTTAATACTAAAAAATTATATTTCTTATGTATATGTGTTTCTATAAATTTAACTTCATTCCACCAAGGACTGATTACTGTAAAACACTGCTTTCCTTTGATGGAAACTACGGGACACTTATTCCACCTAGAACATACTGGAATAAAAGTACGCCGTGGAAACCAGGGTGTCTACACTTCTATACAGATGGGTCAAAATTAAATGACAAGGTCGGGTATGGGGTCTACTCAAAAGAATTAGGGGTATCCTTGCCTCGTCGGAGGCTGCCGGATCACTGTCATCTCACTGTCATCACTGTCATCTCTAAATTTCGTCTTTAAATGAGAAATACATATTTTCTCGGACAGCCGATCAACGATCAAATCGATGGAGCAAATATCCATCAACTCTTAAGAAGCAAAAAAAGGCGTGCTGCATTAGGCGAAATGTCAAAGTTTTTCGTCATCAGCTTAAAATGGGTACCTGGGCATAAGCACATACGGGGAAATGAAAAAGCAGACGAGCTTGCTAGGAAAGGTACATCGGTGACTTCAATGGTTCGGAACTCACCGAGCATCCACATAATGAGTACACCACATCTAAAGCCAACTCAAGATGGGCTGAACTCTCAACATGCAGAACAGCAAGGCTTATCTGGCCGACTCTAAGCCCAAAGTGATCGCTAGCCCTTCTCTCGTTGGGAAGACCAGAGGTAGCCAAGCTAGTGGCCGTTTTCACAGGGCACTGTTTAATAGGCAGACATGCCTCCAGAATGGGAGTCATCACAAATGACTTCCGCACTAGCTGCAGGGACGAAGAGGAGGAAGAAACCATCTCCCACCTTCTAGGTTCCTTTCCCGCGCTTGCTAGAAGAAGGCATTAATATCTAAGGTTATTCCTCTTCTCTCAGCTTGACGACCTACCAAGAACAAGCGTCTTACAAGCTTTATTAAGAACTCGATGTGCTTCCACTTGGACTAAAGACCAAGTGTGCAGAGGTATCACAATGGACCTTATTGGTCTAAGTGATCCATGGTACGTGTGTATGGTTTGAGCACGTGCAACGGCTGCCGTCTCAACCTAACCTAACCTATGTATAGGGGGGTCAACGGCCCACCCCTGCACGACCCTCGCTACGCAAATGCAAACCCATAAACGTTCCCAATAATAACTTTCCACTTTACCTTACTCAACAACAACTAAAAAACAACACAAAGGCATCAATAACAAGCACACAAAAAACGACAGTTGAAAAGTTTTAAAGTGGAAAACATTTGCAAATGATTCGGCACGCTATTTTGTCATTTAAAAGACGTTAAATTTGACAACAATAACAAAAAAAACATTTAATAATAAACTCCTTATGTAGTACCACTTGTGTATGATACCATACATATACATGTTTTCTTTAAGAGCCACATCGTGTTTGAATGAAGAAAGAACACAAATACAAATTTTAATAAAAATAAAAAATTATTATTATTATTAATTAACCCATACCGCACCTGAGCCTAGTTTTTTTAAGAAAATTGTATTTTTTTCTTAAAATGCGTCTTCAACAAAATTCATTGCAAGAAAAATAAAAAAATGTCTTCTAAATAAATGTCATAGTCTTAGCCATAAATAAAAAAGTAATAAAAATATATAATCGCTGAAGTAGAGTATTTTAAGGTCAGGTTCTCATGAAGCTCGACCAAAATCTCTATTTTTTTTAAGTGATACTTCGTAGGCGGCGATTTTTTGAGAGTAAAATTTTTCGAGTCTCATAACCAAAAATTTTCTTATTTCAATCATGTCACAAAAAATTTTTCTGTCTCTAGAAAATTTTTCTGCCTCAATTTACTGAGATAGACTTTGTGTGGGACTGCAGGTTATTTTTTGTGATGTTTGTATTGCAGAAGGGTGACAGATAGAGTGTAGGTGTGTACGAGATAGTTTAGGAAAATTTTTGCCACACTCCCTTTTACTACCCACAAATCAATAAAAATGCTTTATTTCGAACAGTTTTGATCGTATTAGACCTTAATTTGGCAATATAGTTTGTATGGTTACTGTCAGCAACTGTGCTAAAAATTTGTTCCACACCCCCTTTTTCCTCCCACAAATCAGTGAAAATGATATATTTCAGGCAGTTTTGGTCGCATAAAACTAGAATTTGGTAATCTAGTTTGTATGACTACTTTAGGGAACTGTACTTAAATGGGTGTGTTCACTCTAAAGCCAAGCCCACTTTTTGATAAACCATTAAAATATACTACTGGGGCGATTGCGCTGAAATTTCGGCAGTCAATTTGTTTCGAGTACGAGATAGTTTAGGAAATTTTTTGCCACTTCCCCTTTTACCACCAACATATCCATCAAAATTCTATATTCGGATTTTAAATCTATATGCTTACTTTCGGACACTGTACTAAAAATGAGCGTGGTCACCTTATAGTTTCGCCCACTTTTCAAAGGATAAGAGTGGAATAAAGCAAAGTGCGCCAGGTATAACCTTAACTGAGCTGAAACTTTGGCAGTAGATTTTTTCGAGTACGAAATGGTTTAAGGAAAAACTTACTGCCGCGTCTCTTTTAACGCCCACAAATTCATAAAAATGCTTTATTTCGGACGGTTTTGGTCATATCAGAATAAAATTTAGTCATTTATTTTCAATTTTTTTATGTTGTATTTGAAGTTCCAGAAGTGTGACAGAGAGAGCGTAGATGTGTAGAGAAGTTAAGAAGTTTCACTTCTATATTGTATACACGCTATACTGTAATTTTTTTTCTATAGCTATGATGTGTAGCATATGTTCCTAAAGTGGTTTGGCCGATAACAATTGCATAAAAAAGTTACCGCATACGAAAGGAACCCATTTTTTCATTAACACACTCGAAGCAATCGTTACTCAAAGCTTAAAATGCGTTTTCGGAAAAATTATGTATTACAAACTGGTCTACACGATATCTCGATAAAATTTTTTGAATCGTAAGCCTTAATTTAGATAATATTGGCCGGCTTTGTTTTTTTAGAGAACTTTAAAGAGCGAAAAATGTGAAAAAACAATACTAAAAATTCAAATGTCTGCCATTTTGTTATTTTCAACTATTTATTGATATGGTAGGTTAAAGCTGCAATAAATATAATATAATTTATAAAATTGTTTGGTTTTTTTATATCAGATGACATGAACGCACTGCGGGATGGAGACCGTTTGGGTACCTTTTCTCAACGTGACGTTTGACGGCGTATTGACACTTCACATTACACCTTTAAGCGACAAAAAAAATATGGTTCTACATTTAAAGAATAAATAAATAACTGTTAAAAAACCTTAGGTGTTCATTAACTTCTTTCTATGAAAAAAATCAAGAACATCACCGTGTTTTCGGAGTTCTAGATGAGAACCTGCCCTTAAGAAAAAAAAAGATCAGTACTAACGTAGAATAAAATTAAATTTTTGTATATCCATTCCATTGTCTCAACACATTTATTGTTTTTTGCTTTAAGGTTTCGTTAAAGTGCATTAACAAACCGCAAGAACAACAGAAATCAACATCTTTACATTAAATTTATACAGGAATGTCTTTTCAAAACATTTTATAAAATTAAAGTGTTTTCTAAATGACCTTGTTATTCTAAATATATTCTAAATGTTTGATAGTTTAAATCATACTTGATTTTAAATACAAGTTGTTTGATAGTTTAAAATCGTTTATTGAGCTTAAGGTCAAAGTTAGAACAATTAATTGTACTAACGAATCTTTCCAAAGAAAAGACAACAACAACAACAACAACAACAACAACAAAGTTTTTTCGATATGAAAAGGAAAAAATCACTGGCTGATTTTATTGCAATAAATCGGCCGTGCTAAAGGGTTCATCAGAAATCTTTGTGATACCCGTACAAGCGCGCACTAGCGCACTGCACCACAGATACGATGAGATTTGAAGTGTCAATTTCTCAGTTTTTCTCCCATTTCACATGCTCACATTTGTTGTTGTATTATTGCTTTACTTTAGTCTTTATGCTATCTAAAATCACGTATGATTTAAACTATCAAACATTTAGAATTTGTATTTAAATCATATAAAATCAACATAATTTTATGGAATTTTACAAAAAATTATTGGAATGACCACAAAAATTCGTGTGATTTTTATAAAAATTTTTGAGTCAATTTTATTGTTATTATATTGTCGTAAATTTTCATGTCTTTTTCTGTTTGTCCAATTGTTTGATAACGACTTTATTTATAGAGTACTAAACGAACTGTCGCCTCAAACACGAAAGCAGTAACATGTACGTACTCAACCGCTTTTGGCGTAGAATTACGTCTTACAGCGCGGTTTGTATGGGGGTCATTTTCACAAATTTTTTATTGTATTTTATTATTGAATTACGTTGTTTACGTATTGATTAAGCAAAATAAGAAAAAGTAGGACATAATTAAAGAAAACGTGCATTAAAGAAAAAGTAAAGAAAATAATACACCTTTTACATTGGTAAAGAATTGAATTCAGTTTTCAGAGGTTGTGGGCAAATTGAGGCTAATTGGTGGTGACGAAATTAAAATGCAATTGACGGTCCAATGTTTTTGTGAACAAAGATAATGTCAAATATTTTTTTAAATTCTTGTTTAATGTAAAAGAGGACTTTACTAAACAAAGAGCCGTATTTGCCCACCGTTGCAGCATTCCTTGACTTTTGCCATTGTTGTGTAGTTGTTGCTGTCTTATTTCGTGTGATATGACGAATATTTTAAATTTCTGTAGACATCAAAGTTTAAAGCTTTTATGTGGCAGGGCTGGTGCTAGAGAGGAGCGTTAAAGGATAAAATTAGATTCAATTTTCAAAATTTACTATAAAGACAACTTAACTGCAAGTTAAATTTTTTTAAAATACATTCGTCTTTGTTACAATTACACCCTCTTTCCAACATTCGAACCGTTAATTTATTGCAAGCCATGCTTGTCAGCCCCTGTCAGTGTTGCCAGCTGCTGCTGATCAATATCCACAAAATTTGTCAGAAAAATCGGCTAAAATCCGCTAATTAATTTTTTTAAATTTAATTCCATTTTAAACGTATCGGAAAAGTAAAAATTATGGAATGAACATCTCTGATTTGGGCCAAATTTTGCATGGAGCAGCAATGATGGAAATAAAAAAACTCTATTTGGAGGATAAAAGTTTGGCGTTATATTGGCCGGTACGTTTAAAATGGAATTACTGAATTTATAACAAAATATTAATGTAAATTTATTAATAATAAGGTAAGAAAAATCGCAAAAAAATATCAATTCAAGTTCCAATTAAAAAAAACTAAATCACTCCGTTCTTCATTAATGTTATTGTTTTCATAGATTGCATTCGAACCAATTAACATAAGAAATGATCGAGGCATATTATAGTCGTGGCAGCTCTTCTGCTGGCCTCTTAAGCCGTATCTTAAAAATTCGAATTATTTTGAATTTATTTTTCTTGTTAACAACATATACAAGAACTGTGTCGATTTGTAAGCGACTTCTTATTCTAGACTTCACAATATTGAGCTGGCTAGATGCTCGTTCAACATAAGCGTTTAACCAAGGCAATGATAAAAGGTGCAGTGAAAAGTTTGTCAGTTCTTAAAAAATAAAATTTACATATTTATCCTTACATTGAAGTTCTTCAAACCGAAAATCAGTTGTATTAGATACATTATTCCATTATTTAAAGAGGTTTTTTTCAATACTCATATAATATAATATTGTGGTCATCGTTACAACCACAAATTTTCAAAAAAGACAAAATATCTTCTTGTACTGCTTTACAACATTGTTAACGGAGAAGTGCTCAATGATCTTTACAGTTATAACATTTAAGTTAAATTTAATAAACCCTAAGTAAAAAGCCGCTAAAAATTCCACCAGCGGATTTTTTATAATTTATCCTGCAAACTGACATCAAAATCCGCCAATTTGGCGGAAAATCCATTGATCTGGCAACAGTGGTCTCTGTTGATGGTTTCGCTGTAAGAGCATCGGTCACGCTGGCTGCAGAGACCAAAGTTACGGGGATAATGAAGGGAACACAACTTGAGCTAATTTATTCTTGGCCTACGCCTTAAATTATGCAGCACGTTTTCTAGAAGTGCTGTTATTATTACGAGCGCCTTGGGGCGCATATTACGACGTACAGTGGGAGGACTTCATACAAGTCTGGGCCATAAATAGTAAAAATAAACCTACAATTTTGAAATTTGATACGAGTGCTTTGCAAAGCTAAATGAGTTGTCAAAAATAGTAAAAATAAACCACGAACCTTGAAATTTTGTATGAGTGCTTTGTACAGTTAAATATAAATTATATATAACTTTGGATCAAATCCGCCAGCAGACACACCCCACAACTCCCATACGAGTTTTTTGTCACTGTGTATGTAACGCCCATTAGGAGGCGTGGTAGGTATAGAAAAGAATATATATTCTTTATCAGCATAACCACCTGAGTCGATTTAGCCATGTCCGTCTGTGTGTCTGTCTGTGGTTACGATTGTTTTAAAGCTAACGTAAAGCTATCGTAATGAAATTTCATACTTAAGCTTGTATCTAAAAAATAAAGATCAAGTTCGAAAACTAGCAAAATCGGCTCAAAATTTCGCCTAGCTCCCATACAAAAAGTGGCTTTATTAAAACAGTAAAATCTCTTTAAATTTCACAAAAATCAATATATGGATTTAAATTTGGCATATGATCTTTGATATTTAAAACCTACTTTTAGTATGAAATTTAACTAAATCGGTTAAAAACCACGCCTATCTACCGTACAAAGGTAAAATATTTTAAATAACAAAAAAAAAAATAAAATGACTTGAAATTCATGATATTTGTCCTAATTTTATGTATGCACTCTGAGTTTGAAATTCGGTACAATCTTATGAAAACATCGCCTACCTCCCATACAAAATGACGTCATCAAAGTAGTAGAACCTTCATGAATTCCTCAAAAATTAATTCATTGCGTAACTTTGATACCTAAAGTGTTCTCTGAATTTGATATTTGGAGAAGTTGAAAGAAAACCACGCCTTTTATTCCACGAAGATCATTCTTTACTAGTTAAATAACTTTTTTAATAGCATATATACCAAATATTTTGAGCATTTGATATATACATACATATAATTTATGTATATATTCTTATAATATGGGGACTACATATCAAAAATCATGACATAAGAGAACAAAAAAGAATGTGTAAGTAGACTTTTTGCTCCTACTAATTTCTTAAAAAACTTTTTAATCTTCCCTAAAACTTAATTGTGATGATTTACAGTACTTATTGTTATTTTTAATGTAATTTAGTTTGAAGATACGCTGAAAATAATAAAATAAAATGCTTCCTTAATGATATTCTACAAGAAAAAATCACATAAAACCACCTTTCGGGCAAGTTTCGGCGGCAAGAGCCATATTTTTCTCTAAATATATATGTTAATGCATACCATTTTAAAAAATTTGGAAAGATGGTTTTTGTTGTTTTTTTTTACCTGCTAAAGTTTCCAAAGTTCTTAGCTTTTGGGCACTAAAAATGCTAATATTTAAAAAATCACAAAAAATAAGTTTGTTTAGTAAAAACAAAAAAAAATACAGTTTAAAAAACATTAAATATCATCTTTGTATTATTTCTTCATTTCAATTCCATTCTCTTAAAAACAAAAAGTTAAAATTTGAAGCCATTTTCTGACCAAACTTTTAAAGACTTCCATGTAATTTTTTTGGGTTTGCTTATCTGATGTATGAACTGTCGGTTAGTAAAAAACTTTTTAAAATATAAAAAATTTTACTTTTTTTCAATTTATTGCCACGATCTCCCACTGTGCGACGCACGGGCTTCGGTGTGTGGGGGCGGTGGCGGTGGCGGTATGGGCCGATGAGGCGTTGCAATGGCCGCTGTTGCTGGGGGAGCAAATGAATTTGTTGTAAATGAAAGCATGGAAGGGCGCTGATTAGTCGTAATGTCTCGCTGGCTGTTGTTATTGTAGCTGTGTTATCGCAGCGCCACGTTTGTCACGTTATTTAAATGATTTACTTGCCGATTTTATTGATTTGTGGCGTGCGTCCAGATTTGTGCTTAGATTTATGCTGCCATTATTAAAAAGTTTATATTTGTTTTATGAAAACATTAACAACTCAAATTTAAATTTTTTTTTAAGTAAATTAATCTTCCTTTAAAAATTAATGACTTTTTTAAGAGGATGGTACTGTTTTAAAGCCAAAAAAGGCATGTTTTCATGCTTTTTATTTATGGAGACATGAATAATGTTGCTGTATTTATTTCATATACATGTTATAGTTTGACTTCTTAAGTATATTTGGAAAAAAAAAGCTATCGATAAATAAATCCGTGGCAGCAATTCTTCGGAGGCGCATCGAAAAAAGTTATTTTGCTGTGAACACGATTAGAGGTTAGCGGATCATCTGAAAAAAAATCATAATTAGTTTAAAAGTTTGTAGGTTTCCCGAGGTAATACCGAAGAGTTTTTTTAGCGTTTTGAAAAATTGAGGTGTTTTATTATTTTAAAATAAGAAAATAACGCTTCGGCATTACCTGTTGATTTATGTGTACAAATAGTATAAAACATTTTAAAACGATCGGTCAAGTACATTTTACGGCATCGTGTTCACTGACTTCAAAATGTTGTTTTCCAGAAAATCGATTTAAAGTTTTATTTATCGAAAATCAAAAATAAAAAATCAATAAAAGGGTATAATTTTTTATTCTTACACATAATCATCAATGCCAGCTCCGTACAGTAAAACGCTTTCATTCAAGATGTCTAAGGCATTTGTTTGCTCTTGCCTGCGTTGTATTCTACCCTCTTTACTTGCACTTTTTACCAATTTTCTGCCGATCTTGTCTTGTAATTTTTTTTTAGCATTTTTGCAATAAATAAATATACCACGACACAAGACCGACAAGAAATAAAAACGGAAAACTACGATACAATTTTAGCGTCTCTGTCCACAACCGCTCGGTAGAAAGAGTACCTGGCAACTGATTCATATACGATCTACCCTAAATATATAATATATACAACTTCAATTTACATACCTACAAATCCACATAAATGTGTAACATAATTTGGAGATTGCAAAAGGACTTGAAGCAGATTTCAGGTAAGCAAATCGCGCAGCTGCAAATATTTATGATAATTCAACGTTGTCAGGCATGTATGTGTAAAAATCGAGCTCGAAATGTTCTGGAAATGTTGTACATCCAAAAAAAAAATATAAAAAATGTCCCAAAATTTTTTTAGAACAGTATCATCCCCTTAATGGTGTGGCTAGTAAACTTGTGGAGGACATCGACGATATTTAACATAAGAACTTAACCAACCATCTCATACCAAATTTTTTAGCTGAAATCAGTCTTTCTATTAAGTTGTCTCTCTCTCTATCTTTTGAAATTCTTGCTTTAAAATCACTCTTCAAAAGAAAACAAAAAAAATTTACTTATGCTTCGTTGCAATGACAAGCCAAACAATTCCAGCCAGAATGAAGATTTCTGTTGAACTGTATGGAATGTGAAGGAATTTGAGAAGGGAGCAAAATTCAAAAAGTCGAACTTTATTTGTTAGAAGGAACACTAGCGTGTATTTGACTTTGCTTCGACGACATCTGTTCTTGCTCCATCTTCTTCGCTCTTAGTCTCTTTTCCTATTTCTTCCCGTTTACCCTTACTATAGGCAAACCTTCTATCGTTTTTTCATCAACTTCTTCGTTTTAGTCTCCATTCATTGACTTAATTAAATTTGTGCATCGTATTCGAAATAAAGTATCCCTTAAACTAGGCGAGCTTGAACAAAATAGTTTCTTACGAGGCAACGACTTTCTTTACATGTCAACCAAACACAGGCACTCACACACTTAAAAAATCAGACTGTGTGCTTATTTGTAGTTGTTGGAATATATTAACAAATTTAAACTTTTTAGTATCGAATAAAAAATCCGGACCTAATGCAGATTATCCACTTATTCATATAAATTTTATTTTTATATGAGATAGCTTTATAAGTTTAGTAGAACTTATAACTGTAACTAGAGGTTCGAAGTTAGTTATATTTGAAGATAAAAAAATATATTTTAAGACTGTAAAAATTTATAAATAATTACTTAAGAGTTCATTGTATATTTGTCCTTATACAATTGCTTGGAGAGAGTAGCTTACATTATCGGGAATGTTTTTTGCTATTGAAAACATAGCATGTTGCTTAAATCGAATATCACAATTTTTATATTTCCTTAATAATTGCGATTTGCTTTGTCAAAATTTTGTTTTGCATATCAAGACTGAATGAAAGTTTTTATTGATATTTTTAATATTCCAACAGCTAGCTTATTTCATTAAATGTGTCGATATTTTCGAAAAATGTACACTTTCCAAATTGTAGTACCAATGAACGTACAAATATCGACATAAAGTAAGATTCAACATAGTGTTTTCTTTACTTGGCACTTAGTGATTGAGTAGAATCCTTTTTTTGTTCTAAGCAGAGCTGCTCTGAGAAAGCATCGTCGTCAAAATAACCATTTTTGAAATGTCATCTTTTAAATAATAATGATAACGTATCACTTTCTATGAAAGCATATACAGGGTGTCCCAGATCTACGTTTCAATCCGGCTCTGGTTGATTTTTTGGGCCAAGATAAGAAAAAATGGTATGGCAGGGGTATCCATCTCACCCTGTTTCGAATTATAAGCGGAAGTATATAAAAAATGGCATTCATAGGTGTCATTAAGAACTAATTTGAAACGGTTTTTTAAAGCTTTTTAATTATTTATCTAATATCTGTCCAAGGCTTTCGGTATTTTTTATCATAGAATAATTTATTGCTAGTTGCTACTTAATAATAAAAATAGGTTTTTAATTTTATATTTTCCCTTTAAACTCGTTTAACAAAAAAAAGCTACCAATTTTATTTTTTTTCCGATGCAGTTTTTATCCTAAAAAAATTGTATGCAATATTTGATTATGAGGCCTTCCCTTAAAGCAGTGTTGGCTGACGCCTATGCACCAGGGATGATATTTTCGGTACAATTGCACTTTTTTGGTACAATTTTATGTTTTTCCTACTTTCCTATCACCAAAGCGTTTTCGGTACATTTTATTGCACTCTATAATAAACACAGAATTTAGAACTCTAAGTAGCAAATGATTTAAAAGAATGAAAAAAATGTATCTCTTTCTGAATTTTGGTACTCTGTAAAATACATAAAAAAACTATTAAGTATTAAAGAATCAATTTCTCCAATTTTTCCAAAATTTTTTAAGGAATTCTTACAATTTCTCATTCGACAGCAAATGTTAATAGATTGTTAAATTTTCAAAGTTTAATAAAAACCAATTGCAGAAACAGACTGCAGATTGCAACAATTTATTTAATTTCTTTTAAGCAAAACATTTTTTAAAACCCATTGAACTAAATGCCGCAATATTCATATGAGAATATGCCACAATATTGAAATTGACAGTGAAGAATTGCTAGGCTAAAAGAATTTCTCATTAATTTTTTTCATTACCTTCACAGAAAGGTACTGACTTACATATAAAAAAAGAATGGGTGGTTGAATTAAAGGCATTGTCGAAGAACCTGATTTAAAAAATGTTAGTGGCCTTTCTATATTAAGGTAACGAAGAAGACCTCTAAACTTTACGTTTATATTATTTTTTTATAAATTTTATTGATCTTATTTCATGAATATGATAAGACTAGTGTTCCTTTTTGTGATTATGAAAAACCTTGTGATTAGTCAAAAATAAATAAAAACCTTTGAAATTTTTTTAAAAGATTTATGAACTGAATTGTTAAAAACACATTCACTTTAATCTTAATAAAAACTAGCAAGGAATTATCTTCGACTGGGTCGAAGTTTACATACCCCTACAGTATATTCTTAGTTATGCACGTTTTTAAAGTTTATCCAATTTTGCGAAAACTCAAATGCAGAACACATTTAAGATACGGACGATTATGTCCGTGTTTATTTATTTATTTATTTATTTATTTAATTCATCTACTGGGCTTAACCCTTACAGATATAACTTAACCTAATTAACTATTAAAATTTAACAATGCATAATTCATTAATATGCTATTTACGATTTCATTGACTCAATCATTTATAATATTATAGAGATCGTTCAAAAATATTTGTCTGTCTAAATCAAAATTCACATGACTGTTGATTGAATTGAACAGAGTTTGACATCTGGATATTGGTTCATTCAAACCATAGTTAGAACTATGGGATTGTGGTAAAAATAAATTTCTAATTCGCAGAGTTTTCTGCGGCGCATAAAAATTGATAAGAGCTAACAATTCAGGTGAATCAATTTTATTGTCTAGAATATCTTTGATAAAAACAATGCTCTGTGCCTTTCTTCGTTGTTTTAAACTGATTAAACTTAACAGTTCGCAGCGCGATTCGTATGAGGGCATATTCTCACCAGAAAAACTGCGACGAAGTGCAAATTTGGTAAAACGCTTTTGTATTTTTTCAATTCTTTTTACCGCTATCTCATAGAAGGGATACCAAATAATGTTGGCATATTCTAGAGTCGGTCTTACTAATGCGACAAATAAAGATTTTAAGGTATTTTGATCAATGAATTCCTTCGAGTTCCTGATGACAAAACCAAGAAGAGAATTCGCCTTAGAAACCATATATTCTAAATGCGCATCAAAGGATAGTTTAGAGTCTACAAGGACGCCTAAGTCTTTTACGACGCTTTCTCTTTGAAAAAAGCAATTTAAGTCGTAGTTGTAGTCATGAATGATATACGATTGTTTACGCGAGCAAGTTAGGATTTTACATTTGTTAAAATTGAGATGTAAGTCGTTTTGGTTGCACCACGTTTTTAAAGAGTTTATGTCTTCTTGAAAGAGGCAACAGTCATGTGAATTCTTTACAGTTGCAAACAGTTTTAGGTCGTCGGCATATAGCAAAAAATTACATGATTTAAAGATACAAGTAATATCGTTAACAAATAATAAAAAAAGCAAAGGCCCTAGGTGACTTCCTTGAGGGACGCCGGAGTTTGTTGTTATGGTTCTGGAATAACTTTCCTTCACCTTAATCAAGAGTTTTCTATTGTAGAGATAGGACTTAATCCAAATAAGTAAGTTGGAGTGAATGCCCAGCTTTTCAAGTTTTTTTAATAATAGCGTGTGGTTAAGGCTGTCAAACGCTTTAACAAAATCGGTATATAAGACGTCTACCTGAGACCCACCTTCAATAGCACATAATGTATAATTTGAAAACGACGCTAAGTTCGTGGTAACGGACCTGCCAGGAAAAAAACCATGCTGCTTCGTTGATATAATATATTTAAATTCGTAAAAAAGCCGTTTGTTCACAATTTTATCAAGCAATTTTGGTATTGCTGAGAGTTTGACAATGGGCCTGTAATTAGTAACAAGCCCTCTCTGACCCGATTTATGAATGGGGGAAATAAATGATATTTTCCAGTCATCCAGAAAAATACCTGATATTATTGATTTATTAAATACTAAGGTTAGGCATTTCAAAAGAGAAAATGCACAATTCTTTAGAAAAACCGGGGGCAAAAGGTCATAGCCTGCACCTTTATTGCAATCTAGATCTTTAATCGCGTTTAAAACCTCGTCCTCAGTAATAGTTATATTACCGACACTAACTGAACTCGGTATGTTTAAAAAATCGTATCTGTTACTTGTAGTGCAAAAGCCATCGAAAATAGATCCAAAGAAATCTGCGAAGAGTTCACAGATTTCCTGATTATTGCTGGCGATTCGATCTTGATATTCCATCGTATTTGGTATACCGGACGACTTTCGTTTTGAGTTAACAAAAACCCAAAAGGATTTAGAATTAGATTTAATATTGCTTTCTATATTAAAAAGATACTGTTTGTAGAGAAAATTCGAAAGGAATTCGAATTCTCTTCTACGAAGAAGAAACATGTTTTTATCTTCCGATAGATTTGTTTTCTTGAACCTTTTATGGGCTTTATTTCTTACATTTTTTAAATGAAGAAGCCTCTTATTGTACCAAGGAAGATTAAATTGGCGACATTCTTTTTTAACTGGCACATAAAGACGAAGAGCTTCATTAATATATAATTTAAATGTTGAGTACATTGTGTAAATATCTTGCGTTTCAAAAGCTGACTCCCAGTTTATCGAAAAGAAATAATTGTTTATAGCCTCGTAGTTGGCTTTGCGAAAATTATAAGAAAGCTCAGAATTAAGGTCAGATAAACTGTTAAGTTTATAGAAATAAAAATTGAGCATAAGAGCTTTATGGTGTACTGATTCCGTGGTAAGGGGCATGTTGCATGTATTAATCTTGACACGAGAATCGTGGTTGACGAAGACCAAGTCTAAAATCCGATTTATATCATTTTTAAAATTATTGATTTGAAAAAGATTTAGAGCGTACAGCGTGTCGCAAAAAAGGCTCTCGACTTCTTTCTTCACGTTAAAAGGGAGGTGCATTTGATCGTCAATGCTAAATATCCACTCCAAGTCACCTAGATTGAAGTCACCTAGAACACAAGGGGTTTGCTGATCATTTAATGAATTTACAATATGACTAATATTGAATAGATGGTCGCTAAAGATTTCGATACTGCTATTTGGTGGTACATAACTTATTATAAAAACTACTTCCTTTAAAACACACGACGAACTATTGTTGACTGAAACAGCTACGCACAGTTGTTCAACATTGTAAGAGTTTCGGGGAAGTGGAATCTCTCTGCTAGCATGGATAGTAGATACGGAGATCAAGACGCCACCTCCTCTTGTCATTCCAGAAAGAGATGAGCGAGCTTTACGATATAATTCGTAACTAGCATCGAACAGTTCGTTGGATAAGAACTGGGGGGAGAGCCACGTTTCAACTAGCGCGATGACATCAAAGTCGTGGCTTGAAGCTGAGTTGTACAGCAATTGAATTTTAGTTCTGAGGCCCCCAGCATTGTGGAAGTATAATGAGAGCTTGACATCTTGTTGATTCTTATTTTGACTGTAGGTAGCGTGTGAAGTTAGAATTTGATGAGTAATCGGCGCACGAGGAGTTACGCTGTTTATCTGGTTGAATTCTTTCTCTGAATAAACCGAAAAGGGCATACCTTGACACCTGATGGCCATAAAGAAGGTTTAAGAATTTCCTCATAATAAGAAGAGAGAACGCCAAGTTTAAAGCATACTCTTTGCATTGAGAGAATATCGACGTCTCTTTTTACTAGCACATTGCATTTTAAGTGTTGTTTATCAACAGGAGAGTGCTTTATTAAGAATTCGATTATGCTTTCAGCTGAGACTGTTGGTTTAAACGATGAAATATGTAGCCACTTAAACGAGTCAGCGACATCGAGATCAGTGTTTACATTTTCGCCTATTATAGTGTCATCTGTTTTCGTTGATTTTGTTTTTCGCTTTGTTCTTTGCCTTTTGTTTGTAGCCTTTACCCATCCAGAGTTCGGGTCTACGAGAGCTTCGTTAGTCATAGCAGAGTGTAATGGAACAACAAGTGTTTCATTTTCATTATTAACAGCAGCAGCATTCGAAACAGCGACAGAGAGTACAGCGCCAGCAATAGCAGCAGCAGCATAAGTGGTGGATGAGGAATAAGAGGGGGCGGACGATCCGGAGAAAACAATAGATGGCACGGTGTTTGATGTTGAGCTGCACTGAGAAGCAGCGATCGGGGTGACGGGGGCATCTTTAGTAGTAATGGTAGAAACAGCTGTATTAGAAACGACGAGCTTATTTCTCTTTGATGCAGATTCTGATGAAATAGAAAGAATCACAGTATTGTCTGATGGTTGTGTAGATGGCGAATTTGAAAAATTCGTTAAATATGCTGTTAATACACACGTTTTTGTGTACTAAATTTTAATACGATAGCTTTAAAATTGCGATGTAATCGTGTCGGCAGACTGACCTAGAGAAATCGGCTCAGAAGGCGATGATGTTCAAGAATATATATACTTTTCTGTACCTGCCACGCCTCCTTATCAGCGTTATAAGCGTAGTGACAAAGTTAACAAAATTTATTCCTTTTTTTTTTATTTAGTACAATTTTTTCTTAATTTGTGTACCTAAATGAAAATGTCATTTATCAACCCTGCTATGCACGCGTGCTTCGTGAACCTTCGTATTTTTACACAGATATGAAACTGATAGCCGATACACATCGACTGCGACTAGCGACGAACGCCAATTGTCAAAAAATAGAACGCATGTTTTCTTATGACGATGTATGTTTTGAAGACGGCACTACAAAGAGAGAACACGACGACAATTGTTGCTGCCGCAGACTTCAATATATTTCTAATTTCATAGACGACAAGAGCGAACATAGCAGAGTTTGTTTATGTTTTGTATGAAATACAGATTGTCGCTATTGCGTTCATTATAATCAAGTCGTCGAGAATACTGCGACATTTCTCTCTGACGGCAAGTTTTCGTTTTGTCGGTGGACGACTGTTGCAGTCAATGTGTATAGGCTATGACTGCCGTTCTTGCACACCGAAGGTACCGACTATTCAATGCAAGAGCTCTCAGTCGATGTTTCGCTATTAAAAAGTCAATACTACGTTACGATGCATAGCAATTGAACACATAATTTTATATGCTTACACAAGAGAACTCGTTTGCTCTCACATACGCGCACACTTGTACAAAACTTAGAGAATTGTGTACGAATTTTTTGGTCGACTCTGCCGTAGAGATGGGATGAAAAAAAATAAAAAATCGTCATTTTTCACTCCATGAAAATCATCAAAATCGTCATTCACTACAAATCAGTAATACAATACAATCAATTTTTCTTCAAAAGCATATTTTTATATATAAGTATACATAGGTTTTAATAAAGAATTAACTTTCACCGTTAAAAATTAATTTAATATTAATATATCTATATATATAAAATGGAATGTGTGTTTGTTTATTTTATTTGTTTGTACCTTATAGGAAACCAAACCTCTAAACCGATCTTCCTGAAATTTTCACAGCATTTAACTGGGACTCTGGCATGATTAATAGGGTACTTTTTTGACCACGCCCACTTTTACGCCTAATTTTTTAAAATTATGTAATTGCTCCCATATAGTTTTTAACAGATTTACTTCAAATTGTATACACATTATACTCCAGGCGAGGTAGAAATAATCATTTCTTACGCCACACCTCCTTTCACGCCCCTTTTCACGCGCCTTTTCACGCCAAATTTAAGTTTTAAACTTTTTGTTCTCTGTACAAATTTGTTCCTTCCAACGGATTATTTTTTATTTGGTAGTATATTGCTCTTAATGCTGTTAACGTCGCCATATTACTATGAACGACGCCCACTTCAACGCCCCCTTTTTTAATTCAGATACTTACTTATACCACTAACAATGTTTGCTATACAAAATACTTTTTTTGTAATAAGTATTTACCTAAAGTTTTATATACTTTTTATCTACAGGTAAGGTAGCCATAGATTTTTTTATTACCAAATCCCCCTTTTTCGCCCCATTTTACTTTAATTATAATTAATCTGCTTTCAATATATATACATAAAAATGAATGTCTGTCTGTCTGTTTGTTTGTTTGTTTGTGCTTTATAGGAGGCCAAACCCTTGGACCGATCTCCCTGAAACTTTCACAGAATTTTACTATGACTCTGGAAAGAATAATAGGCTATATGAAGTTTTTATTGGACAAAGGGGCGTGGCACTGCACCTACTTTTTTACTACGTTTATTAACGGCTTTACCACAAATTTAAAATACATATTAATTAAAAAAGAGGGGTAGCCCCATTCTCTTTCTTCCACCACTGTCTTCAAGACAGCTGATTTTATAATACGTGTTAATTAAAATAGAGAGTGGGGTAACCCCATTCTCATTCTCCCACAACTGTCTGCGAAACAGCTGATTGTGTAATTGCTGCTTTTTGATTGGTCTAAAAATAAAAAGGGGGAGCATGAAGCAAATTACAATACATGCGATTCAGTGCTGAATTCTAATTGGTTTACAACAAAAAAAGAGGAGAAGCATTGCAATAATTAAATTAAATAAATAAATTTTTGTAAATATATAAATACTTTTAATTTTATTTTATACGAGGGGGTAGCGAAGCACACCGGGTTCAGCTAGTAATAATATAAAATTGAATAGATGTATTAATATAGATAAAAAATGATAAAATTTCATTTCATTTTTGGAATAAAAATAAAAGAAAATTGTCACGTCATAATTAGTGCCAGAAAGCGTCAATGTTCACATCACTGCTGCCATAAAGCAACGAATAAGAACAAATTAATTTTTTATAACTTAATAAAAGGACTTAACACGGCAACAGCAACGTTTCTTTTGACATAATGTGTTTTAGACATAAAACCATAATTAAGAAATGCATAACTCTTTAATTTTTCCATATATAATCATTTTTAACATTTTTTTTTTTTTTGTAGAGCTAAGTTAATCAGCCTATCGGAAGATGTTATAATTTTTGCAAATGGTCGTACGTCAATCACATTTGACATTTATCAACTAGACAGACAAGCAATGGAGCGTTCAAACTCAAAAAATCACTCAAAGCCATTTTTTTTATTTAGTAAAAAAGTTACTTAAAAACAAAATATTAAAAAAATTTTTAAAAAAATAAAATGCTAAAAAAGATTTGTTATGAAAAAATTTAGTGGTAAGTGCTTTTTGAGTGTATGTTTTCATAAAATAATTAATTCGCTCTTATTCTTAGATATACGGTTAGGCCTCATAATAAAATATTGCAGAGAATTTTTAAGCGGTTAAGACTGCATCAAAAAAAAATGAGTAACTTTTTTTTTAAAACGAACTCAAAGTGAAAAAAAGTAAATAAATCACATCCTTTTCATATTTTAGTTGCTATAAATTATTCCGTTACTAAAAATACCCTAAAGTTTTAAAATATATTAGTTAACTAATTAAAAAGCTTAAAAAAAACCGTTTCAGATTGGTTCCTATCTGTATTACTTTGGAATTTATTGCATTATAACTGATGAAAACTATGAATGCTATATTTTGCTATACTTTCGCTATTATTCGAAACAGGGGGAGATGGACCCCCTGCCATACAATTTTTTTCTCATCTTGGCCAATGGAATCAACCAGCGCAGGATTGAAATGTTGATCTATGACCCCTGTTTACGAGTTGCTACAAAGACCTAATTATTTTTATTGAAAATAGCTTTATTGTTTTCGAAATATTCTCCTTTATGATTAAAACATCTCTGCATATGTTTGAACCATTTATTGCATTCCGCTTGAGACACCTCCAAAAAATTAATTGCGTTTTTGAACGCATCAACAGCATCTTTTGGCGTAGAAAATTGTGGTCCACGTTGTTTGTCCTTGATGCGGGGAAAAAAAGAAGTCAATGGGTGCTGAATCAGGACTCTGCGGAGGATGAGCCATTAATTCGATGTTCTGAGTGCTTCAAAAAGCCTTTGTTTGAGCTGATGTATGGGAGGGAAGAAATATTCTCCAGCGCTTGTTTGTTTTCTTTATTCCACGGAACACTTCTGGCAAACAACTATTCGCGTACCATTCCGAACTCACAGTTTTTTGAAAGAAGCAGGCAACCATTTGCTTCGCAATGCTTAGAGCACGAAACAATTTTTGGATTTGGTTAATTTTGAAATACCCGTACAGATGACTGCTGTGCCGTGATTGTATTTATTGAGCGTTTATTTGCACAAATCGAGACGAGCCTTTTGTGAGCGGTTGTCAAATTATGTGGAATCCAACGTTAACGAATCTTGTTCACAAGTATGTGCTAATGTAAAATGGTAACGCTGGTGAAAGTAATGCCCAGAGATGCCTCAATTTCATGTTGTGTCAAATGACGGTCAAGCATTGTCATTTCGCGCACAGCATCAATGTTTTGTGGCACAATAACAAATTTTTTACGACCTTAACGAAAGTCGTCAGAGAGCGAAGTACGGCCCCGCTTGTAGTCGAATTGAGTTTCACGTCATTGGTCACGTCAAAAGTTGTTTAAAGTAATCGTATGAAAATGTTCACGTTTTATTTCCATTTTCTTTTTGAAATACAATTTTACAAGCACTGACACCAACAAATATTGGCATTGGTTTTTGTGTTGGTGTTGGTGTTGGTGTTGGTGTTGGTGTTGGTGTTGGTGTTGGTGTTGCTGTTAGTGTTGGTGTTGGTGTTGGTGTTGGTGTTGGTGTTGGTGTTGGTGTTGGTGTTGGTGTTGGTGTTGGTGTTGGTGTTGGTGGTGGTGTTGGTGTTGGTGGCATTATTGGTATTGGTATTGGTATTGATATAGGTATTGGTATTGGTATTGGTATTGGTATTGGTATTGGTATTGGTATTGGTATTGGTATTGGTATTGATATTGATATTGGTATTGGTATTGGTATTGGTATTGGTATTGGTATTGGTATTGGTATTGGTATTGGTATTGGTACTGGTATTGGTACTGGTACTGGTACTGGTATGGGTATTGGTATTTGTATTTGTATTTGTATTTGTATTTGTATTTGTATTTGTATTTGTATTGGTATTGGCATTGGTATTGGTGTTGGTTTTGATATTGGTATCGATATTGATATTGGTATTGGTATTGGTACTGGTATTGGTATTGGTATTGGAATTGGTATTGGTATTGGTATTGGTATTGGTATTGGTATTGGTATTGGTATTGGTATTGGTATTGGTATTGGTATTGGTATTGGTATTTGTATTTGTATTTGTATTGGTACTGGTATGGGTATTGGTATTGGTATTGGTATTGGTATTGGTATTGGTATTGGTATTGGTATTGGTATTGGTATTGGTATTGGTATTGGTATTGGTATTGGTATTGGTATTGGTATTAGTATTGGTATTGGTATTGGTATTGGTATTGGTATTGGTATTGGTATTGGTATTGGTATTGGTATTGGTATTGGTATTGGTATTGGTATTGGTATTGGTATTGGTATTGGTATTGGTATTGGTATTGGTATTGGTATTGGTATTGGTATTGGTATTGGTATTGGTATTGGTATTGGTATTGGTATTGGTATTGGTATTGGTATTGGTATTGGTATTGGTATTGGTATTGGTATTGGTATTGGTATTGGTATTGGTATTGGTATTGGTATTGGTATTGGTATTGGTATTGGTATTGGTATTGGTATTGGTATTGGTATTGGTATTGGTATTGGTATTGGTATTGGTATTGGTATTGGTATTGGTATTGGTATTGGTATTGGTATTGGTATTGGTATTGGTATTGGTATTGGTATTGGTATTGGTATTGGTATTGGTATTGGTATTGGTATTGGTATTGGTATTGGTATTGGTATTGGTATTGGTATTGGTATTGGTATTGGTATTGGTATTGGTATTGGTATTGGTATTGGTATTGGTATTGGTATTGGTATTGGTATTGGTATTGGTATTGGTATTGGTATTGGTATTGGTATTGGTATTGGTATTGGTATTGGTATTGGTATTGGTATTGGTATTGGTATTGGTATTGGTATTGGTATTGGTATTGGTATTGGTATTGGTATTGGTATTGGTATTGGTATTGGTATTGGTATTGGTATTGGTATTGGTATTGGTATTGGTATTGGTATTGGTATTGGTATTGGTATTGGTATTGGTATTGGTATTGGTATTGGTATTGGTATTGGTATTGGTATTGGTATTGGTATTGGTATTGGTATTGGTATTGGTATTGGTATTGGTATTGGTATTGGTATTGGTATTGGTATTGGTATTGGTATTGGTATTGGTATTGGTATTGGTATTGGTATTGGTATTGGTATTGGTATTGGTATTGGTATTGGTATTGGTATTGGTATTGGTATTGGTATTGGTATTGGTATTGGTATTGGTATTGGTATTGGTATTGGTATTGGTATTGGTATTGGTATTGGTATTGGTATTGGTATTGGTATTGGTATTGGTATTGGTATTGGTATTGGTATTGGTATTGGTATTGGTATTGGTATTGGTATTGGTATTGGTATTGGTATTGGTATTGGTATTGGTATTGGTATTGGTATTGGTATTGGTATTGGTATTGGTATTGGTATTTGTATTTGTATTTGTATTTGTATTGGTATTGGTACTGGTGTTGGTTTTGATATTGGTATTGGTCCTAGTATTGGTCCTAGTATTGGTCCTAGTATTGGTACTGGTATTGGTTTTGGTATTGGTATTGGTATTGGTATTGGTACTGGTATTGGTATTGGTATTGGTATTGGAATTTGTATTTGTATTGGTATTGGTATTGGTATTGGTATTGGTATTGGTATTGGTATTGGTATTGGTATTGGTATTGGTATTGGTATTGGTATTGGTATTGGTATTGGTATTGGTATTGGTATTGGTATTGGTATTGGTATTGGTATTGGTATTGGTATTGGTATTGGTATTGGTATTGGTATTGGTATTGGTATTGGTATTGGTATTGGTATTGGTATTGGTATTGGTATTGGTATTGGTATTGGTATTGGTATTGGTATTGGTATTGGTATTGGTATTGGTATTGGTATTGGTATTGGTATTGGTATTGGTATTGGTATTGGTATTGGTATTGGTATTGGTATTGGTATTGGTATTGGTATTGGTATTGGTATTGGTATTGGTATTGGTATTGGTATTGGTATTGGTATTGGTATTGGTATTGGTATTGGTATTGGTATTGGTATTGGTATTGGTATTGGTATTGGTATTGGTATTGGTATTGGTATTGGTATTGGTATTGGTATTGGTATTGGTATTGGTATTGGTATTGGTATTGGTATTGGTATTGGTATTGGTATTGGTATTGGTATTGGTATTGGTATTGGTATTGGTATTGGTATTGGTATTGGTATTGGTATTGGTATTGGTATTGGTATTGGTATTGGTATTGGTATTGGTATTGGTATTGGTATTGGTATTGGTATTGGTATTGGTATTGGTATTGGTATTGGTATTGGTATTGGTATTGGTATTGGTATTGGTATTGGTATTGGTATTGGTATTGGTATTGGTATTGGTATTGGTATTGGTATTGGTATTGGTATTGGTATTGGTATTGGTATTGGTATTGGTATTGGTATTGGTATTGGTATTGGTATTGGTATTGGTATTGGTATTGGTATTGGTATTGGTATTTGTATTTGTATTTGTATTTGTATTGGTATTGGTACTGGTGTTGGTTTTGATATTGGTATTGGTCCTAGTATTGGTCCTAGTATTGGTCCTAGTATTGGTACTGGTATTGGTTTTGGTATTGGTATTGGTATTGGTATTGGTATTGGTATTGGTATTGGTATTGGTATTGGTATTGGTATTGGTATTGGTACTGGTATTGGTATTGGTATTGGTATTGGAATTTGTATTTGTATTGGTATTGGTGTTGGTTTTGATATTGGTATTGGTCCTAGTATTGGTCCTAGTATTGGTCCTAATATTGGTCCTAGTATTGGTATTGGTTTTGGTATTGGTTTTGGTTTTGGTATTGGTATTAGTGTTGGTATTGGTATTGGTATTGGTATTGGTATTGGTATTGGTATTGGTATTGGTATTGGTATTGGTATTGGTATTGGTATTGGAATTGGTATTGGTATTGGTATTTTTATTGGTATTTTTATTGGTATTGGTATTGGTAATGCTGCTGGTATTAATATTCTCTTTAGTATTTGTATACGTATCGATATTGGTGTTGGCATTGAATTGGTATCGGTATCGTTATTGTTATTGTTATTGTTATTGTTATTGTTGTTGGTATTTATATTCTTTTTGGTAGTGGTGTACGTATCAATATTGGTATTGGTATTGAATTGGCATCGTTATTGTTATTGTTGTTGGTATTAGTATTAATATTTTGTCTTATCTCAGGTCGTTATCGAAATCGAAAAATTGTTTTTCTTATTTTTAGACAAGATTACTTAGCTTTACTGCAATGGAAATAGCACTTTTTTAGAGTCATTGCACTATCTGCTCCCTATCAACTAAAAAATATAAATATTTTATTCAAAATCAAGAATTAATACAGTACCGAATATTTCGATATTGCATCTTGAATTAATCACAATAATTGAGTAAATTTTATTGAATACTGTCAAAAACAACCAATTTTTTAAATACATTTGCTCATCCACAGTATACCTAATTCCACTGTGCAACAAAATACACTGAAAAGCTGCAAATTTTTTTTTTGCGGAACTGACTGTTTTCAATTTAAGTCTTATTCAATGAAATCAAGTTAATCTCTTGCTTTGAATTTATATTCACTTGTAATGTTTTCTAAAAAACTGTATTTGTTGTGTTTATCTTTGCTTTTTTTATCCTTGTTTTATTTGTATTTCATTTCCTATTCTTATTTACAATGACTAAGTTTAAGAAGTTATTAAATTCATCTACGCAGTACTCAAGAAATCATTTACAATTCTTCTTAGGGAAACATTTTAAATCATGCTTGAGTAGTTGAAAATTTATTCAATGTTGTGATGGGGCGATAGTGCTTTTGTATGTTAAGAACAGGGCCTGTTTCTAATAAAACTTTTCTTTTTTTTTTCATTTATATCTAGTATCCAGTTTCCAAGCTTTATTTAAAGTCAATTTACTTTTCATTGGATTATTCATCATCTCTCCCTTAACTGAAATATTAAACCTTTAACTACTTAATCATGAAGAAAAAGCTTTTTTTGTAGTTTTGCAATGCAATTATAATATTAATGTTTTATTTAGTTTTTTAAAACTTGAATAAGATTTTCAAATATTTTTTAGGTTTGGCTGCAGTACAATTAATAAAAAGGCAAAATATAATGTTATTGAACTTTTGTATAACTTTTGAGTTGCTCTTCTTTGAACTCTTTAAGGAAAAATACCTTTTTAATATGGAACGAGAACGTTAAAAACTGTGAAAATTTCACAGATAAATAGCTATTCCTGCACTTTTTTAGATTGTAAAATAATCCACTTTTCTATTTTTGTAAAAAATTTATTCAAGTTATTTAGTTTATACCATTATTATTTCCATACAGAGACAAACTCTTCTCATTTGAGCCTTGAAAATATTTGTGATTTATAAATTTATTTATCTTCTTCCTTTCTTCGTTTAATTTCTTAACGTATTTACCTTATTCAATATTTTATATTCTGATCTGCGATGTTTTTGTAAGTACCTACTTATTTAAATCGTTTGAGATTAAAAAACAATCATTTATTTGCAATTGAGTAGATTGTTTCTTTGAATAACCCTCGCAATCCATTCAGCTCTTCCACTCACAACATCTAATTCTTGTCCTTATTTTTATTACTTGCAGACAGCGAATTGTATTCGGGTACCGTAGCGGATTTCAGCGGCAGTGATCCGATTATCTATCGTGAGCCTCTGCAGACGGAACAGTACGATAGCTTAAGCTTAAATGGTGAGTTTTTAAAGGATTTATATGTATTATTGCCGATAAAAAATCAATAAAACTGCAAACACAGTGCCATGCTTAGCTTCCTGGAGCTTAGATAGAATGAATGCAGAAATCTGTCGTCAATAACTGCCTTACGTATATATTATCCAAAATCAAAACAAGTATAAAAATATTATTAACAATAAATATTCACAATGAAAATAAACGGAAATTGATACTGAGATAAATAAGAGGATTATGTAAATTTATCGATGTGCTCATAATATAACTTAGAGAATGTTTGAGGTATTCAACCCATTATTCTGGGTGCTTTTACTACATACTAGTTATATAAACGAATCTTAAAGCAAGTCATTTGAAAAAGTACACATTGAAACAGTTTGAATATTTAAGATTCTAAGAAAAGTACGAAAAGGATATTCAATATTTAAGGGTTAAATAATTAATTCAAAAACATAATTTGAAATTCAGTAGGAATCAAACGTTTGAGCGAAAAAATAAGTAGGAAAACACATAAAAAGCATGAAAAGAGAAATCTGTAATAATATTTACTTGTAAGTTACCCATAAAAATGCAAAAACTATTTCTTGAGGACTTTGCAATACATAAAATTTAAATGAAAAAGTTGGAAGAAAACATATTCAATGAGGTTTTCAGTTACTATATGGCTGTGTGATGAATTGCCAAAATGTGCTTGAAACTTTAAATCCCAATGCAATTAGAAATAAATCATAGAAATTTAGTATTATACTTTAGTTGTGCATTTTCTTGAAAAAAATTAAAAAACACAATGTGCAAAATGTGAAAAATTCTTCCAAAGGGATTTAGAATTCAGCATACGTTAACTTCTAAAGAAAATAAAATAATTTTGTTATATGTTTAAGTACATGAATTACAATTTATTTTCAATGCAATTTGTGCACTCACTTCGGTTTGCAAATAGTTTTTTGGCAGAGACAGCAGGCCACCTCATGATTGTATTTTGCCCTCTGGTTTTCTTCTTCAACGCAAACGAAGCATCTGCCTTGCTTCTTTATTTAGTCTGGAAGGCTTGTTTTACGCCGTTTTTGAGAGAATCCAGCTTGCAGTAAAGAAGAAAACATGTAATATAAGATGAAGAAAAAATAATCCTGTCAACTCTACCTTACTAGATATGTTTTGATACAACGTGCATGGTGTATTAATCTACACCTCAACATGAGAAATTGAAGTTTGTAATTATTTGATAAGAAAATTATAATTGAGATATTCAAAGTACACGATTTCGGTTCATACTAAGCATAAAATAAAAGTCATGTCAGTTTGGAGCCCTAAACTTAACGGTTTTGAAAATATTAAAAAATTAAAAAAAAACAAAGTGTTCTACACCAACGTAGGACTACGGTTAAAGGTTTACTCTGACAACAATAGTTCAATTACTGAAGTTTGGACAAAAATATTTACTTTGTTAGTTTGTGCTGTGAAGCTTGATATGAAATAAATTTATTTATTGCATAAAAAACGACAAACTCATTAGCAATAATTATTGTTGTTGTTAGTTTGTGCTATGAAGCTTAGTCTAATTGGCCTACTGTTTTTTATACAAATAAATAAATAAATTTATAAACAATAATTATTTTAAATCAAATCTTTACATAAAATATGCTTCTACATACATACAGCCTTGGCCAAAAGTATGAGGCACCCCCGAATTTACTGTATACTCCATCCTTAAATGTAAATTAATAGTTTTTTTATATTTATTAGTAAAAATTCATTAAAAAAAGGTAGAAAAACATTAATATTTAGTTGGTCCACCCTTCGACTTAATGACAGCAGCAAGCTTTCTACGTTCAACTGTAGTTATTGTGCTCCATTCGTGGATCAAAGCATTTTTCAAGGTTGCTTTTGATGAAATATTGTGTCCTTTTATGTGACGCTTTAGTAGAGTTTACGCTATCGTTGCTTTGTGGCAAGGAGCATTATCCTGTTGAAATTTTACTCCATCTAAGTAAGTGTCGCCAAAAAAATGGGTTAACATTGGCAAAAGTTCAGTTTCTAGCATATTTATGTATTTTTGGCTGTCCATGTGGTCTTCGCAAATGAACATTTCGCCAACCCCATCGTCTGGATGGTACTCCTCACCAACGCGTCGCCTCAGAAACGTCATACCAAGAGTTCCAAATACCTGTAGGAAATAACATCACATTTTATAAAATGTTCATTATTTCTTTAAAATCGTATTGTAATAGGAAAAACTGGCTATGGTTATGTTAAAAATATTTTATTTGAGCTCACCTTGAAGTTGGATTTATCGGACCATAGAACATTCGACCAATCTTCTTCTGTGAAGTACCGGCGTTGGAGAGCCCATTCAAAACTTTTTGACGGTTTTTTCTGAAAGCCACGGCTTCTTCCGAGCCTTGCATCCTTTCAAACCTGCTTCCATGAGTCTTCTCCTGACTGTTAGACCACTAAAATTTTCCCAATATCATCCGACAGGACAGCGGCGAGGGCAGAAAAGGATTTCTTACGGTTTTTAAAACTCTCACGGATAAGCTGTCGGTTTTCCCGCTCGTTAGTTAGGCGTTTTTTTTTCCTCTTTTTGTTTTATTATGATGAGATTTTGTATCCGCAAATCACCGGAGTGCACATTGAACTGCCCACCGTGAGCAACCCACCAATTTGGCAATCTCTACCTTAGACTTGCCTTCTTCGTTTAGAATTTGTATTCTCACTCTTTTTTCGAACGAAAGTTCGCTTCTAACAGGCATTTCAATAACAAAATAATATCTATTCACAAACTTGGTTTACACAAAAACTTCTTTATTCCTTGCAGAGTACGCGGAAACTAACAAAGTGTTTGAACTATTTCTTAAATAATTCCATTATTTTTATCATATTTGATAAGTGTAAGTGCAAGAGCGTCCGCAGGACTTGTTCTAGGGAAGCCAAGGGCAAAAAGGAGTCTATAATCCACATAAGGAAAATGTAACCTATATAATTCTATTTTCTGAGATTTTTGGTACTAATTTTGTTATCATGATACGCCGGTTGACACACGCTTGTACACTTGTAAGTATTTCAAAGATGAGGTAAAAATCTTTCTCGTATCTGCCCGAAACATTTTCGAATTTAATTTTTTTTTTCATGTAATTTCAAAAATTTTTTCTCAACAAATTTTCTTTGTAATTGAGTAAATTAAATAATGTGATGTCTCCTTAAATAAAATCGCATTTATTACTATTTCGTCCCAAAGTTTTCTTCTTCTCAAATAAGAATGCAAAAATTTCCCAATATTTAAAAAAAAACCAGCAAAATTTTCAGACTATTTTTTTCCAGTTTTGAAGGCCTACAGCTCATTAACTAATTGCGAGCGGCCTCAAATTTATCAGATTTGTATCTAGGAGGTAAAAATCCATATAAACCGTAAAAATTAAGAATTAAGAAAAAAAAGCTTGGTAAGGGTTTTCTTTTCTTGGAATAAATCTGCTGAAAACGTAGACATTTTTCTTAGAGTCGGCTTAAAATTTGAGGGTGCAGTTTTTGAATAATTTTACACACATTTAGTAATACACACACACAGCACAATTGATCAGAAGAAGATCGGGTCCTTCAAGATAAATTCTAGTTATTTTGTTTACAACTTGATTACATTTACAATGATTTTGAAAGTTATTAAATTCCTTTCCTGTAGTCGTCACGCCTATGCAAATTCACCCACTTTTGCGTTATGTAAAAAAGAGAATGTAATAGGTTCAATATTCATATTTGTAAGGAAATTGAAATTTTGTATTGACAATACACAAAAAGAATATGATAGGATTGCCAAAGTAGATTCCTATTAACAACTTTTTGGTATTAGTATTGGTAAATATATTTACTGAGGTTGGACTTATTTAATATTTGTACAAACAATCATAAAGCTAAATCAACACTCAATTTATGCTTCAACAAACGTATTTTTGAACATATTTAAATACTAACAAATTTTCAAGAGCGTCCGCAGGATTTGTTCTGGGGGGAGAGGGCAGCAAAGTCATAAAGGAGTCTAGAATGCACAAAAAGAATATGTAATCTATATAATTCTATTTTCTGAGATTTTTCTACTAATTTTGTTATCATGATACGCCAGTTGTCACTCGCTTTAACACATAAGAAAATTATATATATATTCCAAAGATGGGGTAAAAATCTGTCTCGTATCATGCTCGAAACATTTTCAAGTTTATTTTTTTTTTTCGTGTTACTTAAAACATTTTTTCTTAACAAATATTTTTAGTAATTTGTGATATAATTCTTAATAATGTGGGGTTTCCTTTATCCCTAAATAAATTTGAATTAATTACTATTTAGTCCCCAAGTTTTCCTTTTTCCAAATACTTAAGAATACAAAAATTTCCGAATATTTTTTTTTTAATGAATGCAACCAGCAAGATTTTTAGACAATTTTTTCCAGTTTTGGTGCCCTATGAACCAAGTGCGAGCGGCCTCAAATTTTTCAGATTTGGATTTAGGAGAAAAAAATCGCTATTCTTGAAATGTTCCCTGCACGGACATCAACTGACTTATTTATTTTTTCAGCATGCATCAGTTCTAGCAGCATGCAAGTTACTAAAATTGAGTTTTTAAGAATACCCATTATATGAATAATTTAAAAAATGTTTTTTTAATTCAAAAGTATGAATAAATATATAAACAGGTACATGTATAGATGGTTTTTGGGCTCCATTCATTTTCCAATTATGTTCCAGAACCTCCCTGCTGAGTCCTGGATGATTCTGAGTCCTGGATGTAATATAAGCACGTGACGCGAAAAAGTTCAGAAAATTCTCAAAAAGGATGGACGGACGCCTATTAAGAAACGTGAATTTGAAGAAGTATAAAATAAATGTTTGAAATCGAGTTTCTTATTGAAATATTAGTCATAAAAAACTTTGGACCATAAGATATTCTAATGTAAAAGCGTTTTCTTAACAAGAATTTGCTATCAGATTTTCTTAAAAATTAGTGTTTGATCTAAAATTAGCTTAATTTATTCAGAATTTCCTAATTTTTTTCGCTTTTGAATTAAAAGTTTTTTAATTACAAAAATTAAAAATTATCCTAACTGGATCTTCTTTATGACAGAAAACCGATTTTTTAAGCCGACTTTTGGGAAAACATTTAGTTTTTAAATTTATTTTACTTTGTTTTCTTCTTGTGTTTAATTACTTTAAAACATAAATTTGCTTATCGTCCAAGTTCATATGCGTTATTAGCTTAAATGCCCCTTACCATCTGTTGCTCCAAAGAATGATCTTCGACTAATACGGATATCATTTCTTATCATTCCTCAATTTCTCGTACGATTAATTTCGTAATTTCTTCCATTACATTCGTAGCATTTACTAATGGCTTCGTAATACGTAGTATTAGTTGATTTTAAAATATTAACAACCGAAATCTTTCAGCATGATTTGTTGAACAATTAACGAATATAAGGAAATGTATGATTGCAAGGTGGCCGTAGTCTACTGAGAGAGTACGTGATCTGTGAGTTAAAAAACAATGTTTCAAAACCTAGCTCAGATAGAATTTTTTTTTCGTTACTAGTAAATGCAACAAATGTATTCGTACAATATACATTTGTTTTTGTACGAATACGAATAAAATATTTGTAATATGTACCAAACTACGCCTAATCTACAAATCCTATTCGTGACTGAAAACTACGAATAAAATTCGTAGAATGGACGCAATTATTAGTAATATTTACACACGAAATTTTTTAAGTGTATGAATACGTATTGAAAAGTGCCTGTGAAACAAGGGTAAATAAAATGGTATCGTAACTTATCACTGCAACGGGTACAACATACTATTTAAAAATGCATGCATGGCTTAGCTCAGTTTTATTTATAAATATGCCTTAAATGAAGTATTTTTGAGTTCTTTTGAAAATATATTGGGGGTTGGAATTAGTTTTAAAGGTTTTCTAAGAGATGGCGTAACTATCAATAGATCGCATCGGGCACACCTGTGACTATATTCATTTCAAAGCACATTGTGTAAGCTTCATTTTTCAGTATGTGTCATTCCACTGAAGTGTAAACAACATATATTTTTTTCTCTGTGAACATGTCGACTTTCGTTCCAACAAAACGCAATTTGCGGGAAGGTTTACTTTTGTGCTTCCATTTGAAGAAAAAAGCGGTTGAAGCACAACGCACGCTTACTGAGGCTTACGGGGACTATGCTCCATCGATTTCTACTTGTGAGTACTGGTTCCGTCGGTTTAAAAGTGGTGATTTTGATACGGAAGACAAAGAGCGTCCGGGCCAGCCGAAAAAGTTTGAAGATGAGGAATTGGAGGCTTTGCTCGATGAAGACCCGTGTCAAACCCTTCAAGAATTGTCAGAATCATTGGGAGTCGACTTATCAACGGTCGGCAAACGCTTGAAGGCCATGGGAATGATTCAAAAGCAAGGAAATTGGGTGCCGTACCAGTTGAAGCCGAGAGACGTTGAACGGCGATTTTGCATGTGCGAACAACTGCTTCAACGGCATAAAAGGAAGAGTTTTTTTGCATCGTATTGTCACTGGCAATGATAAGTGGATCCATTACGATAATCCTAAGCGAAAAAAATTGTGGGGACCACCCGGCCATGCATCAACATCGAGGGCCAAGCCGAATATTCATGGCGCCAAGCTTATGCTGTGTATTTGGTGGGATCAGAAGGGTGTCGTGTACTATGAGCTGCTAAAACCTAACGAAACCATCACTGGGGAACGCTACCAACAACAATTGATGCAATTGAGCCGAGCATTAAAGGTTAAACGGCCGGAATATGCCAAAAGACACGACAAAGTGGTTTTTCAACATGACAACGCACGGCCACATGTTGCAAGAACCGTCAAGGAAACGTTGGAGGCGCTGAATTGGGTTGTGCTACCCCATCCGCCTTATAGCCCAGACATAGCTCCTTCCGACTACCACCTATTCAGATCGATGACGCATGGCTTGGCTGAGCAGCGCTTCACTTCTTACGAGGATACCAAAAAATGGGTCGATTCGTGGATTGCCTCAAAAGACGAATCGTTCTTCCGGCGCGGAATCCATATGCTGCCAGAAAGATGGGAAAATGTTGTAGCTAACGATGGACAATACTTTGAATAATATACATTGTACCGTTGTTTCTAAATAAATGCTCAAAAACCGAAAAAAAAACCTTTAAAATTAATTCCAACCCCCAATATTAACATATGTAATGAACATATCCTTATATAAAAATAAAAAAGCCGTAAGTTACAATAAATTCAAAGTCGCCTTTTTGATTGATTATTGATGCACCTAATCAAAATACATGTTCCTCCTAAATTTTACACTCTTACAACTAAAAACGACGTTTTTATTAAAAAAAGTTCTAAAATCCCTAAGTTTGAGCGCAACTTACAATTGCAATTACAATTTAGAAAGTTTTTTGACTCCCATAAAATTTTTTTCTCTAGATTACGGCTTTTTGATTTAATTTGAAGATATTTGAAAAAATTTTACAGCGCGCGACCCCCCCTTTTCTAAGAATGTATTTTTTTATTGTAACGAACGTTAAAACACATAAGCGATGCATTTTTAAAAAGCAATGATTACTTCTATAGCTAATTTTACAATAATTCATATCTTAGAGGGGTGCCTCGATCTTTTGGCCAAGGCTGTCATATATTCGATTTTATTTTTTCGCTTGCTATAGACAAGTCAAGCTAAGATAAAGTCAACTAAGAAAAAATCTTTTACAAAATAATTAAAATTGACTAAACATTTTTCGGTTTTTTTTTCTTTAAACAAAGAGTATTTTAAGCCTTTGTCTTTATTTTCTATCTCTAATGTGAAAAAAAAATGCTACTAAGCAACATTTTTTAATAAGCAAAGCTTTAGAGCCATGAAGAGCCTCATTTTTTATTATAACTGTGCAGCAACGTTTTTTATTTCTGTGAATATCAAGAATTTGCTTCAAGTAAGTATTAAATCAAATAAAATATCAAATTCACCAAACAAACATCGTACGTATATTTAATTTCATATTTGTATTTTCATGAATTTAAATTTCGTAACTGGTGTAATTTTGGATTCTCTAAAATATTGTGCAATGATGATTTTTTCTCACTATAGATCTTTTTCGCTGCTCTTCAACAGAATGATATATATAAATATTTAATTACATAGTTTTAATACGTATAATTTCTGTACACAAAACTGAGTATTTTAAATATAACTAGTATATACTAGTAAAAGTAATTGTTATTGCTATGTGTATCCGCTACACTGCCGTCATAACGGAGAGTGTGCATTAATCTTAATATATAAAAGGCAAGAACGCTGCTCCATGTCCAATATCTCTCATACTGTTCAGCCTGAAAGTAAACACATCTTAATACATAAAAGGCAAGCATGCTGCTCCGCACACAGTATTTAACAAATTGTAATTATTTTTTGACAGTACAGTACTTTTACAACCAATATTGTTCTCAAAAATGTTCAGCCTGAAAGTATGCACAGAAAAAATATTTGATACTTATCACTGATAAGTTATCAGTGACAATATTAGGTTTTTATAATAGTATTTTTTTGATCTAACTACCTTTTCAACACTGATTCAATACGTAAAGTGTTATTTAATGTGGTACATTTGTATTTTTCCAAATCAATTGAATAAAAAATCAAGCTTTAAACAGAAAAAAAAGTTATTTCTGCAAATGGCTCCGAAAAGGAAGTGTGCGGAGGACCTGTCGTAGGACAGGCTTTTATACTAGTATTTTATAATATTCTAAAATGTATTTTCTAAAAATACAAACTCCATATTTCATGAAAATTTAAAAATTCAGCTCGTCAGAAACTAAATCTAGTTCACTATAAGCTATAAAGTTTTTAATGAATTCTGCAATAATATAAAAACTGTAGCATTAAACAAGATAGTTACCGCTTCATGTTATTTTTGTAAATTTTTTCTTATAAAGATTTTAAAAAAACCGTATTTACATATATGACGCATCTATAAAAAAAAAATTGTTTATTTCTATTAGAATACCTTTTTAAACGTTTTACGAATAAAAACTATTTTGAACGAAGCAAAAATAAAAATTACTATATACGTACATGAAAATTGTTTTTTTTGAAAAAGATTAAAGAACCAAGACATACGCCTTATAAACAAAAACGTTTGGTCTTTGACCTGAAAGTAAAGGGAATATTATTGAAGGAAAAATTTATTGGAACCATACGTGAATTATCGATTGGTCGGAACAAACGTTAAAGACAATTTAAATTGCTTATAACCGAGGCTAGTGTCATGCCTTAACTCAGCAAGAATTTCCAGTCCTCAGTTGCTCCTGTCTTTTAATTCCACATTTTTCACAATTTAGTTGTGGATTTTTTGTTTCAATAGTTTTTAAATGTAGTAAAGAAAAAAAAACCGAAATGCACCATGCCCTAACCTGGATTTGAACCGGGGACCTCTGAGTTGATAGTATAGCGCACTTTCCACTAGACAACAAATTCCGAAAAATATCGACGAAATACGTAAGACAAAGTAAAAAATATCGGCGTCTGCATGAATATACGTAATTTTTGGTTCTGTTTATATACTACCCAAGAATGATAGAATAAGAGATTACGCTTTGCGCAGGTCCGTTACTTCTGCTAATCGAGTTTGACAACCATCTGTTCAGTTGACTACGTCACAATATTTTATTTCTTTGAGAAACGTACTGCGATCGGTTGTGTTTTATTTAATTGTGTATATATCGAAGTATATTTGCGAGTTTTAACTTAAAATTTAAAAAATGAAGTGTGCAGCTGCTAATTGTGGTAACAATAGCAAACAAATATTTTTCAGAAACCTGATGTTTGCAATAAATACAAAAATTAAACCAAGAAATTGTAGAAAACGCACACAAACGAAAACAAAACTACAAAAATATATTAACTTAACAAAATTTGTTTCATTATTAAAAAACTTGGAACTATCATTTATTTGTCCTTTCAATTCACAGGTAAATTAATGGAAATAAAATATCTTGGAATGTTTAAATTACATCAATTAAACTCGTAATGAACATTTTTATAAAATCCAAGTTGAAAAATAATGCTCACTGAAGTTGGTTTCTCAGACAAATTTTTTTTTGACTAAGCTGCTTACTGGCTGTAATAAAATAATAGTAAAAATAATGTTTGCAAAGGAGTACTTAATAAATTTACCTTCTTCTCGTTCCAATAAATTGCTTCTTAATTCTTTTATTTTAATTATACAAACTAAAATGTATGCAATTTTCATTTCTGTGTAGAAATCGTATGCAAAGTGAACGCTCTCCAAAACAGCATTGATATTATGACGTACATGCGCAGTTTTTGTTGTACTCATTTTCTTGTCTTCGGCGCAATCTTTGTATTCTATCATTCTTGTATACTACCCAAGTAACATTGTTGGAGCAACTAGATGCGAGTGAGCTCTAAAAGTATTCTATTGGTGTATAATATGTAGTCTTGTAGCCTTGTTTGCTGCTAGTTGCTTTTGATTTTAAATAAAATGCTCGATGTATGATTTTTTTACCATTTTGAGCTCTAATACTTTATACAGCTCTGTAAAGGATCTTTTATATTACCCAAACGCAAATTTTGTCCGGCGTAAGGCTTTTTAAGTACAAGTACAATCTTAATAAATTTAGTATGGTTTGGTAGGTTGATGCCTGTAGATATGCAAGCTGGTCTTTTAATTTCTTAAAAAAATATATTTTTAAAGCTATAGCGAGTAAAAGTTTGCATACAATTGTTGTTGTTGTTGTTATGTTGCTTTTTCTCTTCTTCATAGAGAACCAGAGAACAACGTTATCAAATTCAGAGCAAGGTTGTGGCACTTGAGAGCGAGCTCGGTCGAACTGTCAGAATGGTTGAAAAGAAATGAAGAAAATTAATGCTTAGAACAAAGAAAAGCACAGCGACAGTTCGAGCAAAGGCGTGGAAAAGAGTGCATTTCTCTCAAATCATTTCTCCATCTGTCCACCCTCCAACTAACTATCACCCATCTTCCGAATCAACACAATGCTTACGCATTTATAGGGGGCATCCCCTGAGCGTTGGTTCAGTCTAAAAAAAAAAAAAAAAAAAAAAAAATGCCACAACCTTATAAATAAACCTTGAGCAAAACTATTTGCTGCTCACATTTCGCTCTCTTTTGTCTCTTCTTAATAGAACGTCTGCAAACAACGTAATGAAAGTCAGAAACATGTAAAGACCACGCAAGCCGCTCGCGTTGAACGCTCGCAACAAAGATATAAGTTTTATTTATTGCAATCAGTGATGGGAAATGACTTTTTCGACATTGTACCAAACCGAAATAAAAATTGTACTTTTTGGCATCAAATTGTACTATTTTTTCCTCATGAATTATGAAACTTTTTGAATATATTTAATTATTTATTTAAAATAAAAAAATATAAACAAAAATGGACAAACAATTCCACATAGCTAAATAAATATAGTATTGTACTTTCAGTTTTAAAATAAAATCAAAAAATGTGAGTCTTTCTTCACAGATATATTTTCAAAATGCATAGCATTTTTAATTTTTATGTTATACAATAGCTACATTGCCCAGTGGCTTTTAACAAATTTTTTTTTTTTAATTAGAGAAGAAACTGAATCAACATGCAGATGATTTCTGTGCATTGTTATACCCCACGTTTAAAAAACGTAAGAAGGGTATTTTTGTCACTCCGTTTGTAACGCCGCTAAGGAGGCGTGGCCGGTATAGAAAAGTGTATATACTCTTGATCTGCATCACCTCTTGACTCGATTTAGCCATGTCCGTCTGTCCATCTGTCCTTCTGTGGTCACGATAACAGCCGTAAATTTTAAGCTATCGTAACGAAATTTAATATATAAGCTTTTTATTCAAAAGTGGAGGTCAAATTTGAAAATGAGCCAAATCGGATGAAAACCACGTCTACCTCCCATACAAAGTGACTTAACCAAAACGGTAAAATCTCTTTAAATTCCACAAAAACTAATTTAATGACTTCAAATTTTGCACAGTGTCTTTTATATTAATTATAAACTTTGAGTATGAAATTTGTAGAAATGGGATCAAAACCACACCTACCTCCCTTACAAAGTGACTTACCCAAAACGGTAAAATCTATTTAACTTCCACAAAAACTAATATAATGACTTAAAATTTTGCACAAAACCTTAAGCAATTAATATTAACTTAAGGTATGAAATTTTAAAAAAATCGTCGTCCTTAGGGGTATTTGCACTTCGGACCAGCCGAAGATAATTCCTTACTAGTTTTTAACTAATTTTGAAGCGAAAATATTCTTTTAACATTGTCTGAAGAATGTAAAATTGATAAAATCCCCTGTAAAATTCTGTAAATGTAGAAAAAACGTTGTTCATTAAATTCATTTTTAATAGCTTTCACTTTCTTCCAATGTAAAATATGTAGAAAAAGCTTTGAATTTTTAAAAAAATCAAGTCGATATGATGAAGATCAAGTTTATTAAAATGTACTAAGAATGTCTTCGTGGTACTTACGTAATTTTTAATTCAATTGTACTGAAAAATCCAACTCTGATTGCAATTGTCTACTCACATTTCGCTCTGTTCTTTCTCTTTTTGATATAGCGCTTGCAAACAACGCAATCAAAATCATACGCTGAACAAATGTAAACATGTTAAAACTCAGGCAAGCCGCTTGCCGTTGAACGCTCACAACTGAAATACTTTTTTTTTTATTTGCAGCTCTCATTTCGCTCTATTCTTGATAGAGCGTCTGCGAACAACGTTGTTTTGTCAAAATTTGAGTGTGAAACCTTTTCAGTTTAATTATTTATAAAACTACATAATAACTTAAATTAAATAATATACAACTTTTCTCGCGAAGAAAAACATCGCGAAGTTAGGTATTGTTACACAAAAAAAAAATTAAAACAGTTGACTCCGCTGAATGTGGACAACGTGTGTGGCACGTGCTGTTTATTTTGTTTTCTTTACAGGTAGATGCACGAGATGGAAGCATACTGCCATAAATGTCAAAACGAAGCAAAACTTTGTATTTCTTTTCTTTTTTTTCCATTCGCCACACAGCTGAATTTGACAGACATGACAGTATAGAGAGAGAGCACAGTCAGCAATGCAGCTACCTTAACTTCTTAGTCCCATTTTAGATTTGACGATATGCCGCCGATGTTGCTCACCGATTTTTTCATATTTTCTTTTGTTACGAATACAATTCAAAGCAAACATGGAATTCGGCCAAGCAATTTTGTCTTGCTATTTCACGCTTTGTTGATAGGAGTGAACGATTAAGTGCGACAAATCGGCGCAAAATCGCTGGTACGGCCGGTTTTTTTGACGATTTTAATTTATCCCTACTCCTCAGCTCCTGCACCCAAGAATAGCAAAAATGAGAATATCGGTGAGAGAAATCGGTGGCATATCGCTTTGTCTAAAATGGGACTTATGGCATGGGCAAGCACATGATTCAATTATATACAAGGTTGAGTAAGCTGACAGGTGTCGGTTAAAATGGCGGCTTTAACCTAACCTAATTTCTACCCAAAATTACCCCTAAGTATTTTGCCTCTTCCACGAAATTTACCAGAGTGCCATCCAGACGTGGAGGAATTATGCGCGGAATTTTATATTTCCTCGTAAAAAGAACCAGTTCCCTTTTTTGGGGACTTACCCCCAGCACACAATTTCTGGCCCAAGTATTGAAATCAGAGAGCGCGAGGAGTATTAGGGAGGGAGTATTAGGAAAGTTACCCCGAGTAGCAATAGCTACGTCATCCGCATAGGCAATCACCTTGCAACCAACCTTTTCTATTTTCCTCAGAAGTTCATTGACTACCAAGTTCCATAATAAAGGTGATAAAACACTCCCCTGAGGAGTGCCTCTACTCACAAATCTCCTGGCCTTTGAGTCACCTAGAGATGCACTGACGACTCTGCTGGTCAGCAGGCAAACTCCAAGAAAATTATTTACAAATTATTTTAAACACAAACTTAATATTAAAATTCAATAGTTTGACTTCTAGTCAGAAATTTTAACTTGATTGTTTACTTGTCTTTTTGTTTAACTTGAACATTTTGTGATCCAAGTTTTGTTGTTGTATGAAAACAATTTCATAGTCACTTAACCTTATCAGTGTTGCCAGGTGCCTTTCACCATTTTCCACTAGATTGAATTTCAAATCCCCCTAAAATTCCCCTAAAATTTTTTTGAAAAACAAAAAAATTTCAAGGGGGCAACTGAAAAGCAGTGCAACTGTAATGCAAGCCTATGTATTTATTATTCACGTATTTAACAAGGGCAGAAAGTTGCTTCATAGTTCTTAATTGTCCAATGAGAAATTGGCCTAAAGATTAAGTCTAACTTTTGAAAGGAGGCTCCGTTTCCCACTTTTTAATATATTTTTAGGCATATCTTTTTTGTCTGTAGTTTTTCCCATACTTGCTTTGTTTTTAGCAAGTTTGAAGTGAAGTGGGAAATGATTCGTAATTTATTTGAAGTGCTGCCAATTCAGCTGTTTTTATAAAATGTTGCTGAAATACCCAAGAAGCCAAATATCTTGTATTCTAAAATATTTTGCAGAATTTTAAGGAAAAGTAAGAAAACTTTATTTCCAAAGGTCAATTTTTCGAATACCCCTAAAAAACCAATAAAAAAGATTAATCTCCCTAAAAAAACCCCTAAAGATTCATTACCCCTAAGATCCCTCAAAAAAAATAAAAAATAAAATAAACTGGCAATTTTAGCCCTTGGAAGGACTTTGACCTAGCTTCTATTGATCAATTCTGTTGTGCCTGTTATTATGTGTTTGGTCACAAATGACCGAAAACTGGACCTACGTGTTGTATGCCGACTCCGAACGGCTTATGTTCTCAATAAGCTTTACATGCCAATTTATACTCTCTGAGGTTTGCCATTATCTGCAGAGAGGTGACGACCGAACAGAAAAAAAATAATTCAATTGAAAAAGCTTTTCTGTCCGAGGTGGAATTGAACCCGGGCTACCGCGGTTCTTTAGCTTAGGGGCCACGCACTCTACCCACTAGGCTACGACCGCCACAAGATCCTCAACACAGATAAAAAAACCCCTAAATCTAGGGAGGAAATCCCCTAACCAGGCAACACTGAACCTTATATATAATTGAATCATGGGCAAGCCGCCTCCCGTTTTACGCTCGCAACTGAAATACATTTTTTCTTGCAGCTCTCCTTTCGCTCTCTTCTGTCTTGTCTTGATACAAGGTTCATTTGTAAGGTTGTGGCACTTGAGAGCGAGCTCGGTCGAACTGTCAGAATGGATGAAAAGAAATGAAGAAAATGAATGCTTAGAACAAAGAAAAGCACAGTGACAGTTCGAGCAAAGGCGGAAAAAGAGTGCATTTCTCTCAAGTGACACAACCTTATAAATGAACCTTGGTCTTGATAGAGCGTCCACCAGTGTTGCCGTTTGGATCCATTTGGATACTTTTTTCAAAAATTGATGGATACTTTTTGTTAAGCCTCACTGTAAGTTTGGATACTTTTTTAAAAAATCTATTTCAATATGAATATAAATGTTTTTGAATATTCGCCCTGCATCGTGAGTAGCAATCGCTTTCATTCTGGACGGGTTCTGTGTGTCAGACCAGAGAGGAACACCGGTCGTAACGACTTTTGATTCTGTTCGGGCTCTGAAAGCGATTGCGACGGACGATGCAGGGTTGCTTTTATATAGCACAGTTTTGTTAGCAGCCACGTTTTTGTTGTTGTGTAAGTGAAACAGAAACAAAAAAAGAAACGTGAGAACATAGCAAAAACTATGAAATTGTCTTTGAACATACTCAATTGTTTGCAAAATATAGGAGCACTAATTGTGCTCAGAGAGACAATCGTCGGTCGTTAGAGAAAAAAGAGTAGATTCTTATCAATTTTAGACTAGCGATAAGTCGCCGCGAATCTTGCTCAACGATTTCATTTTTGACGGCTTCGTTAACTTGCGTGTGTTCTATTGTGTGTTCTACATCGCTGGTCGTTACGACTTTTGATTTTGTTCGGGCTCTTACTAGTTTAATATATTTATTGAGTTTATCTTGTACACATACATACTTAAACGAATAAGAAAAAAGAGCTTTGCAAGAGCTCTGATTTTGTTTTTGTACTCTGAAAGAGGATAAGCCAAGTCCCATACAAATCCAACGCCTAGAACGCGATGTCTTGCCATTTATGAGAGGCTAAAGACTTCAAATTTAAAAGAAACATGATTTATATGGTTTGACTTTTCTTTTTTTTTATAAAATAGATTATTTTTATTTATTTTATTTTAATATTAACACAATGTATATGTAAATTTATAATAACAGCTATAAAATTACAAGTATTTAAAATCCTTTTTTTATTTCCGAAAATTTCCACCCGAGTTTTACTATATTTTTTCAGAACTGATTTAATAAATTTTCTATTTTTGACTTTTTCTTTGTCCTGGCTATATAAATTTTATTCAGTACATTAATCTGCTTGCAAGTATTCGTCCCGGCACATGCCCGTCCTTTTAACCCTATCCCAGATTTATATTAAAACTGATCACCACAAAAAATTTATATGTGACATTGTCCAAGAGGGCGTGATACCTTCCATACAACTCCAAAGTAAAAAACCCAATTACTCCGAAACTAACCGTCCGATTAAGTTCAAGCTTACAAAGAATGTTTACATCGACGTCTATTGTACACAATTTTTCCGAAATCCAACATCGAAATAGACCAAAACTCTATAAATTTGCATACATCAAAGCTACACAGAAACAATACCAAAAAAGTTGACTACAAATCATAGCAGAATTACCCAGGTAGTGTTGACAGTTTTTATGGAAAACGTAAGCTGTCAAAAAATTTACTCAAAAAGAGAGCGCTTTCAAGCGGCCATTGTCAATAAGTGAAAACATAACCAATGCCATAGCAAAATCTATGAAGATTTTGACAAAAGTCTTGCTCTGTAAAATGTTTTTCGCAAACAAACGACTTTTCTGTCAGCATCACGACGACTCTGGCGACGAGCTTCCTTTTAAGGCACTGAATAGAATTTAACATCACGAACTGAAAAGCTTTTCGCACAAATCACACATGATTTTTTAACAACTTTTATGATTTTAAATTTTTATTTGTTTATTTAAAAGCCCAAAAATTCTTATTTGATTTTAATGATTTTAATTTTCGACGCTTGCTTTCTTTTTCGCTTTCTTTCACTAACAGCTGTTTTGACAGGCTATGTTTTCCTTTTAAAGAGAAAATAAGCAATTGTCAACACTACCTGGATAGTTTTGCCATGACTGCAAATGTGTTCATTTGTCTTTCAAAGAAACATTTTTTTGCTTCATATATTTTTTAAATACATTTCTGTGTCGATAAGCAATAACAGCGTAATGATAACTCTGAAACAAGTCATCAAATTTATCTAATATCTCAGGATATATTTGTTTCGGTTTCTTTTATGTACGTAGTAAAAAATTTAATAAAACCCCTAATACTGTACTAGCTGAAAACTGGCGCGTTGATGCCACGCCCCCTTGTACAACGCCCATAACATGTAATCAATGAAACTGCATGTGTAAACTGAGGTCGAATACTCAATTCCGAGGTTGTGCGACCTATAACTCCAAAGCTATTCGATATCGCAAATTTGGATTATATGGGAGGTGTCACGCCCCCTATCTAATCAACTCTAAAAACTCTCTTAACACAATCACAGGAACACTCTCAAAGTGTTGTTTTAGTTTCCGTAAAAATTTCATAAAGATCGGTTCAGCGGTTTTAAAGTCTATACGTGATACAAACACACCCATCATACAAAAGTACTAAAACCACTATTACGAAATGGTGGGTAAAGGTAGGAGAGTGAAAAACACTTTGCAACCTATTTGCATACAATACATACAAAAAAAAAATTCATTAAAATCGATAGAGCCGTATATATTACAAGATCATATTTCAAGTTTTTATCATTTTTTAAACTTTATATTCGGTAATAAATATATATCACCGAGCTTTCCAGAAACTCATTTCAAAATCTTTTTTAAGGTTTGATTCAAATTTCAGTTATTACTCGTACTTTTAAATCCTCAAACTCTTTTCAAATTAATTTCTACGAAGTTTTGACTTTTAAGTTAATATATTTTTTAAATTAATTCATATTTTAAAACTTCTTCGTAAGATCAACAGTCCAATTCTCAATTCTCTGTCATTTTAAGAGCTGCTGTTTTGAAAAAGTCAGAATATAAAAATCAACGTCGGGGATACTCTCTCTGGATCTGACTATTTCCAGAATTAATTCCAGTCTAAGAAAACTTTGTTTGAAAAAATCCGTTTCTTTACTCCGTTCCCTACTCGATAAAAATTTTGACTTGTGAAATTCATTCGCTTTTTTTATTCGAAAATGTTGCCGCAGAAGAAGAAAAAATCAGACTCGGTAAATTTAATCAAGGCATCACTAGGGATGCAACATCTTAAAAACATCGATGTATGAAAACATCGATGTTCACTTGACAATTATCGATGTTTAAAAAAATTGTTAATAAGACCGATATAACGATGTTTTTACGATGTTTTCATTTTTGTATTAAGCCTAGTATTGGATTCGAAAATTATAAGTATTATTTTTATAGATAACATATTTTTTATTTGCACTCTATTTTAAAATATGAAAGAAAAAATAATTTCACAAGACGTAGAAAAATTTACAAAAACAAAATTTTAAAAAAAGGAATCGACAAAATTTCTATATTTTGTATGAAAATTTCCTTTTTGTCATTTTTTTTCGACCTCAAAAAAACAGGGGTTTTTTTTTGTTCCTACAAAACACAGTTTTTTTTATTTACATAATTTATTATTATTGTTTTTTTTTAATTTTGTGACAGATTATATAAGAATATTCGTTTTTGTAAACATTTTTATGTCCGTTTTTTGAATTAAGGACTTTTTTTTATATTTACAGACCTCAAAATTAGGCTTTATAGCAAAAATGAGCATTGATGGCGTCAAACGATGTTTTTCGGTGATAAACTTCGATAGTTTTGTTTCAATACTTATCCTTACTTTATAGCACGGGTAATCTGCTGACATCACTTGATTGTACCAGCAGAATGGTCTTATACCTATAGACCACCTATCAAAATATAGTCTATATCAAATAGAATACATACATGTTTTCCCATTTCATAATTTTAAAACATTTATTTGTTGGAGTTTATCAATTTAAAGATTGAATTAAGGAAAAGAAGCTTAGATAACCTTGTCACTAGAAGCCTGTTTCTTTCTTGAGTGATGGTTGCTCCAGCTTCCGAGGACAAGTGTTCGCTGGGTACAGATATAGCATTCCAATCTTCGCAAGTTTTGAAAATAGAGATTTCATGTCATCCCAAATTTCGATCGCATCTTTTTTTATTGGGGTAATAGGAGACTACAATGAATAATCAAACGATATCGATGTTTTTTTCTTTTCAGACCGATGTATCGACGATGTATCGCTCATAAGAACATAGATGTTGACATCGATGTTTATGAACGATATATCGTCGATGACGATACTATCGATGCATCGTTTGCATCCCTAGGCATCACATACTGCGCTTAGCCATGACATAAACCATAATTTTTGTGTGACGAAACCAAACAATATTGGTATTAATCGACAGATTATTGCTTAAATAAGACAAAAACAAAAAATTAAGGGGAAAGAGTAAGATCTAGTCACGCAGCACAGTGAAAAATAATGGTCTGTTTAGGATCAAAAATTGATAACTCTTTTTAAACTGAAGATAGAGAAATGCTTACCTTCTAATATACAGGTAATTTAAAGCCACTCTTTTAGACCTGGGGAACTTCAGTTTCTGAAATCAGTACCTTAACTTCCAAAAGATGCAGAGTATCTTCGTCAAACTCCAAATTTGTTATAATTCTTATTACGAGACTCTTGCGCATCTTCTGAATATTGACCGATAGGAAGTACTGCAAAATGTACTGAAGATGGCATACAATACCATCCTTAACGACTTCACGTTTTACACCATAACTTCTGAATCTTTCAAAAACACACCTTCCTTTCATATTGTTACAAAAGAAACGTAAAAAAAATTAACATCATGAAAATTAAAAAAAAATTATAGCGTTTTTTTGCTAGCATTTTATTAATATTTGGAACTAAGAATGGGTACACTTGCTGTGATTTTTTCAAAAGTTTTATATTTTTCCCTTTAAAAAGACGAAATAGCCTTTACAATGATAGACTCTTAACGAAAATCGGATTTAAATTGACTGAGCTACGTTGTCTTAAAATATTCCCTATTTTGGCCGCGAAAAATTATTCTAAAAATTTATTACTGTTTATTCAATAAATCAATCCAAAAAAAAATTGGGCCAAATCGGAGATAGTCAGTTCAAGTGATATTACACTTCAATGTAGAATTGGCGATATATATACAATTTATATCGACCTATCGACAAAAAAATTTTGTATTCAAAATTAAGCTCATTATCGCTCTAGGAGTAACCATTTAGATTCTAAAGGCATTTGAAAGTACTTCGCCATAACTCCCAAGCCATACATCAGACAAACACGTTTTACAGACCAAAATGTTTGTAATTGTTTATAGTTTAGGAGATATAGCCGTTTGAAAATTTTTTTAGTTTTTTAATACTAAAAAATTGTAACTTACAAAGATTTAGAACTTTATTTTGGTAATGAATTAAGCTTATTTTATCGATATCGTTTTCGACTAACCGACGAAAAAAATTTGTATCCCAAATGAAAAATGTATCATTGGAACAATTGGATTTAACATAATTTTTGACTATTGATAGTTTGACAATTCTAGTATGTAATATGCAATAGTCAAATGTTTAGGTTCCACTGCGAATTTTTTGTAGCGATATATACTTTTATTTTGTAAATTTTTTCTGGCTTTTATTACTTTTTTCCGATTACTTCCGAAACCGCTCGTTGCCGCACCTAATTTTGATAAATATTTTTAATTAACACCCAGGCTTCAAATCAATATTAAAAACTAAGCATAGGGAAACGTGGATAACTGCCAACAGTTTCGGTTAACTTGATGTTTTTTTTTTCTTTCTCTTATTTTATTGTTCAATTAATTACTCGTAAAATGAACCATGTAATAAAAAAACTTAATATTTTTCTAAAATCTCTATAAGCTGTGCTTTCCATAGTTGTGTAATACTTTATTACAATTTCTGCAAAGTTTTAAAAAAAATTACCTTTTAAAGTGATGAAGCGAACTAGTTTAAATTGAACATCAACTAAAATAATGAGTCTTGGGCCGTCAAAACTGTACTTTTTACAGAAAATTTTGTGAAATTAGTTACATAAGTTATAGCTGCGGTGCAGAACTACAGACGCACCCTATTGTTTTTACATTAGTTACGCCCATGACAAAAAAAAAATTATTTTTTGGAAGAATGTGTCAGTATTCGCGAAATTTCTCGAAAACTTAAGCGATCAGATCACTTATTTCGCAAATTTTTTAAAGAACCAAGTAGTTACTGTAAAAATAAGAAAGGCGGAATAACACAAAAGCTTTCTTTGCGTGATAAACGCAGTATTATAAAAGCAGCCAGCAACTTTATGAAAAGCAGAGGACAAATAGCTAATGATTTAAGACTAAATGTATCAAAATGGACCGTTAATCGTGTGTTAAAAAATTGTAACCATATTGTTCGGCAAAAATAAAATGCTAAAATTTTTACCTCTCCATAAAGTAGCCCGTCTCGAATTCGGAAGATCAAACATGAACACTAACCAATTTTTCATTTTATATAATTTTTTCTGATGAGAAAAAGTTTAATTTAGATGGTCCGGATGGTTCTAACTCTTACTGGCGAGATCTGTGTAAGAAACTACGGTATTTTTCAACGAGAAATTTTGGTGGTGGCTCTTTGATGGTTTGGGGAGCATTTTGTGTAGATGAGATGCTGGAGGTTGCATTTCCAAGTACTCGCATGAATTCGGAGGAGTAAACAACACTACTAGCAACAAATCTCCTTCCATATTTGGAAAGACGACGCACAGTGGTCTAAAATTTAAAATAGGTGGCCAAAAAACGAAATAATGGTTATACAGCAACGAAATTTGGTACACAGTATTTTCGAAGAAAAAAAACATGCTTCAAAAATGGGCGTAATCGGAAAACGACTACACCTACCTTTTTTAGTAACCATAATATTAAATCGTCGTAGTTCAGAAAACTTAGGTCACACAACAAACAAAAATATTGCTTGAGTATGTGTTGTTGGCAGCAATGTTTTCTTAATGGATGAACTTAATCGAATAAAAAACACGCCCATCTCCCATACAATCTTATATGGTCAAATCTATGAAACATCAATAATTTATTTAACCCTCATCGGTCCCCTGTATGCGCACGCATTCAATTTTGATCTTTAACCTTGAATAAAATAAAAACGGTTTAGCGGAATGACCTTGTATTTTGCAAAGTAGAATTATTTTGCCTGAACAACCAAAAAACCCGTTTTTGAATTTGTACCCTTACTGTATTTGCGTGTGCAGTTATAGTTACGAATCGGTCCCTGTGTATGTGCGCGCATACACATAAGCAGGTACAGGAACACACATAAGTAAAGTTTGTTTGCGCATTTATTTGAATTTTGGTTGTGTTTCGAAGTATTTGATAAAAAATGGATAGAGTTTTACTTGAAAGAAGGCAGCGAGATAAACTAGAAATGGATTTTGATTTGGAAAGCGAAGCGGGCGAATCTCCGTGTAATAGTGACGATGATTTTGCATTATCAGACGAGGAGAATGATGAAAGTGAAGTTAGCGTTCATTCGGATGAAGACGACATTGAGCCACTTGAGCAAAATTTAGCAGAAGAAAATGCAGCAAATCCTGAAAATAAATATTTTTCAAAGACTAAGAAAATTGATGAATATTCATCGCATCCATTTGAAATAAATCGAAGAAATTCATTTCGACGTGCAGAAAATTTCACTTCAGGTAAAAACTTACCCTCTTTGTTATGGGTTCATGTTCATTATATGTTTCATTTTTGTTATATTTCAGGTCCAAAAGCATTAGCAACTGCTACTATAGTTGATGTTTCGTCTGCATTTCACATGTTCCTTGAACCGGTTGAGAATATTATTTTGAACATGACGAATCTATATGGTTTGCGAAAGTACAAAGACGATTGGGAAAATATTGATTTGGACACTCTGCGCGCAAACTTTGGTTTGTTGCTGCTTTCTGGTGTATATCGGTCATACGGTGAATGTGTCACTAAACTGTGGAATGACGAAACTGGTCGGCCAATGTTTAGAGCAACAATGTCTTTGAAAATGTTCAAGCGTATCCATTGTTGCATTCGATTTGATGACCGCGAACAACGTATGGCCAACACTGCATCTACAAGTACTTCTGTACGTGACAAATTGGCACCGATTCGAAATGTATACGATAAATGGAATCAAAATTTGAAAGTTGTATACACACCAGGAAAAATCCTTACCGTAGATGAACAGTTAGTTCCGTATCGTGGGCGATGTCCGTTTCGTCAGTATATTCCATCCAAGCCGGCGAAATATGGCATCAAAATTTGGGTGCTATGCGACTCAAAATGCTGGTATGCATACAACACACAAATTTATGTTGGTCGGAATCGTAATGCCACTTCTGAACGTAGTCTCGGACGGAGTGTTGTTTTGGATTTGGTGGAAGGACTTTCTGACAGAAATGTAAAGTGCGACAACTTTTTCACTTCTTATGAATTGGCAGAAGATTTACATAAGAATAGCATGACTATTTTGGGAACAATAAGGAAAAATAGGACTGAAATTCCTTCAGTTCTACTCGACATGCGTCAAAAGCCAATTTATCATACAGAAGTTGTATATGAACATAAATTGCAAGCAGTTATGTTGTCATATGTTCCTCGCTGGTACCGATTTGTGACATTGCTCAGTACATACCACAATGTTGTCAGCATAAATGAGAATAGTGAAAAGAAGAAACCTAACATCATTGAAGACTACAACAACACCAAGAGTGGAGTTGATCAAATGGTGGCTACGTACACATGCAAACGAAAAGTCAATCGGTGGCCAATGGCAGTATTTTGTAACATGCTTGATGTTAGTGCGTTGAATGAATTAGTGACGTTCATTGCATTGTTCCCGAAATGGAGAAATTCCAAAACGAACCATTTTATTCGTCGTCGCCTTCTTATCGAGGAGCTTGGAATGAATCTCGTTGAAAAACAGATCACTAAACGTAAAAAACAACCTCAAAATAATGATGCTTCCAGCGTTATTCAAAGAATGCGGGAGATTCGCCATTTACCAAGTACATCAAAACGAGGCCGATGCTACATCTGCATATATGAAAATAACAAAAATCTTTTTGCTACACGCTGTGAAAAGTGTAGAAATTTCATTTGTGCTGAACATAATTTCAATTTATGCGAAAAGTATACAAATAATTGACAAAAGTTAAAAATTCAATTTTTTTCCTAATATATGTAATATTCTAATTAATTTCATTCTAAATCTACCTTTATGAAGTTCAAATGTATTAATATGAGAATAAACAATGTAATAAACATAAAAAATCACAAAAAATAAATGGTTGTTAATTTTTTTAGCTTTTTTAAAATTAAAAATATATGTGTATGCGCGCGCATACAATGGGACCGATTAGATGTATTTCTCGAGGGACCGATGAGGGTTAATAGAACGGCATAATAAACCAACTAGTACGTCCACCTATCGTACAATTCATATTTTTCATCAAACGCTTTAAAAAAGTTCATATACGAGCAACAAATTTTTGAAATGTAAGTTTATGAGATGGGGAAAACAATTTTTTTTTAATTTATTAATATTTTTCCTAAATCACACACGTTCAAACATTTCAGTTGTACTTACATATGTTATACAAGCCTAAAATTAAAATCTTTTAATAGGGTTATTCCCGATTACGGGCAAATAGCTTGGCATCGTGGCATTTGCAAAATATGATGGCAAATATTTTCAACACAACAACAAAATGTATAGATTTGCATTTGCCCGACTGTGTCCAATTTGCAACACTAAAATTGCATTGCATACAGTCGAGCATGGGCAACTCTTATTTGCCAATCAATCAGCTGTCACATTTTAACCAAACGCCGCTAATAAAACAAAATTAACAGACTCTGATATGGAACTACTTTGATAAATAATACACTTTGATAAATAATAATGAAAAACACCACAAATACTGTTCGTGCTGTTTTTTTTTCTTCCTTCAAAACAGCTGTGAGTTTTGTTTGCAACAGTGTTCTAAGAAGTGTGCTCACAGTTGATGGCAAATATTTGGTAGGGCATACATTTGCAAAGCTATTTGCCCGTAACTGGGAATAGCCCTAATATATTAGGGCAGTTCACGATCTTGTTGCATCGTTGCAAATGCAAAATAAACAGCTTTTACAAAAACAAAAAGCATTGACAAGCTTTTGCAACACATGCTTTTTGTTTTTGTAAAAGCTGTTTATTTTGCTTTTGCAACGATGCAACAAGATCGTGAACTGCCCTATTATTTACAAGGTAAACTTTTTTAAATATTTATTATCGACATTTATTTATGTTTGTTTATGTTTTTATCATTCTTCTGATGTATCGGAATTATTTCTCTCATTATCCGAAGCATATCCAAAACAGCTCACTGGTTCAGTACCATTCAACATTTTTAATACTGACTCCGGGTAACGCTTTTTATTTGTTTTGGTAGTTGCAAAAAACATACTATTTGTCCTACCACTTGCTAACCATTTTTCAATGTTTTTCTTAAAAAAACTGGTTGCACCTGTCCACATATATAGTCTTCTTCAGTTGATACATAACGGTATCAAAGCAGTGTTGCGTTGTGAAATTATTCAATACAGGTCTTCAATGTTCAATAAATTTTAAGAAATAGTAATCAAAGTTTTAGGTTAAAATAACTTTTTCTAAGGTACCTAAAGGCAGGATTTTAAGAAGCCGTATTTTAGCGAAACCGTTATGAAACACTCTGCTTATAATATCTTTGTGGCCTTCGATGGCCATTTTTAGACATTGATTTTTTTATATTAAAAACTTCAATAAATTTAAAAAAAATACTTCCATGACTCCTTTCTTTATACTAAAGCTTATTCAATGATAACTAAATATTAAATATATATGCACTTTTCTAACAAATATCTGATTTTTTTTAATTTTTATTCTTTGTATCAAAATCACAATTAAAAAATAGGTTTTTATATGTTTTTTTTCTTAGATTTTTGAGTTTTTTCTTGCGTTGTGGATGGAGCCCAATGTAGTAATTTTATTAAAATTTTTTTGTTTTCGTACATTTCAAACATTTCAAATATCCTGTAATCGAAATTTTTAATCATTTTTCCATTTTTCCTCCTTAATTTTTTTCTATTTTGGCCAGTTTTTTTATATTTTTAGACCAATGTGCGCAATGTATGCCTCCGTTCACAAGAGTAATGCGACCCGCTTGTGGATGGAAGCGATGTTTTTGTGATGTTGATGTCTTGCAATGGCCAGCGTGTTCTCCAGACCAAAATCCTATTGAAAAAGTCTGGGAAAACGTTAGTTCGGAAAATGTACCCTGAAAATAAGCAATATGACAGTATTTTAAACCTAAAAATTGGAGTGATTGAAGCATGGGAGTCAATTAGTCCGAATGTTCGTGCAAAGTTGGTTCAAAGTATGCCAAACAAGATATTTGATCTCATTCAGCAGAAAGGCGGCCCTACGCGTTATTAATTTAATAAATAATTCAATTTCCTCCAGCTAAAGTGCTTTATTTAGTTTTTTTTTTTTAAATATTAAAGTGCGTCTATGGTTACGCACCGCCCAAAAATTGATTACTATTTTAGAAATGTAAATATGAATTAAAAAGATTTCAAAATACTTCCTAAAACTTTTTGTTGTTGTATTTCCTTTCAAACTGCATCTTTGGTTTTCTCTTAATTTTTCTTTAGATATGGAAATGTGTAAAAAAATAGGTGCGTCTATTATTTTGCACTGCAGTGTAGTAAAGAATGGTTATTAAACTATTAGGTTAAATTTAAATTTTATATCAGAAGCGACTTTAATAAAAAACATTTATGATATGGTCGTTTACCACCATTTTCCACTGTGCGCTGTGATACTTTCAAGTGGAAATATTTTTTAAAAAAATTCATAAAATGTGCAATTCACCTTACACAAATAGTTGCCAAAATCTGTTTTATAAGTGTTTTATTATGAAAAATATTTGTTTAAATAAGTGACATAAAAAGTGGTTTGAAATACAAATTTTAATACATATTTTAGTGATTTTAATATATGATATTATAGAATGAAAAACATTAGATATTTTCAAATTTCCACTTAAACGATTCCTAAATACACTCGAACTGTAAATAACTTTTCCTACTTCGTCCAACAAATATTTTTTTATATAATTTTTTTAATGGATAAAATCAACAATTTACAAAAAATATAAAATTTTGTTTAAAAACTATTGTTTTTATTAACACAACTATCCTCAAAAGTGCAAAAATACAATACTACGATTTTTATTAAATTTTTATGCTTCACATTAATTATTCTCTGCGCTATCGGGTGAGTACTGCAGTTGACAATTCCTCTTCAACATTCTTAATCTTTGTTTTCGTAATAATTGTATCTAACAGACCAATCAAGTCGGTGTCGACCGATTGCTTGTTGATATTTATAACAGCAACTAATGTTTCTTTATAATAATATTGAAATGTAACAGTTTCGGTCGTGGATAGTTAAAATAATTTTTATTATAATAATAATTCCTAAAAAAAGTAAAAAACATATCTTTAAACGTAATTTGTTAAAGAACTAAAACATTAACGCCAAAACTGATTTAATTGTTGAAACCAAATTAACTATATTTTAATTAACTTAATTGCTGAGTTTCACAATCATCAGACATTTCCTTCTATTTTTGCCGACTTTTTATATGGACTCGACGCACTGTGCATCAACAAATTTTAAAATGAATTGGATACAGAGTAGGTACATACTTTTTTAAAAAATTCCAACTCAGAGGAAATAAATCCCTTCTTTTATTTTAAAATATGAATAAATAGTATACTATGTATAAGTTGTACTAAATAAAAATACAGATATTAGATCAGTTAGGTTAAAAAAAAAATTAAATAAAATATTTATTTTTATAACAACAGTGTTTAGAAAAAACAGTTCCCTTGAAAAAATTTTGTCTTCCAGATAAATATATAACCTCTTTACAAGTGATATAAATATATCATATTAAATCACAAAATATTAAAGTAAAATAATATTAAAGTGTGTCACCTTGTTTAAGACATAAAGTACAAAACTATTTTCAGTTATACAAATATACTCTGTAATGAAGTACATTAAGTCATTCTAAACTATTTTTTTATATTATTTAACGATAGGAAAAACTAGGTAAAATCGATAAAAATTTAAACATTTTAATGAAAAAAAATCAATGAACAATTATATATTAATTATAAGAATTTTTATAACAGCTAATTTGATTACTTTTTTTTTGGTAGAAACTAAATAAATGTGCAAAAAAAATTAATTTTCTAATAAAATGTATTACTTTGGTGAAGGGGCGGATAAAAATTTTATTTTATATATATAAATAATTTATTTTATTTAAAATATATTCCATTTAAAAATTTTAAAAATAGCCAAAAACTTAAATAAATAATAAAAACTTTATTAAATCTTTTGAAAATGATTATCAAATGAACTCATTTTAAAATTAATTATCGTTAAGAGACATTTAATGTGTCATCCTAATAACTTACAGAAAGAAACAACAAACAAATGAAGATATGAGTGGATGAAGGTGATATGTCACACAATTCTTATTTCGAGAAAATTGAGTTATTTTTTAAAATAGCCACAAACATGGTTGTTTTAAGGTTTAAAATTGTTTGTATGTTCATTACAACTTTATCCATGAATAGAACATCGAAAATCCGAAAATGCGATATATCACCTTGATCCACTCATGTCTTCAAATCATAAAACGTTAGCCCACAAGCTATTTTAATAACTTGAAAGAGAGAGTATTTTAGACAATACACGTTAGCAGAAAAAGCAGTTAAAATGGCCAAATCTCAAAGACATGAAATTTGTACTTAGGCTGTGTGTCAAAAGGAAACTTTTCAGTCGTGGTAGGATAGAAAATATCAATTTGAATAAAATTTGTGCATGTTGAAATAAATTTGTCTATTTTGCTGTGTCAAATGGACGATGAAATTTTTTAACAATGAACAAATGAACAATTACAAATTTTGATGTTTCACATTTCGGTTGTGTTTTAGCGCAAATATTTTATTTAATTTGTATTTAATTCAATTTGCGACATATTTAACTCGAGTGCTTGTACTTGCAACTTATTTCATAAACTTGTAATATTGTAAGCTTAAAAAATAACAAAATCATAAAAATAAAAAAACGAAAGTGCTTGAGTTTGTGTGTGCGTGTGTGTGAGCCAACGATCTCCCGGTGCATCAGCAAGTGCAGCAAAGTTAAATTTGGCTTTCTTTGCTGGCGAACGTCTTCCAAGTGCAATCACCAGCAGTGCAAAATTTCTTGCTAGCCAACATCCTCCAAGTACCATCACCAGTAGCAGAAGCAAGTGGAGCTCAAATTTCCTGATTGTTTTGCTTCCCAACGTTCTCCGAGAGTCGCCACGAGCAGCACCAGCAAGTGCAGCACAATTCAATTGACTGGTCAACTCTCCAATAATTCAGAGCACCATTTCAGCATGTCTCAAGCGCAGAGGCAAATTTCTGCCATTATACTCCGGCGTGAATTAAATAAATTGAAAGCGGAGAATTTGCGCTTCATTAGCTTGTGCTGCTGGTGATGGCACTTGGAGGATGTTGGCTAGCAAGAAATTTGCGCTGCACTTGCTTGTGCTGCTGCTGGTGGCACTTGGAGGACGTTCGCCAGCATAGAAAGCCAACTTAACTTTGCTGCACTTGCTGATGCACCGGGAGATCGTTGGCCCACACACACGCAAACACAAACTCAAGCACTTTAGTGTTTTTATTTTTATTATTTTGTTATTTTTTAAGTTTTTTATGTTTACAATATTACAAGTTTACGAAATTAGTAGACATCAAATACGTCGCGGATATTGATGTGTTGTTTTTTTTCTTTATTTTGAGTGTGTCAAAAATTCGCTTTCGATTGTCAAAATTTGTGCTAGCCCCAGGGGCTAGCACAAATTTTGACAATTGTATTCGCCTCACAAATGCCAAAAATTGCTCTACCAACTGTCAAAATTTGATCATCCGACTGAAAAATTTCCGATTGACACACAGCCTTATAGCTTTTTAGGTAGGTCGATAATCACAAATCTGTAGACAAAATCTTAAAAATCTAAATGGTGGTTCCAATATGGTGACTATTTGTTTTGATTGTAGAATATTCTTTACAATAGTAGAGAAATTCAAGTATTTTTGCAATTTTATGCTTAGTTTTATGGGCGAAAAAAGTGATAATGTGTAGCTATGTGCCGTAATCTGATAAAATATAGAAAGTGTCAATTTCGATTTTCTTTTGAGTTTTAAAAAATTGGCAAAAATTAAGAGAAATTATCTTATTTTCCACCAGCTTTCCGGTCTGAAATGTGCACTATGCGCCAGAAGACTATTGTCAAATATAAACGAAAACAACATCATCTGCAAGAAACACATTTTGCAATTTATTTTAATCAAACCATCATAACAATAACAATGTTTCATACAAATTATCTTATTTTCTGATATTATTTTGTTTTTCCTCTGCTTCTTTTTCTTTTCAGCTCCGAATTTCGTCAGCTCCTTTACGCAAGGCGATTTCGTTTATTTCTTCTTCCGGGAAACGGCGGTGGAGTTTATCAACTGCGGCAAAGTAAATAAACAAATTTTCACACATTTGCAAGAGCCTATATTATAAAAATATGTCGGTTCTTCGCGCCTTCTTTTTTATGCTATTTTGTTTTTGCTTATCTGCATTTTGTTTTAATAAGATTTCCCATTTTTTTCGATTTAAAGTTATCGCTATTAAATTTTATTCGCTCATCGCAATAAACAGTAAAAACTCATTTGAATATTTTTTTATTCACAGACACACACACACACAAGACACGCAAACGCATGAGTGAACATGGGTTCACAGTTGAATTTGTGTGTGTGTTTGTGTGAAATTTATTCCTATTGATTTATATAAACAAATATTTTCGCATCCGTTCCAATTTCGTGCTGTTTATTTTGTATTTATTGTTTTTTTGGTCGATTTCAATCAAAGCGAAAACGTTTTTCTTCGTTCCTCTTTCTCCGACATTTTATTGCGAGTTAACTTCTCTTTGGAATTTAAAAAAAAAACAAAATATTGACAGCGAGTCCTTTCATGTATAATATTTACAAGATTTTTCTATTGTTTTTTATTTCCTGTGTACGTTTTAGGCAATATACTCCCGTGTAGCCAGAGTTTGCAAATGGGACAAAGGAGGACCGCACCGCTTTCGAAATCGCTGGACGTCTTTTCTGAAAACGAGGCTCAACTGTTCCATTCCTGGCGATTATCCTTTTTACTTTAATGAAATACGTAAGTAAAATTTTATGCATTGCAGGCAGGGACGACATCGACTCCCCTCAGGGCTGCTTCAACTTCGTTTGCTTCAGCTACGAAAGGGGGCTGGTTGGTCTTATATCAGTTGCCAAATATTTGTTATTACTTTTGCCTGCTCGTTTTATTGCTTTCCAATGGTACTCAAATTAAATTAGATTTTTTTTTCTCTTCTCTTCTTCTTCGTTTTCTACAACACGTTGCACTACACGCTTCTTTGCTGCAGAATCTGCAAGTAATTTGGTCGAAGGACACTATGGTCACTCAAGCGCTAAATTGATTTATGGCGTTTTTAATACACCGGTGAACTCGATTCCGGGCTCTGCAGTCTGTGCGTTCTCTCTTCAGGTTTGTACGAGTGCAACTATTTTCTTTTCTCTCCCTCTTTTGAATAGTTATTTAATTTGGTTTTAAAATATTCTGTTTCAATTTTATTCACAGGACATTGCAGATACATTTGAGGGTAACTTCAAGGAGCAAAGCGGCATCAATTCAAATTGGTTGCCTGTTAACAGTGCAAGAGTAAGCAATCCTATTTGATAAGGATAATAATTTGTTTTTCTTTATTATGAATATCTCTTGTTTTGCATTTATTAAGAGCCACTCCAATATTCCCTGAAAATCAGTTTTCATCAATAACTTAACTTTGTTCTTTTGTTGACATTTGGACAACTATTTTAATATTTGAAAAACGTAGAATCATTTTTTATACAGAACTGGTTCTCTTTGTTTATTATTTTGTACAAATAGTATCATTTAATGGTGAATAGTTGAAGTTCAATGTTTCGAAAATCTTGCATTAAAGTTTTTTACCTCCATTTAAGTTGTATGAAAAGTTCTTTGTTTTTCATGTAATAAATTTGCCTAAGACCATGCAAGAAGCCCTAGATGTGGGCTTTGTGGGCTTATGAAGCTAAATGCTTGGAATACAGCTAAAAACCAACTGACAATAACTCAGTTCTGTATTTAGTCGACTTAAGCGATTATCGCTTCTGTAATATTGATTGAACGGTTGAGCTAGAGTTTGGTGCTAAGCAGAGGGGATAACCTCTGCGAATTTAGCAAAAAATTGCCAAAAATTATTTAATTCCCCCCCCCCCCTGAAAGGGGACTTTACTATCTACAAAACTGCACTTAAAAAACAGTTGCACTATTGTACATTTTGGTGATATGTAGTTTTTACCCATTATCATAGGTTTCTTTGGATTATGATATTCTAAAAGGAATCAATTAAGACTAAATCATTTTCTGCTTACAAATTTACATTAGCCACCTAATGCAATTTAAGGGGAAACTATGTTCCTTCCTGAGAAAAGAGGTTCTTTGAATCAACCAAGATTTGGTTGTTGTTAAAACGACATCCTTGCTTATGGTGAAATAAATATTTGGTTATTGAAAAAATTATATATTTGAGCCTTCTTTTTAGTTGAGACAAATGTGTATTTGGTTAAAGTTGTGTTGCCAAACTGCTAAATTTTTGTTTTTAATTAAAAACTTTATATTTTTTTATTTTCTATGAGAGAGTTGGGACTCTTGGGACTCTTGGGACCCGGTTGGGACTCTTGAACAAGTGTATAATATTTGAAGATAGCTATGGAAATCCTATCAAATAAGTTAAATTTTTGCTGAACTAACTATAGTGATTTAGTCTATCAGAAAAATTGCACTACCTATTTTATGAAGGGTTAATTTTTGCCAAAAAAAAATTGTACCCGATTGTGGGACACCTTGTAAAATCCACTAAAATTGGAAAAATACACAGGAGAAACTACAAGAAATACTAAAAATAGCAAAATTTATTAATTTTAGAAGCCTTCAATGGCACAAGAAACAGCAGAAAATGGCAAAATATGTTCACCATAAAAGTTTGCCAGGCACTTTCGAAATGGCTACCATTTTCAGTTGTGGGACCCCTTGTTTTCTGCATTTAAAGTATCCGTTTGACTTATAAATTTACAAATTTAGAAGTTTATGTTTCATCACAAAATACAATGAAAATATTGCATAAACTATGATGCATAACTCTTATTTTCAAAATAATTCACTTCAATTTATCGCACTCTCAGAAAATGTAAAAATTACTATTGGGCTTAGTTTTTTTTTATTTTTTTTTTTTTCAATGCTCACAGCAAGCAAAAAATGCGTCTATTCATTTTGGTGTTAGCAAAATAACTGAGTACTTGTAGTTTTATAATACTCAAATCGAGGTTATTTGCTTTCTGTCAAAAAATACGAATATAATAATGAGGAAAAGTTGTTTTGCGTTTATTGTGTGTGTTCTAAAGTAACTTCAAAACTATTTGTCGGATTGACGTCAATTTTTGTAATGTGCTGTACAGCATCTTCTGAAGAACATGGGCATATTTTGATTAATAAAAGCGGAATAGAAATGTAACGTTTTAAGTGACCGTATGTCAGAAAATATCTTCTTCTTTCCCCTCTTTTGCTAGCTTACATAAAAAGCTAGTAAGGAATTATCTTCGATTGGGCCGAAGTTAACATACCCCACAGTCTTACAAATTCTGAATATAGTATTATTTTGATAACGTCACTTTTTGTGGGTCGTGGTTTTATACAAATTTTTATAATTTTAGTATCAAAACGAATTGAATAGTAAGTTAAATAGAAAGGCAACACAAGACTCAAACGGTGTCAGGAACAGTTTAGCAAGTCAACTATTAACACAATCTTTAAAAAATTTAATTAGATCGCTACTATCTCATGCCCTTGCATAGAAGCTTTTTGCGGCCTAGGTTACGGCTGGTTAGAATGTGTGGCCCGTATCAATCGCCAGCTCAGACAAAATGTATTTTTAATTGAATTTATATATTTTTTTTACCGCCACCTCTCTACAGATAATAGTAAACCTCAAAGGGTAGAAAATCCTATGTAGAGTTTCCTGGGAACATGACTAGTTCGGAGTCAACATACAGCTCGGTTAAAGTTTTTCAAGAGCTGAAATGGCCAATTGTTTTTTTTTTTTCTGTAAGTTTTTGAGAGAAATAGCTCATGAAAAAATTAATGCAAAATAAATACAAAGTAGAGATACAATGTTTTGACGGGTATTTTAAATATAAGCCCGTGCAATGCCGGGTACTCTCTGCTAGTTTTTTTTATACATATCTTTGATTTTATTTTATGTCACGAATTTTACTAAGACAAGATTATTTTCAATCTTTAATCTTTGATATATCGGCTTACTGAACGTCATTGTTATATCATTCTTCCAAAAGATATGTATATTTTAACTCTTATCGAAAAAGTTACACTGAAATACAAAGCAAAGAAGATTTCATTCAAGTTATATTTAATCAAACTATACAATTTCAAAATGCAACTTAGTCTGTTCAATAAAAATATTAAACATTAAATAGAGCTAGGTAGATAAATGATAGAATAATTAACTGAAAGTAACACGACATATTTTATAAACAATTTCGATTTATTCGTTCCAGAAACATAATTTCAGTTTAATCGAATTTTCTATTTTTTCTTGTTTATTAATTTTTCACTAAAAGTATGCAGTCCTCTGAAACTCAGGATGTGATTGAAAATTGTTAATCTCTTTTTTTTTGTGAGCTCAGTGTTCTCCTTTTTTTTTTTTTTTTTTTTCTTTCTAACTCCCATCTAAGCCAAATGTGGTTGAAGTACTTACAATCTTTAGTTATCCTATTTTTTTACCCATACCAAATCTTCTGTGTTAACCTATTTATATCCACTTGGTTAGTTGTAGATACTTTTTATTTTTGCACCGTTATGAATACAGAGTTTCTCATTTTGGCTTCGCTTTAGCGCTGACTTTAAAATGAAATGGTTGTAACAGATTTTTTTTCTTTTTACCTCGTTTCTTTTCAGGTCCCCGATCCACGTCCTGGCTCTTGCCACAATGACTCACGAACACTTCCGGATCCGACGTTAAATTTCATCAAAACACATTCGCTAATGGACGAGAACGTTCCGGCATTTTTCAGTCATCCTATTTTGGTTAGAACGAGCACAATGTAAGTACCCGAACGCTAGGAACCTCATAACGAAATGTCATCTTAACCATGCCAAGCTAAAATCCGACCCAAAAACAACAAACATGAGCAGGCAGCTAACAACAGCTTGTCACCAACTGCTGTGTCGTGTACGTCCTTGGTGTTGTGCTCGTGTAAATATTATTACACAACGACAGCAATAACGACAACAAAAGCAACAACAACAATGAGAACAACTACAACATAAAAATGCCATCAACATTACGAGCACCAAAATAAAAACTGCATTCAGCGCACTCTGCACCCTGACTGAATCCCGTTATCCTTACGGCAAGTCAACCGACTTCCGCAGTGAAATGTTATAAAAAGGATATTGCGTCCTTGCTGTTGCTTTTGTTGTTTAAGCAGCAGCACTTGTTATAGTTCTTCTTGTTGCTGTTGTTGTTGTTGTTTTTGCTGTTTTTGCTGTAATTGTGTGTGTCCAAATGGAGACACATTCTTAGCGTTAACTTTGAAGTTAAGTTTATTTTCCGGACCAGCTAGTAGCGAAAAACCCGGGCTAATTGTGTTCAAGCATGGCCGGGAAAATGCGCAAAATTTGACGTTAAAAGATTTTGCGATTAGAGGTGATAGTGGTTATCTTAAAAGTTAAACTCAAAACCTTAAAATTGTGTGTTGTTGAAGAACAAAGCACATGATTATATAAAAACTTTATTTCGTGCTCTTGAACTGGTTAAATTTTTGATTTTTTTAATGAAATATTCTAAAGCCGCATGGAGAACTCAAACAATGTTTGCCAGAATATTTAGTGGTTGTTTAAATGTGATATTAAGGTTTTGGATATTTGTTTCTTTATGAGACAACTAGCTGATACACCCGGTGTTACTCGGAGGAAAAGCTTAGGATTCGATATACGGATATTTCTGAGATTTCTTCGAGGTCTTTGAAAAACCAGCTGTTTAAGTGAAGAAAACGTTTTTGAGCAAGCGCTGGGCAAGTGCAGAGAAAGTGTTCTGTAGATTCCTCCTCCTAATCATCTCTACAGCTTCTGCAAAATTCGTTGCGGGGTATATTTAATCATTCAGCGTGCCTGCCAATGAGGAAGTGCCCAGTCAGGATCCCTATCATGATACTAATGTGGTCTCTACTGAGAGAAATGAGTTCTTTTGAATGCTTAAGATTGAGTTTAGGCCAGATTTGCCGTGTTATATTACACGTGTTACCTTCTGACCATTTATTGTTGGTTTTGATGCAGGATAACTTATGTGTAAGGAGTTTATATGTAGTGAGTGGAATACCTAGGTTTGTCCTGTTTAAAGACAGCTGCTTGGTAGTACCTGTACGAGCGAGTTCATCTGCTTTACAGTTACTTAGAAAATCCTTATGTCCAGGAATCCAGCATAGAAGGATTTTGAGCTGCTCTGCCATCTCGTTTAGAGATCTGTGGCAGTTTAGAACTGTTTCAAATGTTATTTCAACAGTTCCTAGGGCTTTCAAAGCGGCTTGACTGTCAGAAAGTATGCAAATATCCATGGAAGATATTTCATTTACCTGAAGCAAAGTTAACGCTTCATGTATAGCAGCGATTTCAGCTTGAAATACACTGCAGTGGTCAATAAGACTGAAGGCTAAATTAATGCTTAATGCTTCTGAGTAGACTCCTTCACCTACTTTGCCATCTAGTTTTGATCCATCAGTAAAGATCTCAATGACATTGTGAGGTGAACGGTTTTCTAGTTCCCACTCTTCTCGAGAGGGAATGGATACATCGAGCTTCCTTTCAAAGGATAGTTTTTGTGTGATGTAGTCAATGGACCTAGGTAAGGGAGGGAGAAATTTTCTAATGCAAGAATATCCTTTGACGTAAAGCTTTTGACGTTAAGCGTATGGAAATATGCAAAATGGTTTTTTGTCATTCTAAGGAAACGGCTTTTTTTGAAAAAGACGTTGTACTAAAAATTTGTGCAATCTGGAAGATATGTGAATTTTTTTGGTGTCAAATTTTCAGAATTTTTTTATAATAAATTAAAAAAAAAGCTTTACGCTAAAAAAGTATACTAGTTGGTTGATTTCCCTTACTTGTTAAAGGGTGGAAGAGGCGTGGTCAAAACTAATCATTCCAAAGCATAATCTAATATACAAGTAAAATGTGAGCCAAATTTGAGTTAAATCCGTCCAGCCGTTAAGATTTGTATTCTGGTCAAACAAACAGAAAATGATTTTTATTCATGTAGATAATTAAGATGTATTTATGAAGATGGAAGAAGTAAGTGACGTCTATCAAATCGGCACCGTAACAATGTCAAAATATTTGTGCAAGTGATGCCACTTTCTATTATTTTTTTTTTTTTGTGGGACAAATTCTTTGAGTGGGAGTTTTGAAGTCGGGAGAGAAGATTATGTTACGGAACATCACAAGCAGTCAAATTTTAGATGTTTTTATAGTAATAAAGTTAAGCAATGTAGATTGGTGGTCTTTTATTTTATTTAGTATACATATATTAATATTTTTATTCCAAAAACATGTTTTCCTTGCTCCAAGTACTATGGCAGATCGCACAGTTTTCGGCATATTTTCTATTTTTTTCCATCACAATATTGGCACACTTCACAAAAAAATCACAAAATAAAAATAACACGCGTTTTTTTTGCCCCTCAAACCAATAGGATAAAGTATTAAAACATAGGATTTTTCATTGGATTTTTGTTCAAAATATGGCAATATTGATTTTTTTTCAAATCTTGACATTGCTACGGTGCCGATTTGATAGACGTCACCTACTTCTGCCACCTTCATAAATACATCTTGTAGATAATGTACTTTCATATAATTTTTTTTTTTATAAATTTTTCCGATATTTTAAAAGCTATTTTGCTATTTGGGGCAAAGAAAACTAAAATAATTAAGAAATTATTTAAATCTGTCCAGCCGATCTTTATATGTTATATGTTTTACGTAAATGGTATAACTAACGCGACTTTATTTGATTAATTTAAATATGCATATGACAAACACGATTGGTTTGTGTTTAAGAAAAATAGAGTGCACTGCTGTCATTATCATTTCACTGTTGTCATTTAATTTTGTAGCAAATTCTATTAGGAAATTATTTTAGAACAATTCAACTTGAATAACTGTACTTTCGATAGCTCAGTCGGCACAACCATCAGTTTTGAAGCCATAAGATAGTGGCATCAATTCCAACAATGAGCTGAACAAATTATTTTTAAAAATTTTTTTTATTAAAGGGAAAATGCAACAAAACCAACTTTACCAAAAAGTAATGAAGATAAAAATCTCTTTCAGTTGCAAAAGTTACGGTTTTAAAATTAAAAATGAAGAACTTTTTATCCGTTTAGAAGATTTGATTTTGATTATTAAATGCCAGAAAAAAGTTTGTTTTTGCAGTAAAGTATATGGAATTGAATTAAGTTTGTGTGGGCGAAGCCACGCCAAGTTTCCAATGCCCGTGTCAGTTTTCCAGTAGAAATGCCTGACGAATAAGTTACTCCATACTGAATTTCATTTCCCGATGATATTTGTTTCCAAAGCTATTCGATATTAAAATTTGGCTTGTATGGGCGGAGCCACACCCCCTTGTTCAATAACCGTCTCAGTTTTCTAGTCAGTAGTTTTTACTTAACTGCCACACCGTGTTTTGCACGCATTTTGTGGCAGGTAAGTCAAAATTGCACTAAAGTTAAATTTTTTAACTGCCAAAAATTGGCAGCTATCTGATATGATTTTTACTAGGAACTCATATACATACACACTGTTTTTTGTTTTGTTTTTTTAAACCAAGAGAGAGTTATAAAGAGAATGAGAGAATTATAGAAAGGCTGCGAGCATTCTAACAAAAACAAACTACATACATACATAGTTTTTGTTAGAAACAGTTGCAAAAAATTTTTGTGCCTGTTAAATGAAAAATTATCAATGAATATGGGATAATAATTCCAAATATTTGTGGCAGCTAACTTAAATTAGCACGTATGAAATTGGCACTTAAACAAGTACATTTCATACGAAATTGAAGAAATGAGTGATATTTTGTGGTTTTTGGCAGGTATCTCAAATTGGCAGTTAAAAGAGTGGCAGTTAAGTCAAAACTACTGTAGATGGATATCATCCAATAGTAATTCCATACTGAATTTCGTTGTTATACGACATTTAGTTCCAAAGCTATCTGATATCAAATATTTAAAGTGTATGGGTGGAGCCACGCCCCCTTTTCCAAAGCCCATCCCAGTTTTCCAGTGGAAGGATATCACTAAGTGGCAACTCCATACTGAATTTCATTATTATACGGCATTTAGTTCCAAAGCTATTATATATCATAAATTTGAATTGTATGGGTGGTGCCACACCCCTTTGGCCAATACTTGCTCAATTTTTCCAGTCGAAATACACGACTAAATAGTACGTTCTAACCGAGTTTCATTAATGTGTGACTTATAGCTTGAAAGTTATACTGAAAATTTGGGCTGCTGAAAAAGTGCCATGCCCTATGTCCAACGCCCATAAAATTTTACCAGTAGAACAGCAAGTGAAAATTAAGGTTGAATACCGAATTCCGTTGCTGTGCGACCTATAATTCCAAAGCTATTCGATATAGAAGATTTGATTTGTATGGGAGGTGCCACACCCCCTGAGTTTTTCCGGTATTTTCCGATAACACAAATCCAACAAATAAAAGATCATTAAAATCGGTCCAGCCGTTCTTGAGTTATAAATGGTTATATATAGTTATTGAATAATATTAGACCAGCTGATCAAAAAAGTTCGAAGCTTCGCCACGTACATTTTTTCTTTATCAAGAATCACAACTCAATACAAACTCCTTATAGAATTTTTGTAATGCCGGATTCAATCCAAAGTAAACATCACCATTTTTGAAAATTTTTTATTTTGTAAAATCCAATGTATGATATTATATTAAACACCTACTAAAGAATTTCTATGTAAACCATGTTGACTTTTTTCATGATAAAACTCAAACAGATTTTGTTTTGAAGTCACACGTTAAAGGGCAACATAAAACTGCTCATGTTAAAAGCATTCAATGCTGAAATCGATTCCTACAACACTTAATATTTGACCTAGGGATGTGCAAGTCGAAGTCGAAATAAGTCGAAAGTCGACTTTTGCTTGATAATTTTCGACTTTTCTGATATTGAAACATAATACAACATCGACATTTACTTTCGACTTTTTTCATTTTATGCGAAACATAAACCTTAACGATAATCTGAGAACTGTCTTCTCTAAACAAATAAACGAACTAGCTGTTTAACAACAAATAAAGCTGCGTTGGCAATTCTTGATTCGATAAATGTATAATATTGGTCGGCAAAACTAAAAAAACAGAGACTGTAAGTGGAAGTGTGACAAAGCGTGACTATTTGAAAAGCAGGTTTTGATTACAATTCTTTTCAACAACACTCTCAACCTGACCCTCTCCGGTTTGATTTAAAATTTGTATACACGTAGTGTCGGTTATAATTTAGAAAATCAATTTGTAATTTTTATTTTTTTAGAGTGGTTACTGAGTTACGGGTACTCAAAAATTGAAAAAATTAGGTTTTTTTTCTTGAGGACTGATTTTCATTTGATCCTAACTTCGGTTAAGTTTGAGATAAAGCAACGATTTTAGATTCATATTAAAGATATTTTCAAAAGGCTTATTTTGTATAATAAAACTTTAAAATTTCTCAAATATTTACGTTATTTTTTTTGCATAAACTTAACTGGGTCAGGTTGAGATTTAATTTTTTTTGTCGAAAAGCAATGGAATCACTCAGGTGACAATTTTTATCAAAATTTATTATTTTTGAGCTTCGAATTTTGTTTTGAAAAAAAGAATTACAACAAACACATAGAAATATCAAGAATACTAAGTAACATTTGTGACTTTGCCAGAATAGGATGTTAATAAAAATTTAGATTCACAATATTCAAACTACGCTCAAACCGATTAATTTATTATAGAAAACAGAGGAATGTTCTGCTTTAAGTCAAATTGGCAAGATTTTAAAGCGAGTGCTTGCCATTGAAATCACAAAAAAAAATTACAATTTTGAATTGGTAAAAACATACGCTCTTTTAACACTTCTAGATCCCAGGTTCAAAAAGCACGCATTTCAAAATGTCCGTGAGTCTTTTCAAGCAATCTTTCACCTTTCCCTTTCCCCAATTCCCCCTTCCCCCTCCATTTAGGTGATCTTGTGAATGCCGAGATGAGACAAGCAAGAATTTTAAATTAAGAAGTTGTGATAGCGGTATCGACATCTAATAATCAAGAATCCGATAGCAGTGACATATTATGTTTTTTGGATGAGGTGGTTAAAACAAACATGGACTTTACAACTGATGGAATTGAGGGGATGCCCACTCAGCTGCTCCTTTCTCTGGCTCGCCTAGCTGTTGATCGAAAACTTAATAAAAATCCGCTTGTAGTCTGGAAATGTATGAAAACAGAATTTCCTTTTGTTTGGGCCGTTGCAAAAAAATATTTATCAATTGTTGCAACTTTGGTGCCATCCGAAAGGTTATTTTATCGTGCTGGTCTCATAGTGAACCAATTGCGAAACAGGCTTTCGCCAGAACATCTCAACATGTTGGTTTTTCTACGATCAGTTGGTGAAGACATGTGGCTCCCTTAATTGTGCATTCACTTGAGCACAAATATGTCGAGCCCTAACCGCCGAATTACGTACTTGCCACTTTTTCGAAATTAATTTTTAAATTGCAAACGATAGTACGACAACAAAGTTGTCAACTCCAAAAATTTCACATCTCTACGTTAAACTGTTCTAAAGTTATATCTAACACACAAAAAAAAATTCACATGTACCGTTTATGTAAGAAAAAACAATTAAAATGATTCTCTTGGTAAATTTGGTTTATAACGCCCAATTATGAATTATTTTTTCCTGGGGAATCGGAAAAGGAAGTTTTCATTTTTTAGAAAGCAGCACATCACATTTTTTTTTTACTTTTATAAATATTGATGGTTAATGAAGGAATTTGCATTAAAAATTTCCAAAATGTTCTTTAACTTTATCTTAAAAATTAACTCTCCCTTTTCCGATTACTCGGAAAAATAATTCATAAGAAGTCTGAACTAAAATTGCAACATTTTGTTTTTTCGTATTTTATTTATTGACTTAAGTACCATGTTTTTGTTTATTCTTTAACAATAAAACACCTTTTTCATACTGAATCATTTACTTCTTAACTGCGGTACAAAAGCTATAAAAGCGGTATAAAAATATTTTAAAAAAAGTCAAAAAAAGTTGGAAAGTCGCCTTCTAAAGGTTCAAAAAGTCTATGAGTCGACTTTTACATTTTCAACGTTTGAAAAAGTCGAAGTCGACTTTTGCTGGCAATTTCACATCCCTAATTTGACCCTGCGCTTTATATATTGTCATATAAAAGAACAGTTTTACTGAAAATTGAAGTCGATTGAATTGAAATTGTAGATCCGTTGGTATAAACGCACTTCGCGGAATCAAATCCACTTTTCCACATCCGGCCAAAATGCTACATTCAATCGAAAACGTTTTTAATGATTTAACTTGCAGGTGTGTATAATTGCATAATTTAAGTGGATTATGATTCCGTAATTAAATAATAGGACACCCTAATTTCAACACCAGTTTGTGGGGGTAGCGGAGTCCAGAAGGTTATAAGGCATTGATAAATTCTGTTGGATAACACTGTGAAACATATTCGAGGTCATTGAATTCAAACATCTTTTTGACCAGGGACCGAAAATAACAGTTATTTTCGAAATTTCTATTCAAAAAGTCAGATTTAAGGAATTAGTCTATTCGATATTTGAATATAGTAATGTAATGCTTGTTAGCTAAGGAATGATATTCTTAAACGATTTTAATTTTTCTGATTTTTTTAGAAAAAGTTAATAAATAACCGTTTTTTTTTTTGACCAATTTTGTTTCGATCAAAAATAAAAGTTAAAATTTTACTTTTATTTTTTTTATCAAATATAAAAGTTGAAGTTTGACTTTAATTTTTTTGATCAAAAATACAAAATAAAATTTGACTTTTATTTTTCCGATCAAAAATACAAAATAAAATTTGACTTTTATTTTTTTGATTAAAAATATAAGTTAAGCTTCGACTTTTATTTTTTTGATCAAATATAGAAGTTAAATATTATTTTTATTTTTTCGATCAAAAATAACATCTGAAATTTGAATTTTATTTTTTCGATCAAAAGTCAGTTCCGAATTTTGGCAAATAATAACAAAATTGTTGACAATAAAAAACTACCGAACTCTTTAGAACTTGCCAACTGCATTCGAGCACTCCTTGGTACCGTTTTGGCCCTGGAAATGTGACATATTTTTATGTCTTTAACTTGTTCCTTCTGATTCCAACAGCAAAATTAATACATGCGTGGCACCTGGAGTTATCATGTTCGTTCAGGTCTCTCATAAAAATTACCGTGTGAACACTGTGTTCTAAATTAAACAACTTTTAGTATTGTTATAAAAATGGATAAAGAATAATTTTATGCCTTGATTAAGCATTACTTTTTGCGTAACAAAAGTGTGAAAGAAATAAAAGAAAAGCTCGATAAATTTGATAATGGATCTGCTCCATCGTATTCAACCGTAAAATATTGGATGGCAAAGTTCCAAAGAGGTCGAATCAGCACAAAAGAAGAGCATACCGCCGAAGCACCGAAAACAGTGATCACTCCAGAATATCCATTAGAAAAATCCACGATCTCGTGTTGGCCAATCCAAAAGTGAAAGCGCGTGAGATAGCTACAGCCGCACAATGTGTCTTTTTCAATTTTGGCCTGCCAAAATACGCAAAAATAAAATGTTGAATTTTTTAAAAAAAGAATTATTTCCCCTAGAGAAATATATTTATGTAATTAAAAAACAATATCGAAAAGTCAAAATAGCTCTTGCATTTGTTTTAAATTTCAGAAAGTAAGACCTTTAAATAAACGAAGATAAAGTGAATGAACGCTCTAGAAGTATGTCAAATTTAACTAACCATAACTTTTGATAAAAATAATATTTTGCAATAAATTTTTCTTTTTGTAAATATTTGGTTAAATTTTGATTAAATCTTATAAAAAAGAGTTTCAAAGTTTACGAAAATAATGGAAAAAGAAAAGTTTTAAAAAAAAATTCTTTTTTCCATAAAATTTTATTTATGGTCATATTTAGTAAAATATATCTAAAGTATTTATCATTATCTAACCTGGAGAATAAAATACAAATAACATTTAGTGTATTAGCTTTTAATTAAAAAAAAAACCATTGCGAAAAGTTGCGAAAATAAAAGATATCATCATAATTCAACTGGAACTTTTCAATCCTGTGCTTAATGCACATAACACTTATTAAGATAATTTCTGTAATTGTAATCTCATTAAGTTCATTTTTGAAATTATTGTTAAGGCAAACAAATTGTGCAAATAAAATTAATTTCAACGTTGTTAAATTTCATGAACCAGATATATGCCGTTTTTATGGTTTTTAACTATTTGGGTCTCTTTATTGCAAACTAAGAAGTCAAAATTAAAAAATGCATGGATAAGTAATAATAGTTATATTTATAAATATTCCAAATTTTGTTCTTCTACCTTTTATATTTTCCACGCAATGACTTATTTTATGTTAAACTAATTTGCTTGCTTTAAAAATTGTGGGCAACAACAAAGCAACCACACGTTTAAAAAATGCATAGTAAACAAACAAGCCATCACAAATATCAACTGTTGTCTCTATTAAACATTGAAAAGCCAAAGGTTAACAAAATAAAATATACATCAAAACTACTTATAAAGTTGTAGGAATAAGTTTTATGTGAATCCCTTACTGCAATGCACATTTTCGATGCGAAATTAAAGAAGATAATTCTTTACTTTCTTTTTTATGAAAGGTATTAATGGTAAACACAATATTGTATGTATATCTTACAAATATCTTTTTTTAGGTTTTGTGTCTAATGTCAGCAATTAAGTTATAATAATTATGTTGTAGGGGCAAACAGCTGTTCAGCAGGGTTTCCCAATATGTTAGTTGCATCATTTTTTTATTACTTTTTATCTTTATATCTTTGTTATAAACAAGGATGTGATATAATAATTTATTTAAGAAATATTTGTTAATCTGCCGTTATTGAATTAAAATTCTCGTTTTAATATATCGCACACTAAATACAAAACTGTCACAACTCAAAATTTTCCAAAATCGACTTTTTATCATAAATCAATTCACAATACACATCTCTAACTACTGCAAAAATGTCTTTATCATCACTTTCTTCTTTAGCTGGAAAAAGGTCGTTATGTCTGTTTTAATAATAATTGCATGGCTTCTGTACTCTCAACTAAAGAGTTTTATTTTGAGTTGTGTCTAGGTCAAGGTTCATTTATAAGGTTGTGGCACTTGAGAGAAATGCACTCTTTTTCCGCCTTTGCTCGAACTGTCACTGTGCTTTTCTTTGTTCTAAGCATTCATTTTCTTCATTTCTTTTCATCCACAACCTTATAAATAAGCCTTGGTCTAGGTGTTATAAATGAAATAACTTAGTATGTTACACATAAAGTGTTTCATTTTAAGTTGTGACAGTTTTGTTGAAAGAAGTGAAAAAAATTGTCGAGTATTATTTCGAATTGTGCTCCTATGTAGAGTGCCTCTTGCTTATTTGACGATACTAAAACAGTCGTAACTTTTTAACCGACTTAATTTGTTTATTTTTTGTTTTGTTTGTTTAACTTTTCAAAAAATTTAAAATTTTCAAAGCAAAAATTAAAGGCACATATTTCAATCAATAATTCTGCAAAGTTCTTCAATAAAAAGTTAAAGTCACGTGATAACTTTAATCTTCTGCAGACTATTTTGAACAAATCAAGATTTTGATGATTTTTATTAGAATTTATTTCTATATTATGGAATATAGTTATAAAATACTAACAATACTAATAATAAAAACAAATATTAATTAATGTTTCTTGCGAATTTTCTTATTTGACTGCATGGTAATCAGTTGACGAATGGGTTTTTTAAAAATGAAAGTAGTTTTTATCAATTAAAGAGGCACAACTTGAATTTTGATCGAAAAATTTCAGTTAAAGTGTCATAACTCCGAAATGTTTTTATTTGCACAATCCTGATATAAAATGACAAAAAATTTAGCTAAACTTTCTTCTAATAAGAATGAAGCTTTACGTTGAACTTAAATTATGAAATAAACTTCATGTTTCTTGGTAATTTTCTTACTTAAATGCTTGTTAATTAGGAGACTTAAAAAATTAAAGAATTTTTATCAGTTAAAGAGGCACAATTTGAGATAATAACACTAGTCGTATGAAAAAATTTCAGTTAAAAAGTCAAAACTCAAAATTACACCTTATTTCCACAATTATAATATAAAATTTAAAAAAAAATATAGCAAACCTTTTTTTAAAATGGGGTTTCTACATTGTGGAACCAAATTTGTTTATAATATTGCAATCATTTGATCCTAAACAGTTTTTGCTTCTCCTGAACATTTATGTTTTTTGAGTTGTGACTCTTTTGTATTTAGTGTGCGATAAGCTCGGATATATATAAGTCAAATAGTAAATAAAGGATATCGAAAAGCTTGGGAAATGCGTCTTTGGATCAATTATAACTACAACTAATATAAATAAATATACATCATTTGTAAGATTTGTGTAAAATAATCGATAAAAATATAAAAATTTAATTTCTTAATATCTGGATTTGCGTAGATAAACAATACAACTTTAATTGATAAAAAAACTTAATTAACTGTGAAAAAATGAGTTTGAAAATCACATAGACTCCTAATTTCTTCAGATCCATACATTAATTCTTTGCGACAACCACCTAAATATAAACGGTCTAACTTAACAGTAGATGTAATAAAACTACTAAAGTCTCTAGAATTTTTTCAAGAAAATTCTGATTCAGATTCAGAATAAAAAATTTTTACAAAGAAAACTCACAATTTTAATTATATTCAATCAATATTTAAGTGAAATATGTAGACGTCGTACATATTAGTAAGTATAGCAGACGTAATACCAAACTTATGCCAATATAATACTGTTCCAGTTGTATGGGAGTTAAGCGTGATAGTTGACCTATAAGGCTCATATTTTGCCAAAAATTATTTAACTATAACATAAACTGAGAGACAAAATTTCATCATAATACCATATATAAAACCAAACTTATACAAAAACTACTATTCCGGTTGTTTAAGAGGTAGGCGAGGCAGTACAATGATCACGCCCATTCTACAAAAACATATTTTAGACATAAGATAAACTCAGAAATCTAATTTTATAGCTATAGAATTCTTACAACTAAACTTATGTCATCATAACTTCTCCATTTACATGGAGGTAGGTGTGGCAGTGAACCGATCACGATAATTTTTGGTAACAGTTATTATTTTTGTATTAAAAACCTACTTGCAAAATTTTATGTCTCCAGCTATGGTACTTTTTGGGATATGAGTTTTGGTACGCCAAAATTGAAAAAGGCACACTGTGAGCTGTAGGCACATCAAATGGATCCGGGTTGCAATTTTACGTGAACATTTGGGTATGAGAAAGCTGAATGCAAGATGGCTGCTATCAAAATTAACAATCTATCAAACAATCTATCAAAATCTTTAACGTGTTTGCACTTCCCAACAATGTTTGCACATGTTTAAACAAAATCCGACTGATTTATTGCGTGAAATAGTGACCATAGATGAAACATTGATCCGACAGAATTTATACACCATTATACAACAGAATCTAAGAAATCACCAAAAGAGTCAGTAGGTCCTAGAAGAAGTGTACCAAAGCGAGCGAAAACTCCAACAAACGACCGGAAAGGTGTTTCTTTGGGATTCAAGTGGCATTTTCATCAACTATTTGAGAAAAGGAAAACAATTACTGCAAATTATTCGACCGATTGAAGAACGCAATTGCAAACAAATGCCCCCATTTATCGAATAAAAAAATCATCCTTGTGCAATATAATGCTGCAGCTCACAAATCGATCGAAACCATGGCCAAATTGCACGAATTACGCTTCGAACTGCTGCCTCATCCCCCATATTCTCCAGATTTGGCCACCAGCGACTACAATATGCTCCCAAACTTAAAAAGGTGGCTCCAGGGAAGGAGATTTGCGACGAATGAACAGGTCGAATTGTAAATTAAAGAGTGTTTCAAAGTGGATCGCAATGTTAGAAAATCGATGGAATAAGTGTATCTAGCTAAAAGGGGACTATGTGAAAGAATAAACAATTATTTTGGCAAAAATTTAATTTTTTGGGTGGCGTAGCAACGCGAACCGAGTTCAGCTATAATATATAAAATCGTTGGTGATTTCTCTTACGAGTTTTCTTCAACTAAGCCAACATCCTCTTTTGTCGGAAATGCAGGGACTTTTACTAAATCAAACTCATCGCGAGGGCTCGTATCTGCCTCTTTTTTAAGGGACAGTCCCCTTTTTTTAATGCCGAAAAAGCTGTCTCTTGAAAACATGCAAAGTCTCTTATTTATCCCTTAAAACCCCTTTGTTATCCCATAATAGCAGAAATTTCTTGTTTGCTGGGTATTTTCATAACCATTTTAAAGCCGAAAATTGTGAATATAACGAAATCGCTTGTTTGATTGAATACATTTTGTTTTCCAGCAATGACAACATCGGTGTAGCGACTTTTTTCCGCAATGAACAAATCTTGGACTTATTACAAATCCAATTATTAATTAATTAGATTCGAACGATGAAAGTTCGAAATCATCGGAGACGATTTAGATGTAAATGCCGATGATGAAAATGGATGATATTATTTTAATAGAAATTCATATTCACTTTTATGTCATAAATCAATCTCTTCATTTATAAAATGTTATTAAAATTTATCCCTTATTTTTGCCTTTTTTTAATTGGGATGTCCCTTAAAAACCTTAAAATTCAAGGTATTATCCCTTTTTTTGTTCAAAAATAGATACGAGCATTACGTACAGTTATGGTCAAAATAATAGCAGTGTTTTTATATTCAGACATGTCTGGATAAATAATACTAGTCTACAAATTTCGGATCCGGTAAGCCCATTATAATTCCTATTTGTATTTTCAACACTGGTTCCAAATCTGTACTCAGTTTTCTTCTATATTTTAAAATGTTCAAGGTACAGGATGTTTTATGATTTTGGTAAATTTTTAGTATTATTGATCTAGAATCTAAACTACTGATCATAAAATAAAAAATAATATTTTCTATTTTAGAAAAAATATCAACTTTTCCATCAATATATCAACCACTTTCGTGTCATGTGCTGTAGCGGAGCTAAAATTTTCAGATTATTCAAGGAAATATCAACAAACTTTGTATCTTTTATTTTAGCGGAGCTGTTAGCATCCAATGTTAGAGTTTAGAAAAAACCTGTGATTAATTTTTTTAAATGAAAAACAGACATTTTAAATTTGCTGATATTTCGTTGGATAATCTCAACATTTTTGCTCCGCTACCGCACATGACACGATAGTGGTTGATATATTGATTGAGAAGTTGATATTTTTTCTAAAATACAAAATACTATTTTTTATTTTATGGTGAGTAGTTTAGATTCTAGATCAATAATACTAAATACGTGCCAAAAACGTAAAACACCCTGTATCTGGAAATGTTTACAATATAGAAGGAAACTGAGTACAGATTTCGAAGCAGCTTTGAAAGTACATGTAGGAGCGATAATGGGTTTACCGGATTCGAAATTAGTAGACAAGTATTATTTATACAAACATGTCTCAATATAAGAGTACTGCTATCATTTTGACCACAGCTGTATGTGATATTAAGGTCGTTGGTGCATGTGCTTGTAATAGCATAACTTCTGAACGACTTTATTGTGTTTTATTGTGTGTTTTGTTTTGTTTTCTTTTTTATGTTATTTTTCGTGTGGTTTGCAATACAGCTATACTTGAAATTATTTTAAGTAGTCTGTACAGAAAACTTGTTTTACTTTAAAAATGAAAAGTCCGCTAAGAAAATCTGACAAATGTTTTTTTATCACATTCGGACTTGAACAGAAAAGTTTTAAATTATGTAGTGGTCACAATTATATCGAGCATCCTGGCACTTTCCGCTTAAAAGCTTCTGAATAATCTACACTTTCAGTAACTTTTAAAGTCGTTTCGTTTCACCTTATTTAAATACGAAAAACTTTAATACTCAGCTTTTCTTTTTTTTTACTTTTAGTTGCAAGCCCGATACTAAGGGCCATCTGCAGCTTCACCTGTAGCAGAAGGTTTCTAAAGTTCGTTTTCACTTCGACTAGCTTGCTTTTTTAAAGTTTATGTATTGCATTTTTTGCCCACAACTATTGCCCATTTCTGTATGACTTTCTTCACCCTCACCCTCACCCTCACCCTCACTTACTCACTCTCAACCAGTCTTCATCTCGTGCTTGTCTTAGAAAAAGTTCCCAACAAAACTTGAAACAAGAAGTGATGCCAGTGGAAAAAGGAAACTTTTGCATTTCGTCCTTTCAATTTCGAAAAGTTAAATGAAAGAAAAATGAAACTTTTTAGCCGCGCACAAACACCCATTTCAACTCGACTAAATAAAGAAAATAAAAACACGATGGCACAAAAATAAAATAAAACGAAGGACACAATAAATTCTAAAAGTGGACCTTTGAGTGAGAATAAATAAAGAAAATAAAAACAACATAAAAAAAACAAGACAACCAACTGTGAACTACAAGAACTCTGTGGTAGTGGTACCACCAAGAAGCATCCACCTACTTTTATATTATTGGTCAGGGTTTTCTTTTACTTACTTATTTATTTATTCAAATTTTTCCTCTCATTGTTGTCGTCCGCGTTGTCTTCGTTTCAAAGTTGTTGGTGTTCTTGTCGTTGTTGTTTCAGATTTGTTTCTATTATTAATGTTTGCATTGCATTCTGGGTACCGAGAGAAGAGCCGCATTGGCACTGCAGGGGTGCTGATGAAGCCTTGTCCAGTGTTGTTGGGCCGAACTCGAACTGCGAATTCTTATTGCATATTAATAATTTCAGCATTTAAATTGAAAGATATTCTATTTGGATTTCTTTTTGCTTGGAAACTACTATCATACTCCCTTCTAGTAGGAGTTTCTTGCTTTATTAATATACATACATACATTCCATCTTATACTTAATTTCTATTTTCTTTTTTACTTTATTTCAGCTACCGCTTCACACAAATCGCTGTAGATGCGCAGATTAAAACTCCCGGTGGGAAGACCTACGATGTTATATTCGTAGGAACAGGTAAGCGATGGAGGATGCGATTGTAAAAAGTGAGGAGAAAAGTTGATACAATAAGTATGCTTGACAATTTTTTTACTATTGATAACTAGTGAGCTATAAAAATTTCAGTCAGTTAAGCTGACGTCTATTAAGATAAATTAAGAGAATTCGTTAAAACTATAGACATTTTAATTATAAGAACATTTTTAAAACCGTTGCCAGACTCTTGTAGTCCATAAAACTATTTGTTGAAAGTTTGTTATTTTTTATTCTTTTGGCTTGGCCGAAGTTATTGCAAGAACATGATATGCCGCATATAAAATATTTTAAAATAATGATTTTTAAAGTTTTTAAAAAGTTTATTTTCTTGTATGAAGCAATAAAATTGTACGAGGAAACTTTTACAAATGCTACAAATTTAAAAGGAAATAATCGAAATTTCTTTAGTGTGTGTTAGTCAGTCATTATGCTTTGTATTGAGCCTGAAAATCGATTTTTTTATTATGTGGGTAATCACGTTATTGCAATAATTGTAAGTTTTATTCCAAGCTTTAAAGGTTTCATTATTTTTATGGCGTTACTTAATATGAGTTATAACTAGTGTCCGACCGAAAATTCGGTTTCGGTTACGGCCAGTTTCGGCCCATTTTGTCATTTTCGGCCATATTGAGGCCGAATAGCCGTAACTTTTGGTAAAAACATCTTGCATCAGTCATTTAATTCAAATTTATATATTGGAAAACTTAATAGTTAGAAATTATTTCATGGCTAGTTATTTTTGAAATATCTATAAACCCAATAACTTCCATGTAGTTAAATTTCTGACTCTTTGTGAGCTTTATTCCTGAGTGGATGCTTGAAAAGTGCAGTAATCAAAACTATATTTCATTAGTTTTAAATTGAATGCTTAATATTTATCAAAATTTGCTTTTGAATTTTGTACTCTTCGGATAAAATGGTCACATATGTGGACAAAAGTTTTCGTATTGAAATATTTTCTGCTTTGTCGTTATATCATTCAAATATGGGCGCACTGGATTGAGAAAATACTCTCTCTCATAAGCGTTCTTTTCATTTCTAAAATTGTCGCGTAAGAAGGACCCTCTGTATAATAAGTAAAAAGTGTTGATAAATAATTGATTTATTGTAAAAAAAGTACAATATATCCACATATCTGCACATTTAAAAACTATAACTTCCAAAAAAAATTTTTAAATACAAAATGCAAATATGTCGCGTAAGATGAATCCTATGTCTGGAAAGTAAAAAAGTGTTAAAAAATACAGAATTTCTTGTACAATATGTCCATTAGGGTGCATCGAAAAACTTAGATTGTATTCTAAGAGGTCTCAAAAGTTTTATAGGGTCATTAAAATCTCCAAAAAAAAATTAGGAAAAAATAAGGATGTCTTCCTCTCCCGCAAGGACAGAGTTCTTTTTTAAGAAAAACAGTAAAAAATAACGATCTCAAAATGCTTTGATTTTTGTAAGAAAAACTACATATGTCTTAAAGTAAAAGTAAATAAAGACTTTAACTAGCAATATCCTGCGAAACACGATGCCACTCTCTATTTTTACCCGCAAGGTCCTGTGTGAAGGATATTCCAATCTAAAGGTACACTCGAGGTAGCACGGAACTTTTGATTGCTATTTGATTGTCTAGATTTTGGCGATTTTGATTATAGTGTTGACGTTTTCCTATATATTTCGAATTAATAATTTACATATTTTTTGCATATACATTTTCTTGTTTTTGAAAAATGTATACTTGAATGCAATTTTTAACTTTTAAAAAGAAATGCATATAAGGTTTTTTATCTCGGGCACCAGGAGTGGTACCGAAGATAATTTCCTTAATTTAGATTCTTCAAATATTTCTGAACAACACCCTGACCAAAAATATCAATTTACAACACAAGGTTAAGACCACCACTTTTTTCCTATTTCGATTTTGTAAAAAAAAATTTCCTTCCTTAAGAATTTTATTATTTCGTTAAAACACCTCAACTCAGTATTCACAAAAATGTTATACTAAAAGTTTCAGTTCCTGAGTTTGCCCTTCAATAGGTCTCAAATGACTTAACAATTGTTGTTAAGAAGTGTTTTAGTGAAATAATAACCATAAAGGAGATATGAACAATATTATTACTTTCATGATTGAAGTAACTTATTTCAAATATCAAAATAGGAAAAAAAATCGTAGCTTTTCCTGCTGTTTCCGAAAGGATAGTTTTAGATGGTGTTTCATTAAGAACTATTTGCAAAATCCGAATTGAGATAATTATCTTCGGTACCACTTCTGGTGCCCGAGATATAAAACCTTATATTCATTTTTTTTGAAAAATTAAAAAATTGCAATCAAGTATAGATTTCTCCAAAACAGACATGTAGTTTTTCTTACAAAAATTAAAGCATTTTGAGATCGTGATTTTTGACTGTTTTGCTCAAAAAACAACTTTGTCCTTGCGGGAGAGCAAAAGATCCTTACGTTTTTCTAAAATTATTTTTTGGAGATCTTTATCTTATAATGCATGGTAGAAGGATAGAGGTATATGCAGCGCTGACTGTGCTCTCTTTCGATACTGCCATGTCTGTCAAATTTAGCTGTGTGGCGAATGGAAACAAAAGAAAATAAAGAAAAAGTTTTGCTTCGTTTTGACAATGCCGGCAGTATGCTCTCATCTGGTGCATATACCTATATTCTTCTACCATGTTATAATGCAACTTTTGAGACCTCTTAGAATGTTAAATTTGAAAAAAAGTGTAATTCGATACGCCCTTATGTCCATATCAGAGATCTGCAACAAGCGCTTCGCTACATAATGCACTCTCCGTCTTCACTACGTTTTCTGTTTTCTCAGGCATTCGCATTCCTCAAAAAATTTTGTTTGTGCCATTTTAGACAAAGCGATATGACACTGATTTCTCTCACCGATATTCTCATTTTTGTTATTCTTGGGTGCAGGAGCTGAGCAGAAGGGAAAAATAAAAATCGTCAAAAAATCGGCCGTACTAGCCATTTTGCGCCGATTTGTCGCACTTACTCTTTCACTAAAGTTCCCCTAAAAATTTTTTTCGAAAGGCATACCGAAATTTCATAGGAGGCCACTGAAAAGTACTGCAACTGCAATGCAAGCCTGTGTATTTAAACGGCTAAGCTGTTGGAAGTCTTTAACAAGGGCAGAAAGTTGGTTCATATTTCTCAATTGTCTAATGTGAAATTGACGTAAAAATTAAGTCTTACTTTTGAAAGGAGGCTCCGTCTCCCACTTTTAGATATATATAGATATATATTTTTGATATATATTTTTGGGCATATCTTTTTGTCTATAGTTGTTCCCATCTTGCTTTGTTTTTAGTTTTTACACGGAATTAATCAATTGCAAGTAAAGCGCGTAGCAAGTTTGAAGTGAAGTGGGACATAACTGGTAATTTATTTGAAGTGCAGCCAAATATATTCAGCCAAATATATTCTTTTCTTAAATTTTTTGCATAATTTTAAGGAAAAGTAAGAAAACATTTCCGAAAGTCAATTTTTCAAATCTCCCTAAGAAAACCCTTAAAGATTCATTACCCCTAAAACCCCTCAACACAGTTAAAAAACCTATAAATTTAGGGGGAAATCCCCTAAACTGGCAACACTGCTCGCTCGCTTTTTTTATGTTGAGTGCGATTTATGCTCTCACTCTCTGCTCGCTTGCTTAATATGCGCTTGCTTTGATCCTCACGTTGAGAGTTGGGCGAATAAACTTATTGGGTGTTCAGACGTCTGTCAAATGATTGAATCAATCAAAATTTGTTGTTGCTTTCCTATGTTAAAAAAATGAACTCTCTGCGAAAGCGAAAATGAACTTCAAACTCTTCATGGAATCAGTCAAAATTTTGATTGAGCTTCAGACCTGCATCAATCAATCAAAGGGTTGCATTTTTTTTTACTTGTCTGTTGTTTAGTAGCAAATTATTTCTTAAAAAGTTCTTATTTGTACACAAAAGCAGTTTTTTGAAGAGAAAAAGGAAGAGTAGATAGAAAAGTAGGCAAAAAAGTAGGCAGAAGAGTACACGGTGTGCAGGAAGCAACTTTTATTCAACCTGAAATGTCGACGCAATCTGAGTACGCAGATGTTTGAAGAACCATCTACAGATGCAGAGTTCATTGTTTTCAAAATGCTATGAGTTCGTTTAAGGGCGTGAATCGATTTTTTATAGTAAGAAAATCGTTTTTATTTTATATCATATCTAGGTAGTAAAACAATTAAAGAATATGTACTCAATGTTTAAAAAAGGATAAAACTTCAAATATTTACAATTTAATAAATGAGAAAATTCAATCTAATAAAGGATCCGGTAAGAAAACGTGTGTTATTAAAAATCCAAAATAGCAAATAATTATAAATTGTGAAGAAAACTAGTTATAAAATGTTTGTCTTTATTACCTGTAATACTAATTTCTTCATTGTGTAATGACTTTAATATTTACATATTTAGAGATAAGAAAGCAACAACTGCTTCCTGCAACTTTGGTAAATATGCTGCATTATTCATTGAATTAACTTTTCTTCGATTCCAATGTTTTAAAAATTCCTTGTGAATGGATTCCCCTGCTTGTTCAGACCGGATATCGAGTCCATCTCTATTTAGATACTCCAGACAATGAGTAAGATTTTCCATTAGCTTTCTATGTATTGGAAATTTCTGTAACTTAAAAATTTTTTCAATTTTTCAATGTACTCTTAAAGATTATCACTCTTAGTAGAAAAGCCGCAGTTAATTATATTGTTCATAGCTTTTAGAGCGTTAATGAACAGAACTAATCGTAAATTTCCAATGTTTTGATATATGTCAGGATCATTTAACTTATCTGCGTTTTTCAAAAGGGTACGGCAGGGATTGCTTTCAAATGTTTCGCAATGATAGTTTAATTGTGTTAAATTAAGTTTTATTGGCCAAATCAGTGCCTTTTGTCTACTGAGGATTGGAACTAATCCATGTCAAAACAAATGATTGACGAATCCCTGCATTATATGTAATTCCGGAATAATAAACTTTTGGATATAGCAAACATCATAACTCTTTTTTAGCAATGGTGGATTTATAGTGGTGGATTTATCCGAATCAAGAGAAGAAAATTTATTAAAGTATGAAGGATTGTTCTTTTTGATTCAGTTCTTTTAAATATTGTAAGCTATCAAAGCAATATGAGCATGGACATGAAGCATTAGACCATTGACAATTAAAATTAATTTAAAGTCGGCAGTTAGTCTCTGGGTGTTTCATTGATTTTTGTTAAATCGAACAAAGTAGAAATATTACTTTATTCTTCTGTATGTTTGTGACAATACACAGCATTTTTAACCGTTTTACACTTGTCAACTTTGTTTCTTTGGTTGCATTGCCTTATTTATTGTATAGCATTTATAAAAAATGTTCATCGTTTTCATCTTCATCACGGTACGCTGAAGAATTTAATTTCTTGAATTGCAAATATTTGAAATTAAACCGTTTTTTAAACTTTGAGGACATATTTTTTAATAGTTTTACTATGATATAAAAAACATCGATTTTTTTTACTACAAAAATTCGATTCACCCCCTTAAACGAACTCATAGGATTTTAAAAACAATAAATTCTGCGTCTTTATATTGTTCTTCAAACATCTGCATACTCACATTGGGTCGACATTTCAGGTTGAATAAAAGTTGCTTACTGCACACCGTGAGTAACAAATGTCTGCATCGGTAGTTCAATCAAAAAATCATGTGTGAGCAGAAATATATCAAAAATTTTAGAGTGAGTAAAAAAAGAGTAAAAAATCGCGATATACTTCAATCATTTGACAGACGTGTGAACACCTCTATAGTGAATATAGTGATCATTTTGCCTGCTTCGCGATTCAGCTGAGAGTTGTGAGAGTCTACGAACAAACATTGCGAATATAGTGAAAATTCTGCCTGCTTCGAGATAAAGCTGCGTTGTTAATGGGACTCGCGAAATGCTTGAGTTGTGCAATTTGCCTTGCAACAAAAAAAATTTTCAATTTGCTCTGTATTTCATTGTCGCAGCATGTTTTATTAGGAAAAAATTTGGAAAAACCTATAATATGCAGACAAATCTATTCTAGCTGGTGTCATGATCTTCGTAATTGAATCCTGCGAGATTCATCTTGCAATCATTCCTTTTTTATATCTTGTGCACGATTAACATCAGCGTAGTTGAAATCAGAGCAGTAACTAACTGCGAAGATGACTCGCTGTGATTCGCTGAAGCATTGAGAGTCATGCGAATATTTTATCAACTTTCTGCGAACAGGGCGAGTGAGGAGCTTTGAGAAGCTGAGTGTTTGTAGCTTAATCTATTCGGTACAACGAATCTCTTAAGCAATACAGTTTTGAATAGCAAGCTTAGCGAAGTTTACTTTTTGAGCGAGTCCACATTTTGTTAATTCGTTGAAAGAGAATGCAATGCACGATAGCTACTCTCATTTTCAACGATAGCTTATTTAGCTTATATTAGTGAAGCCACTCATGCAGTTCTTCTTGTCCATATCCCTTTCAGACCGTGATGCATCGATTGTGCGAGTAACTTTTAGTCTGAATATTTTACTTCTATTTCACTTATGTTTATCAATTTGACATGTATCGATTGCGCAGGTTATTGTTTATGTTTGCCTTTCATATTGTTTAGCTGTTAATTTTTTCGTTTGTTAAATTTTCACGCAATTCTTGCGTCACATTTAAATTATTTTTAAAATGAGTCGTAGAAGTTGATTGTTTTTTTTCATATACTTGTATAAATGCTAATAGCGCAATTTTAGTGATGCCGACACATTTTAATTAAAAAAATAACATATTTAAAATCTCAAATGATTTGACATTTGATGCAAAAAAAATATATTTTCAGTGCAAACTTTCGTTTCTTGAAAATCCTTGAAGGATATGAAAATATCAAAATTTAGGCATTGAATATGTTTTTATATCCTACAAAGACCATTTACTCCAAAAAATAATAAAAGAAATTTTCAATAGCTTAGCGTCAGGTCTGAAAGGGATATATGAGCACATTTAAAAACTATTACTAAAATTTTTTTTTCAGAAATGTCTATTTAGTAAGTGGTGCGGGATTGAAGAGGTTAAGTACTGAAAAGAAAATTTGCAATATGTTTAGTTAGGTTTTATTTCAAACTATGGATAAAGGTAGATACAATTTTCATCAAAATTAATAAAACCTTTTAAGAATCAGGTCCGTAGTCATGAGCATGGTTTGCTGGAAATGTTTTGATTACAAAAATTTCTAAGTACCAAGATGATATTCAAAATAAAGATATTGGACTTTTTTGTGCAGAAATAATTAAAAATATTGCAATAAAAGTGCTTGTAAAATCTTTATAGTATTTTTTGATCGAGAAAATTTAAAAAAAATTAAGTTTTTTATTATCATTTTTTTTTTCTCCAATGATCTTAACTCGGAAATTTTTTCAATGTTATTTTTTCACTGAGACCTTCTAAAAAAGGGTCCTGGGCGATGTTGTTGATTTTAACTCTTCTATGTATCTGAAAAAATACAATCAAGAATATCATTAATCACTATGAGTGCAATTATGGCCGGAACTAAAAAAAAACAAAAATATTTAAAGTTTGCAGAATGACGCGCTTTTGAAATTTAACTTCTAAGAACAGGGGTTTTTACCGATTATTAAGTATAAAATTTACGATATTTTTGAAATAAATCTTTGATTCTAGTTCCAGCGATAGCCACTGACGTTGTGAATATAATATTTAAATTTCAGATTATTCGGCTGAATACTTTTTGTTTTTTCTACAATACATTGTCGAAAAAAGCAGTTTTGAGATAAATGAGTGCAAAGAGAGGGAGTTGTTTAAACACAGTGCGCTCGATACCTGCTAAAATGGCTGCGGAAGCGGAATTACCGTCAGTATCCATACAAAAATTTAACTGTTTATTCTGGAAAGACTTTACTTTTGAAATATCAAAAAAAAATTGATATCAAATATTTTCTAGACCACCTTAAGGCGTATTATCTGTTGGAAACCTTTTTGAAGAGGCTTGCATCCTTCAAGTGTTTTATTAAGAATGTGTTTAAATTTACAAAATTTTTTTATATATAAAACAAAATGGCGTTGTTAAGCACTTCGGACAACGATAATTTAAACAAACTTAAACAATTTTTAGTCGGATTGACTTGAAATCTTAAACCGCAGATTTTTCGATCAATTGTCTAGGGAAATACACAATCTTTTTACGGATAACAATAAACAATTGCTATTTAAAGGACTTTTTTCACAAATGCAATTTTTTTAACAAAGCTAAATTTGTATTAATTTATCACAAGCAAAAAACTAGCATAGCAATTTGAAAATTTAATTTATTTATCTATTAATTCACTGTTAAAACACATTGCAATATCATTTATAAATAAGAGAAATAAAAGTGGCCCAAGAATACTTCCTTGCGGTACATCAGATGTAGCATAAAAAGTATAGGAATTTACATTATCAATGGAGACCATACATCGGCGATTTATTAGATAAGAGTTAGTTCAATCAAGAAAATTAGAATGAAAACCTAACTTTTTTAGTTTACCAACTAACGCATTGTGGCAGACTTTGTCAAAAGCTTTTGAAAAATCTGTTTATATGACATCTACCTGATTTCCAGTCTCAAAGGAAGAGATACAATATTCAGAAAACACTGCTAGGTTCGTAACAGTTGACCGACCAGTAACAAATCCATGTTGAAAAGGGCTTATTATATTTTTTACTGCAAAATAAAGTTTATTTTTTACAATAATTTCAAAAAGTTTCGAAGAATTAACTTAGAGACATTATACTATTTAAAACATCTTCCATCGTAATCGCAAGATTTTCAAAATTAGTACAAGGTGTTATATTATTTAAAGTTTCAGCATCTGACCAACTTCTATTCGTTTCATAGACAGAGCTAAAAAAATCAGCAAACAGTTTTACAATATCTGGAATAACATTTGATGTCGTTCCATTAAAGGACATTGTAGATGGTATAAAAGAACATGCTTTTTTAGATTCTATAGAACTCCAAAAAGCTTTAGGATTTGACTTTATGTTCACTTCGAAACCCATTAGTTGCTCTATCACTAGTTAAGTAATTTATAACTTTATTATAACAAATTTTTATAATTTAACAAAAAATATTTGTGTTGTTTAATTGGGAAAACGAGTATGTACTTATATAAAAATTAGAACTAAAATTCCACCGTTCGGGGTATCAAAAATAAACTTTTTCACTTCTTTAGTAATTAATATGTACTTAAAAAAAATGAATAATATGTTTTGCATAATGGTCCTTTAAAAATAGCACCTCTAGAATCTAGCCTTAGTGGCGTTGACAGCAAATGGACTATCCGATTACAGAGATCGAAAAAGATTATTAAACTATATGTTATTAGCTGTAGCCAGACGAGATTTTTAAAATATCGTTCAGAAAAAATGGCGACCATTTGAAAAAAACATTTTTGCAGATTTTTTAAAAAAAAAATGAAATGGCTGAAGAAGCACATTTCCTCTATAAAATCCATTTTGAATCAAATCGATCGGACGAAATTTCTTAATTATATGTTTCTTTTCATTCTTCATCAGATCATGGTAAAATTATAAAATCTGTAAATGCCGAGTCGGCCGATTCGGACAAAAAGGTATCTTCGGTAGTGATAGAAGAGATTGATGTATTGCCCAAAAGCGAACCTATAAGAACAATGGAAATCGTACGCACAATGCAATACGGTAAAGATATTAAGGATAGCAAAAGTATGCTCCCAAAAATTGATTTATTTTCTATCTCTATTTTTTCAGACCAACCAAAGGATGGCAGTTACGATGATGGCAAATTAATCATTGTGACCGATAGTCAAGTGATCGCCATTAAATTGCATCGTTGTCACAATGACAAAATAACAAGCTGCAGGTAAAACATCAGCAAATCAAAAAACAAAAGCTTCAATCTACTTTTGTACATTTTCCGCCATTTTCGCAACAAAATCAATGCAATATCCTACACCTACTTTTTACTTTTTTCTTCCTTTTTCACAGCGAGTGCGTTGCCTTGCAGGATCCGTACTGCGCCTGGGACAAAATTGCTGGCAAATGTCGTTCCCATGGCGCACCACGCTGGCTGGAGGAAAACTATTTCTATCAGAATGTGGCAACTGGCCAACATGCGGCTTGCCCCTCAGGTGAATATCAAGCAACCTTAAGCACACGAACTGTTGGTCAGAACTTTTAAAGTCCTGCCGGTCATAGACACTTCAGCAGTAAAAAACTTTTGCCTGCATCTGGCCAACTGCGTGTCTTTCATGTACCTCCTGATGAAATAGCGCACTCACACCCATCTACTCACGCTGTGTTGTTTTTTCTTTCTTCTTTTTCATCTTCATCTACAGGTAAAATCAGTTCGAAGGATGCAAATGTTGGCGAACAGAAAGGTTATCGCGATGATATGGATTTATTGGATTCTCGCCGTCAGAGCAAGGATCAAGAAATCATCAATATCATGCAGGATAAGAACTTTGAAGGTAACAATATGGCTTCTGCTTGCCGTTGTCTGTTGTTTGTTATTGCTTTAGGTGTTACTTGTTGTTGTATTTATATGAAATGTTGCTGTTGCTACGGAAGCAATTTCATGTTATTTTTTGACATTTTTTACGTATGTATCATTTTGTTTTGGCCATCTTTGTAAAAATATTGGAGTTGTGCGTCGCACAGTTGTGTAGATATACTTGTTTGTTCATGCATATAAACATGTTTTTATTGGCTCATTCCATGAGATTTCATACAAAAACAAAAAGTCTCCGTATCATCTATAAAAAATTAACAACAACATATTTTAATCCTCTCTTACAACACACATTTTTTTCTTTTACCGTTAGCCAATGGTGCCACTTAAACACTTTGGGGTAGCGTAAAAGTTTGGCTTTATTCATAAAGCGGATATGCAGCCGCTTGTAAAAATTTGTCGGTGGCGACATTTTAATGCAAAACTGTAAGGAGGGTGTGGCAAAATATGATTTGTGTTGTTAAAGGTCGCTGCTTTTATACTTTTACTAGCAGGCCACCGTTTGTGGCCTCGTCACGGACATTTTTTTATAAATCTCCTTAACGACTTAAAGAGTAAAGTTTTTTACATTTGTGCTAATTTTTAGCTTATTTGGATTTTGACTAATTTTTATGTGACACGGTTAGTTTTGCGACATCCGACTTAGTGATGCGAAATGGCATCCACGCCCTTATTGGGTTAAGACAATGGTGGGATGACATAATGTCCACGAACATAAGGTCCATGGAATTTATGTCCGTTTGGAACGGACATTATGTTTACTTCGCAAACGGACATAATGTCCATGAACCATTGAGACTTGAAAACTGCGCGATTTTTAATACGAATTGTTCATTTTTTATACATTAATTTAAAGAATTTATTAAAGTTCGGTGCAGTTGTCTGTATGTATGAAATTCTGTATTCAAAATTCTGCATAACAAAATTCTGCATTAACAGAAAACTGTGTTAAAAAATTGTGAATGCCAAAATCCTGCAAAATATGGACTTAGAACAACTAAGGTAAATAAGCTTAAAATAACAACTTTTGTATCCCAAATAAAGTTAAAATGCTTTAAATGAAGAACAGACTTTTTGAAAGCAAAATTTTTAGAAAACGTATATTGAAATAAAGGAAAATTATACAAACAGTATTTTAAGAATACTGTTAAAATTACATCATTTTGACGGTACAGACTTTTGGCAAGCAGAAAACTGACCCGCTCCCAATTTATTATTTTATGATAAAAAGATTTGCCCTTGTACGGAATGTTGTTTTTGTCATAGAAAACTGATATTTTTCATGAAAAATTCGATATATATTGTTCAGTAAAATTGTTTAAATTTACATTTGTATGGACTTTATGTCCGTTCTGATTTGGACCTTATGTCCGTGGACATTATGTCATCCCACCTAAGACAATACATATCAAAGAAATAAACAATGGTTTTTTCTTTTGTTTGTCTTGGAGTGCCGCTCTGCATTTATATGTCCTGGCTTAAACTCGTCAAGACTTGACGACCAAGTTTACACTCGTCAATAACACTATGTAACAAAATTTTGTTTAAGTGAATTTTTTTGCTGTTTCTCATTGGTTATGTCTCTAAACTGAAGAAAAACTTTAACTGATGTCTGGCTAATCGTTTTTTAAGAAATGACATCGAATTTTCAAACTTTTAAATAGTGCCTTTATTTTTCATGGTACAGATAGATAAGAGTGTGCATAAAAGACTGTTAAACAGCTTAATTTTAATGAAGGTATGCTTTTATATGATAATAAATATATATATGATAATGAATAGAGCAACTGCAGTACATATCTAGTTCTACAGTGCTGCTGCTGTTGTTATTGTTACCACTCTTCCCCAATATTCTCTTTGCTATAATGATCGTTATTGGTTTTATTCCTTTTTGCAGTTTTGACGAAAACAATTAGCAACAACAACTTGCATAGACTGTCAACCACCTTTATCATACAAGTACATATGTACTTATGCACGATTGGAAGTTTGCTGTTTGGAGTACACTGTAGTTGTTGCTATTTGTTTTGGGGAATTTGCTTTTAGCATTAGAGTTTTTGTATTTGCATTTGTAACATATTTATGTTTATAACTAAAGATCAAAAAAGAGCATTTGTGACTTTTTTGGTTTTTTATGAATTTTAAGACAAAAAATTTTTTCCAATTTTGCATGAAAAAAAAAATTTTTTGGAAAAAGTTTCTGAATATTTCCAAAACTATTCACTTTATCAAAAAACAGTGTAAGAGTAACTTGGAGGTAATGTAGCTGCGGATTCTCAGAGTTTTTACTTAATCAAATCGGACAAACTGTTCTTGGGTTATGCTAAAATGTGTGGTGAAACCTCCATCATTTTTAACATAGCGGTTTATATACTATAAAAACGTTTAGGTAAAGGAAAGAACACTCATTATATTATATTTATGACCTAATTCATTAGATAAAAGCAAAAAATTCACTTAAACAAACAAAAAGATTTTTTTTGTTACGTAGTGTAATTTAATAATTTAATTGATGGTCAATTGTTTCTTTGACTTCTCAATTTTGCGCTGATGACGCCAAAATAAAAATAAAAATAACGGGACAACGAACGAAACAAAAGACTTGATCGTCAAATCTTGACGAGTGTAAACCAGGACTATGCATCTCACTTTTCGCCTTGCTCGAAGCTCATCAGTTTTTTTTTTTTTTTGTTGCGCTGTGCTAGCTGAGCACGAAGATAAAGAGACAAATAGAGAGCAACATGGAGTTTATTGAAACTCTCGTAACACAAACGAGTCAAAAGACAACGAATAAGCAATGCGTGGCAGTTAAGATGATATCTTAGAAAATTTAATACCTTAATTAAAATTTCGAAAGAAAAATACCCCTAAATAAATTTGTAGCACAAATATTTTTTAAATTTTTTTCATAAAAATTGGCCCAGTACTTTTGAAGTAAAGTCGTAACTTTTAATTTTCATTTCAAGTTTATATGATAGTATATATAAAAATATGGATTAAACACACCGAAAACAAAGAAAACACACCGAAAAGAAACGAATGAAAGCAAATGCCCCAACTAATTATTTTTACATTACCGTTTTCTCTAGCATTTCAGATTTAATGATCAATAAAACCTTAGTTATTTTATATATAAAATTGCTTCAAACATAAAGTTTAATAATTTTCACAAATATGATTAACCCCAAAATTTCCTGTAAGAAATTTCACATCAAGCTTACAATCCTTCATTACAGTGTCATCTCCGACATATTTTAACAATCGGTATCTTTGTTTCCTAAAATTGTAGAATTTAAGCATCATACTTAACAAATTTGGCGGTAATGGAAAAATGTACGCTCTCCAACTTTTCAAATTTAGCGATGATATTAGTTTAGAAGGTGTTAAAGATTATTACGAACACAAAGAGCGTTGCTTGACCGTTTTTAATACAAAATATTAATAATAATATTTTCTCGTGACCACGTCCGGATTCGAACCTAGGATAGTTGGCTATTAAAAAACAAGTACTGATACGAGAGGCCAAAACTTTTTGTGCAGCCCCTGTTCAACTTCATACAGCCCTTTCGTGAAGTCTTTCAAAAAAGTTTTATTAAGAAGGCTTAATTTTTGGGACACTTCATAAAAAAAAAATTTAAAAAATCAATCCAGTAAAGCAATTCTATTGAATCCAACGAAGTTGTTCTGGCAGCGCTTTTTTCCCTATTGTCTACTGGACATATACAATAAATTTTTCAGAAAGCAGATATTTTAAATACGAGTATTTTTTTTAATTCATCAATATAATGGTTTTCTTTTAAGCTTCCTTCTTAGTTCTGTGCCAAAAGGGCTCCTTTCTTTTTATCTTTATTTAAAATTTTCATCATAAAATTCTTTTTAAAAAAAAAGTCACAACCTAAATGGACTCTCGGTGAAGTCTTTTCTTCGTAACCTTGCTTTTTCTTAATGCTCGCAGCCCTGTTCCATCGCTTAAAAACTTGATAAATAGTTTTGATATCAGCTCTTACCTACTGAAGCATTTGTCCACTGAGGATGCTTTTGAAAAAATGCATACATTTGCCTCCCTCTTTTAATTTATATGCATTTATTGCGTGTAATGAAATTGTTATGAGTTATAGAACTAAGTTAGATCTACACTACTTTCTTACTTCGCAGGCGCTTTCAACCGTTTTTTGGTTTTATCGGCCAGCTGCGGCCAGGTACCCAATCGAATATTTCGCAGCGAGGCTACCGGATTTGCATTCAGCCAAGAGGTGTGATCAGCTTGGTAAAATTCCGAAATCGATAATGCTAGCATCGCTACATTAACAAAAGTATTTTTTTTTTTAATTTATTAACAAACAATAAAAGGGCTTGTTGCATTAACAAGATGAGAACCTATGACCTATAAAATCAATTGTTGACATTTGTTTTCTTACGTAATGAAGCTCCAACACTCACTAAGTGTTGGTCCTTTCAAAAATATTAGGGACCAACATTATAAAGTTTCTTTGTACAATTCCTTTTGTCATATAAAAACTTATTTTTAAAACTTGATTAATGATTTTCTTGCAATAAGCCATTGAATTTTAATATAAATAAACTATCCTGGAAGGACACTAGGTATCCGGACCTATAAGCCTCAATAAATGCATATATGTACATTTTACGATTATAGAATACGATTTTAGTTTCACTTATGTCTATAAATTAAGTTAACATTGTTTTGCATGAATTCACCAGTATATAAATATGGTATTTTAAACAATTAAACATACTGAATGCATTGTTGATTAACATAAAAAAAAATATTATTAATCACTTTTGTATCTTTAGCCCATTTCAGTATTCGATGTGATGTTTTATATTGATGTGTATTTATCTTCTTTCTTTTCTTTTGTCGTTATTTCGTTTTTTCGTACTATTCTCTGTATTTTATGTCGAATCGTTCGTTTGTCGTGTTACTGGTTGTGCCCAACAAATAACCACAACACTCAAAATTTGCACCAACGGCCAATAAATCGATCAATCAATCAAACAACCAACATTACATCAACTACTCTAAATCTCACAAACACTTCTAATCCAAAACAACAACTAAAGGTCCACAAATTTCAGCAGATATTATCAATGCACAATACACGGTCGAAACGCTGGTGATGGCTGTATTGGCTGGTTCCATTTTCTCGCTTTTGGTGGGCTTCTTTACAGGCTATTTCTGTGGACGTCGCTGCCACAAGGACGAAGACGATAATCTGCCATATCCAGACACGGAATACGAATACTTTGAGCAACGCCAAAACGTAAACAGGTAAGTCAACAGCGCAGTGTGAATAGTCTCCACACCATCATGGAATTGATTGCATCACAACTTAACTAGAATTCAAGCCGAACCAAAACTACTGCCTCAAGTCGAGGAGGTGACCTATGCCGAGCCCGTGTTACTGCCTCAGCCACCCAGTCAGAACAAGATTCAACATTCGCCAAAGAACACGCTGCGTAAGCCTATGCATCATCATGGCGCCAACTCCGAAACGCTCTTCCAGTTCCAGCCGGACAGCTACAATACTCGAGAAACATATCGTGGTCGCGATAATTTTGGTACATTACGATCACACCAAGTAATGGTATGTGCTACCAGGTTTAAGTCCAATTAAAAAGCCTAACATCCGTTTGTTTCTATTTTACTGCAGGGCGATAATTACCGTCGCGGGGACGGTTTTTCAACCACACGTAGTGTTAAGAAGGTGAGTTCATTCGATCTTACCTAAAAATGTTTCACTTACTGTTGATTGATGTTTTAACGCTGTGTAGTTGGCTTGCTGCTCACACTACTGCGTCGATTGGTGTATTATTAGCCTCACATTCAGTCCAAACTCATTCAGCCTCTCAACCTATGCATTTCACTCTAATATGTGCACAATAAAGTGTTTCTGCCTGAATTTGTATGATTTATTTATGTAGCAACTAGATATTATTTGGTTCGTTTTATTTCAAAAGTAGTTAGTTTTTGAAGCTACCTCAATGTTTCTACTCTTATTGCACATTGAACATGGTCAAAGTATTATTACTTTATTATAATACCTAATACTAGTAGGTACTAAGTTATTTTACATATTTTGTTGTCTTCGTTTTTTATGAAAAAAATTTGCTGAATAAGAAAAAGAATATACATCCTGAGACTGCATGTCATGTTCCTGAGTGATACAACTGTGATAGAACTGAACCTACAAACTTAACCAACTAATTTTCATATTTTTAATGGCTCTTTGCTCGATATAATGTAAAAAGGATGTCACAGGAAACAGCCACACGCCTTAGAGCAACCTCGCAGTGGACTAACACTCCTACAGATCACTCTATTATCGATCTTGTAGGAGCACTTCCTAACATCATCGACTACAGTATTACCACTCCCTCATTCGAGTGAGTAGCTTTCACACAGTAATCCCTACCAGAGGAGAATGGGACCGGTTACAGCTGCTTAACCAAATTGGAGCGCATATTTTTACTGACGGCTCAAAACTTGACAGAAAAGTCGTGAGAGGCGTCTTTTCCATGGATCTGAACATCAGACCCTCATTTAGACTGCCAAATCATGGCAGCGTTGTCCAGGTAGAAATAATGGCCATTTTTAGAGCTGCAGATTGGCTGAGGTATACTAGAGATATCTACATTTTTACGGACAGATAAAATCACTTGGAGATAACATCACCAACAGCCCTTAAATGTCGGTTGTCTCTTAATGAGATGGCTGATAAGTTCGACATACATCTGGTCTGGGTACCAGGGCATAGGGACACTCCTGGAAATTGTAGAGTGGAAAAGCTCGCAAGAGAAGGTACAACGGTAACGTTGCTGCCTGTCATGGAAACATTAGACATGCCACTTGCGCCGTGCAAAGTGTCTCTAAGGCACCATGCCACAGAAATAGCTAACTTCAGGTGGATTCATAGTACCACCTCCAACACAGCCAGATAGTTGTGGCCCAGTTTCATTGAAAGAAGCACGAGGAAGCTCACTCAAGTGGTCAGGAAATATCTTTCCGTGCTGATGGGCATTATAAAAGGGCACTATCTTATAGGTAGGTATGCCCTTAGATTGGGGGTTCGTGTGGACCTTGTAAGAGTTACAAGAATGAGGAAGAGGAAGAGAAGGTATCGCATCTCCTTTTTTCATGCCCGCTGTGTCCTGCAGAAGACAAGCATTTTGGTAGCCTCATTGACGATCAGGGATCTAGAGAGTTAAGCGCCTACTACTTTTTATTATTAGTAGGTACTGGGTGGTTCCAGAACAGTGCCTAGGAGAGTAGGAATGGAAGAGTAGATCCCCTGTGGTACCACAACGGACCAAGTATATGGTCCGCCACCCTAACCTAACCTAATGGGCAGTTTAAAGTCATTATAGAATCTCGTTTCGCAATCACCACTTGTTATATACTAGATCTATTCTCTTATATGGTTACACAAGTTGTATGCCTAAACATTGATAATTTTATTATAAAATCGGAGTGTCCTTGTAAACTATTTTTGATCAACTCGATGATGTGGCAAGCCACAAGTCAAGCAAAGAGGTCAGTCTGTAGATATTTCACAATGAACACTGAAACACAGGCTATTTCAACTAAACAACATTATTCCTGTAAAATTTCTCTTTAAAGTTTTTCTTCAAATTATTGCGTTAGTATATGTGTACGTAATATTTTTGTGCACAAGTTTCCAAGCTTAGAGACAAAGTCGATTCAGAGGCTTTACACGAAGTCATATGATTTCAGTCATGAATATTTCAGTCAGAATTAAAAATAACAAATGTTGTTATCACTCAGCAAATTTTTTTATCAAACTAGAATGCTTATATTATGTCAAATTTTCAAATAGACCGTCCAAATCAAGTCCATGATCAAGAAAACTCTTCCAAAACTCAGAAATAACTGCATTGCGATATAACACCCCAAGAAAATATTGGCCGAAAACAAAAATAAATAAAATTTTGCAGAGAACAACACCAAAACAAATTTTAGGCCCCAAATAAGTTTAAAAATTTATTCAAATCATAGTATTGACAAATCTTTAATTGCTGCGTCTATGAATAACTTGGCGAAAGTTTTTTTAAGTTTATTTTGTTGAAACGATCACTTTAATCAATTAGTTGCAAAAGTTAAGGGGTGTTGAAAAAAAACGTTATTGTGAACATATAAGCGGAAAAACAGAATAGCGGGCAAATTTATATACCTATGCGAACAGAAAATGACCTTGATTTATCTTCACGTGTACTCCGTGAGGGGTATATAAGAAAGCGTGGCAAAATTAGCCTATTCGGATGAAAATCACTCCCGCCTCCATACAAAGTGACTTTACGAAAACGGTATTATCTCTTTAAATTCGACAAAAATAAATCCAATAACTTCGAAAATCACACATAAGCTTTCTAAAAATAATGAAATACGGCTGTACAGTCTAACTTAGGTACAGTCGACGTTAATTTCTAACTGATTTTTTTTTAATCATATTTAAAAAATAACTTTTATATTTAAAAAAAAACTTTTATAAAATCGGCTGCGTCTATTTAATAGAAAAGCGCTCGATTTTTTAAGAATTACCTATTTAAAACGGAGCTGTTATTATTCGAGGCAATGCACAATGGTTCCGATGTGAAATTATTACGGCATTAAATGGCCCATTAAAAGTAATTAACCATTTGTACTAATAGAACAAAAAACACTTTACCGTATCGGTTACATTTCGTTTCTCGCTCTGAAAGTATCCATTCTCAACAATGCATTATTATATCCCCAAGCGTAAGCCGTTAGGGGTATATCAACTTTGTAACTCCGTGTGTGGCGCTAAAGTATATATTATCTTTAGAACAATATATACTTTTGAAATTTGATACATAATCTGCAATTAAAAATATAAAAGTCAGGTTGGAAGATGACCCAAATTGGATGAAAATGACGCCTACCTCCCATACAAAGTGACTTTATCAAAATCTCTTTTGACTATCTACACAAAAATTAGTGTAATGTCTTAAAATTTTGCACACGAACTTGCACGAACTTTGATTTCTAATATAAACTCTGACAATAAAATCAAATAAAAATCACGCCTACTCATATATTGTCGCCGCACAAACGGTAAAATTTTCGAACTCCAAAAAATAATGGTATGACTTTGTATTTTGCACATGAGCTTTGATTTACAATATGCACTCTGAGAATGAAATTCAGCCAAATAGAAAGAAAAGTACTCCTATATCCCATACAAAAGGAGTTCATCAAGCTAGCGAATTGCTTATAAATTACCTTAAAAAACGAATGAACTGACTTAACATTTTATAAGAAAGCTTTAGCATTTGAAACTTTTTCTGAGTTACAAATTTTTGAAAAATTTAATGGAAATTAAAACTTTTCATCCTCTTACTTAATAACGCCGTAAAAAAAATAATAAAACCATCATAACTTTGAATATACTAGACAAATCCTTACTGTTTTTTTGCATAGAAACTACTTTCGGTGTTTCTTTAAACTTTTTTTTATGTGGAATTTTCTTACAATTGAATTCATAGGTGAGACTTTTAGTTGAACAAATTTTTTTTTAATGTTTTGATAACTGTAAATAACATTGCTAAGTCAAAAATTAAAGAATATTTTACGAATCTCCGATCTATTAAGGCTTTTGAAATTTTGGCATAGTACTTAACCTGTGATGACTTTTATTAAAATGTTTGTATATGCAGTTTTGAGATCAATACTTTTCTGATGCGATAAGCTGCGATTGGCAGTAGGAGGTCTTCAGTCTAAATGGGATCTGGATTTTAGAATTGTTTCAGTAAAAAATTAAAAAATCATAGCAACCATTGATGCAACAGCGAAAAGATACGTTTTCTATATTACAAAACATTTAAAAAAATTTTATGGGAAGTGAGAGTTGTTTTAGGCTAGTAGATACTTTTTAAAAGTGAATACTTGAAAAAAAGAACAGAAATTTCAGAAAAATCTCTTAACTAACAAAAGAGATAGTAAAAAAGGTTTTACTTTGTATGCGAGGTGGGCGTGGTTACAGTATAAACATGCCCGCTTTTAATGTGCGCCATACGTGAGATAACATAAAACTGTTACCAAAATTTTAGTTTAGTACATAACTATATACTTTGTTCTATGTCGGAACCACTGTGCAAAATTATAAAAGGTTTAATGTTCTGCTTAAGAGTAGCTATTTTGTAAGTTTAGTATTATTTTTTTATGTAGTGTAGGACTAAATTCAGATCTCTATTTGAAATTTTTGAGGTAATTTTTTGTGTTTAACTTAATAATATTGATATGACTATATTAATAATTTTCTTTAACGAAAATGTGTGGAAGTTATATGATTTTATAATTTCTTTTCAAAATCAGAAGTATTTTGTTTTTATGTTTGACCTAAAAGTTTTTTTGGAATCACACATTTATTGCATTATAAGTCAATTTTTTTCAGAAATAATGCAGAGGATGAATTTTACCTCTAAAACAACGATATTTCTTAACCCCTTCAATACCACCAATTTTTTTGACCCTGGTACTAAGTGCTAGAACTGGAAAATCAATTTACTTTTATAAAGGCTATACGGTCCATTGAAAATGGACAAAATTAAAATATAAAAGGGCGGATCCAATATGGCTGGCATGAACTGGTTAAAAAAAGACACCTAAAAAAAATCGCAAAATAGCGTAATCTGTCCTACGTAATGCGATAACCAAGTGCTATTTGCTATTTGAATGCGCATCGCGTTTCATTTTCGCAACGCATTGACTTACGCATCGCAATACGGAGTAGGGCATATGTTTTTTTAAGGTTTTTTGGGACGCTGATTATGATTTTGATTCTACCCCCTGAATCAGCGAACGTATGCAATATTTTCCTCACGCAAGAAATCGTAATAGACATTGCCTATCTTGCCATTTATAAAGGTGGCGCTAAAGTTGGTGTGCTTAAAAAAAGCTCGGCTTCAGATCGTCTGAAAAAAATGCATTCGAAAATAGACCCTTGAATGGACCTCTTTTACCAAAACGCCAGGGTTCAGAATATTCACTCACAATCATTTGCTTGAAGCATACAACACCCAATTCTATTTTTGTTTCAATTTTGTGTGTAACAGAGTTGGCGGGCTTTCAACCATTCCTCATGAGTTCTTCGTTTTGTGCTGCACGTACACATACAAAGATCGATCTCAACGATTCGCTGTGATTCCGTCTCGATCTTGTCTTTGCTTCAAAATGTTCATGTAGGAGAATTCAGGCCTTCGTGAAGACAAATATGAAGACAACTTTTCAAACACCACTTGTTCGTGTTAAAAAGTCTAGCATTCATGAAGAGAAAAATTAATGTAACAACGTTTTTGCTATTCGATTTCGTTCAAACTTTGAAAAATATTTAGTTGCCTAAAAAATTGTACACACAAAAAATTTTTATCCACAACCTTTCCAACTATTCTCTATGTTCTAAAATAATTCTGCATGTCCTCAAAGATTTTATTGGAAAAATCCATTTCTAAATAAATGTGTGTATAAATAAGTGTAGCCATTTCTTCTCGAATACGCCATCCTATTTTTAAGGGAATGCAAAATGTTACTCCATCATTAGAAAAAAGCGACTCAAGAAAAGTTTGATTATGAAATTTCAGCTAAGTTAAATAAAATACGTACGGAAAGTGATTATTAAAAATCAAGATTTTTCTATCCTCACTATTGTCATTTTGTTAAAAATTTCTATCTATCTATATATATAAAAATGGATGTATGTATGTGGGTATGTGGGTGGGTATGTGGGTGGGTATGTGGCTATATCACGTATAGACTCCAAAACCGCTGAACCGATCTTTATGAAATTTTCAGGGAAAATAAAGCCACATCTTGAGAGTGTTCCTGTGAGGTTTCGTAACGATTGGAGAAGGGGGCGTGGTACCTCCCATACAAGCCAAATTTGCTCCATCGATCACAAACAAAAAAAAAGAAAAATATCTCACGGTTTCAATCGTAAAAAACTAAGATTTGAGGATTTTGTTCAGATGGTTACTGTCGGTAACTGTACAAAAAATGGGCGTGGTCGTTATATAAATACGCCCACTTTTTCGAAATCATGGCAATTCCGGAGTTCTGCACATTTTTACAGTGAAACTTGCTCTTTAGGTGCTCCAAGAGACGAACACAATTTATAAATGTTTTCACGCCCACTTTTAACGCCCACAAATCAATATCTATATATATATAAAGCAAAACGATGTGTGTCTGGCTGTGTGATGTCTATAGACTCCAAAACTACTGAACCGATTGACCTGAAATTTTGGCAGTCGATTTGTTTCAGGTACGAGATGGTTGAGGAAAAAAATTTGCCACACCCCCCTTTTACCGCCCCCAAATCAATAAAAATGTTATATTTCAGTCGGTTTGGGTCGTATATGGCTAAAATTTTGTAATTTAGTATGTACGGTTACTGTCGACAACTGTCCTAAAAATGGGTTTCCACGCCCCCTTTTACCGCCCACAAATAAATGAAAATGGTTTATTTCAGACGGTTTTGGTCGTATAAGACTTAAATTTGTTACTTTGGTTTGTGAAGTTACTGACAGTAACTGTACGAAAAATTGGTTTCCACGCCCCCTTTTGCGCCCACAAATCAGTGAAAATGCTATATTTCATGCAGTTTTGGCCGTATGAGACTAACATATGATACTTAAGTTTGTATGGTTACTTTCGGCAATTGTACTAAAAAAGGGCGTCAGCGCTATATAGCCACACCCACTTTTTAAGAAACCATCAAAATTGACTACTGGGTCGATTGAGCTAAAATGTTGGCTTAGTTTGTACGGTTACTGTTAGCAACTGTACTAAAAATTGGTCTCCACGCCCCTCTTTTACCGCCCACAAACCAATGAAAACGTTTTATTTCAACGGTTTGGGTCGTATTAGACAAAAATTTTGTAATTCAGTACATATGGTTACTCTCGGCAAGTGCACTAAAAATAGGCCTGCCCTACTTTAGTTAAACTCACTTTTCGGGGAGTTAGCGTCCAGTGAAGTAAAGTGCGCCAGGCTTAACCTAAATTGAGCTGAAATTTGGGCAGTCGATTTGTTTCGATTACGAGATGGCTCAAGGGAAACATTTTACCGCACCCCTTTTTACCGCTTGCAAAACAACAAAAATGCTATATTTCGCACGGTTTTGATCGTATTAGACTAAAATGTGGTTATTTAGTGCACATGGCTACTTTCGGCAGCTGTACTGAAAATGGTGAATATATTTGACATTTCTTGACATTTTTGTGTATAGCAGTAAGGCGGTCTGTGGCAGAACAACGTTTGCCGAGGAGATAGATTGTTCCTGTGAGGTTTGGTAACGTTTGGACGAGGGGGCGTGGTTCCTCCCATACAAGCCAAATTTGCGCTATCGACCACAAACCAAATAAGGGATATATATCAGACGGTTTCGATCGTAAAAGCTAAGATATTATCATTTTGTTCAGATGGTAACTGTCAGTAACTGTACAAAAATAACTTTTTCGTCGCAATATATATACGCTCACTTTTTCGAAATCATGGCAATTCCGGAGTTCTACACATTTTTATAGTGAAACTTGCTGTGTAGGTGCTCCAAGAGGCAGTCACGATACATAAATGTTTTCACGCCCACTTTTAGCGCCCACAAATCAATATCTGTACATATAAAAATGAATCGTGATTTGTTCGGATGCTTAAAACTTGAAAACGACTAGACCAAATAGGATACTTCCTTCTACTGGTTTGTTCGTAACTGCTACGCAAAGGTTTAGGAAAAAAGTAATGCCACACCCCTTTTATCGCCCACAAATCAATAAAAATGCTATATTTAAGAAGGTTTTGGTCGTATTAAACTAAAATTTGGTAAATAAGTTCTTATGATGACTGTCACTAACTTTAATAAAAACGGGCGTTGTCACACAGAAATGCCACACCTTCTTTTACCTCCCATTAATATAAAAACAATTTGTGTTATCGAATAGCGTTATGGGTTGCACAGCTTAGAAATTCGGTATTCGACCACAATTTAGACGTACCGTTTCAGTGATGAAATTTTATGGGAGTTGGACAAGGGGGAGGGGCACCTCTCATACAACCCAAATTGGTGATATCGAATAGCTTTGAATTTATAGGAATTAGCTTTGGAATTCAGTTTTTTACCTCAATTTACACATGCAGTTTCAATGATTTTTTTTATGGGCGTTGGACAGGGAGGCCTGACATCTCCCTTACATCCCAAATTTGCAATATCGAATTGCTTTGAAGTTATAGGTTGACAGCGTAAGAAATCGGTATTCGACCTAAATTTATACATGCACTTTCATTTCTTACATTTTATGGGCGTAGGGAAAAGGGGAGTGACACTTCCCATACAACCCAACTTTGTGCTATCAAATAGCTTTGGAGTTATAGGTCGCACAGAATCGGAATTCAGTATTTGACCAAAATTTACGCATGCAGATTTACTGATAAAATTTTTTAGAGTTTGTCGGGGGGCGTGGCACCTCCAACTTAACCCAAATTTGCGATATCGAATAGCTTTGAAGTTATAGGTAACTCAGCCTCAGAATTCAGTATTCGACCTCAATTTACACATGCAGTTTCATTGGTTAAATTTTATGGGCGTAAGGAAAAGGGCAGTGGCACCTCCCATACAACCTAAATTTGTGCTATCGAATAGTTTTGGAGATATATGTCGCACAGTTTTGGAATTCGGTATTCAACCTCCATGTACACATGCAGTTTAATTGATTACATTCTATGAGCGGTGATCAAGAGGGCGTGGCACTTCCTATACAACCCTAATTTGTTATATCGAATGGCTTTGTGGATATAGGTCGCACAGTCTCGGAATTCAGTATTCTACGTCAATTTAGACATGCTGTTTAACTGATAACATTTTATGGGCGTTTGAATAGGGAGAGTGGCAGCAACGCGCCGGGTTTCAGCTAGTTACACATAAAAATGGTAACATGGTCACTGAAACGCAATTTAATTAAACATTTAAAGTTAACAATTTTCACAAAGTAGTGTATCTTACTATATATAAGTAGTTTGTTTGCATGTTTAATTTAAAAAACACCAACTAATTCTCACGCACATACACAAAGTATTATAGTTTTAACTTGTCATTCTAACGCATGCCTTTTAAGGATACACATATTTGTGGCGAAGACTTTTTTCATTACTTTTCATTCATTTAACACTGAATCATATGAAACTAATCTTCATTCATGATTCTTACTGGGAAATTTTGAGGGGTGTTTAGGTTGGCTCTTATAATACACCAATCGATCGACTGGAGCACGTGGCTCTTTTATTAAAAATTCGTTTCTTCTAATATTTTTTCTTCTAGTTAATTAAATGCAAGCTGCTATATCTATCTTACTTTTTTGTTTTGAGACACACACACAAAACTCTATCTATCTTTTTCTATACTTCTTCTTCTTCTTCCCTTTCATTAGGTATACCTTTGAGACGGGAGTGGGGCGGCTGAAACCAGTCAGGGACTAATTACCCAAAATATGGTAAATAATTGTCATAACTGTTTGTTGTTCTTCTTCTGCTACCATTAAAAGTTTCAAATAAATAATTCGTTACTCACAACTGGTTAGTCGTTGACAGTGTTGACGAAAAACTTTATTAAAAACAATTGAAATTAATTTGAAAAAATGATAAAATTCTTCGCTGAATTTTTCAATGCATTTAATTTTTTTTTCTTCTTATTGTATAGAATTTATTTGCTTCTGAAAACGTTTTCGTTTGGCTTTTTAATTTGCCACAAATAGCGACACAAGTCAATGTCACTCACTGCCATATGTTTATTTTTATTGTTTTCTGTTTTTGTGTTTTTATTTTCTTTTGCGACATTTGGAAATTTAATTAAGTTGACCACGAACACTATATGGCCGCTCAATCACCCTGTATTTCGTTTATTATTTCGATTTTTCCCCCCACAATGATTGTTTTTCTGTAATAAAAAGTGGGCTGGAGGTGAGGTGTCCATAATTTTCCCACACTTCCCCCACGCTACTTCTTTCATTCGCACAACTCAGCCTTCCCGCGCCCAGCTCTTTACTCTTCGACTCAACTCCAGTCGAATTTTTTTATTCGTTCGTTCGTTCGTTTGCAAAGTAAAAGTTTTCCATATCAGCATCAAAAAAAATGTATGGAAATGTTCAAATTTATTGAATACAACAAGGAATCCAAATTGGTTGATTGCCACTTAACGTTATTGTTGTTGTAGTCCTTTGAATGCATTCTCCTTATCCTAAATCCCTCAGCGTATTTATCGTAGTTCTTATTGAATGTAAAACAAAACAAAAAACTAAAAATGTATTGAATAATATCTGAATAAAAGAAGGAGTTAAACTTTTAGTTTATTTTAGTTTAATAGTTATTTTATTTAATTAAAGACTATTTGTTCATTTCAATGCAGGGTGTTTGTACAAAATTATGTTCAGCAACAAGCTGAGTTTGGCTGATTCCATCAGATTTTTAATTCGAAATAAAATAAAAACATCCTGTATCTTGTAGATGCAATTCGTGAATGTATCATTAGCTTCGAAAAAAGTTGATAAATGTTAAAGCGGAAACTTGAAACGTGCTTATTTTTCAGCATTCTAATTTAAAAACCTAAACTAAGACAACATATTTGAAGCGAAAAAAGTTAAGGGATTTGTTCTGAATAGTATTTTCTACAAAAACTGATTGCTTAAAGAGTTTCAGTATCCTGAAAGGCATGTTTCAGTATTTGACATAAAGCCACAACCATATTTTACTTTCCGAATTATATTTAAGTCCAAATCTGTCCGTATCTATTCTAGTTAAACGATGCTCTCTCAGCTTTTTTCGTTTCAATCATGATCATGACGTTTTGATATAATTTTTTTTTTTCTTAAAACACCAAACTAACACCCAACAAATATTTTCCCATATTAAATTTTCACTCAGGCTGTTAACACAAATACACGAAACAGAAGCCTTGGTCGTTTAAGAAGACAGCCGCCCCGTCATGGTATCGGTAAGTTTCGAACACCTCAAATTTATTATTTTGTTTTTATTACGGTTAATCTAATATAAATTTTTTAAATCTGATTGGTGTGCTTCTGTAATGGTATCCTTCTGTAGTCGGTTCATGTTTGGAAAATATTTGCTTATTATCTACTTATAAATTTTTATCCTTTTGTGTTTATTGTGATAATTTTTTTTTTGTTTTTCTTTTTCAACTATGTTATCTCGACCTTTCATTCTAAACACTATTGCACACTATCACAATATTTTGAAAAACCAGATGTCTATGATTGGATTTTCCAATTAAATATTTAAGTTTTTTATTAAAATTTTTAAGGAAAATTTAATGCCTATACAAACTTTAAATAACAAAATATTTGTTAACTGTTTCATCTTCCCTTGAATATATATATAGTATATGTTTAAATATTGAAGAGCCAAACTTGTATGTAGTGTGTCTAACTTTATTTACTCTCTACGATATGGAATAAAAGCATAAAAAATAATTCCTAAAATCCAACAATTGTTTGGAATGTTATAAAAACGAATTTTACAAAAAATAAGAGAGAAAAAGCCCTTAAAATGTGACTTAAGATATAGTTCTAAGGGCATTTAATATTATTATGCTTGGTTTTCACTTTGTCATTTTCAATGGTTAGTTAGTCAGTCAATCCTCCTTTGACAATTTTGAAAAATAAAGACAGCCAAATTATTAAATTGAGCTGTACACAAAATGTATAATTATTTTATTAAGGCAATATTTTAGGTTAGAAAGTTCAATGCCTTCAATAAAATAACAGTGGAAACCAATCATAACAAATAAAATGTAAATAAAAATTCGACAAAAAATTTAAGAATACATCCTGATATGTTGCATTAAGGAATGTCATGATTAGTTTTTAATCCAGGATCAAATTTATCTGAACACATCGAATTTAGATATGAGACATTTCACGTGAAATCAACAACCAAAAATTATATAATATTAATTAGTTTGGTATTGTTTTATGTTTAACCCTCTACTGCTACATTTTTTGTTTACGCTCCAAAAACAATTCACCACCAGAACCAAAGTATCACACTTTTGCCTTCTAAAGCTAGACAACCAACCTCTTACACTATCCAGCAGCGCCAAATATCTAGGAACCATTCTTTAATTCTTTAATTTAATGTAGATTCTAAGCTCAGCTGGAACACCAACATTGAACAAAGGGTCAAAGAGGCCTACATAGCCTTTTACGCCTGCAAAAAGACCTTTGGCAAAATATGGTGTTTTCAACCAAAAATACTTATATGGTTTCATAAAGAAGTAGTGCACCCCATCCTGTCATATGTTGCATTTGTATGGTGGTCTGCACTGAACAAAGCATACAACACAGAAAAACTAGGCAGGATTCAGCGATCCGCGTACATAGGTATCAAAGGGGTATTTGCTCATGCCTCTCCAATACACTTTACATCCTAATAGACCTTCAGCCTATAGATCAACACCAGAGAACTGCAAAACTCAATATTTTCTTGATTTATTCATACACCAAAATTCTAACTCACATCATATCACTCGACAAAACACAGCTTTGAATAAAATCAGCATCTCGAAGGCAAACGCGTCGTTCGGGTGAGCACGTTGTCTGATCGAACATTTTTCATTCAAATTTAATCACGCAAAAAAACTCATCGTTGAATAAAATCAGCATCGTGCTGGGGAGTATGAGTTTGCTTGTCGATCATGATTTATTCACATGTTTTAGCAAACTAACTTTGGCGTTATATGTTGCAATGAATATGTATGTATTTCGTAAAAGAGGAATCAAAAAATTAGATTTAATTATTTTAAAAATTAATAACATGACTTTACCGCTTCCAAAAAAATGTCAGACGACCATGCTTTTGTGATAGAACAATTTTTTAAAAGTGTTATCAACAAACAATTGTTTGTTTCGTTGTTATTAAATTACTTTGCTTTTTTTTTTATTTGGTCTCGCTCTTTCTCTCTCTTTCTCTGCCAACCTATGAAAAAACTCATACGCGTTGATTTTTGCTTTTTGCGTTTTATTCTTGTTCAAAATAATCATTGCTGAGCCGAACGAACAAAAACGAAATGATTGGTATGAAGTCGATCGATGGATAAAATCATAGAGCCAACACGAAGCACAAGTTTTGATTGAAATAAACTCATCAGCGAATGTGTGCATTCGAGCAAGTTTGATCGCTTGAACGCTGAGGCATGAATTTAACAGTGCTGATTACGTATGAATATTTTTATGTGAGTTTTGCAGTTCTCTGATCAACACATTAAGCTTACTGCAACTAACAGTGCAGTTACACTCAGAGAGTTCTGCAACTGACGGTATAGACCATATAGACACAGCAACATTCTACAGCTGCTACCTCTGGAACTTGTTCCTAATAACACGGACTATGACACTCCCAAACTCGAAGTGTCTTCTACACTGATGGCTCCAAGATGGAGTGCGGAGTGGAAGCTGGCATATACTCTGAGAAAGTGGGAGTGGCGGAAGCTTTTCGTCTACTAGACTCAGCCAGAGTCTTCCAGACCTAGCTTTTTGCGTTAAGAGATGTTTGTCTCGCTTTAAGTAGAGCTACACAAATCACATCAGTACAGCTATTTTGATGGATAGCAAAGCTGACATTGAAGCTTTAGCTGTGGTCAAGAACCACTCCAAACTGGTAAAGCAGTGAAAGGATAAACTGGCCCAGTTAAGTCACCTTTACTCTTTAAAGACGGGACAATTTTTTTTACAAATTGGCTAATTATGACTTCATTTTGATTTGGACTAATTTTAGTGTGATACCGTTAGTTTTGCGACATCCGACTTAGTAATGCCATATGGCATCATTGGCCTTATTGGGTTAACATTTTCATGATATGGGTTCCCGCCAGACACATATATCTGTTGGGCAATATGTTGAGCTATTCGCTGAATCGAACCAATTGATTCAATTAGTGAAGGAACCCACTTTTTTCCCTCAAAGTGATATGCATAGCCATAATATCCTTGACCTTTTTCTGACTTCGCATCATGAAAAATAAGACGTGAGTGTCAACGCACCTCTTAGTAACTCGAACCATTCTACCATCTCCGGTGTTTTTCCATATTCTAACCCCAGCACCTCTACCCCTAAATCCCCGTAGAAGACTGCTTGGTTTTATGGCAAGGCAAATTGCTCTGCGTTAAATAATTTTTATCGCAACTTCAATTGAAAATTAAGTTTCACTGATGGAAATGTTAATGCCGCGGCTATCCTGGTAAAGGAAATTATTTTATAGGGTCTTTCATTCCCGATAAGATAAGAAGCATTAAACCAGAAGATCACTAATGGTTTGATGAGACTTGCAGGATTGTAGTCAGGTCCACAGAGAAGGTCTTTCAGAACTGGCGTTCTAACAAGAATACTGATCCTAAAAGTACCATATCAAACATTATTTTTGTGCAAGCTTTGAATAGTATATACGTACGCGATAGACATGGTCCCTAGCGAAATTCTTGAAGAAAATGAAGAAAATAGTAAAAGGAATATTAGAAAAAGAAGACACACAATAATGTGGGTTGAGAAAAAAAAGGAAAATTGATTGATTTATACAAATTCTATATAAATATTAATTAACATTAAATAATAATTCTATAAAATTTCTAAATTTCTCATTCGAAGTCATTTTTCTTGCGAGCGATGTTATCACTTCGACGAACAAATAGCAATGATGAAATCTGACAAACACTACCCTGCAGTGTAGCCAACTAGTTAAAATACTAGTAAGTACATTACTAGTATTTTACTAGTATTACAGTATTACATTACTAGTATTACAGGTCAAAAAATACCAGTACTAGTTTAGTTCAAATGCTTTTTGCATTGCGCAAACTGGTTATTTTCCTGTGTTGATGTCATAGAAAAAGACAATTGTCCCATTCTTGATATAAAAAGTGGTAGTATTTTTGGCTCAGTGAATAAAGGCCTAACGAACTAATGTCTAATTTTTCAAAATGAAAGAATGCCTAAACAAGAACGCCTAAGAAGAAAGTGAAAGAACGTCTAACTTTAAAAATGAAGGAAAGTCTAATTTTAAAAATGAAAGAAAGTCTAAATTGTTAGGGTTTCTTTCATTATGAATTATTGTTTTTATAATTTTAAAAACTAATAATTTTCCCTTTTACAGAATGTTTACAAGATAATGTATGCATTTTGTAAAAGGGAAAATCAATTGCTTTTATAATTTTAAAAACTAATAATTTTCCCTTTTCAGAATGTTTACAAGATAGTGTATGCATTTTGTAAAAGGGAAAATTAATACCATTATTTTAACATTTTGTAAAAGGGAACTTACCTTTCGTAACCAATCAAAAATGAATAAATATCTAATTAGGCGTTTTTTCATTTTTGATTCTTAGGCTTTCTTTCATTATGAAAAATCACCTAACAATTTTAATGAAGGAATGCCTAAAATATTAGACATTCTTTCATAATGAACAACCGCCTAATTCCTATATAATTTTTTGTTGCAATTTTTAGGCATTATTTCATTTTTTTTTAGGCGTTAGTTCGTTAGGCCTTTATTCACTGAGCCAATATTTTTACTGACATCAGTTGAACTAGTTGTAATAGTAGTAACTTTTAAACCAGTAACATGCTAGTATAATCAAAACTAGTCTTTTTACTGGTATGATTTGAGCCACTTTTATGCTAGTATATTTTTACTTGGTTAAATACCAGTTTAATATTGACCAGTTTAATATTGACCAGTTTCATATTTGCATTATTTAAGCCAGTTCAATTCTATTAGTTTTCATACTTGTTACATGCTAGTATTCGTTTTGTTCAAGTCTTTTTGAAACCAGTTGTATGCTTGTACTACGTAAACTAGCTTTATACTTGTATTATTGAAACTATATCTAGATTTTTATTTTTAAGCAGATTGTTCATAAATAGTACGATTTTTCACTGCAGGATACCACTAACTATCAAATTTGTCGTACGATGAGACACAAGATAAAATCGTTTGTCAAAAAACTTCGTACTTATACGACAAGCCCACTAACTGTACGATCTGCAGTACAATGAGCGCAAGTTGTAAAATAAATTTGATAGCTAGTGGCCTGCATTAGACTAGACTAAATCGGCTACTTTTCTAAAAAAATTTTTTGCTTACAAACCTTCGAGTAAAATAGAGCAAAGACAGGAAAGTATACAGTGAGCCTAGTACATGTTAATATGTTTAGCCTGTCGCTGAGTGTGTCTCTCTTTCACCTTACATAAGTCAGTGAGGGATACGAGAAGACAAGTAACCAATTTTTAGGTCGTGGTAGATAAACGCTAAAAACTTATTCTCACTCCTACAAGATAGATAAGTTGATAAAAGTTAATACGCTGAATTTAGTTTTTATTTATATCTATAGAGATAGTTATTCAAATTTTGTGGTTAAGTTAAGGTGTAGACCCCGGCGTCCCTCGCGGTCGCCCCCCCCCAACTCTAAAGCCGGCACTGAATCGCCGTAATGCAGTTTTAAAACGCAAAAAGTTTCTGCACGAAGCTAGCGTTCGAGAACAGGTTTTTCTCTGCCCAAAGGAAACAAAATTAGTTTTCCAAAGCTATGGAGAGAGTAAACAACTTCAACGTTATAAACTATCTGGAGCACAGCCAGCTGCTCAGTGACCGTCAATATAGTTCCGTAGGGCTCGCTCTACTGGCGATCATATGGCGTTCTTAACTGAAAACTGGAAGCAATGCGTTCACTCTGCATATGTAAAAAGCATTTGACAGTGTGGCATAAAGCACTCTTGTCTTCACTTGTCGCATATGATTTTGTTGGTAACTTTTCTTGATGGATCATGTGTTTTCTCAAAGACAGAACGATTCGCGTCATAGTTGACGAACAGAGAAAACTGTTTGCTAAATTTGTATTGTGGTAAAACAAAACGCGCGCTTGAATCTCAGCCACTTCAAAATTATGCTAGATTTCAGCAAAAACTAATCAAAATTTTGCTAATCCAGTTTATTAACTAATCAAAATTTTGATTAAATTCAAGCAAAAATTATTATAGTTATTATAGTTATTTTTATAATTATATTTATAGTTATTATAAACTGCAAAAGCAAATTTCTGCTTAATTCAAGCAAATTTTTGCTAAGTTATTATAAATTGGAATAGCAAATTTTGATTAGTTTCTGCTGAAATCTAGCATATTTTTGAAGTGAAATAATAATTAACATTAAATTAAATTGAAAAGTTACCATTATCCGGAGAATTGAACCGCGGCCACATGAGTGTAAGTGCATGGGCTTATCCATCCGACTATCGCAGTTGTTAACCAATCCTCGCCCATTTTTCTTCATTAAGAATAAACGTTTGCTTGTGTGCTTAAAATAAATTTGCTTGAATTTAGTAAAAATTTGCAATTTGAGCTTATAATAACTTAGCAAATATTTGCTTGAATTAGGTAGAAATTTTCTTTGCAGTTTATGATAAGTTTATTCTTAATGAAGAAAATTAGGCGAGGATTGGTTAACAACTGCGATGGTCGGATGGATAATCCCATGCATTAAACTTTGTCCTAAATACATGAAGAGTGATTACAATTCAGCAATCTTTTTTTGAAGCCACACCGTTATTGAGCAAAGTTTTGCTGATTTGCTTTTAAGCAAAACATTTGCTTGATTTAAGCAAAATAATTATCTTCGTGCTGTATTTCGTGCGAGAAGCATGCCATCAACGTAGGAGTACCGCTGAGTTCAGCTCTATCGCCAACCTTGTTTCTGGTTTTTATTAACGAACTTCTGTCATTGACGTATAACCCAATATATTCGTTTGTGAACGACAGCAACATTTTTCATTCATATTCATTAAAAAAACTTCCAAGCTCTATTGAGATTGAGAGAAAGAGCCAAATATGAATGACACACTCCTTAATAATCTACAAAAAATCTCCAAGTGGAGTCTTGCTAATAGAGCAGAGTTCAATGCAAGCAAGACCCAGTGCTGTCTGTTATCCCACAAGTGGATGGATCGCTCCTTACCTCCACTCATTATGAATGGTGTGGGTCTTGTGAAATCAGCCGCTCTTGACGTTCTGGGCATATATATCCAATCCGATCTTTTAAATGATCCGTTGAAATGATTCTATTTTGGATATGTCCAAAGAAGCGGGTGGCTGATCTTCACATGATCTACACCTTATACATCAGGCCGAAAATGGAGTACAATTCACACATTTGGGCATGGGCTTAGATCTTATTTGGAGCTTCTGGATCGAATTAAACATCGTGCGTATTTATGTATTAACTTATTTATTCAGTCTACTGATATTTAATAGGGCATTTGCTAGGTGATGAAAGTATTTCATCCTCTCTCAACTTTCTTGGACATCGACGTAATGTTGGTTGCCTCAGCCTTCTGTATAGGTAGTGTTCCATTCAAGGAAGATACATGGCCTGATGCCACCAGCTCACCACCAGGTGCACTTTGGCAGCTGTTTAAGCCCACCCCTTTACCATTGCCTCGATGTCCAACAGAACTTCGCATTACAGAGAAAATTAGTTTTTTAGTCGCATTGTAGAGTTGTAGAATAGTCTTCCTGTGCTTCCCGGCAGTTTTGACCGACACTTTATCTATCCACCCTCCAACTAACTATCACCCATCAAACGGATTAACACAATGCTTACACATTTATAGTAGGCATCCCCTGAGAGTAACCCCTGAGAGTAGCGACCGTGGCCTAGTGAGTAGAGTGCGTGGCTCCTAAGCTTAAGAACCGCGGTAGCCTGGGTTCAATTCCAGCTCAGACAGAAAGTTTTTTCAATTGAATTAATTTTTTTGTTCGGTCACCTCTCTGCAGACAATGGCAAACCTCAAAAATGCAATTTAAAGCTTCTTGAGAACATAAGCCGTTCGGTGTCGGCATAAAACACGTAGGTCCAGTTCTCGGTCATTTGTGATGAAACATTTAATAACACACAACACCACAATTGATCAATAGAAGCTAGGTCAAAGTCCTTCCAAGGGCTAAAATGACCAGTTTATTTTTTTTTATCCCCTGAGAGTTGGCTCAGTCTAAAAAAAAACAAATTTTGTAATGAAAAGGCGGAACCAGTCTCAATTCCGCTGAAAACCGTTAAGGGAGAAATTCACTTTTACTCCTTGACCTTAGCCGGTCGTAGGTGGAGAGGTTTGCAACGGATCAAATAATTTATGACCCCTTTACAACGTTGGCAGAATTCAGGAGACACTCTCAAGTTTCCGAAATGAAAAAGCCAGGACTACGGCTATTATTACGGATCACTAGTACATCAGAGTACCCACCATAAAAATTGGACTGCCCTTCAATGCACACTGCTTCAGCTGCGACGACCCAAATGAAAAGGAAACGCTGACACACTTTCCGTGCACCTGTCCGGCTCTATCCTGGTCGAGATTAAGAGCCCTATGCAAACCCTTCTTTAGCAATCTAAAGGAACTTTCAACTGAAAAAATCAACAATCTTTTCACGTTCATTAACCGCACTGGATGGTTATAAACTTACAGTGCAATTCTCAATCTACTCACAGGAACACGAGGTTATGGTATCAAAACGGCTCACTAGACATACTCGTATACAACTGCACCACCCAGTTGGAAACGGAGCCCTGCTGGATGTCTGCCGGCAACATGCCTCGGAAGGTCATGAGACATGCTCGCCTCCATACCCGCTTATATGTATCTTTTTTCTAAAGAAATGTCCTAGGCCGGCATGTCTGCTATCTAGTATAGTATATTTACTTTATATCAATAAAGTATTTGAGTACTTCACTCACTGTTTACAAATTTATACTTTGAACTTAACTTTCCAAATGAGAACATCGATAAAAAGCTATACGTTCGCAGCTCTAGAAATCAAATTTACCGTTCGTTTTTTCATCGATTTAAACCAGTGTCGGGCAGCTTTGCACACCTATACTTTCTCATCTTGAGTATGTATTTATGAGTGCTTTAAAGCTCACACTGGAAACAAAGTAGTGTTAAAGCGCTTTTTGCAGAAATCTAACTAGGCATTATGGGATATTTTTTTTTTTGAACGGATTTGTATTGCGAAATTAAATTAATCGACCAACAGACGGATAATGTGAAAAACTGATAAGTAGACGGAAATGTAAAAAGGCCCGTTAATAGTACAAATCAAATATGTTTTTTTATTGTGCTTATGTTGCTTATTGTATATTGCCAAGGCTAAGCTGACAGCATAACATGCTTTCATTATATGTACATGGAACTGATCACTATATGATATGATATGTGGATATTCCGCATTTAAATAATTATATAATTTCTCCATCGCATGCCCCACAATTACCTTATATTGGCAATGCAAATTATTGTGATGCCTCATTATGCATAATTTTTTTAATTTTACCTCTTTGATACCGCGCCATGCCGTTATTTTCTAAAAATAAAAAATGTTCCCATACATACTTCCAAAAATTTTGCATACATAAAATTTTATATAGTGTAATCTTACGTTATATTAGTGTCGATGAGCAATAACAGCTTAAGTCTTAATTCAAAGTTTCCAGAAATCTTGCTTCAAAGTTTTCAATCGCCATATAAGTTATATGAAAAGGTCTTTTGTTTATGCGTCATATCTTTGGCTAATATCATGCTAGAAGTTCTAGATTTTGTGTGTTCATAATGATATATACGTGGAACACAACTATATCAATAACTCAGTTCTGTCTTAAATCGACTTAACCTATTATTGCTTATCGACACAGATATAATATAATATATTCAAGAAACAAGCAAGCGCAGATTTTATCTGCTTGACATTCGCTTGAACACTGAAGCTTTGATCGTTCTGTAGGTGAGATGAATACATATTTTACTGCACAAACACAATCTCAAGTGTGATTTAAACACTGATTTAAACTCAGCCGAATTTCGCATTGCCACACACTTTATTTATCAGACATGCCAGAGATGCCTAGAAAAAGTATTTTAAGAGTACAATAATGCAACAACGAAACAACAACGATACGAAATTACCAACATGAAAACAACAAGTATTTTGGCAATCGCGCACAAGTTCAAATTGTTGAATTGTTGTGATTCCGCGAATTACAACAACCATGAAAATTTTGTTGTTGTTGTTCCCTAAAGATAACCGGAATTTTGCATTAGCAATCATTATATATAATTTACTTCCATTACCCGGCGTCTCGAAAGGCAATAATCCATTGCTTACCATCTGTCAAATTCCATTGCAAGCAATGGCAATATTGCAAGGGTGGGTTTTGTCATGTTACGAAATCAACATAATTTTATCATTTATTATATAATTTTACTATTTTATAAATTTATTCTGCACGCTACTTGATTTTTATAGATATACACATTTAAAATTTTGGAGAAAAATGAAAAATGGCTGTCAAACAAGAAAAAATACAGCTCATTGCTTGGCAATACATGGAAAGCAATATTGCTCGCCATGAATTGCCAAACATGGCAATTGAGTGGTCTCGATCATGATACAATTATTTTACAAGGTAGCCGTGACAGTTTTTTGGCAATTGGTAGTTGTCAAAAACAGCGTAAGAAGTAGTTTGCTGCTGTTGACTAGCTATGTGCTTATTTTGAACTTTTCTTTGATTCATTAAATTTATTCGCGAAGTTTATTGAATTGTTTTTAGTTTGTTGCGGTTGACTACCTATGCTTAATTCGTCGCTTATTTTTTCACTTTTCTTTAATTAATTGCATAAACAGCTAATTTTGACAACTATCCATCGCCGCTCGTGAGAAAAAAGCCTGTCTACGCGGCTACCTTGTAAAATAATTGTATCATGGTCTCGATTAGCATTAATTGCCAATTGACAGATGGAAAGCAATAAATTATTGCCTGTCGAGACGCCCCGTTAGGAAACACTACATCATTCAGTAAACCTAACAAAAAATTCTAGTACATTAAACAGTAATTGTCTAGGTCCGCCTTAAGACGGGCTCAGGTAAAGGGTTTTTTGAACACCTTGCCTTTTGTTGAACATATTTTTTTTAAATGTAGTTTTAAGAAAAAACCATTTACTACTCACCAGTATTTTTTCAATTCAATCTCACTTCAATTGATGTGTTTTTTAAATCACCTAAAATAAAGCTTTAAAAAATTCGTTAAAACATTATGATATTGTCAAACGGAGCATGCTTGCACAAACCCAGTGGGGAAATGAGAAGCCATTAATGACATAAGAAGCTCGGTAACTAGTTACCTTTAACGCTTTCGCTTACAAATTCTATACAAAAAATCTCAAAGAAAATGTCTCAGAACAACAATCGTGAATCTAGCCGAACAGCCACAATCAACTCAAAACCTTACGTCCCCGCTTACAATTTGAAAATAAATAGCCTAGCTGTAATACCTAATAATAATACAACATTAATTTTTAGTAGTGCTAGATGTAAGCACCGCACATTACCACCTATGACAAGCCCAAGTTATAGGATTTTTTATTTCTGTGTGTTGTAATCCATCAGGCAACTACCTCCCATTACCAAGTAATCATTATATAATTAGTTCAGTAATTCTTTCCCTAATGGGAAGTGAGAAAAACTGAAATTTAACTTGAAGATTTGTGTACACTCTGAATTCCATAGATTACGGTTTTATAGCGACGGTGTGAACCCTGCCTAGAGGTGAACCTAAGCATAAGATATCTAACAACAAAAAGTCCCTCATTTGTGTACAAAATATTGCGGGCTTTGTGAAATAACACAAGATCAAAAAATAACTTATTAAGAGGACCATTCTCAGCTAAAAATAATGTACAAAACAAAAAAAGCTACTGAATAAACAAAGAATATTTGTTTAGTGTAATAACAGTGTAACACATGAAAAAAGTACTCAATTTGGCAAGCAATCAAGCTACCCAAACAAGTCAGGGGGTCAGCTAGAGTTGATGGGTACTTGGATACAATGGCACTTTACAAAAACAAAATGTACGGCATTTGCCAATCTACCCAACTACTTAAGTCAGTGAGAATACCCCTATTGAGTTTACTGTTAAAATGCTTCAAAAAAAACTTCCCAGGAATCTTGCTAACTGAAGTGTCACGATTTTTAGAATAAATTTGAACACTTTTGGACTTACACATACAAGTTGTCCTGAGCAAATATTTACGGCGGTGAAAGGACAGGTCGAGTTGAGCAAAAAATTAAATAGAAAGAGGGTTATATTTTCACAACCTTAAGAATTATTGCATCTCAGTCTTTTGCATCTGGTAAGAGAACTAGTTAACGGAAAGAAAATATTTATAACTCATTTTAGAGGAAATGAAATGACATTCGTCCCACTTATCCATTTTCAAGCTGCCTTCGTGTGAACATGAAATTATTTTTTTTTAAAAACGACAATTTAACTTTATAAAAAATGTATTTATTAACTACGCTGTAAAAAATTTTGGACTTGATTAAAGTAAATCCTGTATTCTTTATGTGACGAAACCAAAATCGCATTAGAAGGGTTGCTACATATATTTCGCAAATAAATATAAGGAATGCAAAGAGGTGGCGGCCGAACAGAATTATTAATTGAATTGAAGAGATATTCTGTCTGTGCTAGGAATTGAACCTTGGCTATCGCGGTTACTTCGCACACTGGCTTGCACTCTACCCAGTAAGCTACGGCCTATACTTCTTCATAAATCCTATGGAAAAACAAAAAACCAAAAGTGGTTTTATTTTGGTTATCACGTCAAAAAGGCAATTATCGTCTTATATTCGATACCCCATTTTATTATATTGCTCGTTTTCTTAAATAACGTCACAATTACATGAAACTGATTTTTCAGTAGAAGCATTTTAAGTTTTAAGCAGTTATAGGAAATCTGTCCTTATCATTGAAATTATAGCTAAAACAGAAACTATGCCATAAGTTTTGAAAAAGGTGAACCTACAAACAACGGTAACGCAAAAATAATTACAGGTACACCCGTTTCTTATGCTAGTAAAATAAAAATTTATTAAGGTGATGTGGTGTAAAATATAAATCTGAAATGTGTTTGTAAATAATTAAGATATTTTTTTAAATGACTGAAGCAAGTTAGCTTAGTTTATTAATATGAATTAATTAATTGGTTGGATAATTATTATTTTTATTAAATAAATCATATTATACCAATAATTTCTTATCGTTAATTTTTCAATCTCGCCAACCTAGAAAATTTAAAAAAAAATGCATATAACACCGTACGACAGCACTTTTCACACACGAAGTAAACCATATACATGTAAAACTGGAGACAAATGTCTAGAACATCAGGATTTTTTTTAAAAGGGCTTTTAATTTACCAAAAGGAATTGTTTAAAAAGATGTATTTAAATACTTAAGACATTCAAAACATTACAATATGAGTATCCAATGGGTATTAGAAATGCCAACCTCAGTAACTCAGAATTTAAGTATAACATTTTTGTCAATGCTGAGATTAGGTGTTTTAACGAAATAATAAATTTCATGCGAGGAAAAAATGCTAAATCGAATAGGAATAAAAATCATGGTCTTTACCTGGTATTTTAAATAGATGCTTTTAGACATGGTGTTGTTCAGAAATATTTGCAGAATCCAAATTTAGAAATTATCTTCGGTTCCACTTTTAATGCCTGAGATATAAAATGTCATATTCATTTTTTTTCAAAAAAAAAATTGCATTCAAGTATACATTTCTAAAGAACTGAAAAATGCATACGCAAAAAATATGCAAATTATTTATTCGCCAAATTTAAGGAAAGCGGAACACTTTAATCAATACCACCAAAATTTAGACAATCAGATAACAATCAAAAGTTCTGGGCTAAATCGAGTGTACCTTTAGATTCGAATATCCTTTACACAGGACACTGTTGGTAAAAACTGAGAGTGGCATCGTCTTTGGCAAGACGTTGTTTGTTAAAGTCTATATTTACATTTGTTTCAAGACATATCGTCGCTTGAGAAAATAAATGTCGTATGTGAAAATTTTCACTTTTAAGATTATTGAAAAAAGGGTCTATAAATTCTAAAAAATTAGCGGTAAGTCAACAAAAATTGCTTAACCTATTGTAAAATGTGGCTGCAAATAGACCTGAAATTCTGAAAAATATTGCTTCGCTAGATTTTGAATTACAGCCCCTTTTCTCAATAATCTCTAAAGTGACAATTTTCACAACCGACATTTATTTTCTAAAGCGACGATATGCAGTTTTCTTGCAAAAATCAAAGCATTTTGAGATCGTTATTTTTTACTAAAAAACAACTTTGTCAATAAAAAAACAAATATTACAGCCCCATGCAACTTTTGAGACATCTTACAATACGATCCAAATTTTTCGATACGCCCTAACGTTCACATCTTCTGATACAAAAAATCAAAAGATTCTATAAATTATATTTTATTTATTGGAGCTTGAAATTAAAAAATAATTGAAAATTACAAAAATGGTGGATATGTGAATTTTTAGTAGCATTTTTCACGTTTTTTGCTCTTTGAAGAGCTTTGAGCAAAAACCGGACAATATAATCTGAATTTAGGTTAAGGATCCAATAAATTTTTTCCACTTTAAAATAAAAAAAATTCAAATCTAAGTCAATCCATAGAGTTCTTGAGATATCGTGGAGACCAGTTTGAAAGATATGATTTTTTCAGAAAACGCTTTTAAAGATTTAGTTAACGATTTTTACTAGTTCTTTAATGAAAATAAGGATTCGTTCACATCTTCTGATATAAAAAATCAAAAGATTTTATTAATTTTTTTTTATTTATTGGAGCTTAAAATTAAAAAATAATTGAAAATTACAAAAATGGTGGATATGTGAATTTTTAGCAGCATTTTTCTCGTTTTTTGCTCTTTGAAGAGCTTTGAGCAAAAACCGGACAATATAATCTGAATTTAGTTTAAGGATCCAATAAATTTTCTCCACTTTAAAATAAAAAAAATTCAAATCTAAGTCAATCCATAGAGTTCTTGAGATATCGTGGAGACCAGTTTGAAAGATATGATTTTTCAGAAAACGCTTTTAAAGATTTAGTTAACGATTTTTACTAGTTCCTTAATGAAAATAAGGGTTCCGTTTGTATGCGATAATTTTTTATGCAATCGTTATCCTCCAAACGACTTTGGGAACATAGTCTTCAGATCATAAGATATTGAAAAATAAAAAAAAAATTAATTTTTTGGTCGAGTTTCATGGCAACCTCCCCTTAAGGTGTTTAGTAATAAAAAAATTTTTGGAATTCTATAGAAAACCCGAATACACTGACAGAAAAAAAATAATGAACTTTTGCTTTTTTTGAAGACTTTCATGTCTAAGATAAAATCAGATAATTGTTGCACGTTGTTTGTTATCAATCTTTAATCATCGTATGCTTGCAGCATTGTTATGCATTTAATTTCTAATATTGTGCAAATAAAAAAAATTTATTGACAAAACGTTCTCTTTCGATGTGTTCAGTTAGTTGTGATCTCATCTCAAAGCCTATAAAGTCAAACTAGCTGTTTTTAATTCTGCATTAATTAGATTGTTGCGTAACACATACTACAAGTTTCACCAAATTCAAAAACGTATACCTTAAAATAGTTAACAAAAAATTAATAAAATTTAACATTGATGTTGAATGCCAAAAAAGGATATTTGCTGCACAGTCGTCAAAACTAACTCCGATCCAAAAGTTACACCATAGCTTTAAGATAAATGTTGGCAATATTTGAGAAAAAAAAAATCTTAAGTGTAATAGAAAACACTTTTCAATATCGGAAAAATTTGCTTCTTGTGGCTGTATACTTTTGTTAATCCGGTGTTTATAAAAAAATAAATGAATATTATTAATTGTCACTGTAGTGTTGAATCTGTTTTGACATACTAAGCCCATGTTATTTTTGTTTCTTCCTCTCTTGCATTCACAGTAACTCAACACCGTTCGAATAGTCCACAACACTCCAGCTCCGGCTCGTCGCCAGTCATGTCGAATAGTAGCTCCAGTCCGGCGCCACCATCAAGCAGTCCCAGTCCGCAGGAGAGCCCCAAGAACTGTAGCTACATTTACCGTGATTGATTGATATGCAACACCAAATCGATGCCACTAATCAAACAGACAACAACTGCAACAACACCAACAATAGTAGCAGCAGTAGCAATATCAACAACAACAAGAACTAGCAATAAAACCATGACTAAATCACAGCCCGTCACGCCAGTTCAAGCCAAATCCACCAACAACTTCATGCCAGGAACAAGTTTCGTTTTTGCGCCACGCTCTTACCCCTGCTTCACGCTGGACAGCTCAGACAATCCAGAGGATGAGGATTCCTCATCGTTGGCCATGATAACACCACCACCACCTCCAGCACCAACAACAGCATCACAGTCACCATTCTACTCAACATGCATGGAACACCAACAACTGCCGGCAACAGCAACAACAACAACAACACATCCGTCGCGAAGAAGTCTCTTCCAGAACAAGGAAATGTTTAACATCAGCAACAACACAAATGCCAATAACAACAGCAGCAGTCTGACTAGCGCCATCACACCCACTCGATTGAGCGCCGCTGCAGCCGCCATGTTTTCAGCTACCGCGCCACAGATGGCGCAGCTGAATCGCAAATGGACGAATTTGAATCGGCGACGTAGGCGACGTAATAGCAGCTCAGGCGACTCCAAGGAGCTGGATAAACTCGTGCTTCAGTCAGTGGATTGGGATGAGAATGACATCTACTGAGTAGCCTTGAAGGTCGGTGGAGGTGGTAGTGGTGGAGGTTTATGCTAGCAGGCTTATGCTGCAAGAGGTATGGGTTAGTCGTTGAAGCCTGATGTGTTTTTTTTTCTATTTGTGATAAGTTGCACTCCTTTATAAATTCATGTTTAAAGCTTTATAATAAGTTATTCGAAAGCTTTTATTAGATGTAGGCTGAATTATAATAGATATTTTTAAATTATACTTTTACAAACATAAAAAAGATTAAAAAAATTGTATAAAAAAGTTTTCTATTGCTTTTCGAAATTTACCAACCATTGAATACGTATCCTTTATTTAAATCGATATAAAGCTTTTCATCATCATTAATTTTTTAACAGCTTATTTCTGGCTTAAAGTTGTTTTTCAAAGTTTTCATTGAACACATCAAGCTTTTACATATCCGAAATCATAGATGGGCACTTTGCAGTACCAGTAAAATTGCAGTAAAAATAAATTTTTACTGATAATGAAATTCAATTTGCATTACCAGTAAAATTTTACTGATTACTGAAAAAAATTGCAGTAAAAATAAATTTTTACTGATTACTGGGAAAAAATTGCAGTACAAATAAATTTTTACTGATAATGAAATTCAATTTGCATTACCAGTAAATTTTTACTGATTACTGAAAAAAATTGCAGTAAAAATAAATTTTTACTGATAATGAAATTTAATTTGCATTACCAGTAAATTTTTACTGATTACTGAAAAAATTTGCAGTAAAAATAAATTTTTACTGATTACTGAAAAAAATTGCAGTAAAAATAAATTTTTACTGATTACTGAAAAAAATTGCAGTAAAAATAAATTTTTACTGATTACTGAAAAAAATTGCAGTAAAAATAAATTTTTACTGATTACTGAAAAAATTGCAGTAAAAATTTATTTTTGCAATTTTGTTCAGTAATCAGTAAAAATTAATTTTTACTGCATTACTAAAAAAAATTGCAGTAAAAATAAATTTTTACTGATTACTGAAAATATTGCAGTAAAAATTTATTTTTGCAATTTTATTCAGTAAGCAGTAAAAATTTATTTTTACTGCAATTTTTTTCAGTAATCAGTAAAAATTTATTTTTACTGCAATTTTTTTCAGTAATCAGTAAAAATTTATTTTTACTGCAATTTTTTTCAGTAATCAGTAACAATTTATTTTTACTGCAAATTTTTTCAGTAATCAGTAAAAATTTACTGGTAATGCAAATTAAATTTCATTATCAGTAAAAATTTATTTTTACTGCAATTTTTTCCAGTAATCAGTAAAAATTTACTGGTAATGCAAATTGAATTTCATTATCAGTAAAAATTTATTTGTACTGCAATTTTTTCCCAGTAATCAGTAAAAATTTATTTTTACTGCAATTTTCTCCAGTATTCAGTAAAAATTTACTGGTAATGCAAATTGAATTTCATTATCAGTAAAAGTTTACTGATTACTGCTTCTAGTAATGCAGTAAATATTTACTGCAGTGTGCCCATGTATGTCCGAAATCAATAATCAATGCAATCCAAACAAAACTTAAACTTATGAAAACTCAAACGAAACTTCGCGGATACTTAAAACTTACACAACAAAAAAAGCATTCATAAAAATATCAACTTTTTATAGAAAACCAAGATATTAACTTTAAATTTGCTGAGTTTTACCATAAAGAATGAGGCGATCTTAAGGTTAAAAAAAACACAACTCGAGCCATTCAAAACAATGATAATGATATTTGCAGAAAAAATGTAAAACTTATTTACATATATAATCAAAAAGAAAAAAAAAAACAAAAAAAAAACTCAATTTGTACTAAAAAAGTATTAAAACTTAAATACTTTAGCAACGTTAGAAAGAGCTAGCAATAAAAAAATTTTTATAGAATGCAAGGTATTAATTAAAAAAATACAGAACATAAGCTTATAGTTACTGAAAATCCAAAAAAAAAAGTTTCAAAAAGACGATTCTAAAGTTGTTTAATTTTTTTTTTTCTAAATAACAGAATTGAGATTTTTCATGAGTCTTCAAGAGAGTCGTTTAAAATTTATTCATTTTGAAAAAGTAGTAAAACAAAACACAATATTTCTGCATGCAGATACTTAGACACACAGATACGGATACAAAAATATCTACTAAGGCAGGAACTGGCAAACAGCTAATTGTTAGGGATCTTTGTAAATATATACACTTATACAACAAAACTTTTTACAACAATATATTAAATATTTGCAAAAAAAAAAAAACCAAAAAACCAAAAAACAACAAACAAAATCATTTCAAAAAGTTTCATAATAGTAGCGTTGAAATTATAAATAAAAGAATAAAAACAAAAACAATTTAATATGTATAAAGAAAACAAAGAATTTTGTACGCTTGCAAAAATATCGAAAAATTAGCAGAAATAGAGTCAAAAAAGAGAGCGTTATTACTTCGACAAAATGGCGAAAGGTCAGAAAAAGTGATCACAGAAAATACTTTATTAAGTAAAACAGAAGCATTTTAATAATTAGCAAATAATTAACTTATTTATAAACTGTAAAATGAGCATTCACATTCAACCCTCCACATTCACATAAACATTTATACATAAATCCACTCTCACACACACATACACACACACACATGCACTCAAACACAACCCTATCCACATGCCAAATTTAGCATGAACTATAATCCAAACAATTAAGTAATACCTATAAAAATTGTAAAATTTGTTTTTTTTTAACCGATAAATTTGTGGAAACTAAAAACGTAAATACAAAATATAATAATATTAACTTGTATAAACGAATAACATAAACAAACAATGAAAGTGCTAAAAAAGCAACTACATACATTTATATAAAAATTAAAAACATAGCGGTTAATATTGATGATATAGAAACATAAATAAAGCAAATAAAAACTAAAAAAAAAACATTAGTTTAGTAGCGCGTTTTTTACTCTTACTCACTATAATAAATGCATTTGCAACAACAACAACAAAAAAAAAGTAAATACAAAAACAACAAATTAGTACGATAATATTAATTACAACAACAATAACATAAGCGAACTTTATATTTACACCTAATAAAAAATTACAAGAAAAACTAAATAACAAAAAAGTTGATAATTATTAGAAACAAAATTAATGCATTTATACAAAATAAGTATAAAATTATATATGATATAATAATAATTTGTTGCATGCTTTAAAGAAATAAATTATAATTAAACCGTTATAATTTAATTTACATGCGTAGCGAGTCTAAAGTCAAAACTGATTATGTGCCATATTAACGTTTCCCCAACATTAAATTTAGCCTGTTGTTTGGTGTTTCTATTTCATTTTTTTTTTTTTCGTTTTTCCTCTTTCATTTTTCTATTTTGTAAGTCAAATTAAAGAAGCTGTATTTTTGGTTTTTTTTTAATATTGTTCTCAGTTTTAGTAGTATTTAACATGATTTTTATTTAAAACTCTCGATATTAAATCAGAGAGCTTAACAAGTATCATTACAAGCTTTACAAGATAAAAATTAATTTAATAAATTTCGTTCATTTCAATTAAAAATTCCATTTTCAGGAATTTTGTCATTTAAGATTTGACATTTGACCAGTAAGAAATTTTATTAAATACTTTAAACTTCCCTTTAAATGTGAGTCAATTTTTGTTCAAAATTTAATTAAATTCTTTTTCTTCTTTGAGAGTGCCGCAACTCCGCTTGGTAGAGTTTTGAGTGCTCACATAACCTTATCACCTAAGCCACTCAATTACAAAGGCTAATTAAACAGTTTCTAGTCCAGCATAGAATAACTTTTTTTTTATTTTCTTTTTAAACATAATCTCCTCCTCTTCACTCTTACTCATTGTTCTTTATATGTTACAATTTCTCAACGTATTTTACTACTCTAGGATATCAACTCTGGTGTCAAAGTTTCCTCAAAACCCGTTTTCCCTGAGATGTAGATCTGGTGATATCAATCAATTTCAATCTATATATATAAAAATGGATGTATGTATGTGGGTATGTGGGTATGTGGGTATGTGGATATGTGGGTATGTGGGTATGTGGCTATATCACGTATAGACTCCGAAACCGCTGAACCGATTATTTTGAAATTTTCAGAGAAACTGAACCCACATCTTGAGAGTGTTCCTGTGAGGTTTGGTAACGATTGGACAAGGGGGCGTGGTACCTCCCATACAAGCCAAATTTGCGCTATCGACCACAAACAAAAAAAAAGTGTATATAACAGACGGTTTCGATCGTAAAAAACTAAAATTTGGCAATTTTGTTCAGATGGTTACTGTCGGTAACTGTACAAAAAATGGGCGTGGTCAAAATATATATACGCCCACTTTTTCGAAATCATGGCAATTGCGAAATTATGCACATTTTTATAGTGAAACTTGCTGTGTAGGTGCTCTAGGAGGCAGTCACTATATATAAATGTTTTCACGCCCACTTTTACCGCCCACAAATCAATATCTATATATATATAAAGCAAAACGATGTGTGTCTGTCTGCGTGATGTCTATAGACTACAAAACTACTGAACCGATTGGCCTGAAATTTAGGCAGTCGATTTGTTTCAGGTACGAGATGGTTGAGGAAATTTTTTTTGCCACACCCCCTTTTACCTCCACTAAATCAATAAAAATGTTCTATTTCAGTCGGTTTGTGTCGTATAAGGCTAAAATTTTTAAATTTCGTATGTACACCTACTGTCGACAACTGTACTAAAAATGGGTTGCCACGCCCTCTTTTACCGCCCACAAATAAATAAAAATGGTTTATTTCAGACGGTTTTGGTCATATGACTTAAATTTGGTACTTTGGTTTGTGTAGTTACTGACAGTAACTGTACGAAGAATTGGTTTCCACGCCCCCTTTTCGCGCCCACAAATCAGTGAAAATGCTATATTTAAAGCAGTTTTGGCCGTATTATACTAACATGTGATACCTAAGTTTGTATGGTTACTTTCGGAAATTGTACTAAAAAAGGGCGTCATCGCTATACAGCCACACCCACTTTTTGAGAAATCATAAAAATTGACTACTGGGCCGATGGAGCTAAAATGTTGGCTTAGTTTGTACGGTTACTGTCAGCAACTGCACTAAAAATTGGTTTCCACGCCCCCCTTTTACCGCCCACAAACCAATGAAAACGTTTTATTTCAACGGTTTAGGTCGTAATAGACAAAAATTTTATAATTCAGTTCATATGGTTAGTCTTGACAAGTGCACTAAAAATAGGCCTGTCCCACTTTAGTTAAACTCACTTTTCGGGGCGTTAGCGTCGAGTGAAGTAAAGTGCGTCAGGCTTAACCTAAATTGAGCTGAAATTTGGGCAGTCGATTTGTTTCGATTACGAGATGGCTCAAGGGAAATATTTTGCCGCACCACTGTTTACCGCTTGCAAAACAAAAAATGCTATATTTCGCACGGTTTTGATCGTATTAGACTAAAATTTGCTTATTTAGTGCATATGGCTACTTTCGGAAGCTATACTGAAAATGGTGATTATATTTGGCATTTCTGGACATTTTCGTATATGGCAGTAAAGCGATCTGTGGCAGAACAACGTCTGCCGAGGAAAGTGAGTGTTCCTGTGACGTTTGGTAACGTTTTGACGAGGGTTCGTGGTACCTCCCATACAAGCCAAATTTTCGCTATCGACACAAACCAAAAAAAGGACGTAATAAACTAAGATTTAGTAATTTTGTTCAGATGGTTACTGTCAGTAACTGTACAAAAAATGGGCGTGGTCGCAATATTTATATGCCCACTTTTTCGCATTCATGGCAATTCTGGAGTTCTACACATTTTTATAGTAAAACTTGCTGTGTAGGTGCTCCAAGAAGTAGTCACGATATATAATATTTTTACGCCCACTTTTACCGCCCACAAATCAATATCTGTATACATAAAAATTAATCGTGATTTGTTCGGATGCTTAAAACTTGAAAACGACTGGACCAAATTGAATACTTCTTTACACGGGTTTGTTCGTAACTGCTACGCAAAGGTTAAGGAAAAAAATAATGCCACACCCCCTTTTATCGCCCACAAATTAATAAAAATGCTATATTTAAGACGGTTTTGGTCGTATTGAATTAAAATTTAGTAAATAAGTTTGTATGATAACTGTCATTAACTTTAATAAAAACGGACGTGGTCACTCTTCATCTACGCCTACTTATAAGAAAATATCAAATTACTTCGAAACTATTGGTCCGATTGAGCTCAAATTTTGTAAGTGGCTTTGCTGTGAGTACGAGATGGTTTAAGAAGAAATGCCACACCCCTTTTTACCTCCCTTAAATATATACAAAATTTGTGTTATCGAATACCTTTAGAGTTATGGGTCGCACAGCTTAGAAGTTTGGTATTCGACCACAATTTAGACATACCGATTCAGTGGTGAAATTTTATGGGAGTTGGACAAGGAGGAGGGGCACCACCCATCCAACCCAAATTTGCGATATCGAAAAGCTTTGAAGTTATAAGCCGCGCAGTTTTGAAATTAAATTTTTTACCTCAATTAACATATGCAGTTTCAATGATTTTATTTTATGGGCGTTGGACAAGGAGACGTGATATCTCTCTTACAACCCAAATTCGCGATATCGAATTGCTTTGAAGTTATAGGTTGACAGCTTAAGGTATTCGACCTAAATTAATACATGCACTTTCATTACTTACATTTTATGGGCGTAGGTCAAAGGGGAGTGGCACTTCCCATACAACCCAACTTTGTGATATCAAATAGCTTTGGAGTTGTAGGTCGCACAACGCCGGAATTCAGTATTCGACCTCAATGTACACATGCAGTTTCATTTATTTAATTTTAGGTTCATTGGTAAGAGGGGCGTGGCACCTCCCATATAACGTAAATTTTCGATATCGAATATCATAGGTCGCACAGCGTCAGAATTCAGTATTCTACCTAAATTTATACATGCAGTTTCATTAATTACATTTTATGGGCGTACGACAAGGAGGCGTGAAACCTCCTCTTTAACCCAAATTAGAGATATCAAATAGCTTTGGGGTTATAGGTCGCCAAGTTTTTGAATTCAGTATTGGACCTCAATGTACACATGCAATTTTATTGATTACATTTTATGAGCGTTGATCAAGGGGGAGTGGCACCTCCCATACAATGAAAACTTGTGATATCAAATAGCTTTGGAGTTCAAGGTCGCACAGCGTCGGAATTCAGTATTCGACCTAAATTTATGCATGCAGATTTACTGATAAAATTTTTCAGAGTTTTTCGAAGGGCGTGACACCTCCAATTTAGCCCAAATTTGCGATATCGAATAGCTTTGGAGTTATAGGTAACTCAGCCTCGGAATTCACTATTCGACCTCAATTTACACATGCAGTTCATTGGTAAAATTTTATGGGCGTAGGGAAAAGGGGAGTGGCACCTCCTTTACAACCCAATCAGTTTTCGAATTCGGTATTTGACCTCCATGTACACATGCAGTTTAATTGATTACATTCTATGAGCGGTGATCAAGAGGGCGTGGCACTTCCCATTTGTGCCCAAATTTAGCCCAAATTTGTTATATCGAATAGCTTTGTAGATATAGTTCGCATCTCGGAATTCAGTATTCGACCTCAATTTAGACATGCTGTTTAACTGATAACATTTTATGGGCGTTTGACAAGGGAGAGTGGCAGCAACGCGCCGGGTTTTAGCTAGTTATATTATATTTACTGGAGCTGGAACCTATAATATATAAATAGCTAAAAATTACAAAAATTGCGGATATGTGAATTTTTAATATCGTTTTTTCACATTTTTCACTCTTTAAAGTGCTCTAAAAAACCTGCTTATATTATCTGAATTTAGGATCCAATAAATTTATCTACGTTAAATAAAAAAAACTCAAGTCTAAGTCAATCCATAGAGTAGTTCTGGAGATATCGTGGAGACCAGTTTGAAGAACATGATTTTTCAGAAAACGTGTTTTTAATATTTGGTTAACGATTTTTTCGAGTTTTTACATGAAAATATGGGTTCCTTTCGGATATGGGATAACTGTTTTATGCAATCGTTATCGGCCAAACCGTTTTGGTAACATATTCTACACATCATAAGCCATCGTAAAATTTTAACAAAAAAATTTAGGTTTTGGTCGCGTTTCATGAGATCCTTCCCTTAAATAATATAATCTCTTTGAATGCTAATGCAACATCTTGATGACAAAAGCTAACCGCTGAAATGATGACGCTGAAACCATAAGATTTTCCTCCACCAAAAATTGCTGAACACGCATAAAGAAGTTTTCTTCAAAAATTTTTTAACTACTTTTATTAACTACTTTTAATTGTCTTTTTTAAAAATACCTCATACGTGAAAAATCGAGTCAGTCTTGTTGAATCTACGATTTTTTAAAAGTTAAACAATTTCGCTATTTCCTTCATTTTGACCAAATTTGAATGTTAATCTTAAGAATTTAAAAAAAAAAATCTTAAAACTTTTTTACTCAAATTAGTGTTTTTATTTTATAAAAAGATTGAATTATGAAAGTAAATGCAGAATCGGAGGTTGTCATAATTTTTGATCTCAAAACATAAGAAAATTTAGCTAAAACTAGGTCTAAAAGTGACTAAATTTCAAACGCGAATATCTCGATATTTTGACCTGATTGGGAAAAGCTGAGAATGTCACTAAGATTTACTACCAAAATTAAGTTTACGTGTCTTGGCGTTTGCGTGTCTTTTTGACGTCCGTGCAGCGTTATTTGGCATATTTATAATTATGAATCGAAGTTAAAATTCAGAAAAAATAAAATATAGAAAAGCGATAAGAGCAACTGGTCTCTTTTTTGTATATTTAGGCGCCTCTTGCTACATAGAAAAAAGAAGTTGTTCGAGTCGGTTTCTCAAAATAATCCTTGGTTTATGATCATACCTTGAGGTATGATGACTCCCCAAATGTTTTGACTCTAGCGATAGCGAGCTGGAATGGTTTTAATTAACCTCTTAAAATCGAATTTATATGTATCAAATAATTGAAAATGTTTGCAATTGGATTAAAGATAATGCTGATTTGAGAGCATATTTTTTAAACTTTTTTATTTTACTTCCATACAAAAACTTTCAAAATTCAAATAATTTCATTGCCTTTGATTTATTTTGTTAATTTCTTACAATATTTTTTCAGTATGTATTTTTTATAAATAATCAGGGTATTCACATATGTCATATTCTCATATTGTCCTAAAATTTGACAATGTTTTAAAAATGTTGTTGCCGTTCATATAAAACATTCTAAAATATTATAACGCTGTAAGCTATGTTTATTGTAGTGTCGTCATCAATCAACTTTTTTATTTACTTGAGTCAGCCATCAGTACGTCCAAAGTATGTATATTGCTCGAACCGGCTATTATTTTATCATTTTCGCATTCTTCTTCGCACATGAGTTGTATTTTTTTATGATTTCAACTTATGACATGTAACTTTATGACACCTTGTGAACTTCCTAATAAAGGGTGTCCCACCAAGAGCGCAGTTTTTAAATTTTAAATAAAACACAGATATTTAAAAAAAAATCGTGAAACTTTATTATATCGTAAAGTAGACAGAATGAGGTTATGTATGGAACAATATATAGTGCAGATGGCCGCCGTGGCTTTGCTGGCATATACGCGATCTTTTAATGAAATTTACAATGACCGTTTTGCATAAATGCTGCGGTATTTCATTAATGCAGCGTCCAATTTCCTCTTTTAAGGCTTGAGTCATCTTCAAAAAACCCCAAAGAAAAAAAATCTAATGGTGTTAAATCGCACGATCTAGGCGGCCAATTCTGATCTCCAAAACGCGAAATAACACGACCGGGAAATGACTGATGCAGCAATTGAATTGTTTCTCTGGCTGTATGACATGTGGCGCCGTCTTGTTGGAACCACATGCCCTCCACATTCATTTCTTCAATTCTAGGCAAGAAAAAACTGGTTATCATTTCACGATACCGAACACCATTGACTGTTTGCGCTTGACCTGCCTCATTTTCATAAAAAAAAAGGTCCAATGATTTCTTCAGCCCAAAAACCACACCACACAGTGACACGTTGAGGATGCATTTGCTTCTCGTGAATCACTCGAGGATTTTACTCACCCCAAATGCGACAATTCTGCCTATTGACGAAGTCATCAAGATGAAAATGGGCCTCGTCACTGAAGATGATTTTAGCGGCAAAATCAGCATTTTCATGTTGTCTCTCCAATACCCAATTAACGAACTCCCTTCGCTGTCCATGGTCAGCTGGCTTCAGTTCCTGAGTCAACTGAACTTTGTATGCATGAAGATGCAAATCTTTTGTCAAAATTCGCTGCATAGTGGATTTGGAGACACCAATTTGCTGAGCTCGGTGTCGAATTGAGGTGGATGGAGTTTGAGCGACGTCATCACGTACAGCTGCGACATTTTCGGTCGATCAACCTGGTCGAAGGCGCGTTGTTGTCTTTACATCACTAACAGACCCAGTTTCGGCAAATTTATCCATTAATCTCTTTACAGTTGACTCTTTTGGAGCATTATTGTGACCCCGAATTGATCGCAATTTGCGAACTGTAGCTGCAAAACTTTCACCATTTTGGTAAAACAATTTCACAATGAGAATGCGTTGTTCATTCGTGTAGCGCTCCATTTTTACTAACCTCGTACCTTCTACTAGCAAACAATAACAATTGTTCAAATGTCAAACAATGACACTTCGAATGGCGCAAAATTTAAAAATTGCGTTCTTGTTGGGACACCCATTATTTTAGTGTTAACATGTAACGATTTAAGCAGTTCTTACCAGGAATCAATGCAAGCATTCAAAACCTTTGCAACGATATCTTGAAAGTGTGGATCGCATTAAAAATAATTAAGTTTTTTAAATCTTATTGAAAATAATTTTAAAAAAATTCAAAAAAATGCACCAAAAACAGCATTATCCGAATGCAAAAATTTTGAATTTTTTTCAGCAGATTGAAAGAACTTTTTTATAACTATTATTTTACAGCGGTTTTTTTAACAACTATTATGCCAGCCAATATTTTAACAAAAAACTCTATTTTTAGTGAGTATTTCAAACCATTGCAGCTCGAATTATTTGGGAAATCATCATAACATAAAACAAGGATTATTTTGAGGAGGCGCCTTAATGTATATATCGTGAGGCGCCTTAATGTATTTGAGCACACAAAAGTGTGGGGAGAAATGTTTAGCTATATATGTAGCTCAGAATGGAATAGTCAGGTACACAAACAAGTAGTTCTGCAGCCACATACCTATCATCGCTGTCAATTTTAAACCAGTTTAGGCAGTGTATCATGTTATTCAAGCCGACTCGAACGCAGTAAGATAAAGTTGCGTAGCAATCTCCAGTAAAAATATATCTCTTTTCCAAACCTTGTGGAAAAGCATGACCAAACCATGACTGTACAAACAGTACCGCCATGGCCTTCTTTAGACTCTCTCTTTTTAGCAATCCATTTCTTCGGCTCCGGAATTTACTGATTGATAAAAGTTTTATCAACACTCTTAAAAATTATTTTTTTTCGCTTGAAGATCGGAGAACTATTTTATGCCTTCACTAAATATTTGGGGATTTCACGTCAAGCGAACAGGGAACAAAAAGTGGGGTTCTGAAATTTCTTCATATTTGAAACAATTGTACTTCTGATAGATATGAAAGTGAACACAATATTTGTTGTATGATGTTTATTAATCAAGTTATAGGCTCCTAAAGAATAATCTAAATTAAAATTTAAATTTTTTTGAAGTAGTTTTTCAAATTGAAAATATTACATTAAAATATTAATCTTGGCGATTTGCACCGAAATTTCCTACTGCTATTAAAACAAAAATCTGTAGAAAGGTCTACGTCTACGTTTTAACTCAAGCACCCATTTATTTTAACAGTAGCATGATCATGCGGAGTCGATTTTACTAATCTGGTTTTGATTTTGAAATTTAAAAATTTAAATTTAAAAATTTTTGTCCCATACGATTGCAGCTTTGAGCTCCATTAGAAAAGTATGTGTTACTCTTCATGTTCTTAACCCTTTCAGTGGATTTGCCTGAATACATGGGACACGTCAGAAAGTAATTTTTATTTTTATTTTGGAACGCATTTTTTAAATCAAAGTGTTGTGTTCCATGAAAAAAAGATGAACAAACATGATAGATATTTAGAGATATTTGATATTAAAGTCAGTTGGAGTTTCGATTTTGTGCCGAAGAAAAGCAAACAAATTTATTTGGCCTATTTTATAAAAAAAAAATCAACCGAACAAAAATCAAATTTTTTTTATCTTTTTATAGCTTTAATGACAATAATGTCAAGACGGTTTAAAAAACAATGATCTAAAGTGTTGAAAAACCTTAAAGGGATTTAAAAAAAATTTTGTGCCGAACAGTAGCAAAACAATGTTTTCTTTGTACAAGCTTGCAAATTGTAAGTAGCTCGGATAAAAATCAGGGGTATGTTTTTTCATCTTTTTAGGACCTAAATGATAGGAATATTACCGCAAAAAATTATATTCTTCTTAGCTTAGCCTAGCCATTGAAAGGGTTAATTGGTTTTTATTTTAACCTTTGACTGTTACTTTGTTTTTTTCAGCAATTGCCTGTAAAGTTCTAACAATTAATCGGCATCGGCTAGTATCGGCAGAATGCTCAAAATCATTAGTACTTTCATCAGTTCAATATTTTAATATCAGTTAAAATTAAAAAAGTGGTTCGATATCATTTTAAAAAGACATCTAAAATTAGTATCAATTGATGTTAAAGCATAGTACTCTGTTCAGTTTTATGTGAAACTCCACTCAAATCTCCATACAAAAAGTGACAGCTGCAAAGCAAACTTGTAAATTTTCACAACATGCTCGTCAAAGCAGTACTCTGTTCCGCTGCGTGAAATTATCGCAACATGTTTCCAAACATCATTTTTTCACGACAATTTAATTGAGCTGCCTATTTGTTTTGAAGTGAAAAGAGAGATATCATATGAAATCTCCCAACTTATTCTCTGAGTCTTTCTGAGAAACGTTGCCATAGGAATTCCTCGCAACAAACTTTAAGTCAGAAATATCACGCAACAAATAAATAGAGGTTGCCATCAAAATTTCACGTAAACGAACAGAGTACTAGGCTTTACAGGCAACAAAAAATGTAGTTTTGAAAAGAAAAATGTTTATGCCCATGCAGTTACTTGTTGCTGGCATCATTATTATTTATTTCAAATTCACGCTATGTGGAGTCACCTACAGAGGTTTTGTACTCGTACTTATTTAAGTCAATATAATCATCATAGAGCAACAAAAAACACTCCTGTAAAATCATTCCTTAAAAACGTAAATTTGAAAAAGTCCCACGATAGAGAGCCCCAATTTGAAGCCTTTGAAATTTGGTTTTGATTGGATGCAAAAAGTATGTCTATTTTGTGATTTAATTATATCAAATTCCGACATCTAGTCGTATCTGTATTGAAACCTCATGGTTGTCCTCCAAGATTCATAAGTAAATTTGTAGTCCATGTGAAGTCTAATTATTTTTTAAAAATTTCGTATCGCAACTAGGATTATTAAATCTTCTAGCAATAACGCTTTTATGTTAAATGTAAAATTTTGGCCTAAATTCTAATAAATCCTGTATTGGATATATGACGACAACAAATTCGAATTACTATTCAATCGACGTCAAATATTAAAATTGAGTGTTGTATGTTTATTTAATATTTTCGACGTATAGGCGCTATAAATATTCCGCCTTAACAACTGACCCATGAAGCCACATGTATAACGAAATGATAAACATGCATAAGAACCAAACCAGACCGAATGATGCATTCTTAGAGTATGCCAACATGTATTAAATTTTGTTCTAAGTTTTATTAAGAAATTTGGAATATTTTGAAGGGTTTTTATTCTTATAAATAAAGTATTACAAAAAGCTTGATTCCAATGATTAGATTCAAAATGAGTTCAAAATTTTCGACTACGTGAATCATCTCACTATTTTCTTGTAGTGGGATAAAGCAACCCTTGCAGTACGGATTGCAACTATCTGCATTGGAGATTTGAAGGAGGCATTTTTCTTTGAAGTAATATTAGTGCGGTTAATTTGTCGTTTCAAGGGGACACCACAGTGATGTGCAGAATTTATCATTGATATAACTGATTCAGCCGATCTAGCTGTAAAACCAAATAGTAATAAACTAAGGTCAAGCCCTCTTGGTAGGCCCTGCAAACAGAATACATATTGTGTGCTAAATTAACTATTAGAACAGAAGATAATGTATCACATTAGAAGGCGATACCAGTCCAGATATCAGAAGAAGTAATTTTTTATCTCGGAGTAAGTTTAACCAATGTAGTAGGTTGACGATCTTAAGCTCTATGGGTTACCTTATTGTCCAAAATAGATACTTGGGGGCGTTGAATCACAAATTGGCTTCAAATGATTTTTAGACGAGAAGTTCAACTTCTCATTCTGATAGACCACCCTCCTCCCTATTCTACTTTTGCAGTTTCAACCGATTTTCAAAGCCTGTTTTTCAAATCAAAAAATTTGAAATCCTGCAGAATTGGATGCTGGTACTGCCACTAACACTAGATTTACGGACTGAGCCAATTTCACTCATTTAAAGTTTTTTATAGCATATATCTGTGGTCACTAGGAGTAACGACTAAGCTCAAAGTATCGTAAAAAACGATATTTTAATTGCACGAACTACGACCCATTTTTTTGACATATATGAATCGTTATAAACAAAATATGTGCAGACATAAGTGATCATCAATTCTGGGCAAAAATTGGATATCTGATACTTCCAAAAATTGGCAATAAAGTAAATCCCATATCGCTTTTTTACGTTATTTTGAGTTTAGTCATTATTCCTTGTGACCACAGATGAAAAACTGAAATATTATTTTTTAAGTACATATGTTGGTTTTTAGTTACGTAATGAAATATAGGTTACTCCCCTCCAACGACCCCTCATCCCGCATATTCGAATGTGGTATACCCGTTTTTACGGCTAATTAGCCGAGCTAATTTTATGAGCCAAATTGGCTCATAAAATGATTTAACAGTTAGTTGCTTTAAGAACATGAAACTTATGGCTTACACAGAGAAAGTTCTTCTCAGAATTCTAAAGAAAGCTGATGCTTGAACATTCATGTTCAATCTTGTCGAGAAAACTTCCGTTCCCGTGTCGAAAATTCATTCTGTTGACGTACGGAAGAAATGTCAAGTTCAAGCATTATGCAAGAGAAATAGATGTTGGAGCTTTAGTGCTAAATGCAATAAAAATATTTGCGGAAAAGGTATTTCAAAAACAAAGTTTATGTGTAAAAAATGTTTTCAATTAAGTTTTTAATAATAAATCTTTTATTTCATTTTAGTTGGAATCGTTTTTTTTTTTTTTTTTGCAAAAAGCTTCAGTTTTGTTGTATGAGTCAAATTGGCTCACTTCAGTAAAAAAAAGGTTTATAATCAATACCCGTAAGTCTAGTGTTAAATTACCCGATAGCACTAGACGACGAATTTAAAGCTGTGTTTCGGTAGTCACTATTAATTTCTGATGTGAGAGGATTTTTGTCCTCTAACTAAAAAAAAAAATTTATTTAGTGGATGGTACTTTTTAACCAAAATTTTTAAAAAAGTTGTTTTTTGAAAAGGTGCTCCTTAAATTTTTGATCACAACTCAAGAACGAATCTCTGATGTGGGTATCAAAAATCGAAAAAAATTTCGAATTTAAAAAAAAATAATTTTGAATGGAAAAACAAAAGAATAACTTTTTTCAGCAAAATTTTCTTCAAATTTTTCAGAATAAATTTTATAAATCATTTAAAACGACCAAATACAGATAAATTTAAATTAATTCGTCAATTTACTGAAAGTACCTCATTTCGACGAATTTTCCGAATTGCTGATTTGTATTTTTATAATTAAATAGTAGAAGCCCATAACGAAGCCTTGCAGGTATTAAAACTATATACACTATTCACCAGTATCACCTTCTTAGTCGATTCGGCCATTTCCGTCTGTGTGTCTGTCTGTACGTCTATCCGTCTGTCCATCTGCCCCTTTGGGGTGACGATTACTGTACTGCCGTAATTTTAAAGCTATTGGTAATGGAAATTTATAAATGCGAAAATGAGCCTATAGAAACAACGCCTACCTGTTATACAAAGTGTATTGTAGTTTCGTCACTTTTTATTGGAGGTAGGTGTGATTTTTTTCAAACTCTGGGTAAGAAGCTTATATTTTTGTGGAGTTTTAAAAGATAAAAACATTTTCATAAACTCACTTTGTATATTAGATTTCCTTAAAAAAGCTTTAAAAATCAAAAATGCCAAATATCGACTTTTTCTTAAAAACTTATCTAAAGAATATAAATCATTTTTATTTTTTCACTTAAAGAAACATTACACATAATTTTTCAATTGGAATTAATATGTCTGTCAGACGGCACTTTTCTGCAGACAATGGAAGATCTCAGGGAGTAAGAATTACCATGTTAAGCTTTCTGAGAACAAGACCCGTTCGGCCATGTCGTTTTTTGCGATTTTTTATAATTTGCATTAATTTTTTCTTGCACTCTCTGCTTGTTCCAAGATTTATAATTCTAAGAAAATTTATTTTTTTATCAAATTTATTTTTGTTTATTACTTTTTTTCCCTCTTTGTTGCAATTACTTTCAAGCAAAAATCAAATGTGATTTGGTACAAATTTTTTAAAAAAAAAACAAAAGAAAATAATCATTACAAAAGAAACGCAGCCGAACTTTAGCTTATATTTATACTTAGTAATGCTTCTCTATAGTTATCCTTAGAAGTTTCTCATACTTTAATGCAAATAAAATATAAAACAAAAATTTAAATTCAAATGTCAAATTATAGTTAATTTGAAAAGCAAAACCATTGTATATAAAATTAGGAGTTATGAAATTTAATTAGAAATTATTTCCAAGCTTTCCGCTTACAAGCTTATTAGTCCATTATACAACAACAGTGAAAAAGAAGAAGACTAAGTAGTGAAAAATACTCAGTTGCGGCTAGATGGCAACGCCGCACGCACATAATTCTTTCTCATACTCAAAATTGTATAGAAACAAAAATCTTTTTACTCAAAACTAAACAAACCCAAAAGAACAATTAAGAACATTGCAAAATATCAAGATATAAAAATATAAAAAAGCGTAGAAAATATCTAAAATTTTTAAAAGAAAACTTAAAATTAGTTATAAATAAAGCAACCTACTCAATATTATTTCTGAAAACTAAATGAATTTTAAATAGATATGTATACAACGTAAAGAAAACAACAACAATAACAACACTTCTAAATAAAAATATTGCTTGTGTTTTTCACTTCATTTTGACCATAGACACAAAAATAAAAAAGTGCTGCCAAAGAAACAAGAAAATTTAGAATTCCTTATTTGCATTGATTTTGGTTAAATAAAAGGTCTCTCAGTAAAAGCGACTGATTACTAGCAGTATTCATTTTGAAAATTTGTAGGATAAGCTACCACGTAAGTCTGGCCTATTTACTGTGAGACCTTTTAAGGATCTTCAATCAACTTTAAAACTGCTTTTACCTTTGTAACTCTTTGTATTAAATGCAGGCTGAAGTATTTATATTTAGATATTTTAGGTTAATATTTATCATAGCCTTAAGAAAAGTTTATAAAAAAAAAAAAATTTAATATTTAGTTGAATTTTTGCGAAACTTGAAATTGTTATTTTATTTTAATATTATTTGAAAATTTTTGTTTTTTATGTAAAAATGCAATTATTAAAACAAAACAAATAAATTTTTATACACAGAATGTGGACTTTTTAAAATTTTTTACATAGAGTTATTTTTAACAAAGTTCAATTTTTTAACATTGAAGAGCAAACTTTGCCAAGAAAGATTTTGAATTTAGTGTGTGTTAATTTGACTCTCAAACACTTTCCTTTAATTGAGTACCTTAGTTTAGATGAAGCGAATGAGTAAAGTTAAGATATAAAAGCAATAATTAAAAACTAAAATTTAAAAATAACAGAAAATTAACCTATAAATATAATCTACAACACTAACAAGATTTATCGTATGTTTGGCGAAAATCGAATGTGTTGAAGATGAAAAATTAAGATGATTTAAAACTATCAATTGATTATTATATAAAACAGTATATTTGTAAATATCAAGAGCTCTACAGTTTTGCTAATGAAAGCGTAGCAAAATTTAAAAATATAAAATACATTAAAAAATATTTAATGCAATTTAATAAACTTTTGTACACTTTTTTAGTAATTAAGGCAAAACTTTAGAGGCAAAATTTTTAAGCTTAAATTGAAATCGGCGAATGCTACAAGTAGTTGGTGTTTTTTGTTAAGTAATTATTTATAATTTCCTAACATTTTTGTTATTGTTTTCTAAATGTAAATATTTTCACCATTATCCTTTTATTAACAAATGGTTAAGGGTAAAATTATTTACAGTTTTAAAAAATTAAGTTGGAAATGGAAATTAATTTTTAATCGTTACAATCTTTTGTATCTATGAGATGCAAGCTGATTACTATAATCTTTTTATAACCTAATGTTGAGGTTAAGATTATTTACAGTTTCAAGAGTTAAGGTTTCTAATACCATGGATATGAATTTTTAATCTTATTCAATCGTAACAATCTTTTGGATTTATGTATTGCAAGCAATCTAGAAAAAGACAATGTCTCTCACTCCATTTTGAAGATCGAAACTATATCTTCAAGTTCAATAAAAAAAAATTTGAATACCAACCATAATGTCGAGACAAGTACTATGTATTTGATCTTTGATCTTACATCTTACGTATTACATCTCATCGAGGGGAAATCTTATCAGTGTCGTAGAAGTGCATTTGCTTCAGCAGTTTGATTGATCTCATGCAACAGTTCGGCTACATTTTTTCATGACCGAAAAAATAAATGTCAAATTTTAACTATAATTTTTGATCGAAATAAAATCGATCTAAAATAATGATTATTTGTTGATGTTTTTTTTTAAATCAGAAAAATTTAAATCTTTTAAGATTATTAATCTTCAGTTAAGAATCATCACACTTTTATATTCAAATACGGAATAGACTAATTCTTTCCTTCTGACGTTTTGAACATAAACTTAGAAAATAACTCTTATTTTCGATACCTGCCAAAATGCTTTTATAAAACTGTTGTCATATCAACATAGATATTTTGGCATAACGACTTTACTTTTATGGAAAAGAGTTCATCCTTGTGTTAAATGGTTTTTTGTAACAGTTTTATAACAGAGATATTGCTTTGTCTCGACAGTGTTAAAATTTTTGAGTGTATCTATCTCTTGGAACTTAAACAAGTTTATCTGTGCTGTTTAACCATGCTTTTGTATCTTTAAAGCAATCTTAATGGGTCTTTTTTCCGTGAAACGAACTTTTCACTTGAAAGTAAAATTCAGTGTAGCTTCCCTTAATATTTTTAATAAAGCGCTGCGCATGTTCAACTTTTCTTCCTTTAGAAAACTAGTTCGTTTCTTCATAATATTTTTGTATCGTTCGTGCTGAAAGGGTATGGAGTAGAATATATAAAGACGAAGCTTACGAGCTATACAGCGTCTGCGACCTGGTCAAACATATATGCCTTCAGCACCTCAGCTCTAACATAGAAATTGAATGGCCAACAATGAACCATTCTTCCGGAGACTCTGAATATAACAAAGTGTTGACCTCACCTTAGATGGCACGCGTAACTGGAAGGTAGCCCAACCAATCAACGAGACAACTAGAAGTGCGCAACTGAAAGACATTTAGATGATGGCTGTGCTTACTAGCAAGTCATGTTGAAGACCAGGATGAGGATGACTCCACGTATTGTTGCAATTAAAAGTAACCTAAAACTAATTGTTCAATTAGTTTCTAGAATAGAAATAAAAAACATCATTTTATTACTTGAAATGCTTTTTATTATTCAGTATATTCTCTAAGAAGCTACATACACTTGTTCCAACGGTCTTCTAATCTATGGATCCCATTGATGTAGTGGCCTTTCCGAAGTTCTCCTAAACACCATTCTGTCGCTGCTATCACCTTTTCGTTTGATGAAAATCGTTTTCCACTCATGCATTTTTTCAGATGTAAAAACAGCCTGAGGTCAGAGGAAGCTAGATCTGTCGAATAAGGTGGATGTTCCAACAATTCGTACTTAATTCACTGATTTTAGAGATGGTTTTTTTGACTTTTGTCCTGATATAAATTGTCTTTTTTCTTCTGCAAACCGGGTCTTTTTTCACGAATTTTTGCGTCATGCTGATCCAAAAAGTGATGAATCGACATATAAAATCTTTTTTACCCCTTTTTAAAATGCTCCAAATGTTGCTGATAAAGCCTCATTCGAATATGTTTTTGTTCCATTGTATCGTCCTTAAGACTTGTACGACCACGTTCAAACTCAGCAACCCAGCTGCGTACTGTTGAAAGTAAAGGTATAGAGTCCTTATACACTTCAAACAATTGTTCATGAATTTCTTTTGGTTGTACACCAGGTTGTACTACACCTTTCAAAAATAAAAATTCAATCACTGCACGATACTTACTTTTTTCCATATTAAAAAACACTGTAACACGTCTACTTTGAGCAGCTGTAAATATTTATAAGACTGAGTTGTAAGTTCTAAATGACACTTTACACTTGTTCATAAGAAAGTAATACGATTTTTAGTAAAATAAAAATGGGGACGTACTACCGCCATATATTTGTGATTCTAGAAACTTATTGAACAACCTAGTAAGAAATCGATTCTCGCGAGTGCTGTGCGGCATGTTTCACCATGTTTCTAACGTAATTGTAATTAACTGTAATATTCATTGAAAAAAAATACACTTTCATTTAAAAGTACTCTTGGTCTAGCAGATAATGCGTATGATAGAAGTTTGCCCCAAAAAAACTATCGGTTGAATTACTTTTTACGGTTGAAGACTACCTTTGCTGTACACAATTGATTTGTGCATGTGTTTCATCGCTCTTGAAAGTTTATTGCGACATTTATTCTCTACTGTTCAGTGGCTTTTCTTCTACTTTGAAACTCCATATCCTTTCGGGTCTTATTGGATCACTTGCGTAGAGGCTATCAAAAGATTTCATGTTTTGTTCTCAATGAGTAAGCCCAATGCTAACTTTTGTAGTGGCAGTGGGATAACTTTTGTGTGGAGTGCGTTGTCAACAATTTTTATCTGATGTGCAGAAGGCCAAAAATATTTCAAAGATTTGCTAATCCTTTTCTGGTCTGCTTTGAAAGACGTGATTCCTTTGTACTTACACTTTTTCAACTTCTATGAAACCGATATTTCTTTAATGTGAAAAAAGGATCTTTTACTCTTTTACAATTTTTTTCAATTATTTAAACTGAAGTCATTAGACCAGTGTTAAGCTTTACAAATATTGTTCTATTACAAATTTTCTACGAAAAAGTGATGGAAAACATACAGAGGTTTTAGGGAAACAAACACATTTTTTTAACCAAATATTACACTACCGATTACAAAATGACATCCTTTAATGAAAGTTTGCTTGCAACATCTGTTGGTCCAAAAATAAATAAGATTTAAAAAAAAATTCTGTTAAGTTATCGTTCTTTGGATAGATTTTAAAAAATTTGAGACTTTGACAAACATCATTTGGAGATTTTGTATTTTTTGTGAAATGGTGATGTTCTAAAAACGTTTTCTATGGTTTAACTTCAGTTAATTAATGTTTCAAGTTGTAAATAGATTCCTTCCTCAGTTTTTTGAGGAACTTTTTTTAAAAACTATAAGGTTTTTCCAGCAGCTTCATCCAGGCCTAATGCCGTAATACATTAATCAGAGCCTGAAAATAACTTTTAGAAATTTAATTTTTTTTAAGTTAAGTCCGACTGTTAATTTTTTTATTTAATTAAAAAAGTTAAAAATTACTTTTAATTTTTATTTATAAAAATATATGTTAAGAGTTGACTTTATGTTAAGAGTTGACTTTTACTTTTCAAAATAAAATTTTCCCCTCAATTTTAACTTTTAAACTTAAAAGTAAAATTTAAGAGTCTCTAAAGGCTTTTATTTTGCAAACAATTTTTTTAAGTCTTTAAAGACTTTTATTTTAGAAGTTAGTTTTAAGAGTATTTCGAGTCTTTTACATTATAAAAGTATTAATAAAAGTCTTACAAGAAAAAAACTGCGAAAAAATTTTAAATGTGTTTATTTATGAATTGGTTTCAGTAACCAATTATTCCACCGATTGATTTTGTTAATCTTGTCGACTGTTGGAAAGATTCATATTCAACAAATAAATAACATGAATTAAATTACGAGCTTTAGATCAAGTACGTTTTTAAGAAGTTAACAACAACAACAGAGTCAGTCACTTAGCTGACTAGACAGTCTGAGAGCCTGAACAGAATCAAAAATCGTTACGGCCGACGATCTTTGTTGTTGGAAAATACATGCAAAATGTAGAAAAAACCGCAGCTCGTTTTCCGCAACGATAAATCGCAGACTTAGAATCTATTCTACTTCAATCGTCGGTCGCAACGATTTTTGATTTTGTTCAGACTCTGAATCGGAAATCGCTACATTTCCTCTTCAGTAGTCTTTGAGAGATTCAGCTGTGATCAACTCACTGTTTAAATTCGCATATGATTTTATACATTTGGAATTCATTCATTTGAATTATATTGAACAAATTGAACGTTAAAATTGGGTACTTAATCATATGACATTTTAAAGCAGTAGGCTATTTGTAGATCACCACCATCAACTCTACCAAGGTTACTATCTGTTCTAGTTGCTTCTTATTTATTTCAATATTCATTAGTTTTCGACAGCTTGTCGAAATGCACCAACCTTGGTAGAGTTGATGGCGGTGATCTATCTATAAATAGGATACTGCTGTGCCCAATTTGAACGTTCCATTTGTTCTATATAGTTCAAATTAATGAGTTCCAAAATGTGTGAAAACATATACGACTTTAAACAGTGAGTAGATTACAGCGTAATCACTCAAAGACTACTGAAGAGGAAATGCAGCGATTTCCGAAACAGACTGTCTAGTCAGCTATGTGATTGACTCTATACAGAGTTGTTGTTGTTGTTACCTTCTTAAAAACATACTTGATCCAAAGCTAGCAATTTAATTCATGTAATAATTTAATGGATCATAAAATTAACTAACCAAATAAATAACATACAATGCTTTTTTCTAAAAAAGACTTTTAAAAAGACTCAAAAGGCTCTTAATATAAACTTTTTTAAAGAAATGTCTTTAAAGACTTTTAAAAGTGAATGTAATGAATTTATTTCGATCTATTCTTTGAATTTATATATGAATTCAATTGTGAGCTTTTTAGATCAAGTAAATTATATTTATAATTTAAAAGTCTTCAAAGACTCTTTTAAGTTTGAGTTCATATATTATAAAAGTTAAAAATAACTGTTAAAAATAAGAGTTATTAAGTCAGAGTTCAAAATAAAAGTTATAAATAACTCTTTTTTGATAGCTCTTACTTTCGACTATTAATAATAACTTTTATATAATAAAAGTTTGTTAAGACTCTTATTTCAGAGACTTTTTGAAAAAGAAGTCTTAACCTCTGGCATCAATAGCAATATATATTTTTACTTTTCTTGCATTTTTATATTATTTTTTTTATCAACTTGAAATGCGTTTCGCTGACATCTCTCCAGCTCTCTACAAGAATACTTACAAAAAACCACACTCTAGAGGTCCTAGACTTTCTCTATGATACCGAAAACACAAAAACAAATTTTACTCTAACACAACAACAAAAATTATATACATACATTAAAACTATATTATTGCATATGCATATAAAGTATATATATGCATACACATATATATCTTGTATATCTATACATACATATATATGAATTATTAATGAAGATTTACAATTAGAGACTAAAAATAAGGTACTTAAACTAAACTAATTAAGAAAATCAACTTCTTTTTCATTGAAAAATATATATTCAAGTGCTTCTTACATAAATAAATATAATAAAGTATAAATTATATATACATACATGATATATTAACAGACACACACAAACACTCATACATATATTGAACTATTTATATTAAGCATTAAATTATTATTAATATTATTATAACGGATTAATAACGGAATTAGCCGCTTTAGAATTTTATTTAATAACCAAATGAATAAAAAAAAACTCATTTTAAATCAAGCCAAAAGATTTGTTTTATTGATTTTCTATTGAAAACGTTTGTAATAATTTTATAACACTCATAATGTTTAATCGTGTATTGTAAAAACACAATATTTTCTTTTCTCCAACTGAATTAAATAAAAGTTTTAAATTAAAATCTGTGGAAAGAAATATTGTAAATATCATTGAAAATATGTTAAGAAAACTTTCTACTATTCCACAGTTCATTGAAAAATCTGTTAATTTCATTATTTGTTAATTCCTAAAAACAATATTTGATTTTATTATTGCGAAAAATACGTAAGACGCGACTTGTTGATAAAAAAGTTCAGATCAGTCAAACTTCCAGATCAGACAAAATTCTATAAGAAACTCTATAACGCTAAATAATACAAAACAAAAAAAGGTATTTAAATGAAATTAAAAAATACATACATACTTTCAACTTAAACCAAATACATATATGATGAAAAACTCAAAAACGTTATGGGAAAAAGTAGTGATAATTAAGCAGTTGTAGGCATAAAATTTAATATAAAACAGCATATATTAAGGATTAACAGGAAGAAACCAAAGCAAAACCGAAAAATGTAAAATGCAATTTTTTAAGTTTTATGAAGTGGGTTTAAGATTGCACATACAGCAAAGTCAATTTAGGCTATCAGTTATTTTACCACAGGAAAAATATTGCCACAGAATAATTAGAGTCCTTATTTTATTGAAATTAATTTATTGTATCGTTGTTGCAAGTTGGATCGATTCATTTTAAAAAATTAACAACTAACCAACTAGATCTTGGTTTGATGGAAATACATTACTTCATACAATTCTCACATAAAAAAGTGGTTTAATTAAACATATGCTTTAAAATAGTATTAAAATAATACAGCAATAATTTTGTGCATAGATGATGTAATTGTTTTAATATTTCTTAGAATGATTTTTAAGAAAAAGTGATTTTTTATCATACTACCAGCAGAAGCACAGAAGTTTTTAACTCTAAATTACTGGGCATAAGAAATTCTTTGGAGACTTTGGTGGAAATGAAGAAACTATACCGAATATTAATACTCGGTCTTAATGGGAGGTGCCCTTTTTTACAATGTCTGCATTAATTCTTATTTAGCCTTGTAGTGGTGACGTGAACTGTTTTTGCATTACCAGTGACGTGGGTCTTATATGCTCCATTACTTCATTGTTTGGATTTTTAGTAAACAATAATACATTTTTCAAAAACTACAAACGGTGGTTTATAGAAGTCACATTTAAATAATTTATATGCTAACACTAGTATTTTCTTCTTCTTTTCAAATTTTAATGAAAAATAAACATTTCAGTTTTGTGCAGTCATCGCACAACGGCTTAGAGCTGTGATCGGCTGCAGTGATCGGTAGTCTTCCTATGAAGCATTTATTTGCTTTCCTGGAACAACTTCCCCACCCACATATTCTGCGTAACAAAGTCAACCTCAATACCCTCTGAAGTTTTGTGTTGATAATACGTATTTGGATATGAGGAACAACTAGTGAGCGAAGGAATTCCTTCAGAAAAACTCCTCATTAATTTTTTTTTTTTCTGTGATGTTGGTGTAAAATAACAGCATTCATCTCACTCAAATTTATTACTCTATAAAACATTGCCATAGGCCTTCTTTCCGTTGTGCGACTACTTGAATAAAAATAAAATTTCTTGTCAGCTTCATCGGCATCTCCTTTGGGTGAAATATAATATAGTACTATATCTGGTTTTTTTGTCACATCATCAACTGCGGTGTTGTGATGCATTGATATAATACTTAGATACCAGTATTACAGCTCTATTCTATTTTGGAATACGAATAAAATAAAACAAAATAGAGTCGAACCAACTTCACGTTTTCTCGGTTGAAGAAATTCGCTTGGTATATGTTTCTTATTACCCTTATAACTCAATTATTAATTATAATTATAGTTACAAAAAAATGAAAGTTTGAAAATAAATAAATAACATGGTTCTATAAGTTTTCTTTTTTATAAACGATCAGTATTTTCTAATTACCAGATCGTGGATATGGGGTCAACCAAGGGCCATGGCCTGAATTTACCCATGGTGGAGGTTTTGATGAACATTTTTGATAATGAACTCAAATGGAAAAAAGTTCCATTTGTACCCCTCTAAAAATAAACCTTGGTTTTTTTAAACGATTCGCAAAATATTTTGGCTGTAACGATAGCCGCCAATGTTTCCGCCAGTGTTTCTGTATCAAAAAATTTGACAATTTTTCAATAGCTTTAAAGACAATGCTGTGTTTCCTTTTTTAAATTTTTTTCTTCACTAAAATCGAAAAATTCATTGTTTCTAATGCATCCTTTACAGATATCGTTGGAAAGGTTTTGAGTACTTGCATTTATGGCCAGAATTTCAAAAATTTATACATATTAAAGCTAAAATATTAATTATAAAATAAACACCTTCTGAAAAAATTTTGTAAGAATTAAACAAAAATAAAAATTAAGTTATTTGAATTTTGAAAGATTTTGTGTTCAAATAAAAGAAAATATATAAAAAATTATGTCTTCTTTTTTTGCAAATTATGCCAACACGTGCTACTCTGTTACTGTATGATCACTGTGTATGCTAAGGATTGCATATCCGTTCAAACGAATCTCGCCCATTGAATTATGGAGGGCATCATTTATTACGTTTTAAAAAATTTTAGTGATGATAACGATATCTAATTTATCTCAAATGAATAAAATTTTAGAGACAGAAAAACTTTAACATAAACTTCATAAATCTTAAAACCTAAAAATTCACAAAATTATTTAAACGATTGACTTAAAATTTTCCTCGGGTCCATCCACTACTCTGTTCTACTTGACTGACATTTTTGAGGTTGAAATCAAAATTTTTCCTATATAAAAATATTTTTTCAGCTTAAAAGGTTAAGTTTTCAACCTTTCTTTATTGAAATGACCTTTAATTACTAGTTTCAACCTAAAAAACCTAGTTTCAATCTATCTTTTGAGTTCACTTTTTCAACTATTTATAATAAGTTTTACATCTTATTTGGAAAAAAATTTTCAGTCTCAGGGTAGAATTTTTAATTTTTAAAGTTTACTTCTTCAGCTATTTTCGTTGGATTTTTCAAGTCAACGTCTAGTTTGATTTTTTTTTAAATCTTAAATCTGTCCTTTGGATTTTTTTTTATGCAACACCTACTGCAATATTTTCTATTTTTTAACATGTTAAATCTGCTTAAAATAGCCCTTGCATTGTTGCACTCAATCGGCTCCAAAAATTGACTCGCGAGCGGGGTTTGTAAAGATGGTTCCGGCTCAGCTGCTGAAATTAAAAAAGTGACTTCAGAAATAAAAAAGGCTCGGGCCTACAAACGCGAGCTGAACAATTTCCAAAACTTTGCTCGAACCAAAAGCCATTACCCGCTTCTTTGGGCCAATTTTCCAGTGCGAGCTTAAGAGTACCTTTATGTAATATAAATGATTTTGAACTAAGGAATACTACAAAAAAATGATCAGAGATTGATAAAAATTTTTGTTATTAAATTCTACAATTATTAAAGTACATAAAAAAAATTGCGTGTACGTGACGTTGTCATTAAGCGATGCGAGAAGATTTGCTTCCGGAATAACATGATCTGTAATCATTTAAAAAAAACATAAAATATATTTGTAAAGTAAACACTTACGCCGAGGTAGTGACTTCGCCCTTTTTTGAAAAATTAGCACGATAATAAATTTACAGCTCGTTATGTGCTCAAATTTACACCCATTTTTTCAACTTTCGGGACGCGTTATTTTCTTAAACACAAACATTTTTATAAAAACTAGAGTCACTACCTCGGCGTAAGTGTTAGCTTTACAAATATATATTTTTTCAGATGTTTATAGATCATGTATTTCTGGAAGCAAAATTATCCTACTCTTCTCGCATCACTTCATGAAAACGTCACGTACACGCAAATGACTTCACAAAAAATTTCTTTTATGTACTTTAATAATTGTTGGAAATAAAAAAAAGTTTATATCAATATCTCTGATCATTTTTTTGTAGTAGTAATTCAAAAACAGCTTTCAGAATCCCCTTTATTACATAAAGGTACCCTTGAACTCTAGTCAAATTAAACTCAGATTAACTCACAAAAAATGGACATTAACAGCGTAATTCTGGCAAAGTAACAATTGTTACACAGTATTTTTAAAATTTCTATTTGCTTGTTGTAATTTTTTGATTTCAAAACAACATTTAAATCTCATAAAACCAAATTATCTGAAAAGCAGATGGCAATTTTTATCAAAATTTATTTTTTTTGAGTTTCAAATTTTGTTTTGAAATCAAAAAATTAACACAAACACATAGAAATTTTAAAAATACTGGGTAACAATTGTCACTTTGCCAGAAGAGGGCTGTAAAACTAGGTTTAACTGGATATTTTACCATTCGTTGGTGTTATATTGGCTTAAATATTCATATTATGTGTTTCTTTTGTTCCTTAACCGAGTTTAAACGTTCAGTTTTGGTGAGTTAGCCTTAGTTAAATTTGACTAGAGTTTAAGCTCGTACTGAAAAATTAACCCTTAGTCATATTTTTTTAATTCCTGAGTTGAAAAAGTAAAATTTTTTGTTTAATATCAACTTCTTAGGTTAGAATAGACAACCTTTTTAAGTTAAATTTTGCTATTTCTTAGTTTGAAAAATTTCAACTTCTTGGCTTGAAATTTTTAAAGTTTATGTTGGAAAATTTCTTTATATATTATTTTTTCATCTTCAGAGTTAAAATTTTCAATCTATTTGGTCAACCCCACTTTGAAACAATTAGTTCTTTAAGACGGTGCCGGGGCATAGCCTTAAGGGACATAATCCCAAATTTCAAATTATTTTATTTAAATTTGGGATTATGACCGCTTTAAAAGAGGACATAATCCCAGAAATTGGATTTGGATCTGTCTACAGTACTTCTGCACATGATTCTCTTTTTTTCATAGCGCCAATGCTTTCTTCTTCGATCATTTAGGTAAATAGTTATTTGAAAAATTCAAGTTATCACCATTCCGTTCAAGGGTAAATAAATTTGTTTACGCCGAAATAATTTTACTTTGTACGGAAAGTTGTTAATTCAGGCATATTTACCTTACTTAAATACTTAAGGAAGTATACAATAAAATATACAAAATTAAACATAAATTAATCCAAATTTGGGATTATGTCCTCTTTTGTAGCGGTCAAAATCCCAAATCCAGTTTTTGGGATTATGTCCCCTTTTTTGAAGGGGAAATTTCAAATTTGGGATTATGCCCCTTGGGGCTATGTCATGTCCTTTTAGAAATCTTTGGCCAACTGATTCCCAGATTAAAAATCGACGGAATATTCTTCAGTTTTAGATAATATTCTGAAGGTTTTTTTTTTAAATACCCAGCAGTCGTAGGTATCGATGCTTTAGTAATAATTCAGCAATGTTTTTGTTATCAACCATCGATACCTTTTTATATGTAGCTTTATATATTTTTTTTACATTGCATGTCATACGAAAGCAATCGATGCTCTAGCGATACAATAGTAGACAATTTTGATCATTCTTAAATAAATTAGATATGAGGAGAAAACACAAATGCCATCATTACACAACCAAAATCATCAATATAAAATCAATTTTGCTGGCACTAAGCAACCGAAAAATTGCTCATCAATTTACTAAAGAATCACAACAAAATGCTAACTGATGCTTACAAGTAGGCAAACAAATCTCAATATAAACACACATGCTACCGGAATTCTTCTGCAAGAATCACAATATAATCAGTTAATAAATTTGCCTATTAAAAAAGTAAATCACAATTCTAAAAAGAGTATTTATAACATTTATAACATTTTTTTACAATTTCTTTTTTTTAACGCAGAGATAAAATTTGTTGAAGTATTTCCTTCGCAACGTTTTTTCAAAGGCTTTTTATGTTTGATTCTTACAAGCTTCAAAAATTTCAAATCATGTATCAAAAATATAAAATTTTCACCACTGATACCTCAAAGCTTCTTTATAGAGCACTTTGGCATCGATGATATTGTGATTTTTAAAGCAAAGATATCAGTTTTTGCTGCTGGGTAGCTGGGTAGCAGCCGGTTTTTATGTTACTCTCACATATATAAAGTAGTTTTGAAAGAAAAAGTCTTTTTTTTTTCTTATATCTCCATTACTGTTGAATTGAGTCACTTTGTTTAGCGTAAGAATTTTTATTCTTCACGAAACGATCTTCACTCAACCGTTTAGTAGATGAAAAGTATTTTATATGAAATTTAAAATGTTAAAAAATGTATTGCTAGTGGGTTGCCTAAAAAATTTCTGTCAAGACTATTATTAATGAAACCGTCAAAAATAACTTTTTTTTTAAAAATTGCACTCATTCGCTTACGAAAATAACTATATACTAATTGAAAGTTTTAATCCTGTAGTTAGAATATGCAAACTTTATGTTGCCCTTTCTTCCAGTCAGGGCTACTGGGTTGCCAGGTAAACAGGTAAGTCCATACTAGTAATTTGCACTCATCTGTTAACTCAATAAATCTTATATCAAAATACAGATAATTTTAATGCAAACACGGTAATATAAGGTTGCCTGCGAATTTTGAATTTCGGTTGCTAAGCTCTACTTCAAAGTCTACTCAAAATTTTTGTAAAATGTAAAAGTTCATACAAAATGTGAAGAAATTAAAACTGGTCATGGGCAATTTTATGCTGGGCTAAATTTTTAAATTCGTGGACAGTTCCAGAAGTTGAAAGCTTATAAAACTAACCAAACTTTTGTTATAGTATGGGTATTTCTGGGAAGCTCTTCAATTAAGCTATTATGGTTTTTTTAATAATGCTTAAATTTTATTTAAAGCTTACAAAAAAAAATTAATTTTAAGAAAATAGTTTTGAGCTATACCTCATTAATTTTCAAATATTCCTTTAAATCATGCTTGTTTCAATGTTCATTCATACCTCTTACGGCGATGAGCACTCGTATTTTAAACAAAAAATATCCGCATTTGCTTCGATACATTTTTGCACATTTGGAAGAATTTTTTTAGATTTAAGTCGTCATTCAATTACGAGTTGAAGATTATTTTTCAGACACTTAAGCATCTACATCAAAAGAATATATCGTTTTTTCAAAAATTTAAGATACAATCCCCGATATAACATAAACTCTATTATATGATCAACTTTAGAGAATAATATATGTCACAAGAAAAAAGATTCTGTTAGTAAAAGTTACGTTATCATATTTTCTACAAATACTCTATTATCACTAAATCATTAAAATGTGTAGAACATATTTTTTCGATCTGACTTGCAACAACAAATATTATTAAAATGGTCTACAACATAATTAGTTTTAAAACAAAAATGCTCCGTAATGTACATATTATTGCATCAGAAATAAGTTTTTCAGTCAAATTTTCGTCTAACCAACAGCCTAAAAACTACTTTATTCTCTTTTTGATTGAATTGAAACTGAATATGTATGCATTTCAATGGGAATTTGCTTATTTTGTAGAATTAAATGCAAAATATATAAAAATTAAAACATCGTTAGTAAAAGACTGAGCTATAAAAATATATTAAATGCAATTCTTGAAACACGTAAAAATGATTTTTGTATAACAGTAACAAAAATGCAAAAAAAAATGTAAGAATAAAAAATTTAATATACTTGTTTTAACCACATATTGTAATATAATAATCAACCACTTTTTGCCAACAACAACCACAACAACTTTTTGTTCAGTAACACAGAACTACAATAACATTTACTTGGATTTTTAAAACAACTGCCTGTTTTCTTTTACAAAAACAAATCGAAAAACTTATTCCGTAACAGAATTGGTTCTGAAAACAAGCCTTGTCGTGAATAGCCCTCTCATAGGGGAGGACTTCTACTGTGAGGCTGCTTATGGAACAAAAATTATTCACATACTAACACATCTACACAATAGTAAAACACACAAAGCCACAAATAAAAATAGCAAAATGTGTACCGAACTCAACTTTAAGAAGTTCCTAAAAGCATTTTACTCACTTCAAAAACCACAAAATTAACCAAACTATGTACTTACTTATTTCAAAATAAATCCTTATTTTAAATTAAAACTGCATGCAAGGAACTTCGGCAACAATTTGAAAAATTCTCTTATTTCAAGTTATAAATATTAATAGCTTAAAATAATAATTAAAAAAACGCACAATTTTTAATTGCGGAAATAAACAGGCATGCCTAAATTATCAATGATACAATAAAACAAAATACCGTTAAATACGTAAATAAGAAAGTTTTTTCTTTGGTTTATACAAAAATATTAAATTATTGCAAGAAAATAAAAAAGTACAGAAGAATATTTTATATATATAGCACACACTCACACAAATGCATTGCTTTTCGCTTAATGAAAAACTCATATTGGTTTAGAATTAAACTACAACAACAACAAGAAAAAATAAGTTGCGTTCATATCGATCCAGGAGAGAAGCAAAATTATTGAATTAATTATATTTATATCTAAGTATATAACGATAACAACAAAAGATTTAAATTTCTTACAACAGCAAAGTAAACAAAATTTATTAAATTTAAATAAAAAAGAGGAAATGACGAAATTGATGAAAATCGATAAAATACAGCAGTAAAAAATAATCACTAAAAACATTATACAGCAACGCGATAGAAATTTAAATACAAATTTAATTAAAAGATAAAGAGAAGTGAACATTAAACATTATAAAGTCTTTAAACCAAGATATATGAATTATTATTAATTATAAATTATTATATTGTATTATTAATTATTAATTGAAATATTTAGATGAAATGAAATTCTTTAAATAAAAATAGAAACTTACAAAAAAATTAAAAAAAATACCAGAAAAAATATAGAGAATATTATATTAAAAATAGAACGAGTTGTTTTTTCATTGAAATCAATGGTAAAATTAGGCAAGACTATATTAACCCTTCGTTGCATGGAATTGCACATATGCGGTATTGACTTCTAAGAGATGTAGCGTAGACACCCTGTTAATGTTCGTAACGGGATTTACAAAAAAAAAATTTAGACATTTTTTTTATTGGTTGTTGTTTCCTTTTGTAAAATTGGTGATTTAGTTTGTCGGAAATATTGGTTCGAACAAGGTCTTTCTTATTACAAATATCATAAAAACATTCAAATGTAATATTCTGAGTATAAGTTAATTTTATTGAAGCATAATAATGTTTTTGTGCAATATAACTTTAATAAATTACATAGCATAAAATAAATTGCTTAGTTGCAAATATGCAATATCATGCATTTGAGAGGTTTTGAAATTACATTGCAGATATGAGGTTATATTGCAGATGTGCAATTCCATGCATTAAACTTTAATTTATGCTGAAGACTTTTAGTAAGCTTTTGAAGCGTGGTTACTGACGATGAGATTCGAAAAATTTTTGATTCATGGGAAAATAGCGGGGATGAATGAAGTGAAGATGGTGATAATAATCATAAACATGATAACATAAACGTCAGTATAACGTACAGTAAATTCTCGAACATCCCGAAGTTGAAGAAGACCTTCAAAATAACTTAACACTGAAAGACAAATACGCACTAACTGGAAAGAACCAAATTTTATTCCATGTATAAAAAACCAGACTATCCATCTAATACTGACAAGTCAAATTTAAGAAAAATTGTTGGCCTATGCATTCTAATGTCAGTTATTCAAATACCCAATAATTGGCATTATAGGACAACTATGAACTTTAATAAATAAATAAATACTGGAGACGTCAATTAATTTAAAAAATTATATTATCTTTGCATTTGAATAACAGTGCTAATACGAAACAAATGGATGACCGGCTTTTAAAATTCAACCGCCAGTTAACCATTTGCAGAAACAATTCAATACGATTCCATGAAATTTGCTTTTCCGTTGACGAACAGTTACGCTTCACGAAATATAAGTTATTATACAACACTAAGATAATTATTATACAGCACTGCTACTAATGATTAAACTAGCCAAAAAGGCAATACATTCATTGGGTACAATCCGTCGAAAAATATTTCAGAACTCAAAACTACCGAGTGTTCCAATATTAATGATATCAAGCTTCATATTGTGGTAAAAGTCCTGAGATCATAGCTGAACGACTGTATAGCTGACAACAAATTTTGTGAAAACATAATGTCGTATTGTTTCGCAATACGACAAATTAATGGGGGAGTTGATTTGTTAGACTAATTTATTGGATGCTACAAGATAAAAATACGCTCAAAAAAAGTGGTGTATGAAATTTTTTCATTTCATTGGTAAACGCATGGCTATTGTACAAGCATGCGGATAACAACAAAGCGGTAATCTTGGAAACAAAACATTAACCAATTTTCATTTGCAAGTGGCAGAAAGTCTTTGCAAAGTAGGAAAGCTATCCACAAAACGTGGAAGACCTTTCGAATTATCAAAAAACCTGGAACAAAAGACCAAACATCAGAGAAGTTTCCCACAGCCTCAAACAGAATTTCGGTAAGACCATTTTAATCACTGCCCACTTACATGCCAATTACCAGGGTGTAATGTATGCTCTCATGTTAGTAGCTCAAAATGTCAGAATAGACTAAGTTTTAATCAAGTAAGATATTGCTTTAAACAATTTCATAATGAATAATGTTTTGTTTCTAATAAATTGCAATGAGCTTTAAATTTAAAAACAAAAATTCTTACAGATCAGTGTATTATTTAATATATTTTTTACTATTCTATGTTTAAAATTGTCTTAGTTATAGATGAAAGTGCATTTTAATTTTTTATTTTTTTGAATATATAAAATATTTGAAATTATCTCATAGTGTAAGTTATTAAAAGCTTATAATTTTATATCAAACATGTAAAAGAAAAATTAATATTTAACCCATAAAACAGTAATTTTTATTGCTTTCCTGCATGAAATTGCATGTATGCAATGTTTCTTAACTTCGTTCCTATACATTGCAGAGCATCCAAATTTCGTTTATACATTCTCTAAACCAGAAGTGTCGTGGCAGTGAGCCAAATGACAAATTCAAAAAAAAATTAGCTTCGATGGCGACGAAAAAAATTAAAAAAAAAACAACAACATGAGCTAATGTCTCTTTTTTTCAAAAAAGAAAATTTTAAAAATAGGTTTTGAGCATCTGAAGAGGCCCAAATGTTACACGCAACCAGTAAACAAAAAATAAAATCATTTCAGACAAGGGATATTGAAAATGCTACAACAAAAAACTCGTCACGTGCGCTACGATAAAATACCAACAAAAAACACACAGTAGCAATAACATTGAATGCTAACTTTCGACGCGAGCAAACAACAACAATGCCATGAACATAATTCCTTCAAAAGTTGAAAATTTACCGAAAGTGTTACCTTGAATGCTCCATAATAAATTTTTTTGGAAACTATTTCGATACAACTTTCTGAGTTCATTCTACTCCTTGTAGAAAGGGTTAGAATAATAACATCCTGAATTTTTATTTAAATTAAAACAAAAATTGGGATTGACAACAGCCCAGATATTGCTTCTCCCAATATGTTTAAGCTTAAAGTACAGAAACAGCATTTGAAGCACCAGCAAGAAAGATTTATGCTAAGTCTTGCTACATGTTTACATATTTTTTAGTTAAAGAATTTTAACATTCGCTGATTTGAAATTACGTATTTAAAAATTCCTAAAAAAAATTATCTACTTGGTTTCTTTAAAAAAGGACTCAATTTTCCCTGAATTAAATACCTGACCTGAAATAATAAAGTATATTATACAAATTTATAAAACACTTTTTTATTTTGTAGCAATTCAATTTGCATTTTATAGATATGATTTTATTCTGAAGAAAATATTTGATTTTGATATTTCAACAAAAGAATTCAATAAAAATATTTTGAAATAACAATATTAAATTAAGAAATTATCTTTATGGACCTCTTAAGCCACCACAGTTCGGTGTATTTTCATTTTGCTATAATTTTCGGTCTAAAGAAAATTTAATTCACATTGCTTGTCGTTGATTGAATAGATATTTTATAATTGCTTATTCTTAAAGAGTTACTTTGCGTTCAGGGGTCTAAATACGACACCAATAAATGCTCTTCACAATTAAGTCAAACCTTCTCATTTGTTATGAGGTTCCGTTTTCTACTCAAATGTTTTATTTAAGTTTTTTTTTCTTCGACAAAGAAATCTTTTCATATAAAAAATAAAACATGTAAGATAAAAAGAGATAATAGTAGGTTTCAACCTCCTAAAAAACCATTTTTTCAATCACTATTAATCTTACTTGGTCTGCCGACTTCTTATTTGCTAGTAGAAACGCGTACTGCGTAATGGGTATATTAACTTTGTCACTCCGTTTGTAACTCCGATAAGGAGGCGTGGCAGGTATAGAAAAGTATAAATATTCTTGATCAGCATCACCTCCTGAGTCGATTTAGCAAGGTCCATTAGTCTGTATGTCTGTCTGCGATCACGATAACAGCCGTCATTTTAAAGTTATCGTAACAACATTCAAAACTTAAGTTTTTTATTCAAAAATAGAGATCAAGTTAGAAAATGACCCAAATCGGATAAACACCACGCATACCTCCCTTAGGTTAGGTCAGGTTAAAGTGGCTGCCTCAAATTGAGACGCACTTAGGCCAATAAGGCCCGTTGTGGTACCACAGTGGTTGATCTCCCTTCTCTATTCAAACCAGCTTGAGCTGTTCACAAAGCTTAGGATTCGGTATATCGATATTTCCGAGAGTTCTTCGAGGTCTCTGAGAAACCAGTTGTTTAGGTGAAGAAAACGTTTTTGAGCCAGCGCTGGGCAGGTGCAGAGAAGGTGTTCTGTAGATTCCACCTCCTCCTCATCTCTACAGCTTCTGCAGACGTCGTTGTGGGGTATGTTTAATCTTAGAGCGTGCCTGCCAATAAGGCAGTGCCCTGTCAGGATCCCTATCATGGTGCCAATGTGATCTCTACTAAGAGATATGAGTTCTTTTGAACACTTCAGATTGAGTTTGGGCCAGATTTGCCCTACTATATTACAAGTGTTACCTGCTGACCATCTTTTGTTGGTGTTAATACAGGATAACTCATGTGTAAGGAGTTTACATGTGATGAGAGGAATACCAAGGTTTGTCTTGTCTGAAGATAGTTGTTTGGTAGTACCTGTGCGAGCGAGTTCATCTGCTCTGCAGTTACCTAGAAAATCCCTATGTCCAGGAATCCAGCATAGGATAATTTTGAGCTGCTCTGCCATCTCGTTTAGAGATCTGCGGCAGTTGCAAACTGTTTCAGATGTTATTTCAACAGTTCCTAGGGCTTTCAGAGCGGCCTGACTGTCAGAAAGTATGCATATATCCATGGAAGATATATCATTTTTCTGAAGCCAAGTTAGCGCTTCATGTATAGCAGCGATTTCAGCTTGAAATACACTGCAATGGTCAGGGAGCCTGAAGGCTATATTGATGCTTAATGCTTCTGAGTAGACTCCTCCACCTACTTTGCCATCTAGTTTTGATCCATCCGTAAAGATCTCAATGACATTGTGAGGTGAATGGTTTTCTTGTTCCCACTCTTCTCGAGAGGGAATGGATACATGGAACTTCCTCTCAAAGAGTAGTTTTTGAGTGATGTAGTCAATGGACCTAGGTAAAGGAGGAACAAATTTTCTGATACAAGAATGTCCTAGTGTACCTTCTTTCAACTGGGAGGTGGCTACTAGGCGGATGGCTGTATTAGCGGCCATCTGTTTAGCTAGGATATCAAGTGGTGTAAGATGGAGCATTGTGTCTAATGCGTCTGTCGGAGTGGTTCTTAGGGCTCCGCTAATGCACAGTTCAGCTGATCTTTTAACTTTACGGAGAAGGTTATGGTGAGTCTGTTTTTCGAGTGCATGCCACCAGACAATAGCACCATATAGCAATATTGGCCTTACAACTGCTGTATAAAGCCAGTGAGTAACACTTGGCTGTAAACCCCATTTGCTACCCACCGCCCTTTTGCAAGAGTATAGGGCAATGTTCGCTTTTTTGGCTCTTTCGAGCAGATTGGGCTTCCAGTTTAGTTTCCTATCCAGTATAAGGCCCAGGTATTTTGCTTGATCTGAGAAGATAAGACTTGTATTTCCCAGTTTAGGAGGGCTAATTTGAGGTACATTGTGTTTTCTTGTGAAAACTACTAACTGAGTTTTATTTGGATTAACGCTGAGCCCACAGCTGATAGTCCAGTTGACAAGAGTATTTAGGCAGTTTTGCATAATGTCTCGGAGAGTAGATATATATTTTCCAGAGGTAACAATAGCAACGTCATCGGCATATGCTATCACCCTGCACCCCTCTAGTTCTAGTTTGCCTAGCTGTTCATTCATTGCTAAATTCCAGAGTAGAGGCGAGTAGAGAAGAGGAACCCCTCCCCTCAGGGAGGGGTTCCTCTTGGTACAGATCTTAGCGTGGATGCCGCTCCAAATTTTGCACTTATAATCCTGCCAACTAGCATTTGGTTTATGAGTGCTATCAGCGCGGCATCCACCCCAAGCTCCGTCAGCGCACTGGTGATGGCCCCTGCCTCGACGTTATTAAAGGCTCCTTCTATATCAATAAAAGCTATCATTGTATATTCCTTCAGATAGAGGGATTTTTCAATGATGAAGATTATGGAGTGGAGAGCTGTTTCCACTGATTTGCCTTTGGTGTAAGCATGTTGAGATAGAGATAATGGCTTCTTTTCTATCATGGATCTCAAGTGAATATCAATTAATCTCTCGAGGATTTTTAGAAGAAAAGATGAGAGACTAATTGGTCGAAGGTCTTTTGGGTTTACGTGTGAGCTTTTTCCTGCCTTAGGTATAAAGATAACCTTCACATTACGCCATCGCTGGGGAATGTGGTTTAGGTCAAGGCAGCTTTGGTAGATCAGCAAAAGCCGCTCCTTAATGATGCCATACGACTTTTGGATTTCAATGGGGGCTATACCATCTGGTCCTGGTGACTTAAATGGTTTGAAGCTACTGATTGCCCATTCGAGCTTTGTTTGCGAGAGCATTTCTAGAGATCTGTTCACAGGTGGTAACTGATATTCCTGGATTGGATCGTTGTATATCTCTGAACATCCCGGAAAGTGGGTTTCTACTAAAACGTTCAGAGATTCTTCACTGCTTGTGGTCCAAGTACCATCTTCTTTTTTCATGAAGCTTGGATTGGAGGGAGCCTTAGCTAGAATTTTCCTGAGCCTTGACGCCTCAGAGGTCTGTGACATATTTTCACAGAAGGTCCTCCAGGACTGTCTTTGTGCTTTTCGTAGTTCATTATTATATTCCTTGAGGGCTATTTTATAAAATGACCACGTATCTGTAGATCTTGTAGTCTTTGCCCTGTTGAAAAGTTTTCTGGTCTTTTTCCGGAGATCTTCTAGTCCCTTATTCCACCAAGGAGGCTTTTGCTTCCCCCTCAATGTTTTTAGCGAGCAAGCAGTATCTAGAGCTTTATTTAGCGATTTAGTGAGACTATTAACTAAGTTGTCTAAAGATGGTTTGGTGTAGGTTAATTTGTACTACCTTCAGCATTTGAGCTTCTAGTAGCTAAATCAACCTCCACCACAGCTGTATCAGAGTCATCGTCTGATTTAAGAAGGCTATCCTCCAATGAGGATAGCCGAAATGTGCGTGCCAATTCCATCACGGAGCTTACGCCCTCCGGTTCTAGCACAGGGGGGCAGGTTTGAGAGGATGGTGCGTTTTTAATTGCTTTGGAAGCCTGCTCTTCCTCCAATAACGCCTCATCTTTTTCATAGACCCTCAGTTCTATGGATGAGAAACCATAGTCTACCACGAAACCTTTTGATGACAAGAGAGCCAGGGACTCCTGGTTGATAACAAATGTTACCGACCTAAAGTCCCCCTTCGGCTCATCAACCCGTGTCACCTTCCAGTTTGCTGTTGGTAGGCCATGATTTCCCAACCTTATTGTCTCAAGGATTATTTGAGGGTCAGAGTGTTCGGCTGGGACCCGGGAACGCGCCCTTGGTCTGTTAGGGATCAGATCCCTATCAATGACCGCGAGATTCGCGCCCGGCCATACCTCACCAATCCTTGAGATGGCGATCTTATACAGATCTAGAGACCTTTGGTCAGCACATGCGATCATTTTCACATGGCCTTGATGCCATCCACTGTCGCGACAAGAAGGGCTTCTGCCGGGAAACTCCTTCATAATCGGAATGAAGATAGTGGCCATTTTTCCCACTACCTTCCTCCATTTTTCAGGCGAGATGCTGCCGTGTGGGTCGCTTCTGTCAATCACCGCAATGGTAATTTGTCCAGCCGCGATTTCATTAAATAGTTTAGGAGTGGCTGTGTTACCACAAATTTTCTTGGCGCCCGGAATAGGGACCTCCTCTAGAGATCGCTGACGCTTAGTAGGCACTGGTTTGGGTTGTGGAGAAGCTTGTGACTCCTCCAAGGTGTCTACCGCCCACTTCCAGGACTTCCACTGAGCCTCGGTACGCTGGTTCTCGGGAATTTTCGCAATGCGATCCCTTACCCTTAGCGCTGATTTCCGAGAATCACGGCCTGTCCTTTTGGTGGATGGCGTCTTTGTAGCCGGGCCCTTGTTGCCACTTCCACATGTGCCAGGTTTGGTAACCACTGCTGCACTAGCGTCCGCAGCAGAAGCATTTAGAGACTGCGCGTCTGCAGGCTGTTGGCCAAAAGGAGCGTTTAAAGACCGCGTGTCTGGTGTAGCTGTAGGCTCCACTTGGTTGGCATTTAAAGATTGCCCATCTGTCTGTTTCTTTTTGTTAATTGTATTCATCTTGGTCGTGCGACCACCCCCTCCCCACCAAGATGAAGAGAGTTAAACCGACAGGCCCTGTGACCATTCCTCGAACGGGATCGGGTCCGCATTCAGGGAATGAAAGATCCCTGTGTGCAGCCCCGATTCAACCCGAGATTTGGCTCAGAGTCTGTCAGTAGAGTGATCAAAAAATAGAGAGGGGAAAAAGATGTCGACCGCACCCTAACCCCAATGCCGCGGTAAGGCCACAGTTACACTCTGAGACGGCCAGAGATACCTCCCTTACAAAGTTTCTTTACCAAAACGGTAAAAACTTTTTAAATTCCACAAAAAAGGAATTTAATAACTTCAAATTTTGCACATAAGCTTTAATATACACTATGAGTATCAAAATAATACAACATTTAAATCTTGGAATATACTAAAATACGGCTGTGGTGGTATTATTTTATCAAGTCGATGGTAATTCAATAAAATCCAATTTTTTTAATTCTTCTTTGCAGATTTTTTCGTGAGCTTGTAAATATATTTTCGATTAACAATTATTTTTCCTAAAGAGCCTAAAGTCGGGAAAATTTACACTCTATTAAAAATACTTAAAAATAAAGACTATTAAACTATTAAAAATAAATATACTTGAAAAAATATTCTTGCGACGACTAAATGCAGTTTTTGAAAGTAAGGCCATAATTCCTGAATATCAATTTGAATTTAGGCACAAGCATGGCACTCCTGAGCAAATTCTAAATGTTTGATAGTTTAAATCATTCCTGATTTTAAATACAAATTCTAGTTGTTTGATAGTTTAAAATCGTTTATTTATTAATTTTTATTATTACATGAATTAAATTGCGAGCTTTAGATCAAGTCGGTTTTTAAGAAGGCAACAAACAACAACAATAACTCTATTTAGAGTCAATCACTTAGCTGACTAGACAGTCTGTTTCGGAAATCGCTATATTTTCCTCTTCAGTTGTCTTTGAGTAATTAAGCTGTGATCAACTCTCTGTTTAAATTAGTATATGACTTCGCAGATTTAGGAATTCATTATTTTGAATTGTCATTTCATGTACCTCCAAGCCACAGGTACATAGTTTAGCCTGATGCATCCGTTAAAATTATTCTTCAGCCATGGGACGACTCGCGAATCGGCCGCCTGCAGCATGGCAGGAATTATACCGTCTGGTCCCGGAGATTTGTATCCCGAGAACGAATGTATAGCCCATACGATTCCGTCCGACGTTATTAAGTCGTGTGGAACCTGTAGCGGGGTTGTCTTGTGTCCTCGTATTATAGCAGTGTTTGGAGCTTCGTTACAGCCAGGAAAATGCGCCTTTAAAAGCACCTCGAGGGATTCCTGACTGCTCTCCATCCACTGGCCATTGTCATTGGCTCTGAAGTGCTGCTTTGAAAGTAGCTTCCTGAACCTTGCTGCGTCCGTAGTTTTTTCTATGCTTGAGCAGAAGTTCTTCCAAGAGTGTCTTTTTGCTCTGCGTACGTTTGTTTTAGTTTGAGCCTACATTTGTATTCCCCCCAAATTTCCTCTTGGTCAGCTATTTTAGCTATTTTAAAGAAATCTTTGTCGCGTCTTTGCTCTGTAAGATCCGGACTCCACCATGGTGGTCTGATCTTACGCTTTTTTCGCGTGGGCTTACAGAAGGCATGATAGGCCTTGAGAAGATGGGCCGAGAGAATCATCAGGGACCTCTCAATGCCCTCTTCCATATAAATTTGTTTGGGAGCTGGTAATTTGGTCTCAATGATGCTTTTAAAGCGGTTCCAGTTAGTGTTTCTGGAGTTTCTTAAGATCTTTTGAGCTGGAGTGTAATTAAAGCTTATACTGAAGCTAATATAATTGTGGTCTAAGAAGGAGGGTTGTGCTAGCACCCTCCAATTTGTGACCAGAGTGTTGTTGTCGGAGGATTGTACACTTATAGAGTAAATTATAATTTTTAATTATGTTTTATGTAATTAAAATGAGTACTGAAGTTATAGATGCTTTTGATTAAATCTATTTTTTTTACATTGGAGGTGTGCAACCTCATTTTGAATGTTTTAGCTAAAAGTAATCACCGCACTGAAATTGAATATCTAACAATTTTTTTTGATAACTTGTTGATTGGAGCCCTGCGTAGGTGCACTTAAAACCGACTTCAAAACATTTGTTTGTTTCACACTACACTGCACTGTCTTGCTTGCTACAAAGAAATCGTGTGTGTGATTGCAGCGAAGACGAACAAAATAAAATAGCGTAATCAAAACAGATCATAGACATGATACAAAGAACTACAGATGAAGTATTGCGCATGTCCGCCATCTTTGTTGTGACGTAGTTCGAGCTTGTCAAAGTGGCTTCATAAAAACGTAGTCACAATATATTTAAAGGGGATAACTTCTTTATAGCGATGAAGAAATCGAAATTTTTTAAACTTGGTTTATTGAAATGAAATTAATAACATTGTAAATATATTTATAAATTATGTTGACTTTATATGATTTAAATACAAATTCTAAATGTTTGATAGTTTAAATCATATTTATAAATAAATTTAAGCAAATTTATTTTCCAGTATTATTATTTAAAATAAATGCACAAGCGCGTCGGAAGCGAATTTCATCTGGGGGGGCAGTACAAATGGGGGGGCAGTACAAATGGTGGTGCAAAAAAGTTCACCAAAATTTCTTCACATGAAACATGAAGAAGAGAGAAAGAAGAGGAAAATATATAATACAAAAATATTATCGTTGTAAAAAAACTGATATTTTGAATAACTTTTCCTTTTAAATTGTTTATCTAGCTAAAAAAGTGCGGGGGCAACTGCCCCCCTTTCCCCCCGCTTCCGACGCCAATGTAAATGCATATATAATAGGGGTGTTATCTCGCATTTGTTCCCCCAGAAAATAATAGCTGCGTTACTTGATGTGTTTGCCAGCACTTTGATTGCTTCTTTGTTTTCATTTTGTTTGTTTTTGTTTTGTTTGTTGTTTCGTTTGTTGAAAAAAGTTGTAAAATCATTTTATGGCCCGCATTAAAATCATTGTTATTCTCATCAAAAGCAACTAAAACTTGAGTACTAATTTTATATAAGTGCACAATATTAGAAGTTAAACTAAATGAATGCAATATTTCTTAAATGCTTGCAATTGTGCTTACTTTTTGCTTTTTCACATTTTCTTTTGTATGTATGCACAAGAGATCTGCATTGAATGCTTCGTCTTTGCTTTAGGTTCGAAAATTCACTGTTCCTGCTATGCTTTCGTTCGTCAGCAAGAAATGTGTGTCATGTTGTGCAGTGTGCGCTCTTGCTAGCTGGATTGATATGCATTGTTATTGAAAAGGCAATATTGCCATTTTAATGACATAATTGTTTCAGGTTTATTTCGTTGAGTTCATTGGAAATTTGAGCACACGCTGTTTGCGCTGCTTTTCCTTTATCAACGAGGGTGAGTTCCTCATCAATTCACTACGTATGAAGATTTCAAATTAGAAACGCACTGACACACCTTATGAATAACTGTGAAATTTTAGAAAAACTTAACAGCGGAATATTCAGTTTAGTAAGAAAATTTGAGACATTTGTTTTGTATACAAAGTTTTGTTTCGAAGTAGAGCAAATTGGAAAAAAGCAGCTATTATAATTTTGTGTGTTGTATTGAAGTTCTTGCATTTTTTACTTTTATTTTATTTTATTTATTTTTTTATTTGTAATTTTTTAACGTTTATTAGAAGAAAGGGCTTATGATAATAGTCGAGTAAACGAAATTGATGAATGCCATCAAACTAATAGAAAAATTTAATTTAATTAAGTTTTCAAAATAATGCATTTACTAAACATAAAAAGTTAAAATAAACAAAAAATTAAAGTGTCTGGTATATAAACCAACATTTTGTTGGTGTTACATATCTCGCCACCGAATTGAAAAAGTCAAAAAAAGTCATGTTTGACATTCTTGTTCTACTTCATCCATTTCTTAAAGTATTCAACAGCCGTGAAAACACCAACTTCAAATTGGTTCTTTTGCAAGGAATAGTAATTTAAACCAATCCAAACTAAATTTTTCACACTTTTATTGGAGAAAATAAAAACGTGTTATACATGACCCTACTTCGCCCTATAAATAAATAACTATATCGGAAATACATATATTAATTTAAAATTTAAATTAAAAATGTAAGTGTATTAATGTTTTTGACCATATGTGTAGTATTTTGTAGGGATTCTGTTTAATAAAATTGATCTGTTTGCAATTTTAAAACGCTAACGCGGAGTCCTTAAAAATGTTGAAAAGCGGTTCGTTTCTTTTATTGCATTGCAGTAATAAAGAAAAAAACCTCGGCCTACAAAAAATAAGAAAAACACGATCCTTTTGTATAGCTGCGCAAGCAGTTCCTGTAGTTAGATTTTTTCATGGTTTGTTTGCTTTGCTTTCTTCAATATATTTTAAAGGATTGTGTTCGAAAAATATAATTTGCATCGCACTTTTAGGTTGCCCGCAGAGTAAGCGCCGAAGCAGACAGGCAGGCAGACAGGCACAGGAAAACTATGTGAACAAGAGAGAAAAAAGTTATTTCTATCTTGTTTCTTCGCAGGGCCTGCCTGTCTGCCTGCCTGCTTAAGCGTTTACTATGCGGGCTGCCTTAGGCTGCCCGCATAGTAAACGCCGAAGCAGACAGGCAGGCAGACAGGCACAGAAAAACTATGTGAACAAGAGAGAAAAAAGTTATTTCTATCTCGTTTCTTCGCAGGGCCTGCCTGCCTGCCTGCCTGCTTCGGCGCTTACTATGCGGGCAGCCTTAGTTTGAAGAGTGTTTTGGGGTTTTCCGCTTGTTGATCCTATGTATATATTTATTGTTTAGTTGTCTACCGCAAATATAAATCACTGAATGATTGACAACGCTGCTAACAAGAAGTTCAAAATTAAGATTTTATGACTCAACTCAAGCCCACGCCAATTGCCTAAAAAGCTAAAACCAAATATTTATAGCTTAAAATCTAACTTTAAATAACTCCTTTATCGTACAGTGAAAACCACATCAAAATCCATCTTTTATTATTTTATATGGACATATAGAAAAGAAAATTATATTCAGACAATTATACTCCAGAATACCTTTCCATCGATATAATTTTTATGTAAATGTGTTGCCGGTAAAGCAGTTAAAAGTGTACGACAACTTAGCTTGCTCACGTATTTACGTTGTGGTTATGATTTTTATCATTGCATCAACTTCAATTCCAATGTTTCGTTGCTTTGTTGATGACACTTACTGTTATTTACACACGACAAGCATCAACATCAACTGAGCGAAATGTGCATTCTTTCGTTTCGTCTGTTTGGTGCGTACTGTTATCTCAGCATACGTTTTTACGTGAATCACAAATAAGTGCAAATGAATGCGTTCATGCAGTTCTCTGGTATGCACCACGTGTTACAGCTGACAATCTCGAGTGACGTAGTGCGCTCTCTTTCATGGATCATAGAGATTGTTGATCTAAGATTTCGCTATCAGAGAGCTCACTGCAGTTAAAGCAACGAAAACTTGTTCTCTGGCAATAGATGATTTGAATCACAGGTAGATGCACCTGATGAGAGTATACTGCCGGATGTGTCAAACGAAGCAAAACTTTTTAATTTCTTTTCTTTTGATTCCATTCGCCACACAGCTGAATTTGACAGACATGGCAGTAAGGAAAGAGAGCACATTCAGCGCTGCAGCTACCTCTATCCTTATACCATGGTTTGAATCATGGCAACTACAGACAAGGAAGTGTTAGGGCGGAGTGTTGGTAGTGTTGGCAGTGACCGCAACTGCCAAAACGAAGTTGACGACTCATACAAAATCCGCAACCAATGAAAATGCAATATGAAAAAAAAAATTGGCAAAAATGCCAATGTGGCTGAGTTTGACAGTTATGGTCACTAAAATAGAGAGCACATTCAGCCCTAACACTACCTTGTCTAGTTCTACTATAGTTTGAATCAGTAAAGCAAGAATTGTGCGCTGTCGCCAACAAGCAAAAAAACTCCAACAACGACCAGAAAAACAACACACACTTCATTTACCAACAACATAAGAAAAAACACCAACATACGCGCTGTGTTGTTGCAGTGCAGCTGCGCTTGTGAAGAATTCGGCGAATTACATCATGAAATTCTTGAAGTTGTTGTAAAAAAATGTCTAGTTAGGCCCTGGCGACCGCTGATTAAAATGATAAAAATGATCTAGTGCCATATATTGGTTTTTATTTTCATCTTACTTTAAAATTTAATTGATAAAATTTCATTGCTTGTGCTCAGGTTGCCATTTTGGTAAAATATAACCATTTAAAGGTCAATTTTTTATCGTTGTGGTAAAATTTTTTGTACTGGCAAATTTTTTTTAAAAAGGTAAAGATTTTGAATAAATAATTACGTAGATATTGCATTCCATTCAATATTTGAAACCAATATTTTTTTTCCATAATAGCAATATAAAGTTATGGTTCATTAGGCAAAAACATTTGAAACTCATTTTTTATTTCAATGTAAAACAAGGAATTTGCGAAATTTTTTTTATTTTACGTTTGTAAAAAAGGACCTTTTTTCAATCGCTTATACTGCAATAACTGACGAAGATAGTAAAATTTGTCCCAGACAAGAAGCGCGAGTTATGACACCCACAGCACCCACAACAACAACTGCAAACCAACCACCACCAAAGCCACAGAGGGCCAACAACCAAAATGCTGACAAATAGTTAAATGCATTTATTGTTTACATTCAATTTTATTGCTTCTCTTTCGATTGCGACATTGTAACGTCGCAACTAATTTAGGGCATATTAAAAATATTGTTTATATTATATTAAGTAGTTTCTTTTACGATTGCAACATTGTAACGTTGCAATCAATTAAATTTAGGGCATTTTAAAACTGCATATGTAAATTCTAAGAATACTTTTGCTTACATTATTTTTAAGATTTATAGAAGTTGTTAAGTTACCAAAGACTCAAATTAAATTCAGATTGTATTCAGCAGTAAAAGAAGAAAGTTGTATTTTATTTTAATCTCCGGTCGTATTAAAAACCTAACTGGCGCAGTCGGCAATTCAGTGAACGGTTTAAAACTGTGATGTCCTTCTAAAGGAAAAAATATATAATAAAAAGCAATCTCAAAATCACAACATAATTGCATCGAGCAACTATCCAAGAAACTACAACAAAATAAAGAAGACATCAGGAACCGTGGGTGTTGACCCTTAATTCACTGGAACCATCACTCTCAACAGAACCATCAACCATGTTGCTGACCAGCATAGTACTTGGGTGCATGTAAGTGTTTATTGTTTTGTTGTGTGAAAATATAAAATTAAAATACTGTGATCTCAATCTCTGAGCACTCCAGTACTGAAAGAAAAACTAAATATAAAATTAAAATACTGTGATCTCAATCTCTGAGCACTCCAGTACTGAAAGAAAAACTATATATAAAATTAAAATATTGTGATCTCAATCGCTGAGCACTCCAATACTATAAAATTAAAATTGCTGCGAGAAAAAGTTATTGTACTATAAATAATTATTATACATTTTTATGCCTAACAATAAAGAACAAAGACAGAAACTTCGTTTCATCCCTTATAAATTAAGGAAATTTGCTAGCCTTACGACTATTTCCGAAGACAATACCCCATCTTCTGGTCTGAACAACTCTACTATCCTTGATCAAAGTTTTGACCATAGTAGTTCAACTAACTCTGAGCTAATCGATTCTTGCTCCATAACAAACATAATGACCACAACAGAGGATCCCCTACAAGCTCAAGTAGTTGACCAAGTTGGGATTTTCAATTCATTGAGAATACCCGATGCGATCAAGGATTTGCCAAAATTCGATGGCAACCCAAGACTACTCTATGAGTTCCTTAATAACGTAGAAGAAATCCTCCTTTACATTAGGGGTACAGATAACACTCCTTATGGCCAAATTTTATTGAGGGCCATAAGAAATAAAATTGAAGGGTAAGCCAACGAAATTTTAAATATGTGTGGCACCCCACTCGTTTGGGACAATATAAAAGATAATCTTATCCTTCACTATTCGGATAAACGAACTGAAACTTCACTTATTAGAGATCTACATAACGTCAAGCAATTAGACAGGAGTGTCGAAACATTCTATGGGGAAATTATCGAACTGCAATCAGCCCTTTGCAATAATATTCTCATTCACGAGAAAGACGATAGTGTCATAAATGCGAAGAAAAATCTTTATTCCGAAATGTGTTTAAATACTTTCCTTAGTGGCCTTAGGGAACCACTAGGATCAAGAGTAAGGGCGATGCAACCGAATTCACTAGCTGCAGCATTGACCTGTTGCATCAAGGAACAAAATATATCTTACCAAAGAGTTTCGCAAACCCCAAGAGATAGGAATTATACCCAATTTAGACCATATGAAAATCGCTTTAACCAAAATAATAATCAAAACTTTAATCAACGTTATAACTGGAAACAAAATACATATCGCAGAAATTCAGGATTTCAACAGGATTTCAATTTTGCACAAAACACCTCCACCCAAAACCCTTTTAATAAAAACAGGAACCAATACCCTCAAAATAATTTCAGATATCAAAATTCTGAAATTATGCGTCCAAATCAAAACGAACCAAAAATAAAAGCAAGCCCAAGTCAACAAACAAGATTTACTAATAACACAAATTTAAATTTCCATGAAACTACCAACTCTAACAATGGCCACCAACAACTAGATGAATTCTTTGACAATGAACCAACCAATATTGAGGACAATCAAAATTTTTTCACATCAGCCTCGACCAACCAACCGGCTACATAGACCCGATTAAGCACCCATCAACCTTACCCTACATAACTATTTTTCTACCTTCGGGTAAACCTCTGAAATTCCTCTTAGACACTGGTGCATCTACATCTTTTATAAACCCTGAATACGTTCCCCCAAACCAACAAATTTGGTGCAATCCAGTCACCATCACTACTGTCTTCAAAAGTTACCAAATAGATAAACAAGTAGTTTTGCCAATCTTTTCGGAATTTAACCAAACAGGATCTCTTAAATTCCTCGTTTTTAAATTTCATAATTTTTTTGATGGCCTTTTGGGTATTGATGCACTAATTTCTTTAAATGCAAAAATTGACCTCGTAAAAAGAATCCTAATCACTACAAATGCAATTAACAACATAAGTGTTAAAATTAATCAATCCTCTGGAATGCTGCAAATCCAAGCCAATTCAAAAAATTTAGTAAGATTACCTATTAATAAAGAACATGGCACTGTCTTTATAAACTCCATCGAATTAAAGCCTCTACTTTTCGTTAGTTCAGGTCTTTACAACGCAGAAAATTGGTACAGCACTATAGAAGTAATTAATTATTCTCAAGAAAATCAAACACTTTTGATGGAATTTCCGCTAATTGCAGACCAATACGATAAAACAAATTTTTTTGAATTTAACAATTTTAACAAATCATGTGTTAACACCGAAAGCACAAATGATCAACAATCATTACCAAGTCTAAACGACGTATTAAGAACAAATCATCTCAATTATGAAGAACAAAAAAAAATTTTAAGGCTCTGTAGAAATTTCAGTGACATTATTTACAAGGAAGGCGAACCACTTTCTTTTACAAGCAAAATTAAGCACAGAATAAGTACCACAGATGACATCCCAATCTATACGAAGTCGTATAGATACCCGTATGTGCACAAACAAGAAGTTAAAACACAGATAGGTAAAATGTTGGAACAAGGGATCATTCGTAACAGCTATTCACCTTGGAGCTCTCCAGTATGGATAGTCCCTAAGAAAACAGACATCCACGGAAATAAAAAATGGAGACTAGTTATAGATTATAGGAAAGTTAATGATAAAACCATTTCTGATAGGTACCCGATACCCAATATAACCGAAATATTAGATAAACTTGGCAGATGCATATATTTTACCACACTTGACCTTGCTAGCGGATTCCACCAAATAGAAATGGACCCCAAACATGTCCAAAAAACGGCATTTACTGTCGAAGGTGGTCATTACGAATATACTAGAATGCCTTTTGGGTTGAAAAACGCCCCGAGCACATTCCAAAGAGTAATGGATAATATTTTAAGAGACCTTGTAGGAAAAATATGTCTAGTTTACCTCGATGACATAATCATATACTCCACCTCCTTACAAGAGCATTTAGAAAGTTTAACACTGGTATTTGAAAGACTAAGAGACGCGAATTTCAAGATTCAAATGGATAAATGCGAATTTTTAAGGAAAGAAATAGCTTTTTTAGGGCACATCATAACCTCAGAAGGTATAAAACCTAATCCAACAAAAATCGAAGCCGTTAAAAATTTTCCCTTACCTAAAACTCGTACAGAAATTAAAGCTTTTCTAGGACTTGTTGGTTATTACCGTAAATTCATAAAGGATTTGGCCAAGCTTACTAAACCCCTAACTCATTGCTTAAAAAAGGGAGTAACAATTAAAATAGACAACAACTATATCGAGGCATTCGAAACGTGTAAAAGTTTACTAACAAACGACCCTATTCTCCAACACCCTGACTTTTCCAAACCTTTCATCCTTAAAACAGACGCAAGCAATATTGCACTGGGAGCAATCTTATCCCAAGGTCACGTTGGTAGTGATAAACCCAATTGTTTTGCGAGCCGTACTCTTTCACAAAGCGAATGCAACTACTCCACAATAGAGAAAGAGCTTCTTGCTATAATCTGGGCCGTAAAATATTTCCGCCCATATCTATTCGGAAGGAAGTTTAAAATTTTAACAGATCACAGACCCCTAACTTGGGTAATGAACCTCAAAGAACCTAATTCCAAACTAGTAAGGTGGAGACTAAGATTAGAAGAATATGATTACGAAATTGTCTATAAGAAAGGAAAACATAATACGAACGCCGACGCTCTAAGCCGTATAAAACTCAATGAGCCATCAGACAAAAAAGATCAGGAACTTTTCAACAATACAAGCACAATTCACAGCGCGGACGAAAATTTGGATGATGGTATTCCTATTTCGGAAAAACCATTAAACGAATTTAACCTACAAATTGTTTTAGAAATAAAACAAATAGGGTCCCCAATGACTGTAGAAACCATTTTTAAAAATAAACAAAGAAGAATTTTGCGTAGAGAACAGTTTAATGAAGAAATCATGGTAAACATATTTAAAAATTATTTTTCACCCAATAAACAAACAGCCATTTATACAAATGATGACATTTTTCGAATAGTCCAGTCAACATACTCTAAATACTTTTCTCAGGCAAGATCCTTCCGTTTAGTAAGATGCACTGAAATCCTTGAGGACATAAGGAACGAAAAAGATCAAGAGGAAATAATTCGCGACTACCACGAAAGATCAAATCATATGGGAATAAATGAGACATTATTACACCTCAAAAGGAAATGTTATTTTTTGAACATGAAAGATAAAATTACCAAAACTTTGAATAATTGCGAAAAATGCAAAATACTAAAGTATGACAGAAACCCTCCTAAACTAAAATTCGTAATTCCAGAAACACCATTGAAGCCTTTAGAAATACTCCATATAGATATTTATTGCATCAACCATAATCAAATTCTCACAATTATAGACAAATGCTCAAAATTTGCTTGTGGATACACTCTCAGTTGCAGAAGTAGCATAACAGTTCTCAAATCTTTTAAAAAATATATAAGCTCATACGGCATACCCAAAATGGTTGTCTGCGACCAAGGCTCGGAATTCATTGCAAACATTTTCCAAGACTTCTGTAGACAATTCCAAATAGAACTGCACATTACATCCTTTCAACAAACTAGCAGTAACTCTCCAGTAGAAAGACTACATTCCACCCTTACAGAAATATATAGACTAATTTTATCTAAAAGAAAAGAAAATAAACTCACAACCGAACATGAAGAAATATTATCTGAAACACTAATAACTTACAATAACGCCATACATTCCACAACTAAACTTACACATTACGAACTTTTCTTTGGTAGGCCCTACAAATTTATTAAAACATTAAATTTTTCAAATAAACATGAATATTTATCTAAACTCAATACCTTCCTCGATGAACTTTACCCAACAATTCAAAAGCAAGTTCAAAAGGTTACAAGAACAAGAATCGAAAATTCAAATATGTTGAAAGAAAACCCAGAAGACATTAACGAAAACCAAGTTGTCTTCAGAAAAGAGTCGAAACGCAACAAATTAACACCAAGATTCTCAAAACATATTGTTCAAAGGGATAATAAATTCACTATACTAACTACAGGCCATAAGAAAATACATAAATGTAGACTAAGAAAAAAACCAAAGAAATAAAAAAAAAAAAAAAAAAAAAATATATATACTATATAGACCCTGCATTCTCGCTATACAAACACACATTAACCACAACAATTAATTTTCCCCTCTCAGGTTATCTTTAACTTCAACACAAATAATCGAAGTACATAATTTGCCGAAGCATCAAAATATCTTACCACTACGACTAGGCCCTGCAAAATCCATCACTAACTTTAGCAATCTCATCCACATCGTAAAACTTGAAGACTACAAAACTAACATTAAAGACATAGAAACTACTCTTAATCTTTTCACAAAACATACACTCATTACTGACACTATTAACGTAACCAGACTAAAATTCAAGGAACTTTAAAATAAATTCTTAACATTATATCCTACTCAAAGACGAAAAAGAGGATTGTTCAATGGAATAGGCTCCACGATTAAGTTCATAACGGGTAACATGGATGCCAGCGACGCTCAAACAATTAACAAACAAATAGAAAATGTTTACACAAACCTTAACAACGTCACACATACACTAGCATATCAACACTCAATAAACTTCCAAATGATAGAAAGATTGAAAAACATCACATCCCACATTAACAACGAGCAACGCACAATAGAAACATACATGACAAACACAGGTAACAGAATAAAACGAGAAGAGGATATCCTCACTGAAACACAATACCTTAATCAAATAAACTTCAATATTGACCTACTAACAAATCACTTAACAAGTATAGCTGAGGCAGTGGTTCTTTCTAAACTAAACATAATCTCAAAGTTTCTACTCAGTCCTGAGGAACTGAATATTATAGAATCTAAGCTAATTAACCAAAATATAAAGGTCGAATCTATCGAAAATATTTACGAAATGTTAAGCATGCAGGCCTATTATAATAAATCGAATATTATTTTTAATGTCCTTATACCAAATGTCTCGGAGGAAAATTACTACATGTATCACATTATTCCTCTACCTATAAATGAAACTAAATTTATAATAACTGAACCATATATAACATTCAATGAAAATTCCACACAACATCACAAAACACTTTGCCCTAAGATCGAAGGAACGTACTATTGCAACAAACCAATCAAACAAGAAGAAACTAAAATCTCAGCATGCATTGGCAACCTCATGAACAGCAAACCAGCCAACTGTCCTCTGAACGATGTGGGAAGAATTGAATCAATACTGCAGGCGGAACCTAATTTCATTCTTTTTATTAATACACCAGAAATATTAATAAATTCTACTTGCAGCACCAAAAACCTCATAGTAAAAGGCACTGCACTAGCACATTTTCAAGGTTGCGATGTCACAGTTAACGGCATAACTTACCACGATTACGCTGATACTTTCTGGGACCAAATTCACATTCCCCCGTTACCAGGCAACAATGTTTCCGCAAACTCCACAACAGTAATTCTGAGTCTACATAAACTAAAAGACTTCAATCTACAAACGGACATCAAAGTTCAAAATCTGCAAGTAACAACGACAACAGTACATACGATCACAATCGCAGCAACATTTGTATGTACCATAACAATCATCACCATCCTCATTACAACCACCAAAAGGAAAAAAGTTTACAAGCAACATCTACCAACTCTGCAATCCTTCGCTCCGACCCCAACAACATCATTGTGGCCGTCGCTCTATCTTAAGGGGGGAGGAGTTATGACACCCACAGCACCCACAACAACATCTGCAAACCAACCACCACCAAAGCCACAGAGGGCCAACAACCAAAATGCTGACAAATAGTTAAATGCATTTATTGTTTACATTCAATTTTATTGCTTCTCTTTCGATTGCGACATTGTAACGTCGCAACTAATTTAGGGCATATTAAAAATATTGTTTATATTATATTAAATAGTTTCTTTTACGATTGCAACATTGTAACGTTGCAATCAATTAAATTTAGGGCATTTTAAAACTGCATATGTAAATTCTAAGAATACTTTTGCTTACATTATTTTTAAGATTTATAGAAGTTGTTAAGTTACCAAAGACTCAAATTAAATTCAGATTGTATTCAGCAGTAAAAGAAGAAAGTTGTGTTTTATTTTAATCTCCGGTCGTATTAAAAACCTAACTCGCGCGCCTTTTTCTTAGCTTTGATGTGAAGACAATAGTTGAAGACTTGAAGTAATATTTTTAGTCTTTAATCGTATTATTATTTATTGCCAAAATTAGAGATTTCCAACAAAATGGATTTATTTTAATTTGGACCTAATTTTTTTTTTTTTTTTTTGCTAAAAATTAAAACCAAAATATTTGTCTTATTACTGGTATGATTTGAGGGTGGAGAAATGAATACTTACGGAGCAATGAGTTTTCAATCGCAACTTACACGTGCGAAGCGCACCGCAACGTGCTTTTCGTAACTTGTTTACTCGTCTAAACTTGTTAGTTCTTTGTCTATTTCTAAAAACGTTCCGATGACGTTGTCAAAGATGTCGTGTTCTAAATTCAAAAACCGCTTTTGCAATCTATCTGAGTGAAAAATTCATTGATCCGTAAGTATTTAACTCTCCACTCTTAAATTATACCAGTATAACGAATAATGTTTTGGCTTTTTTTTTAAAAAAAAAAAGAACAAATTATGTTCAAATTACAAATAAATCTAATCTCTATTTTTCGCAATAAAAAAATAATATAATTAAGTTTTAGTGAACATCATTCGATAGCTAAGAAAAAGGCTCACATATCTTGTTTTGGAAAAATTTTTTTTTTTTAATCTTTGTCAGTTATTGCAGTATAAGCGATTAAAAAATTCCATTTTTACAAACGCTAAGTAAAAAACATTTTTTAAAAAAAATTGTGCGATGTTTTGATTAATTAATTAAATATAAATTAAAAAACTAAATTTATATCTTAGTTAATAGTTTATTGAATAGGCATTAGCATAGTCTTTCTTTCAACATCCATACTTAGTTTTGTATACAAATAAGAAAATAGCAAATTTTTCGAGCCCATTTTTTAAACTTTGGGCCCCTATAACTTCTAAGCCAGATGAGAGCGGCAGTTAATTTTTCCAGATTTGAAATAAGAAGCCCTTATTGCATACATTTGTTTCACGAGCAAAAAAATTTTTTAGCTAAAAGTATATTTTTAAGTAATTATTCTGAAAAAATAAAAGTTGACCTTAAGATTTTTGCAAAGATGACATAAAAAACCTATCAGTTTTAACTATATTTCCAAATTCGGAAATTTCTATATTACCATTGATCTCAAATTTTTTTTTTTATTCACATAAGTATGATGGTGATACTGACAATGTTGTCACTGAATAGAAGCTTCTAAGGCATTCTTACCTTGAAGTTAGCATTGATTATGATGAAATAGATTGTTAGAATAAAGTTTGAAATTAAAAAACTCGCATGGGAGAAAGGTTAAGGATCACAGATTTTGTTTTTAATTTAGTGCCGCTGCTTCACAGCTCGGCTGCAGCAGAAAGAAAGTTTTATGAATTTGCATTTATTAACACGAAGCCTCAAAACAAGTTACATTTTAGAACCATTAATAGCATTATGCTATCCAAATAACTTTGCGAAGTAAAAATAAGCCCCATTATGTGTGGTTAAAAAAGAAACGATTTTCATATTAAAATTTTATTTTAACTAATTTATTTAACTTTATAATATTCAATAAGTTCCTATTTGTTTTTAAAACAAAGTGGCAAATACTTTAAAACTATTTAAAAAAATTGAATTAAAAAATTTTTGTTATGTTTGAATGGCAAAGTCGTATATTTAAACTTGATACAGACGAACTTCCCTATAGTGAACTCTTATACAATGAAGTTCTCCCTTCTATAAATTGATTTAAAAAATACAGCATTTTCGTTATACTTTAACAGTAGTTACATCACCTTATAATGATTTTCCATACAGTGAATCTTTCTCAACAATGAACAAATTTTGCAGCTGCAAATTTAACTCTCATGCGTTTTTGTCCAAATATAATGAATTTTTTCAAACCATTTTCTGGTATGCATATTAATATCACTGTGTGTATAGAAAAAGTAAAACATTATTAGGGGATGCCTAAAAGTTAAAACTAACTACAGAAAAATTAAAATAAGAAAGTACCATCACTAGCAATTTTGTAAGCAGTTGACTGTATTTAGTAAGTTGTGGAAAGTTGTGCAGTTCAGGCTATCCCTTGTATTTATTTTATGATTTGTGTGGACACTCGTGTTAGTAAAATAATCCTATTGCCAAATAATAACGGTGACGAATTGGCGTATGCTACGTTACCTACATTGGGACGAATTTCTTCATCAATTGACATACTTCGAACCTTTGTGGAGATGTAACGTACCGACTAATGCGCTTAACTTTCTAAATGTTTTACAAGATTTTTTGAGGAAGAAAAATTGAAGAGTGTAATCCAAACTCAAATAGTACAAGATTCTTTTAAATAAAATTTGAACAAATACCATAATTTCTGTACAATGAAGTTTCTATATAATGAAGTAATGTTCTGGTCCCTTGCGAAATCAGTGCAGGGAAGTTCGACTCTACTATAAAAATGTGATTTAAATGTTTTTTCATCGTATTGTATACGTTTACTTACGTTTTTTTTTATATGAGTCAAATTTTCTGAAGTGGGAACACTAAAAATAAACTTCTTGAACTTTAACTTTTTTTTTTGGAACTTTGAAGAATAAGTGATTAAAGTGAGTGTCTCCCATATTTTTTTTTTTAATTTTAGTTTTTTTAAAAGTTATAAGCAAAGTAGTTTTTATGTAATTTTTTTTAAAATTTCATTTCTCATTAACTATTAAGTTAAAGGTAATGAAATTTTGGTGGTAGAACAAGAAGTAATTCACAATTTAGATGAAATAAAGTTTTCATTAAAATTTTTAAAAATATTTATATATAATACAGGGTCCGCCATCTAACGTTTTTTTTTTCAACTAGTGCTTACTTCGTAAATGGTAACACTTAGCTCATGTCTGATTTGACAGATAATTAGTTTTATCCTTCCGCTGATATAAATACAACGCTGGGAAATATAGCGACATTACTTTGAAAATCATGATAATTTTGCAGAATGTGTGCGAAAATTGTATATGGATTTTGGAAGAGGAGAAGCACCGTCAGCTCCGTATGTTCGTTATCTTGTGAAAAAAGTGAAAGAAACTGGCATCCTCATCGATAAACCAAAGCGTGAAAAGCCAAAAACAGTGCGTACACCCGAGAATATTGCTGCTGTGGCAGAAAGTGTGCGTGAAGCGCCATCAACATCAATTCACCGTCGTTCTCAACAATTGAACATTTCGGAGACATCATTGAGACGAATTTTGCATAAAGGCCTTGGTATGACGCCCTACAAAGTCCAATTGGTTCAGGAGTTGAAGCCAACTGACCACCCAATGCGTTTTTTTAAAAAAAAAAAGTTATTTGGCAGACCCTTCATATATTTTAATAAACAAATTTAAATTTGACCAACTTCTCCACTAAATAGAAACTAGATTTGGTTAACAATATTGTTCCCTAAAATCTGCTCAACATTTTTCCGAAAAATAATTTCAGTACAATTCATACACAAAAAGTTACAACCAGGGACCGTACCGGTTATGGTTTTTATCAAAAAAATCAGATGTTAACAGTTATCATTTAACTTTTATTTTTTGAGACAAAAATATTAGTTATTTTATGCCTTTTATTTTTTAAGGCAAAAATAACTGTTATTTTTGTCTTTCATTTTTTAGGTCAAAAATAACAGTTATTATGTGCCTTTTATTTTTTCGGTCAAAAATATCAGGCAATTAGAATTTTTTAAAGGCTGCTCGAACGACAAAAAAAAAATTTAGTGCAATTTTCATTGTCTCAGCAGCGCGCACATTTTGAGCTATTACACTTTTTTAGTTTTAATAGTATTTTATATAGTCAAGCGGTCTTTGAAAAAATACAAATTGCCTGATATTTTTGACCAAAAAAATAAAAGGCACAAAATAACTGTTATTTTTGACCTAAAAAATAAAAGTCAAAAGTAACAGTCATTTTTGCCCGAAAAAATAACAGTTAAGTTTAACTTTTATAGTAACAGTCGAAAATTTAAAAGGCGTTTAATATTCTCGAAGCTGCTACCATTACGATTATATTGGTTTATTTAAAAAAGTCCTCCGGCAACTTTTTCGATATGCCTTTTTCATCTGAAAATTGTAAAATAACAGTTATTTTCGGTCCCTGGTTACAACTGTTTTAGTGCCGTCAAAAAGGCGTAAGTCATCCTACGGTGCGAGGCACATGAGCACAATCAAGCGTGTGTACTTACTTAATTTGTGTATTCATGATTGTTTTTTGTTTTGAAAACACCTGCATCGGTGAAATGTGTGAATCCCGAGTTAAACGCATTAGTAGAAATTGAGACACTTGAGCACGATCAAACATGTTTACTTACTTAATTTGTTTAGTCGAGAATTGTTTTTGTTTTGAAATAGCGTGCAGCGGTGAAATGTGTCAAGGCCCATTTCCAATAACGCGTGAGATGCCTTTCATAAATTGACGCAAATATTTAATGCATGAAGACATGCCTAACTGGTTCCAATGAACAGCATGCGTTTGCACGCAGCATAAAATTTTCGAAAAATGGAATATTTCATGGAATATTTCATGCTTTGACAGCGAAACAGCTGTTCAGTTTTACAAAGGAAAAATTTAAAAAGGTTAGTAGAATTTGAGAAAAACTAAAAAATTTAATACAAGCATTTAAGACGTGCTCCACACTCACGATATATCTGCAGCGACATGCCAGAGTGCCTAACTAAATGGGTGAGTTCCAAAATACATATTTACAAAGCATCAGTGTTAAACGCAACGCATCTCACGCGTCATTGGAAATAGGCCTCCAATCCCGAGTGACGCATTAGTAAAAATTTGTCAGTTAAGGCCCACTTCCAATGACGCGTGAGATGCGTTGCATTCAACTCTGCTGAACATATGATTGCCGATCTTCTGCTTAGCGAAGCATAATTTTAATGTGTAAAAATTTTACAAGTTTATTCAAAATAAAACACACTGATGCTATGTGTTTTGTCTGACTGCAGACTGCATTGGTCCCGTAAAAGGTTTTGCTGCAGTATGGATAGATAGGGCGAGTTCAAAAATGCATTTTTAAAAAGCATCAGTGTGTTTTATTTTGAATTGGTGCTAAGTTTAAATTCAAAAACTGCGCAGCTTTGTTGATGTTCTTAAAAATAGTATAATTGCGCAGTCTTGGCTAATAATCTTCGTACCAATTCAAAAGAAAACACACTGATGCTTTGTAAAAATACATTTTGGAACTCGCCCATATAGTTAGGCACTCCGGCATGTCGCTGCAGATATATCGTGAGTGTGGAGCGCGTCTTAAATTCCTGTGACCACTTGTACCACCGACTGTTCTTAAATGCATTTTTGGGCTCGCCCATATAGTCAGGCCATCCCGGCATGCGGCATGCGGCTGCAGATATGTGGAGAGTGTGGAGCACGTCTTAAATGCCAGTGACCATTTGCACCACCGACTGTTCTAAAATGCAGTTTTGGACTCCTCGCCCATATAGTCAGGCACTCCGGGGCATGCCGCTGCAGATGTGTCGTGAGTGTGGAGCACGTCTTAAATGCCTGCAATAAAATTTTTAGTTTTTCTCAAATTCTACTAACCTTTTTCAATTTTCCCTTTGTAAAACTAAACAGCTGTTTCGCTGTCAAAGCTTCATGCGCATGAAATATTAAATTTTTCGAATATTTTACGCTGCGTTCAAAACGCATGCTGTTCGTTGGAACCAGTTAGGTATGTCTTCATGTATTGAATATTTGCATCTCACGCGTTTGCGGGTTTATTCGGGTTTCATACATAAAGTTAAGACTTTATCGTAATAAAAATTCAATTCAGTTTGAAAGTGAAAAAAAGAGTTAGAGAAAAAAAGAGCATTGGAGAAAATAATGTAGAAGAGTCTGATGTAGAAAAAGAGGAAATAATGTCAGACAAGGACGAAGAATATGTGTGAGCGTGTGCAGATAAAATTATAAAAAAAAGAAAATTTTTGACTTCTATAGAAAAATTAGTAATGGCATCATCAACAGAAAAAAAGAATTGCTTGTATCAGCTAATGCCACAGCTTGCACTTCAACCGAATTCTTGCAAAACCTCAACGGAAACCTTACACCTCCCATGCACAGCCCAAAAGTAGAGCAGACAGCAAGCGCCAACGACCAGCGTTCCCGTGGGAAGCGCACAGTCAGCGGAACCTTTAAACATCGGAAATTCACGTATGGGCCTTAGCTTTAGTCAACAAGTAGATTAATGCCTCATTTACACGGGTGACATATTTGTCATTTTTTACATCATTTAGTGCCATTATCGTGTAAATGATTTTATTTTGTTTCTTTATTTTAGTCATAATATAATGATTAAAATCAGACGTCATTAGTTTTCTCACTTAAATGACATCGTGTAAACGCCGTGTAAACCCGTCTACTCTCATAGTGGCCAACTGAAAGAAAAAATGAAAAAGTTCATTCTTTACTGACAGAGTGCGTTTAACTGTTTCTAGAAATTTAACTTTAATCTCATTTATTTTTTTAAGTGAACCCAGTATTTTTCAGAAGATGGAACGTTTTTGTCCAGCATTCTTCTTCCTCCTCGTCCTCTTCAATTAATAAATGTGCTAAATAAGCAACAGCTTTTATTTTGTTGTCTTCCATTTATAAAATAATTTTTAACTTCTTTGCTTTGTCAGTATTTGAGAGTTATAAATTTTGTCATTCATGTAAACACCTACTTTGCTGGTCAAATCGTTATGAATTTGAAAGTTGCCAAAGTATAATGAAACGTAGTGACAAAGCTCTGGGCAAGTCATTTTTTTGTGCCGTCTAATTAGCAGCGTCATTATGATATGTCATCAAGTCATTATTAAAGTCAGTAAATGTCACTCGTGTAAATGAGGCATAAGAAATATTTTGTAAAATAGTTCTAAGTTAATGTCAGACCAATAAAGACCTGTCGGTCCAATAAAATATTTTTTTTTATAAATTAAATGACAATTTAATTAATCTTATCCAAAACTGAAAAAGAAATCCTCGATAAGCCAATTAATGATGAAAACTTTAAAAGATGGGTCAGTGACTTTAAAGTGGCGTTATCTCGTGCATCGAGTCGGCGAGGAAAAATAGTGTTGCTTACAACGATTCCCTTCAAGTTGATGATACGTTACCCAGTTGAAGAATTTGGCGTTAGTAAGCGTATGCTGATTACTGCTGCAAAATTAAAAAAGGAAAAGGACTATTGTGCTTATCCTGATTAAAAAAAGGTCGGACATTGAGTGCAGATATTATTAAAAAGGTCAAAGACTTTTTCTGCAAGATGATGTGAGTAGAGTAAAGCCAAAAGTGAAAGATTTTAAATCTGTTGTTATTGATGGAAAAAGTAAAAAAAAAACAGGTACACAAAACGATTTTTATTTTTAACAATACAACTTTTTGAATTAATATTTTTCCAGAAACGATTTTTCCACATTTTTTAAATAAATTGCCGGAAGTTAAAATTTCTTTGTCAGTGTTTAAAGCTTTGAGGCCGCCTCAGTGTATTTTAGCTGGTCCAAAAAGTACTCATAATGTTTGCGTTTGTAAAATACATGGCAATATCCGTTTAAAATTCAGAGGCCTTAAACAAGCATTTTCTCATCAAAAGTTTGATTATAAAAGAAACTACCAAGATCTATTTATTGATATGATTTGTTCAAGCCAATCTGCAGACTGCTATTTAGGGAATTGTAAAAATTGTCATGGAACAAAAAAAATTATTGAAGATTTCAAAGTATCATTTGATACGATATTAAAAATATTTCATTTAACCAATGGCGTACAACTGACAGGTAGATTTTTATAATCTATACGTATATTAATTCTTGCAGATTTTTGATAATTCTCTAAAATTCATAATTTTTTGTGCATACTAGATACCAACTGCTCACACAAACTGAGAGTACACAAGTTTTTATACAGTATCTTGCTGAAAATTTACTGATTGTTTTGAAACATGATTTCATAGCCAAATCACAAGCTGCATATTTAGAAAAATTAAAAAGATCACTTGGAAACAGCGAATTTGTCGTCGTCACTCTTGATTTCTCCGAAAACTATTCATTTCATGTGCAAGATGCCATACAATCACAGCATTGGTCAAAAGATCAAGCAATCCTTCATGTTTATGTCATTCACTTCAAGGAAAACGACATTCTCCAGCACGTTAACTTTATAGTTTTTTCTGAGTTTATTAATCACGATGCCATAGGAGTCCACTTATACAATTTAAAAATTTTTAAAGAATAAATTCGGTTTTAACAATGTGAAAAAATTTACTATTTCTCTGACGGAGCTGACTCCCAATATAAAAATAAATATAATTTTATAAATTTATTGCACCATGAAGAAGATTTCGGTATAAAAGCAGAATGGCATTTTTTTGCAACAGCGCACGGGAAAGGAGCTTGCTTGGTGGATGTGTTAAAAGAAAAGCATACCGTGCCAGTTTACAGGATACCCAAATCACCAATACGAGAACACTCTTCGCATGGGCATTAAAATCTTTTCACAAAATTCATTTTGATTTTTCTTCATCAAATGAATACAATGAACACAAAAACATTAGAATCACGCTTTACCAAAGCAAAAGCATTAAAAGTGACCCGCCAATTTCAATATTACAAGCCATCAGATAACAAAAGTTTGAATTAATTGTAAGATTTTTTCTGATGATCCAAACAATGTTATACAAAAAGTCGGTTTGTAAATAATAAATAAAATACAAAATAAAAATACTGTAACATTTTTTAATAGCAATTAACAATCATGTATACTGTAAGGACCAAAACTACTGTGAAGTTTTGCCCTTACATGCTCAATACTAATGTAATCTCTCTCTTTTCAGGTTCCCGCTGGGTTGTAGGTCGACTTAACGTAAGGGAAAATGTCCAAGTAGGCATTGGGGGTGTGAGGACATGTCCAAGGAAGGTGTAGTTAGGCACGTCGCTTGTAGGTTAAGTTAGTTCTAATAAATTAAGTTTAAGTATAATGAATTATTAGCATTAAGAATATAAATATTAGTTATAGTTATAAATATAATAATGTATACAAATATTATTTTATTTTTCTTATTCTTTTTTATTCTTCTTTTATTTCGTTTATGAAAATATATTTGGTTAATATCATGAACTGTTTTCCACCAGCTGAACAAATATCTTTTAATTATCAATGCTAGATATCTTAGAATACGTGGGGTAAGATATATTATGATATAACGATAAAAGCTTAACTCCCAAATATACAAAACGTAGGACAACCAGAGTGTGTTTCTTATAGTAAGAAACCATAGGCATTACACTACACTTAGGTACAGGTAATGTAGGCACTCATTCCTACTGGGGTGACGATACCAAACATGAGTTGTTTTTATCGTCATGAGGTTCAAGGTTATTATTAATTGCGCACTAGAAATTGTGTGCACATTAATAAAGTGGCGTGATGTATTCTTTAATGGGTTTCTTTCTTATATTTGCATGTACTAACGGGACGATCGGACGATGTCTAGCTAGAAGTGAACACCTGCAATGGAAAAAACCCAAGTAGAGGAAGACGGTGGCTGGAGCCACACACGCCAGAACGAGATAGACGAGGAGTCGGATACTCAACAACGAGGTTCGAAGAAGAGAACTTGGAGGAAGTTCAGTCATTCAGTCTTGTGCCGCGAACGAGTGAGGTTCAGTCAGTCTTGAACAACGAATCAGTGAAGTTTAGTTTTATCAGTGCCAAAACGCGAAGCCGAGTAGAAGTTTACGTCAACAGTGGTTGACGACTAGGGCAGAATCGCGACGTCTACCCATAGCAGCAGCGACCAGACTTGGGAGCGCAGTCGAGTTGGCAGCAAGGACCTGCAACGCCGACAGCTCAGTCACGTCGAAGCAGCAGAGTACAGCGCCGACAGCGCAGTCACCGTCAGCAGCAGCAGAGAGCCAGCGCTGGCAGTGCAGCCACGTTCGGCAGCGACGACGTCCAATATCGACAGCGGCAAAATCACCGCCAACAGCGCAGCACGATCGGCAGCATAGCAGTACAGCGCCGACAGCGTCATCGATATTAGCAGCATCGCATCGGAACTTCGTGACGCACACTACAATAACGATCATTGGAGTTCTAAGTATCACCCTTTCATTATATTGATTTTAAATAATTATTAAACCAAATATATTATATAAATAATAAGTATTTTTAAAACCTTGACGTAATTTCTAAACTTACCAACAATCAGTTCCCTACGTGTAAGCCTCACAGCTTTTGCAAAACGGCCTCAGAGCCACAAAATCCCTATAAAATCCCACATATTCCCACTTTCCTCATAACCTTTTGGTGCCTGCGTAAGATGAGACTAGTCGCACAGGTGCTCTGTTCCTAAACCCTGCGTAAGCCGAAGTAATTCGCACAAGGGCCACAACCTATTTGTACCTGCGTAAGATGAGACTAGTCGCACAGGTGCTCCCAAACCTATCTTAAATATAGATTAATAGCCATAAGTACTCACCAAATCCTGCATAATCCCACATATCCACCTAACCTTTTAGTGCCTGCGTAAGATGATACTAGTCGCACAGGCACCCTGCTCCTAAATCCCTGCGTAAGACGAAATTATTCGCACAAGGGCTCCTTAACATTTTGTACCTGCGTAAGATGAGACTAGTCGCACAGGTACTCCAACCTTAGAATCGCTCCCATTGTTTAACCCATTTTTCCCCGGCTGAGTACGTTAGAAAGATTATCGCACACCAAATCAATGAGATTACACGTAAGGACAAAATCATTACACATTTAAATATAGTAAATTAAAATATTCATTGGTAAGATTTATTTAATTATAATCCAAATTTCAATTATTACAAATTCCAATTATTAATCTGAAATTACAATATATTTTACATACAGAGTTTAATTAATTAATTAATGATCGAGTGATTAAAATATAAACTATTGAAATAACTAGATTGGTTAGTCCTAAGATAGGTTAAGGAATTAAATTGTGAAATAAAAGCATTGTTGATTATAATTTAAAACCCAGAGTTTGATTTGGCGTTCATAATTTAATAAATTATTGCAACGATCCTCGGTCCGGCGAGCGTACCTCAGCCTTCGGAAAAACACTTCGTTACAATGGCGCCCGAGCAGGGACGCCAAATCAATCTCTAGAAAAGAATAAGCTAAAAACTTAATTTTTATTATACACTGCTTTTAAAATAATAATTCGCAATTATTTCTTGATATTCATTTTAATCAATCTAGTGAGGCAATACAAACCATCGTTTGAATTGTAAGAATTTTCTATCATTGATTTAGCTATCAATTTATTTGTTTGGCTTGGACGTCTCTAAATCGCGAGTGGCAGATAGTTGAAGAATCCTATTTCCTCGCATAGATTTAAAGGCGTGCAAGAACGTACAAGGTACGGAGCAAATTATATAGCAAGACTAAAGTTTAAATATTCCAGGGTCGTATCAAAGATAGGGTCAAGGCCTATCCTTTTACGTACGAATATTTAGCTTCTGACCAAAGGGCCAAAGCTATCAGTTTATTTGTTTCGATTAAACGTACAGGGTACGAAGCAAATTATATAGCAAGGCTAAAAATTTAAATATTCCATGGTCGTTTCAGTGATAAAAGCAAAGTTTTATCATTTTACGTAAGAATATTTAAATTCTGACCCAAGCGGCCAAAGCCAATTAGAGCCGTCGTAAACGTGACGTTATTATAAAACGTGAATAGAGTAGATAGTGAAGATCGTCTCCTCACATCCTTATAATATTTAGCTCTCTTGGTTAAAAGATAGTTGAAGATTTCTATCTGGACTGTTTCATTTTATTTTCCCCATTGTTTTATTTGTGTTGACTCGAATTTAAGGTGAAAAGAACCACCGACGCGTAATCGAGTCTAGAATTTAGCGGGTAGTAAACCGAATACGGTGTATAATCTGAAAATTGATTTCTTTTCTACTTTTTTGAATTTAATTAAAAATTTAACAGGTGATTAAGCAGGTAATTACGGTAAAAATTTACAGAGGGTAAAGGCCCCTTACATTTCTTTTAAGCTTTAGGTGGGTTGGTGATCGGTAAGGAAATATACGTCGCGACAGTAACCAGAGATAACCGCTAACAACAAAATGGTCCGCACCTCCTGGATTTATAGTCTTCGCAAAGACGATTTGTTAATTTACGCACAGGAGTTTGGGTTTAGTGACGAAGGAACGGTGGAGGAGCTTCGAAAAAAATTCGCAACCGCAGTAGCAGACAGCGACGAGGATCCAGAACTACAAAAGCGATTGGTCGAGCTGGAAAGTAAGCACAGCGAAAGAAAGACACCGTCGCCTCGACCAGGTGGCCCAACAGCGATAACCAGCCTAGCAGGCCACGAAGAGGTACCCATACGCATCATCGTGCCAGAAATGACAACAGGGCGAAGTAGACAGCACGAGGCGCCGTCTTACGGAAACATCATGGACCAGGTCCGCAGATGGGCGGTCAGGTTTAACGAGGGCCGAGACCCACTAGAATTTGTCGAGAGGCTAGAAGAGCTCTCATGCGTCTACAATTTGGACAAAGACTACCTGCCGAGAATGATGCCAGAGCTGCTTCAAGACGGAGCGCTAATCTGGTGGCGAAATAATAAAGGAACAGGCGAAACATGGACACATTTTAAACACCGTTTCTTGACGTACTTCCTGCCAGCCCGTTTCTTCGAACGTCTGGAAGATCAGATTCGGAGTAGGGTGCAGCAGCCACAAGAGAAATTTAAAACGTTCAGCTTGGACCTTATTGATTTAATGCGGCATGCGAACTGGACGGAGACGCAACAGCTGGAGCGGATATTTAGAAATTGCCGACAGGAGTACCAGCTCTATATCCGACGTCGTGATTTTTCTACGTTCACTGAACTATTATCCTTAGCTGAGGACTACGAGCTGATCCGAGGGACAGAGATGCCAGCAAGGACGCCCCAACGTTGCAAAGAAGAGATGCATCGGGTAGCTATGCCAAACACCGGACATAAAAAAGTACCACCACAACCACCAGACGAGCGATACTTCCGTGAGGAAGCCGACACACCCGCAGCGCCAGAATACGTGAATGTGCAGACAGCGTGCGACAGATGTGGGCGACAAGGTCACCCGGAGACAGAATGTAGAAACGATCGTGTCTATTTTTGCAAAAAGTGTGGGCGACGAGGGCGCGCGACGTTCGAATGCTGTGAACCGCCGCTGGGAAACGCCAGAGGACTCGCCCAGAGTCGAGGAAAGGGCGAGTCCGGTCGAAATCCCCCTCAGAAGCAGTAAATTTTCTACATTATGACGACCGTCGGATTTGGGCGCAGGTAGCAGTCGAACATTTCGAAATGGAGGCAACGATAGACACAGGAGCCACCCGCAGCTTTGCCAGCCAAGTTCTAGCCAACAAGCTGCGAACAGCCACTAACCATCAACGGTCAACCACGAATGTACGTATGGCTGACGGTTCGCTACAAATGGTTGAGGAGACACTGAACGTCAAGGTGAAGATGGGAGACAGGGAGTGTAAGCTGCCCCTACTCGTCCTCCCGGGCGTCATGGATGACCTCTTGCTTGGAATGGACTTCCTGCTAAAGACCAACGCTTCCTTCGGATGGGGTAAGCAGTCAATTACCCTACGACCTTTTGAAGATTTAACACCCGTTACACCAGTCTGCGTCACAGTGGTCGAGGGACCAGCAATTGTAGGACAACCATCTGATGACTTCTTACAGGATGAGTTGAGAAAATTTGAGGCGCTGAGAGGCACCGCCAATGTACCACCTCACAAAATCGTGATGACAGATGACCGCCCGCTCAAACAACGATATTACCCGAGGAATCCAGCGATGCAGGACATCATCAATAAGGAGATTGATGAGCTGCTGGAAAAGGGCTTCATAGAACCATCGCACAGCCCACACAGCGCGCCGATCGTCCTAGTACGCAAGAAGACAGGCTCCTGGAGGCTCTGTATCGACTACAGACAACTAAATTCGAGATCCGTTCCTGATGCGTATCCTTTGCCACGCATACACCACATTTTAGATAGGCTGCGCAACGCGAAGTTCATCAGCAGCCTCGATCTAAAGAACGGTTACTGGCAGATACCGATGCACACCGATAGCAAGAAGTATACAGCATTCACGGTGCCAGGACGAGGGCTATTTCAGTGGCGCGTCATGCCTTTCGGGCTACATTCGGCCCCGGCCACGTTCCAGAGGGCCCTTGACAACATAATCGGGCCAGAGCTAGAACCCTTCGCGTTCGCATATTTGGACGATATCATCGTCACGGGCGGATCGAAGGAAGAACACATGCAGAACCTGAAGGAGGTGTTTCGACGATTGCGAGCAGCGAATCTCAAATTAAATGTGGACAAGTGCGAGTTTTTCCGGTCTGAAACTAAATACCTGGGACACGTCGTAAGTGAGAGCGGTATTCATACGGATCCGGACAAAGTTGCGGCTATCAAAAATTTAGCACCACCGACGAGCCTTCGTGAACTACGCCGATATCTGGGTGTGGCGTCGTGGTACCGACGTTTTGTCCCCGACTTCGCCACCATCTTACAGCCGATGACACAGTTACTCAAGAAGGGCAAACACTGGCGATGGGGTCCGGAGCAACAGCAGGCTTTTGAGGCGCTAAAAGAAAAGCTCACCGAGGCACCTGTGCTAGCATGCCCTGACTTCAACAGGACCTTTGTACTTCAAACTGATGCAAGCGACTACGGGTTAGGCGCAGTCTTGACGCAAGACTTTGACGGCGTGGAGCGCGTAATAGCTTACGCCAGCCGCCACCTCATCCAAGCCGAACGCAACTACAGCCCAACGGAAAAGGAGTGTCTGGCAATCGTGTGGGGCATCAGGAAAATGAGGTGCTACCTAGAAGGATACAAATTCAAGGTCATTACTGATCATCTCTCATTAAAGTGGCTGAACTCGATAGAAAGTCCGTCTGGGCGCGTGGCGCGATGGGCTCTTGAGTTGCAGCAATATAACTTCGAGATACAGTACAGGCGAGGTAAACTGAACGTGGTCGCAGATGCGCTATCGCGACAACCACTGGAAGACCTGCGTAGCGCCACCGAAGCAAGAGAAGAATTACCACATTGTACCTGGTTAGAGAGGCGTAAACAGGAGGTTCGCGACAATCCCATCAAGTTTGCAGACTACATCGAAGAAGACGGGCAACTGTACAGGCATATTCCTAGCCAGATCGGCGAGGACGAAGCTGCCACATGGAAGCTGTGCGTACCATCGTATCTTCGACAGCGTGTCATGAATGAGAACCACGACCAGCCTAGCGCCGGCCATCTAGGAGTGCGGAAAACCATTAGCCGAATAACTAGCCGCTACTACTGGCCAGGCCTATTTAGAGCCGTCAGCCGCTACGTCCGGAATTGCGAAGTATGCCAACGGTACAAGTCAAGCCAGCAAGCTCCAGCAGGGAAAATGCTATCCCGTATTGCAGAGGAGCCATGGTCAGTCGTTTGTGCCGACTTTGTGGGACCACTGCCACGCTCCAAACATGGTAACACCATGATTTTAGTTTTTTTCGATAAGTTTAGCAAGTGGACTGAGGCCGTTCCACTCCGTAAAGCCACCAGCGACAGCCTCAAAAGAAGTTTCAGAGAAAGAATTCTAGCCCGGTTCGGGGTCCCGAAGGTGCTCATCAGCGACAACGGCGCACAGTTCACCAGCAGAGCGTTCAGCAAGTTTTTGCAGGAGATTGGTGTAAGGCATCAGTTTACAGCCCCGTACACGCCGCAGGAAAACCCGACAGAGAGGGCAAATAAGACGCTAAAGACGATGATAGCGCAATTTACCGAAGATCAACACAAAACTTGGGATGAGTGCCTCCCAGAGCTCACCTTGGCGCTAAACAGCAGCAGATCCGATGTTACCGGCTTTAGTCCGGCGTTTTTAGTACAAGGTCGTGAGCCACGCTTACCGGGAGCACTCTACGACGAGCGGACACTTGGCACAGGCAGCAGAACGCAGTCACCTACAGAGCGCGCAGAAAAATTGCGTGAAATATTTGAGCTAGTGCGGCACAAATTGAGTCAAGCCACGCGCGATCAGGCGCGTCACTACAATTTGCGCAGAAGAGACTGGCAGCCGAAAATAGGCGAGATGGTTCTCGCCAAGCAGCACCCACTGTCAAGCGCCGTCAACAATTTTGCAGCGAAGCTGGCTCCCAAATACGATGGCCCTTACGTCGTCGTTGGATTCAGCTCACCAGTAATCGCGCAAATTCGTCGTAAAGGTGAGTCAAAAATTAGAAAGGCTCATGTAAGCGAGTTGAAGAAGTTTTACCAGGAAGATAGAGGAGACGACGGGACCAACGTCGTTAAACAAGGTCGTACCGCAGCTGCATCTGCGTCACCAACTGCCAACGGCGGCAGCACCCGCGTCAACAACTGCAGAAGGGCGGCGGCATCCGCAACAACAACTGCACACAGGCGTGGAGGCGACGGGACCAACGTCGTTAAACAAGGTCACACCGCAGCTGCATCTGCGTCACCAACTGCCAACGGCGGCAGCACCCGCGTCAACAACTGCAGAAGGGCGGCGGCACCCGCAACAACAACTGCACACAGGCGTGGAGGCGACGGGACCAACGTCGGTAAACAAGGTCACACCGCAGCAGCATCTGCGTCAACAACTGCCACCGCAGCAGCATCTGCGTCAACAACTGCCACCGCAGCAGCATCTGCGTCAACAACTGCCCTCGCAGCAGCATCTGCGTCAACAACTGCCACCGCAGCAGCATCTGCGTCACCAACTGCCAACGCTGGCAGCACCCGCGTCAACAACTGCAGAAGGGCGGCAGCATCCGTAAAATCAACGGCACGAAGGCCGAACAAGAGAAAGAAGAATAAGAAGAAGAAGAAGAAGAAAGAAAAGAGGCGCGACAGGACCAACGTCGTTAAACAAGGTCACACCGCAGCTGCATCTGCGTCAACAACTGCCACCGCAGCGGCAATCTGCGTCAACAACTGCAGGACGGCGGCAGCTACCGCAGAAACAACGGCAACAGAAGTAACAGGAGGAGAGGTCATGAAGGCAGCTGCATCTGCGTCAACAACTGCCACCGCAGCGGCAATCTGCGTCAACAACTGCAGGACGGCGGCGGCCACCGCAGAAACAACGGCAACAGAAGTAACAGGAGGAGAGGTCATGAAGGCAGCTGCATCTGCGTCAACAACTGCCACCGCAGCGGCAATCTGCGTCAACAACTGCAGGACGGCGGCGGCCACCGCAGAAACAACGGCAACAGAAGCAACAGGAGGAGAAGTCATGAAGGCGGCGGCATCCGCAAAAACAACTGCCACCGCAGCGGCAATCTGCGTCAACAACTGCAGGAAGGCGGCTGCATCCGCAAAAACAACTGCCATATCGCGGCTGCATCCGTGTTAAAACTGCCAAATCGCGGCTGCATCCGCGTTAAAAACTGCCAAACCGCGGCAGCATCCGTGTTAACAACTGCCAAATCGCGGCTGCATCCGTGTTAGAAACTGCCAAATCGCGGCTGCATCCGTGTTAAAAACTGCCAAACCGCGGCAGCATCCGTGTTAACAACTGCCAAATCGCGGCTGCATCCGCGTTAAAACTGCCAAATCGTGGAAATAGCCGCATAAGAACCGTCAAAGCAACGGCAGCAACGACCGGACTTGTGAGCGGACTCGAGTTGATAGACGACAACTACAACGTCGATAGTTCAGTCCCGTCAGAGCAACAGCAGCAGCGACCCGACTTGTGAGCGGACTCGAGTTGACAGAAGAGCACTGTAACGTCGATAGTTCAGTCCCGTCAAAGCAGCAGCCACTGTGCCAAAACGGCGGTAAAATCGCAGCAGCACCTGCGTCAACAACTGCCAGAAGCGGCAATATCCTCGAGCTTAAGTGCACTAGTGGAGACAGTCGAAACCCGAGGTGCAGCGAGAAAAGATGAGCAAACGCAAAGTCGAAACGCAAAACGAGGAGAACAAAAAAATAATAATAATAATATAAACGTCAGGCGGTACGTCAAGCATCGTCTTACCACCCGAAACCCAGCGGAGTTAGGTTAGTAGCGATAATGGGCAAGGTAGCACATTATGTTTTACCCGTGTTCCAAAGGTTGCGATGTCGAAAGTGACCTATTTTATTGGAGTTTAAAAGATAAAATCGTCACAGTCAGCATAAGAAACTGTCTTCGTCCTGAACAGATCGTAGCCAAGCAAATGTCTCTTAAATTTAGCTTAGCCTCTTCCATAATACCAACCTCAATACTTTCCTCAACTTCTCCTAGTGGCCCAATGAATGTTAAAATTGCCTCAAACCTGTATGACGCTTTCTTGGCTCGTGTAAATACCAACCAACACTGAACGCATCCAATCAGAAAATGCAACACTACGAATAATCGAAATGATGCACATAACTACATCACTAGAAAATTCAAATCGACATTCGTTAATAAACATTCGAAAAGCCAACAACGGTGCAAATCAGGTAAAGCTATAAATCACCACATTTATAAAACTACAGTAATCTAAAAACTAATTATAGCGAAAATGAAACGAACGGACACAGGAGACCGTGAATACCGCCGCTACCCCTACAGAAAGGGCTACCGACAAGTGAGACCGGCCATGCCAACGAACGCCACGCAGACTCCGTCACGACAGCACCTCTGACGACACCTCGTCCACTGACAGCGACTCAACCACCTCGTCCAGCAACACTAGTACGAGCAGCAGCAGTTCTGACGACGATAGCACAGGTCCACCAGCAGACAAGCCAGACAGCAACACAGTGCCACCTACGACTAGCGATGGCTCCTCGCCCATCGTATTCCGCATGCTAAGCCCACAGCAGCCAGCAAACTTGTTGGCCCACCAAAGCGATGCACAGCATGCATCTCACCTCATCTCTCCACCAAAAGCGTCCACATCGCGTAACATTCAGTGTTACGCAAGACGCCGCACCGAAGAACGCAACGACGTAACGACCATGCCAGCAGACGTCAATAAAGCTACGTCGGCAGAGAAGGGTCGTAAGCAGGCGCCCCTAGACGGCACCCGCAGCACGCCAACTCACGAGAGCCCCAGCTATAAGGAGATAACCTCCAGCGGCCCCACAGGAGCTACAGTTGAGCCCCTACCTCAGCGGCAGATGAGCCAGCCGCCACAATGGAGGTTGAACCTCCCACAGGCCATATTAGACGCGCATAGTCGCCTGGGCATCGCGAGCGCAGCGCGCGAACCAAAAGACACTGTCAATCCCAGCACCTTCAGACACATCCACACCTGGAACCCAGACCCGCTCGGCCTAAAAGAGCTGATGGACAAGCGACCTCCAGTGGTCCCTCCGGCAGATGAGAAAAGCGAGAGTCTTGGAGAACTTCGCTCTCAAGACGGGTGGTCTACACAGCAGCTAGATGAAGATGACCCCGTCTACCCTCAGCTTCAACGGTTCGTGGTCGAAATACGCCAACAGCGGGCCTCCGGGCGTAGAGTACGCGTCCTTATCACGCTCGACGGACGCCAGTTCCAGCTGACGATTAAAAACAACGGCAGCGAGATCCTCCGTCACCGCCCCCTGAAGTGAGGGGGAGATGTAAGGACCAAAACTACTGTGAAGTTTTGCCCTTACATGCTCAATACTAATGTAATCTCTCTCTTTTCAGGTTCCCGCTGGGTTGTAGGTCGACTTAACGTAAGGGAAAATGTCCAAGTAGGCATTGGGGGTGTGAGGACATGTCCAAGGAAGGTGTAGTTAGGCACGTCGCTTGTAGGTTAAGTTAGTTCTAATAAATTAAGTTTAAGTATAATGAATTATTAGCATTAAGAATATAAATATTAGTTATAGTTATAAATATAATAATGTATACAAATATTATTTTATTTTTCTTATTCTTTTTTATTCTTCTTTTATTTCGTTTATGAAAATATATTTGGTTAATATCATGAACTGTTTTCCACCAGCTGAACAAATATCTTTTAATTATCAATGCTAGATATCTTAGAATACGTGGGGTAAGATATATTATGATATAACGATAAAAGCTTAACTCCCAAATATACAAAACGTAGGACAACCAGAGTGTGTTTCTTATAGTAAGAAACCATAGGCATTACACTACACTTAGGTACAGGTAATGTAGGCACTCATTCCTACTGGGGTGACGATACCAAACATGAGTTGTTTTTATCGTCATGAGGTTCAAGGTTATTATTAATTGCGCACTAGAAATTGTGTGCACATTAATAAAGTGGCGTGATGTATTCTTTAATGGGTTTCTTTCTTATATTTGCATGTACTAACGGGACGATCGGACGATGTCTAGCTAGAAGTGAACACCTGCAATGGAAAAAACCCAAGTAGAGGAAGACGGTGGCTGGAGCCACACACGCCAGAACGAGATAGACGAGGAGTCGGATACTCAACAACGAGGTTCGAAGAAGAGAACTTGGAGGAAGTTCAGTCATTCAGTCTTGTGCCGCGAACGAGTGAGGTTCAGTCAGTCTTGAACAACGAATCAGTGAAGTTTAGTTTTATCAGTGCCAAAACGCGAAGCCGAGTAGAAGTTTACGTCAACAGTGGTTGACGACTAGGGCAGAATCGCGACGTCTACCCATAGCAGCAGCGACCAGACTTGGGAGCGCAGTCGAGTTGGCAGCAAGGACCTGCAACGCCGACAGCTCAGTCACGTCGAAGCAGCAGAGTACAGCGCCGACAGCGCAGTCACCGTCAGCAGCAGCAGAGAGCCAGCGCTGGCAGTGCAGCCACGTTCGGCAGCGACGACGTCCAATATCGACAGCGGCAAAATCACCGCCAACAGCGCAGCACGATCGGCAGCATAGCAGTACAGCGCCGACAGCGTCATCGATATTAGCAGCATCGCATCGGAACTTCGTGACGCACACTACAATAACGATCATTGGAGTTCTAAGTATCACCCTTTCATTATATTGATTTTAAATAATTATTAAACCAAATATATTATATAAATAATAAGTATTTTTAAAACCTTGACGTAATTTCTAAACTTACCAACAATCAGTTCCCTACGTGTAAGCCTCACAGCTTTTGCAAAACGGCCTCAGAGCCACAAAATCCCTATAAAATCCCACATATTCCCACTTTCCTCATAACCTTTTGGTGCCTGCGTAAGATGAGACTAGTCGCACAGGTGCTCTGTTCCTAAACCCTGCGTAAGCCGAAGTAATTCGCACAAGGGCCACAACCTATTTGTACCTGCGTAAGATGAGACTAGTCGCACAGGTGCTCCCAAACCTATCTTAAATATAGATTAATAGCCATAAGTACTCACCAAATCCTGCATAATCCCACATATCCACCTAACCTTTTAGTGCCTGCGTAAGATGATACTAGTCGCACAGGCACCCTGCTCCTAAATCCCTGCGTAAGACGAAATTATTCGCACAAGGGCTCCTTAACATTTTGTACCTGCGTAAGATGAGACTAGTCGCACAGGTACTCCAACCTTAGAATCGCTCCCATTGTTTAACCCATTTTTCCCCGGCTGAGTACGTTAGAAAGATTATCGCACACCAAATCAATGAGATTACACGTAAGGACAAAATCATTACACATTTAAATATAGTAAATTAAAATATTCATTGGTAAGATTTATTTAATTATAATCCAAATTTCAATTATTACAAATTCCAATTATTAATCTGAAATTACAATATATTTTACATACAGAGTTTAATTAATTAATTAATGATCGAGTGATTAAAATATAAACTATTGAAATAACTAGATTGGTTAGTCCTAAGATAGGTTAAGGAATTAAATTGTGAAATAAAAGCATTGTTGATTATAATTTAAAACCCAGAGTTTGATTTGGCGTTCATAATTTAATAAATTATTGCAACGATCCTCGGTCCGGCGAGCGTACCTCAGCCTTCGGAAAAACACTTCGTTACAATACACAAATTAAGTAAGTACACACGCTTGATCGTGCTCATGTGCCTCGTACTGTAGTATGACTTAGGCCTATGTGACGGCACTAAAACAGTCGTAACTTTTTTGTGTGTGGATTGTACTGAAATTTTTTTCGGAAAAATGTTGAGCAGATTTAGGGAACAATATTGTTAACCAAATCTAGTTTCTATGTAGTGGAGAAGTTAGTCAAATTTAAATTTGTTTATTAAAATATATATTATTTATAATTATTTCTTAAAATTTTAATTTAAACTTTATTTCATTTAAATTATAAATTATTTCTTGTTCTACTATCAAAATTTCATTAACTTTCACTTAATAGTTAGATATTGAAATTTTAAAAAAATTACATAAAAACTACTTTGCTTATAACTTTTAAAAAACTAAAATTTAAAAAAAAAGTTAGACACTCACTTTAATCACTTATTCTTCAAAATTCCATAAAAAAAAAAGTTAAAGTTCAAGAAGTTTATTTTTAGTGTTCCCACTTCAGAAAATTTCTCTCATTATTACTAGCGGGACCGAGAGACGTTGTACTGTCCCAATTCAACTAGTTTCTTTGTGATCATTTTCATTTTGAGAATTTTTGAAAAGTGTGGAAGTGTCCACACAACGTGCCATTAGAGCCACACATGCCACACGTTTCTTTTTGAAGCTTCAATTCGTGACTATCAAAAACGTCTTAAATAAAGCATTTTTATTTAATTGTTGGTGGTAAAAGGGGTGTGCCTATTTTTAATTAACCGAGATACTAACCTTAATAACATATGTTGTATATTTGGTGGCACAAGTTGTTTCCGTTCCTGAGATGTAAAGAGACACAGCATGAACTATTGTGTATACATAGAAGGGCGGTAAAAGTAGGCGTGACAAAATTTATATATATATAGTGACCACTGCTGGGTCTCATAGCACATATACACCAAGTTTTATTATAAAACATGCAAAACTCGGTAATTTTAATGCTTTCTGAAAAGTGGGCACAGTTATAGTTCGACCACGCCCATTTTTAGCTGAGTTGCGAACTAAAACAAATTTTTTTCCAATACAGCAAAAATTTTCTGAAATATAGCATTTCAATTAATTTGTGGGCGGTTATAGGGGGTGTGACAACTTTCGTTGTTATTTTTATTACTTGAGATATAAACCTTGATAACAGGTGGCCTAAGGTGTTATCGTTCCTGAGATCTTAAAATACACTGCACAAACGATTTTGTTTGTAAAGCAGGGGCGGTAAAAGTAGGCGTGGCAATATTTATGTATAAAGTGACCAGCACTTGGACTCATAGCACATATACACCAAGTTTCAATATAAAAACGTGCACAACTCAGGATTTATCTTTCGTACCTGAAACACACAAAAAGCTTTTAGCACTAATTTCATTTTTTAGTGATATAAAAAAAAAAAAATCAAAAATGAAAGTGCTGGGCTCTCATCACGTATGACGAGAATCGTTTGACGATATCGTTTCAACGATACTTTAACATCACGTAACCTTTAATTTTATGCATCGTCTAAACAATAACATTTTGCTTGCTTCATGTATGGCAAACAACTGTCAAATGGTATCGTCGAAACGATTGCTTGGCGCGATAGCTAATTTGGTATCGTTTGGCTATTTTTCTGGTTGAAAATAATAAAAATAATTTTAAAATGTTTTGGGCGCTTCTTTGTTAAAGTGGTCCTTAACAAATAGATGGAATGTCGTTCCTGCACTATGTTTGCGACGTAATTGTGGCCCAGCTGCGGATGTTCATCAATAAAGTGTAGCAATATTTCCATTTACTTACGTGTCGCTGCGGAATAATATATTTTCAAAACATTATCATCAAAATAACTTATTAAATATTCTTACATTTTACCTTAAATTTTCACTTTTGAAGCAAACAAATCCAAAAACAAATTCTACACAAAAGTAAATATCACTTTTGGCACTGAATATATGTTTTGCAGAGCCTTTCAAACTGTAGAAAACACAACGATAGACGAGACGATAGCAATGGACTTATATGAAGCAAACTAAAAACGATATCGTCGGATAGCATCGTTCAAACGATAGTCGTTTTAAAAGTTACGTGATGAGAGCCCTGGCTTTGAAAGTGAATAACTCGGTCATGTTACAAAGGATTGCATTTATTTTTTATTTTCTAAATTTTGATTAATTGTCCGTCCAATCGTGTTTCAATCTTTTTCATTTTCGTTTCCCTTCCAGTTTTTATAATTTTCCAAAAACAAACTAAACGAATTTCTTTATTTCACAAAAACTTTGGTAAAAATATTTGTTTTTGAAAAAATATTCAAAACCAAAAATGGTTTTTTAACGATCGAAAAATCATAAAATTTAAGATTTTTTTTTTTTTTGTTTATGTTTATTCTTATTGTATTTTTGTAATTTTGTTTGCATAAAAAGTAATGGTGTAGTGAAAGAATCATAACAATTTCTCAACTCGTTTCTGAGTTATACTCTTAAATACTGTTTAGAAGGAGTTCAGTGACAAAGCCATGTACAGAAGAATTTGATGTATAAAGATATTCCCCGGCAGACGTTGTCCTTCTACCGCCTTAATGCCCTATATGAAATTTCATGCTAATCGGAGAAAAAATTTTATATGTTCACCATTTTTAATATAGTTGCCGAACGTAACTATATAAACTAAATTAACAAATTTTAGTCTTAGGCCCCTATTACGAATTCAAACGATACACGATAAACGCTTGCATCCTGTTATGCGGTATTACGAACTTACATTTGTCGTATTAAATCCGACAGATAGCGTTTATCGTTTATCGGAAACAAATGGTATTACGAAACGATACGTATCAGATCAGCTGTTCAATTTCAAACGCTTGCAAGCGGCTAAATATTCTTGAGCGATGACTGAAATTATGTATGAATTTTTAATCTTTTTTCGAAATATGTTAGTATTAAAGTGATAGAAATAAGTTTTTGAACAGGATTTGAGCAAAATCAATGCGATCTTTTCTGGCCAAGAATTGTGAGCTCGAAAAGTCAACTGGATCGTCTTGCCACTTCAATGGAAGAAAACGCCGAATGGAATCATCCCTCAACTGCTACCTTTTCACAGCATCTATGCTATGCAAAGAACTCAATGGAACGTCGGAAACATATTTATGTATTTTATTTTTAAACTTTTAATATCTTGAAGTGAGAATTTCAGTTGTTTTTTCTTGAATTCACAGTAAAATGTAAGCAAAAATCACTGTCATTCACAGTAGAATATCTATCGGGCGTATGAAAACGATAATTCAAAAGATTGATTTTACGATACGCTTGCAAGCGTTTATCGTCTATCGTATAAAAATTCATAGTAGGGCGGTTGTACAACAAAAACCAAAATATAGCATTTTTGTTGATTTGCTGGCGGTAAAAGAGGGTGCGGCAAAATATTTTTCCCTTAAACCATCTAGAACTTAAAACAAATCGAGTGCCAAAGTTTGAGCTTAATTTAGTTTGCACCTATCGAACTTTGCTTAACTCCATGCTTATCCCCTGAAAAAGGGGCGTAAACATACTGCGACCACATCGTCTTATACTACCAAAACTGTCTCAAATATAAAGTTTTGATTTGTGGGCGGTGAAAGGGGGTGTGGCAAAAATTGTGTCTAATACAAACCTTGTCCTTAAACTTACAAACACAAACAAAAAATTCCGAAGCAAATCGGACGCTTCGTTCTTGAGTTATTGAGTTTCAAACACATTTCACGACTTTGTTTTATATATATATAGATATATACTTATTAGTATTATTACTTATTATTAAAATTTCCCAATGTATTATACACTCAAACCATTTGGAAGAAATTACCTATAGAATGGTAAAAACCGCATCACAATCCATTGCGTAGTTTAGAAGAAGCAAGTGAACAAACAGACCCAAAACGCGAATTTGTTTTATTCTATTTAAAGATGACCTTAAATTTTTATATTGTTTAAAAATCATATTAGTTTTGAGCAAAATTTAAAATAATTTTCAAAACGCCAGTTTTTCAAATTTCAGTTTCTCTTTTCTGACGTAAAACATAACATAAAAAAATATCTTCTAGGTTAACTTTTTTTTATCTCGGGCACTGTGAAGCTGTGAAAGCCGCAATCATTGCAGCAGCAAACAATTTTTTTTTTGATGTATTGATCATTTTTACTTAAAAAGTTTGTATGTTTACTGAAAATATGTACTAATATAGCCTGAGAAATTCAAGACAATTGCTGCAATGGTTTTCTTTTAAAAGGTTTTCCGAAAATCACCCTATTTATTGCGATCACACTAGTGGTGTCCCTTAAGAACACCTCTATTATCGGAAGAAAAAAAGAAAGACTTCAAATCGATTGAATTAATATTGGTGTTTATTTCTTTACAAATATTTATATGAATAATTTACAAGTAAGCGATACAAAATATCTACATTAAGTTTTTTAATATACATATCTATATATACTTAAATTCATTTATATATGCTAAATGGGTTGCATAGGTTATGAGTACAGGTGCGCAATATGCGCACTTAATATTTGCTCCGGGCTGACTAAAACTAAAACTATTTTAAAAATGTAACGCTAATGAAAACAAGCAAGTTTCCTAAGATTTAGTATTTTTTATGTTTAATGATCATTTAAATATTGCAAATGTTTTTCTAGTTTTATATAGAATACTTTTTATAAATATGCTGAAGTTTTCTTATCAACGACTTTTGAGTTGGTTTTTCTTTTTTTTTTTTCTTTTTCAAGAACGAAAGTAGTACTTAATTGTATGAGATAAACTGGTGTGGAACGAGTATTTAATATTTACAAATTTACGTGAAAGTCCTTACTATTAATGGCTGGCATATAACACTTGGTTTTGTTCAATGAGGCGGAACACTTTAATGGCTGGTTTGGTTACCATGAATTTGCAACTAAAAAAGGGCCATAAAATTGTTTTGGTTTTTTTTTTCACAAATATAATAACAAACATTTTTTCAAACTAACACAATTTTCTAGGAAAAGGCAAGTGAAATTTTAAAAATATGCCTAATTTTTTATATAATTTTGAATTTAATAGTTATTTTTTTAATCAAGCAGTTTTTTCATAATTTAGGTTTGAGCACATTTCATAGCTGTTAAGAAGGCATTTTAATTAAATTAACTAAGTTCGATTTTATTGCCGAGCATTTTCGTTTAAATTAGAGTAAAATATAACAAAAGTTCTATATTTTTGTAAAGCTATAGCAAAATTGTAGAACATTTTTGGGGATATGTATAACTAGGTCTAGAATAATTTTATTTTTGTTTTAATTCCTTTTTTTTAGTTATCGATAAATATATATTTCATAAATTATACACAATTATATAGTTATTTGAACTAGTAGACTTCTAATTAATGCTTAACATAAATAAATTATATCACAACAATAGAGACAAAATGGCATGTATGCAGGAGAAGGGACATTCCATAGTGTAAATAATTAAGTATATTAAAGCGGACAGCAAAAATTTTCAATCAAGCTGTTTACCACCGTCCGTCAAGGCGGATATTTTTACAACCATTTAAATTTAATCTTCGAAAGTTTGAAGTAAACATGTTAATCTATCCCTTTCTCCAACAACACATAACCGTATTTTGGGAAAAGCACAATTATTTTATATTGAAGTAGTTTACAAAAATAACAAACTATAAATACAACGTAGCGAACGAGAACGAGTACATAAGCTGCATGGAGTGTCACAGAATAGGCAGAACATAGACCATCGCAACTGAAGAGTTATCGTGTAATCTGCTACCTCGCTTTGCAAGGCATGTGTCCAAGCACGACACGGTGTATCCCTTGAACCCACAAATTCAGGAAGCTCGAATTCAGCTGCTCTCACGCTTAAGTTATGTCATCCAATTAATACTAACTCTTGCTAAGCGCTTTCTTTTTTCTTTGCACTAGTATGTCGTAGAAAGGATTGTGACTAATGGACTGCGTCAGTCGCTTGATCCACTCCAGTTGATCCTCTTCAGTGGCCGCAGACATGCGATATACAGTGTGTTTTCCCTCAACGACCTGCAAATAAACAAGATGACACATTATAAATCCTGCATGCATTGTTTTTGAAGTCAGTTTATTACCTTGCCCTCTGAATCAGTCTTACATGCTTTAATGATATCAGCACCACCTGTTGCAAACAGCTCGAAGCAGTGCGGTTTACTGCGATCGTGAATTTCGCGTACCTGCAAATACAAGAAAAACAAGGATATTTAGAAATAATTTATTTACAATTTATTAAATGGTTAAATTTCGTCTAATAATTAAATTTGAGTTTCTATATTATAAACAATGAACATACTCTTTCAAATAAGAATTAAAATAACAATAACAATAAAAAAACGTTTTCAGAAAACTGTAGCTAGTACGTTGGCATGGGTAACGAAGGAAAAAATGCTGCGCTGACACACCAACTAAGCACAGTTTAGGTATTACTTGCCAGCATTGACACGATTGTTGGATGGATGAGCGCGATTATTTTGCGACCCTCTTTTTTGCACCTTATAACGATTGTTTTTGTATTTTTTTTATAAATAAACATGCAATAACAATAGAATTCAGTTACTACAGCTTTTTCGCACTTTCTTCACCTTAGATTATCTTAAGAACCAACTTAATATCATTGAAATATCTCAACGATATACATAGATAAAAGTGGTCCAAAACAATCTTAAGTGAGAAAAATTTACCCACCATGATATGGGTTGGACTCAGGGACAACACAAGACATAACAACTAACCATGCGTTTACATAGATCTAATCATACATTAGTTTTCTATCTACTTTTGAGTTGACCTTTCGATAAGTTAACATCGCTAAAGCTACAGTTGTTAACTAAGATACTCATGCGATTTAAAGGAGCAGTAGCCATATAATTTGTGCTGCTAAAAGGTAAGTAAATTAAATTGTTAGCGTTTCTACTGCTTCTACGGTTAGTGTTAAAATTTATAAGAGCTAGGAGTTCCGGTGAATCGAACCCACCAGTTATGAGTTGGTGTAAGTAGACGATATCAGCAGACTTCCTTCTCTCATTTAAAGATTGCATTTTTAATAGTTTTAAACGATCCTCATAAGGAGGAAGGTTTAAAGTGTCAGTTCCACTTAAGCCCCTCAGAGCAAACCGAACAAAACGTTTTTGAATTCTTCTTGAAGTGAGGACGGACAATTGAATAATAACAGCGTTGTAGTTGTAATCATACTATTAAATTCTTTGTCCCAGTGTTTTATAAAACCGAGCATAGAAGACGCTTTTTTACAAATGCTATCAATATGAACGCTAAACGATAGCTTAGAATCCATGCATATACCAAGATCTTTGACAGAATCTACACGATTTAAAGCCGTATCTTTTACCTTATAATCAAAAATGAAATTATTCCTTTTTCGCGAAAAGGTCATAGTTTGGCATTTATCTGGATTAAAAAACATATTATTTTTATAACACCAAACTTCAAAGGATTTTAAACCAGATTGTTTATAGAGTAACAACAAAATTCGCAAGAATCCTAAATAACTTTTTTACGTTAAAACAACGTACGTTAAAACAAAGTTGTATCGTGAATTTTAAATTCAATTTTAATTATATTCAATTAAAAATGTTGTCGTTGAAAGCTTAAAATATAATGGACTCTATTTTTAGTGAAAGTTTTTACAGCAACAAAAAATAAAACATTTTAAGAAGCGAAAAACAAATGATAAGTAGTGAAAATATAGAGAAAACTTATTGTAAAAATTAAGAATTGATTTATGAGATGCAGAAGTGAAATCACACCAGACAATTTCTATTTTTCTGATTTTTATTTCAATATCGAAGAAGTGGATAAAAATTTAAGCGAAGCAGCTTATCTTTTACGAGATCTTTCAAGTGCGTTTTCAATTAATGGAATGGCAATGAATACTCTCTAGCAATTTTAAGAAAAAACTATATTTGTTACTGCTTACTTAGAAAAATAATCGGTACTCGCCATTGACGCAGATTGATCCGTATATCTTTCAAAGAATCTTTCCCTCGAAGGCTCCTAAAGTCGTCTCATCTGAACTGCTCAGCGTCCAGGTTTATGACGCATAAAGTAGGACGGGCATGATGAGCAATTTATAGAGCCTCTCTTTATAGAGATGAGCAATTTATATGTCTCTCAAGTAAGCATACCATGAGCAACTTGGTAAGAGTTTTAATGTTGTTTCGATCATTTATCATAACTACATACTTGAATATGTATTTGTTTAGTTATAAAATAACGTGATCAAGGTAAATATATAAAAGAACGGCGATTTCAAAATCACGTTCACTAAGAACACCGTTCCTGAAAAATCACGGGATCTCTCATCTCTACTTCACAACCTCGAAGGAGGTATTGTCAACTGTAGCGTGGGTTCCAAGACGCTGGGACTGTTTATTTGATGACACCAAGTATGTCGTCTTATCTGCATTCACTGCCAGACCCATTCGACTTGCCTCTCTTTCTAATATGGAGAATGCTGCACTGACTTCGCGCGTATTATGGCCAATGATATCGATGTCATCAGCATACGCAAACAGCATACACTGGGCTTGTTCGAGACACTCAATAATTGCAGCAATACTGGAACACTGTTACTCGTTGGCAGCTCTGTTGCAGATGCTCAGCTGGAACTTTACCTAAATATTGCATATATTTTGCGCTGCTTTTGTGATCGAACGTGAAACATTCGGAAATATTTTTTTAATAAATTTAGCGATTGATAACTTTGCAGACAACGGAAGCAGCTTGTTATTAAAATATGGAAAAACAAGAAAAAAAAAGTTGTTTTGACCGAAATTTTAAAGAAGAGTACAGTGACGAAAACTGCAAAGTTTTTTCAATTTGCCACTGAAAGTTAAATAAATGTAATATAAAATAATATCTGTGTATGAATACGATAAGTAAACACCATTTAAAGTAAAATAGAGCGATAGATGATAATTTTGATTGCTTTCTTCTTCCATTACTTTCGCACAGTATAAATATTCATATTGCCGAGTTCTTGCATTTTACGGGCCAAATGCCAAGTTTTTACTCGCTAGAAAATTTGACTTTTGCAATATTTGCAAGATTTTTATATCGAACATGATGCTTTGATATGTTGCGCAGTATTGCTGCAGTTATTGAGATTCGAACAAACCCACTCTTGTAGAATATTGGCCCACTACGTCTCAGATCAGCAGCTCGGATGATCTTTTCCATCATTAGGTTGAAAAAGTTGCACGATAAGGAATCACCTTGTCTGAAACCTCGTTTGGTAACAAATGGTGGAGAGAGGTCCTTCCCGATTTTAACTGCGCTGCTGGTGTTGCTCAACGCCATCCTGCAAAGTCGTATGAGTTTTGCAGGAATACCAAATTCAGACATGGTGGAGTACAGGTGCTTCCTTATTGGGCTGTCGAAGGCGGCTTTATAGTTGACAAAAAGATTCGTCGCAGTGTGAAAATCTGGTTGATGGTGGACTTTCCAGGTCTGAAGCCGCACTGATGAGGTCCAATCAGTTGGTTTACAATGGGCTTCACTCTTTCACATATAACGCTCGACAGGACCTTATATGCGATATTAAGAAAGCTTATCCCACGGTAATTGGCACAAATAGAGGGATCGCCTTTCTTGTGGATTAGGCAGAGCACACTGAGATTCCAATCATTCGGAATGCATTCTTCCGACCATATTCTGCATAGAAGCTCGTGAATGCATTTAAGTAGAGCTTCGCCTCCGTTCTTAAACAGCTCAGCAGGTAAGCCATCAGCTCCCGCGGCTTTGTTATTTTTAAGCCGAGCTATAGCTGTCAGAACTTCATCAAAGTCGGGCAGCGGAACCTCAACGCTGTCATCCGTAAGTGGGTTTTCTGAAATATCATCTCTATTGGCGGGATTGTTGTCAGCGTCGCCATTAAGAAGTTTAGAGAAGTGTTTCCCCATAACGTCAGTGTACTCTGAACATCCGTCACTTGATTTCCGTTTTCATCCTTGCAGGAAAGAGCCCAAGTTTTAAAACCATCGTCAAGGCATCTTATTTTTTCCGAAAAATTTTCGGGCCTCATTCCTGGCACCATACATCTCAATCTTCTCATGCTCGCGCTTTTCTGCCTCTCTTTTTTTCGCCTGAAAATATTCTCTCTTCCCTTCTCTTCTCTTTGTATCGCTCCTTAGCAGCGCGCCTTACAACCGACAGCAGGGTGGCTTTGAAGGCGGCATCTTTCTCTACAGTGGCGTCAGGACATTTCTGGTCGTACTACTGGTTTCGGCGAGGACGGTTGTAGCTAATCACCTCTTCAGCAGCCGCACGCATGGAGTTGGAAATGTGTGTCCATTGCGCGCATATATCATCGATTGGAGGAGTGCTTTGAAGCAGGAGTGAGAGTCGAGTGGCGAAAGCTTCGGCTGTCTGTTTCGATTGCAGCTTGTCGACGTTTAACTATCTTTGTCTAGGGTTGCGTGCATTCTTAGCTGCGCACAAACGTGTACGGATCTTGGCTGCAACAAGATAGTGATCCGAGTCAATGTTTGCACCAAGGATCGTGCGTACATCCAATACACTGGAAGAGTGCCTTCCGTCGATCAAAACGTGATCAATTTGATTTTAGGTTTTTTAATCAGGGGACATCCAGGTGGCTGTATGAATATTGAGATGCTTGAATCTAGTGCTACTTACAACCATGTTTCGTGCTGCGGCGAAGTCAGTCAGCCTCATTCCTTTATGAGACATTCCTGAGTCGTGGAGGCTGAACTTTTCGACTGTTGGACCAAATATATTATCCTTGCCCACCTTACCGTTGAAGTAACCAAGCACGATTTTTACGTCGTGACGGGGGCAGCGCTCGTAAGCATTTAGCGCTCTTAGAAAATTTCCTTGGTCTCATCGTCCTTGTCTTCTGCAGGAGCGTGCGCACATATAAGGCTTATATTAAATAATTTAACTTTGATGTGGATTATGGCAAGCCGTTCATTCGCAGGTGTGAATCGCAGGACGTGGGGCCGTAGTCTCTTACCAACTACAAATCCGCATCCAAACTCGTGCTTCTCCGCATGGCCGCTACAGAAGATATCACAAGGTGCATTTCGAATGCAACACTGCCCCTTCTATCGCATTTCTTGGATAGCAGTGATATCAGCTTTGTATCTTTCCAAGACATCAGTCAGTTGGATAAAGGCACCTTCCCAATTAAGAGTTCGGACATTCCAGGTGCATATTCGTAAATCATTATTAGTTTTTCGTTTGCGGTAGTCGTTATCAGATTTGGAGATAATTTTTCTTCTATTCTTATATGTTTTCATAGAAATTGTTTTTTACGGGCGGGCTTCAAACTCGACGCACAACCTGTTTTAAGCCTAGGGGGTCCGCCGTTCAGATTAGCTGCCAAACTGGCGTTAGTCTGTTTTGACGTTGACCAGGAATCACCATGTAGAAGTTTGAGGCGATTTCAAAACGATTATGCTGGGCTTGCAAGGTTTAGACAATCAGACATGTTACCCTGTAAAGGTTCGCCTTCGGTTTTCCACAAAATATATTGGTTTAATTCTTGCTATTTATATAACCTACTCTTTTCCATTAATCTTTATTTATTATCTTTTTCAATAATAATTAAGATGAATATCATACACTAAGAATTTAAGTATGTTTTAAATAAATTTGACGAATATTTTATCTTTTCTACGATCGCGAACGACTTATTGAATTATTTGGATAAAGTTTTGAGTAAGCGAATAAGTAAGCGAATTGATAATACGTTACCACTTCCTGACATTGGAATTTATTTCAATATCAATTTCTAAATACATTTCTTCTTTTTGACGTTTGTAGTTCTTATTTTTTCTGCTGGAACTTATGCCATTAGAAGTTATTTTAAGGAACTTCATTCATTTGGATAGTCATTGTATTATACCAATTGCATATTGCATTTAACCAAGCTACGGTTGCTATGGCAGCTTATGCAAAATGGAAATATCAAAAATGTTTTGTGTCACACAAAGATAATAAATAAATAAATTTCATGTAAGTTTAAAAAAAAAAACTGTTATTGAAATATCGTTTTATGTTTTCTTTTGTTTGACGTTCGTTGACCGCAGCTTGTGAGAAAATAGACCGCTTAATACCCGTTGCCAGAGTAACTTTAACTGAAATTGTAAAAAAGTTAGGTACCAAGTCAATATTTTAGAAAAATTGTATGCCCATAAATAAGTAATTATAAAAAAAATTTTAAGACCAAATAAATTTTAACACAATTTATAAAAAGTGATATTCTTACAATTTTAAATTTGCTTAAAATTTCTATATTTGGAGAAAGTTTCCAATTTTCAACATTTTTATGAGATTTTTTTTTATATCTTATTTTTTTTAGTTCACATATTCAGATTTTTTGAGGGGAGCAAAAATCTGAGATATGTTTAGAAATTTATATAGAACTATGATTAAGTCTAATATACAGTAATGCGCAAAACAATAGCAACAAAATCAGTGCGCTGCTACAAAATCGTCTCTTTTTTAATATTGGGTACACACAAAAATTATAGGAACCAAAGCATATAGTCATACATCATATAAAAAAAAACATCATATTCAAATTTAGTTTTTTTTTATTAAATTTAAAATTAATGTGACTACATTCAATTTGTCTTGTTATTTCTTTGGAAAAAATTCGTTGGAGCATTTAATTGTTCCAACCTGACCTAAAGCTCAATAAACGATTTTAAGCTATCAAACAACTAGAATTTGTATTTAAAATCAAGATTGATTTAAAACTATCAAACATTTAGAATTTGTATTTAAATCATAGAAAATTAACACAATAATAAGTAATAAGGTCATATAGAAAACTTTCAATTGTAATTAAATGGTAGAGCCTAACCAAAAAAAAAAAACACTGAAACAGTCTGAAGATTTTTCAGAAAATCTAAAAACAACTTCAGTAACTATGCCTTGTTAGTGAGTGGCGAATTCCATCAAATAATTGGACTCCATAATAACGTAGGCATAAACTAAAGTAAGCAAAAAACGAACAACAACAACGAAAAGAAAATGTGTGAAAAGGGAGAAAACTGAAATCTCATCGCCTCTATGGTGCAGTGCGTTAAAATGCGATCCACTCCCGGTTTCGATTCCCGGTGGTGGCTTCACAAAGATTTCTGATGAAGCCTGTAGCAAGGTCGAAATTGCAATAAAATTAGCTAGTGATGTTTTCCTTTTCATATTGAAAAAATGTTGTTTTTTCTTTGGAAAAAATTCGTTAGAGCAATTAATTGTTCTAACCTGACCTAAAGCTCAATAAACGATTTTAAACTATCAAACAACTAGAATTTGTATTTAAAATCAAAGAATGATTTAAACTATCTAAACTATTTAAACTATATGATTTAAACATTTAGAATTGATATTTAAATCATAGAAAATCAACATAATAAATAAAAAGGTCATATAGAAAACTTTAATAAAAAAGTATAGCAGTGAGGGGACTGCCGACGGAAGCGAAAACATATATGTAAAATATTAGTATTCCCTGGAAGACTTTGTCCTGCCACGGACAGCCTTACTGCTAATTTTCATGCTAATCAAAAAAAAAAATTTATATTTTCACCTCCTCAACCTTTGATTATTTCTTTCAAAATTTTTTTTTATTTAGATAGCATTTTTATTTTATAATTACACCAAACTATATTATTACATTTAAATTGAATATTGTTGATATAAAAATAAAATACAGGGAGCTCTATCGAATAAAAATTATCCTCAAAAAGGATATTTAATTTTTTCTTATGTAGAGCTGCAGCTAAAATAAAATAAATTTACTTTTTTTATATGTGATTTTTGTTTGATGGGTCTTGAAGTCTCTTTTAATGCCTGCATTTGAGATCTTGCTACAAGGAAAACAGAAAACATAGCAAGCAAAGTGCAGTTTATTTTCTGCCCCCGATTCGGTTCATCCGTACATCCGGTTCATTATTAATGCACATTATTTTCATCTTTTATCACTTCATTATATTGTAAGTTATGGGTTTTAATATAAAAAAACAAAGTAAAACATAAACAAAAATATAAATTAAACTTATTGAAATAATTAATATTTAAGTGTATATTATACTATCATACATACTAATACGCACATACATAAAATTTGTATTTACATACATTTCATTAAATTTCATTTACATTATTTTCACTGTTTGCGTCATTAATTATTGCATTATATTTTTAAAAAAAGATACTATAGGTTTATGGTAGCTGAAAAGCTCTCTATTTCTGATCTTAAAATGCTGCCAAGTTTCAAGAATATTTTATCAAAACGAACATAGTTGGCAAATCTAAATTACTGTTCATTTTCCTATTTTGACGTTTCACCGCTCAATGGGCGCTTTGTTATTGTTGTTTTCTTTTGCTATTGTTCTTAAAACAGCTGTTTCAAGACTGTGATAACAAATTGATATAAAGTTGAACTAACTTTGTTTTACTGAGATTTGATCTGATTTAGTGCCACGGGAATGCAGCTAATGTTTCGCAGCGGAAAAAAGGGAGGAGAAAGAACGATGCGTCAGCAGAGGAACTTATTGATGGTTGCTTTCTTATGTGTTCAAAGTTTCCTATTTTTTCTTTGCTGTCTGTATTGATGACGAGAGTTACTCGGAAGAAGACAATGACGCAAACCAAGGATTTACCCTCTACCAAAATCGTTCAACGCGCCTAAAGAAGTTTTCACTTAAAAAAAAAATATTTGTATACATATGCTAAAAAGGGTTTAAGGACCAAACATATTAGGCTCGAGCTTTTTTCTTTCAGGCGAATTTTAATTAAATGAACATTAACTTAATTTCGCGATTCATTCCTGTTATTACAAATTCAACGGAACAAACCAAACAAAACGAATTGAATATCAATTGGCGAATTTTTTCAACGACTTAAAGATGGGTTCGCTCAAGTCATTTCGGTCAAATCAAGTATTTGACAGAACTTGACCTAGCCTTTCGTTGATTTTTGGCATTAGCTACAGCCAGCTCGAGCCTATTATGTTTCGGCCTTAATTGTGCTGCTTGGCTTATAAGCTGTGGTAAACGCAAAATTTCACAGCAAAAATATACAAATTTTCCAATATTTGCTAAAATATGTACAAAAAAAAAACAATCTTTTTCATTGAAAAATTTGGCATACAAATAATAAAGTTTTTATTACACACATTCTCAATACTGTAAGCAACCCCATGGTAGAATTATACAGGTAGTCTCGTGGCTAATCGTGATCTCTTTGACAATACTATTAGAATTGTCAAAATCAGTATTTTTTAAAAAAAAAACAAAGGATAACAGAAAAATTAAATTACTCCAATTGGATATTTTTGTGGTATGTTTGCAAACTTGAATAAAAGTGAATTACTTATATTTTTTTAATTAAAATGAAGTGCGTGTTGTGCCAAAAACGTTTGGGCAAGGAAAACGGGCCGAGTTTTCGTGTTCCAGGTGACGAGCCTAGAAGAAAACGATGGAACATGGCATGTGCAAAAAATTTTACAAAAAGATGCTCGTGTGTGTTTGCTATAGACACTTGCACGAAAATGATTTTTTGGAACCTCATATAAATAACTTCAACAGCTGCACAAAATCCTATTTTAATTGATTGATAAATAAAAAATTAAAAAAGCAAAATAGTTTTAGCCATCACAGATTCTTTTTAATTTTTCCTTTCTCATCGCATTCTCATCGGTTTCAGATTTTGTATGAGCTGTCAGTTGCCTTTTGACAGTTATGGTAGTTCGCTCTCAGCTGTGCGACTACCTCTATTCTTCTATCATGAGCAACCTTATTCTGCTTAGCAAACTACGATGTCAGGCGATCTCTCTCAAGTTTCAAAAAGTAAACGGAAGTTGAAAAACTGAACGGAAAGAATGCTTAGACAAAACTTGGGCGACTTCATATACAGTGGCTCACAACCAAGGTCGGGCAGGAGTTTCTTAGAACTTTGTTATTGGTTTCAGAAATGAAAATGTAAGAAGAAACTTACGAGTAAATATTTTTTCAATACGTTATGTATTAGTAAACAAAATTAAGCAAAAACATATTTATTTATTTAATTAAAACATAACGGTAAAACACAACTTAATCAAAACAAACCTATAAAAACGAGGTCATATTGAAAGTCGGACAGATATTGAATTCCAATGCTTATACTAAGAATTTAATATCTTGTTGCAAATCCTTTTTGTTTTATGACTGCTTACAGCTTTCTTGGCATGGATAAAAACAAATTTTTACAAATATCAGCTCCAATCTTATTCCACTCTTCTCTAAGGACACTTTTTAATTGATCTTTATTTGCCCATCTTTAATACTGCACTCTGCGTCCAAGTTCATCCCATAGCTGTTCTATAACATTTAAATCTGAGCTTTGAGCGAGTGTTTTTATGATATTTGGACTATTATCATGTAACCAATTCTGAACGACGTATGTTTTGGGTCATTATCTTGCAAAAACTTAAAATTGTCTGCAATGCCTTATTTAGGCGCACTTTCTTTTACGTGCGTGTTAAGAACGTCAAGGTGCATATTTTTGTTTATTATAATTTTGACTTAGACACCACCATGCTTAACCGTATGTTTCAAATTTTGATTGCAAAATTCTTCTTCATTCGATTTTCTCCATACGTGCCCCTTCCATCTAAACCAAATAAATTAAATTTACTATCATCGGTAAACAAAACCTGTAATAAATGTTCATAGTTTACAAGTACGAAAGATCCTAATGTATTCCATGTTATTAACCTGTCTCCGGAATAAAAAGTCTTTGGTTATGTGCTACTCACGAAATTGAAGCGTTCATTTATGTCTTTCTTACTAATACATGTTTTTTTTTGTGCTACTTTTTCATTTTTTTGGAAAGCTCTTCGAACTATTTCTGCGTGTACTCTCTTTTTCAAATAAAATTTTAACATGCCCGCTTGTTTTGGTGCAGATAAAAATTGATATTTTTTTTATTTTTCTTATAATATACCTTTCATTTTTGGATCTAAGTTTCTTTATAGCTACTCTACGTTCTTTATTGCATATTCTCTTATCTTGTTATTAACATTTGATTATATCGTGTGCTGTTGGTTTACTTTTTAATACGATTTGCGGAGTTTGTCGCTCGTATTTTCTTTTCAAATAATGATATATTACCAGGTGCCTTTCTTCCAATGTTGATTGATTCACTTTTCGAGAAAAGTTTATTTTTAAAAGTTGCGCGTTTGACTAAAGTTGTTCCAATAGTATTTTTTACTCGTCTCACTGTGATATAAGTTCATTTTTTTATATTTTTTTTTTAATATTGTATGTTTAAATGGTTGAATATATTTATTTTGGACTCATAATCAACTATGCCGGTATTTCAAAAGCTACAATTCTTATCCAAGTGCTTCTTGGCAGATTTTAAACGACACATCTTTTGTTTTGTGTTTATGAAAGACTTCTTGCGCTTTATTCTCCCATTAAAGTCATGCTCCCTTAGCACATGAAGATTAGTTTTTGGGTGGTATGACTTTCACAGATTTTTCGGAAAATATTGTACTCTACAAAATTTTTGGGAGCATTTCTCTCTTATAATGCTTTTCATTATCGCGGACAAATCGCTAAATGATGCTCTGGACTATGGTCCTACCATCCCACGAATTTTTCACCGCAAATGTCCATTTTTAAAGCTACTGAGAACAAGTTTTCGCTGCTCAATTGTAGTACTTGGTCCCATTTTGAAAATCAGATTTTTCTGCAGCACCTACTTACAAAACTCACAAAAAAGTTTTCTGAAAGGTATTGCAAAACTAATGACTAAAACATAAAAAAAGAAACAAGCATTCGATTATAAGATAGCGGATCATTGCTCTGCTGCGAAGTATTTTGTTGAAATAAACAGTGAAATAGTTTCTGGTTCCTTTTTTGGTTTTAAATTGCTATACATACAATATTTAAAAAAAAAATAAAAAAACGAACTTATATCACAGTGAAACGAGTAAAAAAGCACAACCGAACTGAACAAATACAAAATCTGAAAGAGGAACAGTTGAGAGACCATCGCACTTGGTCTGACCTCTCAATGTCGTCACAGTTTTTTTTTAATTTATTTTTAAAACTGAAGTGTTCGAACTTTGTTGTGTCGACATTTTTGTAAATTTTACATCCATTTGCCTTGTGGGAAATGAAAAACAAAATCCATTTCTTTTCTGAAAAAATTTGCGTAGAATAAGGCTATATAAAAGCAAATCCCATAAAATACAAAAGAAAGCGAGTAGCGAAGCAAATAATAGGACTTTTTCTTTTAGTTTTGGGAAAAATTTGTGTTTCTATCAATTTTAATTAAAAAATATTCCATTATTGACATTTATTATTCACAAAAAAATAATGTAATAATGTAAAATATCTTTCCATTGATTCCAAGAATATTGAAATCGATTAAGAATTCGCTAAATGGCGACAATTTTAATGTATTTTTTTTTCTTCGTCAAACACTGATTTCCATGTATATGTTTGCTACCATACAAAATGCTTCGATTTCATCCAATCTCAACCGATATTGGTCATCTTTAGCTCGTTAGAAGGACAATATGATGAGAAAAATGTTGCAATATAGAACTTTGGAAAATAAAAACTCAATATGGAACAAATTAACTTTTTTTTTATTTTATATGAATATTTTATTATTTCGCCACAAGAAAGGCGATCCCATTATCTGTGCCAATTACCGTGGGATAAGCCTTCCTTATATCGCATATAAGGTCCTGTTGAGCGTTTTATGTGAAAGATTGAAGCCCATTGTAAACGAACTGATCGGACCTTATCAGTGTGGCTTCAGACCTGGAAAGTCCACCATCGAACAGATTTTCACTCTACTACAAATCTTGGAGAAGACTCAAGAAAAACAAGTCAACACCCACCATCTTTTTGTCAACAAAATCATTATATCTGATTGAATTGAGAATAAGTTGCATGATTTCGTATATTTCTCTTATGACAACGCCGTGTGCAATTGGTATCGATGGCTGTGTATTATCGAAGAAAAGTAACACAGCTTTTAGACTGGGTTTCGACGAGTCAATAAAAAGGCGCCATTCTTCGGCCTTGTACTCTATACCCATCTCACTGATCAATCCACTTATACTATTGCAGAAGACAAAATTTTTCTCGTCGTTGTTGGTAAAGAAGGGCATATAGCGGGCTTGACAATTGCGAAATATCTGTACGGGAATGGACGGCTCAAGGAAATGCATGCCTTTCAATGTCGATGCAAGAATTTCTGATTTTCTTTTCGAAAGACCCAATCTGCGGACTAGAGAAAACAATTGTTCTTCGGACATATTTTGGCGTGTTTTGATGTTAGTTGGAACATATTCTGAATAATTGTCCTCAAATTGAAAACGACTTTCTTCGGCTGTCGTAGAAATGGTTTGACTTGGGGGTCGCATCACTTCCATTTCATCGGAATGCTTAACGGGAAGCGATACAAAAATCGTACCTTGATACACAAATGATTCTGACGATTTACGGTTGGGTTGGGTTGAAATTTACGGAACCCAACATCATTCCTGCGCAAGAAATGCAGACGATATTGGGTGCCCATTTTACATTTTAATAATATCGAGCGGGAAATTAAAATGGTAAGACTTTTCCATCGATTCTGAAATCCTGCGAGACTACCTTTCAATGTGTATTTTCTGCAAACGTAGCAAAAACAATTGATTTTATTTGCACAATCGAACATAGCGAATTTTTATAATCGAATTCACGAAAGACAAACAACTCGAAATGAAACCTAAAATGTATAATACACACTGTTTCAGAAGAAGCTTTGGAGTTTTTGAAATAGATTACTCTCCAAATGTTTCAAAATTGGAGCATTTTGTATGGGAAATCAGTGTTTGACGAAGAAAAAAACATTAAAATTGCCGCTATTTAGCGAATTCTTAACCGATTTCGATGTTCTTGGAATCAATGGAAAGATATTTTAACTTTACATTATTTTTTTGGGAGAAAACAAATGTCAATAATGGAGTATTTTTTAATTAAAATAGAAACACAAATTTTTCCCATAAATATAAGAAAAGTACTATAATATGCTTCGCTACTCGCTTTCTTTTATATTTTATGGGATTTCTTTCTCCATAGCCTTATTCTACGCAAAATCCTACAGAAAATAAGCGGATTTTGTTTTTCATTTCCAACAAGGCAAATGGCTGCAAAAATTACAAAAATGTCGACACAACAAAATTCGAAGACTTCAACTTTAAACATAAATAAAAAAAGATTATCATGACATTGAGAGGTCAGACCAGGTGCAGTGGACTTCCAACATGCCCCTCATTAAGAATTTCTATAAAGTTTGGTTGTGCTTTTTCTTTTCATCAATTTCGTCGTACAGTGTATTTGTTAAGTCTATACATTAGACTTACATTCTGCAGTTATATAACCTTGATATCTGTATTACTTTAGTTTTTATAGCTACTTAAAGCTTTCATAAAGTGCTGGTTGAAATAAGCTCTGAGCCACTATATGTGTAATTTATTATGTAATTTATTTTATTTGAAAACTTTTAATAAAAAAATACAGACAACATTGGAAATGAATTCGACCGTTTGAAAAATTAGAATCGTAATGAAAATGAAAACATGAAAATAATTTTTTTATGTGTGTAAAATTTACTTTATGGAAGCAACTGTTTTTTTTTTTTAATTTTATTGGATGCGACTTATACTTTTTTTTAGTTTTTTTTTACCGGGTGCGTTAAAGTGAAATCAAAATTTTACCTATAAAAAACAATATATAAAAAAATGTAGGAGTGGTCAGTAGAGTGGTGAAATGATTTTGTATTGAGATTTTTTAAAAACTCGTATTTTTGTCAGAAATTGCCTATACAAATATCCGATACACATAAAAATTTCATTAAACTATGTGAAGCCATTCAAAAAAGTTTCCATTTTGTAAAAAAAGTTTAAATGACTCAAAGCTTTACTTTTTAAAAACTCGAACTTGCTCAATTTTAGTCTTATATCTTATAGACACCTTAAGATCTTTTTTAAAAGGTTTTCATAAATTATTTTGTATTTTAAAAATTATGTATAATTTTTTTAAGTCCTTTTTTTATAAATGTTTTATACCTTCGAAAATTATCCACTTCCACAGAAGTAACACTCAACACTTACCGAGATATTTTCTAATGGAATAATCCCTCGTGGTTCCTTGTCGGTGGTGTACTCAAAATAGTACAAACAGTTGTCGTTCAATATGAACCAACGCCTCTTCCAGGATTTATACCTATTAAACGGATACAGAAACATTTCATAAGAAGTTAAGTTTGTTTAAGTAATCAGTTTTGAACATGCCTTCCTCCTTGTTTCCAAAGCCAACCTTCTTTGTCCGGATTGAAGAATGTGTGCATCAAATCATTTCCATCGTCTTGAGGTATCTTAAATGGCTCCGTTCGAATGGATTCATATAAAGATTCCAGCAAACCGCGGGGCAGATCACCACCGTTATTAATGCCGCGATTCATCGAGATGAATTGCTCAACAGTGGGCTTGTCTTTGACCTAAAATTTGTTTCATTAAATAATTTATACGATATTGAACCTATTAGATCAGAGCCCAAAAAGTGGCCCAACATATTTTTTATTGAAGTAATTCAATTAATTGCAACATGCAAGTCTGCCCCAAATTTTTTTATTAGACACATTAGAAATATTAACCCAAACAAACAAACCATTTTTTGTTTATAAAAAATAAAACTTGTGTGTTTATTTTTAAATGTAAAGCTTTTTTAAACACCCGTTCGTATGGGGCGGACATTTAGATAAACAAATAAATCACATAAACTTGGTAATTATTATCATTTACAATTTTTTTGCTCTTGATTCTGATATCATTGAAGCGAAAACTATTAGTAAACTTTAATAAACTTGACCTATTTTCAGCTAAACAAACGAGAAAGAACGAGAGAAAATCAAAGTAGGGAAAGTTAAACAAACAGATGAGCGCATACAATTACATCGGCGCACGCTTAGATACAGAAATTAAACAATATTGAAAAGTTCTTGGTTTTTTTGTAAGCAGGTCAATTTGGTTGAATCTCTAATTTTGGAGTGTCTGACAGCAGACGGACAGGGCAAATGTCGGAATTAATTTAAAACTGGCACGAGAGCAAATTCTAAAATAAACAAAAGCAAGAAACATTTGGCATGCGTTCAATTGTGCGTGTTTTTTGCGTCCGTCCGAAAATGTGTCTGGTTGTGTATACTTCCGTCCGTTTGCTTTAAGTTGGCTCCATCTATTTACTCAAACCATGCAATGTATATGTCAATGTTTATGCCTGCCGTTTTAATTGTTTTTTATTTTACTGAGCTAGCAGTGCATCCGTTTTTAAATTTTTATCAAAATGTTTTTGGCAGTCAAAATGAAACTAACGGAACAACGAACTAAAACTTCTGTAAAAACTCAGATGCTTTGCTTACCGATGGATTGTGCAGGGAAGTATTGAGCATTATAATGGCAAAGCTAAGAACGTAGCAGGTATCTGTGTTGGTGAAAATATCTGGATTGAGCTGGCAATATCGTTGCGCAAACGTCTCCATCATGCGATCGATTTTTTGAGCTTCTCCAGGTAGACGAAACGACCACAGGAATTGCCTGTAATTAAGTAATAGAATGTTAAAGTTATTTATACATTAAAGAGCTGAATTTGTGACTTACCTTAAAGCTTGTACTAGAATGAGATTTGTGAAGTCATGCAGCGCCACGAATGCCTTGAGAACGTCTTCGTTGAAATCGTTTTTCTCGCCCAAATAATCACCTATAAACGGGGAGATATTAAAAAAAATGTATGAGCAAATAAATTATTTTTTAACAAGATTGTAACAAGTTTTTTTCACAAAAGCAGATTTTGACCTGTCATTTGAATTTTATGCAAACTGTCAAAAATCTAGAAGCTCCATTTACAAGAGCGTAATTAAATTTTAACGTGAAAGAGATAAGTATAAACAGTCTTCTCTCTTAGAAAGAATAACTCAACACTGATTTTATAAAAAAATTCCTTATATAATATTAGGAGTGTCTGTTCAAAAGGGTCTATTTCGATATTGTACGAAGTAGAAAACTAAAAAAACGTCTAGTTTTTGTTGTGCTTACAATTCTGAGACTTTCTTAACGCATTTATATATATCTACTAGGGAAGTTTACAATATTACAAATTACAAGTCTATTACAAATATTCATGTAAATGCAAACATTTTATTTTAAGTTGATATGAATAAAAAATTAGAAAAAACTTTAATTGACGCTGAAAAAGATTGCTAGGATGATGAGTGTGAATCACTGGAGCAAGGACTTTGCAAAGTTTTAGAAGAATTTGCAACATCGACAAGTCAGCTATGTATTTAAAAATTGTCAGATATTCTGACTTAGAAAATAATTTTGTTTTATGGTGAAGGCAATCGTGATCGAAACTTACAAATTGCTTAAGACTATTGTACAACTATTTCTCCAACTAGCATAGAATCAGAACTGTGCAATAAAAAATAAAACGAATTGATCTGCCTAATGCATTACTTTAAAAATAATTAAAACCAAAAATTTAATTTGAAGTCTTTTTCGACCTTAATTTGCCTTAAACACAAAAAAAACGTGAAGACGGTGTACAAAAAAAAAGTGTAACATTTATATAGTAATACCTAAAACTGTTCTGCCTTTTTTATTTTTTTTGTTCTTTAACCCTTACAATGGCTAGGCTAAACTAAGAACAAAATAATTTTTTTGAGGTAATATTCCTATCATTTAAGGTTCTTAAAAGATGAAAACAACATACCTTTCATTTTAACCAGCACTACTTTTGTTTTACAAGCTTGTACAAAGAAAAAATTGTTTTGCTCCTCTTCGGCGCAAAGTCTTTTTTTTAATCTTTTAAAGGTTTCTCAACCCTTAAAATCCCTGTTTTTTAAACCATCTTAATATTCTTATCCTTAAAGCTACAAAAAGATACAATAACCTAAATTTGATCTTTGTCCAGTTGATTTTTTCTTATACCGATTTTTCTTTGATTTTCTTCGCATAACGTAACAAACACGAAAATCCAACTGACTTTAATGCCAAACATATTTGGTAATATGTTAATAATTTATTTTTATTTTTATCATTTTTATTTTTATCATGTTGGTTCATCTTTTTTTCATAGAACCAAACGATTTAATTTAAAAAAAAAACAGATGCGTCGCTGGACACACGAGAGAAGCGAAGCTTTTTCGCAGTTTTATACGTTTCATTATTTAATGGTTTTTTTAATAAAAAAATTTTTAAATTGAAAAAATTTAAATACCTATTGTTAACTAAAAAAATAATTTCCCACCAGTAAATTTTAATACCTTACATTATTATTTTACATTAATTTTGAATTATTTTTGAAAATGTTAATGAAATTATTGGGTTTTAATATCTAAAATATCAAACGTTTATTATATAGATGTAATGTCATCGATATTTCTAGCAAATATTACATCAATAGTTGTCCTAATCTTGTTGTGCAAATATTTGGATCGCTTGTCATTCGCAAATTATATTTATCAAAACGGCATTGTTTAAGGCTTAGCGTTTTTATGAAACTGATTTTTTTATAAGACTATACTTTGTCTTTCTGACGTTAATGTCCAATTATAACAGAAGTAACGTTATGTGATCTAATGTTGGTTGAGCAGTGCGTTCTTTCACTTATTGTTTGATACAATGCATTCTTATACAAGTGGTTTTAATAAACGTAACGTAACGTGACGAGACGTATAGATCCGTGGATTTTAGATTTCTACGTTACTTTACATTACGTCTTGTCAAAAAGCAGCTGAACATTGTATTTTCACTTCTACAACCGTTTAAGTAGGTGTCGAGCCACAGTGTTTCGTCTACATTCATTCTCTTTACACTCATTTATCTCGAAACTACTTTTTTCGGCATTTGTTGTAGAAAAAAAAAACTATTTAGCCGAATCATCTGAAATGTAAAAATGCTATTCATAAAAACGGTGGCTATCGCTGGAACTAGAATCAAAGTTTTATTTAAAAAACATCGTATATTTTTTACTTAATAACCGGTATAAAACAAGCTGTTTTAAGAACTTAATTTTCAAAGGCGCGTCATTCTGTCAATTTTTCATATCTTTTTTTCTAGTGCCAGCTATAGCTGCACTCATATTAATTAATAATATTCCAGATTTTATTTTTCAGGTAAATAGAACAGTCAAAATCTTAAACATCGCCCATGCCCCATTTCCTTGATAGCGTCTCATTGACCGACATTTTAAACAAGATCAACAATTTTTTAAATTAAAAAAATATTTTTTTATGATGAATGAGAGTTACAATATACCTTAAAAGTTTAAATATCGTTGTTCAATATTTTAACTTTTTAAAAAAAATCCCAAAAATACCTTATATTTTCGAGCGCTAGATCACCATCCTTGCCTTAAGTGCCTATGAACATTCATGTCTGAATTCGCAATTAAAATCCACCCATTCAATAGAACCTTGCTACTTTTGTTGTTTGGATAGCTAATGCAAAATGCTTTTTACTACGTTCCCATGGCGAGTTGATCCTAGGTTGGGTTTTCTTCAAATTGACATAATGGCGTTTCTAGCTCGAAAGTGTTTCCATGCACAACATTGAGTCGAGTTGGACTTCGGCCATTTTATTCGCCATTTTTTTTTAGTATAAATGTGTGCGATCGCCATTTTTTTTTAGTATAAATGTGTGCGATCAGAAGGCGCAAAATTTACTAAACATATTGAGTCTTTGATGAGTATTAGTTTCTACTGAACGGTGCCTGCTGAATGGCTGAATTGTGATCTGTTGCATTATAACTTCACGCATTCACAAAAGAATATGTAGCTAATGAACAATCCCTTTAATAAATTTCTGTCATCTATTGCAACATAGCTTCAGTTAATTTTGAATGAATCACATCATATCAGAAAGAGTTGGTTTGGAGTAGTGGTTAGTGTGTAAAACTCTAAATCGGAAGGCGCGAGTTCGATCGTCACGCTTACAAAGAAATATTTTTAATTTTTAATTTTATATTTCTTGTTGTAATAGATGCAAGTAAAAAAACAACAACAATTCTAAGAAAAAGGTGTATGGGAAAAAAGAGACGTTTTTCAGATTTCACTCAAGCAAATCACAGAACAAGGCATAAAAGCATATAAAAATTACTTTCTGACGTGTCCAATATATTAGGTAAATCCACTGAAAGGCATGATTCAATTACTACAGGTTGTCCTTTCATTTGACGTTTACTCAGAAGAATGAAGATATACACCCGTAAAGTTGAAGAGGAGAGCAAAAGAGTCATTTTTTAATGCCATCAAAGTAATCAGTTGCAGGAATATCATACTTTTTCGCAGTACTAAATACCTAAGGATACATTTCACTGCTGCTTTTTCTACTACGTTCTGCACTGCTTGTTTGTTTTGATAGAAAATTTAAGTAAGTTTTTAAAAAACTAATTTCAATATTTTGTTGTGCAAATCTATTCACACCGCTGACGGCTTATTGGATCCACTGGCACATTATATTTTTTAATTTCATCACCAAAATAAACTGTTTTGCAAATACCGCACGTTGAAGTTTATTTTAATAATTACAACTTAATAGTCGCGATTTATATATTAATTGAAAAAAAAACGGCTCGCAACAAAATTTGAAAACAATTTTCAATAATAATTATCAAAGCAATAATTATTATAAACACACTATTTTTTGCTGCTAACAGCAAAATATAGAATAAGTACTTTTTTAAAAAAAATACACAACAAAACACTGAAACGTATTTTTTTTCATAGAAGACCACAAAACCCTGGTTGTCATTTATATTTGAGAGAGAAAATATTTTTTTTACAAATTTACGGGTGTTGTCAAACGAATGGACAACCTATAATAATTGAATCATGCTGAAAGGGTTAAATTAAAACAATGTTTTTTTTTTGTTTATTAACAATAAGGGTATTCAGAATTGTGTGGTATAGTAGTACGGATTTTTTTTGCCATAGTTGAAAATCTTTTTAAAATAGAAGCACCATTTAAAATAGAATTTGTGGTTGGGAACTAGAGCTTTTTGTTACTATGCAAATAAATTAACTATCCAATTTGATATATTTTGTTAATATATGGCTTAAAAAAGTTTAACTTGCATTTTGAGCTTCTTCAATTTTTGTTATAAGAAAATAACTGGCAACCGATCAGTTGTTCATGGAACTTTAAAAACCACGTTTGTTAAACATATCGTTGGGTTATTCAAAATTACCGCACTTTTGATTTTTAAAGAATTCATGTAAAGCACGAAAAAATATAAAAACCGCTCGGTAAAGAGTGTTACAACACCACGGGGTTTTTTAACTACACTGAAAACCCTGCAATTGTGAATATCCTTAATGGGTTTTGTTTTGTTTTTGTTACTTTATAAATGAATTAATTTACATTTTTTATTTTCAAGTAATAAATAACTAAAAATTGTATTAAAAACGTTTTGAATTATTTACTTCTTAAAATTTTCAATCCCGAACTAATCCCAGGATTGAGATTTTCAATCCCGATAATCCCGGGATCGAGAAAAGCTTCCGGGATTGGACTCCCTTATATCTACCCACATAATCTACATAATATATGATGTAAGAATGGATAAAAAAATTTAAATGATTTCAAAGTTATAAAAATTTCAAATTTAAAAATAAGTCTTTTTGATTAGATTTGTAAGCATGTTATTACATAAACAAAGCAATAAAATATCTATAAGAAGTTTTCATACAAAAAATTAATTAACTAAATAAGAAACTGCCCTATAACGGGCTCACGTTCACATTCTTGGTCGATTTCGCATAGTAGTGATAAGGATTCATTAAGGACTGTAATTCATTGAATAATCAGTTATTTAGCTTAAATAGAACTTGTAATTTAGTCTTTAAAAAAAAATGTAATAGGCCCGTTTGATTAAATATTTTACAAAAAGTAAAAGATTGTATGGATATTAGTCCTTTTTGTTTAAAAATAAATATTTCAAAAGCAATTTTTCAGTATTAATGAAATTATATGCAAATGATGTTTAAAACACTTAAAAATACATATTATGCAAAAAATACCTACATATTAGTGGCAGCCCTATTATTTCAAAATTTTATAATTTCTGACAACGGATGCGGATTTAGCGACCCATTTTTACCTAGTGATCGCGGCAGCACCGAATTTCTTCTCTGATACAAACCATCTATAAAAGCCAGTAAACAACCCTACGGAGAAAGGAACCTGTTCAGAACCTACTACATGATAAGTTCCCAAGGGATAGGGACTTGTCCCAATTCTGCCACCAACATATGAAACTGACCAGTCACTTTTACATGGTGTTGTCATAAACAGGGGTCAATTGCCACCTGCTGCATCACTTAAAACTTGTCCAGTGACCTGCCTCGAAAGACAGAAAACGAAATCTGTCCCATAACAGACACACAAAACATGTTCTGCGGCGATTTATATTATACCTGTTCTGTGATAGCTGTCCATTGGAGATGTCACGGGATCTGTTATTTAAGGGCAATTGACTTTACTTTCTCCGTAGGGAAGTGAATATCATCCGTTGCCTTCACCACTTCATGAACAATTAATAAATAAATGAAGAGCCAACGAACGACAAGTGAAGAATATAAGAAGAGATGAATAGCAAGTTTCTTCGCAAGAGTAAAAAATATTCTTGTTCACAAACTGGTTTCCTTTTCTTCAGTTCATGAACATATAAAATCTGCTCAGGTCTTCACGAAAATAAGCTGCTCACTTTGATCTTTCTTCATATTCTTAAATGAATGAATAGAAGCAGAAATGAGCAGTTCATGAATGAGCAAATGCGAACCCTGGTGCTAAGCCATAGTAAAAACAGATTTTTAAAAAAATGTTAAATAGGATCTTTTGAACAAACACTCCTCATATAATGATGCTAGGATATTGTATTTTGGTAGGGTGTAGTAAAGATCCTTTCTAAGCGCTTGTGGACAAAAAGAGGGCGCAACTAACGATATGAATAATAAAAGTTAATAATCTATCAGCACCAGGAGGAAAATATATTGAATATTTGTTCAGATTTTAGTCAAGAAAAAATAAAAAGAAATTAATCAATAAAGAAAAGTGGACGTGGGGTATTTAAACCACTATCATTTTTGTTCTGTTTGAACTAATTCAAAGAAATTAAAAAAGAAAAAGAATTTTGAGATATTAATTTTTTAAAACATAAAGTAAAATTTAAAAAAAAAATATATCAAAAACAATGAAAAAGCTTTATTTTTACTTTAGTTTTACATTATCCGGCACTTATTTTTAAACATTTTGAGGAGGCCTGAACAACAGACGAATTTAAAAAATCCTGATTTTTTTAATCATTTAAAAAACTGACTATATATTTTTACTTTACATTGAGCTGTATTACTTTTTAATATTGAATTGAGAAAAGCTTAAGAGAAAAACACAATTTTAACATTGAAGTTAGCTTTAGACTATATTCACTATATTCCATAATTCCATACTATATTCACTTTTTCAAAATGTATATTGTTTCGCATTCCATGGACCCAAACGAAAACTATGCCTAACTTACGAACTTCCTCCTTAGAATTATAGGTTTCGTGGCATATACTAAAACCTTGTAGGTAAAGTATAATTATTATTATAATAAGTATAATTATAATTATAATTGTAGGTAAAGGAACAGGTATGGTATGGGTATGATTCGGGGCATAGATGGGCATTTTCTATTGCCATTCAATTTTCATTACCACTAACCACCTAGTGGCATTTTTGCATTACCATTAATATGTAATGGTATTGAAAAAATCTGCATTATCATTAGTACACTCCACGACAAAAAGACATTGCAATTTTTTCAATTTTATTGAAAGCGATTACAATTAAAAATTTATTTTTGCTATAAAGTAATTAGATTTAAAAACCAAATGAAAATATATAGATATTGCATTTAAAAATCGAACTTGTTGCTCAGAAAAAAACGAAAACATATTCAGTAGTACGCCAAAAAGACAGCACAATATTATTCAAAAGCAAAAAATTATAAGAAATCAATTTTTAATTTTTATAATATTAATATTTAGTATTGAGTGGAGCCTCCATTTGTTTTTTAAAACTTCAGTACCGCAATTTGGTAGTGATTAAAAATGTTTTTGATGTATTTTCTCGGTATCGCTTCCCAATTCGAAATTATGCTACTTTTAAGTACCTGAATGGTATTATATTGCCTATTATCGGCATAAACTTCCCTTGCAAGGTAACCTGAACAGTTTTCAATGATGTGCAGGTCAGGTGATCGTGCGGGTCACTCCAATATTTCAATATCCTGTTCTCGAAAGAAGTTTTTTTACTATTCTTGCTGTATGTACAGCAGCAATTTATTATTTAAATATAAATGCAGTTTTAGTTAATTGTGACCCACGATTAACTATTTCATTATAAATTAAATTAAGATAATCTTGGAGATTCATTCTTGTGGGAACAAACTTAATTTCAGCCCTTCCACAATGGCCGATTTCAGCCCATACAATTACTCATCCAGCCTCAACACGGCGACTAAGGATACGCTCTTTCGCCCTCAAATAGTGGTAATAAAAAGACTTACTATCCGGACCGTCGAGACTAAATTTTTTTCGTCAGTGATTAGTACGCAGAGCCTTAATTTTCTCCACTTAAAGTGATCTTCAGCAAACTCCAATCTTGCTGCTTGATGTTTCTCTGTAAGTGACAATTTCCTTTGCAATTTTTTGAGTTTAATTATAGTTGATTTTTTTAAAATCCTTTGCACGTTGCGGATATGTGCTTTCGCTCCAGCTGTTTCAGCAATTTTTCTGGCAGTGAGGTTAGAATTTGAAGCTACCCGCGAAATGGCGCATTCCTAACGGCGTGTAACCACTCTTGGACATCAAATGCTAAAGGCTGGACATCAACGTGGATTATTAACACTTAGCTCAATCCATCATAATGTGGTATTATTTTGTCGCAGCATTTTTTTATATTTTGTAAACTAACGGTATTTCTCTCAGAATGTTTAATCATTGTGTACTTAAAATACCTAAAGAGCACAACAACATGAAATATTAATCCTAGAGAAATAGCTTTAACATTCAAAGTATATTATGTATTTGGGGAAATGTTCAAGTGTTAACTTTTTGTCGCGGAGTGTATGTAAGTAATGGCAATGGGGGAAAAATTGCATTACCATTAGTATGTAGTGATTAGTGTGCGATCGAAACCGAAAGTGGTTATTAATATGAAAATTTAAGGTTCTGCAAATAATTGTTTTTTAAAGGAAACAAAAGTACTTTCATACACATGAAAAAAATATTATTTGAATATTGCAGCTTATAATAATTAATTGAAGTTTACTATAATAATAAATGAGATAATTTTTTATTTTATTTTTTATAACAAAAGTATTGCATACTTTATATATTCCGTATACACTCAAAATAGTATGCACCTACAATGTACATTTTTATCGAAATACAAAACAAAGTATTTTGTTTTTTTTTAAGGTTTAGTATTATAAAAATTAAAATATTTCTTTTTCTTTTCTGTTATTCCACAGGATTCGTTCGGAAGTTTAATTATTAAGTTTTGGCTTCAGTACCTATAAAACTTTAATATTAATTGCAATAGAGATGATAAAATCGAAAATGATAGTATCGAACGCATAAAATTAACCAAAATATTTTGTGTTAACACGATAAATCAAATTATAGACGAATTCTATATATATAAATCTATATAATAAATGACTGATACAAGAAACTTTTACCAAAAGTTTCGGCTAGTTTCGGCTAATCGGCCTCAATATAGTGGGTAAGTGGGTGGGTGAGTGGATGAACTGACAAAAAGGGCCGAAACTGGCCGTAACCGAAACCGAATATTCGGTCGGACACTAGTAATGGTAGTGGAAAAAATTAAATTTTTAATTCCATTACCACTAAATTTTAGTGGTAAGGCAATTTTTTCCATTATCACTATATATTTTCACTATATATTTTTTTCCACTACCATTATATACTAATGGAAATGTAATTTTTTCCATTATCCCTTCATATTAATGGTAATGGAAATTCGATTTGCATTACCACTAAGCCCATAGTGCTAATGATATGTTTTAATGCACTAATAATTCAATGCATTATGCCAATCTATGATTCGGGGATATAAGATATATTATATCATAATATTATTTCTATTCCAGGTAGTATGGTTATGGCCGTGGAATAGTTATATGTTAGTATGAGTATTATATAACTATAGTATTGCATGGGTATTGCTAGATTTTATTAGAAGTATATAAAATAACTTGTAACATAACTTGACAATCGCTACATACCTATTGCTGTTTTATTCAAGCCCTCGCCTTTGTACAGGAAATGTGCAACATCTTGTGGATCCAGTCGGAGCAGACGGTTTTCTACCAAATATTCAATGCCTGTAATAAAAAGTTCAAGTAAATAAAGATGGTAAAAAAATATTTGTTTAATAAAAAAAATAAATGTTTGAACACAAATTATCAAAAACTTGATCTAGTAGGTTTATGCCAACTCCGAATAGTGCATGTTTTCCATTTTAAAAAAATTCTCACTCAGGAGGGAATTGAACCTGGGCTACCGCGGATAGCATTGTTTTAGCATGTGAGCTAAGCATTCTAACCAGTATACCACGGCCGCCACATTTTTTATATCGCCACGCATATAAAAATGCGTAAGTGGTATATTAACTTTGTCACTCCGTTTGTAACGCACAGAAGAAGACGTGGTTGGTATAGAAAAGTTTATATATTCTTGATCAGCATCATCTCTGAGCCGATTTAGCCATGTCCGTCTGTCCGTCTGTGATCACGATAACAGCCGTAATTTTAAACTCAATGTATAAGCTTTATAAAAGCTTGTATGAAAATGAGCCAAATCGAATGAAAAGCACGCCTGCTTCCCATACAAAGTGACTTCACCAAAACGGTAAACTCTCCTTAAATTCCACAAAAATTAATGTAATGACTTAAAATTTGATAATAAGCTTGTATTAGTAATATGCACTTCGAGTATGAAATTTGTAAAAGTCGAATGAAAACCACGGCTACCTCTCATACAAAGTGACTTTATGAAATCAGTAAAATCTCCACAAATTCAACAAAAACCAGTACAATGGCTTAAAATTTTGCAAAGTAGTTTAAATCTTAACTATGCACTCGATGTTTGGAATTTTGCTAAAAAAAAAACCTGAAAATTTCACCCACCTCCCATACAAAGCGACATCATCGTAATGGTAAAACCTTTATAAATTTCAAAAAGTTAATGTTTAAACATGATATTGTGCACATAAGCTTTAATAAATAAAAAGGACTCTGAGTTTCAAATGTGAAATATTTGGATAAAATCCACGCCTTATGAAAGTTGCGTCACCAAAATAATGCACATTCAAGACTTCGAATAAACTAAAATACGGTCCATACCTTACAAGTTCTAACATTATATTGAGAAAGGCTTAAGCAAAATTGAGCTAAAAAACAACCTTGTAAATGTATAAAATAAATCAGCTACGGCAAAATTAAGTATAGTTTTAACAGTATTTCCGATAAAATCTAACAAATGTAAAGAAGACTTACCATTATTAAAAATATTTTTTATTTTTTACGCAATATATTTTCACATTGCCTCTGTTATAGTGATTTCTTTTGAAATTGACAAAGTGTAAAATTCATTCACAATAAATATTTACAAGTAAAAAGTACACTCAATAAATTATAAGCCAAAAATATTTACAACATGCCATAAAAACAGCGCATTGAGGATACCATAAAATAAGGGCGCGTCTTTGTCAATCAAGTCAAACATTTTGCGATAATTAACCGGAAATTGCTAGACGTGCTTGGGTACAACAACAAAAGCAACAGCAGCAAAACTTAAGAATACCCAACTCACAAGCAATATAAATAGCAACATAACAATAGCAATTATATTCAACAACAAAAATTAAAGGTGCATCCATGTTGGATGTATTTGATATAAAGTTTAAGCTTCCGCCATTTCGAAGCCGACATTTGTTATTTCGTGCACCATTCAATGAGCTGGAGTAATGCGGCACCATAAAAGGTCTGCGAAAAGTCAATAATATCAGCCACCCTCCCTCCGCCAACACAAATCGTCGTTTTATTGCCAATTTGTTGACATAAAAGCTATGCAAAAGAACAAAAATAAAAACAAACAACTTTTATTATAGGCGCATCACAAATGCCCTAAAACACACATTTTTGCGATATGATACCAACCGAATAGGCAATAAGAAACACACTCCATACTTGCTGCTCCACCGAGCGCTTCTAAAAGGCCTTCTTTTCCCACACAAAAGGCAGTACAACATTATTGTTTTCCCTACAAAAATTGGTTCTGCTTATATTTCGTGGTAATTTTATTGTTAAAAGTTAAAAACTATACCATTCAAAAACACCATATAGCAATGGCCTTCATGACTGTTATGTCAAAGAAATATGAAAATAAGATATAAACAAAAAAATGTTTTTTAATAATTTTATCTATTCTTTTCTGTAAGGCGTTCTTAGGAAGGGCTTTTAGCAGGCCTGTTTAGAGCAAGGAAAGCGAAAGGCCTGAAAAGTGTTATCGTTTCATATAAAAAATACTCATATTTGGGGCTTGGAATGAGCGCGAAAGAGCTAAGAAATTCACATGAAGACCTGCTAGTAGTGCTTCAGTGCCCTGCCGATGCCCACTAGGACGGCATGGGTTACTAGGTAACATCATACTAGCAGGTCTTGATATGAATTTTGTAGCCCTTCGGCGAGCTACGAATGGATTTTCAGTCCTTTCGCTTTATATAATAAAATATAATATGTATTTTTTTTTATATTTCCTTATTTTATTTTATTTTACGTGTTTGTTGACTACAATTCGTCTGAGGACAAAAAATGAAAAGATTCGAAATTTGAAAAGAGGTGAAAATATATGTTATTAGCAATAGCCGGACGTAGGAAATTTTCAAAATATCATTTAGAAAAAAACTTACAATTTTCGCTTATTATAACCGACTTCAAAAAGGAGGAGGTTCTCAAGTTCGTTTATTTCTTCGTTGTTCTTTTTTCTTTTTGTTTTTTGTACATTGGAGTGGAACGACTTTTTGACCTTACCGGCTTCATAAATTTTTGGAAACTACTACTAGTCAAAAAATTTTTTTTGCATTCTTATTTTTTTCTGCGACTTAGCTTTAGCTTTTGAATTTTCCCACAGGTTTTTGTATTTCATTGCGATATTTTTTCCACTGAAATTTTTATTTAATACGGTTTTCCAGCTCTCAAGAAAAGCATATCAATATTAAAGGGGCCTCATTTTCTATGGAAGAAAAAAAAGTGGTCCGGGTCAACCCCTCAAAATAAAATTCCATTTATGTTATGATGATTCCCTAAATATTTCGGATTTAGGTAGCTAGAATGGTTCGAAAAAACCTCTAAAAATCTCATTTTTATGGAAAGTTTTTTTGCCTTGATATTTTAAGTAAATAAATTGTCACGAATAGTGTTAATCGAAAAAATACATAGCTCTGCATCAAAATTTTTGGGAAATTTGGCCTAACACAAAAGATATTAAGTTTTTTTGCAGTGATTTTTTGAATTTTTTTTTTAACTTTTATTAAAATATGTATAATCCTCCATCTTTCGCCTGATTTACCATTCCGAGGTATTATTAGAAAGGTGCTGACTACTGCTTTTCATTTCTGTCACTAACCCTTTATAGGCCCATTTTTGTGCTGTCGGATATTAGCCTGATTGACTGAATTTGTTCCAATTTAAGAGTAATTTTATTGAAATTTATTGGAGAATGCACCAAAGAGTCTATGAACTCTAAAGTCAAACAATATGCTAAGTTTAACTCGTCGGTTTCTTGGTAAAACTCGTCAAGTACACAAAATTCCCTGTTTCTTACTGAGAGAACTCTAAAAGATATATTAATTTAAAGAATACATCTTATTGGTTTATATTTTTCACGATTTTTATTTGTTGAATGGAACGCTGGACAATTATTTGAATTTCGTTTGATAGTCAAAATCAGTCAATCAGGCTAATGTGCGACAGCATAAAAATGGGCCTATAAGGGTAAATTAGTGACAGGAATGAAAAGCAGCAGTTAGCACCTTTCTAATGATACCTCGGAATAGTAAATCAGGCGAAAGATGAAGGAGGTATACATCCTTAAATATAAATTAAGAAAAAAATATTCAACAAATCGCTGCAAGACACTTAACATCTTTTGTTTTGATGCAGAGCTCAGTAATTCTTCGACTTACACTATTTGTCGATTTGACGATTTTTTTTTACGAAAAATATCATGGCAAAAAAATTATCCATAAAAAATGTGATTTTTAGAGGTTTTTTCGAACCATTCTAGCTACCAAACGGCTACTGCTAAACTAAAATAAAAACGGTGTTTCATAGGGTCCATCCAAACGGTGTTAATTGGATATAATAATAATATCCAAAACGGAAATAATATTTGATATTTGAAGTGAAATAAAGTTTATTCAAATGGATAAAATCAAGAGATCCAAAATTAAAGTGAAACGTTAACATTTTCATATTACCAGACTGATGTAAATTGAAAACCAACGTTAGATACATTCTTAAACTTCATATGGTGTCTTAAGAAATTACCAATTTTGACAAAATATTTTACCGAATACGGCAACTTTACAAAAGCGGCACTTTTGGCAATTTTTTAAAACGGTAACTTAAAAAATTGCTTTTTTATTGCCCAAAACAGATAAAGGGTCTGTTCGGAAATGCATCATGATGCGCCAAGTGCTTTTGCACCATAAGCAGAATATTCGAAAAAGTCAAATTTTGCAGCACTGCACACGTCTAACATTCTAAAATGTAATTCTTCTATCAAGCGTTAATCATCAATAACATCGAAAAAATTCACGCTGCAATTTGGACGATTGAAAAAGGCCAGTTGTGCGCATAATGCAAATCGTGATGCATTTCCGAACATATCAAAATATGTTGTATCTTATTTACATATTTGGAGTAATAAATAAAGCACTATTGAATTGTTTTAATTTATTACAGATCTCTGATATGCACGCAACTCGTTCAAAAAACGAAAAGAACAAAAACCGACTAAAAAAATGACTGGCAAGGCAACAAACGACGAAAGTATGAAAATAAAAATAAAGTGTCCTCTGATTCCTATTTTATTTAACTGAGTGGAAAATAAAAAATATCCAAATTAATAAAAATACAATATTATCCATCTGATGGATAATAATGCTAAACAAGTGGTGTTAAAAATAATATTTGATTGGTGTTTTTTCAATTCACACCGCATTATTATTAAGAGTGTAAAGCCGAAATATTTTTGGAATCATCATAACATAAACCAAACTTTATTTTCATGGGGTGACCCGAACAACTTTTTTCCATAGAGGAGGCGCCTTATTCCATATACATAAAATTGGTGTGAAAAACTTGTAGTAATTCATAAGTTGAGAAATTTGGCTCAAATTTTTTTTCAGTTGTTCGTAATTGCAAGCAGAAGGTTTTTACGAATTTTGAGAAAACTCTCCGGAAAAGTCGAGAAATTGGAAAAATTTTAAATTGATTCTTTGGATGGAACTTTGTGTGCAATTGTTCCAAAAAGGTTTTTCGAATGGAAACATTTTATGGAAATTTGGCAACGGGGGCGTGGCAGCAGCGCGTCGGGTTTCAGCTAGTTTTTTATATAAAAAACAGAAAAGTATTAAGTAAGAAATTTTCTTTTTTCAAAATGACTTGAAAGTGAATCCAGCTCTTAAGAAAACATTTTTTATTTGTCCTTTTTTTAATAAATATCTCGATAAATATATGCTCGAGACATTGCTTCTTTAAGTAAATTTGTGAGAAGTATCTTTGGAGATATATTTTTCATTTACTTTTGGCTATAGTTTGGTGATTGTTTACGAAAATTATTATATAAATGCATTATGGATAAAGATACCGAAGAGTTTATGCAATCCTTGCAAAAGAAAAGATTGAGCAAACTCGAAAATGATTCAAATCCTATGTTCGTGTGGGAATACGGCTTAATACAATAAATGATACAGAAAATAATACCCTTACAACATGGACAAATCTATTTTTTCTTATATTTAATGGCATCCACTTGGAAATAATCTTTGAAGGGTTAAATTTAAAGTAAAATCCTTGATATAAATCCTTGAATAAAATCTTTGTTTCGTGAAGAAAATTTACTTTCTAGTCCAGCCGTAACGAAATTATTTCGGTCAATTAGATCCCATAGCATCATCACGGTAAAAGTTATGCGAATTTGGTCCAGTATCCATAAGAAATAAGAAGTAATTACATCCTCAATATAGTTTACTTTTATTCTATAGTCAACTTAACATGCATCGTCTCGGGGAAGAAGCGAACACTTCTTTTCTTCTGAATTATTTTGATATTATAGAATGCTAACTCGTCCCATTGTACAAATTGAGATTTTAAAAAGGGGAAAACTCTGATCTGAAACAAGCACCATGAGCACATTTTTAGGAGGTCGCGAGTTATCGAAAAACAGTCCATTTTCAAGTAGAGTTTCTATATTAGGTACATACTGTAGTCATTTTTGGATCCTTTAAGTTAATAGAAATGTTTTCCCTCCGGTTCGAGAGCAGCAAGTTTCTTTATCTCACGAACCCAGAACTTAAAGTTACTCTAGTTTGCGTGAGAGCTACGAGCGGTATTTTCCGTTTCCTGCTTTCAATTTATTCTTAACTGCAGCAAGTTGGTCTTCAAAGCTGAGGTTTTCCTATGACCCTAAAATCCATCACTTTTTAATATCGAAAGTGGTAAATATAAACTCTTTTTAAGAAGAATTTTAACATGAGGTACATGCTGCCGTTAAATAATTACATTGTATTGCAATTACAATAATTATGAACTAAGGAAGTTGCGACGACCATAATGAAAAAAAGTAATTGCCCACTTTTTAGGCACTCTCCTTTTCCTACCCAGGTGTCGATTGAGTACGCTACGTAAGCCTTTTTCAGCAATTTACACGAACTATCAACGATACGAGATGTAACATGTATCAACTACAAAACAACCTACAGATTTTCCCCAACCGCACTTGACGGTTATGAAGTATTATTTAGAAATTCTGGTGTGTTGAACACTTAAACTTACAGGTACTTGGGAATTATAGTATCAAAACAGCGCAAGAGCTAATTAGATACTGCTGATCGATAGTATCACCATCAGAGAAGAGCTACGAATGTGGATACAAATGCCATAGAGAACGAGCGCCCACGATTACAATAATTCCCAACGAAGAAAGACATAGTTCACGTTCTCCAAAAGCAAGTGCTGGCTTACACTCGTCAAGACTTGACGGTTAAGGAGTTATGGTACTTTCAATTTTGTAATGTTCCCTTTCAACATGCGTCGACCGCCATCAAACACAAGACTTTACCATCAAGTCTTGACGAGTGTAAGCCAGGACCAAGGAAAATTTATGCTTTTATGTCCATTCTTGCCAAGTAAAAATGTTAACTGCAACTCTCAAAGTAAAGAGAGAACGCTAACGATAATATATCGTGAGTTTTGTTGCATTTTTGTTTCCTGGCTGGCGGAATACAAGAAAGCATCTGAACACGTGTTTAAAAGAAATTGCGTCACTCTAACACATTGGAGCTTTCACGTATTTAAAATATTTTTAAAAAATATTCTGACAAAATAGAGATAAATTATTTTATTTTTACGTGAAATCAAATTTACTATCATGCTTCTTTTTTCTACTAAAGAAATATATTCAAAATATTCTTAAGTAATTAATTGAGAGCTGGATAGAGGCCTTTAATCTGAAATCGAAAAATGTGCTTCCAATTTTTTTTATGCAAACCTTCTACTTAAGTCATAATTAACAACCTGTCATGACTTCCCTATGATACCATGTACGCGTTAGAAGATATTCAGGTTCAAAGTTCACCGAAATCGGTCATTCACTAATATCTCCGCTCCTCTATGTAGGACCAACACCATAGATAAGGGAGCTATTGGATTCAATCCCCTCCCTCCTTTAGCAATCCAAAATATTTTTTATATTGAATAAAACCACAGGTATTAAAAATTTTTTAATTTTCCCAAACATGAAGATAAATTTAAAATTTTCTATTGTTAGTTCGGTTAGCAAATATTAAGTTAAATATAATATAATATTAATATATTAATGCTAACGTTTGCAGAACGTATGCATATAAATTTAAAAAAAATTTTTTGAACTGGGCAGTGAAATTAAAATGATAACACCGTATGACCGTATGACACTTTTCACAAACGAAGTAAACCGCATACACGTGGAACTAAAGGCAAAGGATAGTAAAACTGTCTGTATAACATCAGGTTTTATTTTTAAATGACTTTTAATTTACAGGGCGTATTTGTTTAAAAAAATTTATTTAAATACTTAAAACCTTCCACACATGACAATATGGGTATCAAATGAAAGAAGACAATCTCTTTTCTAAAAAAAAACTACGTAGTGACAATACATCCACACCAAATTTACATATGTATATTTAATTATAATAATTTCAAATTAAACTAATTTACATATGTTTGATTTGAAAATTTATGAAAATAATTTTCAATTTGTGTAAAGTAAGAAAACTTCCATTAATTTTAATACCAAACCAAAAATGCTTTCCAAATTTTATTTTTTCAAAAGAGATTGTTCGCTTTCATTCCATATTGTAATGTTTTGATATTTTAAAGAATTTAAATAAATTTTTTAGACAAATACATGCCTTGTTACTTTAAAGCCTTTTTAAAAAATATTCTGACGTTCATGATAAAAATTTAGAACGCAGTTTTACTATCCTTTGCCTCTACTTTCACGTGTATACGGTTAACTTCGTGTGTGAATTTTTTCCGATAATTGTGGTACGGTGTATTGGGAGTTGCTTCCTTTTTGTTAATTTATTAATTAAACGTAAAAGTGCATTTCATTGGCATTTTTGTCAGTTGCACAATTAACAGTTACAATAACTTTTTACCTTAAATTCTAACCTTGACATTTCGTCTCAAGTAAACCAATAAATGTGTGTAGTTACGAGCCCAGAATTTTTGGTTGCAGTTTGTTAAAGGGCCCCACGATTTTTTGGAGCTTGTTCATCTAAAAAATAAAAATTTATTTCGGTTCTTTTTGAGCTTTTAATCGAGCACTTTTGAAAAATATTGATTTTTACTAAAATGTTAGTTGAAAAACCGATTTCTGACGAAAAAATTAATTTGTTTTAGATTATAAAAAAAAGTATTTCTCCATTTGTATTTGCTTTACAAGTGCATAAGATTTGGAAACGATCCTTAGCATAGTTTTCGAGTAATGCAGCCGGTATTATAACAGCACTTTTCGAGAACAACGTGTTTAAAGTTTTAGAAGTAGTAAGGTACAGTACAGTTTTCTTATTATCTTCAAAAATGCCATTAACAGTTTCAACGTAAAAACCACAGTTTTTACGCTTTGAGACTGTTTATGTCTAAACAGCGCAAAGTAGAAATTTCTTGCTAAGTTATTACAAACTGCAAAAGCAATTTTCTCATAATTCAAGCAAATATTTGCTAAGTTATTATAAACTCAAATAGCAAATTTTTACTAAACTCGTGCAAATATTTGCTAAGTTATTATAAACTCAAATACCAAATTTTTACTAAAATCAAGCAAATTGCTTCTAAACACTCGAGCACACGTTTATTCTTAATGAAAAAAATTTGGCGACGAATGGGTAACAACTACGATGGTCGAATGGATAAGCCCTGCACTTACACTCACGCAGCCGAGGTTCAAATCTCTAGATGGTGGTAATTTTTCAATATAATTTAATGTTAATAATTATTTCACTTCAAAAATATGCTAGATTTCAGCAAAAACTAATCAAAATTTGCTATTCTAATTTATAATAACTTTGAACAACAAATGTGAAATTATGAAATTGAGAAAAACTGAGAAATTGACACTTCAAATCTCATCGCCCCGGTGGTGCAGTGCGTTAGTGCGCGCTTGCACGGGTATCACAAAGATTTCTGATGACGCCTTTAGCCGGGCAGAAATTACAATAAGATCAGCTAGTGATTTTTTTCTTTTCATATTGAAAAACTTTGTTGTTGTTGTTGTTTCTTTGGAAAGATTCGTTAGAACAATTAATTGTTCTAACTTTGACCTTAAGTTCAATAAACGATTTTAAACTATCAAACAACTAGAATTTGTATTTAAAATCAAGTATGATTTAAACTATCAAACATTTAGAATTTGTATTTAAATCATATAAAGTCAACATAATAAATATAGAGGTCATTTAGGAAAAAACTTTAATTTATAATAACTTAGCAAATATTTGCTTGAATTAAGTAGAAATTTGCTTTTGCTGTTTAAAATAACTTGGCAAAATTTTGCTTGAATTTAATCAAAAATTTGCTTAGTTATTATAAACTGGAATAGCAAATTTTGATTAGTTTTTGCTGAAATCTAGCATAATTTTGAACTGGCTGAGAATCAAGCGTAAGTTTTGCTTAACCACAATACAAATTTAGCAAACAGTTTTTTCCGATCATAGCACAAAAACGGACTAATATTATTTTTTTTAGAAATATTAGTTGATTTTTAGAATAAAAAGCATTTTAGAAGAAGCTTAATATTTTAAATGTGCGCAAACGTGCGCATACAATTTTTTTAAAATACAAACATCCACTTTGACGCCAAGTGTAATATAAGGAATGGCCAATACTGTCATATTTGAATAATAAGTATAAAAAAATAATATATTAATATTTTTTAAGTTTGAATTTCTGACAAAATAAATAACTAAAAAATCAGAAATCATGTAAATAAATTACGATCTGTAATCATATTTAATGGCTGTACTTTCAAAAATTTTAAAAACAATACATTTTAATCACACTCGGCACTTTAATAACGGTTCAAATGTCTACTATAAAAATAATTTTATATTTCGTTTGTAAAATTGATCAAGTTTGCTCGCCATTTACACTGAACCTGTTGGTTTTTGTTTATTTTTATGTTCATATTCGTAATGGAAGCATTTTATGTGACATATCAAAAAATTATTTGAATTGGACAACTTTTTTTTTAACTTATGCCCTACTAGATTATGAAATTCTCTTACTGTGCGGAGGTGCCCGTCTAAATAGGTGGGCGGTATTCGACAAATGGGAGTGGCAATATTAGAAAAATAATGCATCTCGAATAATATTGACACTAGGGTACTGAAATTTAGTACTGGGGTACGCACAATTATTAAAAATTACTTTCAATAAAGTTGGCGTTATTTGACAAAGGGGCGAGGCAATATAATAAGAACACTATTTCTATAATATAATATTGACACTAGGTTACTGAAATTCAGTACAGGGGTAGACAGAATTAAGACAAATTATGGACAAGAAAGTGGGCGTTATTGGACAAAAGGAGTGGCAATATTATTAAACACTGTATCTCGAATAACATTGTCAATAGGTAAATAAAATTCGTTACAAAAATGGGTCGCATTATAACAAAAAATTATAAAAAAGTGGGCGTTATTGGACAAAGGGGCGAGGCAATATCAAAAAACACTGTATCTTGAATAATACTGACACTTTGGTAATAAAATTCGTTACAAAAATGGGTAGAATTATTACAAAACACGATGAAGTGGGCGGAATCTCGAATAATATTGACACTTGAGTAATAAAATGCGGTACAAGAACGGGTAGACTTATTACAAAACACGATGAAGAAAGTCGGCTGAATTCGACAAAAGGCGTGTCACTATTAGAAAAACACTGTATCTCAGGTAATATTGACACTAGGGTACTGAAAATCAGTGCAATAGTATATAGAATTATAACAAAACACGATCATCAATAAAGTAGGCGGAATTATACAAAGGGTATGTCACCACTATAAGAAAAACACTGTATTTCAGATAATATTGAAACTAGGATACTAAAATTCGTTATAAGAATGGGTAGAATTATTTCGAAAATTTATCATATTCTTTAAAAAGAAAGAAATAAAAACTTTTTCACAAAAATCCCGGCTTCTGTATATCTAAAAAGTAAAAAATAATTTTAAATTACTAGTCCTATTAACTTCTTGGTCAAATTTGATAATTTATTTATGTATATGCATTTTTATATTGGAAATCTTTTTTGAATTTTTTCTAATTTGTTTTATTATCTCACAATCTTTGCCTTACAATCATGATCCCTGCACTGGCAGTTCGAACGAGATTTAAGTCCCGAAGTTAAAATCAGCAAGTAACAGACGCACTTTCCAACAAGCACAAGCTTTCGTTATTGTGTTAAGTAATCGAAAGCGTTCATTTTATAAAAGTCTTATTACATTAGCGCCAATTTTAAAGGTTTTAGTCATAAAGAGACTAATATATTTATGATAATAAAAGTAATAAGAAAAAATTCAAATAAGAAATTTAATTTTATATTTTAATTTTAATAAGTAAAATATACAGGGTATTGTACATAAAAAATACTTGATAAAAATTTTTTTAACAATTTTCTGACTTTTTTATGGAGCACTGAAAATGACATTGAAAAAATATACATCCAAAACGGTTCGATGGATATGGCTTTTCTCATGTATCTGAAGCAAACAAATCAAATGTAATTTTAAAGCAGTGTAGGGCGCGTAGTGGCTCGCGTACCGAGACTCATTTATAAACTCGCTCTCGTGTCTCACATATACAGGGCTAGGCGATTGAAGTGTTACCTATTCAAAAGACCATATTTTTTTTGAGTGAAAATATTTTAATTGATTCAAATTACAAAATGTGTGGAAATAATCAAAATTTCAGAATCCATTCACTTTAACTCGATGTGTCCACCTTTTGCCTTGACTATGGCCTTCAAACGGTTAAAAAATGAATTGCATGCTGCACGAATCTGATCTTGCGGTATTTTGGCCCATTGCCGTATAATGGCTTTCTTAAGCGCATCCATACTGGCATATTTTTTAGTGTTTACCTTGCTCTCCAAAATGCCCCAGATGGAATAGTCCATCGGATTTGCATCTGGCGAATTCGAAGGCCATTGTGTAGACGAAATGAAGTGTGGCACATGGTTTTTTAACCATTCTTGGTTCACACGAGCTTTATGAGACGGTGCCGAGTCTTGTTGGAACGTCCATGGTCTACGACCGAAATGTTTGCGTGCCCATGGCTCCAAAGCTGCATCCAAAACCTTTTCCCGATAATAATTCGCATTGATCTTTACACCAGCCTCGATGAAAACGATTGGACAGCGTCCATCGGCGGTCACAGCTGCCCATACCATTACTTGAGATGGAAAATTACTTCGGGTGGCCGTTCGTAGGCTCAAATTTTCGTGCGTGCGTTCAGTTAAGTAGACACGATCATTTTGAGAGTTGATGAATTGCTCAATAGGAAAATTTTTTTCATCAGAGAAGACAATGTTTGGAAATTCGCCATGTTCGTGCAAGCGTAACAACTCCTTTGCTCTTTCGAGTCTAACTTTTTTTTGCTTTGGTGTAAGATCGTGTACCTTTTGGAACTTGTAAGGCTTTACCTTGAGCTCATTTTGCAATATGCGTCGTATGCTTCGCTGGGATATTTTCAGGTCTTTGGCCATTTGATTACCACTACGACGTGGATTTCGTTGAAGTCGAGCCTTCACTTTTCAAACCATTTCATGTGATGTTGCGATTTATTTTCGTCCACCACCATAGCGTTTGGCTATGCTGCTTGTATCATTATAACGATTTATGGTGCGATACACAAACATTTTATTCACTTTGAGATGGCTCTGCTCACGAACAATAGCTGGTTGTGATTTTCCGGCCAAATATAACGCAATCACACTATTACGTTTGAATTCCATTTCGAATAACTTTTGTTCTATAAAACTTAGATGCAAATGCTAGTAGTAGCTTGCCAACAATATAAACAGCTGTAATTGGTATGAATTTGACATAGCTGGCAATATCGGTTTGCCAGTATTGCCAACGTGAAGTTGGTAACACTTCAATCGCCTAGCCCTGTATAAACACCGACACGAAGTTATTTCAATTAGTTAGAGCTGAGAATTCAAGCTGAAAGGTTTTCGTTTAAACTTTATTAAACTTTTAAAACGTTTAAACGTTTAAACTTGCAATGCTTTGGTGAAAAGGGTAGAGATCCATGCAAAATTTTTGATTTGATTTTCCTTTCAAGAAGAACCATTTCGCGGTGTTTTTTCTTACTTACATTTTATTTTTAAAATTAAATTTTAACATTAAAAACAGTTTTTTCTTAAATAATTAAACTGAGTTAATTTGATTTTACTTTACGAAAATATTAATAAAAACAAAAACATTAAAAAAATAAAATTAAAAGGAAATCAAAAAGGTTTTTATTTTGTTTTTATTTTTTTTCATTTTACTGAATGTATTAAACAATGAATTTTATATAATACTAGCTGAACCTGGTGTGCTTCGCTACTCCCCTCGTTATAAAATAAAATTAAAAGTATTTATATATTTTTCACGCCATCGAATTTTCGAAATAAGTCCACCCAGCGCCACCTACCGTGTCCATTTATACACAAATTATTTTCTTATGATCAAACAAACATACATTCTGAATTTCAGTTAAATTGGTCCATAAATTCAAATTTTCGATATAAGTCCACCCCAGCGCCACCTATCGGGTCCAAATATAGCCTATGTTACCCACCGTACCAAGATGAACATTACCTGAAAATTTCATCAAAATCGGCCCAGCCGTTTTGGAGTCCATACGTTACATACATACACACATCCTATTTTATATATATAGATTTTTGAATTAAAATCTTTTTTACTTTTTTTTTAGATTTAAGGATTTAATGAACATTTTTTTATTAAAAAATCTTTTTTGTATTAATTTTTAATTATTTATTTTGATTTAAATTTCAAAACAAAAACATTGAAATAAAATAAAAATAAAATATTCGACAAGCAAGCCGATTGTCATATTTATTGATACCTGTACAATTTTTTTCAGTGCTGAGAGCGAGACTCAACTACCACAGCCACAAAATTACAGAAACTGTAATAGTATTAGTGTGCCCAACACTGATTTAGACAGATACAGTAACGAGGGTTTCTGCTTTGAGCGCACTCGGTTTAAGAGATATTGAACTAAAAATTTCTTATTATTGATCCTCTTAATATGGTTCTTCATTTAAACCCCCTAGTGCATGAATCAAAAATAAAATTGTCAGAAATACTTATCTAATATACAATATAGAATCCAAAATATAATATACAATCCAAAACTTAGTGTATGTTTTTTGTATTAAATTCGTTTTTAATACATTTTAAAAACGCACTTTTTCAAAAACAAGGCAGAACTCACTTTCAAAATTTAATCTGTGCATTAAAAACGAGTGACACATACTAAAAATATAAAAAAAAAATTAGATTTTTAAAATGTGCGTTTTCGGCGATGTAGGGTCCGATAGTTTACACATTTCTCGTCTATTCATATTTTAAAAATGATATCTGCAAACCTGTAATTGTTTTAATAATTTTTTACGTAATTTAATCAAAGAGTATTTAAATAAAAATGAAGAAAAACTTCTGAAATTTATAAAACTCCTAACTTTTAAAAACAGTGTGGTTAAATCGAAAAAATTTAATTTTTTGGCAAAAATTCAAATAATTTGTTCATACGTTATACATAATTAAGTAAAGTTTAATAATATCACCTAAAACATGTTTCTTGGGGCGACCCCGAAGAGTTTCGATTGGCACCACGGGCTAACGGTAAAAGAAAAAAGTTTTTTAGATTATGAGGCGGCCAACCTTGGCGAGATCTGATGGAATGAGCCCTTTAAGTATAAACTCGTGATATAAGTCCACAAATACTAAAAAACGTATATATCATGAATTTTAATTTTTATAAAAATGTATAATGGCCCAATACCATAAACAAAAAAAGTCAACTTTTAATTTAGTGCAAGCTATTTGGCAACATATTATATTGAAAAACAGTCAAAATTGCTTATACTAAACTTAAGGTTGGCTTTTATTTTATTTATGATAATGGGCCAATATCTTTATTAATTTAATGTTAGTTACAAAACAATTAACTTGCTGTAAAATAGTACTTTATTAATAAACAACTTTTAAAATTTAAACTACGCGATAAACATCAGCGTAGTTGAAATCAGCGCAGTAGCTAACTGCGTAGATGACTCGCTGTGATTCGCTCAAGCATTGAGAGGCATGCGAATAGTTTATCAACTTTCTGCGAATAGGGCGAGTGAAAAGCTTTGAGAGGCTGATTGTTTTCAGCTTTGTCTATTCGTTACAGCGAGTCTCTTAAGCCCTGCAGTGGCGAAGAGCAAGCTGAGCGAAGTTTTCTTCTTGAGCGAGTACGCATTTTGTTTATTCGTTGATAGAGAAAACGTTTCCCGCTTGCTACTCTCATTTTTAACGAGTGCTTATGTTTTAGTGAAGCCACTCATGCAGTTCTCTGGTATAGATTTTTAATTCGGCATCCCTCTTAGGCACGACCCCCGGGGGTTTTTTGTTAATTATGGTGAAAGTTGGAGTAAAAAGTTAAAAAAGTAGGTACTTGAATTTAGGGAGGATGCTTTTCATACAAGATTACGAACAAAATTCAATAAGATTCATTGAAATTGAAGCAAAAGATTTGTAGTTATCTATCGAACCGTTTAAAAAAACTAGTTTCGAGGAAATCGCGTTTAAGTTTTTTTTCGTTGTAAGGCGCTTAGACATATGCTAACGAAAACCGTTATAACTTATCTTTTTTTCTTAATATCGATTTACATGTTGTATATCCTAGAAACCTTAAAGAACACATTAAAAAAAAAAATTTTTAAAACTTTAAACGTATATTATACCTTAATAAGGTATAATATTGACCTTGGTCAAAATCTTTTTAAGCAAGGAAACCTAAGTAAGATTTGGAAAAAATCGAAAAGTTATTTCGCTTATACCAATAATATACCAAGAGATAGAAACCAGCAAAAGTAGCTAAATGCCCAAATTTTCCATTCTGCGATTAGAGGTATAAGAAAATATTATACGAATTCATATTGCTTCCTTTTTGTTGTTTCAACAATTTGGTTGACCTTTTTTTTTGGAAAAATTGTAATTGTTTTGTTCGATCATGCACCATTTCTCGAAAAATTAATATATCGAAAAAATCCTACGTCTGTCGATAGCTGTTCCTGTACGTATAGAAACTGACCAAATTTTGTTTTTTGTTGCAGATCAAAAATTAAGGACGTTAGGTGTCCGGCCATGGACCCTTCAAAAAATAGGCGCCTTCAAACAAATGCCGCATAGCCGCCATTTTGAATTAAAATTTTTAAAAAAAAATTGCATTTTGTATACGATTATTTATATAATAAAACGTACTATACAGATTTTTTAATTGACCTTTTCATTGACCCAAAAAATTACTGAAAATACACCTATTTTTTTGTGAGTTAAGGCTTCCGCACAATGAAATTAGTGCACACAGAACTTTTAAATAAATTGATATTAAAAAAAAGAAATTTACGTTTTATTGACAACAATTCTATTCATGATTATTTTAATAACAAATATATGATTAATTATTCATGAAATGATTGACTTTTTCTCTAACACCACCCATTAAACTTTTAATGGTGTCTTCAGAGACTTGCTTATTTGCCACTGACCATTTACTTGAAAATATTTTGATGTTTTCAGCAACCAGTTTAGTGTTCTTCATTATCCTTTTTGCCAGAGCCCAATATCTTTCGATGGGTCTGAGCTCCGAGCAGTTTGGCGAATTTGCATACCTGGGTACAAATGTAACATTTTTCTTTTCATACCATTCAATAGCAGATTTGCTGTAATGGCATGAAGCCAAATCAGGCAAAAAAAATTTAGAGACCTCATGCTGTCTCATGAATGGTAAAAGGCGTTTTTGTAGGCACTCCTGAATATAAATTTTGGTGTTAATCGTCCCAGTTGAAACAAATGAACTACTTCGTCTTCCACAGCTACAAATGGCCTGCCATACCAAAAACTTCTTCGGGAACTTTGATTTTTTTTTTGGGTCTTAAATTCTTGCTGGACATTTCCTCTTTGAGCGGCAACATAATAATCGACACCTGGAAGCTGCGAAAAGTCACCAAGTACATATGTTTCATCGCCCATAATACAGCAATCGAATTTTTTAAGAAATCCCGGTGAAGTATTTTGGCTCGCTTTTTTGCCTCAACATTCTTTTAAGAATTCCTGTCCGGAACTTTCTGGACTTTAAATGACTTAAGTCCTTCCTCTTTTTTCACTTTTCTGACAAAAGCCTCGGAGCATTGCACTTTTTCAGCAACTTTTCTACCCGATAAATTTGGATCACCTTCTTCGCAGCATTTGGGTTTTCAAACCCTTTTTTTTTTTTGCCACTTCCTTACTTTCGAGTAATATTTCAATGTTTCTTATCGGTTTTAATTACACGAGAAACGGTATTTCGCGAAACTTTAGCGATAATTTACAAATTAGTTCACGCTTTTCTACTTCGCTGCTCATGGTTGGTTAAGCCAAAAACTATAATTTGTACATATTTTTCAAAGGCAACCTGATTAAAAATTTCTTTAATTTTTTTAATTCTTTGAATTTGACAAGTAATAATGTGTGAAACACTTTCATCGTGTGCAAGCCTTACTTAGGTTTCCCCCTTAAGGGCTGAAATGGCCAATTCGTTTTTTTTTTTCGTTAGATAGACATACAGTTGCGGTCAAAATTATAGCAGTCCTCTTATAATCAGACATGTTTGGATAAATAATACTAGTCTTCAATGTCTATATGAACTTTCAACACTGGTTCCAAATCTGTACTCAGTTTCCTCCTATATTGTACAATTTTTAAGATACAGGATGTTTTACGTTTTTAGCACGTGTTTAGTATTATTGATCTAGTATCTTAACTACTCACCATACAATAAAAAAAAATTTTAAGTTGTTTTTTTTTTCTAAAAAATAAACGTAATAAAAAATATTTTATATTTTAAAAAAAAAATCAACTTTTCCATCTGTGCTGTAGCGGAGCTAACATTTTGAGTAAGTTAAAATCGTTTGAGGCCACACGGTATTACGTCTAATGAAATTGATTTGTATGCATTTTGTGTTTTTTGAGTGGTTATAGTAATGACACAAAATGTCAGCAATGACGGTTGCAGGAATGACAAAATCGTCTTTATTTTAACATCGCAGGCATCAGAGAAAACTAAAGTAGTTTTCCGCACGTTTTATCATATATTTGATAAACTACTTTAATGTATTTTACTGAAATTCGTTTTAGTCTATCACTTAATGAATACACAATTTTTAAAGAAATGACACATTTTTTGTTTTAAATATTAATAATATAACAAATAAGTTTAATATTACAATTGAGCTTCGCACTCAAAACCACTGGTGGGCTTTCGAAACTTGAATATAAATAGTGTAAAAAGCTAAACTAGAAGGGCGCTCAAACGATATTTGTCTCTTCATTTTGCTTGCTAAAAGACGCGAAATTCGAAAAGTGGTAAAATCGGGGACAAAAAATTGTAGATGAAACATACGTTAAAACTATTTCATAATTATTTTAAATGGCAAAAATGCACACGGTATACGTAATATTTTGATCTTGTCATCTAGAACACTTTGAATTGTTATAATTTTGATCGAAGACAGATTTCAGGAATGACACTTTAGGCATATTTTGGGCATTTCTACATGCAAAACTAATTCTTAATGACCTGTTACTACATAAACTTCAATAAAAAACTTTTCCAAAAAGTACCAAAAATTATTTTTTATCACTCAAAACTATGAGCACTTTTGGCGGAATTGTCCATATATGTAAAATGAGCTCTTTAGTAGTAAATTTGACTGCAGTAAGAAAGTATTAAAACAAGTTTTAAAATGGCAGGGAGGTGAGATTTTAAAATTTTTATAGACTATCGAAAGATTTTTATAGTCCTTGAAGATTTTACTAAAAAGCGACGGTTTAAATGTTACTTATTACAAAATTCAATTTCAATTGTTCATCTTTAAGTTATACGATTCCACTCAGCAAAAAAATAACTTTAAAAATCGGTATTCTTTTTGTTGATATTAATGTGAAAATGTTTGTTTATTGTTTTAATGTGTTTTGACCCTATTAGATACACGCAAATACGCAAACATTGGTTTAGAGTGATTTCAGAAAATATATCTTTCAATATATAGTAAGTTCAACGGATGCTCTAATTTAAGGCCACACGCAGGTCAACGCCCACTTTCATATGCCGCTTGCAGAAATTAAGTAACTTCGAAATTTTTTATCGTTGCTCTCAATTAAGAGATTTTCAAATATAATTATAGTATTTATGTCAAGCATATATATCTCGCAAAATAAAACAATGCACCGTGAACAATGATATCATACAAGTTATAATGAAATTAATAAGATTACAAAAAAGTGACACATGAAGGGCAAAATCTAGCAAACGAGATTGGTCAAGAACAGCGAATTCTTTTAAAAGAAAATATCAACAAATATTAATACGTAATACTAAACAACACATGAAAGCGTAGAAAAAATCAGCAATATCAGAAGAAGAAAGTGATTGCGAGTAGAAACATTTTATATATGCATGACACATACGCTGAACGCAAATAGTTGAGGCAAATTAAACAGTAAGAAAAAAAAAATTAAATAAAGACAAAAGCCAGGGACAGACAGACAAGGCAACAGTTGACAACGCCATGGGAACGACACATCGAAATTATTTGATGATAATCATTTAAGCATTGATTCAATAAAAAGATACACATTGAATTAAAATAACTTCAAGTTGCCCAGCCCTGCTGCAATGACGCGTAGGCATTCGTGTGCGTGCAACTCTGTGGAATGACAACCTGGCAGTTCGTTGACATTTTAAAGCATTGAGCGAGGTATGTGTTTGCATTAACAGTAAAAATAATTTTTTATCATTGATAAACATTGAACGTTTAAGTTTTATTTCAAATTATTACCTTTTTTCGGATCCATGTTGAATTTCTTGCGTCCTATCGACATTTGTTTGTCTTTATTGGAATGTTTGCAGTCTTCGGGAACGTCAAGCGACTCCATTTCGGATACCACTTCGCAGAGCTCATCTTTGATTTGCTGAAATTGAGTAAAACAAAACAAGGGTAAAATGAAATTGAAAGCTTAAAAACACTTAAACTGATTAAATCGTTGTTGAGAAGAAGGATCAAAGAATGAATTTAGGGAACAGTCAATGTATTAAAATCCACAAAAAGGTTGATATGCCAATTGTATGACAAGGGATCATCGATCACTTTGATATGCCGATCATTTGAATATTTTTTGGGTTGGAACAAATTTCATTATTTTTTGTCGCCATATAAACTTTGGACAAAAATAACAGTTGTTGTTAAAAGTACAATCGTACCATTTCTGTAAAACATTAGATACAATACTCCTTTATCCTAAGAAATTAAAAAAAACCTTAAAATTTATTGCAAATTCTATATATCCAGTGTTAAGAAAAAGTTCGAATTCTAAAAAATATATTTTTATGCACCTAGTTCTGCTCTCTAACTGTTAGGCACCTAATTAATTAGGTATTTTATATAAGAAATAAAGTTAATTTACAAAGCTTTGTTTTAACTAGTAAAGTCCTACAATATTTTAATCAAAAACGAGCCTTGAATAGTTTTTTCCATGTTTAAAATAACTTGTTGTGGGAGAAACATTTAACAGTCAGTTTTTTATAACTGCTGGATGAAATACAAAAAATACGGAAAATATTTGAAATGAAATTTTGCTTTTATTTTTTTTTACACTTCTTTTTACCAGAAAATAAATGAAAATACGCCAAATAAACATAAATTTTACACCACTTTTGATCAAAATGCCCTCTAAATTGATACCTTAACTAATTCAGGTATCCTTTTTCTCTAAAGATCACTGAGTTCTCTAAAACTCTCTTTTTTGTTTTACAAAACTACTAAACCAGTGACGGACGAACGAAAAACATTAGAAGCAGTCAAAAGAAAGAAAATGGTCACTATGTATGTGCGTAAACAACAGAATATTTACAATAATTATAAGAAAATTTATGACCGGATTCGGCAGAGAATGGCATAAAATACTAAGCATATTCCACCTGATTCTCATGAAGCAATCCATGGCTAAATGAAAAAAAGAAAGTCCGCTACAATTTAAAGTTGTTTTAAAATAAATAAAATTAAGTCTTTGCACACAGAATACAAAGCAAAAATTGCAGACAAAACAAGAAACGATAAAAATTGCATTTTAAATGAGTTCAGTTTCTCCGGAATCTGAAATTTTATCTAAAAGCCCCTAGAGAAAAAGTAATTATGAGTTGGTTTATAATATTTAAAGGCCATCTTGCAAAAAAAGAAAACAACAATAAAAACAAAATAGGTACTAGTTATGACAAAATTATTAACCCTTTAATAACACACTTGTGCAAATTTGAACGCCAAAATTTTAACTGTTGTAATATTTTTCTATTTGCTGTAGAGTTCAATTAACTATAGAATGCCGTTGGAAATCAGTTTCTAAAACATATCTCTAAAAAATCTCTGAGCTCTAAAAAATTTGCATTTAAATAAATTTGCCAAAAAACTTGACAAAAAGATGTATTTATTTTTTCGTACCTATCTTGATTTCTCCTTAAAGAACACTATATTAACGAAAAAATAATGTATAATATTAATGTATCAAATTTTTATTTATGACCAATGCAAAATTTAAAAACGTTATTTTTATAGAGATCTTTTTAATTTTTTTGAAAGGCCTGTGGCCTGTCCTTTGTAACGAAAGTAAATTATTTTTTTTTTTTTAAACAAACTAGATTCACCTCGTAAAATTTTTTATAGTTGATTTTCCTTTTTGTGGTTGCTTAGTTGTTGCTCAGATAATGAGTGTCATTTAAGGGTTAAGACAAGGTAACAAACGTCTGGCAAATTGTTGTTTACTTGAACTCTTTTTTTAATAGCTGTTGTCATCAGTAGCAGATACAGCTCAAATATCAACTAAAAACTTAAAAAGTCACCGACCTAATGTCGCGCGTTGTGTGACCTAGTAACCGGTGTCAAGAAGCTACTTTTTGAATTAAACATACCGGAAGATAGCAATGGTACCTCAGGCTTTTATAATTACTCAGATACCAAATAATATTGAGATAGCAGAAACTAAGTAATGTGTAATGTATACTATTGTTTGTGACTTTTTGTTGTTGTTGTTATCTACTTTACGAAATTACAGTGATGTCAGTAGTGCTGGTTGTTGTGTTGTCGTCATTGATATTGTTATTGGCTTTATTGTTGTTACCATAAAAAGCTATCAAATACTTTTAGTTTCTAATGTCATTTAATAGCAAAATTATGCAAAGCTTTTTCATAATCATGAGGTGATAGTTTAAAGACGTAACTGTTGTAAATAATCTAATACAGTCGCGCACACAGTTTATGAAATAACATCCAACTTAGCTTTGCTCGAACTAATTTAAATTCAAACTGTATATTAATTACGATTTTAACTCTTTGACGACGAAGAATTAACCCTTGGAAAATTTTAAGATTTTATTGCGGATTCATACTCAGAAGACCGACATTTCTAAACAAAAGTGTAGTCAAAATTTAAATTTGTTTACCTCTTCTATGAGAAAAATCTTGGGACATATGTGTCCCATTCGGCGTCAACGGTGAAAAATTGTTAACAATTTGATTGAATAAGGTAGCATTTTGTCGTTTAAAAAGTAAACAAAAGCATACGCGATCATGCTTGCTTTGTTTTCATGATTTTAACTATCAGTTGCTGATCTTCTTTACAGCATTTTGCATGCATGGTGTTATATACTATACTAGCAAAGACCCGCTGCTTCGCATGCGATAACATTATTAAATACCATTTAAAATTTTAAATCCTTATATTAATTTTTTTTTGTTGAATTCGATGTAAAGAAAAAATGTATATATTAAAAATATTAACCCTTTTTTCAAAAAACAAATGGTTATTTACCACAGTAAAAACTTTTTTCCTATGCAAGTCGTATTTAAAATTTAAAATGATATTATAGAATGAGATGGTTAGGTAGTTACAGTAGTTATTTATTTATTGGAGTTTAAACGTCCAATTTTGGTGAGTTAACCTCAGTTTAATTTGACTAGAGTTTAAGAGTTATAGCAAACCCCTTCCTTCCCGGCAAAACTAATGTAATATAAAATTAATTTCGAAATTCTTAATAATTGTTTGCTCCAAATTTCACAAATAATTATTAAGAATTCTGGCTGACCAATTTCCGGTCACACAGTAAATTTCAGCATAATCGAAATTTTTAATAATTCTTTGCTCCAAATGTCGCAAGTAATTATTGGGAATTCTGGCTAACCAATTTCCGTTCACACAGTGTTTAGAAAAGCTTTGATTGCACTTTTCGCTTGAACTTATTTTGGCAGCGCTGACAAACGCAGCGCAACACACACATACAAAGATACATGCAGGTACGGTAAGCACAGAGTTTTAGTTATAAACAAAAAATGTAATAATTTTAAGTTAGTTGATTGACAGCTCGAGAACAATAAAGTAAAGAATTAAAACCATTTAAAATTGTGTTTTTTTTCATCTTCGAACTATTCGAAAAATTAATTGGCGACGAGGATGGGATACTCGAATGTATTCCCAAAGTAATACAGTGCATTTTAATGTTTAGTCGGGTATCGCGAACCATAAACGAGTGAAATAAATAGAAACTATTTCTATTAAAACTTGTGAAACAATAAAAGAAACTATTTCTTTTAAACCTGTGAAATAAATAGAAACAATTTCTATTCAACTTTTGAAATAAGAAAAGAAACTATTTCTTTTAAACTTGTGAAATAAATAGAAACTATTTCTATTTAACTTTGAAATCAAAAGAAACTATTTCTTGTGAAATAATAATATAAACTATCCATACGAACTTGTGAAATAATAATTGGAACTATTTAACTTGTGAAATAAATAAATAGACAATATCACTATTAAACTTGTTGAAAATTACACCCTAATGAACAGTTACCTGTTAAAACAAAAACTTAAAACACTACAAAAAAAAAGATATAGATACAAATTTTTTTTTTGTACCAAACCCTGAAAATATATAAGTGAAACTTTAATACAAATCAACAACAAAGAAGAACAACGAAGAATATACTCAAATCTTCAACATCAACTACTTCAACACTTTCTACACCAAATCCTGAAAATATCCAAATATACCAGTTCAACATAAACAACACAAATCAACAGTTCAACTAAAAGCGGAAAAAATAAGGAGAAGAACAACAACGAAGACAACTTTATTATCATCACCAACAAGGAAAATACCATAGTAAGAATCTACATATTTATATATTTTAAGTTATCAAACTGTATGTACAAATTATTTTATGTGATAAAAATATAAAAAATTCATGGACAATTATTATATAACGCAGGCAGAATTATACTCTTATAACACAGAGGCAGACATTAATAGAAAATTAGTAGATTTAATAAGACAAATAAAAAAGGAGGCTAAAACTCAGTATAAATTTAGGAAACTCAAAAACTCAGTTACGATTTTTCCTATGAGATTTTAAGGAAATCCCAATTTAAAAAAAAAAAAAAAAAAAAAATTTTTTATTAAATTATATGGACGAAAATTTTGACGCATTAGATAGGGCAATCGAAGGTGTCCAACAAGCAATAGATAATCAAAGAGATATCCTAACAAGAGAAAACTTAGAAAATACAAACATGACGGCATCATTGACAATTGACCCCCTCAAATATCTCGACAGACTCCCTGAGTTTAGCGGAAACACTAGCGAACTTCAAACCTTCATTACACTAATAGACAGAATTTACCCCTTACTGACCCGATATGATACCTTAGCACAAAGTATCTTCTCAGACATAATTAAATCTAAATTAACAAAAAAAGCAAAGGAAGCTATTGAAATAGATAGTAATGCTATGTCTTGGAAGGACATAAAAACGATCCTATTAAATAACTTTTCCGACCGAAAATCGATAGAAGAACTCTTCAATGAGTTGAGAGGAACGACCTTTAGAAATAATAGTGTAGAATTTTACAACGACTTAAAGTTCATACTTAGGAGACTTAATATAAAGACTAAAACAGAACTATCGACCGCTACAACTGAAGAGGAAATTGACCAAACTGTTAACTTAAACATAAAAGCCGCTCTTCAGACATTTAAAACAAAACTGCCCGAACCGATGAGGTCAATTTTATATTGCAGAGATCCTAAAACTTTGGAAGAAGCAATAAACATATTACACGAAGCAAATTATGCTTATTATAGCCCATATAAAACAGAAAACAAACCGAATAGAAGAACTAACGACCAGACCTCTAGACCTACAGAACGATATAACAACAATCGACAAAACAAGGATGAACACAATCACAAAAATAATACGACTACTCGTAACAACTACAACAATAACTATTCAAACAATCCTTACAATACAAACACTAATCGCAATAATTATCAAACACATAATAATTATAACCGCAACAATCGTTACAACAATGAACCAGGTAACTCGTATAACTATAACCGAAATAGTGCAAGCAGTTACCACAATAACAACAATAATTATTATAACAACGAAAGGAATAGAAACCATGCTAGAATTAATATTCCCCATCAACCAACGGTAGAACCGATGGAAATCGGAAAAATTGAAATAAATCCAACAGCCCAAAATTTTCCTTTACCGGCCTCAGAAATAACTTACCACATATAGAAATAAAAGCTAAGTTAGGAGTGTTAAGATTCATAATAGATTCGGGAGCGACCCAATCTATAATAAACCCTGGATTATGCGATCCAAAGTGGAATGTACCCACAGGGCCAATGAATTTACAAACACTAAAACACATAATAGAAGTTAACGAAAGGGTAGCTATCCCTTGCTTCAAAGAATTTGGTAACATAGACAAAAAATTTGAATTTTTTGTAAGTAAATTTCATAACATGTATGATGGTATAATTGGAAACAACATATTGATCCCTTTAAACGGTGTGATCAATTTTAAAGAAAATAAACTACTTATAGGCGAAAAAGAATTAGAACTAAAATTTTTAACAAATATGGAAAACAAATATTGCTTCACAGATAAAGGTACTTACGAAATTGAAGTACCAGTAACAAATAAAGAAGGTTTAGTTTATATTGAAGGAAAGTCTTCCCACGACAAGGAAGTAGAATTAATGCAAGGAATATATGAAGCAAATAATCATAAAATAGAAGCCAAATTACAAATTAAAAACGACGGAGTAAAAGACGTCGTAGTACATAAACAAGAATCCACTCAAGTTACTAACGAAAATTTCTGCATTTATACATTTGATGAAAACAACGAAAATTTTACAAAAAAAAAGGAAAATGACAAGCCTCTACTAGGACAAATTAGAATGGATCACCTCAATATAGAAGAAAAAGAAAAATTAATAAATGTAGTGAAGAAATTTAAAAATATTTTTTATAATGACGATTCGAAAAAGGACCTAACGTTTACAAATGCCCATAAACATGAAATTCGGACTATCGAACATGCTCCTATAGTGGCAAAATCTTATAGGTATCCATACGTTCACAAAAACGAAGTAAGAGATCAAATACGGGAAATGCTTAAAAACAAAATAATACGACCAAGTCACTCTCCTTATTCAGCGCCAGTCTGGGTAGTTCCAAAGAAAATGGATGCGAGTGGAAGAAAAAAATGGCGCCTAGTTATTGACTATCGGAAACTCAATGAAGTAACAATAGATGACCGATATCCAATTCCTAATATTGACGAAATATTAGAGAAGCTAGGACGTTGTCAATACTTCACCACATTGGACCTTGCAAAAGGCTTCCATCAAATTGAAATTTCAGAGAAAGATATTCACAAAACAGCGTTCAGTGTTGAAGGAGGGCATTACGAGTTTCTTCGTATGCCTTTTGGTTTAAAAACAGCACCAGCCACATTTCAACGGCTGATGAACAACGTTTTATCTGAATACATTAATAAGATCTGCTTGGTATATCTCGACGATATTATAATTTTTTCCACTTCCCTTACAGAACACATAGAGTCGATAACTAAGGTATTTCAAAAACTCAGAGATGTAAACCTTAAAATACAACTAGATAAGAGTGAATTTCTCAAACACGAAACCGAGTTCCTTGGTCACATTGTAACAAAAGACGGTATTAAACCTAATCCAAGAAAAATAGAATGTGTCCAGAAATTCCCTCTCCCAAAAAACCAAAAAGCAATTAAAGAATTTTTAGGACTAACAGGTTATTACCGCAAGTTTATTAAAGACTATGCGCGAATAGCTAAGCCCATGACCAAGTATTTGAAGAAAGATATAAAAATGAACATAGAAGACCCTGAATATACAAACGCATTCGAAACATTGAAAAAACATTTAGTTAACGATCCAGTCCTTGTTTACCCTGATTTTAAAAAACAATTTACGTTACAAACCGACGCAAGCAATTATGCTTTAGGGGCCGTGTTATCCCAAGATGGACATCCAACATGCTTTGCAAGCAGAACGCTCAACGACCACGAGCAAAATTATAGCACAATCGAGAAGGAACTACTTGCCATTGTTTGGGGAACACAATATTTTAGACCTTATTTATTCGGAAATAAATTTATAGTGGAAACCGACCATCGTCCTTTGACATGGCTTTTTTCAATGAAGGAGCCCAATTCCAAGCTTATTCGGTGGAGACTTCGTCTAAGCGAATATGATTTCGAAATAAAATACAAAAAAGGCATACAAAACGGAAACGCCGATGCGCTATCTCGCGCCATGATTAATTTCAACGAATTCGAGACACCAATAATAAATGAGAGTAAATGCCCATTAAATATGTACAAAAACCAAATCATTTTTAAGAAAACCGACTCAGGATCTTTAAAAATTAAAAATCAAAAAATATTTAGTTCGAATAGAAAAATAATTTATATAAGAAATATAGATAGCGACACAATCATAACAATAGTGAAAAACCATTTTAAGCCAACAGGTACAAACGCCGTATACTTCGATGATGAAGTAATTTTTGAAATATTTAAAGAGGTGATAAAAAACAATTTTAATAATAACAATGGTACCTTTAAAATTATGAGATGCACAAAGGTTCTGAGAGACATAACAGATGAAAATGAACTTACTAATTGCATAGAAACAGAACATTTGAAGAATAATCATAGGGGCATTAACGAGAACTTTCTAGAACTAAAAGACGTCATATATAACCCAAAATTAAAGCAAAGAATTACCCAATTCATCAACAATTGCGAAATTTGTAATGTTGAGAAATACGAAAGGCATCCTGTAAAACAGAAATTTAAATTAACGGAAACACCCGAAAAACCAAGAGACACGATCCACATGGACGTTTTCTATAGTTTAAACAAAAACATTTTCTTAACCACGATAGATAAATTTTCAAAGCATGCTCAAGCCATCAAAATATCCAGTCGATCATGGACAGAATTTAAACGAGCTGTTATGCAATACATAAGTAATGTAGGACATTTTAACAACCTAATTGTAGACAACGAACTTGGCTTTAAAGCACTACCCTTGCAAGAATTCCTTAGAGAACAGAATATCAATATCCACTTCACATCAAATAATAATCACACATCGAATTCCGATGTCGAACGTTTGCATAATACCCTAAATGAACATTTGAGACTTTTGAGACACGACCCAAATAAGGATATTGACACAGTAGAAGAAAAAATTTATAAAGTAATTAATTTTTATAACAATAGCATTCATTCAACAACAGGCCGTAAACCAATTGACTTCAGTAATGGGAATATAAACCAAGATGAATATTCCTTAATAAAAGAACGAATTAAAAATATAAAAGAACGTACAATTAATACACAAAATAAAAATAGGGAAGATGTTGAAATACAAACGGGACCAGTATTTCTAAAAGAAATAAGAGGTGGCAAAAACCATGCCAAATTTAGGAAAATAATCGCAGAACCATTAGATGAAGAACACATTGTCACAACAAAAGGACACAAATACTATAAATCCCATTTGAAAAAACCAAAGAAATTTCAAGATAATAATAACCCAACAATAAAAATAATTTAAATATTTTAAGACTTAATATTTCGTATATTTTTTTTAGGAAATGGACGTATCCATGTTAATTTTAATTTCACTAACGACATATGTACCGACGACCTTTTCACAGACGCTGGAGGTTCAAAATCTAAACGAAAATAACGGTTTTGTCAATATAAAGATGGAAAATATCAAAATAATTATAAACTATGAAAAAGTACTTCACATAATTAACGTGACACAATACGATGAGACGAAGGAACATATTTGGGACAACATTAAACTAATGACAAACAAACCCAACTTAGAAGGACCAATGCTAAATTCAGTCCTACATAACTACAGAAACCTAGAAGTAAAATTACACAATCTACTCCCGCAGACAAGAAGCAAACGAGGACTCTTTAACATAGTCGGCAAAGGCCTTAAATACATTACAGGAACTATGGACGCTGACGATGAAAAACATATTATTGAACAACTCGAAACTCTAAAGGGAAATAATAAAAATCTCATTACGGAAAATAATAAACAAGTACGCATTAACACGGACATAATTAGACAAATCCAAAATATTACGGATCACATTAAAAAACAACAAAAAACAATAAAAGAATATGTAGGAACATGGTCAGACGAAGTTAGCAATAGAATAATATCAATAGAAGATGAAGTAAGATACATGCAATATCTTTATCAAATTAATTATGACATCAGCCTACTCATTAATCACATAGATGATATAGAACAGATTCTTCTCAATAGCAGACTTGGTGTTCTAGGTAGAAATATTCTGACAAATGACGAATTTAGAAACATAACAGACATTGACACATTAGCAAACATAAAGATTTCAGTTGCTTCATTTAACACAAAAATTGTAATAATAGTTTTGATTCCAAGATTCGTAGAAAATAATTACTCAAAAATTCTTATTGAACCCATACCTAACAAAAATAAAAAATCCTTATATGTAAAAGAAAATGAAATTATAACAGACAACCACGGCAATTTATATTACGCGGAAGTAAAACAAAATTTACAGAGAAACTTAAGAAAACTTGAAAACCAATGTTTATATATTTTTAAAATAAAGGAAGCAAAATGTACTTTTAAAGAAGATACAACCACTCAACTAAAAGAAATAAGAAATGGATTAATTATTGTAAAAAATATAAAAAATACTGTAATCTTACATAATTGTAACGAGTTTAATACTATTGTAGAAGGAACATACATAATTAAATTTGAAAATTGTTATTTAAAATTAATAATTAAACCTACAAAAATTTTGAAATAAAGGTTAAAGACCATATAATATTACCGAATCTACATGTATCTATCAAGGAAGACGTCTTAAACACTAAGCTTGAATTCGATAACATTCATCTACAAAATATCGAAAACAATAGGAAAGACATCACGGAAATTAATAAAAATCATTTTCAAAAAAATACTTTAAATATAAGCACTTTGCTTATCATAATTTTAATAATTTTTGCTCTTTTAATAAAAACTAAAAATCTTTGTTCAAAGACCACTGTCTTAGAAATATCTTCGTCGGAGCCTCAAGCTAATGGTGGGGGAGTTATAGCAAACCCCTTCCTTCCCGGCAAAACTAATGTAATATAAAATTAATTTCGAAATTCTTAATAATTGTTTGCTCCAAATTTCACAAATAATTATTAAGAATTCTGGCTGACCAATTTCCGGTCACACAGTAAATTTCAGCATAATCGAAATTTTTAATAATTCTTTGCTCCAAATGTCGCAAGTAATTATTGGGAATTCTGGCTAACCAATTTCCGTTCACACAGTGTTTAGAAAAGCTTTGATTGCACTTTTCGCTTGAACTTATTTTGGCAGCGCTGACAAACGCAGCGCAACACACACATACAAAGATACATGCAGGTACGGTAAGCACAGAGTTTTAGTTATAAACAAAAAATGTAATAATTTTAAGTTAGTTGATTGACAGCTCGAGAACAATAAAGTAAAGAATTAAAACCATTTAAAATTGTGTTTTTTTTCATCTTCGAACTATTCGAAAAATTAATTTTTAAGCTCGCACTGAAAAATTGGCCCTTAGTAGTTCCATTCGAATAAAGTTACCAGCTAACTAAATTAATGAAAACATTTTGAATTTCCTGTATCTTCCTGTTGTATCTTCGAGTTTACCAACGAAAGCAAAGAAACAAACTTTAAGTAGCTGTCCAGACTATATGCTAGCACTTTGCGGTCGCTTGCTGTTCCGTTGTTTTATTTTGCATGCACGATCTAAATGAGGTCAACATTGAACTCAAGAAACTACCTTTGATTAGTTATTAAAAACTAATAAAGAAATTTTTTTGACTCGCATATCTAGATCCAAAACAAAAATATATGCAATAACGAAACAAAAAATTATAAAGCAACATTGCAAAATAGAATTTAATAATTTTCAAAAGAACTTTATAGATCAAAACTTTTAAAAGTTCAAATTTCTAAACCAAAATAAAAAAATTTGATTCCAAGTCTTACCCAAGTCAGTGTGAATACCCCTAATAAATTTTTCAACACAACAAATCTTTTATTCTTTTATCTTGTTAGCTTTGCTTTGTACGTTACTCAAATAGAGCTTAAAAAGAGAAAAATTTGTTCTTGCTGAGGATAAAAATAAAGAAGTTGTATGGATATGCTCTTATGATTTTAATCAAATAATAATTAGCACATTTATGTAGCTTAACTCTCAAATGGGTATCATAGCTACCCAATAAAAAAAAAATTATTGAAATAGCGCCTGCCGTTCTAAAGCTCTGAGCTGAAGAATATACGTGAGGAACATACGTGAGTATAGATATAGTATATAGTATTTACGAAAAAGTGAGCAGATTGCGTAATTTCTATAAAACTGAGGATAAAATTGTCCAACTTTTGAATGGATCGGACAGTTAGAATGAAGAAAATGTGTTAGACTTGGACATCGAGGACAAAGGTTTTCTTTATGATTTTGCGGACTTAACGAAAATGAAGATGTGATGCCGAAGCAAAAATTCTAAGTCTGATGCGTCAAAGGCAAAATCTGTTCCAGAATCAAAAACCAAGAACCCTCTAGTGGATCTAAAATTCTGAAAAAAAAATACCACAAAACAGTATAGATCTTATTTATTTTTACCTCTGACTACGAATGGGACACATATGCCCCATAACCCCAGAAAAAGTATTAACTCGAATAAAAAGGTTTTGATTAATCTAATTACATAAGCCGTACATGTAGTACTAAAAAATTATTTAAATGTATCAATTAGTTTCTGAGATTTGGGAAAACGAAAAGAGGTACCACAATACTTACAGTAGTATAGTTTTAAATGGATACGTTTGTTTATTATATAGAAGTTCTAATTTGGTTAAAATCTGTTGGAAAATGTGGCTGTAATAAGGAAAAAAGCAAATCGTCGTCGAAGGGTTAAGTATGAGAATAAGTTTGTTGAAAATAATAACCTCACGCAAAGATTGTTAAGATTACAGTCAGCTTTGAAATAAGATAGTTAAGATTGGGTATGTAAAGGCCCAAGTTTTAAATCTCTAAAGTATTACTTACTTTAAACAATCATCTAAGAATCATGTCAGAGAATCAGTTTGTATGAAAATATCCATAGAAAAAGATATCTGTGAAACTGTTTCTCGAAAAAATGTTTCATTTTTTCTGCCCTCTTTCTGCTATCTTTGAGAATTTCTGAATTTTTTACGTTTGAGGTCAACATTTTCGAAAAAGGACATGATTCCATTTTAGAAGTCAATTTTTTTTCAAGAGGGCAGAATTTTTAAAAGGGCAGAAAAAATTAAGCATTTTTTCGAGAGACAAAAACGCCATAAGTTTTATATGATTTGACACTTGTTCGAATAAACTCGTCTGAAACATATGACGTTAAATCAAAGGAATTTTTATTTTTAGGTTAAGCATGAAACTTCACCAGGGAATTTTGTCTGTTCTAGTTGCTTTTTATATTTTTTATCTCTTAATATTTTTTTATCTCAAATCTATGTATTTAATCTTAACGGAAAGCTACCTTGTGATAAAAATATCATCGATGCCCTGGATATTCATTTTTTCAGCAATTAGGTTGATTTCATGCAGCAGTCTGAGAAAATTATGATGGTTTTGGTTGATATGATCCATTCCAAGGATAGAATTAAGGGTTTTTTCATATAGAACTATTTGTTTCATTTAACACTTTATTAAACTTGATAGCTGCACTTACTTATTTAACACTATATTAAACTTTTTAAGCAAACGATATAGTTACCAAATCTATTTAAAGCCGTGACTATTTTTATCTATCGTTAAGACTTTATTGTTATTGTAAAGAATTCGTTGTTGTGCCAAATGCTTATTTATGACAAGTTTAAAAATAAAACTGAATGGCAATAATACAGGAGAATTGTACTTTCCACAGAGATTTTTTGGGAGTTAAAACCGAACAATCGGAAATTTGGCATGGGTGTAGGGTACCATTAGGAAAGCTTTACCCTATATTTTCTTTCTCCTCACCCCCTTGACTTCGGCGCAGCTTCAATCAAAGGTGAAAATTTTTCTTGTAGTTCAAAGCTTTGATTTTCGATGCAAATATCTCAGATGTTTTTTATTTATTTCATAATTTTTTTTTTGCCCGAAAGATCAATCAAATCACTAACTTAAACGCTAGCGTTAAGTGAGTATTTATATTTTTAATCTTTTTTTCCAGAAAAGGTCCATAAAATAGAATTTTTTTTCTCAAAAAAACATGAATTTTTTAGTAATTTGACTTCAAAAATGCGTTTTTGATCACCTTTCATATGACATAGAATTTGTAAGCAAAATTGTTCCAGTTTAACGGAAAATATTTTAACTTTTTCTTTAACCCATTTTCTGCCGCGCTGCAAAAATTGTTGAATTTTTTGATACAAAGTATATTTCTAGAGTAATTAGGGTCCCTGATTCCAAATCAGTCATCAAAAAATTTTAAAACCCATCTTTTTTTCGTTTTGTCATAAAATCAAATGTTCTATTAATCGAACGTTGGCGCTTATCCCATTTCTATTTTCGTGTTAACACAATAGAAATGGGTAAGGCGCTGTCGTTTGCTGGTTATATTTGACGTAACGTATTGGTATGGGATTTTATGATATGGAATAAGCGAAAACGTTCGATTATTCGAACACTAACTTTAACTCATACCTGTGTCATCCAGCTGTTGCCAGATTTTGAATTTTTTATTGCAAAAGATAGCTTTGCCTTTTGGATAAAAAACCTCATCATTACTTTCTTTTTTTAACTATACATATATATTTAATATTATTTACAAGAAAGGTCTAATGGCAAGGTATTTTTAAACCACACCCCTCACCGCCTTGAAACTACGGGTGGTGATGGTGAATACCATTTTCAAATAGCCAATGATACAAAGTAATATATGATATAAACGATCTTCCTGATATCATTTATCTTCATAGTTAAAAAAATTATTGAAAATGGACAAATTATAGGTTCGATTAGTCGAACACCGGTTGGAAATGGATTAATTAGAAAAGCAAGAGGACCCTGTAACATTTTCGAAAAAAAATGCTTTTTCTATGTTAAATAGCATATTTTTTAAAAATTACCAAGCTTAAAAAATAATTTATGTGAAAAATCGTCCAATTTCTCTTTTCAATTTTAACCCTTTAATTAAACACTGAGTGAAAATTCGTCAAATTAGGAACGTAAAACAGAAAGTTGTAATTTTTATATATATATAATTTATATTATTGAAGTGTAAATGAAACAAAAATTTTTCGTTAATTTTGTTTTTGTAATTTTTTTTTCAATGACTTATAAAGAATTTAGTTTTAGACCACTGTTTTAGAAAAATTAATTTTGCTAAGTAACGTTTTGTTAAAATTTCAGGATTTTTTGGTCAAGTACTCTTAATACATGTTTAAATATAAAATGGCTTTTTTTCACAAATTTCGAAAAATGCGTTTCAGTTGTATGGGAGATACTACGCCCACTTGGCTGATCGCGCCCAATTTTAGCACATGTCTTTCAAATGACGTACTTGATGACTGCCTAAGTTTATTTTTTTGTGGCCTTAATAGTTCTTCAGGTATTGCGAAAAATGTGCTAAATTTTATCACTAAAAACGTCATCAAAATAGTTTATTCCCTCTAGTTTGTACCAATCATTTCATTGTGCAGTCCTCTGTATGGCTCGCACAAGACAGGTAGGGCAGATTTAAAATATTTCAAACCAGAATTTTTTATGAAGATTACAAAAAATTTTTGTATTTTTTTCAAACTTGTTTATGTATGTAATTTTTTTTATTTTTCAAGGTGACCGAGAACGTTTTTTTTAAAAAAAGATTTTTTAATTTAAAATTTTTTTAAATCATTTTTTATTTTAACATGTATTAAGAGTACTTGACAAAAAAATAATGAAATTTTAACAAGCCGTTACTTTGCAAAATTAATTTTACTGAAACAGTGGTCTAAAACTAAATTCTTTACAAATCATTGGAAAAAAATTAAAAAAGAAAAAAGTACAAAAAAATTTTTGTTTCACCTACAGTTTGATAATATTCATTTTTTATATAAAAATTACGACTTTCTGTTTTAGGTCCCAGGGACCACACCAACTTTAAATGCTAAAAAACACAAATTTAAATAGTTTTAAACAAATTTAAATGTAGTTTTTTTTTCTATTTAGAAAGATTTTTTCTTAATTATTTTGGGTAATTGAATTGAATTTTAAATTGAATAATAAGAGAAATATACTCTTTTATTTTTTTGTTCTGGTCCTACAGACCAGGTGTGCTAGTTAAGGGTTAAAAGTCAGCGCCAAAAAGCTTTTAAATTATGATAAAGTATGAAAATAGATTCTTTGCTATCACTCTTGATTGGAAGGAGAAAATTAGGATATCAATTTTACATAACTTAACATTTAAGAAACAATTTTCATCAAAATTGTAATAGGGTAACCCTTGATTGAAACAGTTCAAAACATTTTGCATACATCAGGGAAAAATTTTGCACATAATAAAAATAAGGTAGTTTAAACGACATTTTGAATTCAAATTGCTTTAAAACAAAAACGATTGTGCCAATTTCCGAGAAAACATTCAATATTATAGACCGTTTTGAATTTTATTAAGAATATTTACTAACACAAGGAAAATATCAAAGAAATTTAAAATATTCTGAAATATTCTGAATATAAATTTCATATAAATTTTTGTAGTATCATACTATATATCTGCTGAAAGAGATAAAGGTTTTTTAACAATTTTACTTTAACAATTTCATTACGTTTGTGAAAATAACATAAAATCTAGCAAGGTTAGATAATTTTTCAAAAACCTTAAGAATCTTATCTGTAGCTAAAAAATGCTTAATCAATTTCCAAGCTTTTATACTAATCAGTTAGAAAATGGTAACAAATCTCTTGAAGCCAACATTTTTTTACAGTTTGTAAACTATTTGGCAAACCAGCAGTATTTTAGTGATGTCTGCAGTACAACTGATTATTCTTAAGTAGGTACAAATGCTTTATTGAGAAATCAACCAATTTTTTTTTTTTATTAGTTTGCTGAACTATTGTGTTTTGTATTTTGATTTAAAAAATATGGCCACCGTAACTATAGCCTATCTGATAGCCGACTGAAATTAAACTGTCGTTGCTCACATACCCCTATATATTTTGTAATTTTAAAGAATTCAAGTAATTGACTACGAATTTAAAGAGAAAGCATTCAGATGGGACCAATAAATAATTCAAGAAGATCTACAACTTATACAAAGTATAATAAAATCAAAATTGTTATAAAAAGGTCAAGAAATGAAAGAGAATAAGAAAACAATGCATTCATAATTACGGTAAGACTCGGAGTCACATGGAAGCAAGTCATGCAAAAATAAAGCTTCATGAAAATTGTTTAATGCAACAACAACTCTGCATAATTTATATCAAGCCTAGCCGATTTGTCCCGTTTTATTTCATATATAAAGTACTCCTTGGAATGGTAAAATTGAAACTGTAACAGCTGAATCAATCTCAATTTCAAATTTCTTTTGTTATTGATTGCTGATAACAAAAATAACATTAATTTCATCGCATGTTTGCTTGAATCTTGATTTTATTTGTTCCCAAAATCCATCAAGAAATCGGCATTAAGGAAACGCTCGATGAACTCATAAATACAAAAAATTAAATAAACGCATGGAATAAGATATCAGAATATTTGAAATAACACTTAAGTCCCGAAAGAGAACCAGTTACACCAGAATACACGGAAGCTATATATTTTTTTTATGAGTTTAATGTTACAACACAATCATTGAATGGAAAATTTTTTTAAATAAATGATATAAAAATGTCTCGAAAAATAATTGAGTTCTTATATTTGTAAGCCTTCATAAAAGCTGATTAAATTTTTAACTCTGTCCGTTCACTCACAATTGAAACTGAATCCAAAACCATGTCTAAATAAAAATTTTCCTTTCCTAAACTCTACAAACAAGTTTCAATCATTAAACAACCTTTGATTACAAAAATATGTTCTTTTTACCAAAGAACACTTGGCCTTGGGTTGAAACAGTCGCCAGTCACGTATGATGCGACAGGTTGGGTGACACCGGGGAATGAACAAGCGGCTTAAATTAAAAAATAACTCAACTTAACTAGAACCTGATCCATCCGTTGCCAAGTGCATTAAATTGAATTATTTTAAAACTCATTCAATAACTAAAGCTAAAGGTAAGTGACCAGAAAAACCAGGTGGCGTGGCATTAAGAAACATTTACCCACCACCCCACTGGGGAAAAGGAAGAAAATTTCGTACCTTTGGCCAGGGACGGCGCATGATGACCGTTTCGTCGTTATGGGCGAGGTTGTTGCGGTTCTGTTGAATAACATTTCGGCAAACAGCGCACAAATCGTCGCTGTTGTTGTTGATGGAGTTAGAGTTTGAGTTGGCATGGCTGATGCTTTTTTTATTGGGCACCAGCACCGTCGTCTGTTGTTGATGGTTGTAGCGGTTATTCTGTGAGTTGCGCTCATTCTCGCTCTGCGAAGTTGAGCTGTCGTCAATAAACTTGAGTTCGCTTGGATTGCTGTCGTCCACTAGTGTCGTGGCACGCGGACTATACGAGGAGCAGCTGTCACAATCTGCATCGGTACCACCACCATCGCTTTCATCGTCGTCGTCTAGCACGCAACCCAGACTATTGGAGCGCATCTTTTCGAGCTGTCTGCGCCGCGAAACCACTTCGCCGCGCTCATTTAACACTAATTCTACTGGACGCGTGATGATGAGGGTACTCGTTGTCTTGGTGGTAGTGGTGCGCGTGAACTCGGATCGCTTATTCACGACAATGGTATTGCTGTCGACGCTGGGCAGACGTTTGATCTTCACATCTTTGCAGACATCTGTCTCGACCTCACACTGCGAACTCAGAGTGGTCAAGGTCGGAATTGCTTCAGCAATACGTGGTGGTGTTTGGGCGGGAAAAACGGGCGTTTGTGTGATTGTTTTTTTTGTCCCTTTGAAGGGCGGCGAGTTGGAACGTGGCAAGATGTGGCAGCAACATTGGGAGCATAGCTGAGAGACGCGTTTGCCCGTCACCAAGCCCCGTCGGTCATCGTCGTCCGCAAAGAATGCGGGAGTATCTGATGCAGGTGTTAATGACGGCGACTTTTTGTGGCCTTTGGTTGTGGTTATGTGTGTGCTGAGCTTCTCGGGCGTCACATAGAAGGTGCTGTTGGCGGTGAGGTCGATGCAACTACGTTGAAAATGCTTGTCGTTGGCTGCAAAAGGTGCAGTTTTCTTGTTTTTCGGCTGGCGTCGTAGCGAAGAGAACCAGTTAGAAATGCTGGGACGTTTCTGCTGTAGCGTTGCCATTTTAAGCAAGGTAGCTATGATCAGGAAGCTTTTATTTTGCACTTTAATTGTTTACTAAGGCTTTGATTAACCGATATTTAAGATGCTATTTGTGGTGTTATTTTTAGTAAGTTTTTTTTTATTATTTTAAAAGAATGTGTTCAATGGTCATTAGTTTGGCTTCTTTCAAGCAGGAACCATATGAAGAATAAAACATCTGTAAGCAATTCTGTATGAATTTTTTGAGAACTTGTTGCTCGAGTTGGTCACAACACGCAAATGAAACAAAATAAATAAATAAAGAAAGAAAGAGAGAAAGAAAGAAATAGAATTCAAGGAAACGCGCAGAGTTCTGAAGAAATCGTACAAGTCGTAAAGTGGAGACACCTTCTGAGGTGATTTGAAGCGGCGTGGTTTTCTAGGTAGCAGGCTTTCAGCGTACAATTTAATACAACGAAACAATTAATTTAGCACGTCCTGCGTCCTTGCTTTCGAACTTAAAAAAAAACCTTAGATAGAAAAACGTTTTAGGAAAGCGACTGTCGCGCCGTTTAATTGGATTTGTTGCTGACAGTCATAAAACACGTACGCTAATGTGCCAAGACATATTTGAAAATCGAGCATTTCATAAAGATTTTTTGTGTCTCCAAGAACGGTAAAGGAGTCACAAAAAGACTGCAGACAGGTAGACAAAAGAATAGAAAATAGCAACAATGGTATCAAGGGTCGGTCGGTTAGTTTACCGGTGCTTTATGGCTAAATTATGCACAGGAAACCTTTAGGCAAACAAATCATAAACAACAAAACATTTAAATAGGAAATCCTTAACGAGGTTAAAGGCTTTCAGTTAACGCTCTATGCCTATTTTTCTGCAGCTTAACATATTCGGGCAGTAGACATTAAGATTTGTAAAAGTAAATGAATGATTAAGTAAATGGCCTATTAAACCTAAGGACAAAAAGTCAGTGGCAGCAACTAAATATATTCTATATACATTTGCTTATATAAAAGAAATATGTGCTGCAATGTGAATGGTGGGTGCTATCATGTAGGTAGAGTATAATTTTAATGAGATGGTGTATATTTTAAGTGTAACTAATCGCAGAGTTACACTTAATATTTTAAAAACTTTTAATAAAAAAAATCCCATTTCAAAATCACTACAAAGTAAAAAATAATTTTAAATTAATTTCCCTATTAATTTCTTGGTCAAATTTGATAATTTATTTATATGTATTATTATACTGGAAATCTTATTATTTTAATTTTTTTAATTTTATTTATTATCATAATTTTATTAATTTCGTTATTTTAAGTTGGCGCTAATTTAATAAGACTTTTATAAATTTAATGCTTTCGATCTGAACACAATTACGAGAGTTTTTGTTGTTTGGGAAATGCGCCTGCTACTTGCTTATCTTTACTACTTACTACTGATCGGGACTTAAATCTCGTTACATGTTACTCTTGTCAACGCAGGAATGTTAAAAATATTATAATTGTGTGGCAAAGATTAGCGCCGTCTTGAAAGCGTTTATATTCAACGAAATTAATATATTTTTGAAAATAAAACATATAAGAAAAAATTAAAATAATAAGATTTCCAATAAGTATAAATAAATTATCAAATTTGACAAGAAATTAATAGGAAAAGTATTTTAAAATTTTTTTACTTTGTAGCGATTTTGAAGTCTTTTTTTCTGATAAAAAGTTTTTATTTCTTCCTTTTTTGAGAATGATAAATTTTTGAAATAATTCTATCCATTCTTGTAACGGATTTACACTACTCTAGTGTCAATATTATTCAAGATATAGTGTACTTTCTTGACCCACTTTCTTGACCGTAATTGGTAATAATTGTGCCTATCCCTGTACATTTAATAAATTTCAGTATTCTAGTGTCAATATTATTCGATACAGTGTTTCTCTTATATTGAGACGCTCTTTATCGAATTCCGCCTACTTTCTTCATCGTTTTTTTATAAAACTCTGACCATTTTTGTAACGAATTTTATTTTCCTAGTGTCAATAATATTCGAAATACAGTGTTTTCTTGTAATTCCACGTCCTTTTCTACAATAACGCCTATTTTCTCGACCGTAATTTGTTATAATTGTGCCTACCCCTGTACTAAATTTCAGTACCTAGTGTAAATATTATTCGAGATACATTGTTTTTCTAATATTGGCACGCTTTTTGTCGAATTATGGCCAATTTCATAATTTTTTGTTAAAATTCTACCCATTTTTGTAACGAATTTTATTACCTTATTATTATTATAATGTTATTTGCTATAGTGTTTTTCTAATATTGCCACTCCCCTTTGTTCAATAACTTCCATTTTCTTTACCGTAATGTATTAAATTTTAGTATTACACAATATTATTCGAAATACAGTGTTTTCAATATTGCCACGTTCCTTTATCGAATAACGAACACTTTCTTGGCCGTAATTTGTCATAATTTGTGCCCACCCTTAATCTAAATTTCTATAATTTATAACCCTTCCATGGCTCATTGTCATTTTTAAAGGTTGATTTGACATGAAATATACACCATTAAAATGGAAGGAGGTAAAGGCAGTATTTATCCCAAAGGCGGGTGAAAATGGCAATAGTGTCCAAAGGACCTTAGACCCATTAGTCTTTCAACTTTCTTGCTAAAAACACTCGTAAGACTGATTGACGCTCATGTTCGTTGCAGCATAGATACAAATTTGCTTTCAGCTTCACAGCACGCTTACAGGAAAGGTAGGTCTGTAGAAACGGCCCTGCACTCCCTGGTAGGCTTTTTAGAAAATTCCTTTTCTCATAAGGAGTACACAATGGTAGGTTTTCTGGATATCGATGGAAGGTGCTATTAACAATGTTTTTCTGAGGGCAACCATTGGCTCACTCATGAATCTTCGGGTGAATGAGTAGCTCTATGTACTGCTCTATGTACTGATAAAAAACCTGCTGACCAGCAAAGTCATCAGTGCATCTCTAAGTGGCTCAAAGGCTCGGAGATTTTTGAGTAGATGCACTTCTCAGGGGGGTGTTCTATCACCTTAATTATGGAACTTGGTAGTCAATGAACTTCTGAGGAAAATAGAAAAGGTTGGTTGCAAGGTGATTGCCTATGCGGATGACGTAGCTATTGCTGCACAGGGAAAGTTTCCTAATACTTTCTCGGAGCTGCTTGGGTCAGCGCTCTCCGATCTCAATACTTGGGCCAAAAGTTGTGGGCTGGGTGTAAATCCCCAAAAAACCGAACTGGTCCTTTTTACGAGGAAATACAAAATTCCGCGTATAATTTCTCCACGTCTGGATGGCACTCTGGTAAACTTCGTGGAAGAGGCAAAATACTTAGGAGTTATTTTGGATAGTAAGTTAAACTGGAAACCGAATATTCGTGAGCGAACTAGGATAGTCAATGTTGCTTTATACGCCTGTAAAAAGCTATAGGTAAAACGTAGGGGGCTTCCCCGAATATTGCGCGTTGGATTTACACAGCTATAGTGAGGCCAATCTCGCTATATGGTGAATGTGTGTGGTGGACAACACTAAAAACACAGTCTAATTGCAAATTTTTAGGGAAAGTACAAAGAAATGTGGCCGTATGTATAAGCGGAGCGCTTATGTCAACTTCATCGGAAGCACTAAATGCTGTTCTTTACTTAATACCCCTTCATATTATGGGAAAAATGATGGCCCAGGAAACAGCCATTCGCCTAAGAGCAACCTCGCAGTGGACTAACACTCGTACACGTCATTCCTCCATCATCGATCTTGCAGGAGCAGTTTCAACATCGGTATCAACATCGATTACACCATTGCCTATCCCTCATTCGATAATGGCTTTCACACAGTTATCCCAACCAGAGTAGAATTGGACGAGTTTACTGCCGCTACACCAAGTTGGCGTGCATATTTTTACTGACGTCTCAAAACTTGACAGCAAAGTCGGGGGACGCGTCTTTTCAACGGTTTTAAATGTCAGAACCTCACTTAGACTGGCAGATCATTGCAGCGTCTTCCAAGCTGAAATGATGGCCTATGTATAGAGCTGTGGAATAGCTGAGGTATAGTGAGATATTATCTTAATATATATACATTTTTACGGACAGCCAAGCAGCATTAATTGCCTTGCAGGTGTGTTCCTAACATTACCAACAGCCCTTAAATGTCGCTCGTGTCTCAATAAGATAGCCGTTAAGTTCGACATTCATCTGCTCTGGGTACCAGGGCATAGGGACATTCCTGGAAATTGTAAAGCTGATAAGCTTGCTAGGGAAGGTACAGCGGCAACGTTGCTGCCGGATATAGAAACATTAGGCATGCCACTTGCGTCTTGCAAGCTGGCTCTAACGCAACATGCCACAGAAATGGTCAACACAGCTTGACAGATGTCGCCTGGTTTTCAGAAAAACGTACGACGAATCTCACTCAATTGGCGAAGATAGATCTCTCCATTCTGATAGGCGTAATAACAGGATACTGTCTTATAGGAAGGAATGCCCTTAGAATGGGGGTTCTTGCGAATGACTTCTGCAGGAGTTTAAGGAATGAGGAAGAGGAGGAGTCGGTATCGCATCTCCTCTGTTCATACCCCGCTTTAGCCTGCAGAGGACATAAGCATCTAGGTGGCCTATTTTTTGATGATCTCAGGGATCTTGAGGAGGTAGAAGTTAAGCGTCTACTGCTTTTTATTATTAGTTCAGGGTGGTTTCACGACAGCGCTTAGGAGGGGAGGAACAGATCTCCTGTGATATCACAAAGTACCAAATGTCTGGTCTATGTACCACCTTAACCTAACCTAACCTAACCTATACTAAATTTCAGTATCCCATAGTAAATATTATTTGAGATGCAGTGTTTTTTATAATATTGCTACGCCCCTTTGTCGAATAACGCCCACTTTCTTGACAGTAATTTGCATAAATGTGCTAGCCCTGCATTAAATTACAGTGACCTGGTGTCAATATTATTCGAAATACAGTATTTTTGTAACATTGCCACGTCCATTTGTCGAATACCTCCTACTTTTTTAGACGAGCACCTCTGTGTTCAATGTTGCTATCTGTTGGCAAGAAATTACGGCAATTATGCGAGTGCTTCAGGAGTTATCTATGTACATACATTACAAAAAAAAAACCAACGAACTTGAAAAACTCCTCCATTTTGAAGTTGGTTATTGAAATTGTGCTAAGCTCAGATTGTTTTAAGTTTTTTTTAAAATTTAAATTTTTACAGCTGCTTTTGTCCTTACATTTTTTAATTGAATTTTGACTTTACGTAGCCACCATTTGTTTCAAATTTTTTTTTTTTAAAAATCTTAGGTTCAGTTTTTCAGTTCGAGTTTAAACTTCAGTCAATTAAACCTAGTTTAACTCACAAAAATTTAACGCTTAAACTCGGTTTAACTAGATATTTTAGCATTCGTTGAAGTTAAATTGACTTAAATTATCATATAATGCCGTTCTTTTTTGCCTAAACCGAGTTTTAACGTCCAATTTTGGTGAGTTAAGCTCGGTTTGATTTGACTAGCCTCTCTCATTAGGTTTAAACTCTTACCAAATTTTTTTTTAGTTTTTCGTTTCAGATAAACCAAACTAGAGATATCCTGCACACCGTTTTTTCTATTTTTTACTGCTTCATTTACGTACGTGTGACACGGAAGTGACGTCACAAAAAATATTTTTTTTTGTTAATTTTAATACTTTTATAAAACAATAAAAAAATATTTACTCAAATACCTTTAACCGTTTTTTCATAATCCTTACTTAAAAAACTCCTCAAATTTCGACAAAATTAGGTAAATGTCCCTTGAAAAAGACCAGCTAATAAAAAATTGCTTTCGAATACTTTTCTTAATGCAGCACTTAGCTAATAAAAGTACCAAGAAAATATAGATTTTCGAAATCGAAAATATCGAAAGTATAAAACTTTTAAAATTAAATTAAAATTCTTCCAAAGCCATGCTATTCATTTTTCAAAATTACGTGATACGATTTCCAACATGTCTCAATCAAAAATCAATATTTTAAAGGCGTCTCGCAGCTGCTTACCAACAGCTAGAAATCAATTTAATGCCTTTATAACAAAGCTCATCTGCACTGCATTGTCAAGTCTTTATAATAACGAGCAACTGATAGCAAATCAAGTTGGTTAGGGACTTGATTTTAACCACATCTGTACCGTCTAACAAAGAAAAAGAAGAAGAAGACCTCCACTCAAAATTGTAAACAAACAAATATGTATTCAATCAGACATAAAATCAGATAAAAAACGCATTGAATAGCGTGAATGGGAATGGGAATGGGAATGGTATGGTTGGACGTGGACGATGTACGCCTGCCGGCTACCTGTTGTTGTACCACTGTTTGTCGTGAGAATAAAGCAAGTAAAAAAGAACTGTCAGCTACCCTGATTGAAGCAAACAAAAGGCTTTACATAACATTGGAAATGCTTTTAACCGATGCCCTAGTCAAGTGGTGGTATTTGAATCCAAAAGTATCAGTCTTCTTGAAGCTATAATCAAGGAGCAGCCGCAAAACAAGTTTAGTTTGCTTTATGTGTGTGGCTTTTTTCATTCTTTGAGAAATTTACCAACAGTTAACCGATTCAGATTTGACATTCGTCATTAAGGTGTTGGTTTTAAAATAATTACCGGAAATGAAAGAAATCTTCGTGATAATGTGAAGATAATTTATGGAAAATTAGATTAGTAAATAAGGGCATTTTTGTGGTAAAGAATCTGGTAATAAACACAGGAAATGTTAAATGTTGACGAAATCCAAATAAGAGATTTGTTATTGTGCCAAAACAAAATATGTTCAGTACAATCTAAAAGTATACGTAATTTGGCACACAAAATCATTGTCACACAGACTCGTAGGACTGTAAGAGATATGAAATCAACCACAAAATTTCTGGAATTACTGAAATCAGAAATTTTTGTTGAAGTGCCTACTTTTAAATGGCGAATGCTGTGTGCCTTTTCCAATTTAAGACGACTATTGCAATATGGCAGCTCTTGAAAGCATACATAAATATTTTTAACTCGAAAAGGAACAACTTAACATAAACATTTTATTTTTTCTAAAACAAAAAATGTTTGCCAAAGAATACGTGATAATTTTAAAATTTTTTGGAGATTTATGATTTCGACCACTTTTGGCAATTTTTTTTTTTAAATCTAAAAAAGCCTAGAAACAGAAAAATAGTTACGTATTCTTTGGCAAATTCAAAGCTTTAATACTTTAAGCGGCAGTTAATTAAAGTTAAGAGTAGGCACTTCAATATAAATTTAAACTCCCTGCAAATCGTTTTTAAGCACCAATATATTTTTTACATACTAGTAAACCATGAATTTAATGTTTTTAGATAGTTTTTCTCTTTAATCTGTTGTATTACTACAGCCATTTTGAGTTTAAAAAAAAATATAATATACGGCACTCAAAAGTAGACACTTCAACAAAAATAAGTCTAAGACTCACTCTACAAACCATTAAACTTTGGGCTTAGTGGCTTTTTTTTGGGTAGTCTTCTGATTTAGGTTGCTTTATTGCAGAAGCCTTTTTAAGGGCAGGTTCTCATGAAGCTAGAACAAAAAACTAAATTGTATTTTTTTATTTTTTTTTATTTTTCGATAGCTTATTGTTTTTTTTATTTATTTATAAACTATCGACAATTATGTTTAACAGTCTATTTATTACTTTACAAATTACACTTAAACATTAATTATAAGAATATAAAATTAAGGATTTATTACAATACTCAATACAGTTTACTTAAATGTCTCTCTATTTTGAGTGGAATCTATACGAGCACTTACACTGTTATAGACAGTGCACATGTTAAAAATCGGATCACTCCGGCCATAGTTAGTTCTATGGTGCGGAGTGTAAAAAAAATATCTTTACCTTAAGTGTCTTTCCGGAGCATAAATATTGGGACGGGCGAGGACTGGCGCACAGTTAATATTATTCATTATTCATCTCGAAAAAAAGTTATTAGAAAATATTTTCTTCTCGAACGCAATGATTTAAGCCCAATAAGTGCAAATCGGGAGCTATACTCTGGCATAAAATTCCAATTTAGTTTTTTCATAACAAAACGATTAAAACGTTTTTGGACTTTTTCCAATCTTGTACTATGCGACTCATAAAATGGGTCCAATGTTACACACCCATACTCAAGTATTGATCTTATAATGGAAATGAAAAGAGTCTTTTAGGTATACGGGTCAGCAAACTCTCTAGTGTTGCGTCTAACGAATTGTGTGTTAAATATGTTCCCAAAACAGTTTGGCCGATAACGATTGCATAAAAAAGTTATCGCATACGAAAGGAACCATCATTTTCATAAACGCACTTGAAACGTAATCGTTAACCAAATCTTAAAACGCGTTTTCTGCAAAATCATGTTCTACAAACTGGTCTCCATGATATTTCAAGAACTATTCTATGGATTCACTTGCATTTTTTTCTATTTTAAAGTAGAGAAAATTTATTCGATCCCAAAGCTAAATTTAGATAACATTGGGCGGTTTTTTTTAGAGAACTTTAAGTAGCGAAAAATGTGGAAAAAAACGCTACTTTTAAACTCAAATGTCCGGCATTTTTGTTCTTTTTAACTATTCATTGATATTATAAGTTTAAGCCTAAAATGAATATATTATAATATATAAAAGTGTTTGCTTTTTTAATATAAGATAAAATTAACGTGCTGTGGGATGGAGACCGCTTGTGTACCTTTTTTCACTTTAAAACACATTAAACTTTTGAAGTTTTTCATATTAAACTTTTATGCAACAAAAAATATTTTCCTACAATTAAGTATCAATAAATAGCTGTCAAAAACTCAAGGTGTTTATTTACTTATTTCTATAAAAAAAAGAATCAAGAACATCACCGTGTTCTTGGAGGTCTAAATGAGAACCTGACCGCCAATTGGCAAAAGGAACACATGGTTTTAAAAAGAAGCTTTAATAATTTTACGCATGACTTTTATATTTTACAAAACACTAAACTCTGAATTTAATAATTTTCTTTGGGTTGTCTTCTTATTTAAACCGCCATATTGATGAACAGCTATTTTGAACTTAAAAAATTCACATGTCGAATTAAACAAGCCATTTAACTTTGAATTTAATGATGTTTTTGGGTAGTTTTCTCATTTAAGCCACCATATTACTGCATGATGTTAAAAAAAGCACGACATTCAAAAATTCTAAGAGAAACAGCACACAAAAACTCTGAGCCCCTAAAAAATATTTGTACCCAGGATCTTTCTCGTCGTAAAATATAAGAGTCATCTAAATATTTTACGTGAATTTCTATCTTTAGAAAAGGTATCGTCTTTTCAGAAAAAGGCTTCACTAAAATCGCTGTTGCTTTTAAACTCAACGTAAGATTTTCTTGAAATTGTGACACTATCGTTTGAAGGTTTGCACTTTTTACCAATAGTGGTGCAATTTGTTGCATCCTACAAACTTACTGAATCATGTGTAACACAGTACTGGGGTTACGCTAACCCCAACGCTCTTTAAAATATTTTCTGTGAGAATTTCAAAATTGATCTAAAGGCTTTATGCACACCAATCTTCTCCAGACAGGATTCCTCATTTCAATGTAAAACCGAATCGGTCCCACCAAGACTACAGTCGAAATGTCAGGGGCGATAAAAAAAGTGGATTTGGAGAACTCCAATGTAGAGTTCTAAGGTTAAAAAGATTTTTTTTCATCAATAGTAAAAATTACTGTTTTTATATTGCCTTCTTCTTCTTCTTCTTTCTTTTAAAAAAAAAAGACCAAAGAACCAAGGCATGCACCTTATACAAACAAGGTTTGGTCTTTGCCCTGAAAGGAAAGGGATAGATTATTTATAGGAATTGATTGGAACCATTGTTGACTAGACGAAACAACCGTGAAAGACAATTTCAATTGCTTTTAACCGAGGCTAGTGTTATGCCTTAACCTCGGCAAGCATTTCCAGCCTTTATTTGTATGCCTGTCCTTTTAATTCCACATTTTCCACTATTTATTTGTGAATTTTTAGTTTTATAATTCTTAAATGTAGGAAAGAACAAAGAAAATAAAAAAACCATGCCCGAGCCCAGTTTCGAACCAGGGACCTCTAGGTTGACAGTCTAGCGCACTCTCCACTAGACTACAAAGGCCGATCTTATGTAGTCTAAATTAATTTTAATGTTCTTTCGACCATCGGCATGCAGATACATAATAGGCTTCAGATACATAAGTAGGTAGGGAAGCAGTAAAGTAAAGGTAGTGGCGACTAAAACTTCTCGACTTAAAAGTCGATTTTAAATATTTGCGTTCGTTCGTTTGCTCGGCTTAAACACTAAGCCCGATCGAACAATGTTCGTTATAAATTTATCGCGAACACTGTTTGCCCGGTGTAAACAATAAATTAGGGCGAACGAATGAAGATTCCTTCGTTCCATCTTTTTGCGCGAATCTAGTGTTGCGATGTGTTTAAAAACAGGAAAGTAGCAAAAAGGAGTAGCTTAAGAGAATAAATCATGAAAAGTACCGTAGTACCGTACATTTCAAATAGTACGTAGTAATTTATGATTTATTTTTTTAAAGTGTTCCGTTAATTTTCGCTGCAATATAATTGTGTTGTGTAAAGGTTCCATTAAAGATTTTTAAGCGAAAAAACACTGTATTTTTTCATGAAACACGTACTAACCTTATTTCAAATTCGCTTTAATGCCTCTAATCTTTATCGGATTCAAATCCCTTTTACACGAATTACAACAAAATATAACAATTTATAACGGCACCCACTTTAGCTGACAAACGGGTTACTTGTCACGACAACAAATCTAAGTGACTGCAAAAAACAGAGCCAACCAATGTAGAAGAAGCATCAAAATCCACTCAGGGATTACCTCGAAATAATCGACGACAAACAGTACCAAGAAATAACAGAAGAAAGAAAGGAGAGGCAAGGTTCGTAAGCCTCGAACTGAAATCTAAATCCAATTTAACGAGGTGATGTCGATATGTGACCAGAAACAACAAAAAAACATCATTTACCGCTACTAGTTGGGGGTGAATTAAGGTAAACCATTTAGGAAAAAAAAGCAAGTTAAATTGCCATAGTTTTGATTGAAAAGGTTCACACCTTTGAAGCCAATGAAATGTAAGAAAAAAAAAACAGCAACACTAAACTTGACAAGAAGCCAATAAATATCGAATTTCAGTTTAACTCTGCCAACGAAGAAGATTTTCACTTTCCACACATAAGCCACATAAAGTGATAAGAAAAACTTTCATTGAATTAAGCGCACAAAACTAAGGCAAAGGCTAATCAAGCAAATAGTTAGAACCGGATTCCAAACAAAAAAACATGGAAAATACCAACCTTGTTTGATACATTTAGCAAAGTTCTCAATCGTAATGGTTGCAATTAGATAAAAAGTAGTAAAAACAACAATAAATAGCAGCAAGTCGCGTAAGTTTTTCAAGTGGAAAGATCATCAAGTGCACAATAAATAAAATCGTTGGTGGAACATTAAAAAGTCATCAGAGTGAAATAATTAACAATTAAAGAAACACAAGCAGTTACAGTAAAAAATAATGCTTATGTAAAAAAACACTTAAATTATTATAATACTTATACTATGAAACAACGTAAAAAAACAACGATAGTTATAAACAATATCTAAAAACAAGTCATAAAACAAGCAAATTAAGCACGTGATAGATTAACAGTCTAGCGTCGAAAAAATGTCGAACGGCAGGGATTATAACTTAGACAACACCATGGTAGAAGGGAGAGTCAGAGAGGTGGTAAACATTAACATGGCACCTCATAAAATAAAGCCTCGCGCACGCACGCTAACAAATGCGATTCCAAAAAAGGCACTACCTTTCGACACCTTGGCAAGCACTCTAAGTCAGCCGACGTGAGCCCCCGCTGCTCCGACTCACCCAACAATGCTGTGACGTGTAGTAATTAAGTTACAGATTTTTGGAAAACGAGTCTTAAGAATTCTAAACTGTTCAACTTGCATGTTTTGCATGAGCTACCTACAGGTGGTTAAAAATAGGCGGTTTTGTCGCTGAGAATTTCAATGAGTTTGTGTGAAAATCCCCCAACTAGGAATCATCATAGCTTGAGAATGTTGACTATTTCATTGTAAGTAAGAAATCGTTGAGATTCATATGTGAACAGTGTTGCCAGCTACTGTTGATGAAAATCTGCTAAATTTGCAAAAAAAAATATTCAGTTACAATTACAAAAGTAATTGGCTATATGGGAGTAAAAATTGGTTGCAGTCGCTGACATACAGGGTGTGCTACAGGGTGCCACAATTTTGTTTATTGCTCATGTGAAGACATTTTATGGATATTTAATTAATAAAAATATATATATAAAGTAATGAAATTTTGCACATATATTACCTATATAGTAGTCTATATGTATGTAAAAAATTACTGAAATTGATAAAATACGGAGTGTGCTACGGGGTTAATAAAGTGATATATTGCTAAACTAAGTGCGTTTTAATTCTATCTTCAGTAAAATTTTATAAAGAACAACGAAATCTTGCGGAAATATTTTTTAGGTGGTAGTCCATATTAGTAAGTATGACAATTTGCAGAAATCGGTGAAATAAAGATATTCTACAGGATGCTTTACAGTGTAAACCGTGCAATATTTTCAATGAAAAGGGCTATTGAACCCTGTATCTTGAGTAAAAATTAAAATAAAATTAAGATATTTTGCAGAAGTATTTTTTAGGTATGTATTTTTATGTATTTGTGTATATTTTTAGGTACGTATAGTATAGTATATAAGAAATTGTTTTAATTTATAAAGCACAGGTTGCAGTACAGGGTGCAACAATGTTAAATTTTTCATATGCAGATTAATGTCACACTTAATGTACTTCAATTTAAATATTTAACTTTATTGGAAACTTTAAAACAAATAGGAATTTGAAGAAGTACATGTTTATTTCTAATTTTTATCCAGCATCGTCAACTACGATGTCAACATCACAGAAACTTTCATACCTCCAAAAAATTTGATATCAATTAATATGGACTTTGAAGTTATGTTACATACGTACAATTATTCATTATCTGAAGTACTAATTGATTAGATATCATTACCATCTTCTTCATATTCTTTTTCTTCTTCGTCTACCTGCTGAATATTCAGAAGTGATAATACATCTTCCGACACATCCTGAAGTTTATAATAATAAATTGAAGTTTATTATAATAATAAAAGAGAACATTTTTTATTTTATTCCAAACAGAACATGATAGCGCAATCAAAACAGATAATAGAGATTGTTGATCTAAGATATCGTTGTCAGAGAGCTCAATGCAACGAAAGCTTGTTCACTGGCAATAGATGATTTGTATCAGAGAACGAATACGGTGCTGGCGCGAACACTAGGTAAAAATGGGTCACACATCATTTAACAGTATTAGGAAATTGCTGATTTCGAATCTGAAATCAGAATTTTAAAATTCAAAATGGATAATAGGGTTGCCACCTAATTCTTTTTATTTTTACAAATACTATGCTGGTGCGTACATCAGGTAAAAATGGGTTTAATATTTTTTTTTAAAGTTTTAAACATCATTTAACAGTGTTAGGGGGTCGCTGATTTCTTATTAAAAAAAAATTAATATTAATTGCAATAGAGATGATAAAATAAAAAATTTTAGTATCGAACGCATAAAATTATTCAAAATGTTTTGCGTTTGCGCGATAAATCAAATTATAGACGAATTCATCATTTTTGTTTTGTATAAGGCGTTGTGAATATTTTGATTAAACAAAACTTATACAAATATTTGAATTAAATCACTAATGCAAGACAATTTTACCAAAAGTTTCGTGGGTTCGGCCATATTGAGGCCGGATAGCTGAAACTGACAAAAAGGACCGACACTGGCTGTAACCGAAACCGAATATTCGATCGGACACAAGTTAGTACATTTAAAATTAAAATTTTACATTTTGGTTTTTTTTTCCAGTTTTGATTTGAAGTTTTGATTTGAAGTTCACATTTCAAGTTAAACAAATTTGTAATTGTACATTCAGAGAAAAAACAGAGAGATTAACAGTGAAAACTGTTAAATCCCATCCAACAGATGAGTTTTTTCAAATTAGCAGTCTGGAATGTCAATAAAATAACTATTTTACTCAATTCCTAACTGAATTTTTTTTTTCTTTTATGTGAATATGTATTGATATCAGCCATCTTAGTGCAGGACAATGAAAAATTCAAATGAGAATTGAGTAAAACAGTTATTTTATCAACAGTCGACTGTTAATTTAAAAAACTCATCTGTTGGATGGGATTTAACAGTTTCACTGTTGGTTTTTTTTTTTCTGAGTGTAGTTTACAAATACAATGTTGTTGTTGTAAATTGCATTCGGTTAAATAGGGCATCGGTTGTTTTCGCAGACAGAGAAAACAATTTTCATTCCAAGCCAGTTTAATGATTTTGAGCTACAGCTCAAATGATGTTTTAGAAACAATAAAATTGCATTCCATTCTATTCGATTAAATTTCTTAGAACACTGACTACAAAAAGATTTAATTGCTGTGACTCTTGAATTAATATGATGACACATTTTCTTTTTTATACCCAGCTAACAAGCAAGATAAAATTTTTACATTTAAAAAACAAACAAGCAAGATTGCGTCATGCGTCTAAATAAAGATGCAAATTTTTGTTAACTAAGCAAATTTCTGTGAATATGTTTTTAAAAAGTAAACAATTTAGCTTTCTCTAATCAAATTTTTAAAATATCATTTCTGCACATATTTGATAAATTTTTAAATGTCTATCTAAATCAGCTGAACTGATAGTGACAATATTTGTCAAAAACTAATCGAAAGAGATACCAAAGAATAAATCACATATGATGTGGATTTTTTCAATCATCTCATCTCAGAACTGATAACTATTGATTGTTTTTCTCTGTGTTTTTTCCAAAACTTAATACATTGGTAGGGGTTAAATTTTTATTTTTATAATAAGCTTAGTTACTTTTAAGCTTCTCAGAAGCTTTCGAAAAAATATGTTATACGACTCAGCTCCAAAATTGAGTGGCATTAGTTAGCTGCTCAACAACGAACCGCATTACAGCTGATTATAATAGTAGTCACTGGTAGATGGATAGTGGTCATTGTAAATGCCAGGAAGTATTTTATCGCAAGAACAACCAATTACAAATAACATAAAAAAACACAAGAAACTTAAGCGGGTTTTTTTCAAACATGATAACTTGATGAAATCATTTTGTTATTCAACGCAAATTTATACAAGTCAGAGATTGTTGCTGCGTAACTAAGACTTGATTATAATAAACATTCATGCATGTATGAATGAACGAACGTTTATACGATGTGACCAATAAAAAAATATTCGTCTGCCAAGACTGCGATCTGGTTTTTGTTTTGCTTCAATTGTTTCTCTTGGGTTGGTTTAGTTTTATTTTACCCTCGATGGTTAGTTAATTTTTTCACACACATGTCTCGATGGCATTCTTTAGATAGAGATGGTTTTAATTTTGGCTGATTATCGTTTGGTTTGCATAACATTCAATGTGGCAAAAGAAAAAAGAAAATAATATTAGATCAACTTGTTTATAATATAAAGAAAAATTTTACAAAATTCGCCAGTGATTCCCAAATATTTAAAGTGTGACACATATCAGCTGGTTAAATACCTTTTGCTTAGAATGAAAGCCTTTGGAATGAAAGGAACTAAGATCAGAAAATTATCAATCTTAAACACATGATTATTCTAATTCACTTAAGTCTTATTACCTAAAATATCGAAAAGTTCAGTCAGTTCAATACATTTCATGGCTAGCAGAAATGTATATGGTAAATTTTTTTTCTGCAGGAGTAACGGCCGAAAAAATAATTTTGCTCTGTATCGTCTATATTCCGTTCATTTATAAACCATACCATCCTAAAACATAAATATCAAAGCAGTGTACTTTGCTTGCGCTTCATGCAGATACATACGTTAATTTCGCCTGTGTCGCGCACCAGATCGAAATTGCAAAAAACTTAGATGGGAGCAAAAAGTAACAAATTGTAACGTTAAATACCACACATTTTAGCTCCTAGAAGTGCAAGGCAACATTTTTTTCATTATTTCGATGTTATTCGTTTATTTACTTCCTCTTCTTCGATATAGTTCTTTAATTTAGGTTTTTTCATTCCCAATTTCACTTCTTTTTTTTTTAAATGCGGACCTACCTCGAAACTCACTTCCAAAATATGTATCGGTAAAGACCACATATAAAACTGGTTATATCTTCAAAACAACAAAACGCAAGTCTTGCAGCCTACTTTCATGTAAGCATAGAACATTTTTTGGTTTCATGAAGTATTCTCAGTATATTTGAAGTATTTCGCAAAATTTACCATATGGGGCATTCCATACAAAATTTGCCACGAACATATTTTTCCCATAAAAATTTTTTTGATGGTTCATTAGTCAAAAATATTTGAATTTTTTTTTATTTACAAGTTTTCGAAAAAAAATTGTTTGTGACGTGTTTTTCATTGCTCCGTAAGTATTCAAGTGTCCACTAAAACAAAAAAAAAAATAATGAGGTCCCAATTAAAAAAAATGTGTTGCAAATTTTTCGCAATCAAAAAATTATATGATTTAGTTTTAGTAATATCATTCGAAAGCTAACAAAAAGGCGGGCATGTATTCTTTGAGACAAATTTTTCTATGTTCATCAAATATATAAGCGAACGAAAAAAGTCCTTTTTTATTCAAATAGAAAACTCCTTGTTTTAGGGCCATTTTGTTCACAGAGAGATAAATTTATCCCCGAGTTAATTCCATGATTTTTCCAGTTTTTCATTTGTTCACAGTGAGTTAAGCATTTAACTCTTCAAGCTGGAGATAAAAATGGTTGCGAGATAGCTTAACCCCAGAAATATTTATCTCGTGAAAATTGGTGAGATAAGATTTTTAATTCGCTCTCATCACTCTCATTTTAATATTTTTTATTTACTTGGTGTCAAAATATTGAAAATACAGATTTTTTAAACATAGGGAAACAGTATTGGGGGTTACTGATTTCGAATCTGGTGTCAGAATTTGAAAATTCAAGATGTTGGATAAGGTTGCCACCTTAATTTTTTATTTTTAAGAATTCGGGGCTGGCGCGAACTAAAGGGTAAGAATGGGTCGCTGAATCCGAATCCGTTGTCAGAATTTCAAAATTCGAAAATTTTTCTACACATAGAGCTGCCACCTAAAGATGTTTTATTTTAGGAATTTTAAACATGAAGAAAGAGTATTGGGTGTCGCTGAGTTCGAATCTGAAGTCAGAAATTTAAAATTCAAGATGGTGGATAGGGTTGCCACCTTAACTTTTTGTATTTTTATGAATTCGTGGCTGGCAAAAAAAATGCTACACCAAAAATGGGTCGCTGAATACGAATCCATGGTCAGAATTTCAAAATGATAAAGTTTTGAAATAATAAGGTTGCCACCTAATAATATGTATATTTTAGAATTTTAAACATCATTTAACAGTATTAGGGAGTCACTGATTTCGAATTTGAAGTCAGAACTTTAAAATTCAAAATTGAGGATAGGGTTGCCACCTTAATTTTTTGTATTTTTATGAATTGTATTATTATGAAAAATGGGTCGCTGAATCAGAATCCGTGGTCAGAATTTCAAAATGATAAAATTTTATAATAATAGGGCTGCTGTCAGTTAATAATATGTATTTTCAAAGGTAAAAGCAACCCTATTATTTCAAAATTTTATAATTTTGAAATTCTGACCATGGATTCGTATTCAGCGACCTATATTTGGTGTACCATTTTATTTGCCAGTCCCGAATTCATAAAAATACAAAAAATTAGAGTGGCAACCCTATCCACCATTTTTAATTTTAAAATTCTGACATCAGATTCGAAATCAGTGACTCCCTAACACTTTTAAATAATGTTTAAAATTCTTAAAAATACATATTATTAGGTGGCAACCCTATTATTTCAAAACTTTATAATTTTCAAATTCTGACCAGGATTCGTATTCAGCGACCCATTTTTGGTGTAGCATTTTTATTTGGCAGCCACGAATTCATAAAAATACAAAAAATTAAGGTGGCAACCCTATCCACCATCTTGAATTTTAAATTTCTGACTTCAGATTCGAACTCAGCGACCCCCAATACTCTTTCCTATTGTTTAAAATTCCTAAAGTAAAACATTTTTAGGTGGCAGCCTTATGTGTAGAAAAATTTTCGAGTTTTGAAATTCTGACAACGGATTCGGAATCAGCGACCCAATCTTACCTAGTCTGTCTCCCAGAGTTGAATTCGCATAAATAAACAAGAAATTAGGTGGAAGTAACCCCCAATACTGTTTCTTCATTTTTAAAATTCTTAAAAAAATGTTTAGTTGGCAGCCCTTTGTAGAAAAATTTCAGAATTTTGAAATTCTGACATCAGATGCAAAATCAGCGATCCATTTTTACCTAGTGTTCACTCCAACCCCCAAATTCTCAAAAATAAACCAAAAATCCCCACACATTTTTTAATTAATGAGCAACATTCTAACATTCCAATGGAAATCGATATAAACTGAGAGCGAATTTATGCTCTAAGCATAAAACCGGGATAAAATGTGAACAAAACCACTTTTTTATCTCCCGACTTAAACGCTTGGTATAAAATTAACCTAGAGATAGTTATCCCCGAATTAAATCATATTTATGCCCTTTGTGAAAAAAATGGCCCTTATTGAAATAAAATATGCATATAAAATATTTTGAAAACAAATGTTGGTTTGCAAATGTTTTATTTTTGCCAAGAAAATTTAAATTTAATTTCATTTCAAGTTATATTCTATCTATCTCAATGATCTTTTTTGTTGCATACGGATTTACAAGCATTGTTAAAAGTGGGTGATATCATATTAGCTCAATTTGTCTGTGAACTGCCAACGCACATTTGATATTTAATTTATAGTTAAACTCAAAAGAGCTAATGTGACAAATTTGTTCATAAAGTAACTAAAGCGAGTTATAACTAACATTACTCAGTTTTGTGAAACACGAGTACTTTTAAATCGGTTTTTATTTTTAAGTATTTAAATTTATTTTAAATTACATTTAATATTTGGTTTTGTTACTTAAAATTTTACTATTAATTTTTGATATTTCTTAATTTTCGTTTGTGTATTGTAAAAAAATGTATTTATTTATTTATTTTATTTTTATTTGTTTCCCTAATTTTTTAGTATTTTAATTTTTTCTGTTTTTTAATTTTTTTTTATATATTTGCATATTTTTTAGTTTATTCGATGGTTTTTTATTTATTGTTTTTATTTGGGTTTTTTGTACATATAACGTCTTATATTCCTTTATTTTTTTTTTTATTTATAAGCATTGTTTTACACTTTCTTTTTTTAAAAAATTATGTATGTTTAATCTTATTTTATCTTTTATCGTTTTTTATTTTTATTTTTTATATTATTTTTTATCTTTTCTAACATTTTTTAATTTTCCATTTAAGCTTTTATACCAATTTTTAATACATTGAATGTTTTTTTTTTGTATTTTTATCTATTACTTTATAGTTTTATACTGAAAAGAATTGTGATTCGAACAATGTGCTTATAATTTTTAGGGTAATGTATTCTACTTTAAGAAAAAATATTTATGATTTTGTTTCCTACTGTTCAGTGCTATTTATGAGTATATTCAAAGTTTTTCATATATTCATATATTTTAAATAATAATATGTTTTACATTTCGACTAACTCTGTCCTTAAGTTTTTTATTAAATATTATAAAATCAATGTAGCAATTGTGAAATGTTTTTTTTCGAAAATCTTGAATACATAATAGATATGGGTAACGCAGCGCTGCGTTATTGGGTTGAAGCACTTAAGGCTTAAATAACTTAAAAGTTACGCAATATCGCATTAAAACCAATAATTTTTTGCTCGTTGTTTTACCTATGTTTCTTCAAACGAAATTGATTTAAAAAATTCAAACGAACTTGAATCCAATTTCAAACTTTCGACTTGTTTTGACTTTAGATGCACCCATGGACAAAAAAACCCTCGCACACGAATATTCGCAAGTTTTCCAACTTTTACAGAAAAACTTTAAGCTATTTAAAGTCGTCTTTCAAATTTTATTTCTATTTTTTATTTAATTTTTTCTGTTTTTTTTTTTCATTTTTTTTTTATAAATTTACAGAAGAGTTCAATAAATTCAATTTGAACGCTATGGTTTTATTTCTAGATTTAAAGGGTTAAATGGGTAAGAAAAGGTTAGGGTAAAGAGTACAAGAGGAAAATAGCACGCTGTGTGATATACAGTGGTGGTCACGAATTTAGCACACACTGTGTTAGAAACTCTAATTTGAAATTTTTTACATCTTAGCTTGAGAATTGTAATCAAATATTTTTTGTTGAGTATTGTTTATGAAGTTAACTCTATGTACCGTTAGTTGGTTTCTTAGCTATTCTTAAATTCTCTGACATATTTCAAGTAGTATGAATCAATGTGGTTTAAATGCTGGACACGAATTTAGAACAGGTTAGAATTACTGTTCCATATCATATTTTATTTTCGTTAATTAAACTTTACTAGTAAGATATACTAAATTTATTAAGTTTCTATTTGAGTTCTAACAAAAAATTGCAGAAAGATATGGCGAAAGGCTACTGATGTTCAGAGGCTCAGCGACATTTGATTCAGCAAATGAAAAATGGTGGAAGCAAAGTTTCAGAGATTGCTCTGCTTCTTAGATGTTCTTGAAAGTTATTATATAACGCATTACAACATGTAGAGCAGTATTAGAGCATTAAACATGTATAATAGCGACCAAGAGCGCGAAAAACGATAGCAAGAGAGGGCCATTTGATTTATAGAGCTTCACTTAGTGATCCTTTCAAGACCTCAAATAAAATTTAAAATGCAATTTCATCAAAATATGGCATAATGTATCCTCAAAAGGCATAAGAAGACGCTTGAATGAAAACAATTTCCGTAGCTTTATAGCCCAACAAACACAGCATGTGTCGCAAAAAAATATTAAATGCAGTCTTGCGTTTGCAAAAGAATATTTAAAAAGTCAATGAATTTTTGGAAAAATGTGCTTTGGAGGGATAAATCAAAGTTTTGCCGGTTCGCACCTGACAGCAAACAATATGTGTGGCGTCCTCAAAACATGCAACATAATCCAAAGTACACGCTCAAGACGATTAAACAGGGTGGCTGAAATGTTATGGTATGGGTGGCGTTTTCTTGGCACGGAGTTTGTCCGATTGTTAAAATTTACCAAAAAATGGATCAGCACGATTACAAAAACGTACTTGTCAATACCATGATACCGTTTCAAGAGGATAATTTGCCACTTTATTGGCGTTTTATGCAGGATAATGATCCAAAGCACAGTGCTCATATAGTTAAGAGTTGCTTGGAAGACAAACATATTGCTATTTTGAAGTGGCCATCGCAATCATCGGACTTAAGCCCGATTGAGAATCTGTGGAGGGATGACGAGCAGCAAATACTAACAGTAAAATCAAAAATTTGTCATATTTGTTTAAGGAAATCCAAAGGATTCGGTATAGTATTCCAAAGTACCGTTGTGAGGCTTTGGTCAAAAGTTTACCAAGGATATGAGATGCAGTAATTAAGAATAAGGGATTTCCTACGAAATATTGAGTTTTATGCAATCAATTCTGATTATATTTTTCATCCTAGACATTTTTTCGCTCGTGTGCTAAATTCATGACCAAGTCGAAATGCTTATTTTTCATTTTTATTTGATTTTAAATCCTATAAGAAAAAGTTTTGAAATAAAAAAATGTATATAAGAAATAAAGAAGACATAATATATTCACTAAAAAAAAGTTAATTAAAAATTTACAACAAATAAATGGAAAATATAAGTATTCACTTTACTTTTTTAAGTGTGCTAAATTCGTGACCACCACTGTATATGGAGTGTACGAAATGTAATAAAAAATTACGATGCGGGGTACTCCATTTTTCGAAAAAGTGGTAGTGAAAGGCCTATGAGAATAGCACCACGAGAGGATACCTTATAAAAGTAATGTATCTACGTAGTCGCTTTCTTCATGCTTGTAGCACCAATAAAACATTCAATTCACAAACTGGAATAAAAATCAGTGACCGGACAACGTCCGAACGTCCACTGAAAACTAATTTCTAAAAAATTAAAAAAGTGTTTATTCTGCGAGGGTTTTTTTTTGTCGCTGGGTGCATGTATGTATCTGCTCTTATTTTTGGTGGATGCTGAGCTTTGCGCTTTATTCAGATATGCTGCAAAGTTATTTATTATTTATAGAGCTATTTTGAATGAACTTATGATCTATAATCCTTTATTATAAAGAACTACTTTTGATATAATACCCCTTTTGCACACAGCAATTTTTCTTGCCAATAAGTCGAAAATACAAAGGAAAGAAGAGCACATCATCAAGGAAAGAACAGCACAGAAGAAAAACTTGCCAATACAGACTTGCCTGTACCGCAAAACTTGCTGGCAAAAAACTTTCCGTGTGGAAAAGGGATAAAACATTCAATCCAACAGCACTTTGATTATAATTGTTTTTTTTTTTATAAAATGAGGCTAAATTGGCTTCATCACATTATTCCAAGCGCTAACAAACTTACTACTCTCGAAAAATTTACTTCATCGCTCAAAGCTCTTTTCAATACAATACAATACAATACATCTTACTGCGTTGAGTAAAGCCCTCTTGATGCATTCCAAACAACTTCAAAAGCTTTTCAACTTAATTTCAAAAATCAACGCAGAATTTTTTCTGCGTCACCCATGTATAATATATTACCTTTGAATATTAATTATTTATTAATTATAATTTGAATATTAATAACTTTTTATTTCTTTTTTAATCAAAAGTTTTGTTCGCAAGTAACTGTTTACTGTGTTTCTGAATATTAGGTAACACCAATATTTAATTAGCAGCAATTGTTCATTTAGAAATTTTCTTTCATACAAATTTCAATACGTTTTATTGACAAAGAAATTTTGTTAGAAAATTAAATGTTAGAGATGAAAAATATCCATGTTTTAATAGCAGGTTTTCGTCCTAAAAAGATTGGGTAGCACTGATTTTATTTTTTGACAAGCCTCTTGACATCGATGACATTTTTGTCACATTGGAGAAGATAACCAAATTACTGCAGTACTTCATTATCTAACCTCCGCGCATATAATACAAATTTTTAAAAGATATTGTACGTTAATGTACTGTGTATTCATGCGCAAATGTTTGTGGGTATGCGTGTAGATGCTATTGACTTCAATAATATCTGTGCTGCAGCAACACATGTTTTGCATTTAAAAGATAATTTTTAAAATATTTTCATCATTTACTAACAACATGTCAAACATTTTAATGACACATTCATAACACGTGAGAAAATCTCTAAATATTAAAAATGAAAACGAAAGAAATGTTAAACTAAACAAAACAAGTAATAAAATGAAAAATATCTAAATACGATGGAAATGTATTCAAAAACCTCCACGCGAAACTTTATAAGATGAAAAGAAAAATCAAGGTTAACATAGCGCATGTGTTGTATTTAGATACAGAAGAATCATTTAAGAAATATTCATTTGAATTGTTGATAATTAAAAAGATATTTAGACTTTTAGCGGTCGTGTTTTCTCAATACAACCGACATAAATTTTAAGATTCCTAGCAGCGTGTGGCAACAAAAATAAAATAATGTAAATATGGTTTAAAAAAGAAACAAAGATGATATCGAAGGAATAACAAATATTCCTACAAAATTCAAAAACATTAGAAGACTGGAATTTGGAAGCTACATGATTTGTAAAGCTACAACTTTCCCGACTCCACAGTAAACGGCACACTAAAAACGCACAATTAACCTAAATTAAAGAAAATATCACTTAAGCAAGCTGTTGCAGATGCAGCTATGCATATACAAAGCCATTTTTTTAAATTAATACTTAGCGGGAATAAAAGTTTTTGTCGCATGGCGCACACCCCCGACGCATACCGAACTCACACGTTGCTCAAATGTTTAGAGGATCACACAAATCTGGTGGATACTTTAGCTTTTATTATCATGTATCTGCTCGATGATTGCAAAAAAAACACACACAAACAACCAAGACAAAAACAACAACAAACCAACTTAAGCAATCAACTCTAGTACAACAACTTCTACAACAACAAATAGATATATCATCTACAGCCATGAGTTACACTAAATTATCTCATGGCGCATGGCGGCAATTCTACGGATTCAATGTTGTTGGTGCAACGAGTGTAGCCTCGCCTCGACTGATGCTGCTGCTGCATACAACAATGGATGCATTTGATGCAACAGCAACATTTGCTATTTATAGCTCGTTGCGCATCATTTTAAGAAATATGCCGAAAGTTGAAGCGTTTTAATTTCGTTTTTTGCCGCCATGCTCAGCAGCACTAGTTGTTTATTGTTGTTGTGGATCAACCGGGTGCTGCTTAAGTGGGTTGGCAGAGCTGCCAACTATTTGTATATGTTTATTTATATGCATCTGTGCATTTCTGCATGTGTGTGTGTGCGTGTGCTTGTGTGTGAGAGGCAGTTTGATAGTAAACAAATGTTTATTGAAGCATAGAAAAAAATGTACTAAATAGTTGTTTATATTTTCTGTCTATATTTCAATCACTTCATCGATAGTTTTATACAGATATAAGGTCTTGTTAACAATCACTGCATTCAATGCGTTTATGTGCAATGAATTGTTGCAAATACCCGGTTTAACCCGGTAGAAGGAAGATTAATTCTAAAACAAAGCGGATACCATCACTTTGGTTACCTCTTAATTTTTCTTCAAATTTTGTGTACAAATTCTTGAAACGAAATTCATAAATAGGTTTTTTCTATTCAATAACATAAAAAAATTAGAAACCATATAATAATAAATTAAAACTATATCAATAAAGCACACAACTAATAACTAAAATAATACAACAAATTTTAAAAATAAGAGTAAAAAATTTGAACAATATAATAAAAAAAACTAAAATTAATATACGTCTATACTTCTATAGGAGCATTCCACAGAAAAGTCAACCGTGACCAAAAAATTAAAACTTATTACTAAACTCATTTACAATGATGATCAAATCGTCTGCACTGTTTCACAAATGTAGTTTTTAATTTTTTTTATAAATGTTTAGTAATGTTCGTAAACTTTTTTGTGTAAGTAAAAATGAAAGGCATTGGCTGAAGATAATGAAAAAATAGTTGAGGCAAGGAAAGAAAAAATATATTAAATTTGTTTTTTAATTACTAAATTACATAATTACTTAACTACTTAATTACCCAATTAAATTACAACATTGTCAGTCTGTCAGGCACGTGACGTTATTTGTCTCCACGTGACGATATGTGAATATAATTTTTTAAAAAAAAGCTGTTGACTTTATTTAAAATCTTTTTACGCCGAAAGCATGTTTATGAGTAATACAAATTTAGCTTTTAAATACCTCTTCTCCAGGTTAGTTACTTTTGCTAAAATTTGTAATCGAACACAACGATCTGCAACGTTGGTTGACTGAACCAGTCCGACACGTGACAATAGATGTCTTTTTTTTTCTCTTGCATTTAATAAAATTTAAAGAAAGTTTGAACGTACAATGAAGAAAGAGAATGCATTCTATTTAATTAGACAAAAGGACTTCACTTCCAATGTGTAAATTTAGAATTGGATGTACAATACACTCAAAAAAATAGTTGAATTTGTATGTACATAACCGTGGAATGCTACTGTACTTTTATATAATTTAATATAATTTTTATATATTTTTTATAATTTAAGTGTAAATTTAAAGTTACCCAAAGTTAAAGTCACTCCAAAAGTACTTGGCCAATTTATATGAAAAAATTTTTAAAATAGAATATTTGTGCCACAAATTTATTTAGGAGTATTTTCCTTCGAAATTTTAATAATAAGTATATTTAATTAAAGTATTACGTTTTTTAAGAAATCATCCCAGCTGCCACGCATTGCTTAGTCGTTTTCTTTTTACGTTGTTGTGTTGCGAGAGCTTTATTTGACTCCATGTTGGTCTCTTCTCTTTTCTTATTACGCTCAGTTAGCACAACGCAACAAAAACAGATGAAATCGAGGCAAGGCGAAAAGTGAAACACATATAAATACAGAGCAGCGCTCCAAAACAAAACAAAACCAAAGGAGACATTTTTTTTTTCTTTAACATGTATTGAGATTAGAAGTGTGCACATCAGAGATCTGCAACTTGAAAATCAAGCTACTTGAAAAAAGATCAAGCTTTGAGTTGAATTGTAGGAACATGAATGTTTTTTTCCCTACAATTCGCGACTTGCTTCTGAAAAACAAATCATGTGTCTGACTTGATTCAATTTTGTTTACACCCTACATGAGTTGGTAGAAAAGATCAAGTTTTCTACTTTTCAACTGTTTTAAACTGAAGCGACTGACGATCGTTTGTTCGTTTCATTTATGATGCGGAGTTTGTGCCTTTTTTTTTTTTTTGTTAAAAAAGTTATTGCGTTAGGGATTTTTTTTTGCTTTTATTGAATTGTTTGTTTAATGTATAAGTAGAAGTGTTGTGCTTCTATGCATGTATGTATGTATATTAGGCTGGTTCGATTTGTATGGATGTAAAAAAATTGATGTTGCCTGGGCGATTTTCGGATCGGGCATGAAAAGTTATTTAAAAAAAAGGGTCGATAGGGGTGCACTTAAGCAATTTCTTAAGGGCATCAGTTTTGTTCTAGCTGTGCACGTTTGTATACAAAAAAATTTTAGAAAAAATCCTAAAGAAAAAAATTTACAAAATTGAAGATGTGAAAGGGTTAAGTGCATTCCTAAGGGGACGTTCTTTTTTTAAATAACTTTTCATGCCCCATCCGAAAAGCGCCGAGGCAACATAGGTTTCTACATCGACCCAGCCTAATGTATGTATGTATTTGGGGTATCGTTTTGATTGTGAAAAATACAATACCTGTGTAAGATTTAATGCTGGAGTAATAAAATTAAGTGCACCATGGTTGGCTATTGGAAAGTGTACAGTGGGGATGATAGGGTATTTTAAATTATAGAAAAATTAAGAAAAATGATATAATGAAACGCTATATTTCATTAAATATTGCTGCAAGGATAATGACAGTCGGTATTCAGCTAGATATGGTATGTAGTGTCCGACCGAAACCGAATATTCGGCCATTTTATAATATTCGGCCGAAACCGAAACCGAAACTGGTTATTAATATGAAAATAAAACTCAAACTAGTATGCACCTACAGTGTACATTTTTATAGAACTACAAAACAATGTATTTTTGTTTCTTTTTTTTAAAGGTTTAGTATTATACAAATATAAATATTTCGTTTTTTTCCTCTATTCCTCTCACACAGAATTCGTTCGGAAGTTTAATTATCATTTTCTGGTTTCAGTACGTATAAAACTTAAATATTAATTGCAATAGAAATGATAGAATCGAAAATGCTAGTTTTATGCAAAATTTTTTAAGAAATCCAATTATAGACGAATTAATAATTTTTGTTTTGTACAATGCGTTGTAAATATTTTTATATTTGAATTAAAAGGGTCGAAACTGGCCGTAACCGAAACCGAATATTCGGTCGGACACTAATGGTAAGTAGAAAAATGTGAAAGTGATCGAAAAACTGGCTCGCCATGGCGCTACGTACGATTTGTACGAAGAAATATTAAAAAACAAGATTGAAAAAGTCTAAAAAACAATGAGAACAATCGACCTTAAGGATTTAAAGATATAAGCAAAAATATGTGCTGGCGTTACGTTACAAAAAACCGAAGTGATTTTAAACTTGGATTACAAAATTTGCAAATACTCTCTAAAATGGGCAACACTTTTTGTATACAACTTTTTTTTAGAAAAAGTTATTTTCCAAGTGATCAAATTTAAAAATCATCTCTGGTTTTCTTTTTATTAGGCTTTTTGATCTGGCGTTACGTTACTTAAATTTCCATTTTAGTTCAATTGGGTAATTAAGTAATTAGGTAGTTAAGTAATTATGTAATTTAGTAATTAAAAAAAATTTAATATATTGTCCTTTCCATTTTTTATTATCTTCAGACAATGCCCTCAATTTTTACTAAAACAAAAAAGTTTACGAAACAGCGCTCATGGTAAATGAATTTATGTATAAATTGCTTTAATTAAAAAAATTAAAATGTTTCTCTTATGTGACCAAGTTTTTATACCAATCATCTCTTATTTATATATTGTTCTTTAAAATATTATCCTTAAAAATGTTTAAATTTTGTTTTATTCACTCATTAAATCTGCAAATTTTAAAATCGATTCTTTTTTTTCTAATCGAATCAAGGCATGCGCCTTATACAAGCAACATTTGGTCTTTGACTTGAAAGGAAAGGGATAGATTATTAGAGGAAGAATTGACTGGAACCATACGTGAATTATCAATTAGGCGGAACAAGCGTGACAAGACAACTTATTAAAGACAATTTAAATTTCTTATAACCGAGACTAGTGTTATGCCTTAACATAATCAAGCATTTCCATTCTTCAGTTGTTTCTGTCCTTTAATTTCACTTTTTCCATAATTTAGCTGTGGATTTTTCGTCTCCATAATTCCTAAATGTAGTAAAGAACAAAGAAAGCAAAAAGAACCATCCCTGAACACGGATTCGAACCGGCGGCCTTTGAGTTGATAGTCTAGCGCACTCTTCACTAGATTATCTCAACATAACACACTTGCAATTGTGAATTTTGTTTTCAAACATCACATTTGGTGATGTAAGCAACCTATAATTTGACCTTAATTTCGTTAAAACTAGATGAACACTTTTTCGTCATTTATATTTCACTATTTATACTTTAGCGCATTACTTTTTCTCTACCAATCCCGACTATCTAGAACCGATACTTTTGTCTATGTTTCAAATTTCAACCTTTAAATGGAGTGGAATAACGGAGCTTGTGGCAAATGAGTCGCACTTATTGTGACGTTAGTGAACGGATAATGATTCAGATTGCAAGTGACAAGAAAGCTTCAGAAAGGTTCGTCGGCTTAGCGTTTAATTTAAATTCTGCCTTTTATGTAATTTTTGTGATTGTTGAATGGTTTTTTCAATGTTTATATTATAGATAATGAACAAATGGGAACGATCTACGCCATGCAAAAACAATAACAATACATCTTCTTTCACTGACATTTCGAATGATTTATTTGAGTATGATTCGCCATTTTAATCGAATGTCTGGCATTTTATTTCGCAGCTTCAGCAGCAAACGATATAAAATGTTGTGCACTCAATTTATTTTACATCCATAATATACAAGAACAACAAACTACTTCTGGGGCGCAAATATGAGTTCAGCGGTCATTTGATAAACAAGAACAATTTATCTGCCACAACTAGGCAATTGTCGGATAAACATACCTACTCGTATATGTATTTGAATATGGTGTATCTATGATATTGCATCTTGCCATCGCTGTAGTTAGTTGAGCATTTGGCTCTGCAGCTGATGACTCAAGCCAACTCTTCATCTTTTTTGCTTTTTATTGTTTTATTTTTTTAAACTATTTCAAAGTGATGACTAGCATTTTTTATCTCATTACTTCTAATATTTTGCAACTGCAACGAAGCAACAAGTTGTAAGCAGGAACTGCGAAATATTTTTTAATGTTTATTTCTATTATCGCACTCAGTTTGTTGTGGGATTTAAAAATGCTATTGCAACAGGATTTATATGTATTTAATGTGCGCTGTTTTTTTGGTAGATCCTTATTTTATTTTGAATAAATAAAAAATATTTGAATGGCTTAATCAACCTCAACGCTCTTTCACAGTAAAACGAAACATTTTTTTCCCTTAATATGTTGTTTTTACTTTAATCTCTGTTTTTGTAAATTTATTGTGTATTTATCAGGCATGTTTTAACACGAATCTTTGCGATAATGTGGCAGGCATACAGTATATGCATTTATAAATTTTAGATTTGGATTTATTGTGCCTTCTACCTAATCTGAATTATTAACATTTCAATTTGTGTGCTTAGTTAAAATAACCATAAGATTCTATATTTATACATACTGCATTTATAGATAAAATGAAAGATACGAGTATATTATCTTTTCTGATGGCTGCTTAGAATGCGTTATTTTTATTTATAATTCCTTAGAATTTGGTTGCTTGCAAGTGTATCTAATAAATGGCTAGCAAAGAAACAACGAAGCTGTGAGTGCATTGCACTCAGATACTTTTATATCACTCAAACACTTTGATTCATTTTCGTGTCATGATTTTGGTTTGTATCTTAAATTTTGTTTTTCTTTTCGGTAGCTGGTTTTTACGAGTTTTTTTTTTTACTTCTTTGATCTAGCAGTGAGAATCCGGTAAATGCTTCCGACTATTTTTGTAGTTGTTGTTGTTGTTGTTTTTATAAGAAAGCCAATTTTTAGAGCAGATAGTTGCATATGATTCCTTTTACACCGCTGACACTGAAAATTTCTAAATATTTAAATTATAATAAAGTCTTTAGGTACAATAATGAAAAATTTGATTAAATTGTAGTTGTATTGATTGAACCGATTGCTTGTTAAACTTTCAAATATTTATATTTTTGTCATGTAAAGATTCTTGAGAACATAAGCCGTGGATGATGTTCTCGAAAATTTGTCTACAAACATTGACTAACACACACAATACAATTGATCAAAACCCTCGATAAAGCGCTAAAATGGCCAAATTGTTTTTTTTTTTTGCTTAAAAATATGTACTCGCTCCTATTGTCAAAAGAATGTGTAATTTTATTTATATTAAGTTTTTATTTTGTATATATATTTTGAAAATCTTCTTTAAGCTTTTATTTTTTATTTGTATTTGTTTTTATATTTCATTTTATATTTTAAAATTTTTGTGTACTTAAAATAATATCTTGTTCTTTAATTTTTTTTTTAAATAATGTTTTTTCATTCATATATATAATTTTTAATATTTAAATTTTTTATTTCTTTTTATCACGTATTTTATTATTTAATTTCATTTAGTAATACATTTTAGTAATTATCCTACTGTCTTTATGAATTTATAATCGTAAAAACCTGCTAGCCAAAAGCCTTGGATGCCAGTGCTTCTTCGACTTTGTAAAATAACTGTTTTATGATTATTGCTAATTATCCATAAATAAATACATGTATAGTAAACATAACATATCCAAAAACTCTTCTAATATTATTTAGGACACCTTGTTAATATATACCTTGGAGTCTATGTTCTGCTTCAAATACGTGAAACTTTATAACATTTCTTAAGCATGACTTTTTATTATCTTTATAAGTCTCAAAAGACTTTTCAAATAAACTTTTTGAAATAAAAGTCTATTAAGGCTTTTTAAAAAAAAAGAATTCTCAGACTCTTATGTTAATTTTTATTCTGAAAATTACAATATAATTTTTAAAAAATTATTTTAATCGATTTTCTATGATTTAAATACAAATTCTAAATGTTCGATAATTTAAATCATTCTTGATTTTAAATACAAATTCTAGTTTGACAAATAATTGGACTCCATAATAACATAAGCATAAGTATGCAAAAAGAACAGCAACAAAAAGTATGAAAGGGAGAAAAACAGAGATATTGACACTGAAATCTCATCGCCTCTGTGGTGCAGTGCGCTGAAATGCGCTGGCACAGCGACCACGCCCGGGGTCGATCCCAGGTGGTGGCATCACAAAGATTTCTGATGAAGCCTGTAGCAAGCAGGGCTGAAATTGTAATAAAATCAGCTAGTGATGTTTTCCTTTTCATATTAAAAATGTTGTTGTTGTTGTTGTTGTTGTTGTTGTTTCTTTGGAAAAAATTCGTTCTAACCTGACCTAAAGCTCAATAAACGATTTTAAACTATCAAACAACTAGAATTTGTATTTAAAATCAAGAATGATTTAAACTATCAAACATTTAGAATTTGTGTTTAAATTATAGAAAATTAACAAAATATTAAATAATAAAGTCATATAGAAAACTTTCAATAAAAATTATTATTACATGAATTTAATTGCGAGCTTTAGATCAAGTAAGTTATTAAGAAGGCAACAACAACTAAAGCTCGCTATTAAATTCGTGTAATAACTTAAACAATAGATCACAATCAATTAACTAATAAAAATTATTGTTAAAGTTAAAAATACAAGTTTTAAAGAACTCTTATACAAAATTAAAGTTTTTCATGACGCTTATTTTAAAAACTTTGGGGAAAAATTGCAAAATTTTAAGCCCATACAGATAATTTTAATGATGTGTTTGATTATCCTTTTTGTTTAAGAAGTCATATTGTGACAGAAAGCCACTATGTTTTTAACGTTGACCCCTGCCGCGAAGGCTTAATTCAACGGTGCTCCAATGCTTGGGACAAATATGAAGCGTCGGTCAACGCCCCTTCGGAATTCAAGAAAGACCACTTTTGAAAGGTTCCTCTAATCACATGCCACAGAACCCCAGCACTGATGTCAAAAGACAATATACATGACCGTGACTCATTCAGCCACTCGAATTAAAACATGACTTGGTTATTTTAATAACCATGGGTTATCTCAGTATACTATACCAATAATTTAACCCATTATTTGATCCGCACAAAATCATCCCATTCATATCAAAGGTCATCACTCTCTGACACGAAAAATTAAGGCGGCAAATAGGCCTGTCACTCATGCAATCAGGTTCCTCAATCTCCATGGTCACAACTCAGACTATTTAGGTTTCCCCGTCGCCTGTACTCTAATTCCAAAGGTAACAGTATATTGATCCGGTAGTTGCTTACCTTCCTAACATTTACTGTTTGAAATTGGCGAGATTCAATCTACCATCATTCTCTTAGTAATTTAAGGAAATCACCAAACCGAGTTCAACTTAAGTGTAACTCACACCGGCCTTTCTGGCCTAACCACAGTCAGAGCGCATTAAAACCCCACGTGGGCCTAACCCATACGACAGTCAATACCTGGGCAAAAGGCTCCACCTGATAAGGCTCTTCAACATCCCGTCTACAGACCAAAAGTTCTTAGAACATTTATATCTGACTGTGACACCTTCAGCCACTCGAATTGTACTTGGCTAGGTTAAAAAATAACCATAGGTTTCCCAGTAAAACCGGGTAAACCTCAATTCTACTTATGCAACGTCGTTATCCTAAATTAAGACTTAATAAAAAGCCTTAACAGAAAACTAAGAAGCATGAGCCGTTGTATACAAATTTGCTTATACAACGGTCCGAAGGTTAAATGTTTCCTACATAATAACCTTTATTCTAAGATAGGTCTGCAGAACAACGATAGATCAGGTCTCCTCATCATTGATGGATGACTGTCCCCGCTCTTCAAGTTATGTTGGATTGATCGTCCATCGAAAGCATATTACAACAACGGTGTTATGATAACTTAATATCAAAACAATGCTTTCTCCAAGAATTTGGCAGCAACATCCAAGTCTCTAGGTAAACCTTTTTCTTTTACAGTTATCAGACGAACATTCAGGAGCCGTGCCTCCAGAAAGAACTCATTATGAGATCAGTTCATCGGCCGTGCCCCATGACGTGCCCCATGAACTGCCCATCCAATAACAAACCCTCACCCTTCCATTCCTGGCTTGGGACAGAAAGCCACTATGTTTTTAACGTTGACCCCTGCCGCGAAGGCTTAATTCAACGGTGCTCCAATGCTTGGGACAAATATGAAGCGTCGGTCAACGCCCCTTCGGAATTCAAGAAAGACCATTTTTGAAAGGTTCCTCTAATTACATGCCACAGAACCCCAGCACTGATGTCAAAAAGACACTATACATGACCGTGACTCATTCAGTCACTCGAATTTAAACATGACTTGGTTATTTTAATAACCATGGGTCATCTCAGTATACTATACCAAGTAATACAACCCTTTATTTGATCCGCACAAAATCATCCCATTCATATCAGAGGTCATCACTCTCTGCCTGGCTTGGGACAGGCAGATTCTCCGAAGGTCCTCTGGCGGGTTTGTCATATTGTGACAGTCATCTTAAATGGAAAGAAGGTACATACGGCATTCTTAGCAACACATCAGTAAAAAATGTAAGCCCCCTAAAAATAATTTTTACGCACGATTTTACTCTTTTTACAAACCATTAAACTTTGTGCTTAATGATTTTTTTTTTAGTAATTTAAAAACAAAAACTGAAATGGACAGAGAGGGGTTGCCATTGCATTACACTTATTTCTTTTATTTTTATACAGTTTTGTTTTCATATTTTCTGTATTTAAATATTTTATTTCTTTTTTTTATTGTTATATTTTTACTCTATTATTTTAACATTTTTAATATAATATAAATTATACTTTCTGCAATAAAAAAGTCTTATTATTAGTTGTTAAATAGATATTTTCCTCCTTTTGTTTTTTATACTCAGAAATGTTTCAATTGTTTCCTTTTTTTTGTGTTGGATGTGATAATCAACTCAAAGAACTCATAAAAAGTAGGGATATTCGATATACATCAATGCATCAGATTTACTCGATGTTTACAACGCCATACATCGACTCGATCCAATTTTTCGAAAAGCTATTGAATTACTCGATGAATCGATGTAATTTCATAAAACATCGAATGAATTTTAACCAGCTAATGAAATGATTATATTATAGAATAAATAAAGAAAAATCAGTTACCAGAGTTAAATATGTAATGTAAACGTAGCATCAGCAGAATCTATTGGTATTGGAAACGCGAGAAAAAATAAAAACAACCCAGCAGTCCAAGTTCTGCTCTTGAATGAATCATGCACGATTTTTCTTTATCTTTGACGAAACATGCTGATTCGATTATACATTTCTTTGTTAAAAATCTCAAATTAAAGTTCCAAATTCTTGCACTGTTTAAAGACTTTCTGTTTTCGATGAATAAAAACTAGACAGATTTGTTAAAAAATTATCGACAAAGGTAGCTCATGCAGTAAGTTTCTTTAAGAAATCATCATATTCGTGCACGATGCGGCGGAATGCAGGCAAAATTTGTTTGTTTCTTATGTCTTGGTGAGCTTTGAATAAAAACTTTATATTACATATACAGCCCTATTCTGGCAAATTAACAATTGTTAACCAGCATTTTTTATATTTCTATATGTTTGTTGTTTTCAAAACAAAATTTGAAGCACAAAAAACAAAATTTTGAATGAAATTGTCAATAACTGAAAAGCAGTTGACAATTTTTATCAGAATTTATTATTTTTGAGCTTAAAATTTTGTTTTGAAATCAAAAAATTACAACAAACACATTGAAATATTGAAAATACTGGTTAACAATTTGTTAATTTGCCAGAATAGGGCTGTTCAAGATGTATTTATAAAGGTGGCAGAAGAATTTGACGTCTATCAAATCGGCACCGTAGCAATGTCAATATTTTAAAAAAAAATTAACTTATTTTGAACGAAAATCCAATGAAAAATCCCATGTTTTGTTACTTGATCTTATTGATTTGAGGCAAAAAAAACGCGTGTTATTTTTTTTTTTTTTTGTAATTTTATTGTGAAGTGTGCAAATATTGTGATGCAAATAATAAAAAATATGCCGAAAACTGTGCTATCTGAAATAGTACTTGGAGCAAGGAAAACATATGTTTTTGGAATAAAAATATTAATTTATGTATACTAAAATAAAAGGCCACCAATATATATTGCTTAACTTTATTACTAAAAAAGCATCTACAATTTGGCTGCTTGTGATGTTCCGTAACTTAATCTTCGCTCCCGACTTCACGACTCCCACTCAAAGTGTATGTCCTACAAAAAGAAAATAATAGGAAGTGGCATCACTTGCACAAAAATTTTGACATTGCTACTGTGCCGATTTGATAGACGTCACCTACTTCTTTCACCTTCATAAATACATCTTGGGGCTGTTAGTTTTACTTGTATCGTGAATGTCCTTTTTTTACGACGTGTTAGGGAGGGACTGACTTCCGCATTGTGATGTAATGCTGGAAAAAGTACTCGATTTTGAGAAAATATCGATGTTTCTCAACGATACTTTGGACAATATCGATACAATGTCTCGATGCATTACATTGAAAAAACATTGATGTATTTTCTAAGTAGACATTCCTAATAAAAAGGAGGTAATTTTCTCTTAACTTCAGCATGAACTAGACAATTATTAAAGTCTAGCCTAGAGTCGCAACATTAAATTAACAAAAATGTGTTCTCTTAAAAACGGATTTCTAAACAACATGAAGTTTTTTTTCAGCGAAAATTTATAGGCAATTTAAAATACTTTGCTACACACCCAACATTTATATTGCGTACAATTAACGCTATGTTTTAACATGGTTGTTGTATCCGTGCTCGCGTGTTTGCATGGCTGTGTTTGTGTGTGTTTTTGTTAAGTGCGCAGCCATATTAACAACAAAATAAACGTTGTATTCATATCTGCAATCCATTGAAAATGATAAAAATTTTAACAATTATTTTAATGACGCTCAGACACGTTCCATCGATAGAATCATAGCGAACTTCAACTAAGCGGCATCAACCAAGTCTTGTCCATTAAATGATTATGTTTTCTATTGAAAAAGCAATTTCTTGAAGGGTTGAATTTATGCGTTACGCTTAGAAGAATATAAACATGCACAAAACGAATGAAATATATCTTATGTGAAAGATAGAAAAGTATATTTTAGCACCCTACCAAATAAAGGTTTTCTATATAATAAAATAAAAAACTCGCTATAATTTCACACTTTGCTGCAATTATTTGCCGATTCGTACGTAAGTAGCACGGAATAAAATATTCCCCTTTCCAAAGTGTATTAAATAACGCAGTATAGAACGAAAAAGCCGCAAACAGCTGTTGTGCGCTTATGCTAGCTAATTTTTAATATTTTAAATTTTATTATTTTTTCCCCTCCTTTAACGTTTCCCTTGTTATGCTTGTCTGTGCTTTTGGCGCCAGGAAAACTAACAAACATAAAAGGGTTAACAATTTTCACTACAAATGCATAAGAAAAACTAAAACAATCAAACCTTGAGTAGCAAATTCACTCAATTAAAATATTAACATACTAGAAAAGGGACATCAACAAAAGGAGCGTAGCCACACCCGAAAAAAGGAATCAAGGGACATATTTACTTTAACGTGTAAGATTTCAATTAAAACAACACAATAAACACTATTTTCAATGACATTAGAATTATTCTCAAGTATCTAAGTATCGCAAACGGCATTTGTAGATATAGCTCGCTGCCGCATTTTTAAAATGGCCTGTGCTGCCCAATCGTCATCGTGTGTTCCTTGCAAGTATTCGGTTTCATTCAATGCTGTCAACTCAACGATGATCAATTATAGAGTATCAAATAAAAATGGCAACCCGTGAGCTGACCTTTTCTCAAATACAGTTAACCCCACGCCACCCCACTTAAATTTTAGACTGCCTGGCTGCGTGACGCGTTTGTATAATGTGCAATTAATATCCATTTAGAGTAAGTTTATTTATTGTTGTTTTTGTTTGGCTTTTAGTATGTACATCGTTAGCTTTGGTGAAGTAAATTTTTTTTAACTAAATGTTTGCCGATGTCGATATTTTTTTTTTGTTTTGTCATGTATCAAATTTAATTGATTTATAAAAATGGTCAAGGTTTAGGTTTGGAATGTGTTTGTTACAAGGCAGGCCCGTAGCCAGGATTTACACAAAGGGGAGGGGGAGGTTTTTGAATAAAAAATATATTGATAGTTTTTAACATCGATAGATCAAAAGGAATTTTTATATGTATATTAAATGTTTGCTCCCCATAGACCAAATTTTTGACGCCATAGACTAAAAATAGTCGATTTGATATAAAAATAAAATCTATAAAGTTTCGTGCCGATATTGATAGACTTTTAAAACTAGCTCAAGAGACCAATAAATTGAGAAGCGTTTTACAAGAGACCAAAACATCTCTTGAAGTGAATTCTTTAAGAAAACAGGTATGCATTTCGTTTTTGTTCGTATACATTTCGTGGCTTTTCAAAAGTTCCTGTTTAACATTTTTGAAAAAAGCTGTTTTACTATGGTTTAGCACTCAAAATATTTAATCCTATCATTTGCACAAAAAAAAATTTAGACAATCGTAAATTTTTCCAATATTTTGTGCATAAAAATTTATGTTTCTGTTCAAAAAGGCCTAAATATGCATACTGGAAAATTGCTTTTGAAGATATCTGAACAAAAGGAACTAATTTCCATACAAGGTTTTAGTTTTTGAACAATATTTAATCAAACGGTCATATCAATTTTTTTTTAAAAAATTCAATTACAAGTTCCCTTTAAGGTAAGAAACTAATTATTCAATGAATGAAAGTCCTCAATGAATCCTCATTACTACAGTGAGAAACCGACGAAGAATGTGAACGTATTGAGCCCGACATAAGGCACTTTCGTGTTTAGTGAATTAATTATTTCTGTGAAAACTTCTTAAGTATATTTTATTGTTTTGTTCATTTTATAAAATGCTTAAAAACATTATCAAAAATGCCTATTTCTTTAGCGACTGCACAAAAGGACATATTTTTAAATTTGAAATCTTTAAAACTTTAAAACCATCAAATTTTGTATCCATGCGTGCGTCATATATAAGTTGTTGGTCTCCGAATTGTAAGCCCAATACAAACTAGACTTTTTTTTAAATTTTTTCCAACATCATACAATGTCGAAATAAGCTCTTTTGAACAGACACCAATATTTCAAAATCCCTAAAAATACGAAAATGCAAAATTAAAAAAAAAACGAAGTAACGGGGTGCTATACACAGTCTTTAGATATTTTGTGAAAAAAATTACTAAAACTAAAACTCAAATCAAAAAGTTATAACTGTTGAAACTTGATGTTTTTGTGCCTGTGTTTGGGCAAACATAAAAATTAAGAAATCGTAAATTTCAAAAAACTTTATTAATCATTTAAAATGATTTCAATAATTTTAAAAATATATTTCCGATTTTCATTTAAAAAAAAATTCAATATTAGTTTATTTATTAATTTTAAATATTTTAAAATAGCAACTCTACAATATAATCAAAGTGAAATATAACTGTTCAACATTTCAATTGACGTCACTTAACTAGTGATTAATACGCTTATTAATTTTTTCTGTTGTAGTTATTAATTTTTGGGAAAAAACAAATAAGAATCTGAACGGACAATCTTGATCACAAATGTATTTAGTTGGAACTGCGACCACATTATAGTAATTTGAAAATCAAAAGTTTTTATTGTTTTTATAAGTTGAAATGCGAGAGGCGATCTTTTGGTATTTCGAAATTCGGATGCGATGTCTTAATCTTTAATAACAGCATCCTTTAGCTCTTCTTCCGCTACAAACGCTTGTGCTCCTTGTAGTGTATCATTCATGACAGCCGCACCATCGTGCGCAATCTATGCCGAAGTCCTTATATTATCTATGATCTGAAAGCATAGGTCTGAATTCAGTTCAAAATTGAAGTGGTTAGCAACTTTTTACGCTGATGCGTTGTAGTTGCTTCAATGCTAATATATTAGATTTTTATACTTTCTAGACCCTAAGGGGCGTTTTAACCCCAAAAAACCCCCTTGTCTAAGGGCCTGTTACAAGGTGAATCAGAGTGAGAGCGGCTTTATCGATTGTAATGTAGTCTTTTCATATCTAAGATATTTTTGTAACGTAATTGTGTTTAAGATGACGTTTAAAACTAATATGAGGGCAATTTGAGAAGTTAGTGAATTTTTTAATTTTCCGCGTAGTTACTTTATGTCAAAATTTCAGCTCGCTACGACGCTTAATTTGTGTTTGGCAGCCATTGATAGCAGACGATCTTGTGAATTTTAGCAAAAATGGAAAAAGTGAATTACGTGTGCTCATCAAGCATTATTTTTTGCGCAAGAAAACCATCAGCCAAACCAAGGAAAGGCTTGATAAATACTATGGGGACTCTGGACCATCGATTGGATTGGTTTACAAGTGGTTTACTGAATTTCGATGCGGTCGTTCAAGCACAAGTGACGCCGAACGTTCCCGAGATTGTGCGCTAGATTGTTGAGGCCGTAGGCATCGCAAACGAAAGGGTGTGGAACATTTTGCGAAACCATTTCGATACGAAAAAATTATTCGCAAGATGGGTGCCGCGTTTGCTCACTCTTGACCATAAATGCGATTGTATGGCTGATTTAAAGGCGTGTTTGGCGATGTTTAACAAAGATAAGAAGGATTTTTATCCGTCGAATAGTAACCGTGGACGAAACATGGATCCATCACTACACACCAGAGGCAAAGGAACAGTAGAAACAGTGGACTTCATCGACCGAACGTGCTCCGAAGAAGGCGAAGACGGTGCTATTGGTCGGAAAGGTTATTGCGACAATATTTTGGGATAAAAGCGGTATAATCTATATCGATTAACTTCCACCGCAAAGAACGATCAATGGTGAATGCTATGCAGCCGAATTGAACCGTTTCAACAACGCTTTGAAAGAGAAGCGTCCCCATTTGGCGAGGAAAAATGTGCTCTTCCATCAAGACAACGCGAGCGTTCATACATACCCAGCTCTCATGGCAAAATTCCATGAATTCAAGTACGAATTGCTTCTTCATCCAGCATATTTTCCAGATTTGGCCCAATCCGACTATTTTGTTTCCAAACCTGAAGAAATGGCTCGTCGGAAAGAGATTCACCACCAGAGAGGAGCTCAACACCGAAACAGAGGCCTCACGGAGAAAACTGTTTGCTAAATTTTTATTGAGGTTTAGCAAAACTTGCACTTGAATCCTAGCCACTTCAAAATTTTGCTAGGTTTCAGCAAAAACTAATCAAAAACTAATCAAAATTTGCTATTCCAGTTTATAATAACTAAGCAAATTTTTTATTAAATTCAAGCAAAATTTTGCTATGTTCTGCATAAAGTGCAAAATAAAATTTCAACTTAATTCAAGCAAATACTTGCTAAGTTGTTATAAATTGTAATAGCAAATTTTGAATTTTTTTGCTGAAATCTAGCATATCTTTGAAGTGAAATAATTATTAACATTAAATTAAATTGAAATATTACCACCATCAGGAGATTCGAGCCTCGGCCTAGTGAGTGTAAGTGCATGGACTTATCCATTCGACCATCGCAGTTGTTAACTAATCGTCGCCTTATATTCTTCATTAAGAATAAACGTGTGCTCGTGTGTTGAGAAGAAATTTGCTTAAATTTATTTAATATTTGCTATTTGAGTTTATAATAACTTAGCAAATATTTGCATGAATTTAGTAAAAATTTGCTCTTTCAGCTTATAATAGCATAGCAAGTATTTGCTTGAATTAAGTGGAAATTGGCTTTTGCAGTTTATAATAACTATTCCTAAATACATGAGGAGTGATTATAATTTAGGAATCTTTTTCTAAAATTACACCGTGATTGAGCAAAGTTTTGCTGATTTGCTTTTAAGCAAAACATTTGCTTGATTCAAGCAACATAATTATCTCCGTGCTATTTTGAGGACCTTCCAAAACGTTGGACGTTGGACGAAGTCAGTGTATCGAGCAAAAAGGAGACTATATTGAGAAATAAAACTTTTTTTGCAGTAAAAATCATTCCTTGTTTTATTTTCCATTGAATTATCAAATTGTCCTCGTAGTGAAGGCATCACATGTATGATAGAACAATAGTTAAGTATTTATTTATTTTATAAGGAACACAGAATTAACTAAGAGTAAAGATGAATACTTAAAAAAATATGCAATAAAGATTTTATGAGCTGATTCATAGTAAACATTTCATCAGAGATTGAAACAACGCACCATTTTTGCATAAAGTAATTACAAACTTTTTATTTTTCTATTTACAGAATTAAATTCTACATGAATATAAAGTGACTTGTAATGAAATTTTACACAAAAAACATTTTCATAGAATTTACGGAGTGAGCCCTAATGACTTTCGCTTATATGATTTTTAATTTGTAAGCGATGGAAGGAAAAAAACTTGTGAAATTGTGAAGTCCTGTAAGTAAACCTTGCTTTTAACCGCAGATTTATGCAACGCACTGTTGCTCGATTTAAGGCAACTGGCAGTGGCGAAAGAAACATGGTCGCAAATGCATCGTACAACTGGTTGAGAATGCTCGTGAACGAATTAGCAGAAGTTGTGCTGCCTCTGGAAGAATCCTAGTCAAAGATCTTAATGTAAGCCGTAAGATCACTCGAAACATTGTGGTCATTCAAAAATTACTTAATCACTACAGGGGGGGAGGGGGCGGGGAGTTTTTGCTTTGTTAATTTTTGATGACATGGGTGATGGGGGATGGTGATTACGTCAGCAGAATTTATTGTTTTACGTTTTCGAATATTCTAAAAAATTTTGCCGATTTTGGTTTGAACATATATGGCAATGCTACTTTTCTATACTTGAAATCGAAACACATTTTCAGGGATGCCAAGGTTCATTTATAAGGTTATGGCACTTGGGAGAAATGCGCCCTTTTCCACCTTTGCTTGAACTGTCAACTGTGCCTCTTCTTTGTTCTATGCATTCATTTTCTTGATTTATTTTCATCCATTCTCAACCATTCAAAAGCCACAACCTTATTAATGAGCCTTGTCCGACGCATGTACCAATGTTTTCGTAAGCATTGGAGGGCAGGTAAGAGTTTTACTTACTCTTGCTGACAAGGAGAGGGGGCGAGTTAATAATTGCAAAAAATATGCTTTCGTGATACTTGAAAGGCCTCATTATCAAAAAAGATTTAAAGACGAAACCTTATAAAAAAGAAAATTCCTGGTCTTACGGATCGTCAAATGTTGATGCGAAGAGAGGGAAAGCGTTTTATTACTTTAGCGACACGCAAGATGCAATTTTTGTTATTGTTTTGTTCGGACGAAAAATTGGCCCTTCTGCAAAAAAGACGCAAACCACAAAATTCCGCGCTTATACTACGAGCAGCAGATAAAAAAGACATCAGAGGATACTAAAACACCACATTTTTCATGGTTTGGTGAGCCATATCTGCAAAAGTCAAGCAGATAATGGCATACAAATCAATGCAAAAATTCTTTGAATCGTTAACAAACACACAAATATTATTCTTCATTCGTAAATAGTAGGAAGGCATTAATAAATACTACGAATCTAATGAAGGAAATTGCGAAGTTATTCGTGCGAGAAATTTACGAATATTATTATTTATATGCACACAATAATTCGTACAAGGCACTCATACGAATTATTTTATTTTTGTTTTCGAATATTATTAGTATATAAAATGAATATACTCGTAGATACTATATCAGGTATTCGTAACACTTCATGGATGAATTCGTAAAGATATCTCGATACAAATACTTCGTGTATTTTTTTTCTAATATTCGTAGGATGGACGCATATTTTTTTACGATTATCATTTGTAGCCATTTTACTGATAATATTTTTGAGTGACAGAATAGATAGAGTGTATGATGTGTCATCACAATAAGCGTCTGAACTTGTTCCGAGAGAACATCGAGGAAATCACCCGGCTTCTGTGATGGTGTGGTGGAAAGTCGTCTATGACAACCATCAAGAATAACCCAGTGGGCATTTAAGCAAGTGCTCCGCAAAAGAAGGCATGCTACCACTGCTATTATTGGCGTCAATACACCTTCCATGATCACTGCATTAATGAGTACTTCTGTAAGGCCTACCTTTTGAAGGTTCAGATTCTTTTTATATTATTTTATATGAAAAACATTGCAAAAAAATTCAAAAAAAATTTTCAATACACGAACGTTTGTAAAAAACTGTAGATTTTTAAAAAAAACAACAAACAAAATAACGCCTTAAAAAATCAAACAACTAAAATTAAAAAGTAACCATAAAATAAAAAACCTAAAAAAATTTTTTTTGTCCGAGTTGGGTCTCGAACCCGGGCTCGCGAAACTAACACATGAAATTCTAGTTTTTTATTACTAACACATGAATTCAATTTTAGTTTTTTAAAATGAAATAAACTTATATCAAAAAACAACGCTTGTCCAGAAAAAATAAAAATATTTTTCATTACTGTCTTTAATAAAAATTGTATATCTTATTGCGGTAATTCAAGTTTCAATAGTTTATAATTATCTTTCGTGTTGACCCCTTCACAAAAAAGCAGATACTTATGTTACTCGATTTAGTTTGAGAGTGTTTGACTGTTTGTTTGTGTTTCGTTTTTTCCCAATATTCAAATTCAAAATTCAGATTCATTTGCTTACCCTGCAAAAAATCGCTGACAGATTTTACTAACACTAATAAAAAATTTCAGCTTTTCACCAAAACATTGAAATAAAATTTGTACCTCACTTCTTTTTGAAAAAGACAACTACAGTTTTTTATTTTTGATCACTTGTTTGTGAAAAAACATTTTCATTTGTTTGAAAAAAAGTGAACAAAAAATTTGTGAAAATATTAATCAAAAATGAGTACAAAAACAATTAGCAACGAAAATTGTTTACTAATAAAATGCCAAAAAAGTGATGCAAAAATATAGGCTTGAAACCGTTCATAACCTCCTCTTTCCGCGTCTTGTGACCAGTTCTCAAGGCCGTTGTGGGGTTGCCAAACGACGCACCATTTTTGGTTGGATGCTTTTCCGGAAAAAGAAACCGGAACATGTGAATCTTTTTATAGGTGACTTTGCAAATAAAGTCAAAAGTTTGTAAAAAGAGTACATCTAAATTGGAGACACAACCATGGAACTGCCAAAATCCGTGCTTTCATCTGTGACTCACCAGCTCGGGCATTTGTCACCGGTATGTCACCACAACGGCAAAAACAGCTGCCCCAAATGCACTAAAGAAGGCATTTTCTTCACACAAGTTTTTCAATACTAGTTGGTGAGCCCAGCATGGAATAGTCGTTCGCAAGCAAACTGCATAAGTTGCACCATGCAGAGTTCCATAAAAAATAACTTTTTTACTTATTTCTAATAGGCTGTTGTGCAATTTCATGTTTTAACTTTCCAAATGAAATTATTTTATTATTCTTCAGATTTTTTAATGTAATTTTTCATTTTTGAATTCCATGTAAAAATATTACTTTTAATTTAGTTAAATTTAAAAAAAATTAATAGCTGTAAAAAAAATTAAAAAACTTTGTCTGGCATTCCTTTTTTTAGTTTTGATGTATTTACTTTGGCCATGAGCTTTCGGTATTCACCACGCAATGACGTGTGCGAAAGAGACAACTCGAAGCTCTAGTTGGAAGGAAATACAAAGTCTCATGTATATTCACACCGACGGGGAGCTTTCGGTAAATTTAACTAGTAAAATCCGGAAGTATTAACTGTTAATTAACCGGTCAACTACTAGTAACCTGTTTTGCGGGGTAGTTTCGTTTGTTGTGTATGTGTTGTTTTAGTATGGATGCATTTTCACATGTGACGTCGGCTGCGCAGTAGATTTCCACTTCTGTGTACTTATGGCGGGATATTATATTTATTGTTCTTTGCCCACCATGACCGAATGAGGGCCATTTTAAATAAGTTGTTCTACGATTTGTAGCTATTAAGTGACCCAATAAAAAGAAAAAGTTTTGTAAAATATTAATTTGTTTTCATTTTATAAAAAAAAGGTGTATCACATTTGCAGATACTATGTATTTTTACTTTGCATAAATAATTAATTGAAGAAATTTAAAAAGCATCTCAATAAAAATTCTCACTGACAAATTTAGTTCTTAACAAAGCCAAAGCCATGAGATATAATAAGACTACACTTAAGGGGGATAACAAAAATTAATAAAATTAGATTCTAGACAGATTTGTGCGTCTTTTAATTTGTATGGAAAATAAAAGACTCAGTACTTGCGACAACCCCAAAACTTGCACCCGGTTTTTATTACGTGCAAGAATCGAGCTACTATGTGGCTAACTTCACTAAATCTTAAAAAATTATTTTTGATTTTCTCCAGAATTTTTATGATTTTTTTTTTTGTGTCCGATAGGCCACTTTAAAGATTTTTGAAAAAAGTTCAGTTTGGTTTTTTAATTTAACGCAAAAAATAGCTCAAGACTATGGCATTACTACCAGTGATTTTTTTTTTAATTTTGGATTTTTGGTAAATTATACTTAAAATTCTTAAATTTCAAAACGGTACACTTCGAGGAAAAGCTTTCATAACGACCAGGTTATTCAACGTAATCACACCATTTTTGCGTCAATATTAACCATTGTTTCAGAAAATATCTCCACAGCATTTTGTTAAAACACTGTCATATTTGGATTTTTGCAATTTTTTTTAATACAAGAAAAAAATTAGGTTTTTCGAAAATTAACAAATCACAACTCTGGTTTATTTTGTCCAATTTTTATGTTAAGTTACTCATTTCAAAGAAAAATTACTAGAAAAACGCGTATTCTTACTAGTGTTTTTAAAAATCATACTTAAAAAAGTTATAGCGTTTTTTTTAAAGATAAATTTTTTCACATATAGATTAGATTTTCAACTTTAAAGAAATTCTGAAAATTTCACAGTTTACTTCTATTTTGTTAGGGGACAAAACCCCAATCCGTAATTCGCTACTTTCGAAAAAAACACTCTATTATACATATATGTACATGCCCGTCATCTAAAAACTTTCCGCCCTCAAAAATTTGTCGCCCTAGGCTCCAGCCTACTCAGCCTAATGGTAAACCCGCCCATGACTGCATGAATTTATTTTTATATGTACTGATCTTTAACAGTTCTTTATTAATGTTAGTCGTAATGATGTCAAATCACAGTTATGACGGATGTGACTGAATGTGACGTTTTAAAAATAAACTGTATCATCACAGTTATAATACTACTTATAGTAAAGGGTGTTTTTTATAGAGTGATACAAGTCTAAATCAGAATAAAACATAGTAATATATTTTTAATATCAATGAAACGGGCTTTATTGGATAGAAAATTTTATGACATTAATGTTTAAATATGATTTTGGCCATGTGGGTGCCACGGCTGGCGCGTACAAGGCGCAATCTGGAACAATAATTTTCACAAACTTTTCGCAACATTTACGGCCGTATCTCGCCGATAACTCTTCGAATGTTGATTTCCAGGTGTTCAATTGGTTGTGGTTTATCGACGTAGACAAGTGACTTTACATAACCCCAAAGAAAATAATCCAATGGGGTTAAATCACACGATCTTGGGGGCCAATTACTTGGGCCATTTCGTGAAATTATTTTCTCGTCAAAAGTTTCCTTGAGTAAATCAATTGTAGCGCCCGCTGTGTAGCATGTGGCTCCATCGTGTTGGAACCACATATCAGCAAGATTAATGCCAGCTAATTGAGGTACGAAAAAACTTCGAATCATGTTGCTATACCGTTCACCATTGACAGTAACATTCTGACCTTCATCGTTTTTGAAGACATATGGACCAATGACTCTGCCAGCCCATAAAGCGCACCAAACAGTCATTTTCTGTGGATGTAATGGTGTTTCGACAAAAGCTTGTGGATTCTCTTTACTCTAAATACGACAATTTTGTTTATTTACGTACCCATTTAACCAAAAATGGGCTTCATCGGAAAATAAAATTTTCCATGAAAATTCAAAATCAATATCAAATTGTGCTTCAGCCCATTCACCGAATTGGCGGCGCATACGATGGTCGTTTGGCTTTAATTCCTGCATAAGTTGAATCTTGAAAGGTTTTAAGCCAAGATCTTTTCGTAAAATCTTCCATAAAGTGAAAGGACACAACCCCAGTTGCTGAGAACGGCGACGAATTGATTGATTAGGATCATATTCAATGCTTTCCTGTACAGCGGCTACAGATTCTTCAGTGAGCACTGTTCGGCGTCTCACGGAATCAGTAACAGCAAATATCAGTAACAGCAAATGTGGTCCAAAAACGATCTATTGTTCTTCGAATTAGCAGCTCTGAAGGACGATTATGTAAATGGGTGGTCAAATAAAGCAGTGATGCCAACTCAAAGTTGTATCACTCTATAAAAAACACCCTTAGAATATATTAGTAGAAGTTAGTTTCTTTAATTAAGTTAAGTTTAGATACGTTCACGTATCTAATGGAACCAAAGTGAAATTAATGTACGTATGTATGTTGTTCGAAGACTTTGTCTTAATATGAGTTTCCATTAGTCATGGAAATTTTGGTAACCTTTTATATCACTTTTTTGCCCCAATTGAGTATCTTAGACTTTTTCCGTTCCTGAATACACTCTTAATCTGAATCCACATTTTTAGCAAAGAAGCATATAAGTTCGAATTCTTGGTGCGGGGGTGTCTTCAGGTGCCTAGGTAACACTTGTTACACTATTAAAACTGCTGGAATCTTCGTATTAAATAGGTATTATTTTCAGTTACTGTAAAAGGCTGTTAACAGAAAGTGTTAATTTAAGTTGCATTGAATTAGTGCAAAAATCTAACTGATTAACGTTGTTCTAATGAAATAAGCTCACAACAGACAAGAATATAGACAAAATAAAAAATGAACAGGAACATTTTTCTAAATTCAACAAGATTGCAAAAAAATTTTGCAAGATCAAAGTTAGAGCATAACTAGAGCACAAAAACAGCGCTCAATTCATAAAACTTCGATAGTAAATCGTTAATAATTGCGAGTTAAAATCTGTGAATTAATACAAAAACTACACAACACCAAGAAATCATTATCTGATATAAATAAAATGCGCCATTGTTACTCAATCATCATTTTACAACTCAGAAAGTGCAACAACAAATTAATATTTTTTTGCCATATTTATTTAATTTTTTTTTTAAATTTTAATCAGCAGCAATTAAAGGCACGCGAAAATTAAAGTAAGCCATGAGTGTGAGTGAGACAGTTTCTTTACAATCGAGTGGATCAATAAAGAAAATGCTGATCAGTGAGGGAAAAAATAGCTGCAAAAGCATCAACAGTTAAATTTTTTTAAGCTGCAACTAAATTTTTTCTTGTTTATTAAATATAGAGTGTGTCGAAGAAAGAAATAGCGGTTGTAGGTATAGCGTTAAAGGAATTTTGCTAAATGTTAAGCGACATTATTAAACGATTATGTGAAAAGTTAAGAAAGGAATATTTTTCAAACTAATTTAAAAATTTATCTATTCTTTTTATTATCTGAAATTGTCTTTACATTTGAGATTTCACAATAGTCAAGCTCTGATAATTGTTGCTTTGACTTTTTCAATTAACAACAGCTATATTAATTAGCAACAACATCAACCATCGTCATCAAATGTTTATATTTGTATTCTTTATTAGCGCCTAGAAGTGGGCAAACATCAAGTTACACATCTCCATATCATTTTTTTTTCATCAATGCATCAGGCATTATTTCCATGACCGCGATATTTGTCACCAACAACCGGATGTGATACTTAATCAAGACGATTACGTTCATGATGGGGACGATTGCTTGTTTGTTATTATTGTTCGTTCATCTTCTTATTTGTGGTTATGGGCTTTGTTGATTTACATTTTTTTAATTATTAGCATTTTTTGTCTTTTCCAATTAATTAAGGTTGCGCAAAACGCAGAGACCAGACACTGATGGCTAACAATGTCGTTGACTTTTTAAAAAGAGGGTGGCCGGCAGTCAATTTTCTCTCTTTTCTTTTTTTTTTTTTGTTTTTTTTTTTTTTGTTTGTTAATTTCCTCAAATTGTCAGTAGGAAATATTTGCAAATATGTAGGAAATATTTGCAAAAATATATAGATCTAAATTTTACACAATAACAACAACAGCAGCAACAAAGACAAAAAACAAACCAAGACTTCTTCAATTGCATGGCAGAGGTAGGTAGGGCAGTCTGAGGTGGCACTGTCGTCAGTTGGCACTAAATGCAAATAAGTGGGGATAAAAAACAAAACAATTGAAAATATTTTGCAATTGAGTCTATTTTTAATGTATTCAAAAGGCATGCGACGCAGTGCTCAATTGAAAGAGAATAGAGGAAACAGTGCCGCAGTGTTCCACTGAAGGAGGGGCCGATGCACGTGATTTAACAAATAATTTATTTTCTATAAAAATTACTTTATTACTTGAAGAAACAGCCTCAAAGTTCCCAAAACTTAGCTCGAAGTTAAATGCCCATGTATCGTACTTTAAGACCGGAATGTTCTTTGACAATAGCCAAAATATATGTTTTTTCACAAATTAAACTTTGTGTTTAAATATTAGAGGGCGACAAAGTCGACTACTGAAAAAAGTAAGGGCGGCAATTATTCTCCGGATGAGCATGTCCTGTTTATTAAAATTTTAGTGCTTTGTATTTATTTGCATATAAACTACAGTAACCCACTGAACCATACGCGAAGGTTTTGCGTAAAATGATAGTTTTGAGTACGTTTTCGGGTAGAATTTTTTTTGTAAAAATTGTTTTTTTTCATATGTATAATCAATATTCTTGCTAGAGAAGATAAAATGCGTGAAAATTTTCTCCATAAAAAAAGATTAGTTCTTTTGCAAAATTTTTAACAAACTTTTTTTGAGCCTAAAAAGAAGTACTCTTTTATCATTTTAGTAGGAAAAAATTACTTATAAATGAACCATTTTTTATTATAAATAAGTTCAGAAATAAATGTTGCTTTTTCACATTCTAATGAGTTCAAAAAAGAATCATTAAATTTTCTCCTCCTTACCGAACCACAAACGTAAGGTTCGAGTTTTGCGTACGTTTCCGGGTAGAATTTTTTTTTAATTAGATCTAAACTACATGCATCCATCCATTAAATTTTGTTTTTATCAAAAAATTGTTCAATGCCCCCATAAAGTTTTCGTTTTAATTCTAATATTATTGTTTTCTTATTTCGAATAAATTTAGTTCTGCGAGCAATTTGATATGCAATTTATGATTGAAAAATATTAATTTCTGAGTGTCGAAAAATTGCTTTTCTATGGTTCGTTTTTTAGTCGTTTTCGAACAATAAAATTTCGTTTTTGAGAGGCAATTCAGTCCAGCGAAAGAATACAAAATTGTTCATTTCTGTGTGCCCAAAGAACTTTTCAATAATTCCTTTTTCAACTCGTTTCCAAACAAAAAAGTACAATTGAATGGATAATTGCAAATCGTGATAAGCCACATGATCTCAAAAATCAATTTTTTTTTTTTAGGCTAAAAACATTACACAATGCATTGTCAATAACCACTGAAGAAATTTTGGCTATTTCTACCCGAAAAGGTTCATAAATGAATTCAAAAGATATAGTTTTGCTCCACTGGGAATCTATTCTATCAAATTCTTTTAAAATTCTTTAAAATTCTTTTAAAATGAACTTAAATAGTTTGAAATTTTATGAAGTGTGTGCTCAAATGAAAAAAAAAATCAAAGAAAGAATTATGTGAATAATCGGGCAAATTTTGATCCATGTCTTTTTTTAATATTGTCAATCAGGTGCTTTTATTCACATTATTAATATTATTTAAAAAAAAAACTAAGCATCAAATTATAGTAAATGGCGGTTATTTGAAGAGCCAACTTTTACAATAACAATATTATTAAAGCTGAAAATTATGTAACTACAAATTTTGTTATTATGGACTTATGTACAAATGCTATCAGATCCTATTAGATGGGGGAAATGCTTTAATTTGCTTGTATGTTTTAAAGGGGGATTGCGTTTAAAACACATTCGTACTTTTCGTTAAAATTCTCCAAATCTAGATTATTTAATATTTATTTACATATATATAAAATTTTGAGAAACAAATTTCGGAGGAATTTTGATTTTAAATAGCGGCAATATAGCATTAAACAGGATTCGACGATACAAAGTAATTTTTAGAAACTTTCGATTGTCTAACCGAATGGCGGTTGTCCGATAACCATCGCATAGCATTAAACGTTACTTTATAATACTCAAACGAACTCTAGCTCACTAACACGCGTTTCTCAATTGCACTTTACTAAAAAATAAATAAGTGCCTTAAATTTAGTATTCAGCATTTTGAATTGTTGTAGGAAAATGGCTATTTGTATGCAGTTGTTGTTACTATTGTTGCAATGCGTTTAAATTTACACTCCCACATTTTTATTGTTACTCTTGCTGTTGTTTTTTCTGTTGTTCTTTTTGTTGCTGTTGGTGTTAGTGTTGTTGCTTCTAACAAGTTTTTACTCATTCACTTGACGCGCTGATAAAAGTGCACCGCATGCACCAATCTGCACCAATTTTTCTTATCAAATTCAACAACAGCAACAACAACAACAGTGGAAAAGTCGGATTTTGTTGCACATTAATTTAGCCTCACACTCGAACAGATAGACGTAACCAGCGTTGCCACTTAATTTTTCTAACCGAGACATTTTTGCACTTAATGCTTTTCATAAATTTCACTGAATGAATTAGAAACTTCTGAATAAGAATGATAAAAAAGAAAATGATAACAAAAGATATCAGAAGAGATTAAAAAAGAAAATTTTGCAAACATAAAAAAAAACCTTTTTATTTAATTTTAAAAATGTGACAATTCAACAATTTAAAACGGAAACACGAATAAAGAACATTGATAAGAAAACTTAAAACGACACTACAAGTAGACAAAAAAGAATTGATGAAAATATTTTAAAAAGAATAATTGCTAAAAAAGTTGCTACTCCTAATTTAAGCTACTCATAACTGTATTTTGACTTAGGATTATTTGCAAGAATAATATTTGCAAGAATAATTCTTAGATATAAAAGAAACAGCACTATGAGCCTTTCATGACATAGGAGGTGCTTTTGACAATACTTCTCATGAAGACATAAGTGAAGCTCTTAGCCACAGAGGGGTCAACAACAACCTTACGAAATAGATGGGTAATATGCTCAGTACTTAGACAATAGAAGCTCGTACCAGCACTATAACATCAACTACAACCTCAAGTTGTCCTCAAGGGGGAGTATTATCTTATCTAATGTGGAGCATTGTAGTAGATGAACTACAGGCTATGCTGATGCTGCAGTATTTATCTGCAGGGGAAATTTGAAGAGACCGTGTGTGTAAGAATTGAAATGGGCCTAAGAGTGACAAAAAATGGTGCAAAAAGGTGGGGCTGAACATAAATCCGGCAAAAATCCCCATCAAACCATTTACCAGGTAATATAAACTTGAAACTTAAACCTATAAGGTTAGACGGAATAGAGATAGAATTCCAAAGGGAAGTTAAATTTTTGTGAGTATTACTAGTCCAAAAACTACTTTGGAAAACACTTTTAAGCGAAATATCGAAGAAGGCTGTTAGAACATTTATGATTAACAGATACATCGCGGAAAAAAGCATGGGATGCACCCCACAAATACTGCGATGGATATATACAATCGGCATACGTCCCATGATTGTGTATGGCTCAGTCATTTGGGCAGGAAAAACCAAGCAGCATACAGTTATCGCAGGGCTAAACAAGCTATAGAGATTGGCCTGCGTATGAATCATCGGAGCCATGCGAACATGTCCAACAGCATCCATGGAGGTTCGACTCGAACTAACACCTCTTTACATTTACATTCAATCCCAGGCGAAGAGGGCTATTCTAAGGATAACTTGTGAAGATATCTAGTGAAGAAGTTTGATATTATATCCAGAAAATACCCTAAAATAACAATACCGAGGGACAGCATGCTTTCAAAATTCAGTTTCACTAACAGATTCCAAGCTGAACTAAGTATTAAAAAGAAATTAAAAGGTCTATCCGAAACTTATAAGATACCAGTACATGATTACATGGTACACTGACGGCTTTCTTACCGAAGAAGGGACCGGAGCAGGAGTCTACGGACCAGGGATTCCAAGCGTAAATATACGCGACTGACAGGTGCGTATACTTTAACCTGGAACGTAAATACCGGAATCAAAACATAGCTATCCTATGCAATAGTCAAGAGGCTCTCAAGGCACTGAAATCTCATCAGGAAGCATCACATCTGGTGATGAAGTGTCTTGATAAACTTAGTACACTTGGCGAACAAAACGTGGTTTGTATCCTGTAGGTTCCGGGACACAAAGGTATAAAAGGAAGCAATTGCCGACGAACTGGCAAAGAAAGGTGCATCAGCTCCTTTTATTGGTCCGGAACCATTCTGTGGACCATATAAACAGATCCTATCCCTATCGATAAGGAAAGATGAAAAAAACAAAGAGGAACATGCTGGTAAAATCTGCCGGGGATAGTGCTTAACTTCTCTTAGGAACATACGACCTAAAGAGATTTAAAGAATGCATGAAGCTAACAACGATCTTCTATGAATCATCACAGGATTGCAACACGTCACTGTAAGTTAAATTATCACCTCCCAAAAATGGGAACGTTAAGTGATAGCACTTGTAGGTTTTGCATGGAAGACGAAGAATCTGCAATGCACATTCTAAAACAGCAGCCCACGCTTGTTCAAGCTTGACAGAAATATCTGGGTAACCACATAATACCAGATAATTAATAAAAAACCAAGAGATATCGGGCATATACTAGCTTTTATAACAGAGATTGGACTAAATGAAGTTCTTTAGTTCCAATAAAGGGCACAAAAGATCTTAAGGTCGCAGTGCAAATTCCAACAATAATAATATTAATATATAAAAAAACACAACAATTTTTTTTTTTGTAGAATGTGTCTTCAAATCTCTTTTTGTCAGCCTTTTTTTGGCATTTTTCCGCTGGTTACTGAAGCATTTAACTACTTTAGTTCTTCGGATGAAAACTGAATTTTTTTTTTTAGATTTTCTAATCATCACTTCATCAAATTTTTCTGAGCTTCTACATTTTCTTCCTCGTATTTCTTCTTTAAGCGCGAAATGAATTGCAAAGAACACTTTTTTAGAGCATTTCATTAGTTCTGCTATTTCTCTCTCTGTTTTGCCTTTACTTTAATTATAAAAAGACGAATACCACAAAAATTATCAGTTGATTTAATAATTGTTTTGGTATTTATATACGTAGTTGTAATTTTGTTAGCACAATTTAATAGCATTTCTTTCCAAATCAAAAACGTGTTCACTTTATAAATGCGCATACACAAATGATACATTTTTTAAAACATAATAAAGCACCGTTATCCAGCTTTCTTGAACAATAAATAGGCCGCATGTAAATACTTTACTAAAACAATTAATGATTTGTTTGCTATGGCAAATTGCTTGCCGTTTCTATCATATTTTCCATCACTGTAAACATTAAAAAAGCCAAAATGGATTTTCACGTTTGTCTATCAACCAAATTTCTATCGAAATTTTAAGCAAATCGAAGACATGATTTGTGAATCGTTACCGAAAGTGCATGAAACGCCCGATATTTAAATGTTAGTGAAATGAGATATTAATGATTAACACAAACAGGTCTAAAATTAAAACCAAAGATTAAGGTATCAAAGTGTGATAATTTATAATAAATTCTTTTAAAACTATGTAATTTATGAAAAAATTTTAAGCGTTTACTTCACTTGAATGATTTACTTTGTATAAAAGGCCTCATTATTTTCCCTATTCTAACAAAAACAAAACTTGACTAATAAAACAGGTAGTTTATATTGAAATGTTTAAGATCCATTACAGATTGAGATCTATTACACAGATTTGATAATAACTAGCTATCAAAATATTCGTTGTAATTTTATACAAGCAGAAAAAGTATGCGTTATCAAGGAATTGTCCCGGGTTTCTCCCGCTTCTAAAAAAAAGTGCTCATTGTTGAGTTCCGAGAATATCACTGAACTTCATAACCACACACATAAGTGGAAAATACCCGGGAAAAGGCACATTTTAAAAATATGATGAAATTAACACAGGTAATGTTTTCTAAAGGGACTTTATCTTATCCTGTACATAAATAATCAATAAAAACAAAAATGTCGAAAATGCGGCTCCCTTCGCAAAAACAAAGGCTGTTTAAAAAACATTCAAGGGAAATCACGGGCTACAGCGAATCTCGCACGCCTTGTATTTTTCTTGTATTTTTTTTTTTTGATTTCTTTCTTGCTTTCTTTCTTTGTTTAGATAAATACAATTTTTTGTGACGTTACGCAACAATCTCCGTAACGTGCGTTTATATTGAAGTGATGATTGCTCCTGATATGGAGGCAGTCGTTAGGCAGGAAGACTAGACCAGCTAGTGCTTTGTTGTTTATTTATATTTTATCGTGAGTGGCACTTTGATCGAAAATTTTCACATTTTTATTTTTATTATTTTCACTTTCTTGCAAAATTTTGTTTTCGCTTTATTTTTTGTTGTTATTGTAAATTTCGACCTTTTTTAACTTTATTCCCATTGTTTTTTATCTCACAATTAACAATAACGATTAGCGCTTTTGCTACAATTTCAAATCGCTTCGCTTCAATGGAGCGCCACACGGAGAAGGAAGAAGTAAATAAAAAATCCAGCTGAGAGTGATCGTTAGGTTCAAAATCCACGCCTGATAAGAACTCAGTCGGTGCGCGGTGGTCATGCGTCTCGAAATCGTTTGCAAAAAATGCGTTTTAAAATATTTTCTTTTTTTTTCAAATTGTTTGTTCTGCGGTCACATTTCGCAAAAGACAACGATTTTTTTTAAAAGCAAACACAATAAAATAACTAAAAGATGAAAACAAATCGAAAAAATTCTTAGCGTTGAAATCACAATAAAGTCCACAACAACACTAGTAAATGTTAGACTTTTTCGTATAATGTGTTTCCGTCGACACGAACGTCCGCTACGTTGTCATTTTATTTGCTTTTTCGAACTCAGACTAAAATGCGTTGAAAGACTTTTCAGCGAGTCAACCAGGCAGCTATATACTCAGCTGACTTCTGCTCCACACACAGAGACCTGCTTGGGCGCGCGTTGCTCGCTCTCATGCTCAGCTGGTCGAAGTCAGTGATGTGATTTTCATTTTGCTAAAAATACCAAATGCATGTGTAAAAATCCCTTTATGGCTAACTCTATATCTTCCAAAATGTTCTGAAATCCCGCGAAAAATCCCTCCAGCTTTAATGTCAAAATAAGCAAAATAAATAATTTTTGTATAATTTTATATATAAAAAAAATTAAAATAAACTGGCCATTTCAGCCCTTGGAAGGACTTTGACCTAGCTTATATTGATCAATTGTGTTGTGCGTGTTATTAAATGTTTGATCACAAATGATCGAGAACTGGACCTACGTGTTTTATGCCGACTCCGAACGGCTTATGTTCTCAAGAAGCTTTACATGGCAATTTTTACTCTCTGAGGTGTGGCATTGTCTGCAGAGGGGTGACGACCGAACAGAAGAATTAATGCAATTGAAAAAACTTTCTGTCTGAGCTAGAATTGAACCCGGGCTACCACGGTTCTTTAGCTTAAAGGCCACGCACTCTACCCACTAGGCTACGGCCGCCACTTTATATATATGATTATTTAATAAGCATGAAGTGAAATAAAAACCTTATTTATTTTCTAAAAATTCATTGAGAATAAAAATACGATAATAATAAACAATAAAAATAATACGTATACTTTGAGGTTCCTCGACTTGTATGGGGGAGAAAAAAGTTCCATTTGTACACCTCTTAAAATTAACCTTGATCTATTTCATATTAATTTCCAAAATATTTTGGCTGTAACGAAAGCCGTCAGTAGCTAAAACTTTTAAGCAAAAACCTACATAAATTATGTTTTTTGTAAATATATTGACTGCTGTAATAGTTGGGAAAAAATAAACTGTCCAAAATTAAAGACCGGAAAAAGCTCTTCCAATCTGCATCAAACAACTGTACATTTATGCAGTCGGATTTACTGTTTAAAGACGAGACAATTTTTACACATGCTTGACCTAATTTTGATTTTGACTAATTTGTATGTGATACCGTTTGTTTTGCGACATGCGACTTAGTGATGTCACATGGCATCATCGTCGTTATTGGGTAGAGGATAATGCTGTTTTTCGTGAATTTTTGTTTCAATTATTTTCATTAAAATTAAATTAACTTCATTATTTCTAATGCGATCCTCATTTTCAATATATTATTGCAAAGGTTTTGAGTGCTGGCATTGTTTCCTGGTAAGAATTGCTTAAAGCTAAAATATTATTTATAAAATAAACACCTACTAAAAAAGTATTGTAAAAAATTAAAAAAAAAAATAAAAGTTATGATGTTATTTAAATTTTCAAAGTTTTTGTATGGAAATTAAATAAACAATATGCACCAAAAATAACATAATCTTTAATCCGATTGCAGAAAACAGTTTTTTTTTACAACTGTTACACCGGCCTATATATTTACGCAAACATAACTTTTTGAGGTTTTTGCAAAAAATTTTAGCTCACTGATGGTTATCGTACAATCCAAAATATTTTGAAAATATCATAAAATAGACCATGGTTTAGTTTAAGGGGGTAGAAATGGAACTTTTTTCAAAGCACCTTAGTATACTTATAATAACATTGTATTCATTCAAGCTGAGTTATTAATGATGCGGAATAAAGTTTGAGTCCAAAATTAGGTAAAAATCTGGTATCGAATCAATTTAATTGAAATAAATTAAGTTTTTTTTTCAATCAATTACTACGAAAATTCAACGAAACACAAGATTGATTTGGTAATTGCACAAGATTACAGGCAAAGTGATGCCAATCAGTTCTTTAAAAGGATTTCAATGTTTCAAAATATTGACACAGCATTTTTATTTGTATTTTATTGAGCTTACATTTACGATAGAAATAACAACAAAGAAACCGAAGAGACCAAAGAGTTTTACCATAGTAAAAAATCATCGCCAAAAAACTCAACGCCCTTTCGCCGATTTATGGTTTAAAAATCCCACAAAAGGGCGAAATCCCTCCAAATCACATCACTGGTCGGAGTTTAGGTTCAACCCGCATTGAGAACGAAAACATGTTTCCATCACATGCTTTTGTGTGCGCTCAGACAGTCATCAGACAAATGTATTTTTATTCCGCTTACTAACTCACTCTCTTTACTGTTTTGCTTTACTCTTAACCTTCTTTATATCTTACTTCCCTGAGAGACCTGCGATTAGCCATTACCGCCAACAATAATAGTATCGGGAACACAAAGGAAGCACCAACAACACCAATACTAAACATCAACAACATAAAGAGGAAACCACTATTCAAAATTAGAAGTGGGTTGCGTGAGGAGATCGAAGATGTCTAGCCTGGGGCAGAGCGTAGAACTCATAAATCAAGGAAACCCCAAAAAATACGACGAAAGAACAACTTGTTCCTGCGTTTCATGCTATTAATTCAGATTTAAGTCCAAGCTAAAAAAGAAAATCATTTCATATTCAGACGACGTACATGAAGTTTAACAACTTCATCCTGTGAAAACATCAACTTTTGTGTTGAACTTTAATACAGAGCTGATAAGTGTATTTAACGGTGGTTCCCAAATGTTTAAGGGATGAATTTTGCACGTTTGCCAAACTCCAATCCTAAAGGCGCATCTAAGTAACTTGTTTCGGTGTCTAGTTTTCGTGATACACAACCCTAAGGAGGGTGGAGGAGTCTTAACGACAGAAGTTGTGCAACGTGTGGGTATGTTTGTTGTAGTGAAAATATTTTGTTATCATGTTTCTGGAAACTAGAGACTAAATACATACAGTGAATCAAAAAAGTTTAGGCACAAAGCTATTCAAAATGTTAGTTTAGCACTTAAAAAATATACTTTTTACTGTGTATTTACAACAAAAGATAATTTAATTTCCATTTTATTTCTGATTAAATGCTAGAAAAACTAAAAACAAGTGAAAAGTAAAATTGTTTTAACATCAGGGTGAGTATTTTTTGAGTCATCTAATTCTTAGTAAGGCTTCCTTTGGCCTGAATTACCACCTCTAAAAGTCAACGCATGCTTAACACTAAATTGTATGTAGGGTATACAAAACCGGTTCGAATTATTCGGCGTTGCGCTTTTTTTTAAACCGATCCGGTTTTTTAAAAATCGCAAATTTCGAATAATTCGAAAACCAATTTTTTTGGCTCGAATTATTCGACTGCTCGAATAGTCAAGAAATGTATAAAATTGCAATATAAAAGTGTCTTTAAACCACTTTTTTCACTGTATTTGAGCGACCCTGTTTATTTTCTGCTTGCGTTTTGACATTTTACCAATGTTGCTAACATTTCTTATCTCTGCTTTTATTTAATTTTGTTAAAAAAGCATTTCCAAACACCTGGCGTATTTAATGTAACTTAAACATTTTTATTTAATAATGCATTCCTTGCGAAAAATTTAATAAAAGAACCAAAAAATTAGATAATTTGCTTACCGCATTGTTGACAATATATCCCACATCTACTTTAAGTAAACGTGTTTTTTCAGTTTCTCATTTTATAAAAAATAAAGCCAAAAACTGTCTAAAAGCTAAAATCTTAACATAATCGAAAACGTACATAATCGTCCTTCAGAGCTGCTAATTCGAAGAACAATAGATCGTTTTTGGACCACATTTACTGTTTCTGATAATGTGCATCCCATGAGACGCCGAACAGTGCGCACTGAAGAATCTGTAGCCGCTGTACAGGAAAGCATTGAAGATGATCCTAATCAATCAATTCGTCGCCGTTCTCAGCAACTGGGGTTGTGTCCTTCCACTTAATGTCAATGGCGAACGGTATAGGAACATGATTCGAAGTTTTTTCGTACCTCAATTAGCTGGCATTAATCTTGCTCATATGTGGTTCCAACACGACGGAGCCACATGCCACACAGCGGGCGCTACAATTGATTTACTCAAGGAAACTTTTGACGAGAAAATAATTTCACGAAATGGCCCAAGTAATTGGCCCCTAAGATCGTGTGATTTAACCCCATTGGATTATTTTCTTTGGGGTTATGTAAAGTCACTTGTCTACGTCGATAAACCACACAATTGAACACCTGGAAATCAACATTCGAAGATTTATCGGCAAGATACGGCCGAAATTATATTTAAACATTAATGTCATAAAATTTTCTATCCAATAAAGCCCGTTTCATTGATATTAAAAATATATAACTATGTTTTATTCTGATTTAGACTTGTATCACTCTATAAAAAACACCCTTAACAAATTATCTCCATAATTTTAATAACGGTCTTATAAATGTCTTACTTTATTTTTTTTTTAATTGTTATTTTTGTTAAATAAAAACTGCATAGATGTATCATATGTAGGTAAAAACGTCAATAATTTGTTTAATTTAAGAAAACCGGTTTTTTCTAATCGAATAATTCAAAAACCGGTTTTGTACAAATTGTACTATTTGAGACCGGTTATTTTAATAATGTCGAATAGTTGCATACCCTAATTGTATGTCTCCTAAGGTGTTATTTCTGACCATTGCCGTATTGGAGCGTATGGCCGGCCTCCTTGAGCGTATTTTTGACGTTATGTGATAATCAGGGCTCGGATTTTGATGACCTAAAAAAATTACCTAAAAAAAAAAAAAAATTATTGACAAAAATTACCTAAAAACTGCAGAAAATTACCTAAAAACTAACAAAAATTACCTAAAAAACGCAAACAGTTGTGTAAAAAATAAACAAAAAATTTAGCCTTAAAAATAAAACATTACTTAATTAAAATTTATTTTATACAAGCATATCCTGAGTTTTATTTTTAACACTTATCCTAACACTTGTTTTATTTTTCTACATACCCTTTCGTCAGTTTCACCACTCGCAGAGGTTTTTTTCACCGAAGTCTATAAACAAATCTTCTCCTTTGTCGAGAGGTAAAGTTTTTGATTGAAGGGCCTCTAGTGTTAAAGGAATATGTTTAAACATTTTTATTTTGACATTTTTTATAAAAAAAACAAAATAATATATTTAAAATTACACTAATATGACTTAAAAAACCGAAAAATGTTCTAAAAATGAAAAAAGTCCAAAAATCACAATAAAATAACTTAAAAATCTCTAAAAATTACCTAAATCTAGTAAAAATAACCTGAAAAACATAAACGATAAAAAATTACGAAAAAAATGTCCCAAAAACTTTTCATATTTGGAATTTAGGAAACATAAAAGGACGTTTTAAATAAGCAGGAAATGTCTTAGAAGCAGCATGATGTTCAATCTTAGAAGCAGCATGTAGCCCTGGTGATGATGTTCAATTTTATTCCAGTAAATGCCAAATATGCTCAATGAGGTTAATTTCTGGTGACTGCGGAGGTTTTTCGAGCTGCTTACAGTGGTAGATTAGTTATTCCTGCACAAGATAAGACGAATGTTTTGAATCGTTATTTTATTAAAATAAATATTGTTTCCCAATTACCCCCCACTTTTCAGCACAGGGTGCCAAATTTTCTTTTAAAATATTAAAATTAAGTTGCTCATCCATTTTTTCATTAACAACAACAAGATTCTCAACTCCAGATGCCACCACACACCCCTAAACCATAACATTGCCGCCACCGTGTTTCACTGTGTTAATTGTAATATTTTTCTGCATTTCTTTGTTAGGTTTTCTGCATATTTTCTGAGCGCCATCCGAGCCAAATAAATTGTATTTGAACTCAGCACTAAATATAAAACAATTGCAAAATAAATCTGGCTCATTTACGTGGAGTTTTGCGAACTCCAATTTCTATTTCTTGTTTGTAGCTGAAGTAAACGGTTTGTGCCGAGGAACTCGCCCATGATACCTAGCTTTATTTAGTACTTATATTTTGAATTTTTTGAGAATTTCAGTATTTTTAAACCGTTACACAGTGAATCGTGTAGAACATGCTAGCTGGATGAAATTGATTTGAGAAAATAACTGTACAAGTTTATGAGTAAAGATCTAAAAGAGATGGTATTAAGAATTTTTTTGTCACTGAAGTCACTGATACTGAAGATAAATATTGAGTAATAAGGAGTGTAAAACATATATTTAATTTTATAAATTTTGTTTTGAATATCAGTTAAAATTAGTGCAGTTTTTAAGACGCAAGTGCATTTTTCTACAATATTTTTTTTTAAATGTTTGCAATGGAGTTTCAAGTAAAAGGTATAATGTATATAATCTTATTAAAAAAAATTGTAAAAATGGATACATATTAAGGAAATTTTCAAAAATGTCAGAAGCGCTATTTCTGCGCTATTTGTTTTTATTTTTTAACTTCTAGAAGGTGGGACTTATTTGACACCACTTGACACCGGGCTGATTTTTCAGTATATGTTGAATAAGTGTTTATTCATTATTTTAAAACTAATTTGGGGTTTCGCACACGCTCGCTTCTATTTAATTTCCCTTTTTTTTAAGGAAACACATTCTCCTTCACTAAATAGGAGCTGTATGAAATGATGTGGTGCACATTTTTGAAGAACGAAAGAAACGAAAAGCTATTAAAGTTCGTTGAATCAAAATTTTATCTTGTCGATGCTGATAAGGAGTCTTTAAGATCCATTAAAAATAAACGCACAAGTTTTTCTTGCAAAATACTAATAAAGTGGCGCGCTTGTGGGAAAAGAAGGAAGGAACGTTTGATAGAAATATTTTCGGAACTTTTGATGGAAGAAGTAATCTGCATTGTTTGAAATAGTTTTTGTTTTTATTTTATGAGCTTAATTTTAATTTTGTACAGTGTTATAGAAAAAAAAATTTTTTGCTGAAATAGTTTCATTTTTTTTGTGTTGACACAATTGCCAGAGTACCTTTAACTAACCAGAATATCTTTAAACGCGTTTTTTTCGAAAAATACTTTTTCAAAACGGGCCACACTACAGCAAACAAACAAATCGACCAAAATTAATTAACTTTTTTTTTAATCTGTTTTTAATGTAATTCTTCACATGTTTTACTAAAATGAGCGTCTTTGTACAATTTTTCTATTTTTTACATGCAACAATATGATCAAAAATAACGTAAATTGGTAAATTGTTCGGCTTTTTTTCAACACTTCATAATTTTCTTAATTTTTCATATTTTCATTCAATTTTGGTAAAAAATATGCATTGAAGAGTAATTTTTCGAATGCATTTTCTTTTTTTTTTTTTTGTTTTGTGCTGACGATCTGGAGCTGAGCTATAATGTGGCCCTATTTTCACCTTCTTTCACCTTCTGCACACCAACTTCAGCGCCATCTTTATATATAAAAACTATATGTTATATACACTGATGATGTAAAATTAACACGAAAATAAAACAGTATAAATAATAAACTTTTTTAGAAATCATCTTCTCAAGTATGCCTTAATATAAACCGTATTGGCCTAAAACCTCCCTTAACAATCACGCTAAATCATATTTAACACAAATTAAAAGAATTTTATAGCTACCGCTTTGATAACCAAAAGTTTTAGATAACCAAGGATGTCATACAAAGCACACATTTAAGCTGGAATGCATAAAAAGTGAGCATTTGCTCTGACTCGATTTTTAAAATAAAATAAAGAGAGTTTATAATTTTTTTCCTTGAAAAATCGAGTCGGAGCAAATTTTATTTATTTTTTTGTTATTTTTTTACAAAATTACAGAATTACTGAAAGAAACATAATGAAAGAATAAGAACTTATTCTATAGTTCACTAGGAACTATAGACGAATACAGTTATATATTAAAATATAATAATCGAAATAATTAAAGTAATTAATTAAAATTTAAAAATAATAACAATACTAATTCCAAAATAACAATGTTTAAATTATATAAAAAGAAATAATAAGATAATGAAATTATGAAAAAGGGTACAGGACTTAAAATAAAATTAGTTAAGATTACACAGTAAAAAAATGTTTATTAATTATTATTAAAAATTATAATTAAAAAATAATAATTATTAAATTATTGTAAACGATAGAAGAAACAAACCGAACAACAAACTAACAATATACGAAATGATCTCAAAGAGACTTTAATCAGATTGTAAGCAATAGTTATGCATCAATATCTGAATAATTACATTCTAAAAGCCAAAGTTTTATCCTTTTTAAGAAAACAGAAGAAAACAGAATAGCATAATTGAGCAACTGCAGCCACTACAATTCACTTTTGGCATGGCGTAAATGTTTTTGGCCGCCCAAATGGGGGTCTTACGCTCTACTTTACCAGTATTTTCATAATTGCTTGTGATGTTACGCATACTCGAATATGACCGCTGTATTATTTTACCGATTTCGCAATTCGTCTTTTTCTGTACATAAAGATTTATTATTATTTTACGAACGTCTACCGAATTTTCGGTTCAGCTGCCCATTTTGCTCAATATATCACGAAATCAAGATAAACACTATCTTAAATCAATTGACATTTGGATGATTGCGCAATACTTATGAGCAGAGAAATGGCAAGTTCAAAGAAAACTAAAATATTACTGTTATATTTGCAAAAACATGGTAGACAAACAGCATGAGCTTAAACTTTTTTGAATTTAAAATTTTGTTTATTTTTAGTTTTTTTAACATTTAATCTGAAATAAAATTTAAATTAAATTATCTTTTGTTGTAAAAACGACAACAAAAAGTTTATTTTTTAACTGCTCATACTATTTGTTTCTTTAAGTGAAGTAAAAACAATTTTACTAACAAACTAACATTTTGAATAGCTTTGTGCCTAAACTTATTTGATTAACTGTATGTGGTATCATGTCTAATTGCTTATATTAGTTAGTTATTATTTTTAACTTTATCAAACCAACAACTATGAAAAATGATGCAATTACAACAGTTGTTCTAATCAAGAACTTTTGTCAGTATCAAGAGTAACAAATGCCCCATTCTCGCTAGCTACTTCAGTAGTTCTATACGCACTAGCTACTTTTCTGACCCAAGGCAATGGATAAAAGGCTCTGTTCAATCAACTTTAAGTTCTTACTGCTTATCGTTTATGTTTTTTATGTCTTGACTGAGTCATATACTTTGAAAACATGACATTTGAAAAACATGGCATACTCGTATAAAGCTCTTCAATTTCGTTGAACAACAACCCATTAGCTCCTCTCGTAAGAACCTTACTAAACGATGCATGACTTCTGCATTGCAAAGATAAGAAATGTAATGTATAATTCCCAGTAAGTTTGCTGTAATCTAGTTAGTAAGGATACTTGCTAAAGTAAAGCAAAGTATTTTGATTCATTTGTTCTCTTTGTGAAAAAATTAAATTTTGCCATTTAAATATTTTTTTGGCAACCAACCAACACGTTTTTTTATGAGTTAATATATTGGAATTAATGGAAAAAATGCTGGAAATATGTCAAAAATTCCATTGATGTGGTTTATGTAATAAAATATGTTATTTTAAATTTTTAAGTACATTTTTAATAAAAAATTCTCCTAATTCTCTCATGCTATTAGTACATTTCTGAGTAAGGTTAATGGTAATTTAAATAAACATAAATGCCAATTTCAGAACTTCCTTTATTTAAACGATAAAATTTTACTTTTATTTAGAAATGAAGCAGTAAACATCTTACTGCCTATGCAATTGCTATAAAAATTTAATATTAAATAGCAATGGAATATGAAATGCTTCTAAAAAATGTTTACAAAATGTATCTTGAAATGGTTTCTGGGACAACTAGGATCAATACAAAATTGTGATGAAAACATATAAATGTATTAACTCAAGAATACTTTAACTTTGGCTACATTTTTCTTATATTAAGTGTCTGACTTGCAAAAATGTTGCCCATTTATCACTAGTGGTGTGGCTAGGGAATTAGAGTGTAAAAGGTAGCAACTGACCCCTTCCTATGACATGCTTGGGTAAAATTCGCCAGTTGAATGCATAGAAAGAAGATTTCAGTAGAACTAGTAGTACTGGCTACTTTGGAGCTATCCTGAAGTGTAGTCAACTAGTTAAAACACTACTAAATTTACTAGCTCAAAAAATACCAGTACCACTTTAGAGGAAATACTTTTTACATTGCGGAAACTGATATTTTTCTTGTATTTACTAGTTTGGTCTGAAAAGTCCGACTTTAACGTAAGGATAGCTTTAACGTAAGACAAGTACTCAACAAAATTTCAGTCATTTTGGACACGCAGTTGTTGTTCGACAATCGTTTGAGTGAGCCGATGTGAGGGTTTTTGTGTAAATTAATCAAGTATCGAGGTGTCATTTAAGTAATATTTGTTTTTGAAATGAAATAAACATAAGCAATTCACAGATAAGTTGGACGCTGTGTAAGGAGACTGCATCATCAGGCACCACCGAGCAGTTTTGGGCAGTTTAATTTAAACATGGGCTTACTAGCTTGGGAGCCGATGAACGTTCGGGATGTTCGGGACTTACGATAACATCGCTAAAGTTCATCAAACGGTGCTAAACGACCATCGAATTAAAGTGAGAAAGTTAACACAGGCTACGAATATGTCCAAAGAACGTGTTTATCGCATATTGAATCAAGATTTTGGCATGAGAAAGCAGTCCGCGCAATGAACATTGCCAACGCTCTGTTTGCTCAGTTTAGGCCGTTCACAGTTTTAACGCCGATTAATTACTGTAAATGAAACATCGTTGCACCACGAAAACTGTTTTTTTTGGCTGGGAAAATGCTGGCGACTGTTGTTTGGGATAGTCATGTAGTTAGCCTTTTCATTTTTCTTTAAACAGAAAAAACCATTGCAGCACCATCATTACTTGACAAGCGGAAGGCAGAAATTGCGTAAAAAAAGCCCACATTTTTAGAAAAAAATTCTGTTTCACCAAGACAAGGCACCTTCTCAAAACTCGACGGCTGCCATGGTGAAAATATACAAATTACGGTTCGAACCACTTGACTACCCTAATTATTTGGACGGGTTAAGGAGATGTTAGCATCGCTGGGAGAAGTGTGTAGACTTTTTAGGAGACTATGTAGAAGAATAAAAATAAATTTAAAAAAAATATGTCTTGTTTCTTTGTCCGGTCGGATACTTTTCAGATCACCCTTGTATAGCATAGGAAAAGACAATTGTTCTAATCCCAATATGATTTAAGCTGATATTTTTTTTAACCTATTTTGAAATGGTTGTGAAACTAGTACATATTTTTTACCAGCAAAATAGTAGTATACATTAAACGAGTTTTTTCTAGAATGAATTGAACCTGCTATATACTAGTATAGTTCTTATAAGTTAAATAATAATACAGATCAGACAGTTAAGGTAAATTTTCTTCTGCGAATTAATCTTACCATCGCTAACCATCGGCACAATTTGTTTACTAGAACCTCATAGCGCGGAATAAAAATTTTAAATTTTTGGGATTGTTATCATTCTAACTATCCGTTTCTATTTTTAAGCTTTAAATAAGCAAAAATTGATTTTTACGGTCTTACACATAAAATTTTCTTGTTTTTGCTATGTGTAAGGAAGGTATAAATAAGAAAACTCTGAAACTAACCACATGGTCTGCTGAATAGTTTCTGGTTTTATATGAGTACTACCAGCAGGCCACGGACTTTTTTTTATCAATCTCTTTTTGACAATACATGCCAAACGAAATAAACATTTTTTTCTTTTCTTTTTTTTTCTTTTGTTATGCATTTATATGTATCTCACTTTTCGCCTCGCTCGAGGCTCATCTGTTTTCTTTTGTGCTGTGCTAGCTGAGCACAAAAAGAGAAGAGAGGAACATGCAGTTTATTGAAACTCTCGCAACACAAACGCGTGAAAACGAAACGGTTAAGCAATACGTTGCAGCTGGGCTGATTCCTTAAAAAACTAAATACTTTATTCAATTTACTTATTATTAAAATCAAAATATGCTGTAACACAAATATGATCGATATTAACTTTTTTCATACAAATCGGCGCAGTACTTTTTGAGTTTTCCTGGAATAAAAAATGTTCACTTCAATTTTACATAATAGTTTAGATATAGAAATAGATATACATAACTTTTAATATATAAGGGATTATTATCTGTTTGAAACTTGATTACTTCATTGTTTTTGATGAGGTCTGTCTTCTTTTTTTGGCAAAACTTTAAAAGCATTCAAAAGATCGCTTTAGACTTTTATTAACAACTTGTTCAAGTTAAAAAATCTTACTATTTTGCATATATAAAACAAAATTACACAAAAAAGTTACTGCGTTTTTAAAACTCAATTGAAAAAAAACCCATGCCAAATCACTTTTGTGATAAAAATCAATTCTTTTAATTAATCTTATGATCTGTTAAATTATTACATTAATTTTCGAGCTTTAGATCAAGTAAGTTTTAAGAAAACAACAACAACTCTGTATAGAGTCAATCACTTAGCTGACTAGACAGTCTGTTTCGGAAATCGCTACAATTCATCTTCAGTAGTATTTGAGTGATTCAGCTGTGATCAACTCACTGTTTAAAGTCGTATATGTTTTCACACATTTTGGAACTCATTCATTTGAACCAAAGAGTAGTAAAGAGTTGTCAGTTCTGCACAGTTGCGTTTGTGCAGCTATTTCTGGTCAGCGAACATTGGGCGAAAGTGGATGTGAAGGAAGGCGATAAGAATGAAATTTGTCGCCTGACTTTGCTCAGTTTAATGTGCTAAACACATTGACGACGACTGCAACAGTGTGAAACAACATGAAGAAAAAAAACAACAGTCTGGAAGTATCATTAGATTGTTTCATTCACGTATACACAAACACTTATATTGCTCTGTTGTCGTACCAAAGAGTAGTAAAGAGTTGTCAGTTCTGCACAGTTGCGTTTGTGCAAAAATTTGTGATTAGTGAGTGTTGGACGAATGTGGATGTGAAGGAAGGCGATGAAATCGAAATTTGTCGCCTGACTTTGATCAGCTGTGCTTAGCTGACGTTGCTTTGTGGTTTCGACGTTTAGCGAAGAATGATCTGTATGAGTGCGAAGAAATAGAAAATAGAAAGCGTGTGATGAAGCGAAAAGAAAATAGTTTGCTATTGTTTCTTTTCGCTTTGGTATGACTTTTTTTGTTTCCTATAAGAATCTTGCACTCATATGAATGTTTACATTTTTTTAGCTAGATTGGATTTGGTAAATTGAATGAATTTACCAATTTCAATCTTTTTAAATGATGAGAACATTTTTATGCCCTCCTTTACCTATAAATTTATTTTAATTCTTGCAGGTAAGAAATGTTTTATTTGAAGATACATTTTTTATCAATTTCCAGGTACTATGAAGAATTCAGCCAATTTTTTCATTTGAAGCTAAATTTTTTCTCAATTTCTAGGTACTATATGAAATTAGGAATTTTTTTAATTTGAAGCAAAATTTTTTTGCTACATTGGATTAGGTAAATTAAATGAATTTACCAATTTCCAGCTATTTAAATTATGATAGTATTTTTATATGACCTTTATCTATAAATTTCTTTTAGTTCTTGCAGGTACAATGTATTTAAGAAATTTTTTAGCTACATTGCTTTTGGTAAATTAAATGAATTTATCAACTTCCAGCTATTTAAATGATGATAAATTGATTTACATGATTTCAATTTTTAGCTACATTGGATTTGGTAAATTAAAGGAATTTACCAATTTTCCTCTTTTCAAATTATTATAAATTTTTGAGCTACACAGTATATACACATATATGAGATGTATATACTTTCTTTATGTAAAAATATATACATATACAAATTTCTGTCAATTGTTGCAGGTATTTAGAAAATTTTCTATTTTATTTTAAACAAACTCAGAATGTTTACGAAAGTGTTTAAAATATTAAATACCATATAAAAGTTTGAAACATTAAAATTCCATCAATCCAAAATATAAAACTAATTGTGTTTGATTAATAATCCAAAAATGGTATTAATATTTAAAGATATTTTTTCTCATTTTAATGACCTTCTTTAAACAGTAATTGTTATGGTGACATAAAGTTCCTTGTTTTTTTTAATTTGAGATTTTATTAAAATTTTGTATAAAATCTATTTGCTGAAGGTATTTAAAGATTTTTAATTTTAGCAAACAGATTTTTCAATAAATTAATAAAATTAATCAACTAATAAAGGAAGCAATAAATTCATCTTTTTATGAACTATGAGTTTATTTATAGATTTTTTAATAAATTAATAAAATTAATCAATTAATAAATAAAGCAATCAATTCATCTTTTTTTCATTTTTTAAAGCAAAATTATGTCTGACATACATATTCATTTATTTTGCAGTTTTGGTTTTCAATTGTTGGTGTTTTAAAACCACTCAATCGCTTACAAACTTCTTTTTTTCTTTTATAAAAATGACCGTTTTCAACTTTGGGCTCGGTAGACTCATTTATAATTTTCAAAATTGTCTATCTACTATTTAAGGTTATTAAATTCTTTTCTTCTTTCAAACACAAAAAATTCTTACTTGTCTTTTTTTTCCCGGACCAACAAAAGCTTTTTGTATATACTGTAAATATTGTAAATACATTTGTGTAAATATTTACTGTAAATATTGTAAAAATTAAATTATATAATGTAAATATTGTACATAAATTTTTGAGGTTACAATAACCGTTAATTAAATTACTTTATGTAATTTACATATCTGTAAATACTGTAAATATTGGAAGTTTATTTAATACTTTCACTTTTCTAGTTTTAAGTTGTAAATATTTACTTTATTATATTACTTAGGTTAGTTAAATACATTCAAAATGTTTGCCTTAGTTGATAATTTATTACATTATGTAATAAGTTTTCAATTTAGTTGATAATTTATTACATTATGTAATAAGATTTTCATTTAGGTTTAAATTATTACATTATGTAATAAGATTTTCATTTAGGTTTAAATTATTACATTATGTAATAAGATTTTCATTTAGTTTTAAATTATTACATTATGTAATAAGATTTCATTCTAGGTTTTAATATATTATATTATATAATAAGCACCGTATTATATTAAATAATAAGAGCCAGTTCAAAAATTTATTAATTTTTTATTGAATTAGAAGAATAAAATGAGGTAAGTTTTAAAACACCAACAATTGAAAACCAAAACTGCAAAATAAATGAATATGTATGTCAGACATAATTTTGCTTTAAAAAATGAAAAAAAGATGAATTGATTGCTTTATTTATTAATTGATTAATTTTATTAATTTATTAAAAAATCTATAAATAAACTCATAGTTCATAAAAAGATGAATCTATTGCTTCCTTTATTAGTTGATTAATTTTATTAATTTATTGAAAAATCTGTTTGCTAAAATTAAAAATCTTTAAATACCTTCAGCAAATAGATTTTATACAAAATTTTAATAAAATCTCAAATTAAAAAAAACAAGGAACTTTATGTCACCATAACAATTACTGTTTAAAGAAGGTCATTAAAATGAGAAAAAATATCTTTAAATATTAATACCATTTTTGGATTATTAATCAAACACAATTAGTTTTATATTTTGGATTGATGGAATTTTAATGTTTCAAACTTTTATATGGTATTTAATATTTTAAACACTTTCGTAAACATTCTGAGTTTGTTTAAAATAAAATAGAAAATTTTCTAAATACCTGCAACAATTGACAGAAATTTGTATATGTATATATTTTTACATAAAGAAAGTATATACATCTCATATATGTGTATATACTGTGTAGCTCAAAAATTTATAATAATTTGAAAAGAGGAAAATTGGTAAATTCCTTTAATTTACCAAATCCAATGTAGCTAAAAATTGAAATCATGTAAATCAATTTATCATCATTTAAATAGCTGGAAGTTGATAAATTCATTTAATTTACCAAAAGCAATGTAGCTAAAAAATTTCTTAAATACATTGTACCTGCAAGAACTAAAAGAAATTTATAGATAAAGGTCATATAAAAATACTATCATAATTTAAATAGCTGGAAATTGGTAAATTCATTTAATTTACCTAATCCAATGTAGCAAAAAAATTTTGCTTCAAATTAAAAAAATTCCTAATTTCATATAGTACCTAGAAATTGAGAAAAAATTTAGCTTCAAATGAAAAAATTGGCTGAATTCTTCATAGTACCTGGAAATTGATAAAAAATGTATCTTCAAATAAAACATTTCTTACCTGCAAGAATTAAAATAAATTTATAGGTAAAGGAGGGCATAAAAATGTTCTCATCATTTAAAAAGATTGAAATTGGTAAATTCATTCAATTTACCAAATCCAATCTAGCTAAAAAAATGTAAACATTCATATGAGTGCAAGATTCTTATAGGAAACAAAAAAAGTCATACCAAAGCGAAAAGAAACAATAGCAAACTATTTTCTTTTCGCTTCATCACACGCTTTCTATTTTCTATTTCTTCGCACTCATACAGATCATTCTTCGCTAAACGTCGAAACCACAAAGCAACGTCAGCTAAGCACAGCTGATCAAAGTCAGGCGACAAATTTCGATTTCATCGCCTTCCTTCACATCCACATTCGTCCAACACTCACTAATCACAAATTTCTGCACAAACGCAACTGTGCAGAACTGACAACTCTTTACTACTCTTTGGTCGTACGTCAAATTAGAGCAACATTTTCACCTCTTTCACCTCCATAAGAAAAGCATGTAAAAATAATTTCACATTTGACGCACTGTTGCTGTCGTCGTCAATGTGTTCAAGGTATAACTGACGTAGCTTTGTGGTTCCGACGCTTAGCGAAGAATGAGCTGTATGAGTGCGAAGAAATAGAAAATAGAAAGCGTGTGATGAAGCAAAAAGAAAATAGTTTGCTATTGTTTCTTTTCGCTTTGGTATGACTTTTTTTGTTTCCTATAAGAATCTTGCACTCATATGAATGTTTACATTTTTTAGCTAGATTCCCTCCAGGAAATGTGAGCATTCCCCTTTGTTGCACACTCCATTGCTTTTTTAACATAGCATGTCGTTAGAGGGAAACATTCCTCCCCGCTGTGTTAAAAAGTCATGTGGAAACATTTCTCTCCGCTTTCCTCAAAAGTGAATTGAAGCATTCCTCTCCCCTGTTTTAAGAATTAATGTGGAAACATTCCTCTCCCTTGTTATGAAAATGGATTCGGCCAGGATTCGAACCCGGGACCCCTGAGCGACAGTCGAGCGCGCTACCACTAGACTATCGAGCGCGCTACCACATGCATTCTGAAAGAAGCGGTTTGGAAACAATATTAATACAAAACTACCCTTAAGCTTCCAAAAGATACGGTGGGGAAACAATATAAATACAAAACTACCCTAAAGCTTTCAAAAGATACGGTGGGGAATGTTTCTTTATCACTTTTAGATGGAAGCCTTCCGATTTTTTTCTGGAGGGTTAGATTTGGTAAATTGAATGAATTCACCAATTTCAATCTTTTTAAATGATGAGAACATTTTTATAAATTTATTTTAATTCTTGCAGGTAAGAAATTTTTTAATTTGAAGCTACATTTTTTACCAATATCCAGGTACTATGAATTTGAGAATTTTTTTAATTTGAAGCTTAATTTTTAACTAGATTGGATTTGATAAAATAAATGAATTTACCAAGTTCCAGCTATTTAAATTATGATAATATTTTTATATGACCTTTACCTATAAATTTCTTTTAGTTCTTGCAGGTGCAATGTATTTAAGAAATTTTTTAATTTGAAGCTAAATTTTTTAGCTACATTGCATTTGGTAAATTAAATGAATTTACCAATTTCCATCTTTTTAAATTATGATAAATTGATTTACATGATTTCAATTTTTAGCTACATTGGATTTGGTAAATTAAAGGATTTTACCAATTTCCCTCTTTTCAAATTATTATAAATTGATTTAAATTATTTTTAAGCTACATAGTATATACACATATATGATATGTATATACTTTCTTTATGTAAAAATATATATACAAATTTATATCAATTGTTGCAGGTATTTAGAAATTTTTTTAATTTTAAACAAACTCAGAATGTTTACGAAAGTGTTTAAAATATTAAATACCATCAAAAAGTTTGAAACATTAAAATTTAAGTATTTTGTTGTGTTTTCAAATCCAAAATATAAAACTAATTGTGTTTAATAATCCAAAAATGGTATTAATATTTAAAGATATTTTTTTATTCATTTTAATTACCTTCTTTTAACAGTAATTGTTATGGTGACATAGAGTTCCTTTTTTTTTTTGTATTTTGAGATTTTATTAAAATTTTGTATAAAGTCTATTTGCTGAAGGTATTTAAAAAGTTTTGAATTTTAGCAAACAGATTTTTTAATAAATTAATAAAATTAAGCACTTAATAAAGGAAGCAATAAATTCATCTTTTTATGAATTATGAATTTATTGGGGGTTGGAATTAGTTTTAAAGGTTTTCTTAGAGATGGCGTAACTATCAATAGATCGCATCGGGCACACCTGTGACTATATTCATTTCAAAGCACATTGTCTAAGCTTCATTTTTCAGTATGTGTCATTCCACTGAAGTGTTAACAACATATATTTTTTTCTCTGTGAACATGTCGACTTTCGTTCCAACAAAACGCAATTTGCGGGAAGGTTTACTTTTGTGCTTCCATTTGAAGAAAAAAGCGGTTGAAGCACAACGCACGCTTACTGAGGCTTACGGGGACTATGCTCCATCGATTTCTACTTGTGAGTACTGGTTCCGTCGGTTTAAAAGTGGTGATTTTGATACGGAAGACAAAGAGCGTCCGGGCCAGCCGAAAAAGTTTGAAGATGAGGAATTGGAGGCTTTGCTCGATGAAGACCCGTGTCAAACCCTTCAAGAATTGTCAGAATCATTGGGAGTCGACTTATCAACGGTCGGTAAACGCTTGAAGGCCATGGGAATGATTCAAAAGCAAGGAAATTGGGTGCCGTACCAGTTGAAGCCGAGAGACGTTGAACGGCGATTTTGCATGTGCGAACAACTACTTCAACGGCATAAAAGGAAGAGCTTTTTGCATCGTATTATCACTGGCGATGAAAAGTGGATCCATTACGATAATCCTAAGCGAAAAAAATCGTGGGGACCACCCGGCCATGCATCACCATCGAGGGCCAAGCCGAATATTCATGGCGCCAAGCTTATGCTGTGTATTTGGTGGGATCAGAAGGGTGTCGTGTACTATGAGCTGCTAAAACCTAACGAAACCATCACTGGGGAACGCTACCAACAACAATTGATGCAATTGAGCCGAGCATTAAAGGTTAAACGGCCGGAATATGCCAAAAGACACGATAAAGTGGTTTTTCAACATGACAACGCACGGCCACATGTTGCAAGAACCGTCAACGAAACGTTGGAGGCGCTGAATTGGGATGTGCTACCCCACCCGCCTTATAGCCCAGACATAGCCCCTTCCGACTACCACCTATTCAGATCGATGACGCATGGCTTGGCTGAGCAGCGCTTCACTTCTTACGAGGATACCAAAAAATGGGTCGATTCGTGGATTGCCTCAAAAGACGAATCGTTCTTCCGGCGCGGAATCCATATGCTGCCAGAAAGATGGGAAAATGTTGTAGCTAACGATGGACAATACTTTGAATAATATACATTGTACCGTTGTTTCTAAATGAATGCTCAAAAACCGAAAAAAAAAACCTTTAAAATTAATTCCAACCCCCAATATTTATAGATTTTTTTAATAAATTAATCAACTAATAAAAAAAGCAACAAATTCATCTTTTATTCATTTTAAATCAAAATAATGTCTTATATGAATTTATTTTGCAGTTTTGGTTTTGAATTGTTGGTGTTTTAAAACTTACCTCATTTTATTCTTCTAATTCATTAAAAAATTAAAAAATTTTTAAACTTGCTCTTATTATTTAATATAATACGTTGCTTATTATATAATATCTTAAAACCTAGAATGAAATCTTATTACATAATGTAATAATTTAAAACTAAATGAAAATCTTATTTCATAATGTAATAATTTAAACCTAAATGAAAATCTAATTACAGAATGTAATATCTTAAAACTAAATTGAAAACTTATTACATAATGTAATAAATTATCAACTAAGGCAAACACTTTGAATGGATTTAACTAACCTAAGTAATATAATAAAGTAAATATTTACAACTTAAAACTAGAAAAGTAAAAGTATTATTTGTACATCCAATATTTACAGTATTTACATATTTACAGATATGTAAAGTACATAAAGTAATTTAATAAACGGTTATTGTAACCTCAAAAATTTATGTACAATATTTACATTATAAAATTTATTTTTTACAATATTTACAGTAAATATTTACACAAATGTATTTACAATATTTACAGTAGATACAAAAAGCTTTTGTTGGTCCGGGGAAAAAAAGACAAGTAAGAATTTGTTGTGTTTGAAAGAAGGAAAGAATTTAATAACCTGAAATAGTAGATAGACAATTTTGAAAATTATAAATGAGTCAGTCTACCGAGCCCAAAGTTGAAAACGGTAATTTTTATAACAGAAAAATTCAAATATTTATGAGAGTATGAAGAGCATTTCAGTCCACTTCTTCATTAGTAAGTAAAAATCACAGTCGATACACTTTAGAATTTAGAAACAAAATCATAGGAAAAAATAGTTAAATAAAAGTGTGAATATTAAGATATACTACGTTTTTTCTCTGGGTGCACATACATATAAATTATTTAAACCAGTTTAATTCTAGTTATTTTTATACTAGTGGTACGCTAGTCTTATGAAAACAACCTTTTTAATAGTATTGTATAAAATATTTTTACGCTAATACTATAAACATATATTCTAATATTTAAAACGTTGTAAACATATGTCTACAATTAATTGATAATAACTTAAAATATTGTATTATGTTGGATTATTTTTTTGGTATATTTTTAAATTATATCGGAAAAGGTGAAAAGGAGCACTTTAGTAAGGTTAGATTTTTAAAGTATTAGAGAGAAAGAATTCAGCTTCTAACTTTTTTTTAAAATGCTTGTCTAATTTTTATGTTCCAGTAACGACTATTTTTAAAAAGTTTTAAGAGTCGTACCTTTTGTAGCTTTCTCAAAAAATAAAATCTAATGTGAGTCTCTTTAATAAGGGTTTAAACAGATAATATTCCTTAAAGGAAATTGACTCCCGGTTAAATTGTCTATAGTTAAATCCGACGAGCTGAGAACAATTTCAATTCAATTTCATTTACAATTTCTTTGAATTCGTATTTTTTTCTTGTTGAAATTTTTTTTTTGGCAACACTTAACTCAATAGCTATTTCGACGTTGATGTATTATAAAAATAATGAAAGAAAACATCAGTAGAAAAAGTTGTTAACTAATAATTCCTTAAGGAACACACCTGACACTCTTTCCTGCAATAAAAAAAGGGAAGGAAATAACGCACTAAAACGAACTCCTTTTAAAAGCTCTAGATTTTTAATTCTAGATCTAACTTAAATCGATGATGCTGAAAGAGATAGCATTCATTGTTTTTTTTTAATATTACGACAGCATTTTATGCAAAACCAAATTAAAAATGTAAAAGCTTGCTCGATTTCTTTAACATCGATTATCTAACCTCTTGAGATTTTATGTCGTCGCACTGTGTAATTTATTTATATTTTTAAACTCGGTTTTGTTTGTATACCCACACACATCGTTAAAGTTCGTGGTGTTTTATATTTTTTTATTGTAATATTGATTTTATTGATATTTATTCTATTAAAGATAAAGATACTTTTTTCACTTTGTTAAAAGACAATTTTTGTCTTTTTGCCCCTGTCCAGCAATACTAAGCAATGATTTCCCAGTGCAGCAACATGAAATTAGTTACGATTATGTGTTTCTATTTTTTAAACAAAAGTTAAAATTACTTGGTAAAGAACTATCGGCTTGAAAGATGTATTTGGAGATTGTTACTAATCAAATATGAAAATTATGTGTTTAATTTTGACTGAATGCTGTGTTTTTGTAACTTCCCTTAAAAATTTTAATTTCAGTAATATTTGTTAAGTTGATTTGAGAAAGAGCCTTAAAAAAAGTTGTCGGAAAACTATCATAGAGTTTTTGGTAAAAATAATATATTGTAGATAATTCAATAAGATAAACGAACTTATTAAAAAACTTTGCATTGTACTTTTTATATTTATTCATTTTAATGAAAAAATCGTAAAATTAAATGTTGAAAAAAATGCAATGAAATGTTTTCTGAAACAACACTAAATACAAATACAAAAAATAATGAGATTACGTTGAATAACTTATCGGTCTAACTTTTCATACTTAACGGTCGTTATGAAATTTTTTACTAGAAGTGTAACATTTTGTATGTTTAGAGTTTGGGTATTTTTACAAAAAAAAATCAACAAAAATGCAGTTTTGTTAAAAAAAGGCATTACGTGTTGCTATGAGATAGTCTTAAGCTATTTTTTGCAAAAAATAAAAAAACCAAAATTCGTATAAAAAAGATATAACTGTTGAAACTTGACTTTTTTTCCAAAAACAAAAAAAAAATCATAAAAATCGATAAAACTATGTTTCTGATTAAAAATGGCTAAGAAATATTATTTAAAATTAGTTAAGTCATTTTAAATAAGAAACATAGTTTTATCGATTTTTTTATGAGTTTTTTTTTTGTGTTCGAAATGCCAAAAACAGGCACTTGGAGCATTTTTGAAAACAAAGTCAAATTTCAACAGTTATAACTTGTTTCTCCGAATATTGGTTTTTAGCCACACGTGATGCCTTTTTATTAAAAACTGCATTTTTGGATTTTTTGAGATTTTTTTTGTAAAAATACCCAAAAAAATTTTGTAAATTTTAACAAAATGTTACACTTCTAGTAAAAAATTTCATAACCCCCAAGTTATTCAACGTAATTACATAATTTTTTGTATTTGTATTAAGTGTTATTTGAGAAAACATTTTCACCACATTTCATTTTTATTTTTTAATATTTAAATTTTAACGATTTTTTTAATACAACAAGAAAGTAAAATATCACAACTCTGGAACTTTTTATACGATAGCTTATTTTAAAGAACAAATAAATAAAAAACGAAGTGCATACTAATTTTATACACAAAATAAGGTTTTATGTTTATGTGCGAAAAATTGAGAAAAAAATATTTACATGATTTCCCATTTAAAACAAAACGATCAAATCGCGGTCACTCGGCGTACTCCTATCGAACCCATATAGGTTTTTATTTAACCATACATATTGGTTTTTATTACAAACCTCACGTTTTTAGCTAGTTATATTTTTAATTTTCGAAGTATTCAGCCCGATTCTGAATGATTTTTCCCGTGGAATTGAAAAAGGGAGTTTTCAGTTTTAAGGTAGCAGATAAAGATATCACATTTTTTTGTTTACACTCATGAATATTGACGGTTGATGAACAAATTGGCATTAAAAATTTCCAAAATGTTTTTGAACTTTATCTTAAAAATGAAAACTCCCTTTTCCGATTCCCCAGGAAAAATCATTCAGAATTGGGCTGATTGAAATTTTTCATACAAATGCATGGCCATTCTAATTACTAGCTAAAAGTAAATGTTTTTTTTGTTTTTTGAGAATGTAGAATAGATTTTCAATTACGCACTGCCGTGCAAAGCAAAAAACAGTTAACTGCATTTTTCTAGTTTTGAGATAATTAGACGTTTGTGTTCTGATTAATCTTTTAGATGGATTTTGCTTTGCATAATTTTTGCTCTCATTGATTCAAACTTTGAATATGTATGAGTAAAAAACGTGTAATGGCGATTAACTGTTTTTTGCATTGCATTTATAACATTTTTCTGCAGTTAAGTGTAAATATAGTTTACATGTAAATATGTAATGTAAAGTGTAATTAAAAAGGGACGAGAGTATTATGAAATAAAGCATGGAGAATTCTAAAAACGTACAAAGCAAAAAACATGTAACATACATTAAATGGTTTTTGTTTTTTTGGGAAGGGCAGTGGTCTCCAAACACATACTACTACAATTTTCTGATTTTCTGCTTATGTTAGTAGCTCTCTCGCTCTCTGCACTGACAAAAATTGTTGTGCAGGTCAGTGATTAAATTGCTGAAGTCAAAGTAGTAAAAGTCATAAAATGATTGCTTTTTAAAGCTCTCACTGTTTCCATAATTTCAAAACTTACTACTGCTTAAGCTTGTGCTTGAGAAAAACCAAACAGTCGCAGTCAAAGCAAAAAGAAATATGTATATCTGATAGACTGCGAAGCACTTCAGCAGTCGACAGCCTCGGCAGTTTTTGTTTTGATTGACTGAAAATGTGAACAAAATCGAAAGTTGAAGCAGCAGCAACTGGTCAATTTTTGCAAGTCGTAGCAGACTGTTTTGCTTTTATGCTTTGCGCTGATACATTAATTTGATAGCTTTCGTGCCAATTTTTTTGCTTTTCGATCACAAACCGCTTTTCGATAGGACACTAGGTGGACCCACAAAATGTGTTTTTTGGTTTATACTATGTTTGTGCTGGCAGAATCTGATGTAAGAATTTCAAAGTTTTTTTGACACTTTTGACACAAGAACACATTTTTAGAGTCCACCTTTGTGTCAATACAACTTTTTGAAATTCTTACATCAGATTCGAAATCAGCGACCCCTTAATATTGCCAGCACATACACAAAGAGTATACAAAAAACACCTTTTTAGGGTCCAACCTAGTGTAATATCGGAAAGCAATTTGCAATAGAAAAGCAAAAAAATTGAAACGAAATTGATTACAGATCATGTTATTCTGCAATCAAAATGGTCCTACTTTTCTCGCATCTGTTCATGACAACGGCACGTACACGCAAATGACGTCACAAAAAACCTTTTTTTTTTTTTATATACTTTAATAATTCAATAATCAATAAAAAAACTTTATATCAATATCTCTGACCATTTCCTTGTAGTATTGTTTCAGAAAACGCCTTCAGAATCGCTTATATAACATTAAGGTACCCTTATATAAAAAATTCGAGTTCGAAATACTGAAACTAACGCAAAGTGTAGGGTATAATGTTAATATATATATAACATTATAATGTCAATAGTATATAACATTATAATTTATAAGAAATATTGATTGCATTTAACGCAATTGCTTCCGAAACTCAAACAAACATATCTTACACAAGTTTTTATATAAATTTGCAAGTATAACTACGGACGGCAGTAATGATTTTTCTTTAACTTTTTTAAGTACGCTGAGTATATATTAGATAAATAAAAAAAATGTTGCAAAATCGCAATTCACACGTCAGTCAAAGTCAGCGATCAGTCAAAATTTGTTGTTGTTTTTCCAGATAAAAAATAAAATAAACTCTCTGCGAGAGCGAAAATGATCTTTTTGCAATTCATCGTATCAGTCAAATTCTCAGTGAGCCTAAAACCTGCATCAGTCAGTTAAACGGTTGCAAACTTTTACTTGTCTACTACCTAGTAGCAAATAATTCATAAGGTAGTAAAGTCAGCATAAAAGTGCTTTTATTGTATCTTAAATTTCGGCGTATCGATTTGCCAAAGTGATCGGTTTCAATCCCAAAAGATCAACAATGTTTTCACTATCACACTCCATTAAAATTAAATTAATAAATAACTAAATTATTTGACAACACTTAGATGCACACAGAACGACTCAACGTCACAAAATAGTAGGCAGTAGGAAAGTAGTCATAAATGCTTGCAATGACCATCAGTCAATCAAAAGTCACGTGTAAGCGGTAATTCAGTCAAATATCTCAGGGAGAGTAAAAGAGAGTAAAAAACGCGATATGCTGCAGTCAATTTCACTGACATGTACATTTTCCCAAAGTAGTTTTTTATAAGCGCTACAACAAACAGTAATGCCGTGGTTATGCTAGCCAAACATGATTGCCGAACATTTTTTGTTGTTATTGTTTCACGTATAAAATGAAGAAATGAACTTTTTCTCATATTCATTTTCTCGCTCTCGGACCGAACATTTTGATTGCTGATTGAAACGCCAAACATGCCGAACTTTCCAGTGTTGGCTGTAGTCATTTTGTATAATAGCATCAAAAAAGTAGGTAAAAGTATTAAAAAGTGAAGTTGATTGTGTCTTAAAGTAACCCTTAACATAAACAGCTAGCTAGCATGTCAGATATATGCAAACCATTTTGTTTAAGATATTATAATAAAAATTCAGAGTAAGTAATATCAGTTCGTATATTTAAAATAAGAACCAACAAAACAACAAATCGTTGGCTACGTTGTACGAGATGAAAGTAAATTTATGTAGTACTCCTTTGCAAACATTGTTTTTATTGTTATTTTATTGCAACCAGTAAGCAGCTTAGTCAAAAAAAATTTGTATGATAGACCAGCTTCAGTCAGCATTATTGTTCGAGTTGGATGTTATTAAAATACTTATGACGAGTTGTTAAATTGTTGTAGTTTCAACATTCCCAGACATTTTATTTCCATTAATTTACCTGTGAATTGAAAGGACAAATAAATGATAGTTCCAAGTTTTTAAATAATGAAACAGATTTTGTCAATATATTTTTGTATTTTCATTTTGGTTTGTGTGCGTTTTCAACAATTTCTTGGTTTAACTTTCGTATTTTTGCAAACATTCGTGTTCTGAAATCGCAATTAGCAACTGCACACTTCCTTTTTAAGTAAACTTTTTAAGAAATTTTAAGTAAAAACCTCGCAAATATAGTTCGATAAATACAGAATTAAATAAAACACAACCGATCGCAATACGTTTCTCAAAGAAATTAAATATAGTAACGTACTCAACTGAACAGCTGATTGTCAAACTCGATAAACAGATGTAATGGACCTACGCAAAGCGCATTCTCTTATTCTATCACTTTTACACAACCATGATTCAATTATATATAAGGTTGAGTAAGCTGAGAGCACATAAATCTCGGTGAATGTCAGAAACAGCTGTTTGGTGTTGTTATCTTTTACTTTGACATTCGCCGATCCAAATTCCATCCATCCAGCGTTTTCGTTTAAAAATGTCACTGGGCACTTTAAAAAGGAAACGTTTTCCTTGTTCCAATAGTTTTTGCGAATCGCGTACTTTTTCGGCATTTTGAGGTAGTAACAAAAACTCAAACTCCAAGAAAATTGTTTAAAAATTATTTAAAACACAAATTTAATATTAAAATCCAATAGTTTGACTTCTAGTCAGAAATTTTAATTTGATTGTTTACTTGTCTTTTTTTGTTTTACTTTGACATTTTGCAATCCAAGTTTTGTTGTTGTATGAGAACAATTTCACGGTTACTTAACCTTATATATAATTGAATCATGTACACAACACTTATTCTTGAATAATACAAGAAATAAACATTTAAGAGAAAAGCGTTAAGAGAGACTGTCAGTTAGCTGAATTAAGAGCGCGAAAAAAGGAAAACCAAAAAGACCAAAACAAATTTTTATTTGTTGGTGCAAAAAAAAGAGAGGCATTTGAGTTCTCAGTTACTTATAAGATGATGATCGTTGAGTAAAACCAACCAAAAAAATTAATAATACTATTTACAAATAAGATTTGCATACTTTCGCAAAAACAACAAAAATTTATCAAAAAAAAAGTCCGTTAGGTACACTAAATCTTCTGCATACATGTTAAAAAACATGAATGTTCCATAATTTTTAAAATAAGATTATTTTATTGTATCTTTTTATATAATATATATTTTTAGTTTAATTCAATTGATGTTTTAAAAACCAAAATAATGCAAACAATTTTGTTGTTGTTATGGGATTTTGTTGATAAGCAGCTGAAAGTGACTCATAGCATTTAAGCAAACAATATATGAATTTTAAATTTTATTAATAACGAAAATGAAATCATAAGAATATATTTTGCACAGAGTAGTAAAAAAAAATGTCCACGGAACTTCGATATGTTGTTGGCAATTGAGTCAATGAAGTTAATTGTTACCAGCGTCTAAAGCGTCTGATAAGAAAAAAGCATGAGGGGAAATGCGTGGGAACAAGCATGTGTGACAATTTAAACAAACGAAAAAGATAACGAAAGAAGTGGAGATAATAAGAGAACCATAATAAAAAAGACTTTATAATTTTGGCACACAAAAAAATAACGCTATCTTGGTATTAAACAAAAGTGGTACGGCAAGTGGAATAAGAGAGAATATAAGTAAAGCCACCATATTATGAAAGTTATCTATTTTACAGTGGGGAAAAAGCCCTGTGCTGAACAGGGATAACGTAAAGACACCGAATTCGGACACCTTAACGAAAATCCAACTTTGAAGTTTAAAAAGAAAGAAATGCGGTAATTTTGCTCGTAAAGTTACATTCATCAAAAAATGTTAACCTAAATAAGTTTTATTGATATGCAATAGCTTATTTTAAATAAATAAAATAATAAGTCTAAATTTGTGTATTTTAAAATGACCAAAATACCGATCAAAAATAGGCTTAGTAACGACCCTTCTTGCACCTAATTCCGACTTTGACGATATAATTGTTATAATATTTTATAAATGAAACAAAAATAAAAAAAACTTAAGCCAATTTTTAACAAAAACAATATTTATAAAAGAAACATAACAATTCAATAAAACATTTTAAGCTCAGTATGCATTAAAAAACAGCAACTAAAGGTGGTAGTAGTTCGGTAGTTTGAAGTGAACTATCAAACATTTTTTATAGGTAAATGGAAATGACAACATAAAATTAAAAATGTTAGATTTAAATATTTTTGTTTTTTTTTTAGTTCATCTTTTAAAACTATTTTTACCAAAAACTGGGGAAAAAATACCGAAATCAAAATTCAAATGGATTTTGATAAGTTATTCTTCCTTATAATACGTTCTTAAAAATCCAAGTCGATCATAAAAAATGGACTGAGATATGAGCTATTAAAAAGAAGAATCCGTTGCATAGACGACTGGTTTCAACTGAAGATGAAACTTTCAACGCATTTTTTGTCATAAAAGAGTCTTTAAAGACTCATATGGTTTGCAGGGTAGACTCTTTTATGACTCATTTGTACGAGCCAGAGTCCTCATAATGAGCTCTTATAAGTTTCATAAAAGAGCAGTTTTTCCTTTGAAAGTGGTCCCTCTTTAAGAGCTCAAATATGAGCACAAAATGATACTTTTTTGACTCTCAAAAGTAATTTATTCGGACTCCTATAAGAGTTTTTTATGAATCTTATATTGGCCTTTTAATACTCACAATAGACTCTTAAAAGTTTCCGAAAAGTGCTAGTTTTTTTTTGAAACTGGTCGCTCTTATGAGGCATCAATATGAATCCTAAAAGAATCTTTTATGATTCCTATTTTTATCCTTTTTTCTTCATAAAATAAACATAAAAGTGCAGAAAATGAGCTTGTTTTCCTTTGAATATGAGCATCGAAAAGAATCTTTTAGCTATGGATTCAAATCTGTTCTCAGTTTCCTCATATATTATAAAATTTTCAGGGTTTTATGTTTTTGGAACGTGTTTAGTATTATTGATCTAGAATCTAAACTACTCACCATAAAAAAAATATATTTGGTATTTTAGAAAAAATCAATATAAAACAAAAGATCTTGAAAATCTTATAATATAGGAGGAAATTGAGTACAGATTTTAAGCCAGCAATGAAAGTACATATAGGAATATTAATGGGTTTTCCGGATACAAAATTTGTAGACTAGTATTATTTATCCAAACATGTCTGAATTTAATATTCAACCACGATTACTGAACGGAATGAAATATTTTAAATTTTATGTCAATGAACATTATTTCAAAACAGGCTTTTTTATTTAAATTTGTGCTTTGAAAATGCGCAGTTTTTATTAAATACAGTAAATACACATTAAAAACTCATATTCAGGAGGCTTTTCACAAAACACTCTTAAACTTGAGTTTCTTCTGAGCCCTTAACTGAAGTATTCCTAAAACAATCCGAAATAAGTACCTTTTTAGGAGTGTACGTTATGAAAATACAAAAAATACACTTTTAAAACTCATAAATAAGAGGGAACTCATAAAATCCTCTTTAATAAGGATCTTTTCAGAGTCCGAATTATGAGCGCTCCGAACTTGGTTTGAAGGGATGGTGTTCCTCGAACCTCTACATCGAAATCAATTACGTAACCGCAAGGGATAAAACCACCAACCACCAAAATTATTTTTGGATTAAAGTCCACTTAAATACCTTTCTAACGTTTGTTCAAACTATACAATCTGTTAATAAATGTTTGCGATATGAATTTTAGTAAAAATCAATTTCCGTCGTTTTTGCCGATTTTTTTTATGTTGGGTACCCTGTAACTCCGCCAAAAATCACGCTAAACTTTTTTCCTTCAAATTAAGTTTTTTATTTCCGTCAGTGATGCTCCATGCAAAATTTCGGAGCAACATGATAATTTCGTAATGTTTATTTTTCCGGTATGTTTAAAATGGAATTGCTGTATAAAGTTTTTTATGTATGTACTTTAAGATGATAAAGGGTGTTTTTTTAGCTGCATGAGAAGTTTCGATGGTTGTTGTCTATGATTTGATAGTTGATAATGTCAAACTTTGTTGACATTTCTGTTCAGTAAGGTTTGGCAATTCATCATGAATCGTTTAACGCCAGAACAACGCTTTCAAATTGTGGAAATTTACTTTGAAAAATAAATTTGTTCGCGAAGTTCATAGAGAACTTCGTCTATTTTACGATCAACATAATCGACCTAGTGAGCAAGCAATTGGCTTCGTCAATAAGCAATATTTCCGTATATAGAGCGAATTCAATCCTCAAGTCATTTACGAATCAACATTACATCCATTAAAATTGACTGTTTAGTGCGGTTTACACGCTGGCGGCATCATCGGTCTTTATTTCTTTCGAAATGAGGAAGGAGCTGCCGTTACGGTGAATGGCAAGCGCTATCGAGCCATGCTGACTGATTTTTTGTTTCCAAAAATTAATCAGCTAAACATCGATGACATTCCGTTGCAACAAAACGGCACAACTTGCCATAACGCAACGGCACCGGTCTCCGACCGGGTTCATGTATGCGTCCGCTGTAAAAAACTCCGTATAGCTCTTTTAATTTCCTGCGAAAATTGGCGAAAGTGAATGCATTTCATTCCTTCAATATTGATAAGTCATCTGGCAAAAAATCGTTTTAAAATTTTAACGGATTATGTGCCAGTTAAATCACAACCACGAAACGGCACGGTTTGACGGTTTCGCGAGTGTAAAAAAGATAAAAAAGGAGTCTCAAGTTTATCGAATTTTTCGCAGAAATAAACTGAGCGGTAATAATTTTAATATTTTTCTGTAAACAACATAATTACTTTTTAAATAAATTTAAAAATGTTATGAGGTAAATAGAAGTAGTCGAAATGTGGTTACGCAAACATTTCTTAAGTTCCAAAAAAAAAATAGAACTTTAGTGCTTAATTAAACCTTAAACGTTAAATTCTTCTGAGAATATTTAATCTACACATAATTTAACTTTGGAGAACCTGTATACGACCTAGTTTACGTCAATATGGGTTAAATGGGGTTTCCTGTAACGAAAACTCAACTTCTGTTCCAAAACTAATGAAAATCATAAAAAAATATGAAATAGCCACACAGAAATTTCCAAGAGGGTACCACAATTGCTGTCTTCGTGCAGGACTACTGGTATAATATTAGTAGTTGGTTTTCCAAAATTCGAAAAGAATTAGAGAATAATAAAAAAAAATATACCTGATTCGATAGTATTTGAAGACAGAAAATAAAAGGAAACCTGATATGGAAAAAACATCAAAGTATATAAATAAAATTATATCCTACAGTTGCCACAAGTGAAGAATTCATGGAGCACCAAAGAACAGTCGAGGAAGAAAAACATACCGAGGAAGGAAAACATACCAAGGAAAAAGATAAATTAAATAGAGCTCAAAAACAAAAAGACAACTTGAAAAATAAGGAAACAAAAAAATAGTATTACAAATATTTCAAACTCTAAAATACGTAATAGAGGACAAAAGAGAAAGATAAGAATATTCAAAAGGAGCATACTATATGTTATCATCCGATAGGAAGGGAAATATTTTGCTGGAATTGTAAGATACACTACTGATAATGCCTTAAATGTGAAGACAGTGACGATGAGTGGAAACTTCTGTAAATGGCCTGAAAAGGATGCGATGTGTAAAATTCAAAGTCCTTTCCTAACACTTCATCATGTTTCCTATAATGTCCTTGAACTTAATGATCTTCGTACGAAATCTGATTAATGTTGGTTTTTATACTTAAAAATACACTCTTAGGTTTCCACGTTTTTAAAATTGAAATGTTATTTTTATAAAACTAGTTACTATTATTTTTATTTATTCAAATGGTCTGAGTAAGAAATGTGATATTAGCTGTTCTAAATTTTTTTTTTTTTTTTTTTTTCTTAAAACTAACAGTTTTTAATCAAAATCGTAAATTGGAATTTAGTTTTACGTTTATAATAAACATTATGTATTTGGAAAATTATACTATTTTTTTAATTTAAATGTTATGAAGTTTATTTTTCTTATTGTTACATTGGCGGTCGGAATCAGGTACTTTAGTGGTCGGAATCAGGCAAATTAATCACAGTCCGGTCGGAATTCGGTGCACTTTGTGTTTTCCTCCATCAGTTTTAATAAAATAACAAATAGAAATAAAAACTATCATTTAAATATTTTATCTTATTTTTCCGGCGGGAAATATCTATAACGATGAACACCTCAATTTTAGTTAAATTACACACAATATTTATATATCTTCTAGGAGATTCAAGCAGACATGCTGAAAAGCGGTTGGTATTCGGTGCCTTTACGTTATAGCGCGCTTAACCATCAATTTATTGCAAAATCAATTTGGTGACAACTTTATTTCCAGAAAAGGTCCTGTTAACTAACCCCCTCGTTCGTGCGACTTAACGCCACTTGATTACTTTTTATGAGGCTTTGTTAAGTCATTATCTTATGCCGACAAACCAGCAGCTCTTGAAGCATTGGAAGCGAATATTCAAGCCACCATTGACGCCATACGGCCAAATTTATTGGAAAAAATAGTAAAAAATTTGACTTATCGAATGAACTATGAAATCATATTTAAAAAATATATTAAATGAAATTCTGGTAGATAATTTCTTTAGATAATTATAATAATAAAAAATTAATTCCAAAAATATTTCTGCCTTATATTATTATTTAAAATTCTTATGCAACCAAAAAAAACACCCTATATATCGATTGTTGAAAAAAGTTTAGTTGGTTTTCATAAAAGAAAGGAAATGAAAATTACCTATTTTTTGTGCTGCAAGTGGGGGTAACTACTTAAAATTTTTGAAATTATGACTGAAAGCTTCGGACCAGTGGTTTTCAAAAACTCGTCAACGCACGGCCAAAAATCTGTTTCGAGTAAAAAGCGTTCAAAATTCTCTTTTTCTTTCAATCGCGTTAAAACTTGTTATCGACCTTGTAGCCTTCCAAACCGGTCTAACCGAGTTTTTAGATAATATACTACTCAAAAATTAAATTTTTTTGTTTTATTATTACACCTAACTACATCCTAAATTAAATATAATAAAGAAAAGTTGCAAAATAAAGTTGTTACGATATCAACTATCTCTTTAAATATATCAGTAATGCAATGATACCATGTATTTACTTCTATCATTCTGATATAGTTCAATTCCAATATTTTGACATAAATTTAATGATTTTTATGTAATTAAAAGCTTTGTTTTTCTGCTAACCTGAATTTGAACGATCTAGTCTCTTTATTGAGGCAAATTCTCAGGTATACCTTTTATCATTTGTTTACATGGAAAAAGAACCAATGAACATGGCACATCTGCATCCGCTTTTATCGTTAGTAAAAATTTTGGGAAGTACCCATTAATGACAAAGTATGGCAGGCCCGTAGCCAGGATGGGGGGAGGGGGTTTTGATTAAAAAAAATATTGAGAGTTTTTGATATCGATAAATCAAAAGGTATTTTTATATGTATATTAAATGTTTGCTCAAATTGCTAAAAATTGCAATAGGCTAAAAATAGTCGATTTGATATAAAACTAAAAGCTATAAAGTTTCATACCGATTGATAGACTTTTAAAACTAGCGTTTTACAAGAGTTCAAAACATCTCTTGAAGTAAATTTTTTAAAAAAACAGGTATGCATTTCGTTTTTAATGTAATTGTTCTTAAAATGAATTAACAAACATAAATTTCGGATTAAAAGTACCAGAGTTGTGATATCTTACTTTTCGTAAAAATGTAATTTTATTGCTTAAATAAAAAAATCGTAAAAATTCAAATTTGAGAAATTGAAATGAAATGTTGTTGAAATATTTTCTGAAACAACACTTAATACAAATGAGCAGTGTCTGTTCAAAAAGTCCTATTTAACATTTATGAAAAAGCTGTTTTTACTATGGTTAAGCACTTAAAATATTTTATCTTTCACAATTTGTACTTTGCACAAATAAAAAATTAAGAAAATCGTAAATTTTTCAACATTTGTGCATCAAAGTTTATGTTTCTGTTCAAAAGGGCCTAAATATGCATACTGAAAAATGTCTTTTGAATATATTTGAACAAAAATTACTAGATTCAATTACAAGTTCCCTTTAAGCTAAGAAAATGATTATTTAGTGAATGAAAGTCCTCAATGAATCGTCATTACTACAATGAAAAACCGACGAAGAATGTGAACGGATTGAACTCGATATAGGGCACTTACGAGATTAGGATTTTACGAGATTAATTATTGCTGTGAAAACTTCTAATGTTTATTTTATTTTTGTGTTAATTTATTTAATAAAATGCTTAAAAACCTTATCAAAAAGGCTTCAGTGACTGCACAACAAAAGGACCTATTTTTAAATTTGAAATTTGTTTAACTTTGAAACCATTTAAATTTTTTTATCCATGCTTACATCATATATTAGCTGTGGGTAGATATATATAACTGCGTTAGGAAGTCAAATTTTTCAGTTTTTTTCAACTTCATACAATGTCGAAATAGTCCTTTTTGAACAGGCACTCCTCAAATAAAACAAATTGTGTGATAACGTTGCTTACTCAATCCCCAAAAATGCTGATATTAAAAAAAAAAACATTTTTTTAGCTATTTTTTTACCTATTTTGTGAAAAAATTACAAAACCCGGATCAAAAAATTATAGCTGTTGAAACTTGATATTTTTTCAAAAATCCTCAAAGTGCCTGTGTTTGGGCATTATAAACACACAAAAAATCATAAGCAGTTAAAAAAACTATATTTACTATATTTACAGTCAGTACTAATTTATAAAGTAATTTTAAATCTTTTAAAATAGCAACACTGCAACATAACCTAAGTGAAATATAGCTGTTAAACATTTCAATTGACGTTACTATACGCTTATTTCATTTTTCTGTTCTAGTTACTAGTTTTTGGGAAAAAACAACAAAGAATGTGAATAGACAATCTTATTCACAAATTTATTTAGTTAGAACTGAATTTTCACAGATTCTCGAGCGGGAGGGAGGGTTGTTTTCATAAGTTGAAATGCGGGAGACGATATTATGATTGAAAATTGCGATGTCTTAAGCTTTAATAATAGCATATTGTAGCTCTTCTTCTGCTATTTTTCCGCTAGATACGCTTGTGCTCCTTGTAGTGTACTATTCAGCCGCACCACACCATCGTAACCCTGTCCGAACATAAAATCACAATCTATGCCGAAGTCCAGAGCTGTAAAATCGGCATTCATATTCAGAATTTTAAGTACAACTTAATAACTACAAAAGAATGCATTCAATAATGGCAAAATTGATTTATAAATAAAATATTTAATTCACATTCATTTTTAAAAAAATGATTAATTATTCATTTTAATTATTCATTTTCGTTACTCAGAATAATAAATCATTTTTTTTTATTCATTTGAATGCTTCTCACAAAGAATGCAATCACAAGGAATTTCAGAATTTTCAATTATTCTTTTTTATTCATTATTCATTTTTAATTCCTTATTCATTATTCTTTTGTTATTAATTTTTAATGTTTTATTCATTTTGTATCCATTAATCTTTTGTTAATTATTCTTTTATGTATTCTTTTTTAGTCTTTATGAATTTTTTATTCATTATTCCTTTTTTATTCATTACTCATTTTTTATTCATTATTAATTTTTTATTCATTATTAATTTTTTATTCATTATTCATTTTTTATTCATTATTAATATTTTTTATTCATTATTCGTTTGTTATTCTTTATTAATTTTTTATTAATTTTAAACCCAAGACAAATATAAAAAATTAATAACAAATGAATAAAGAATAAAAAATGAATAACAAATGAATAATGAATAAAAAATGATTAAAAAATCAATTGTGTAAAAAAAAACAAAAGAATAATGAATAAAAAATTAATAATGAATAAAAAATTAATAATGAATAACAAACGAATAATGAATAAAAATTAATAACGAATAAAAAATGAATAATGAATAACAAAAGAATAACTGAAAATTCTGAAATTCTTTGTGAATTGAATTCTTTGACTAAAGACAAATTGAAATGAATAATTAATCAATTTTTTTTAATGAAAGTGAATTAAGAAATTTATTTATAAATCATTTTTGCATTCATTGAATGCATTCTTATTTCGTTATTAACTAATTCACTTTTTTATGAATAAAATCAAATTGAATGCATTCTTTTAAATACAGCTCTGTCGAAGTCCTTATATTATCTATGATCTGAAAGCATAAGTCTCAATTCAGTTCAAAATTGAAGTTGTTTGCAACTTTTTACGCTGTTGCGTTGTAGTTGTCTTAATGCTAATATATTAGATTTTTATACTTTCTGGATCCTAAGGGGGTGGGCGTTTTAACCCCTAAAATCCCCACCCTCTAAAAGGGCGGGCCTGACGAATGATATATCATACACGATAAAAGCATTTTTCAAAAATTTCTCACAAATCCGCAGCCACTGTAAAGCTTTTGCTTCCAACAGTGTGAGAACGCTAAAAGTATGATTTTTCAAAAAAGTTCTAAAATCGACATTTAAAGCCTTTTTGTTTATTTTTCGCGCCAGTTCGTGCAGTATTTCAAAGAAAAGTGAAAAATGACACCCCGGTAAGTTATTTTGTTTTATAAACATTAAGAAAAAAGAAAATATAATTAAAAAAGTGCATTAGGTTAAAGTTGAACGCATACGCTACGAAATGAAAATTTTCCAATTTCTCATTTTTCTAAGTTTTTTTTATTTTTTTTTTTACTTTTTTTATTTTTTTCTCTACTAACAGACCCCTTATACGTTTATGATCATACGCTTCGCCACACCCAAATCTTTTTTATCCTTTTTAAACTTCAGAGTTTTCCGTCTAATATAATAATACAGATTTATACTGAAAACTTAAAATACTAAATTCAACGAGTTCTAGTGCTTTAAGTGCAAGTTCTAGTGCATTGGTTAATTTAGTGGCGCGTAAGCTACTCAATTTCATCTGACACAGAATATTTTTTCAATTGAAATAATTATGTTTGTCAGATAATAGCAGATAATAGCAGATTACTTTACAAACCTCGGCGTAAAGAACGTAGTTCCATTGCACGATCATTTGTGTTCAAAAATAGAAGATAACACGCACAAATCAAATGACCATAAGTAGCTCGGTCAAATACCTTTCAAGGTCTGAAATGGCCAATTCGTTTTTTTTAGGTTTGGAGCTAAGTAAAAGACAGTTTATTTTTCAAGTTTTTGGATGTTATTAAATTTAAACCACTTTTTTGTCCAATAGTCCCCAGCTTTTTCTTCTGAAACTTGAGTACGACTCTGTGTAAGATGTTTTTGTTTTCGATGTGAAGGACCAGGAGTCTGGACATGAGTCCAGTGTACCAGTGTGTTTATATATTCAATTTATCTTTCATTTATATTAGAACTGAAGTGCTTATTGCAATAACGTGATAAGACTCAAATAGTGGGTTGGTCACAGCTGAATCAGTCAAGACTTCTGAAGATGATGGGGTAGCTCCTTAAAACAGTATGTCTAGTCTGATGTATGATTAACTCTATACAAAGTTGTTGTTGTTGTTGCCTTCTTCAAAACTTACTTGATCTAAATAGCTCGCCATTAAAATCACGTTAAAAAATTCAGATAACTAGTTCATTGAAGGTTTTACAATCAGTGAATTGTATTATTTAAGTAGATTGAGTTTGTTTATATCTCCCGCAATATTGTTAATATATCAGCAAACGCAAAGCAGCCCACATTTTTTTCGTTTAAAGTACTTATGAATGTCGCGATAAAAAAAAAATATGGAAGAAATCAAAAGAACACAGGACTCACCTTGAGAGTATATTTAAAAAATCGTTTATGAGGTCGAAATCTGAACATTTTTTATTATTTAAAAACAAAAAATACAAATTTTGACAACTGCATGCAATTCCGTTGCAGAAAGTGTGTCGGACAAACAATAAACAACAATATTCGCAGCAAACACGTGTGTTTTAAGTGGGATTTCTATTGCACACGATAAAAAAGTAAATGGAAGCAATAATAAAAAAATTAACTACTGTATGATTTAAGAGAGCGCTGCTAACATAAACACAAGGGGGACCTTTTCAATTTGAAAGTTGTGACCTGTCTATTTTAATTTAGCCCAAGAAGAATGACTTGGAGGAATGAAAAACGGGAATGACAAACGAAAGATGAGCAGTGATGCCACATACTTTTTCAAAAAAAACCTACGCTGACTTAAAAAATGTTACATTATAATGTTATTATTTTAATAATGCTTTATATATATATAGCATAGTATAATAAAGTTTCTAAACTGTTTATACAAATAAGATTAACAAATAACGCAGTGGCACCAATTATCGATTACCGACTACCTCATATTATTTCACCTTTTAGATTATTTAATGAATATCTATGTAGAAAAAAAATGTGCATGTATTTTTCCAATAAAATTATATAGATTTTTTGCTAAAATTGTGGTAGTTAAAACAAATTGTCAATTACTTTTATTTTAGAGTAAAAAAATTATTAATGAGGTGGAAAGTCAGAGGTATTCACTTATGCTATGTATTTAAAAAAAAGATTATTTAACGGCATGATTCAATTATTATAGGTTGTCCATTCGTTTGACAACACCCGTAAATTTGTAAAAAAAATATATTCTCTCTCAAATATAAATGACAACCAGGGTTTTGTGGTCTTCTATGAAAAAAGTTATGTTTCAGTGTTTTGTTGTGTATTTTTTTTTTAAAAAGTAGTAATTCTATATTTTGCTGTTAGCAGAAAAAAAAGGTGTGCATTGCGTTTATAATAATTTTTGCTCTAATAATTATTATTGAAAATTTTTTTTAAATTTTGTTGCGAGTCGTTTTTTTTCAAATGAAATTTAAATCGCTACTATTAAGTTGTAATTGTTAAAATAACGTGCGGTATTTGCAAAACAGTGTATTTTGGTGATAAAATTCGAAAATATAATGTGCCAGTGGATCCAATAAGCCGTCAGCGGTGTTAATAGATTTGCACAACAAAATTTTGAAATTAGTTTTTTAAAAACTCACTTAAATTTTCTATCCAAACAAACAAGCAGTGCAGGACGTAGTAGAAAAAGCAGCAGTGAAATGTATCCTTAGGTATTTAGTACTGCGAAAAAGTATGATATTCCTGCAACTGATTACTTTGGTGGCATTACAAAATTACTCTTTTGCTCTCCTCTTCAATTTTACGGGTGTATATCTTCATTCTTGTGAGTAAACGTCAAATGAATAGACAACCTATAGTAATTGAATCATGATTTAACGGTACCTTTAGTGTTTTTTACAGTTTTTAGCTTTTAGAAATTAGAAGCTACAAGATTACAAAATGAAAACAAATCAAAGAACCAAACAACAAAAAAAAAATAATCAACTTTAGGGAGGTTTTAGGCGTGACAGTTTTTTGAAAATTTAAATCTTTTTTTAATTGATTATTGTTGAACAACTATTCAAGAACAAGTAAAAAAATTTCAATCAATGCAGCTTATAACAAAGATGGTACATCGCTTAAGAACCGGTGCGCCAAAGTTATTTTAAACGCGTTATTCTCGAAACATACTTTTTCAAAACGGGCCACACTCCTGCAAACAAACTAATCGACCAATTTAAATTACTTTTAATCTGCTTGTATTAATTGTAATTATTCTACACATCTTTTACCAAAGTAAGCATCTTTGGAAAATTTGTCTAATTTTTCCATTTTTGTAAAAAATAACGTAAATTTTTCGATTGTTTTTCCACGCTTCATAATTTTCTTAATTTTCCATATTTTCATTCCATTTTGATAAAAGAAAATATAAATTCAAACAAATACGACATTGAAATGCATTCTGATGAAGAAAATATTAGTGATGCTGAAGTATACCATACTTTCAATAGAACAATTTTAGGAAGAGTGAGAAGTGAACATTCACGGCCGAATATATCTAATATGTATGGAGATAAGTTTTGGAACTTATTCGCCCTTACATTAAAAATAAAACTTCTTCGTGTGTAAAATCATCATTCAAGTATTACATTACATGGCCACTTGCGTCCAACGATATTAATATCAATACGAAATTGGATAAAATATTGGCTCAAAACTTGGGTGCGTGGGGTATTTTAACTTCAGCCTTACTGGAGATATTTCTTTAATAGTTAAATGTTTGACTGGCTTTTTTATTGCTATAAAACTTTTATAGGAACAACGCTTTAAATGTAGAGGAAATGTTTTTAATAACATGGAGAATTTATGCAACTGGAGGTATGCTAATGACAATTGAAGATTTTTATATAGTGTCGCCGTCAACAGTTTTTAAAGTGGTGACAGTTGTTTTGCACTACATAGCGCTGCTAAAAGAAGATTTATCAATTTTCCAAGTATCGCCGAAAAGCTTTTGAAAGCTAAGAAAGATTTTTATGATATAGCTAAATTTCCTTAAGTCATTGCAGCACTGGATTGTACTCTTGTAAAAATTATATCTCCTGGTAAGTTTATCAAAATTATTGCTTTCGTGTACAGCTCTGTATCTGTAACTGTATTCACAAACGCTTTAACCCTCTACTGCACACGAAGCCATATATGGCTTTTCATTTTCAAATTCGAATTTGCAACGAATATTAGAAGTTACGAAAAATAACAATTATTAAAATGCCTTAGTAGAGTCTTCTCAATATGTGGTGAATTTTGCAGTCACTTTTTTTTACAGAGCTGCTAAGAAAATCTCAGTTTAGTGTATAAGTGCGTGTTTTTTTTATACAGAAAAACAGAGAATTCAGAAAATAAAACTCTGCTTTTTCTAAGTTACGTGTAAGTAGCTTTACTTATACAATTTTTTTTAGAATTTATAGCCTACTGATAATTTTTTATGTGATTGTTTTTCAATTGTACATGTAAAACTCATGAAACCACGCATTCCTGCGAACATCCATATAAGACTTCTAACGGAAATCCATCCATATAAGACTTCTACTACTTTTTTGAAAAAAATTTTGTTTGCGTATTTAATAATTCCGTTTCAAATATAAATCCAACAAAAAAATTTAACTTTTCAAGCTGGATCATAATGCGTGCAGTAGAGGGTTAAGTACAAAACAACGACTACGTAATAAAATTTGCTAATTCGAAAAACTAAGTATTGCAGGATAATCTCTCAAATTTCACTTCTTTGAATTGTTATTGCGTTTTAGAATTACACTACTAATGTATAAAAATATTCGAATGTTGACAAATATATAATAGCTTTTTGCATTTGCAGGTGGAGATAACGCAGAAATATACCGAAATCGTAAAGGCTTTTTTCTTTTAACGTACACACCATGTGTGGTGTCAATCTGAAGATAATCAATATTGTAGCTCGATGTCCTAGCTCTTTTAGCTCTGCAGCAAAAAAAATTCTACTGCACTGCCATCTAGAGTGCAATTTAATTCAAAATAAATTTTATAAATGTAAATAAAGTAATTTTTAGAGATCAGCTTCAAAAAGCAATGTAACATGTGAATTTTATATGTGAAGATAGTAAAATTAAGGCCATTTCATATTTTACTTATTAATTTTTGTTGAGATCATTTCATATTTAATTTTATTTTTATTTTATTTCATATTTAACTGAAAAATTAATACCTACTAGTTTTGATTAAAATAATATTTTGTAATTTTCAATTTTTAATATAAGGAACATACATAAATTCAATTAATTTTAAAAGTATAAACTATTTCATATCTTATTAATTTTTAATGAAATCATTTTTTATCTATATTAATAATTTTTTAACAAAATAATAATTTAAATAAAATAGCAAAAATAATTTTCTTAATTTCAAGTTTTAGCAACATAGATAAACTCATTTTATTTTCCCAATTCCGACACTGAAATTTTGTTAGCAACAATCAAAAATACAAAAGTATTATTGAATGCGAGAAAACGGATCGGACGTCAAGTGAAGATAAGGTAAAAACGTGAAAGAAGATTGAGAAGGATTTTAATTTCAAAGTTGCCTTTTGGCATAAAGTCTCAAAGACAATGATGGCATAACCGGGACTAATTTATACATGCTTCTTGCCAGCCACGTAGCCCATGATTGAGGTGTCATGCAACGCTTGAGCCTTCATGATGCGCTTCATGTTGGCAAACCAGCCAATCCGATATGTAACAATACAGCATGGCGAATCGACTAGACGGTTGGACACAACTACCTTTTCTACTTTGTTATCCAAGATGGATTTCATCAATTTGCAAAAGTTCTCAAACTTGGCCTTATCTTCCTTCTTATCATCTTCAGGAAATTCCAAACCTTCCTTGGTAACAGATATCAGCTGCTTGCCCTTGTATTCCTTCAAGTGCTGAGTGACATACTCATCAATGGGTTCAGACATGTAGACAACTTTAAAGCCGCGTGCTTTTACACGTTCAACAAAAGCAGAGTTGCTGACTTGATCTTTTGACTCACCAGTAATGAAGTAGATGTATTTCTGCTTCTCCTTCATGTTTGAAACATAGTCGCCCAATGAGCAGTAGCTATCACCGGCACCAGAGGTGTGGAAACGCAAAAAGTCAGCCAACTTGGCGCGGTTGTTGCTGTCCTCATGTACATCCAACTTCAGATTCTTGCTGAACCGATCGTTAAACTTTTTACAGTTCTTCTTATCTTTAGTCAGTTCCTCAATCAATTCCAAAGTTTTCTTGACCAAATTCTTGCGAATGGTTCAGTTTAAAATAATTGATACAAATCTATTATTTTTGACGTCTAATGGTATTGCCATATCAATAAACACAAAAGTACTGGTTACATAACGAAGCACTGAAAAAGTGATTGTGTGGTTAAACTCTGGTTAACTTTAATCTACGGTTAACTAAGCTCTTGTTAACTCGATCTTAAACCAGTACTGAAAAGTTGGCCTTAAGAACCAGTTAACTACACAATCAGATAACACCATTAAACGTCAAAAATATTCGATTTTTTAACTAATTTAAACAGTTAGTTCTGATTTTGCAAGCTTTGTAAAACACAATTAAAATTAATGAGAATTGAGAATTGGAAGCACCAATTTTCCGCTAAGGAAATTGAGTTTTTGATTGCAGCCGACTTAGAAAGTCCAAATCTTTGATAGAACTGCTTTTCTCAATACTTATTAGAAATATTCGGCCGTGAATGTACACATATCACTCTTCTTAAAACTGTTGTATTTAAAACATATATTTCAGCATCACTTATATTTTCTTCGTTTGAATGCATTTCAATTTATTTTTTATTTAACTTTTGAAGTGTGAAATAAATTTTTTTCATAAATTAAGCAAACAAATCATCTGTGAAAATATTATGGCAAGTTGACTTAAGTTTAACCCACCAATAATGGGCATTTCAACTATGGTCAATATATACTGAAAAACTGACATCTCCATAACAAAGTTTAAACCAGAAACTGAGATCAGCTCGTACTGAAAATTGGCCCTAAGAATCGTTTCTACGTATGGAAATCACTGCCGCAATAAAAACATAGGTTTTATGTTTACCCGGGAAGACGGAGGCGAACCTTTACAGGGTAACATTTCTGACTGTCTCAACCTGGCGAGGTCAGCAAAATCCTTGTGAAATCGCCTCAAGTCGACTCAAACCTCCACGTGGTGTTTCCTGGACAACGTCAAAACTGACAATCGTCTGTTAGGCGGCTAAACTGAGCGGCGGCGGTCTCCCTAGGCTTAAAACAGGTTGTGCGTCGGGTTTGAAGCCCACCCGTAAAAACCCATTTCAATGAAAACAAATAAGAATAAAGGAAACTGATCCAAAAATCTGATGACCAGTCATCCATTCCATCAATGGCATTCCTTAAAAAGCGTTTGAAATCATAAAATATTTTCATAAACATTTTCACTTGCCATTTTCATACAATAAATTTCTCGCAGTGGAGTGTCATAAAAAGCGCTCTCGATGTTGTGTCGTTGCTGTCTCAATAGCCCCGTTCACATTTCAAATTTTTTTCAAATCGTTTGACTAAAAAATTGTTCAAACTCATTTAATTTTTCGTCAAATTTCATTCTTGTCTTGAACACCGAAGTTAGTGCATCGAAGTTCGCATAGTATTGGAAGAAAAACCAGGAAAAGAAATTCATTTTAAAAATAATTTTAAATTATTTGCCACAGTTCTGCATGTGTCCAATAATCTTCTATGAAGTCAATCTAAAAATATTCTTCTGATCCTTCCTTTGCCGCGATGTGTTCAGGTTGAAAACTTTTTCAACTGACAAAATCGTTCTACTGAATTTGACGAGTGTTTACATTGATCAAATCGTTGGTCAAACAAGCAGAAAAATCAAAAAAATTTTGATTTTCATCAAACGATTTGATGAGTGTTCAGACCAATGTTGCCAAAAACGCACGATAAATAGTACTTATGGTATTTTTCAACGATTGTGGGATGGGGTAATTCCCATGTTATTTTGAGGGATCACTCGCTTTAAAAAAAAAAAATACCTCAAAATCCCTCAAATTACAAGAAAATATCACGCTTGGTAGAAATACGAATTAAGAGAACGACGCATTTATTGTATTGTTCAAATGACTGAATGCACTTGTTTGTGGTGGTTTTGTAGTATGTATCTATTTTTCTTTGTTTTTTACAATTCGTCATTAAACAGACCAAATTTTCATAAAAAAATAACACTCTGATGATCGTCTTTAGTTGAAGCAGTTGTTTTTACACATTATGTTGTTTTTTACACGCACATTTTACAAAATTTTCTTTTAAAATTTTGAGGTATGCCGATTTGTCCATAATACCGTCATAAATTATGGACAAGACAAAATACAAGATTCCCCAAACCGGCCGCTAACATAAACCCTCAATCAATTACTCCCCCACCACCATGTTTCACTGTACCAATTGTATTAATTTTTTGATGTCAGTGTTGGGTTTTCACCAGGCTCGAATCTTTCCATCCGATTGAAAGATGTTAAACTTACTCTCGTCGCTGAAGAGTACGTTGCTCCAGAAATAAAGTTGCTTATCTTTATATAACTTTGCGAAATCTAGCTTTTTTTACTCACCAAAGGTGGTTAGTTTGCATGGTCTACCGGTATGAGGTCGGATTTGAGGAGGTACCTTTCCTTCAAAACGCTTTATTATGCTGTAAATAGTAAAATAGCTTCGGTTTTTTTTAGCAGATTTCTGCACTTGATTTATATACATTGTGCAGATGTAGAATTATTTTTTTTTAGCTTCCCTTGTTTCTTTTTGTTTCCGGGAATTTGAAATGCTTGCATTCATAACGACACTTTTCCGAGAGTATAAATTGCTTTATTACAAGGTAAAATCAGTTCAAATTTTGAAAAACATCTTTGTGTGAATAATTTTGTCCCAACTCACGTATGACTTGTTTTACATTTTATTTAATGTTCTTGTACATGAACATTTTTTTGTATATTTATTATATTATTTAGATATGTAATGAAACAATTGTTTTGTATTAACATAATATTAGTGCAATGTTTAACGATTGGAAGACATAAAGTGGGAAATTTTAGTATGCAATATGTGTGAATAATTTTGTCCGCCTCTGTATGTATATTTTATCAGTGTTAAGTGCATAAAAGCATGGATATTTTGCTCATGCTCAAATGCATAGCCAAATGCACTGGATCGTGATTACCCCTCTAGTTTACATATTAATACGAACTTTCAACATAATACGAATTTTAATATTATGTCTTTTTTTTTTGCAACGGCGCCTCACTAACAATCCTCCATATCCTCTCCAATTGCCCCTCCTTAGCTTCAGTCTAGTCCTCCTTCTTTTTTAACTCATCTATATACATATTACTTTCTATCAAACCCTTCCGACTCCAATGTAAAAATTATTTTCAGTTTTTTAAAGAAATTATATCTGCATAACAGTATAAAATAAATCTACATTTAAATATTCCCGTTTGCTTAATTTGAAATCAATGCCGATAGCCCCAGCTGCTAGTGCTTAAAAATTAATTGTAGATTAAGTTTATAATAAATATTTAAAAAAAAATATAAATGTGAAAAAAGTTAATATACACAATGTAAGAAATGTGATGCTGAAAAAAATATGTGCGTCTGTCCGTTAACGTCAATAAAAATAGAAACAATCTAAATTCTGATAGAATTGAAAAGGATCCAAGCTCACCCTGTCAGCAGAATAAATTGTGCACTGAAAAAAAACTCCATTCAAAGTCAAGCATTTCACACTAATTAATATAGATAATAGGGCTATTCCCAGTTACGGACAAATAGCTTTGCAAATGTATGCCCTACCAAATATTTGCCATCAACTGTGAGCACACTTTTTAGAACACTGTTGCAAACAAAACTCACAGCTGTTTGGGAGAAAAAAAAACAACACAAACAGTATTTGTGGTGTTTTTCATTATTATTTATCAACGTGTGTTATTTATCAAAGTGAGTTCTTTATCAGAGTCTGTTAATTTTGTTCTATTAGCGGCGTTTGGTTAAAATTTGGCAGCTGATTTATTGGCAAATAAGTGTTGCCCATGCTCGACTGTATGTAATGCGGTTTTTGTGTCGCAAATTTGACACACTCGGGCAAATGAAGATCTGTACATTTTGTTGTTGTGTTGAAAATATTTGCCATCATATTTTGCAAATGCCGATGCCACGCTATTTGCCCGTAATGGGAAACAGTCCTAATATAATTTTCAATTAATTTTGTATGTTTTTGGCATTGCTTTCAACCAAGTTTTCTTCCATTTCAGAAATCCAATTTTTTACTTTATGCAAAAGAAATGGCTTTTTCTTTTAATAAAGTCTTTGCTTTTCTAAATCTTATTATTCATAATCATCCTTTTGATACAATTGATAATGCCTTTTCACTAACTTTTCTTTATACCTGGTAACGAAACATAACATAAAACACATTGCATTCCTTGAAAAGAGATTGAAATCATAAAATATTTTCATGCACATTTTCACTTGCCATTTCCATACATTAAATTTCTCGCTGTAGATTTTCATAAAAAGCGCTCTCGATATTGTGTTGTTGCTGTCTCAATAGCCGCTAAACGAGAGACTGTAAGAATATATGAAACGAGAGTGCTCTTAAGAGCCCAGGCTGACGGCCACTGTTTTAGAAACACTGAACTAATTGGAAACCTTTTTAACCTTGAGTTGCGACGTGGACTTTTTTGCACTACCAGTGAAGTGGGGCTCAGAGGTTCCTTTACTTCATTGTGCGATTTTTCAGTAAACACATTTTTTGAAAAAACTAGAAACGTTAGTTTATAGCAGTAAACTAAAAGAATAAATGTGTAAGCAAGTTTTTTTATTTTAAAATTTTAATGGAAAACAAAAATTTTAGGTACTTTGTAGCCTTCATTTTGATTTAGTTTAAACTTCTAAACTATTAAACTTAACTACACTTATATACAAAAGTAAACTTTAATACTTCATATACTAAACACTAAATACTAAACAAAGTATATTATTTTCATGTGTTCTAGGCGGTTTTAACCTCGGTAACATTTCTTAATTGTTAAATTAATGTAATAATTTAAGACCATTCAATTTTAATTCATACATTGAAATATTATTAATTTTATTTTTCTTATCTAATGGATTTCATCAATTAAATCATATAACGAATAATATAGGAAGAATTTTAGACTTAATATTTGCAACAAGTGATCTAAGCTAATTGTGAACTTAAGCTGTCACCTATTTCAAATAATAGTATTCAACACAAAGTACTGTCTGTTTATTTTGAATTTTATAAATTTAGTTCAGCTGAATCTATAAATTTTGTGCAGCTGGACTTTTCTTAATGAAACTTTTTTGGAATTAATAACTTCTTAAACTCCTGTGATTAGGAAATTATTGGTTCGATAACTGATCCGCCCGAAATATACAATTACATGAGTGACAGTATTGGTTTGCAATCTCCTTATATGTACCGGTTCAAAAAGCCGTTTCAAAAAATAAGTTACTTTGGGCTAATGCTGGCCTTTCTTATTTGAAAAATTTTACAAATAAAGCATTTAAAAAGTTCAAACTATCAAATAATAATTCCGATTACTTACATTTCATTCAACTAAGAAATTAATTTGATTTTTTGCAAAAGTTCTTATAAAACCAGTATATTTCAAATATTGAAACTCAATTAAAAACTAGCCCAAAGGCATTTTGAATTTACATAAATGTGAAGCGTAAAACTAATGGATTATCAGCAAGTATGCGATTTGAGGATTTCTCGTCTAATACTAACTACATTGGACATTTGTAATCTATACACAAAATTTTTCATGGAGTTTATGAAAAGTATAATTGTCCATTAGATACTGATTTTTTTAATTTTGAAACAGTTGGTTTAGATCCGATTGATAATTTTATAGTGTATAGTAATTTTCATACTAAGTTTCAAGTATGAGCAGAATGGTTTCCGTTAAATTTTCTTTATAAACTGCATTTTATCTATACTGAAACCAATTGCACATCTATTTAACTCCTGTCTTACATCAGGTATATTTTTAGATTGCTGAAAAACCTGCCATATTGTGCCTATATTCAAATCTGGTGACCGATTTTTGGAGCATCTTCTATATGCTAAGGTGGACCGCTGCCAACTTGATGTGGTGCACATGGACTTTTCGAAAGCTTTCGATAAAGTTGGCCACTCGATATTGTTGTTGAAAATTAAAAAATATGGGTTCTCGGATAGACTTCTAACTTCTAATAGCTTTTTATCAAATCATAAACTTCTGGTAAAAATTGATTCTACAATTTCCAAAGCTAGTTTCGAGAAGAACAGCTGCTGTTGACAGCTGATTGACAATAAATTGAAGCAATAGGAAGAAGATTCGTGCTCGAAGAAATTTTTCAAGTAAAGTTCAAGCTAGTTTCGGGTAATTGTAATAGAATAGAGAGTGACATTTAGATTGTTGTAAAAATGTGTAAAGAAACGCGTTCAACCAATTTCATGTTACTTGAACCGAGTACGGGAAAAGAGTTATAAAGGATCTAGGGGTAATTTTTGACTCAAATTTTAATTTCCAACTTCATTATCAGCAGGGATGGCCATGATTACAAATCACGATTATTTATTATGATTTCATGTATTCAAACTGCACAGATAACTAGATTTTTCTAAATATTCAAGAAAAACACATTAAAAACCAAATAAAAATACTTTCAATAAAGAAATCATGGTAAGTAATTACATGAGATTATAAAAAATAAACTACATGATTTTTAAAAAAATCAAGTAATCGTAACATGGAATAATTACAGGATTTTTTAATAAATCATGTAATCAGTAATCAGACCCAAACTTCATTGATTACAGATTCTCGTCAGACAAAAAATTCAAAATTTGTAAGTAATTTTATTATTTCAGTAATTGCTATTACCATTATGGTTTACCAAAAATACAATATTTTCTTCAGCAGCTATTAAAGTGATGTTAATGCTCGTTAGATTGGTTTTGTTAAAGAAGTGTAACAGTAGTGCTCAGAAACCTTTTCTGTATTTTACTTGTCTCAGTTTTACTGTTAAACCACATATTTAAAAACAGATATAAAACAGTTTGCATTTTCGAGACTGAATTTTTTTTTTTTTAATGGATGTTTTGGCTTAAATCTTAAAACTTTTTTTTACTTCTTTGCTTCTGATTCTTTGAAATGCCAGTTACAAAAACGTTCACTATTTTGGGGGTTTGTTATTTCAGATTTGACTGTTTATAAAAAATAAATTCATCTAAATTGCTACCATTTTCATTTATATACATAAGTTATAAAATTTTATTTATTTAATTTATTTAATTCATTTAATTCATTTAAATCATTTAATTGATTTAATTGATTTAATTTATTTAATCTATTTAATTTATTTAATTTATTTAATTTATTTAATATATTTAATTTATTTAATATATTTAATTTATTCAAGTTATTTAATTTATTTAATTTATTTAATTTATTTAATTTATTTAATTTATTTAATTTATTTAATTTATTTAATTTATTTAATTTATTTAATTTATTTAATTTATTTAATTTATTTCATTTATTTAATTTATTTAATTTATTTAATTTATTTAATTTATTTAATTTATTTAATTTATTTAATTTATTTAATTTATTTAATTTATTTAATTTATTTAATTAACTTAATTTATTTAATTTATTTAATAAATTTAATTTATTTCATTTATTTAATTTATTTAATTTATTTAATTTATTTAATTTATTTAATTTATTTAATTTATTTAATTTATTTAATTTATTTAATTTATTTAATTTATTTAATTTATTTAATTTATTTAATTTATTTAATTTATTTAATTTATTTAATTTATTTAATTTATTTAATTTATTTAATTTATTTAATTTATTTAATTTATTTAAGTTATTTAATTTATTTAGTTTATTTCATTTATTTAAATTATTTTATTTACTTAATTAATTTAATTTATTTAATTTATTTAATTTATTTAATTTATTTAATGCATTTAATATATTTAATTTACTTAATTTATTTCATTTATTTAATTTATTTAATTTATTTAATTTATTTAATTTATTTAATTTATTTAATTTATTTAATTTATTTAATTTATTTAATTTATTTAATTAACTTAATTTATTTAATTTATTTAATTTATTTAATTTATTTAATTAACTTAATTTATTTAATTTATTTAATTAATTTAATTTATTTCATTTATTTAATTTATTTAATTAATTTAATTTATTTAATTTATTTAATTTATTTAATTTATTTAATTTATTTAATTTATTTAATTTATTTAATTTATTTAATTTATTTAATTTATTTAATTTATTTAATTTATTTAATTTATTTAATTTATTTAATTTATTTAATTTATTTAATTTATTTAATTTATTTAATTTATTTAATTTATTTAATTTATTTAATTTATTTAATTTATTTAATTTATTTAATTTATTTAATTTATTTAATTTATTTAATTTATTTAATTTATTTAATTTATTTAATTTATTTAATTTATTTAATTTATTTAATTTATTTAATTTATTTAATTTATTTAATTTATTTAATTTATTTAATTTATTTAATTTATTTAATTTATTTAATTTATTTAATTTATTTAATTTATTTAATTTATTTAATTTATTTAATTTATTTAATTTATTTAATTTATTTAATTTATTTAATTTATTTAATTTATTTAATTTATTTAATTTATTTAATTTATTTAATGCATTTAATATATTTAATTTACTTAATTTATTTCATTTATTTAATTTATTTAATTTATTTAATTTATTTAATTTATTTAATTTATTTAATTTATTTAATTTATTTAATTTATTTAATTTATTTAATTTATTTAATTTATTTAATTTATTTAATTTATTTAATTTATTTATGATTTATTTATTTAATTTATTTATGATTTATTTATTAACTAATTTATGTATTTATTTACATCTACTCGGTCATATGCCTTATTCCTATAGGCTACTGCCTAATACACATATTTTAAAAATTTACAATTAGCATTATATGCATTTACATTTCATGTAGATAGATAACATATATGTGTTTTGAATTAATTAACGCTATGGATCAAATAGCAGATAAAGATTATAGTTTATATAAAAAAATGTGGCAGGTGAAAATTACCCAGTTAAGCAAAAGGAATAGAAGTTACCAAGCAGTTATGTCCAAGAGCGGTTTCTTAAAAAAAGTTTGGTCATCAAAGAAGCCTAATTGACTTGCCACCGAGTTGCAATGAGATAAGCACCATGTGGAATAGGTCTGAGTTTCTCAGAGCATGACTGGTACATTGAATGGAATGACCGCTAAAAGTTCAGAAAAATTGATTCTGCCATAAATTGTCTTTTACAAATAGTATTTTAGATATGATACGCCTAGTGAGAGGTTTTGGAGATTTAGTAGACGACAACGTAACCACTAAGCAGGCATAGTCTCCCATTTGAAAAGCTTATTTGAAACATAATTCATTCATAATTTCAAAATTCAAAAACGCTCCTGAATAAATGTTGTGATCAAACATTACTATTGTTAGTTTAAACAATAACTTAATTTTAAGGTTTTTTGCTTAAATTTATTTTTCTTATATTTTGATCAACTCATCGCGATGTCCACCATACATAGAAAACAGTTGGAGTGATCGATGTTGCGGCAAAAGTTTATTGCTCCCTTTTATCAAGTGCAAATTCATGCAACAAGCTTTTAAATAAAAAAATTAGTGAATCCAACAAAAAACCAAAGGCGACAGTTAAGTAAAGAAATGTAAAAAACACAAAGAGATTAAAAAAATTTCAGATTTTAGAAGCCATTCTCTTGGCTGAGTTCAGTTGTCAAAGCTAATATACAAAACTAAAGAAATGCTAAATAATCCAACTAGCTTGTAACGCCACAGAAGGTCAAAACTGTGTGACATTTCTTGAGCATTTAAGCTTAGCTCATTCATTCATCAACGATTATAACAAAAACTGAAATTATATAGCCGGCGCTGGAAGAAAATGAGGGAAAGAGACTCGACAACAGAAGCAGACTCACCAAAAGAGACACAAGTGCTAATGAATCACTGCGATTACCAGAGAATGGAAATTAGTCTCCAGGCATTTCGCTGAATTACTGCTGTTTAGGTTAGGATTCGACTCTGGCTTATGATAGCAATTTACAGATTTTGTACCATTTTTCAATTGACCAAAACATTTAAAGACTTACCTGTATTTCCAGTAGAAGTTCCTGTTTCTTGCGTCGCAGTTCGAGCAGCAGTTTCTGCTGCTCCGCTGTCAGCTCTGCAAGGCAAAAGGACAATAAAAAAAAATTTAACTAATTAAATAAAAGAAAGTGGGCTGCTGGACAAAGGCAGGCATAATCACTAGTTGAATTACAATTATATTTCCACTAAATAATGAATTAAAATTTTCTTTGACTTTTACTTATCGCGCTTGTTGCGTTGCGCGAAGGTGTGCCAGTTGCACAGTCATCACACGCACTTCGCTTTTCATCCGTTCTGACCAGACACAACGCTCTGTACTGGCTTTCACTTCTAGTTCGGTTACCATCGTATTAGCAAACAAACATTTCTTTTTGAACTGCATTTAATTGCCAACATTGAATCATTTTTCATTTAAAAATCTTTGTAATTTATCTTCGACGCTTCCCTGCCTTTGACCAAACACACACGAAACGCAGCGTAGCGCTACTCATACCTGACGGCTCGAATTCACTGCGACCATTAGAGGTACCGCCTTTGGAAATCGCGCCATAGGATCTATTGTCCATCGTACTGATCATTTTAATCGCACTCTATTTATTCTACACTATTTTTCAATGATTTTCCAATTATTTAAATAAACATTTTCGCTTTCGATTCCTTCACTTCTTCGTCAACAAATTTTCTATCACACACGTCGCGCAAATCAAAAGTAAAAAGTTTCGCTCCGCTCTCTGTATACAAAACACTACCCAGGAGCGGCCATTTTGGATTTTTTTTCGTTTTGTCTTGGTTGTCAAATTCGAAGTTCGAACAAGTACGTATTTTCGTATCATTTTGAATAGGTTTTATGTATGAAAAATTACTTTTTTGGTATGATACAATTTTGTTGTCCCTCGTGTTCATGGGAAGGTTTTCATTATAGTCATGTGGCTGGACAATTCACACAAAAATATAAAGCCTTAGTTCACATGCGTAAAAAATCCCTTTCATACTCTCTGCATTCTATACGTAAGCAAAATTTCGTATACAAAAAACCTTTACTTGTTTAACCTTTACCGTCTCTTAAAATCAGCGCTTAAGTCTTCTTAGAGCGAGAGCTTAAAAATTCAGTGCAAAGTGTTACGTGTGTGGAGGCTGATCTAACCTGTTGCATTATAATACTTATCATAAATTTATATTTTAATACCTAAAACTATGCTTACAAATTTAATTTAACAACAAAAACTATTATTTTTTTTAACTATTAACTAGAGTCAGAGACCGTATTGGAATCTTCAGCTGATTCTATTTGAGCTCTAACAATAAAAATTATTAATAAAAATCACAGCGAGCCTTCATGATTTATTAGTAATTTTTTAAACCTTCACTTGGTTTCTGTGTAATTCATTCTTAGAACTTCACTTATGCGTAACAAGTAAAGGTTTTTTTGTATACGAAATTTTGCTTACGTATAGAATGCAGAGAGTATGAAAGGGATTTTTTACGCATGTGAACCAAGGCTTTATATTTTTTATACAATCTGTTTAATCTGATGCTTTATTAATTAGAAATGATCCAACTGCATTCTGATTATTTATCAACTGGGGCGAAATAAAAAAAATGCTATCTAATGGTATTTGAGGCTAAAATAATTATGCAGCTACTTACTATAAGCAGGTTTTCTGGTGCAAAAATTACCATGACATAAATTTTTCTTATACCGTATTATTATTGATAGTTATGGGATATTTAAAATTCTGCTTAAATATCATCTGCTTAAACATTTACAATTGTAATTGGTAGAATTTTTGGTGAATAGAAAATAATTTCAATGTTCTGTGTGATATTTCAAGTTATGTTTTTATTCTTATCAACTAAACTCTGAAATGAAAATAATAATAGGTCTTACATCAGCTGGCAAGTGTAAAGTCTAAGAGCAAATTTTCTGATTTGATTAACTTAACTTGAACATACAAAAAGTAAAACCAAGATCAAATATAAAGCAACAGATTTGCAATTTATAATGTAGTTATAATTAGCGTTTTTGATTTTTTTTTTGAGTTATCGACAAATATATCAACAAAATTTTAAGGAGCTGCAAATGTTTGTTTCAGACAGAGCTGAGCGATACGGATTACGATTACCACTCGATTATGATAGCAGTAATATTAAAAAAATGCAATTACAATTAAAGTAATAGTTCATCGAACGATCTTAGATTACGATTACAGCAATCCTAATTTCAAAAAAGTTGAAATTGCGATTGCTGCAATCGTAATCTAAATTCATTCTATGAAGGACTACGTTAATTGTAATATCGTGTTTTCTTTAATAAGGATTACAGTAATCGACTACCACCAGGCACTCTCATTTTTTTCTGGTCTTTGCTACAACATTGTAAAAATATTCATTTTGGTAATATTGAAAATATTTAATGATGGCAGATATGTTTCTATTGATGGTAAACTCCAGTTCATTGCAATACACTTTATTGTAAAAAACAGAGATTTTTACGAATAGTAACATTAATCCTTGTAATCGATTACTGTAATCCTTATCAAAGAAAACAGGAGATTACAATTTACGTAATCTTTCATTGAATGAACTTAAATTACGATTTCAGTAATCGTAATTTCGACTTTTTCAAAATTAAGATTGCTGCAATCGTCATTTAATGCTATGTTCACACTGAGAGCTACATGCGCATTTAGAGCATTTACTATTTATATTTGTCCCTGTTACTCCTACAACGAGTAAAGAAGGGCCGTTCGTAAATGTGGATTTCGTAAATCCACATTTAGTTCTCAGTGTGTAATGCTAAATTTACACTGAGAGCTAAATGCGCATTTAGAGCAGTTACTCCATATATTTGTCCCTGTTAATCCTACAACGATTAAAAGGCCTTTCGTAAATGTGGATTTCGTAAATGTGAATTTAGCTCTCAGTGAAAAAATTTTGAAATTGGGATTCAAATAATCGTAATTCTTACCGTAATCAATAACACATGTAATTCTTATTGCCCAGCTCTGGTTTCAGATTAATCGAAAATAAATTAAAAAAAATAAAACTTTGTTTTCAATGCGATGATAACAACTTTGTAAACGTACTTTTTGCAATAGAATTTCGGTTGTTTCTTAATAAGCACTTACACTAGCTAAATGATATATTAATAAATTTTGTTGGTGCAATGAAGAAGTACAATAAAAAATCAAAACATAAAATAATTTTAAGAAAGAAGCAGATCATATGAAAAAGCTTGAATTGAAGGAATTATTTCGGAATAACAACATCATTGATGTGTAAATGTAATTACTAGAAGACACGATAAAAATTTTGTATTTTGACATGCACTTTTGATATATTCTCTTCTAAGTTAAGTGAGGGCGAAAGTTTTAATTTTTCATGCAATTAAGTTTGCATTTTTTTAGCAACCTTATTTTTTGTATCTTTATTTTGGAATGACCCACATATCCATTATCTGTTTTTCGACCTTTTTTATTTATCATATCTATTTTATTACTTTCAGAATACTTTTTATTTTCTGCCAATGCAGCCCTGGTTCTAACTACAGTTGACGTTTGCACAATCAGGGCTGCAACGGCAAAAGTAAAAAAGTACTTTAAAAATAATAAAATATATATGAAAAATAAAAAAAGGTCGAAACAGATATTGAAATTGTCGGGATTTTCTAAACAAAGATACAAGTTTGACAAGCAAAAAAAAAAGGTCGCTACAAAATATACAAAACATACTTGTGTAGCACGACGAAATATCCTTCTTGTAATTCCCTATTCTTCCTTCCTATATAATATTTATCCTCACTTAAAGTAGAACAGAACATATATATAAAAAAGTTCCTATCAATATCAAATCTTTTATCGTGATTTATATCCATCCGTTACTTTTTAAACTTTTTATGTATAGGTTTTCATATGAGCTTTATATAATCTCTTAAATGTGTTAAAGAAAAAATTTGTTATTCTTTCATGCCCTGACGAAAGCCCACAAAGTGAGCCGAAATATCGAAAAATAGGATAATAAATAATTATGTAGATACATATATAAAAAATTAATTCTGTCACTCCATGCCCCATTATAACAAAAAATAAGTGAATTTTTTCATTCATTAAAATGTCAACCATTTCTATCACAAATGTTTATAAATAGATTTACGGTTTTCTTGTCATTTAGCTGAAAATTAAAAAAATTATTTCGAAATACGCTCCGTTTTAGTTTGCTATAACAACTAGACCTGAATCCAATTATAAAAGCTAGTGTTTAAAAAGGCGTTAGAAACGCATCGATAACATTTTTAAAATCCTATTAGCTGTCAATCTTTTATTTTGTTTTCTTTACTGTGAAACCTAAACAAGAGCGTTGAGCGGCGCGTTGCTATCCGCTTGGCGTTAACGCTAAATTGTCATCCCTAAATAAGAGCGGCGGATTATGTCAAATGTTGTCAAATTTTGTCAAAAAATGTTTGGCATCTAGTAAATAAATTTTGTGCTTTTCCTGGTGATAGGAAATTTGTTTAAATTAATATGAATTCCGAATACGTCGATGCAATTGAAGACTTGGTGCTGCTAAAGTTGATAAGGGGAATGTGGGGACGAAGAGGAAATCGTGCGCTCTTCAAAAGCCGTGACAGGTTTGGATTTTATGCCACCGGAGTAGACGTGCTTATTGAAAAGAACCAGGAATTATTTTTTAAGTCCGTAAGGCTAACCCACGAACAGTTCAAGGTATTATTGAATTTAGTTGAGCCATGGCTTCAAAAATTCTCGCATAGAAAACCCATTACGCCAGATCAAAGATTGTACATCACTTTGCAGTGAGTAAAAAAGACATAATTTTATATTATTATTAATTTTAATACTCTCAGTTTTTTGGCTCATTGTGACAGACCGACCATCCACCTCGCAGCGTCGTGACATCCGCAACCGGATGACGAGGCACTTCCTGACTTAGCGAGCGTCTGCATACCTAGCTATGCTTCAGCTTAGCTCAGGGAATATGGTCGTGGGGTTGCTTCGTCAGGAAGTCGTGGGATGCGATCTGCACAAGTCAATTGTATGCAGACGATAAAAGGAAACGGAAAGGAACCATTTGAATTAAAAATTCAAATAATTAGAATTTTTAATTCAAATGGGCGGAAACAGGAACCGGATGGGTAGGAGAAAAAAACAAAAACCCGATAGAGGCAACGCGAACCGATCCGTTGACCCTATGCACCTAGAGATAAGAGGAAGGATGGTGTTATTTTCCCTCTTAGTCTCTACCCGCCCAACCTGTTAATGAATAAGCACCTTTGTTTTCATTAGCCCAATTTTTTGCAACTAAGTGCAGCAGTCCACCACGCCCTTACCTTCAATTGGTCCAAAGAATCTTACACAAATTAGTTACTTGTCAAGGTACCCATCAAGGTTTGATTTATTTTGCTACACATGTTTAAATACAAAGATAAGTATACCAATTCATTTCGTCTCATTTCAAGGAAACTTAATATTTTTAAATTTATATAAATATTTTTTTTTTTTTTTTTATAATATTGTACACTGGAAAAAAATATAAATTTAAATTTTTAGTTTGCTCATTTATTTATACATTTTTAAGTTTAATTATCTTTAGCTTTATTGTACATTTAACATATCATTATTTCCAAGTTTAATTCAATTTGTTTCTAGTAAAGTTAAAAATATCATTTTTAAATTTAAGATCGAATTACTTTCAGTGCATATCAAGGGTAAGCATCAAAAATCATACTTTTAATTTTTCAGTGTATCTCAAAGGTAAGTATAGAAAGATTTTTAAAGGTAAGTATAGAAACATAAAAAATTCAACATTAAATCTTTCTCACAGTGTATGTGTTCAATCTAATTTGTAATCATCTTTAAAGATTTATTAAATAGTGAATTATTTTATTAAAGGTTTCTTAAATGTTGCATTAATTTACTTAAAACTCGACAATAAATTTTTCTCGCAGTGTATGTGTTCAATCTAATTTTTAATCATCTTTAAAGATTTATTAAATAGTGAATTATTTTATTAAAGGTTTCTTAAATGTTGCATTAATTTACTTAAAACTCGACAATAAATTTTTCTCGCAGTGTATGTGTTCAATCTAATTTTTAATCATCTTTAAAGATTTCTTAAATAGTGAATTATTTTATTAAAGGTTTCTTAAATGTTGCATTAATTTACTTAAAACTCGACAATAAATTTTTCTCGCAGTGTATGCTTTCAATTCCACCTTAAAATTGTTTGCAGTTTAAGTAAATGCAATCAGGATCTTTTGAATATTACCTTCAGTGCATTATTTAATTTTGTAAAAGGTAAGTTATTGTCCGCCTATGAATTGTTATGGTTGTTACTTTTACTTATGTTTATTCAAGTTATATTTCCGGGTACGCCATTGCTTTATTTTAAAAATAAAATTTCGCTTAATTATGTTATTTCGCCCGTGTATGATTTTGTTTACAAAAAAAACCTTCGTACAATTATATTATATTTTTTTGTTTTTTTTTTTTTTTCCGGGTACGCTTTTGAAAAAAAATCTTCCGTTTAATTTTGTTATGTTAATCGCATTCGCTTTGGTTTTCCACAATAAGTTTCGGTTAGATATGCAAAAAAAATTTTCCTGTATACGCTTTTGTTTGAATTTAGTTATATTATTTTTCCCGTGTACGCTTTTGTAAACAAAAAAAAACAGCCTTTCGTTAAAGTTATTTTTCTATAAGCTTCAATTAAAATTGTCTTGTCATAATTTAAATTGTAGCAAATTCTTGCATCAAATTTTAAGTTTAGTCGATTTTTAAATTTTTGTTTTCAACTCAAATTTTATTCGAAATTGAACTTGACTAAATCACTTTAAACTGCTGTCATTTTATTACAATTGAAGCGAATTCCTACTTCAAATTCTAATTTTAGTTGATTTTAAAATTGTTGTTATTCAACTCAAATTTTGTCGAAATTGAACTTGACTAAATCAATTTAAACTGCTGTCATTTTATTACAATTGAAGCGAATTCCTACTTCAAATTCTAATTTTAGTTGATTTTAAAATTGTTGTTATTCAACTCAAATTTTGTCGAAATTGAACTTGACTAAATCAATTTAAACTGCTGTCATTTTATTACAATTGAAGCGAATTCCTACTTCAAATTCTAATTTTAGTTGATTTTAAAATTGTTGTTATTCAACTCAAATTTTATTCGAAATTGAACTTGACTAAATCAATTTAAACTGCTGTCATTTTATTACAATTGAAGCGAATTCCTACTTCAAATTCTAATTTTAGTTGATTTTAAAATTGTTGTTATTCAACTCAAATTTTATTCGAAATTGAACTTGACTAAATCAATTTAAACTGCTGTCATTTTATTACAATTGAAGCGAATTCCTACTTCAAATTCTAATTTTAGTTGATTTTAAAATTGTTGTTATTCAACTCAAATTTTATTCGAAATTGAACTTGACTAAATCAATTTAAACTACTTTAATTTTGTTATAATTCAAAATGAAGCAAATTTTTGCTTCAATTGTAATTGCAACAATTTTACGTAGAAAATTTTTACAATCTAGTTGCAGTTTAAATGGCGTTTCCATTTATTTTGTTTCTCTTAAATTTATGTTCAAAGGATTGTTTTCTTTTAATAAAAATCGTACCATCTTAGTAACTATGGATTGAGAACCTAATAATCGTGAAATGATTGATTTACTAAATGGAGAAAAAAAATCAAAATACAACGTTTTACTGGAAGCCGAGAGTGAACACAAAAGAAAACCTACTGTGGTTGTATGAAGATATTTTCTATTTGTTTAAATTTTTTTTCTTTTGATACCTTTTTTCCCACTTGGGTTCACCTTATTAGGTTTAACAAGTACTAATTTTAAAATAACATAAGAGTTCCTATAAATAATACGAGTTTCAGGTCCAGGCCCTGCTTACCATTCCGTGCCGGAGGTGGTTACCTCGCTGTTGTTGTTAGCTGCAGTTGGTGTTTTTGCATCTGCTGTTGGGGTGGTTGGGTGTTTTTATATAGCCTTGTGGTCCAGCTGTTGTCGACGAATCCGTTGGCGGTGGTGTGGCACGGATGTAGCTTTGGTTGGCGGAGCTGTATGTGCGTATAGCGTGCTGGTAGTTGTGCTGGCTTCCGTGTGCGCGGCTGGCACACGGGATGGTGAGAGACACTAAGCAGTCCGGGATGCGCAAGTCACTTTGCGCTTATGTGTGGTGCTGTTATTATAGCGCGATTGCTGGCGCTGGCATGGTAGGAGGTAATGTACTGCTGAAGCCGTTATCGTTTGCTGGCCTGTTGGTACCGCTGCTTCCTTGTGTTGACACAGCAGTGTGCTAGTTAGCGGCTGGTGTCAAGGTGGTGGGACCCCTTTTCAGAGAATGGAGCTACTAGTGACGCTGAACCGTGGTGCCCTAACTAAAACTGGAGCTTGTCGGACAGTCGATGCTGGTAGAGCTGGTTTGCATTGCCCATGTGTTTGTCATGCCAAGCGCCAATTTGCAGACATGTTGGAATGCTTTATTAAAGAAACTATTTGCAAGTACCCGCAATTTAGCTTCGAGTGTATCGGGTTCACGAAATCTCTTTCGTATCGCATACAAGCCTTCGTCGTAATCCTGCTTAATGGCTGCGGAATATAAGACGAAAACCCGAACACCTATGCTCTCTAGCGCCAAAGGAATTTTTCATGAATTTACCACGTACTAAGTTTTGCTTATTCTACAAATTCTCCTCGACTGTCGCACACCACGGTTCCACAAGAAAGAAAAAGAAATCTCATTCGGGTAATAGACATGAAGAAAAAAAAATCTTAATAGATGCCAGGGCTGGCACGATGGTTTCAAATAGGTATGGCATACTTGTCATTTTACACGGTCAAACTAGTAGACATATGGGATTTTTCCATGCTTGAGGTGTAAATGACTCCTAAAATGTGGCAAAATGTCGTCAAGTTGCCGTTTGGTGTACAACTTCAGTAAGATCCGGTAGTCATACTTTTAGAAAATCCCTGTTCATTGGCTGGAATTGGACCCCAACGTGCACGCCATTTTGGTTAGTATGAATACGTCAGGGAGGTCAGAAACCAAAGTGGAGTGAAGTTGCGGTCTTGTGGCACTAGATAGCGTTCATATTTAGAACTCCTAATCTAAGCCATAAAATTTGTAGGGTATTCACGATATTGTGTAATTTACAATGGGGCTGTGTAATTATGGATAAATCGGCATCTTGCAAATGAATTTCGACGAAATCAGAAAACGATAGGTATTGTTTAGATTGTTCAATTCTATAACTCTGCACAACAAAAACCCATACTCAACTATATTGCAGGTTAGTTCCCGCTGGGGTGTATGTACTCTGTTATGTCAGCTGTCACATAGGAAAATTCATCAACTGCAACAATTTAGAACATGTCAAAGTTGAAACATAGTCATCTGAAAAAAAAATTGATGCCGTTACCGACTTTTAATAAACAATTTTATAAGAACAAGGAAAAACAAATTTAACCGCGGAAGTGTTTTAAATCCCTGCTCAGGCCGTAACCTGAATTCTAATTCGTTGAGCAGTTTGTACTGTATCCTCCGTTAGGATGAATTTGAATTCAAATTCAAGCCGGAGCATAGAAACAACAGTCGCCTTAGCTGTCAAAATCAAGGATGTGTCCGGAAAGTGATATTTTTAGTAAGGTTGGTTCACAAACCACCACTTTTTGTATATGTCAATCGAAACTTTGACACTTGAGATTCTTCACCCCTACAAAACAGATGCTTGACAAAAGCCCGCTGCAGACAAGTGTCTGAAAAGGGTGTATAACCTTTAGCTTTTCAACTTACTTCCGTTTACTCATGGTAGTCAAGACAGAGAAAAAAAAATTTCAATTCAGGAGAGCGAGCAGTCTAATTGTATGAACTCAACACCATAACGGTTCGATACCAACGCGTACATCCCAACCGTACCCAAAAGTTTATACTTCGAGAACGCATAAAAGAAGAATTCCAGCTAACCGTTACCAAATATCTTTCGCATGATACGTGCCTTGCGTTTTTCCCTCTAAGTCAGTCAGCACGTAATATGCATTGCCAAGCTTCTCTTTTACAATTGCCTTTACACCTGTTGGAGCCAATTTGGCGTTAAAATGTTTAAGTAAGTTGCTTTGGCAAAAATTTCGTCTTGTCACTTCTTGACCAATTTCAAACTGACGTCCTCGTGAATGCAAGTTATAGGAGTGGGCATTGAGGTCATAGGCCGCTTTCATTCGTTTATGAATTAAATTGCGTATTATAGAAAACTCGTCTTCTCGATTCAACCTCTCTGAACCCTCTGAAAGCAGGTTAAGATTTTTCAGGATTTTATAATCTTTACCGTGAGTCATCATGTGCTGACCAAAGACAACATAATATGGTGCTTGTCCAATTGACTGATGAACGCTTTTGCGCAACGAGCCATTAATGCTGCTTATATACACATCCCACAAGCGTTGATCTTTTCGTATATACGAGCGTAAAGCTTCGTTGATCGAACGATTGACTCGCTCTGAAGCATTGGATTGGGGAGCATATACGGCGGTGCACACATGATTTATGCCATATTTTGCCAGGAAAAGTTCAAAGTCTCTACTCTTGAACTGACTTCCGTTATCGGACACCACTGACTCAGGCACACCAAAGGTGTCAAACACGCTTTCTTTCAGAAAATCCATGATAAGTTTCGAGGTAAATTTTTTCAAGGGTTTCAGAAAAGTGAATTTCGAAAAGTGATCTAAGACTATCAACATTCCAACGTTACCTCTCTTAGAACGAGGAAAAGGTCCAATCAGATCGACGTAAAGTCTTTGAAATGGACGTTCCGATTCCGTCATCTGACCCATAGGAGGACGAAGGATATGCGTCGGAGACTTAGACGTTTTGCATAATTCACAATTTAACACATAATTTCGAACTTGCGTAACCAGACCTGGCCAGTAAAAGTAACGACGAATGCGTTCAAGCGTCTTGGCTATGCCACCATGAGCAGAAGATGGAATATCGTGAGAGGCATATATCACGCTTTCTCGCAATTCGGCAGGAACAAGCAACTTCCAAGCAAGAGAAGGATCGGTTGTATCAGAGTCAAATTCCAAGCGACGGTAAATATAATCATCAATGATTTTATAATCTGGCAAAGGTGATAACGCCAATTTTTCTCTGAACTTTCGGTATTCGTCTGAATTGAAATGTAAAGACTCAAGGTCTATTTCAGGCAAAGTTTCTAACTCAAGTGCAGCCACGACTGATTCAGGGTCATCTGGTTCAAAAGACCGCGACAAAGCATCAGCCACAACATTCTCGCTACCTTTTCGGTGCTCAATTGTAAAATTAAACCCTTGGATTTTTAGTGCCCATCGAGCTAGTTTTCCGCTTAAGTCTTTTTGACGCATTAGCCATTTCAGACTTGCGTGATCGGTTACTACCTTAAACTCGTGACCTTCAATGTAGGCGCGAAATTTTTTTATCGCTAGCACGACAGCTAAACATTCCAGCTCAGTGACGGTATAGTTTCTTTGCGCTTTGTTGAGTTTATGAGACATAAAAGCGATGGGCCTTTCGTCCCCATTCTCATCAACTTGCGCTAAAAGACCACCAACACCGCACTGGCTGGCGTCGCACTGCACGATAAACGGCCTAGTGTAGTCAGGATGCACGAGGAAAGGAGCTGTCGTCAACTTAGCTTTGATGGCGTCAAAAGATTCTTGAGCCGAAGGGTTCCACGTGAATGTTTTCTTTTTCGTTAGGAGCTCAGTAAGGTGAAAAGTAACCGCTGCATAGTCAGACACAAATCGCCGGTACCACCCAGTCATTCCTAGGAATTGGCGAATTTGACGAACTGTTCTAGGAACGGGATACTCTGTTATGGCCTTCACCTTATCGGGGTCAACAGTAAGCGAACCATTACCCACTACAAAACCAAGATACTTGACCTTATTGAGACCAAACTGACTTTTATTGACATTAATTGTCAAACCGGCTTTCCTAAGGCAAGAAGCAACTTCAGATAGATGCACTATGTGTTCTTCCAGTGACTGTGATACAACCAAGAGGTCGTCCAAATAAACGAATACGCGAGTTTTCAGATTGTACGGTATCACCTTGTCCATCAATCGACACATGGTTTGCGGTGCATTGCACAAGCCGAAAGGCATGCGCGTGAATTGATACAATGGTCGATTGGGTATCGTGAACGCGGTTTTTGGACACGAATCTCTGGACAATTTTATTTGCCAAAAAGCATCTTTAAGGTCAATCTTTGAAATGACATGCACAGGTGGCAACCGAGAAAGTAACCCATCAATGATTGGAATAGGATAAGCATCCTTAATGGTCACATCATTGAGTTTTCTCGAGTCAATACAAAATCGAACCTTTCCAGGCTTTACAATCAAGACACCCGGTGAAGACCAGGGTGAACTTTCTGCTTCTTCGATGACACCTAGTTCGAGCATTCTGTCGATTTCCTGACATAGAAGCTTTTCCATCGCTGGTGATATAGGGTAGTATCTCTGTTTTATAGGAGATGCCACACCTGTATCAATGACGTGTTCTACCAGAGAGGTAGTACCAAGGCCTTCTTTTTCCGAAGACGGAAAGGCGGCTATGGTAGAGTCAAGCATTCTACGCTGAAGTGCATTCAACTGTACGCTATCAGGGTCTATCTCTAAAGCAGAGAGTTCACTCACTGTCGGGTCTATTTGGATCTTAAGCTCAAACAAATTCCAGAAATCCATTCCGCATATCACGTCTTGGACAATAGAAGGTACAATCAAGAAATCAAAAGTTTTCGTTTGGTTTTGAAAGGTAATTGGGATAGTAATCGAACCCACGACCTGTTGATGTTTACCATCCGCCGTTCGAACGTTACCTCTTAATTTAATCAGTTTCCTTGTAGAGTCAGAAAGAATTACTTGAGCCAACCGTCCACCAATACAACTCTTTGTAGCGCCACTATCTAAAAGCGAAAGATACACAGTATTTTCAATAAAAAGATTGGTGTAAGGACGAATGTCGGAACCTTGGTAGACTATGGCCGAGACCACACTCTTGTGCAAGTTTTTTATTCGTTTCCAGAACAAGCGAATACGATCTGAAGAGCGAACTGAATGACGCCTAACTGTCGAAGTACCAAATATTTTCTCACGTAACTTATTATATTCCGCAAGCCTAACGTGGTAAGGTTTGAAGGTAGGAGGTAGAGGTTGAGAATCCGCCGGATCGTCAATAAACTTTGCAGTCGAGGCAGACACAATTTGTGGAACGTCAGATTTTGGTAGAATCTTAATCGGAGTTACATCCGAGGACGATTTAACTGGGGTCTGCTCGACTCCCGACAAAAATCCGGCTTGAAGCTTTCTGCCTTCGCAGCACACTTCTGACAACTTGGTTTGTAGGTGTCAACAGCACCACAACCGTAACAGAATACGCGCCTAGCCTTCAGACAATCTTGGTACCGATGACCATCCTCATCGCAATTCCAGCATGTTATTTTACTCATGTCTAGCGCATTGAGTTCTTGTTGAACATGGTCACTCTCTAATTCGTTTAACCGTGGGTCACTATCCTGAGCAATTTCATACAGTTGCCGTCGAGCCCCAGCATTTCTAGGAGGAACACTATAATTAGGACGCACGTCCTCGAAAAACTTTTCGTGTTTACGAACCTCTCGACGTAGAATAGCAATGCTGCGAATATCCAGGTGGAGTAACTCGTGACGTAAATCCGGTCGTAAATTCCTAATCACTGTTTCAACTAGCTCAGATTCGCACATTGGGTGTCGAAGCCTGTCACTCAAGCACAAAATAGCATCAAGAAACTCGTCAAACGACTCTGAATGTTTTTGTTTTCGACGACGAATATCATCTTGAATGTCAAAATCCGAGGTGTAGTCCTTGAATTGACGTCGCAGGGCATCGCAGAGGTCAAACCATTCTACCTCGTCGGCATTGCGGTGATATCGCCAAAACCACTGGTGAGCTTTGCCTTCGAACAGAGAGTGAACATGTTCACAAAGAAGAGAAAAATTGCCATTCAGGTGAAGAGAAGTCAAAGTATTAATTCTATAGATGAATTCATCGACAGAAATGTCATCAGAAGTGCCCTTGAATTTCACGTGCCAATTTCGCACCACGTTAGAAATCCGCTCTTTAGAGCCAGGGTCTCTATCGCTACCGGGAAGTGGAGGATTCGCTCGACGCCGAGACGATGAAGGAGGAGCAGGCCTCGGAGCTTCTTCATGCAGCACTTGTGGCCATTCTGGTTGACGAAGATTAGGCGCCATTGCAGGAGGGTTAGCTCCAATGTTCAAGTTACGCAGCATCGCTTGAAGCTCGGTTGAAATGATAGAGCTTATCTCCATTCGGAGTTGGCCTAATGAGTCGGCAACGATTTGGTGTACTTTGGATTCAGAAACCTGGTTCGGTTGGTTCGGTAAGATGGCATTGTCCAGCGGTTCAGGCCTACTATCACGATGGTCTGATCTAAAGTTTGCTTGTTGTCGCGTGTTGGGGCGATACCGTGGTGCTCCACCACCTCTTCCCCTCTTCGGTTGATTAACACTGCCAGCAACTTCAAGAATATTCGCCGCCGGAGAAGGACCTACAACTGCCGGAACCAATGCCAACCGACAAACCGGACATGCCTTGTTGGTTTCTAACCAAGTCTGTAAGCACGGAGCATGGAAGCAATGATTGCACGAAGTCTCAACCACTTCATCCGTAGAGTGAATGGTCTCATTGCACACGGCACAAGTGGCATCGTTGGGAGGATTACCCACTCCTAACAGGTCTTCAGTACTTCGCGTCACGGGCATCGTTGGCGAGATAAAAATATCAAAACAAAAATCAAAAGTTTATATTTACAGCTTCCCTAGTTTTATACTGTTGGCAAAAAGGAAAAACCAGCCGATTCCCCGGAAACGTCTGTATATTCACAAATAAAATTTTTCAATTACTCCTGGGTAATTATAGGAGAAAAGTTGAATGCTGTTGTAGCGGAGTGACTGCGACTAGTAAGCGGAACGAGCGGAACGAGAAAAAAAGAAAGTTGGAGAAAAAAAAAAAAAAATATTAAACCAAACAATAAGTTATGAAATCCTAAGATTTCAAAAAAAAAGTGAAGTAAAAATCTCAATCACTGGCCAACAAGTCCAGCACACATGAGTTTATGGCGTTGAAATAGGAGTGAAGCGACTACTATGCATAACGAGCGGAACTAGATAAAACACAAAAAATTTTAAATACGAATTCAATCGTTAAATCCTAGGTAGTGCAACCATGACTAGTAACGTTACAGAGACGTGACACCGTGATAATTCGCGAGAAAAATTTCCAACCAGGAATTAGAAACACAAATTTCAATCAAAAGTAGGTATGAATAGCATCCACAAGTGTACCCAAGTGGTGTAGAAAAAGTAACCAACAGATGTCACGCGAGCATCAAAATTCGAAATAAAAAAAAATCAACTATGTTATGCAGTAAGCATTGAAAAGTTTATTATGTTGAACGGAATGAAAGCCCAAAGGTTTTCACGAGAAAAAGAAATTTTACTCTAACGACGTCAACCGATCAATATGCGGTAGCGCATAACCAGTTTATGCTGTCAAGGAGCAATGAACACGAAAGAATTTCACGAGAGCGATCAATAATTGAAAAAAAAAATAATGAACCGAAAAACAATTAATGATTAATAAGTAATGTTTTGATCCTTTTGTGGTGTTACGAAGGAGCAAAAACCAACAGATTTCGCGAAAAAAAAAATATAAATTTTCCTACAAAAATACGAAAAGTTTGTCAATATCAGGTAAATATAGCATAACCCAGGTTAAGCTGTGAAAAATAAATGAAATCCAATGATCTCGCGAAAAAAAATAAATATATGTATAACAAATATAAATGTATACGGGTATAATTAAAATTCTTTGGAGATTACTCGGCAAGGCCATGGCGGGACTGCTACAGACTTAGGGCACAGGTGCATAGGTAAAACGTTCGGTTAACGGGATAAGAAAAAAATTAATTATATTTGCAAAAACCACGAGAAAAGAGATTATATTCAGTATACTTGAGTAAATCTTCGAAATTATCCAAAGATAAAAATCTCAAAAGCATACATTTGTTAATAAATTCCCATTTAAAATTTAAACAATCTTTGGTTAACACAACAATAATATCATGACACGATCCAAAAGATTATCAATATCAAAAATCGAAATTTGCAATAAAAAGTTTTAACTCAATTCAAGAGTTGGTTGGCAGAGGTTCGGTGAGATCCCAAAAAAAAAATCCAGGAACTAAGTCCAGAACCTGCCTTTTGCAAGTAATAAAAATCAAAAAAAAATTTTAAGCTTTGTTGAGGCGAGACAAAAATACCACGCAATTCAGGTGACATGAATTTGAAATTTGTTTAACCTTAAGAAAAAGGTCAGCCGATATTTTTGAGGGCCCCACGTTGGGCGCCATTTTTGTGACAGACCGACCATCCACCTCGCAGCGTCGTGACATCCGCAACCGGATGACGAGGCACTTCCTGACTTAGCGAGCGTCTGCATACCTAGCTATGCTTCAGCTTAGCTCAGGGAATATGGTCGTGGGGTTGCTTCGTCAGGAAGTCGTGGGATGCGATCTGCACAAGTCAATTGTATGCAGACGATAAAAGGAAACGGAAAGGAACCATTTGAATTAAAAATTCAAATAATTAGAATTTTTAATTCAAATGGGCGGAAACAGGAACCGGATGGGTAGGAGAAAAAAACAAAAACCCGATAGAGGCAACGCGAACCGATCCGTTGACCCTATGCACCTAGAGATAAGAGGAAGGATGGTGTTATTTTCCCTCTTAGTCTCTACCCGCCCAACCTGTTAATGAATAAGCACCTTTGTTTTCATTAGCCCAATTTTTTGCAACTAAGTGCAGCAGTCCACCACGCCCTTACCTTCAATTGGTCCAAAGAATCTTACACAAATTAGTTACTTGTCAAGGTACCCATCAAGGTTTGATTTATTTTGCTACACATGTTTAAATACAAAGATAAGTATACCAATTCATTTCGTCTCATTTCAAGGAAACTTAATATTTTTAAATTTATATAAATATTTTTTTTTTTTTTTTTATAATATTGTACACTGGAAAAAAATATAAATTTAAATTTTTAGTTTGCTCATTTATTTATACATTTTTAAGTTTAATTATCTTTAGCTTTATTGTACATTTAACATATCATTATTTCCAAGTTTAATTCAATTTGTTTCTAGTAAAGTTAAAAATATCATTTTTAAATTTAAGATCGAATTACTTTCAGTGCATATCAAGGGTAAGCATCAAAAATCATACTTTTAATTTTTCAGTGTATCTCAAAGGTAAGTATAGAAAGATTTTTAAAGGTAAGTATAGAAACATAAAAAATTCAACATTAAATCTTTCTCACAGTGTATGTGTTCAATCTAATTTGTAATCATCTTTAAAGATTTATTAAATAGTGAATTATTTTATTAAAGGTTTCTTAAATGTTGCATTAATTTACTTAAAACTCGACAATAAATTTTTCTCGCAGTGTATGTGTTCAATCTAATTTTTAATCATCTTTAAAGATTTATTAAATAGTGAATTATTTTATTAAAGGTTTCTTAAATGTTGCATTAATTTACTTAAAACTCGACAATAAATTTTTCTCGCAGTGTATGTGTTCAATCTAATTTTTAATCATCTTTAAAGATTTCTTAAATAGTGAATTATTTTATTAAAGGTTTCTTAAATGTTGCATTAATTTACTTAAAACTCGACAATAAATTTTTCTCGCAGTGTATGCTTTCAATTCCACCTTAAAATTGTTTGCAGTTTAAGTAAATGCAATCAGGATCTTTTGAATATTACCTTCAGTGCATTATTTAATTTTGTAAAAGGTAAGTTATTGTCCGCCTATGAATTGTTATGGTTGTTACTTTTACTTATGTTTATTCAAGTTATATTTCCGGGTACGCCATTGCTTTATTTTAAAAATAAAATTTCGCTTAATTATGTTATTTCGCCCGTGTATGATTTTGTTTACAAAAAAAACCTTCGTACAATTATATTATATTTTTTTGTTTTTTTTTTTTTTTCCGGGTACGCTTTTGAAAAAAAATCTTCCGTTTAATTTTGTTATGTTAATCGCATTCGCTTTGGTTTTCCACAATAAGTTTCGGTTAGATATGCAAAAAAAATTTTCCTGTATACGCTTTTGTTTGAATTTAGTTATATTATTTTTCCCGTGTACGCTTTTGTAAACAAAAAAAAACAGCCTTTCGTTAAAGTTATTTTTCTATAAGCTTCAATTAAAATTGTCTTGTCATAATTTAAATTGTAGCAAATTCTTGCATCAAATTTTAAGTTTAGTCGATTTTTAAATTTTTGTTTTCAACTCAAATTTTATTCGAAATTGAACTTGACTAAATCACTTTAAACTGCTGTCATTTTATTACAATTGAAGCGAATTCCTACTTCAAATTCTAATTTTAGTTGATTTTAAAATTGTTGTTATTCAACTCAAATTTTGTCGAAATTGAACTTGACTAAATCAATTTAAACTGCTGTCATTTTATTACAATTGAAGCGAATTCCTACTTCAAATTCTAATTTTAGTTGATTTTAAAATTGTTGTTATTCAACTCAAATTTTGTCGAAATTGAACTTGACTAAATCAATTTAAACTGCTGTCATTTTATTACAATTGAAGCGAATTCCTACTTCAAATTCTAATTTTAGTTGATTTTAAAATTGTTGTTATTCAACTCAAATTTTATTCGAAATTGAACTTGACTAAATCAATTTAAACTGCTGTCATTTTATTACAATTGAAGCGAATTCCTACTTCAAATTCTAATTTTAGTTGATTTTAAAATTGTTGTTATTCAACTCAAATTTTATTCGAAATTGAACTTGACTAAATCAATTTAAACTGCTGTCATTTTATTACAATTGAAGCGAATTCCTACTTCAAATTCTAATTTTAGTTGATTTTAAAATTGTTGTTATTCAACTCAAATTTTATTCGAAATTGAACTTGACTAAATCAATTTAAACTACTTTAATTTTGTTATAATTCAAAATGAAGCAAATTTTTGCTTCAATTGTAATTGCAACAATTTTACGTAGAAAATTTTTACAATCTAGTTGCAGTTTAAATGGCGTTTCCATTTATTTTGTTTCTCTTAAATTTATGTTCAAAGGATTGTTTTCTTTTAATAAAAATCGTACCATCTTAGTAACTATGGATTGAGAACCTAATAATCGTGAAATGATTGATTTACTAAATGGAGAAAAAAAATCAAAATACAACGTTTTACTGGAAGCCGAGAGTGAACACAAAAGAAAACCTACTGTGGTTGTATGAAGATATTTTCTATTTGTTTAAATTTTTTTTCTTTTGATACCTTTTTTCCCACTTGGGTTCACCTTATTAGGTTTAACAAGTACTAATTTTAAAATAACATAAGAGTTCCTATAAATAATACGAGTTTCAGGTCCAGGCCCTGCTTACCATTCCGTGCCGGAGGTGGTTACCTCGCTGTTGTTGTTAGCTGCAGTTGGTGTTTTTGCATCTGCTGTTGGGGTGGTTGGGTGTTTTTATATAGCCTTGTGGTCCAGCTGTTGTCGACGAATCCGTTGGCGGTGGTGTGGCACGGATGTAGCTTTGGTTGGCGGAGCTGTATGTGCGTATAGCGTGCTGGTAGTTGTGCTGGCTTCCGTGTGCGCGGCTGGCACACGGGATGGTGAGAGACACTAAGCAGTCCGGGATGCGCAAGTCACTTTGCGCTTATGTGTGGTGCTGTTATTATAGCGCGATTGCTGGCGCTGGCATGGTAGGAGGTAATGTACTGCTGAAGCCGTTATCGTTTGCTGGCCTGTTGGTACCGCTGCTTCCTTGTGTTGACACAGCAGTGTGCTAGTTAGCGGCTGGTGTCAAGGTGGTGGGACCCCTTTTCAGAGAATGGAGCTACTAGTGACGCTGAACCGTGGTGCCCTAACTAAAACTGGAGCTTGTCGGACAGTCGATGCTGGTAGAGCTGGTTTGCATTGCCCATGTGTTTGTCATGCCAAGCGCCAATTTGCAGACATGTTGGAATGCTTTATTAAAGAAACTATTTGCAAGTACCCGCAATTTAGCTTCGAGTGTATCGGGTTCACGAAATCTCTTTCGTATCGCATACAAGCCTTCGTCGTAATCCTGCTTAATGGCTGCGGAATATAAGACGAAAACCCGAACACCTATGCTCTCTAGCGCCAAAGGAATTTTTCATGAATTTACCACGTACTAAGTTTTGCTTATTCTACAAATTCTCCTCGACTGTCGCACACCACGGTTCCACAAGAAAGAAAAAGAAATCTCATTCGGGTAATAGACATGAAGAAAAAAAAATCTTAATAGATGCCAGGGCTGGCACGATGGTTTCAAATAGGTATGGCATACTTGTCATTTTACACGGTCAAACTAGTAGACATATGGGATTTTTCCATGCTTGAGGTGTAAATGACTCCTAAAATGTGGCAAAATGTCGTCAAGTTGCCGTTTGGTGTACAACTTCAGTAAGATCCGGTAGTCATACTTTTAGAAAATCCCTGTTCATTGGCTGGAATTGGACCCCAACGTGCACGCCATTTTGGTTAGTATGAATACGTCAGGGAGGTCAGAAACCAAAGTGGAGTGAAGTTGCGGTCTTGTGGCACTAGATAGCGTTCATATTTAGAACTCCTAATCTAAGCCATAAAATTTGTAGGGTATTCACGATATTGTGTAATTTACAATGGGGCTGTGTAATTATGGATAAATCGGCATCTTGCAAATGAATTTCGACGAAATCAGAAAACGATAGGTATTGTTTAGATTGTTCAATTCTATAACTCTGCACAACAAAAACCCATACTCAACTATATTGCAGGTTAGTTCCCGCTGGGGTGTATGTACTCTGTTATGTCAGCTGTCACATAGGAAAATTCATCAACTGCAACAATTTAGAACATGTCAAAGTTGAAACATAGTCATCTGAAAAAAAAATTGATGCCGTTACCGACTTTTAATAAACAATTTTATAAGAACAAGGAAAAACAAATTTAACCGCGGAAGTGTTTTAAATCCCTGCTCAGGCCGTAACCTGAATTCTAATTCGTTGAGCAGTTTGTACTGTATCCTCCGTTAGGATGAATTTGAATTCAAATTCAAGCCGGAGCATAGAAACAACAGTCGCCTTAGCTGTCAAAATCAAGGATGTGTCCGGAAAGTGATATTTTTAGTAAGGTTGGTTCACAAACCACCACTTTTTGTATATGTCAATCGAAACTTTGACACTTGAGATTCTTCACCCCTACATCATGTATGCGCACTCCATGTGATTTCAATGAAATTTAGGATTGGTCTTGAAACAGCCAGATGCCTAATTTTGGCAACATGTAATGTGCTGTGGCGAGTTTTATCACCTCTTTATGTAAGCCCTCCAAATGATGTTGAATGGACGACGATATCGGACGAATTTTTGAGAACCACCCACTTGCCACATTGCGTGGGTGCACTGGACGGCAAACATATCCGAATAAATTGCCCACCAAAGTCTGGCTCCCAATTTTATAACTATAAACATTTTAATAGCATTGTAAGTGTATTAATAGAAGACCAAAATAATTTAGTTACAATTTTTGGACATAGGTTTTACTTGCCGTTTGTGATTCCCACTATAGTTTCACCTTAGTGGATGTTGGCGCATATGGCAGCCAAAGCGACGGCGGTATATTTAGAAATTCACATTTTGGGAAATTAATATTGGAGAAGAAGCTAAATACTCCACAAGCAATAAACTTGCCAAACTCCAATATAGTTTTCCCATACTTCTTTGTTGCGGATGCTGCGTTTCCATTAAAGGAAAATATAATGAAGCCGTATTCAAAGGTATAATAGATTTATGTGGTCGTAGTAAATGTTACGAATATTATTTAATTAACTATTGATATGTAGGTTACTGACGAAACTAAAGAGAATTTCAATAAGAGGTTGTGTAGTGCCAGAATACGAATTGAAATTGCTTTCGGTAAGTGAACCTTTATAGCATCATCTATTGCATATCTGTGCCAATCTGAAATAGCAGCTTATGCCAGGTTACTCCAATTTGTTTTTACCACAACAAATTTTGTCTTTTAATAGAATAATTTTCAGCAAAAAAAAAAATTAAACCGACTTAAGCTTTGCTAGAATATCGTCATACTTTACAAACATAAAACATTCAAACTTAATAACTTGCATGCAGCTATATGGATAAATTATATAATTGTTAATTAAGTGATGACTTAAAAAGATACTACTTTGAAATTGCGAAAAAATTAAGAGCATTTAAGGAACGTAATTGGTGAATACTTAACAAGTAAAACATTATTTCTGAGATATAACGTTATTCTAGCAAGGCTGTGATAAGTACACACTTTACAAATTTGTATGTTTTTGTTGCAGGTATACTTACTGCACGATGGAGAGTGTTGAGAACCTGTATAAGTTTTTCCCCAGAAAATGCAAAGAAAGTATGTAAATATTAAATATCTCAACTACACATAAGATGAATGTCTTATTTATATTTACAGGTTGTGCTAGCAACAATTGTTTTACATAACTTTCTGAGATTGAGTTCAACGAACTCTTCAGTTGCGGAGGAAAGCGGTAGCTCCACTCTAGGGAGCGTGAGTAGAACTGACACACTTACTCCCAACACATCAAATCAATTAGCACTAAACCTGAGAAATGAACTCTGTCAGTATCTTAATTCGATTTAACTTTATTTTCATGTACTTACATTTTTTACTAAATCTTATAATTTATGTTAAAAAAAAACGAACGGAAATGTATTATAATTAAAATTATAATTAAATAATGAAAAATAATTCCAAAAATATTATAAAATTTACCTTTTTTTCTGTGACTCTAAAGTTTGAAAACATACAAGAAAATAATTATTTTTTTAAATTAAAACTAGTGTTCCCCCTTAATATCATAATATAGCTCATTTCGTGCAATACTGTCATATAAACTGTTTAAAAATGTACTAGTTGAAAAGAAATTATGCCATAAAAACTTTTAATAAAATGGTTGATTATGTAGTAGTATGATTAAGACAGCGGTTTTTGGTTAAATTATGATAATTCTCAAAAACGTCATTTCTCCATGATCATCTCAAAAGTTCTAAATTTTGAGTTGAGACAGTCTTGCACGAAACGAGCATGTCATGATTCTCTTCCCTTTCCTTTGTAATAACATATTGATCATTCCATTTAAAATCAAATTCACTGAATATTTCTTACACCAAAGATGAATGAAAACTTCCGAGGGATTTTCCTAAATTTCCTGATCCTCATATTTAGAAAACTGGAGTTAAAAGACAATTAAGACATTTAATTTATTGGTTTAGCTATATATTTTACACATATATATATATACAAGTTGATTGTGTTATTTAGTACGTTTTTTCAATTATTATAAATATTATTTTATGTAATAAAATATTATATAAAATAATACAGAATATAAAGTGCAGTGGAAGAGCGTACGCGACAAATTCTGAAAAACAAAGAATATTGAAGATCTTCCCTCTGATCTGGACAAAGAATTTAAGAATTACTTCTAAATATATGGCGAGCAAATTAATACTTCGCATAATTCGCCAAAGTAAATTATTTTTAACAAAATTTACAGAATAGGCCTAGACTCTGTTTTCGCTAATGTGGATTAGTTTTTACGAAATTGGCAGAATAGGCCTGGACTCTGTAAATTTCGTAGAAAATAATTTACATTGGCGAATTCTGCGAAGTATTAATTTTCTTGTTCACTAATTGTAGCATTTCGACTTGAACATCATCCACTTCACTTTCTGGTAGTCTATTAAATTTGTTTCTTAACATTCCAAAAAAATTTTCATACTGGTCATTTATTGAGCTTGCTTGTGGTTCCTCATACTTCCTCTTCATTGCCACAAGTACATCAGTGAAAAGGTCTTCTTTGCAACGTTTTCGGCTTGTGGAGGTACGGGAAAATTGACTATTACTTTCTTCTTCTAGATACTCCACACTGGTGTCCAATTCATCAAAAACGTTACCTGTTGTACTAAAAACAAGAAGTGGTAATTGTTTCACATATAGAAAACATTTTTTTACGAATACCTGGCAGGCTCCATTGATTCCGCTAGAAACTCCATGCTTGCCATATATTTCCAACGAGCCCCAATTTTTTGCCCGGATCCAGAGGGAAGATCTTCGGTATTTTTTATTTTCCTGTATTTGTCGCGTAGGCTCTTCCACTTCACTTTACATTCTTTAGCTAATTGAAATATTTAATTACTTATTTTAAGATGTGTATGCTTTTTGCTTAATCTACCTGGCAGATTTATTTGCTTCCCGATATCTTCCCAAATTCGTTCTTTATATTTCACGTCTTTATATTTAATATCCTTTTTATCATAAATGCAAGGGTTAACGTGAACTAATTCAATTATCTTTTCACTTATATTCTGTAATTAGTACAAAATTAAATTATATACAGTCTAATTTAAATTATTAATTAATTTCTTACCTCCATTTGTGCAAGCAAATATATATCGTTAAAATATTTAAATATTTTTCAAAGAAACGACAACTTTTTCTTTGTTTTCTATATCAAACTTCACTTCCTAACGCTCTGTCAAAATTGGATTTTCCAACCGCTCAGCGTTGCCGTCGCGTTATTATGGTTTGTTTCATACAATTTATATTAGCATGACGATTTTGTGACAGGTAAACAACGCTGCCGCTCTTGTTTAGGTTTCACAGTTAGTTTGTTTTTATCTGAATCAAGTCTATTTTGCTATTTCACATTTTCTCGAAATTTTTATAAACAAACTTATGAAATTTTAACTGATCACTTATAATTGCAATCTAAAATAACTGTTCCTTTTTTTTTGACCTAGGAATTATTTTTTGTATGTTAACGTAAAGCAAATTAGAAAATTTGCTCTACACTTGCTGGCTGACGTAAAACTCCTCTTTTATTCATTCCAGAATTAATTTGATAAGAAGAAAAACAGAACTTAAAGTACCATAGAACACGCTGATTGTTTTCCATTAATTTAAATTCCAACTATTTGCAATGTCAAATGTCTGTCAATACATTATACAATATTAATTTCAGAACAGATTTTATAAGAAGATAGGCAGAATTTAAAATGCATATAAATTTCAATAACAATACGCTTCAAAAAATTGTATATTGTTCTATTGATCTATCTGCTCTAGTTGATTAAGAACATTAACATCACAGAACGACATGGCAACATAATTTTTTTTCATTTACCTATCACTCTTGGCAACTTTTGTTTTTGTCGAATTGTTTGTAAATAAACTGAAAAATAAAGCCATGTCAAATTGTTATGAATACCGACATAAAGCAAAAGTTGCGACGTACTTAGTACCCTCTGATTTATATGAAACTTTCATACAAGCTGATATGTACGAGTACCATTGGTACCTTGGTACCCTTCGCACTTTTTGTTTCTTTGCACTTCATAGGTGCATGCCACACACAGCGGACACGGACAAAATTGTTGTTGTTTTCGCGGGTAAAAGGAAAAACTGGAAATTGAGAGAGCTTCTCACTCATCAAAAAATTTCCAGCCAACCGACAAAAATGTTCACGGCCCAAAGCTGAAAACAATTTGGAAAACGGTTGCATTTTCTTGATGTTTTACGTTTAGTAGTAATAAAACTGCACTGCAGTAGGAAATGTACTATTTGGATTCATCAGTAATGCGATGTTTGTTGTTTAGTATTGAATTGTATGCTGCTAGTGCTATACATGGCTTGAATGGTATTTATTTATAAAAAGAAGAATATTTGACGAACATGCAAAATGCAGCCCGGCTAGCTGCAGCAAATGGATTCAACTGACCAGCTGAATATTATTAGTGATTGTTGTGAATGTAATATTAATGATTTAATATATTGTTTTTTAGTAATTGTGTATTTTTTAAAATTAAAAATATGAACGTAAAATGTGTATATAATGTTATTTATAAAAATGTATACATTTTTTAACTATATTTTCCATTTATAAACTATTCCATTGCATATATGAAAGTAGCACGTCATTGTATATAGTATTTTTAGTGCTTGTATGTACAGCTGCAGTTGTCTCTTTCACCCTTGTATTTTAGGACAATCGTCAAGAGAAAATGTGAGCAGTAGATTTACTGATGGTATAACTGATCAAGCTAGTCATACATTACAGCCGCGTAGTTAACAAATAAACTGTTTATATATACATATATCTTGTAATATCGTTTAAATCGTTAAAATTTACAATATTCTAAGAGATAAGGTTATGGCTATTAATTGGAGTAGAAATATTACTGAAATGTTCATAAATGAATTTCAAAGCCAACTGGCTTTGTGAGATATTCTTAAAAAAATTGTCTATACTTTATCATCAGTGAATCTTAGCTCCTTTGATAAATTTATCATCCCTTTCTTATGTCTACCAATTCTTCATGGCTTAATCCAGCAGGATCTTTTTTCACTTTTTTAACTCCATCTAGAGTTTCATCAACTCAACAATTGTTTTCATTGTGACTATATCGTTGTCATCTATATATGTGGATACACTTCCTGCATACATATTCTCCAATGTAATTAATTTTAAGCCCCGGAGATCAGAATTTAATCCATCAATTTTAAATGCAAATAAAACCACTTATAAACAACCTATAGAGGGTAGCCGTTTTATTGAATCGATTGCATAAAGGAGCATTACCAGCACGAAATGGTAGCAGAAACTTGGTAAATTTAGCTTCCGCCATTATCGAACAGAAAACTACGTGTAGCATGCCGTGGACAAAACAATGAGAGAGAGGAAAAAAAATGGCGAAAATTCCAATGTCTGACGGACAAGCAGACACCGTGTGACATGCTCCATACGTAAACAAACATCCATTCGCTATAATGCGAACCAAAGCAAACCGAGTGTGGCCACACCAAGAGAAAAATACACAGAAAAGCGATGAAAATAAAATTTTACTAGTACGGAAAATGTTGTACCTCGTACGTGAAGAATAAAAACGTGTCCAAAATGGTACGAAAGTACGTACTTGTGCAAAATATCTGATGGTGTGTTTCAGTGTGTTTACGAATATAATTTTATGGCCAAAACACATTCGATTCACTCAAAAAGGGCTCCTCAAACGATACTACATGTCCATCCGACCTGTTAAGTCATCACACATGTAGTATCGTTACTGCGCAAAAAATCAAGACGGACGGACATGTCCGATGGAAGACAAAAATTTTGCCTTTTTGCTAAGGACGTCCGACATGCAGTTCCGTTTGTGTGCGTGGCCATCCAACATAGTGCATTTTGCCATTTAATAAAAATTTTTTAGAGGAGCACATCTAGCGGCAAAACTGCCGAATGTAACAAATTCTATATTTTGACGCGAATTTTTTATCTTTACCTAAAATCGTGATGGCTTGGAATATATAAATTGAAAAATATGAAAATAAATGTTAAAAACAACGGCCCATTATCATAGTCAAAATAAAAGTCGACTCTAAATTTAGTACAAGCATTTTTGACAGTTTTTTAATATAATATGTTGTCAAAAAGCTTGCACTAAATTTAAAGTCGACTTTATTTTGACTATGATGATGGGCCAATATTTTCACTCGATGTTAACTCTTCGGCAGCTAAAAAATAATGAGGTCCATCCGACAAGTGTGATGTGTGTAGGGGCTGTGCGAATAATCGCCCAAGTTACAATCACCCAAAAGTGCGTAAATGAATAATCGCCAAAAAAACCGATTAAAATTTTTGGGCTAATGTTAATTTTGCATTTGGGCGATTGTTCGTTTTTTTTTTTGGGGCGATTGTTCAGAATGAACAAACTCCTAAATTTCAAAGATTCTTCAAATCACCCAAATATATATTTTTTTACACATTATTGTACATTGTAAACGAACTCCCAAATTATTTTGGGCGATTATTCATTTCATGATTTGGTTTGCAGCTTCTGCCGATTGTTCATCGCTTTTTTGGGAGATTGTACATTATGAGCAAACGCCCAACTGTTTTTGGGTGATTGTTCATTATTGGGTTTGGGCGATTATTCGTACAGCCGTGTATTGGGGCAATGAAAAAAAAGTCCCGTTACTTTATTGAACTACATGTACATCCGACATGTAGTATCGTTTGAGAGCTCCTAAAAATGTTTATGTTATTAGGGTTTTCGCATGGCCGAACATATTGGACCAACATGGCAGATTGGACAACATGTAGTACCATGCGTAAGCTTAGACGACAGTCGGTTCAAAATTTTTAATTTTTTCTGGCGATCGTTTAACATGTCTGACGTGTGAATAAATGTTGGTCAAACTTGATGCGTTTTTTCATTTCAATTACAGCATCAGCGAGTGAACAGCAACGAAGCGAAAAAGATATTAGAGGAAAATAAGTGGAAAACGTTCCAAAAAATTAATTTTGAATAGAATTAATTAAAATTTATTAAAGTTTCTCTGAAATATGTAAAATCACTGCTCAATTGTAAGAGCATCTAATAACTGTTTAGCTACTAGGCAGATGTGTTCTGCTTGAGAGTTTGCAATTAATGATTTTTTTCACAAGTTGGGTCGTTTGAATGCTTAATCATATTATCCCGTTAGATTCCCATCTTACTTATCGTAAAACATGTCATCCAATATGTTGGACCATGCGAAACCCCCCTAATGAAATCCCAGAGACTATATTAAGCAGAGGTCCCAGATCGACTTTGAATGCTCTTTGAACTCAATTTTTGATGTAAATGCGTCCGGAGGAAAGAAGAAATAAACAAAAATAATTATGCTTCGCTTCAGGGTTCGTCCAAGACTGATTGGACAACATTGACAATATGGGTTATTCTTTTAAGTTCAATGATATTGAGGAAGTAACTGTCATTTGTTACTATATTTTTTCGGGAGAAGGTATTACGCATTTGTTAACATTTAGATACAGCTTATTTTGATTGCACCAGTACTCAAGATATGACAGTTCCTGCTGTAAGTAAATGAAATCTGTTTTCGATTTAATAACATGGTACATTTTTAGGTCGTCTGCATACATTAGATATGGGATATCGCATAGTACATCAGATAGGTCTGAGATAAAATTATTAAAGAGAAGTGTGCCAAGGTGAATAAATTGTGGTACGCCGGATGTAACTAAAATCTGTATGGATAAGGTACTTTAAAATTTAACGAATTGAGACCTATCGTGGAGATAGGACTTCAGCCAATTGAGCAAAGATCCTGAGATACCAAACTTTTCCAATTTGAAAGCTAAGAAATCATGCTCGACACGATCAAAAGCTTTGCTACAGTCGGTGCATATTGCCTTCACTAGATGTCCTTTTTCCATTTTACTTAAAACATCAGAGATCATAGTCATGAGATTTGTTGTGGTTGATCTACCTTTACGGAAACCATGTTGCTGTTTATTGAGTAGAGGATTTATAATAGATGTTAGTTTTGCGTATATAATTTTCTCGAACAATTTTGGATAATATGGCAATTCTTCTATAATTTTCAACAGAATTTTTGTTGCCATTTTTATATATTGGGGTGAGGTGTGATATCTTCCAATACGACGGAAAAGCGGCTTGGAGCAGAGATTTGTTAAATATTATATATAAAGGAATGATTAGTGTGACAAAACATTGGACAACAATAAGCGTGGGAGCAACAGGTCTGGCCCGGGTCATTTATTTGGATCAAGTTCTTTAATGGCTTTGGATATCTCATCACGCGTTAACTAGATATGATTAATTATGGGACGTACTCCCAAAAAGGGAGGGGATTATAAGTATTTCCTATTAAAACACAGAAATGTCTTTAAAATGGTCTGCGAAAAGAAGAAAAGAATTTTATTGAGATTAGTAACCTAAAATAGCATTTGGTTTATATATAAGAATTTATTTTTGTTGTTAAAAAATGTAGTTTAAAAACAAACCAAAATTTGTTTAAAAAAATACACTATAAATTTAAAAAATTTAAATTTTTTGTAAATATATTTTCATTTATTATTACTGCAGAATTATAATATACTACTGGTTTTTTATGGCTTCTCTGTTTTGGAAGCCGGATTTTTTGTTAGAGTTTTTGAACTGTTACAAAAAACTATAAATCGAGCACTTGATCTCTAAATATTTCTCAAGCCATTCTAAAAATATGAATCTATACATAAAATAAATATTTAATTAATTTGTGATCTATTGAATTATTACATGAATTTAATTGCGAACTTTAGATCAAGTAAGTTTTTAAGAAGGCAACAACAACAACAACAACAACAACAACAACTTTGTAAAGAGTCAATCACTTAGCCGACTAGACAGTCTGTTTCGGAAATCACTACATTTCCTCTTCAGTAGACTTTGAGTGATTAAGCTGTGATCAACTCACTGTTTAAAGTCGTATATGATTTCACACATTTTGGAACTCATTCATTTGAACTATATAGAACAAATTGAACGTTCAAATTGGCCACTTAATCATATGATCATAATCATAGCAGTAGGCTGTTCTAGTTGCTTCTTATTTATTTCAATATTCATTGGTGTTCGACAGCTTGCCAAAATGCCTCAAACTACTGCTTCGCAAATTTGGTTTTTTTTTGTGAATGTTTAGTAAATGTTAAGTAAACTTTTTTAGTAAAAATGGAAGGCCTTGGCGAAAGATAATGAAAAAATTTTTGAGGCCAGGAAATGACAATATATTAAATTTGTTAAGGACTAAATTACATGATTACTTGACCACCTAATAACTCAATTATCCAATTGAACTGTAATGGATATTTAAGTATCGTAACGCCAGATCAAAAACCCTTATAAAAAAATGGAGAAAAAGATTTTTCAATTTGATCACTTAAAAAATTAACTTATGTTATTTCAAACCCTTCTAAGAAAAGTTATGTTCTAAAAGTCCTGCCCAATTCAGAGAGTTTTGCAGATTTTCTTTAAATCCTTATTCTAGATTATTGTTATTGTGTTTACTTAATATAGTGCTACTTAATTACTATGCAAATATAAAAAAGCCTTTTTAAAAATTCATTTTTTATTTTTAATATTTCTTCGTACAAATCACCCGTAACGCCAGTTTGGAAATGCCCATATAGTAGAATTGATTCCAGGCCCAAACTTAAGTTACAACATGCTTTTAATAACGCTATTAGGTTTATGGCCTTCGGAAGTTTGACCGCATCAGTCACTTGAGCAATAAAATACTTGGTTGCAATATTTTTAACTACCTGGATGTAAGGAAATGCACATTTTTACATAATTTGATACATACTAAACCAACCATTTATCTGTTTGAGAAGCTCCAACTTTGTTTATACCCTGCGGAGAAAAGAACCGGCTCTGCACCTATCACGTGATAGGTCCCCAAGGAATACGGACCTGTTCCAATTCTGCCACCAACATATGAAACCGACCGGTCTTTTTTACGTGACGTTGTCATTGACAGGGGTCAATTGCCACCTGCTGCATCACCTTGGACCGGTCCAGTGATAAGTCCAGAAGATTACATTGGTGGCCGTTTTTGACGAAAAAGGAACCGGTTCAGAACCTACCACGTGATAGGTACCCAAGGGATAGGGACCTGTCCCAATTATGCCACCAACTGGTCACGTTTAAATGGCGTTGTCATTAACAGGGGTCAATTGCCACATGCTTCATCTTAATCTGTCCAGTGAATGGCCTTGAAAAACAGAAAATTAAATCTGTTCCGTAATAGGCACAAAAAATCTGTTCCTTGACAAGTTCTATCAGACCAGTCCTGTGATAGCTGTCACAGGAGAGCTGCCATTAGAGCTGTCACGGGACCAGTCATTTAAGGGCAGTTGACTTTGTTTTCTCCGTAGGGTAATTATTTGAACTCCAACAGAGTATTTATTTGAACGCTGTATGATTGTGGAATACGTTGCCTGTTAGAATTAAAAGTATCCCTAAGAAACACATCTTTAGGCATGCAATTTTTCTATACTTTTCTTAATACTGTCTCTGTCGACATTTTTTTTATCAACATATGTGTATATAATTTTCAAGTCCTGATTTTTTACTTACTTCTGATTTGTTTTTATAATTAGTGGCTTCGTCAACTCACTTTCTTCGATATAATTTTTATTGGTAGTTTAAGTTGTATTTATTTTTTTCTGTTATCTATCTATAATTTATTGAAAATAATTCCTTATCAAAACTGTAATCGAACAAATTCCTGCATTCACGTCTCTGTGAACATTTCTACCTGCTAATGTTTTCGACTTATCTTTGTATCAATTAAAAACAAAATTATAAACAAATTTAGCAAGTAAATCAACGTAAATTCTTCAAAAAAACAGAAATGAATTCAAATCATAAGTAATATTTGAAAAATAAAGTTGTAGCAAAGGTAACAGTTGATATTCTGTAAACATGAAACCTCTCACACATTTTCATAGAGTAATCTGAAGATGAAACCTCAGTGGAAAATTTCACGCGACTTATTTTTTTTTCATATAAATCCACAGATTTTTTACTAGTTACTGTGTGTATCTATTTATATCGATAATGTGCTTAGTGCTTAAAATTTATTTTGAATAGTAGACAAAATCGAAGGCCTTAGTCAAACTTTACTTGTGCCATCTGCATTATAAAATTACAGACACATGTCTGGTGTGAGTGCTGGAACTGTGTTTGTTATGATATCATATTTATTAGTGGTTCGTGTCTGCGCTTAAATCAATTTCAGTCTTGTTCGAATATTTTCCATCTTCGAAATGGTGTGCTTGCTTCGGTTATATTTGCTGGGTGTGTTTCTCGGCTAAGTGCGTTTGGTACTCAGAGTGTGAATTAGTTTTAAAAAAGTCCACTGATTTGGCTTCCGTTTCCGCTTGGCTTTGCTTACAAAAATTGCACTCATAAATAAATTTCCCAGGATGAATATTCGTCTTTAATATGTGCTTGCGTAGATTATCGAGTAATGCGGTGGTAAAATCGCAGTGCGGACACTTGTGTGGCTTTTTTCCTGTGTGAAGGTGAAGATGGCGCTTTAAGTGCGATGGGATTTTCGTCTTAAACTCACACTTGTCACAGTTGAAAATCTTCTTTGGTGTGATATGGCATTGCGAGTGTCTGAAACAAATAAAAAGAAAAATGTTAGTTTTCAATTTTAATTATCTTGAGGAAATTATTAGAATGTATTACAGGGAATTGGAATCTTAGTGCGTCATTTGCTTCAACTTACGCGGGCATGATTTTAGTCAGTTTTTTACTTAAAATATACTATTTTATTTTAATTATCCAGTTTTTCAGTTCTTGCAGGGCGCTGCAATTTGAAAGTGCTTTCTGGTAGAGAACTATAAAAAATATGATTGGCTGAACAAAAAATCGATTACTCAACTAGTTATCGATTTTTTAGTTTTTTTTTTGCTAAAAGATCTTTAAAAAAAATCCATTTCTTTGCCATTATTCAATGGATCTAAAAGATTGGTATGTCACATGAAAGGTAATTAAATTACCTTTTCAATGATGTACAATACTTATATCATTGCAAGCGTATTCGTAATTTTATAAGCAAAACTATATCATATTTGAAATTTGTAATTAAAAAAACCGTTATTTTCTACTAAATTAGCGTAATATTTTATTTTTAAAGCTTACAATTTAACCTTTCGTTTAATATATTAACATATGCATATATTGCTGATGGCATAAGCGAACATCGATAATAAATTGGAAGCCATTGTCCAAAACTGATCTCAACTAAAAATTTAAAATATATTTCGCTGGCTAGAAAATCCTATTAATTCGTATAAATATTACAGCTACAATGTTGCCTTAAGAACAGTTATTTATTGTAATGGTGTTATAAGAATATATGGAACTACAATACAAAACAACTAAAGTAAATATGCTTGAATTAACAACTTTCCGTACAAAGGCAAATTATTTCATCATAAAAAAACACCATAAAAAATCAAATAAATCATACATATTATTTACTAAATAATGGATAAATTTTCAAGCATCAATAATTTAGTTTTTATTATTCATACTAAAACTGTAGTTTTTGAGAAAATAACAGTTTTATATAAACAAATACTTTACTTTTGCACAATAAATTCTCAACAGATTTGATTCATTAAAAATATATGTGAAAGCCGTATGTATTACCTTTTTAATCATACCTTAACACTTTAACTGAAACCATACAAAAAATAACAGGTCCTCCGGGCCATTTTTTTTACAGATCTAGTGTATTTTGGTATCAGAAAATCCGAACAAAATATCAAAAAATATTTTTTTTTTATATTTCTGTGAAATTTTGAAATATTTTATTGAGGCACAACATATGTACCTCGTGGCCTAATTTACCGTTTTGATAAAGTCACTTTGTATAAGAGGTGGGGTGGTTTTGTACCGATTTGGCTAATTTTCGAACTTTACGTTTAGTTTTTAGATAAAAGCTTAAATATTGAATTTCGTGATGATAGCTTGAAAATTAAGGCTGCAATCATGATAGCAGACAGACGGACAGACATACAGATGGACATGGCTAAATCGACTCGGGTGATGATGCTGATCAAGAACATATACACTTTTCTATACCTACCAGAGACCTGCAACGAGTAGTTATAAACTGAGTTGACTCGAGTCTATACGTATTAATTTGCCTTCTACTTCATACTCGGACTCATTCCAACATGTTGTTATACGTATAACACGCAGCTTAATTGTAATGCTTCATACGCCATACTCGTACGCCCAGTCGTACGTAGTCGATAACAAGTTGCGTACAACATGTTAATGGCCTTCAAACGAATGATCATGACTTTTGTAGGGTTGCCAACTATGGCGTAAGTTAAGAATTTTAGTTTGATTTATCTTATTATTAAATTATTCTGATGTTATTGATTGTGTGGTAACACTATACATAACGGTACGATATGAAGAGCAACGGTTTTGTTCTATATAATTTTTTGGAGTTAAGTGCGCCATTATTCTTTCTATTGCTGACTGCATCAAAGCGTATTAAGTAAGTTTAAAATAATTATATAAATATTGTGAAAATAAATATTTTATTTTAAACAGGATAGCTATAATGGAAAATATTATTACAGTAACGGAACATATTAACAGTGGTTCTTACAAATTATCTCAACGAAGGAAGGGAAAAAGCAGTATTTGGACAATATTTGCTGAAATAGAGAAACAGGATGGAACTATTTTGGATGGACTTGTGTGTTGTCGCACTTGCCGAAAATTGTTTAAATGCAATAGAAAGAACACTTCCAATTTGAATCGTCATAAGTGTTTTCAACTGCGATTGAACGAGGAAGTTTTAAAAAAAGTTGACGATGAGGACAAAAGAAGAGCGCTTGATGCATGTACATCGTGGGTTGTTCAAGACTGCCGTTCATTTTCTGCTGTGGAAGGTGAAGGATTTTATGGAATGGTGGATTGTTTCATGAAAATTGGGAGTAAGTAGTTGCCTGATAATAAGTTGCCTGATGCAACAACAATATCTCGCAAAGTTGAAAAATCATCACGAGAAATAAAATGTGAAATAAAAAGTGAAATACAATATATTGTTGAAAGCGGTGGGGCCTCCATAACACTTGACATGTGGACTGATAACTACGTAAAAAGAAATTTTTTGGGTGCAACTCTGCACTATACGAACAATTTTAAGGTAGTGGATATTGTTATCGGGCTAAAATCTATGGATTTTGAGAGGTCAACAGGGACAAATATAAGAAATAAATTACTTTGCTTATTGGGTGAATTTAATATCCAAAGTTTTGAAAACATAGTTTTCGTAACGGACAGAGGAAGTAATGTTATCAATGCTCTTCAGAATACTACCAGGCTTAATTGCTCTAGTCATTTGTTTTCTAATCTTTTGAATTCATCCTTTGATTCTACTGAAGAGCTTGCAGAAATTATAAATTCGTGCAAAAAAATTGTGAAGTACTTTAAAAAAGCGAATTTGCAACACATGCTTCTCACAACACTAAAAAATCACTGTCCGACACGATGGAACTCTCAGTTTGCAATGTTCCAATCAATAGTTAGTAATTGGATAAAAATAAATGAAATACTCGCAGAGGGCAGTGAAAGCCAACGATTACTAAATATTAATATTTCAACTCTTCAGAGCTTGGTTACGCTATGCCAGGATTTTGAAATTATTTTTAAGAAACTTCAAGTTTCCAGTTCTCCATCATTGTGCTTCGTCTTGCCATCAATAATGAGAATAAATACTATTTGCACACTCAATTGTATGGATGCTTCACCAATTTCGGTGCTGAAATCAAATATCCTAGCACAAATTGATGAGAAATGGATTTCAAAACTAAGTATATGGCACAAAGTTGCAGTGTTTCTGTACCCACCAGGAAAGAGTATGCAAATGAATGATATCAATGAAATAAAAGAGTATTGTATCAACGAAATTGCAAAGCACGATATTGTCTCATTTCCCACATCAACAAACCATCTTACAAATGTAACAGGAGCGTCAGTCAACTTCCGCTCATCAAGTCCAGTATCATCGCAGCCCATTTCAATTCCATCATTTTCACAATCTCCAATAATTTATCCAGGCAACTCAGTGTACAATTCCGCAAGCACTTCAACAACCACAATTCCTTCTTCTTCACAAGATATTACATTTTTCTTCCCAGATTCATTAATGGAATCTAACATTTCTGCACCACAAAACCCCAGAGATGAGGTTGAGAAGTATTCAAGAGAAAATGTGACAGTAGATGCAGATTTTAATGTGATTGAGTGGTGGAAAACTCATATTAACATCTATCCAAAACTATCATAATTTGCTTTAAGAGTTCATTCTATTCCAGCAAGTAGTGCAGCGTCAGAGCGTGTGTTTTCATTAGCTGGAAATATCATAACAGAAAAGCGGAACAGAATTGCACCAAAATCTGTCGACAGTATATTATTTTTAAATTCGTATTATAAAAATTTAAGAAAATAAATATTTTTTGTTTATGATGATTTAAATGACTGATTTAACATTTTTTATTTTATATTTTTATTTTATTTTTATGATTTTCATGATTTTGTAGCATTGGAATATAATTATTTTCCTAAGTTTAAATAAACAACCCTCATTGAATTGATATGTCTTATTATTTATTCTTTCAAAGAAGCTCCCTTTATAAACAAGGTGTGTTGTCTTAGTTTTTGCACCATGGCGTAAATTGCACTTCAATATTCCACAAAGAAATGTTTACCGCAACTTAAATAAAGGCAAGCGATTTATATTTATTTCATTAAAAACAATTTGGTGGTAACCCTTTTACTCTTCTAACAGCGACAGAAACAGAGCTTTAGTTCAAAACAGCCACAGCGTTTTCATACAAAAATACGCTAGTAATAAGCTATGGGACTGCTACTTGAGCTATGGGACTTCTGTTTGAGCTATGAGTATTTGGTATGATTTATAACAAGGTTTGATGTTGAAGTCAGTATTAGGTTGAACTATGACGTTCGATTGATGGATCAAACAATGAACGATGTGTTACTCTCTCAAGCAAAAGTGCTTCGAGTGGTAGTGGTGGTTGTTGTTTGATGTGCACGTATAACTATTAGATTTTGCATGAATCACTATAAGTCGCAAAAACATGACTCGTTGCAGGTCTCTGATACCTACCACGCTTCCTTATGGGCGTTACAAACGGAGTGACAAAATTAATATACCCCTGTAAAAGGATTTTTTTTAATCGTGGGGGTATAACAATAATGCGCTAAAAATAGGTTTAGGTATGCCAGGCCATGCGGAATTGAACTACGTTTACAGATTTGCATTTCGAGGTACTAATTTTAAACCATGAACTGTAATGTGTAATCAAATACTGAGGCACATACGCTGTGCCTCAGAGCCTACGTGGACATTTTATTGAGGCACACCGTATGCGCCTCATGACAGTTAACGTGTTAAGCATCAATATCGGCTACACTCGAAAAATTCTTAAAAAATCGATAACTTGAGAACATATCGATAAATAGATTTTTTCTTCAGCTATTCTTATTTTTTTTAAAGTTCTTCATGAATCTATTTTCAAGTCGCGGCGCCCAGGAAATCGTAGTCTCCACATCAAAATACATGTTCCTGTAAAATTTTACACTCCTACCACTAAAAATGGCTTATTTTTAGTAAAATTCTAAAAGCCCTCAATGCAAGCGCTTGAGAACTTTAGAAAGTTTCATGCTTTTCCTGTAAAATCTTAAAAAGTGCTGTTGCGCCTTCTTGCATTTCAGGTGACGATATGTAAGTCAACCTTGAATTTACAAATTCGGCAAAAAGCATACATCGGAAACGAAACTTTAAAAAAATAAAATAAGAGTTTTATCCACACTAGGACGATAAAACTTGGATAATGGCCGAATGAGTTTATAATACATACATACTCCATACAAAAGTTAGAGTAATACACTCACAGAACTAAACCCATTGCCGCAACCGAATAATTGCCCTACTAACTTTGTCGATTGTAGGCAATTTTGTAAATGCATTTGCCACAATCGTTAATTTCCCAATTGATCTAATTGCGTCAATCCGTTGTATACATACTTAGGAAAAAGTGGGCGTGATATATTTAAGACGATATTATTTTAGTTTGTGAACTCGCTGGAAAGAAGAAATTTGGTAAATGTGCTTAATATTTTTAGACAAAAAGCTGTTTCGAACAATGAAAATAACGCACTCACTGATATAAATGAAGACATGAATGGATAAAGGTAATGTGTCGCAATTATCAGTTTCGAGAAAATTTTGTTTGAAACTTTCACATTTGTACTGAAATCTATACTAAATCAAACTTTGTGAAGTAGCTAATTTCTAAAATAGCCTCAAACATAGCGATTTTAAGTTTTAAAATGGTTTGTAAGCACATAAGACTTTCCTTCATTCATGCGTACAACACCGAAAATGCGACATATCACCTTCATCCACTTCATTCACTTCTTCACTGATGCCTTCAAATATGGGCGTAATTAATATAAAAATAGGCGTAGGCGAAACAGTTCGGTAACATTATCTCACGTGTTTCTCAATCAAATTTGATATTTTTTTTTAAATAAATAAGAGCATAAAGAAGGAGTGCACCGAAAATTTTTTGTAGCCTTTGACCTGAAATATAACCGTTAAAAGAGAATTTTTTAACCCTTAAATGCATGATTTTTTATTTTGGACTAAAAAATATTTTTCTGGATAGAAATGCAGTCGTAGATGACGTAATAAATAAATAAAAAAAAAACTTTGCGACAATAGGCTTTTATTTTGAAAAATAATGTATGTATACTTTTGGCAACATTATGCGCTTAGGGAACACAGGTATTTTGAACTTTAGTAATGGTTTATGTATTAATTTTTATTCATTTTGAATGGAATGTACTAAAACAATTTCTATCTTTGGTATGGCAACAATGTATTTAGTGCAGTCAGTCCGCGAATATGCTTTGCAACTCGGAAGTTTGCATCTGTTTTTAGAGCTGCATTTTTTTTCCTCGTGACACATCCCATCAGTCCGTACATCTTTTGGTGGAACAGGCTTCATTGGGCCTCGGTGTTTTTTTGCCTTTATCTGCCTTTCTATATTACCGCATAAGGGTCTTCCTCTTTTATTTTCACCTTTCCTCTTAGTCACCTAGTGAAATGTATTCATTGCATTTTTGTACAACATCCACGAATTTATAACTATTAGATTAATAATGTGATAGAATAATGTAATATTTATTCTGATTTTATACCTGCCCAAATAGCTGTCCATAAGATCAAGGCCCCTTATATGGGCGTTATAATCTTTTACTATTTTTGGACAGGGTATGAAAATTTGTTGTTTTTGTCTTTTAGCGAATCTATTGACAGTTTGGACTGGTTCAGAGCCGACATAAGGTGATGCTAACGTGACAAGCTTATTGTCCTTCCAGCACGTCACTGAAATATCAACACCTGCATAGTTTGCTACTTGTTCCTCATAGCTTCCTCGCGCCACAGAGTTCTTCATGAAGCCTTTTACAGCCGGCAGTTTCCAATTTTTGCCTAGGCGGTTCCTTTAAATGGTACCCAATGCATAAATTCCTTGAGTCTGTAGGTAGTACAGCAAATAAATCGATGTACAGAAGTTATCGAAGTATAAAATATTATTAATTTTTCGTGGAACTGAAAGGCACAATCGAATTACTGTATTACCTATTGCACCAAGATCTGGTTCATCAGGCAAACTTTCGAAATCTTGCATACCTGAATAAATCTCAAAATTATAGCCATATCACGATAACAAACACAAAACAAAGAGTTTGAAATTCCATTTATGGGGTTAGTTGGGGAGGTATTGTTTCATGAAATGTGCTATCTTAGTGGAGCACATTTGTACATCCAAGGACAGCTTCTGCTCAAATGACGCCTTACTCTGAAACAATTTATTCAAATGTTTCACTACAGGTCGTATTTTATGAAGAAGATCGTGGTTTGGGTGACCAATAAGCTTGTGTTGTCATTGTAGTGAATTACAGATTTCAGTTTTGCAAACCTATTTATCGTCATTGTCTGCATAATATTTTTGAAGCCATATTTGCCCCAATAAGATCTGACATTTTAATAGTGGTACAAGTCGGATTTCAGTGGCATTTACAGGGTGACAATCGGCAGCACCTTTTTGGGTTATGTACAAATTTGTTTCCTCTTCAATTTTTGTTAATATTGTATGTCCTAATTTTTAAATTGTGAAAAAAATTGGAATGGGGTTTCAAGATTTCTTACTTCGGAGGGCAGTTCTGGGTTCCCAATAAAACGTATAGACTCTTCAAAGCAGTCCAAATTGTGTTTTTTTCATATAACTCCCCCGAGAAACAATTTGTGTCTGTACCAAACTACTCAGGCACAAAAGTCCGGAGTATCGGACTCAATTGTATTTTTAAAAGCTACGAGCAGTAACGAAAAACTGCGAAGTTTATGAAAAAATATTAATCGCACATTGATATTAAGCCAAATGCAAACGAGCTTCAGCGAACAGGACCCGAGAAAAAAATTTATATATTGTGTCAATAAAGTAGCTGATATGTATCGAAACTGTCCTGAGTCTTAACTATTATGTATCCGAAACATACCCAACAAGTACCTTGAAAGTACCTGAAATAGTCTGTATTATGTCAATAAAGTGTTCAAAAACGAGCGACTATATTCGGACACAATAAGCTGACGAGTGCCCGAATCGGTCTTCGTTCGTACATTGTGCCTGCCCAAGGTGTTCCAGAAATAGCACTTCTTTCGGTGCAGAGGTCGAACATTTACAGACACGGGCACCGGACATATATCAGATACTTTATTAACACAAAATATGAAATTGTTTCTCGGGTCCCTACTTTCTTGTTTCCAGGCTATGACACCAAGAATACCTGATTGTGGTGGATTAGACGAAAATCCCGGAACTGGATTAGATGGCTGAACCTTATTTTTTTTTAAATTTTATTTACTGCCAGGTGATAACAAAATCACTTTAGGCATAATTATAGTTAAATATACAAAGTAAGTGTATACCTTTTACAACAAAAAAAAAAGAAATTCTTAACTTAAGTTAACAAAAAAATCTGCCACAATATTCTTAAATACTTCCCTAGACATAGAGAAATCTAATGAATTAAGTGAACACAAATTGTTAAAATTATTTAAAGCTCTAGTGATAGGCGCATTGCCCGCATAATTAGACTTATAAGCTCTGAGATAAAAAGGATTAAATGAAAGCAATGGTCTTGATGGAGTATAAAAATTAATACGTTCCAGCAGAGATGCACAATCAATAGTACTACATATTAATCCACGAATAATTTGAAGAGACTGAATAGTTCTTCTATCTTTGAGTGAATTTAGATGCAACAGTTTACAGCGCACACTGTCAGACGGTATCGGCTTAGTTAAATTCAAAGGCTTCAGCGCAAATTTTAGGAATCGTTTTTGAACACACTCAAGACGATTAGAATGAACTTCATAAAACGGATTCCAGATGAAAGAGCAATATTCAAGCCTAGACCTAACATAAGCAGAAAAAAGAAACAAACGCTTATATGGGTCTTTAAAATCATAACTGTTACGTTTTATAAAAGCTAAAACCGAATAAGCCTTTGGAATAATGAAATCCAAATGCTTAGTAAATGAAAACTTTGCATCGAATAAAACACCCAAATCACAAACTTGTCACTGGAATTTAACACATTATTATGAATTTTATAGGTAGATAATATATTATTGCAACGCTTAGAAAAAGTGACGTGGAAGCATTTTGTTAAGTTTAAGGCAAAATAATTTCTAGCACACTAATCAACAAGATTCGACAGATCAGATTGAAGCATATCAACATCCAAAACTGAACAAACTCTATGGTAAAGCTTTAAATCGTCGGTAAAAAGCAAATAATTACAACTATTAAAACACATTCCTATATCATTTACAAATAAGAGAAATAAAAGTGGCCCAAGAATACTTCCTTGCGGTACACCAAAAGCAGCATAAAAAGTGTAGGAATTTACATTATCAATGGAGACCACACATCGGCGATTCATTAGATAAGAGTTAATCCAATCAAGAAAATTAGAATGAAAACCTAACTTTTTTAGTTTACCAACTAACGCATTGTGGCAAACTTTGTCAAAAGCTTTGGAGAAATCTGTGTATATGACATCTACCTGATTTCCAGTCTCAAAGGAAGAGATAAAATATTCAAAAAAAACTGCTAAGTTCGTGACAGTTGACCGACCAGTAACAAATCCATGTTGAAAAGGGCTTATTATATTTTTTAATGCAAAATAAAGTTTATTTTTTACAATCGCCCTTATTCTTGAACCCGCGCTCGCTCTCGAAACGACGTCGAAACAAAATTGTTGTATTTTGGAAACGTTCAATTTCGACGTTGAGATTTGCACTGATTGTTCATGTCAATTGTGGAGCAAACGTCGTCAAATAAATATTTAAATTTTTGATCGTCGCAATGATCTTCGACGACAATTCATTGGTGAAAGCGAGCTCTCGACGACGATATTTACTCGACGCGGATTCAAGAATAGGGGTGAATAATTTCAAAAAGTTTCGATACCGTTGAAAGCTTTGAGACAGCTAGATTGTTTTCTACGTTATTTTTTGGCCCAGATTTAAAAACAGGCGTAATAAAAGCGTATTTCCATTCATCAATAAAAATACACGAACTTAAAGATTGGTTAAAAATAAAAATTAGTTGATTAATTAGAGAATAAACACATTTTTTAAATAAAAAAGGAGAAAAACCATTTATATCTAGCTTATAAAAACTTTTTTGGAACATTATACCATTTAAAACATCTTCCATCGTGATCGCAAGATTTCCAAAATTAGTACAAGGTGTTATATTATTTAAAGTTTCAGCATCTGACCAACTTCTATTAGTTTCATTAACCGAGCTAAAGAAATCAGCAAACAGGTTTACAATATCTGGAATAACATTTGATGTTGTTCCATTAAAGGACATTGTAGATGGTATAGAAGAACATGCTTTTTTAGATTCAATAAGACTCCAAAAAGCTTTAGGATTTGACTTTATGTTCAAACCCATTATATATTGATTATATAAAAATTTATGGAGAAAATTAAATTCTCGCATGTAATGTTTATACTTTGACTCAAAAACCAAATTATTAGTTGCCTTAAATTTTTTGCAAAATTTATTACGTAAATTTCTTAGTTTCATAAGTCCTTTAGTGTACCAAGGTCTCTTAAAGTTCCTTTTACGAAATCTCGGTACATGCTCATTTAAAATCTCAGTCACAACACTAACAAAAATTTTAAACGATGCAGTAACATTGTTGCAATCTAAACGACTCTGCCAATCAACACTTCCTAAATGAAAGTTTAAAAATTCAAAATCACATAAATTATAATCAAACTTTAAAATATCGCAATCTTTGGCAAGTTGAATATAGTTAAAAAACTCAACATTTAAAATTAAAGGGACATGATGCATATCTGTAGACGACAGAGGAAAAAAGCAATCATAAATATCATATTTTATTTCAGAGCTTACAAAAATAAGATAAGACTCTTCAAAGTCCTGTATAAGATTTTGTGCGTTTTGTAAATATGGGTAGTAATTTATTTCGTCCTGGTACCCTATATTTTCTTCATCTTCCGAAATGTCTCTATTTTCAAGAGCAGATAGAATATTCTCGATAAAATTATCTTGTAATCGCTAAGACATCCTAAAAAGCAAAACAAAATAGGCTAAGAGCCATTAACAGCAGAAGTCCTAAAACAATATTACATAAGTGGCAAATGCCTAATGTAGACATTTGGCAACAGTTTTTTCAGAATTTTGACATAGATCTTATAAAATATTCAAATAATATATCAATGTTATATCATATTCATATTAATATATCATATATTGATACATTATATCATATATTAATATGATATAACGTTATATCATATATTAATATGATATAACATTATATCATATTATATCATATTAATAACTTACATCTTGACTGTTGAGAAACAATATTTTTTAATAGAAAAAAATGATTTGGTTATTGAGAATTCAGTTCATTAAGAAGCCACTTCAAGTAAAACACTAAACTTTGTGCACTGCTGTATACAAATACGAGGGGATTTTGAGAAGTTAGTGAATTTTTGAATTTCCCGCGTAGTAACTTTAAATGTAACACTGATCCTGTAAACTACCATCTATTAATATACTAGTGCCGAAATTTCAGCTTGTTGCGACGCTTACTGTGTGTTTGGCAGCCATTGATAGCAGACGATCTTGACGATCGAATTTTGGCGAAAATGGAAAAAAGTCAATTTCGTGTGCTCATCACGCATTATTTTTTGTGCAAAAAAACCATCAGCCAAACCAAGGAAAGGCTTGATAAATACTATGGGGCTCTGCACCATCGATTGGAATGATTCACAAGTGGTTTATTCACTGAATTCCGATGCGGTCATACAAGCACAAGTGACGCTAAAAGTTCGCAGAGTTAAAGTGTAAAGGGTGTGGAACATTTTTCAAAATTATTTGGATATGAAAAAATTATCCGCAAGATGGGTGCCGCGTTTGCTCACTCTCGACCATAAACGATATCGTGTGACTGATTCAAGTGCGGGTTTGGCGATGTTGAATAAAGATAAGAAGGATTTTTTCCGTCGATTAGTAGCCGTGGACGAAACATGGATCCATCAGTACACACCAGAGACAAGGAAAGAAGTTGAAGATGGTGCTATCGGCCGGAAAGGTTATGGCGAAAGTATTTTGGGATAAATGCGGTAATGGCGATCAATGGCGAGTGCTATGCAGCCGTATTGGACCATTTTAATGACGCTCTGATAGAGAAACGTCCCCATTTGGCGAGGAAAAAAGTGCTCATCTATCAAGACAATGCGCGCGTTCACACATGCCCAGCTCCCATGGCAAAATTCCATGAATTCAAGTACGAATTGCTTCCTCATCCAGCATATTCTCCAGATTTGGCCCTCTCCGACTATTTTCAGTTTCCAAACCTGAAGAAATCGCTCGGCGGAAAGAGATTCACCACCAGAGAGGAGCTCATCACAGAAACAGATGCCTTTTTTAAGGACCTTCCAAAAACGTATTTTTGGGATGGGATCAAACAATTTGAGTAACTTTGGACGAAGTGTATCGAGCTAAAAGGAGACTATATTGAGAAATAAAAAGTTGATTTGCCGTAAAAATTATTCCTTGTTTAATTTTTCACGGAATTATCAAACTGCTCTTGTATCAAAAAGCGCGATTTAATACGCGCGATTGGTTGTCTAATGCCATCAAACTGCGTTCGGAAAAAACACCTTCGGGCTTTAATCGTATTAGGCGAAACATGGTCTGTATATAATTGGCAACAATATGCATTTAAAATTTAAATAAAAAGTAAATTGGAAGAGATGGAAGAACATCGTGCAAGAGAGAATTTTGGACATTGCTGAGATGTACAAAAAACATTAATATAATATTTTAAGCTATCTCTTACGGATACCCTACAATTAGCATTTTTGAAGTGAAACTTATTAGGCAGCGATTTATTGAGAGTCAAATTTTTAGAGTCTCGTAACGAAAAATTTTCTAATTTCGTCATGATTCGAGCCTCGTCACAAAAAAATTTTTCTGCCTCAGTAGGTAGATACGATTGAGATAGACTTTGAGTGGAGCTGCACAAATATGCAAAAAATATGCATAAGGTTTTTGTGTGCACGAGCAATGAAATATGTCGTAGGGTGGAATTTACATCGGGGTTACACAAGACAGTCTGTCAAGACAGTGCAGAATACGTATTAGTTGTCAAACTTTGTGTCTGTGAATAAGACAGTAGACAAAATAGTAAAAAATATTCATTGCAAAAAGGCCAAAATTAATTTGATTTTCATTTTGATAATGTATAATTGATTCATTCATTTTGATTATTCATTTAATGCATATTTGAGAAGAAAGCAAATGTTTTATTTCAATAAATGCTTAATTCAGTTGAAAATAAATTCAATAGTTTAAAATAAAATCGATTTTTCTGCGCTCCTGTAAAATTTTACTATAACCGTATGTGTGTGATGATTATGAGGTATTGCACGCCCCAGTAAAAAAGTGGATCATCCTATGACCGATCTGGGAGTGCTCCTTATTGATCCAAGCTAGGTGTATTTTGTGTTATCTTTTAACATTGCATGTCCTAAGAAGAATAGTGCTCCCTTAAACATCCCAGAGGAGGTCAAACGGAGCGATCAATAAATGATCCAAATGGATCAGCAAATTAAATTTTTTTTTGTTGGGAATTAGGTTTACTCCGAAAGCTAGGCTTCCCTAGCTCAAGTAAATTGCTCAATCGTTCTTGATTCTGTTTAAAAACTGTACTTTTATTGCGTCAGTCGCATCAGCGGATGGACAAAACGCAATTACCGTTAGCTGGTCGCACTTCACGACCTCGGTGTTGAAACGACGCGAATCGAATGAACAGAACATTTAAAATATTTTTTCACAGAAAATAATGATAGAGTTTCTTAAAAAGCACATGCTCCACTTTATGTTCTTTTTTCATTATTTGCTCGGCTATTGATCTTATAAAACAGTGAAGGAGCACAAGGGCACAAGTGCTCACTTTTTGATACAATAAACCAGCAAAAGAGCGCTCCCCTGTTGCTCCTCATGGGAGCGATCGCATATTTTTTTACTGTGGCACAACGACCAGATAGAGTGTAGGTGTTGTAGGTGTGTACGAGATAGTTTAGGAACGAGTTTTGCCACACCCTCTTTTACTGCCCGCAAATCAATAAAAATTCTATATTTCTGACGGTTTTGATCGTTTTAGACTAAAATTTAGTAATTTGGTTCATATGCTTACTTACGGACTTTATACTAAAAATGAGCGTGGTCATCTTATAATTATGCCCACTTTTTAAAGTATAAGAATGGAGTGAAGCAAAGTGCACCAGGTATAACCTGAATTGAGCTCAAATTTTGGCAGTCGATTTATTTCTAGTACGAAATGGTTTAAGGAAAAAAAGTGTTGCCAAATTCACAAAAATGATTTATTTCGGACGGTTTTGGTCGTATAAGACTAAAGTTATTTATTTATTTTCAATTTTTTGTGTGTTGTATGGGAGCCCCCAGAAGGATGGTAGTTAAAGCGTAGGTGTGTTTAGAAGTTAAAAAGTTTTACTTCTGTACTGTATACACGATATACAGTGATTTTTTTCTGTAACATATGTGAATATATGTATATCGGTCATTCCATGTCAAATGGGACGCTTTTCGAAACTCACATTTCTGTAAAAATTTGGTACTTTGCACGAGGATAGTACTTTAAAAAAGAAAAATATTTGCATATTTTTTTTTATAATTTTCAATTTTTTTTTGCAGTTATACACAGTGAAAAATTATAAAGAAAAACAAAAATTGTCATTTGGACATTTACTCAAACAACTATATCTTCTAAGCCGTTAGTCCTACAAGAAAAAAATTTTGGACATGTTTAAAAGATCTTGAATTTCTCTTTATTGTATACTATAAAAAATTTACAAAAATCACATAACTGGTTTTTCAGGCGCAGCGACGATATGTAAAATCAGTCAGTTTGAAAATTTTATCAACTCGTTAAATATACCTTTCCTCTGAAGGGACTCTACTTTGAAATTTTTTAAAATATTTCTTGTTTGTTATTCCGTGTAATTCCAACAAATTTTTTTGCAAATTTCAAAAATAGAGTGTCTTCAGAGGAATCGTATATTTTAACGGGTTGATGAAATTTTTCGATTTGACTGATTTTACATATCGTCGCTGCGCCAGAAAAACCAATTATGTGATTTTTGTAAACTTTTTTATAGCATATTTTATTTACACTATCTATTACCCACATTTCTGCATTTGCAGATTTTTATACCTCTTATGATTAAGAAGTGATCAAAAACAGTTATTGCTCCCAGTACCATAAATGCTCTGAAAAAAATTTATTTTTTGCTCTCCTGAAAAGTTACTGAAAAACATATAACTGTTTTTGTTGGCGCAGTGACGATATGTACCTAGTTTAGTAAAAAAATACTAAAAATTCCATTGTTTATTAAAAATTAAAGTATTTTGTACTTAAAAATTGTGTAGTCAGTTTTTGAAAATTTCGTTAAAAATAGTAAAAATTGATTCTCCAACATCAAATTTTTTTTTGCTCTCCTGAAAAGTTACTGAAAAACATATAACTGTTTTTGTTGGAGCAGCGACGATATGTACCTAGTTTAGTAAAAAAATACTTAAAATTCCATTTTTAATGAAAAATTAAAGTATTTTGTACTTAAAAATTGTGCAGTCAGTTTTTGAAAATTTCGTTAAAAATAGTAAACATTGATTCTCCAACATCAAATTTTGAGCATGCATTAAGAATGAATGCCTTAATACGATAATATTTTCAAAGTGCCAAAGAATTGAAAATTGTTGGTGAAAAACTTGTATAAATTTTTTTTTTAACTGTGCTATTTCAAAGTCGTGCAAAAAAAGACCGTGTAAAGAAAGAGTAGTGTGTAATATGATTGATTGACAAGATGGATTTCGTATGATGGATTTGGTATATGTGACAAATTCTGTAATGAAATGGTAGCCAAGGGGGGTTTTCGAGTTCAAACCACCTCATAGGTTTCGAAGGTGAATTTACAATCTACTAAAAATGAATTTACAATCTACTTTAAAAAGCAAATGTTTACCATTTCCAATACAGAACTTAAGGGAGGTTTTAGGTAAAAGCGGTTAAAATAAAGGCATATCTTAGCAGATGTTTTCTAAAAAAGTTTATTATATATGCATATGCAATGCATTCAACGCTCAGTTTTAGGCCGCTGAGTGTGCGACCTAGCGTCAAAGATATGAAGCGACGGAACAAATTTGAAGAAAACGTTATGAAACGTTAAGTTTAAATAGCCATAACTTCTAAACCAAAAAAAAACAACACACTTTGAAATTTGTCTGTACTTGTTTATTCTTTGAGCAATATTTGTGGTTTTAATCAGATTTTTCCATGCTCCAAAGCATAATTTTATCACAATTTTTATAAACAGTATTGTTCAAATCTTTAACTTTCCCTTAACAACATATACAAATTTCATGGAAATCGGTCAAACTGTTACTAAGATGATACAGACAGAAGAAAAAAATACCTCTAAATTATTAATGCCGTTAAGTTTAAAAATAAAAAAGTTTTCGACTCAAAATTTTGAGATATTGTTAAAAATCACGCTCTGAAAAGTATGAAACAAGAAATGTTCTCATCTGAAATTTTTATGTATAAACTATTCAAAGTTTTTTGTTTATTAAATAAACAACTTACGCATTGTAGTGTTCTAATTACATACATACAAAAGCACACACACACATACATGATTACATACATTCAAATTCACATTATAGAAATATACTTTTATTTACTTTACATATTAATTAAAAATATTGTTTTCAAAAAATGTCAGTTATAGATAGTCAAAAAAGTTTGTAACAAAAAATTATTATTCTAAAATATTTAATCTGAATTATTGTTAAAACAAGTTTGTTACAAAAAATTATTATTTATTAAGTTAATTTTATATGATTTAAAAATTATTATTCTAAAATATTTCATCTGAATTGTTGTTCAAAAAAGTTTTTCTTAAATAAAAATTAAATAAAAATTATATCAAAATAAAAAAGGATTTCATTGCGCATGCAGAACCACACACATAATATATTTTATTGCATTTTATACAAGTTAATTTATTTAGAATTAAATAAACTAAAAAAAATATATATTGTTGAGCTTTCGCTCTTTATTTCCCGATCGTCCAATTAACTCTGAACTTAACAATTTCTATAACTTATAATAACACCTAAAACTGCGCTGCTACTCTTGGTTGTTGTTGGTGTTGGCTTATTGATTCTTCGCTGCTATTGTATTTGTTGTTGGCTTATTGGTTCTTTGCTGCTATTGTATTTGTTGTTGTTGTTGTTCTCTGGAATTGCTGATTTGCAAGTCTCTGGAACTGTTTACAATTGGATCGATATTGCGATATTGATATCAGCAATTATTTATTGATTCTTCGCTGCTATTGTATTTGTTGTTGTTGTTCTTCTCTGGAACTGCTGATTTGCAAGTCTTTGGAACTGTTTAAAATTGGATCGATATTGCGAAACGCATCAGCAATTATCTTAGAGCGGATGCGCGTGGAGTTTGACACTACTTTGTTGGCGAGAATTGTGAACTTAATTCTCTTTAACTCTTCCCCTCTTAAGTCAATTGTCCTCAATCGGTATATTAGATGGGTGCAGCATTTGGTGTTTTCAATTGAAGAAAAGGGCCTTTTGGTACTTCTGCTAGAGTTGTTTGCGTTGCGGGTGATACGAAGAATTGTTGTTTATATTTTATAGCACAAATAATAATTAATGCTACAATAATTATAAGAGATATGATAATTACATCGGTACTTAGACTAATTACATGTGTTTTTTTATTTTTGTTTATCAGTAGCTTAATATGGTCATCGTATTGCAACTGTTTAAGATACAAATTTTCAAGCTTTAAATCTTCAATCGCTGTATTTGGATTTTCTTTTATTTTAATTTTCGAGGAAAAATTTTTGAAAATTAATATGCCTGGTATAATTTCAACAGTATTTGATTTCATGAAAGTTTGCATATCGCAGTACGCTTCTTCAAAATTCAGTATATTCGATAAACATTTGTCATTGATAGTTATTAAGTTCTTTTTAAGATTGTCTTTGACATTTATGTCATAGATATTATTGTTTGAATCTACTAAGTATTTATTATTTTCTAATCTAATGGATTTATTGTTATTGCTGGGAATAGGTTCGAATGTTATTGTTGAAAAGATATTTTTGGAATATTGAGGAACTTGAAGGGTTATTACAATATTGCTATCGTGCGTGCCGACTGCTACTTTTATATTTGCATAACTATCAAAGTCCGTTAGGAGGTCGAGTTCCGTTTTTGTCAAAATATCTGTAGGTATTATACCGAGCTTGCTTGAAAAAATGACTTGTCCAATGTCGTTAATGTGATTGCGTAAAAGAGATAAGTCATTATTTATTTGGTATATATGCTCCATGAATTGCATTTCGTCCTCTAATGTTTTGATTCTATTCTGTGTGTTTTCTTTAAATGCGTTTATATAATCCTTAATTATAGACTGCTGTTTATTTATGTGACCTGTAATGTTATTTATTTGCTCGGACATGAGATTATTAACATAAAGGCAATTGTTTATGCTGCTGTTTACTTTCTGAGCATCTTTATTTATTATATCGAGAGCGTCGTTGATTTGCTGTTTGTCGTCGCTGTCCATTGTTCTTGCAATGTATTTTAGACCTTTACCCAGTATGTTGATTATACCTCGTTTTGACTTGAGATGTGGGTGTAAATGATCTATTTTTGCTTTTAGTAAAATTAATTTTTATTCAGGGTGTTCAATAACTGTTTGTCTTCGAAAGTTGTTGCTGTCAATGTATCGATGTTGTTTGAAATTAAAGAGGTCGTTTCTTCGTATGCGGTTAGGTTAACAAAGTGAAGAATTTTGTCGTAATGATCGATTACTTTCCATTCTCCTGTCTTAATAGGTATGTAACCATTGTTATTTGAAATGTCCTGTATTTTAATTTGCTGTGCTGCAGTCGTCAGTATCATTAAGTAGGTTACAACTGTATTTTTGGTTTCCCTAATCTGAAATGAGAGAAAAAAATTTCCTTGTCACAGTCTTATATTATTTTTGTGGACTATCCTTCCAGACTGTGTTTTAATTGTGGTATTATAGTCTTCAGCTACGATTTCTTTCTTATACCTGGCTGATAACTTGTCTCCTAGTCTACGATTTATTTTTACAAAAATTTCATCTCCTTCCGAATACTTTATGGGTGTTGACCGATTCTTATTGTGGTAGGAAAGGTCAGCGTTTTGCTTATCGTGTATTTTCTTGGATATTTCTTGCCTATCGATGTCTAGTGCTCTTGGATTGCTACTTACTTGTCTTGCAAAAAATATTTATATTGGTTTTTTTTTTGTAGTGGAATGCACAGAATGGTTGTATTCTCTTACAGATTTCTCTAAAAGTTCTTGAAATGATCTATGGGTCTTTTCAACTTGAAGACAACGCATTATTTCTTGTAAAAGTAGAGTGGAAACGCTCCACCTGTTCATTGGAGCAACTTGTATACGGTGGCGTTCTGTATATTGTCGTGCTAAATTCGTTCTCGATCATGTAATTTATTGATTCTGAATTAAAAGATTTTTCATTATCCATAACTATTGTTTCCGGTATTAAAATGAAAAGGATGTCTCTCAATGGTTGTCTTATATCTTCTGCTGCTTTAGATTGAATAAGTTTTGCTACAGCATATTTAGAAAATTTATCTACTGCGGTGAGTATTAACTGTTTTCCGAATATCAATATATCTATATGAACTATCTGGCCTGGGAAGTTTGGGATGGGAGTTGCTTGTATAAGGGGTTTTGGCGGATGACGTTCATACTTATTCTCTTTACATGTAACGCATAATTTGAATTGCAACAATTCTTGTACAATTCTTGAATTTTTCCCATTATGGATTCCTCGGTTTTAATATTGGGGGTTGGAATTAGTTTTAAAGGTTTTCTAAGAGATGGCGTAACTATCAATAGATCGCATCGGGCACACCTGTGAATATATTTATTTCAAAGCACATTGTCTAAGCTTCATTTTTCAGTATGTGTCATTCCACTAAAGTGTAAACAACATATATTTTTTTCTCTGAGAACATGTCGACTTTCGTTCCAACAAAACGCAATTTGCGGGAAGGTTTACTTTTGTGCTTCCATTTGAAGAAAAAAGCGGTTAAAGCACAACGCACGCTTACTGAGGCTTACGGGGACTATGCTCCATCGATTTCTACTTGTGAGTACTGGTTCCGTCGGTTTAAAAGTGGTGATTTTGATACGGAAGACAAAGAGCTTCCGGGCCAGCCGAAAAAGTTTGAAGATGAGGAATTGAAGGCTTTGCTCGATGAAGACCCGTGTCAAACCCTTCAAGAATTGTCAGAATCATTGGGAGTCGACTTATCAACGGTCGGCAAACGCTTGAAGGCCATGGGAATGATTCAAAAGCAAGGAAATTGGGTGCCGTACCAGTTGAAGCCGAGAGACGTTGAACGGCGATTTTGCATGTGCGAACAACTGCTTCAACGGCATAAAAGGAAGAGTTTTTTGCATCGAATTGTCACTGGCGATAAAAAGTGGATCCATTACGATAATCCTAAGCGAAAAAAATCGTGGGGACCACCCGGCCATGCATCAACATCGAGGGCCAAGCCGAATATTCATGGCGCCAAGCTTATGCTGTGTATTTGGTGGGATCAGAAGGGTGTCGTGTACTGTGAGCTGCTAAAACCTAACGAAACCATCACTGGGGAACGCTACCAACAACAATTGATGCAATTGAGCCGAGCATTAAAGGTTAAACGGCCGGAATATGCCAAAAGACACGACAAAGTGGTTTTTCAACATGACAACGCACGGCCACATGTTGCAAGAACCGTCAAGGAAACGTTGGAGGCGCTGAATTGGGATGTGCTACCCCACCCGCCTTATAGCCCAGACATAGCCCCTTCCGACTACCACCTATTCAGCTCGATGACGCATGGCTTGGCTGAGCAGCGCTTCACTTCTTACGAGGATACCAAAAAATGGGTCGATTCGTGGATTGCCTCAAAAGACGAATCGTTCTTCCGGCGCGGAATCCATATGCTGCCAGAAAGATGGGAAAATGTTGTAGCTAACGATGGACAATACTTTGAATAATATACATTGTACCGTTGTTTCTAAATAAATGCTCAAAAACCGAAAAAAAACCTTTAAAATTAATTCCAACCCCCAATACAATTTATTACAGATGGATTAAGGTATCGTTTGAGGATTGAAATCAATACTCTGGTTCTGTTATTATATGGCGATGATATGTTGGGAAAATTATTTTAAATTGGTAAGTGGAAACTCTATCCCTGTTTAAAAATATCTGATTTTTGAAAGCATTAATATGTGCTTCAACGCTGTGGATTAAATTATGAGATGAGCTATCATCTGAATTTGTTACTATTGATAATGTATTAATTTGTGATTCATTTTGCGAAATTCTAGATAATGCGTCAGCCACGACATTTTGTCTGCCAGGCTTGTAACACAGTTCATACGAATATTCTTCTAGGGCTGCCTTCCACCTCTTCATTTTAGAATTATTATTTTTATTGCTCAGCGCATATGTGAGAGGTTGGTGATCAGTAAAAATTTTTACTTTAGCTGATCCATACAAATAGTTCCGGAAGGAATTTAAAGCCCAAATTATGGCTAACATTTTTTTCTCGTTAGCCGCATAGTGTTCCTCGGTTTTGCTTAAAGTTCTTGAGATAAATGCTAGAGGTTTCGAACCTTGCGATAAAACGGCTCCAATATCGAAATTGGAAGCGTCCGTTACTAATTCAAATTGCTTACTGTAGTCAGGATATACGAGAATCACATCCCTAGAAGTAAGTACGTGTTTTATGTTATCAAAGGCTTGTATTGCTGCCTTGTTAAGAACTATATTTACTTTTGACGATTTATTTTTTGAAATTCTACCTTCTGCCCCTCTTAGGAGTGATGTTAGGGGTTTTGCCAGTTTCGCATAATCCTGAATAAACTTACGGTAGTATCCGGATAAGCCAAGAAAACTACGAAGATCTTTCAATGATACTGGTTGCGGAAAATTAGCGATAGCTTCGACTTTCGCTGGATTGGTTTTTACGCCTTCTGGTGTAATAATATACTCTAAAAATTCTACCTCTTTTTTGAAGAAATTACATTTATCCAACTGAACTTTCATGTTGGCTTCTTTTAAAGTTTTAAATATTTCTTGTATATGATTGAAATGATCGTCCTCTGTCTTACTGAAGATAATAATATCGTCAATATAGACGTAACAGAATTTCCCTATGTGCTCTCGGAGGATATCATCCAGAGCACGCTGAAAAATGGACGGGGCATTTTTTAAGCCAAATGGTAAACGTGTAAATTCGTATTTACCATTATTAATAGAGAATGCGGTTTTCTCTATGTCAGATTTTTTAGTGGAATCTGGTGAAAACCACTTTTTAGATCGAGCACAGAAAAAAAATTACTTTTTCCTAACTGGGATATAACTTCTGATATCTCAGGAATTGGATATCTGTCTGCTATTGTGACAGTGTTCAGTTTTCTGTAATCAATGACCATGCGGTATTGTTTATTGCCCGCTGAATCCATCTTTTTTGGTACAATCCATACCGGAGAATTGTACGGTGATCTGGATGGTCTTATGATGGCATCAGATAATAGTTTTTCCACTTGGGATTCTACTTCGCTCTGTAACGGCACAAATGTATCTATTTCTGTCACATTTTTTTTTTTTCATCTGACAGCTGACTTATCGTCAGGTTTGACAGCTGTCACATTTGTTTTATCTGACAGCTGACATATAATCAGATTTGACAGCTGCCAGGTGTCATATTTGACAGCTCACACTTTTTGTGTTTGACAGCTGCCATTTTGTTTGAGTTTGACAGATGTCCCGGGGTTCTTAATTGACAGCTGACACCTTTTAGCGCCATCAAGTAGCGTGGCTCCGGTTGTCCAGCTCTTCGATACGACATATCGTGTTGTTCGGGAACATTCGTCTCAACAAAATGGCCTTCAACGGGCTTGATTCGGTTTTAGCCAATCACAATGCAGAAGTGGGCGTGGGTAATTCTGAGTTTGTGGAGTGGCATAAATTTCCCTCTCGCTTACACCTCACTTCTACTTTTTTATTTGAAATCCCGTTCTACTTGGCACAAATTTTGGTGTTTTGCCGTGTAAACGGTTAAGAAGAACAGTGCAACCTCACCCTAAAGGTCTGGCGCGAAGGGAAAATTGTAGCACATTATACCACGGGAGATACAGAAAAAGGAAAAGAAAAAAAAAGAAGAAGAAGAACGAACGGATTGACACGAGCTGTGGCATCTATTTCTAAGAAAAAAGGTAATAAAATTAAAATTAAAACCTTAATACCTTAACAACACAAGGTTTTACCATATTTTTAATTGATTTATTCATCTTGCAATAAATAGCGACTACGTCTGCTAGCGCCGCAATACAAGCAGCCTTAAAAACCTAAGGAGGTGCGATAGCCACCGCTAGTGCTACTCTGGCCACTGAAGCTGGCGCAATCACCTCGTTGCGAAACACAGAGGTAGCTCAATCAGTTTAGCGCTCCACAGCTAGCGCATTACGGTCTGCACTCCTTGCTAACGCTCCGCTGGGCCTCAATGCTCACAAATATTACTGCGGACAGCTTGTTAGATAACGGAGCAGCATCACCAAGTCTGCTATAATAGCCCCGTTGGCAGCGAAATCGCCATAGCGCAACCACAATAGCGCCCGAAGCCAGTGGCCAAACTAAAACCTCACCAGCATACCGTCAAGCTCCATAGCGGTGGTGCAACGACCAGCTAGCGCTCTGCTAGACGTTGCCAAACAGCAGCCACTGCAGCTACAACAGCGGGGCTATAAACAGCTGGCTCATCCACATCTACAGTGCGACAACCACCCCGTCTGGTAGGCAGCTGCGCATTAGCTCACTACCCCAGCAGCAGACCCGGTCGAGCACCACCACTAACGACAACAGCGTCAGTGCTAGTGCAAGAAAACCCGTGCACATAGCGCACGGCCCCCCCTCCGCCAAGTCAACAACCACAGCGCTAGACACACCAACTGACACAAGTTTCAGCAACCTCCACGCCATCACCAGTCCAGAGTGCTCCTATGGGCACGTCTGTGCCAGTAGCCACCCCAGCACCATGGTAGTCACCAGCGGTACGAACCGAACATCACGGCCAGCACCATCATTACAGCGAGCAGCAGCAGACATGGTCTCTGCTCATCAACACCAAAAAGCAGTAGCGATCACAGCAATTATCATCAGCGACAACCGCTAGCGTCAACGACTGCAGCTAGCGCTATCACCTACGACCACGACAACTGTATCGGCAGCCAACCTCAACGGCCAGGACGACAGGTTTTTGTTTATTAGTATATATATGGTTATTAATTTTTATTCAAAGGCATAGGAATTTAGTTTTATAAAAAAAAAAAAAAAGGAAAAGCAAAGCAATATACTTATTATAACAAGAAAGAGATATAAGTATGGCTTATAACAAACAAAAAAAAAAAAAAAAACCATGTCATAAGCTAAAATCTAATTATTGTAAGCAAAACAAGTATCTTGCTTTGAAGATTTGCTTAATTATAAATACATATTAGAACTCTAATTCCACAACTTAAATCGTACATCGAATTAGATATTATATTTTAATTTAGTTATTTACATAAAACTAATCTACAGATTAAACTTGAAATTTATCTTAAAGTAAAATCTAGCCGTATAAAAAAAAAAAAAAAAAAAAACGGAAGCTAAACCATAAAATTAAACTAGATTAAAACTATTATTTAACTATAATAAAATCTAAAAACACTAGCTAAACAGAAAAGAAATTTAATGAAAAATAATACTATAAAAATCTAAATAAACTCAACCTTATAATACATTTTAAATTAGAACAAGAACGAATATAACTAAATACTAAAAGACCATACGAACTAATATAACAAGAGACTAACTGCAAATAAATCTAACAGAAACTTAAGTTAAACCGCGATAGAAAATAAAAATAATATAACCAGATAATGAATGCACTTGAACCTAACATAAATTTAACTAAAATCGCGATCGAATTAGAATAAAAATAAACCAAAAATAAAACTAATATAAAACCAATCTCGTATCAAAGAACACTAGATTTAATTACAACTCATTAATCCTAACCACATTTAATAATAGCGTAGTTAAAAGAAAATCGACGTATGTAAATTAAAACTTGTGACGTATGTAAATGAGAGCAAAATTTTCATTACACCCAACAAATTAATACTTTTTATAATTATTTTTCTCCATTTACACTATGCCACAAGAATCTTAACATAAACTTGTTGATGCAGTTCAAGGATAAAACTTGTTTCTACTTACGATAATTACACTAAAAAAAAAAAAAAAAAAAAAAAAAAATAATCCTTCAAATTAAACTTTTTCAAACCTATATTTTTTTCAATTACCACATTCAATAAGAATGGTAAAATTAACACTAATATATAAACTCAATTTAAAATTACTTATAATAATTGACAACTTTTCTTTATACGAACCTTGTATTCAATAACACTATATTGACTTTCGATGTAACCTTAAAAATCTTAGAATTACTTATCATAATTTGAACCTTTTAATACTTACCTGTACTACACTACACAACAAGAATCTTATATTAATTTTTTTTTTCTGCTTTACCATGTAAAATTATTTTGGATTAAACTTATTTTTTTTTTACACTAAGTAAATAAAACTATTGTAAAATGACTTCCTAAAGGGCTAATTTATTTGGTATATGAGGAAGACGTCTGCGTAATGGGAGGGTTTGTTTTTTTTTTTTTAAATGCTTTTAGCCCCTGAACCCTCAAGGTTGGGAAGGGAAGTGTGTGGGCAGGACCATAACATCTGGTCCAGAGGTTTCGACGGGTGGAGTCAAAAGCAGGACCATGGCCCTCTTTGTTTTTATAGATACTGGTTTTTTATTGTTTTTTCAGATTTAAAAGTTCAGAGGTGCTGCAACCCCAAGCACGTGAAATATTTGTACGGCGAGGGTACAAAAGGTTGGTTCCAACGAACCCCCCCCACATCTCCCGAACTGCTGGCATCTGGCATACAAGCACGTGCTGTCGGTGCCAATCTTTTGTCCGCGGGTCACTGAAAGGAGAGGTGAGGCCACCTTGAGGAGGAGGCAGCACCTGTACGTCTGGCTCTTGTAAACCAGGGGCGCTCTAATCCGGCGCCCTCAAAACAATATAGACAGGGCTGTCGTCTCCCAAGATGGCAACACCGCTCCACAACGACGAGTTGCATTTTTTCTAGATTAACAATTAAATGGTCAAAAATTAAATCGATTTTTTTTTTCGTTGTAACCACATTGGTGCTGCCAAAAAGCTGACTCGAAAAATTCGCCGCCGTTACAAATTAAACAGTTATTTGAAACAGTTCCCCACTGGTTGCAAGAACTGAAGGCACTACTTTCGAATGTCTTTCGCATGAAACACCCCAAGCCGTTTATTGTCCATATCAGCCAGCTCGTAGTAAGCTGAACCCAATTTCTTAACGACTTTAGCTTTCGCAAAAACGTTCGATAATTTAGCATTAAAATGCTCTGAGGCCTTGCTTTGAGCAAAGCTACGTCTATAGACCACTTGACCCACCTCAAAACGTACCGGACGCGAGCGCATATTATACAAGGTTTCATTTTTCTCAAAAGCTTTTTTCAAATTTTCCATGACTTTCTCGCGAATCAGTTCAGTCCGCTCATCTGGTTTTACATTTGCGGTTGGATCAGTCAACAAGTTTAAACGTCGTAACAGTTCATACGTCTTGCCATGACAGACCATCTGCTGTCCGAAAACAACAAAATAAGGGGAAAAACCTGAAGAGGAATGAACCGAACTGCGAAGAGCGGCACTAATCGCAGCTAAAGCCTCATCCCAATCTTTTTGTGTGGGATGAATATATGCACGCACAGCGGCAATTATAGAGCGATTCACTCGTTCTACTGCATTGGCCTGCGGCGAATAGATTGCGGTTAAATTGTGGGTTACACCATATTTTAATAAAAGATTTTTGAAAATTTTGCTTTTAAATTGAACACCATTGTCGGTAGTGATTACCTCTGGAACCCCGAATATAGAAAATATTCGTTTTTCCAAGAACTCGATAATTTTTCTAGTGGTAAAAGTTCTGATGGGTTCTAAAAAATGAAACTTTGAAAGGTGGTCTAATACTATAATCAAACCCACGTTCCCTGAGCATGACCTTGGGTAAGGCCCTAAAAGGTCTACGTAGAGTCTTTGGAAAATCCTAGTCGAAATATGCTGTTGTCCCATGGGTGGACGAAGTATGTGGTTGGGTGCTATTGTTTGCTTGCAAACTTCACACGCTAACACATAATCACGTACCTGCTTTGCCATTCGTGGCCAATAATAATATAGTTTTAAACGTGAAAGGGTTTTGTGGATTCCACCATGAGAACTCAACGGATGGTCATGAGAGTTAATAATGAGAGACATTCTTAACTCCGCTGGCACCCAGAGTTTCCATGCTTGTTCTTCTTGGGTAGGATCACCACTCGAAAACTCGCTTTTTCTGTAAATCAGACCATCGACAACACGAACATCAGGCTGCTGATCACCACTTCTCTGGATTTCGTCAATCAATCTGAGGTATTCTTCTGTTTTAAAATGAGCAGAAGAAAAATCTAATGCCGACCACTCATGGTTCGTGATTTCCGAAATCTCTGATATCTCAGCGTTCTCAGGCGAGTGCACTCTCGATAAAGAATCGGGAACAACATTCTGGCTACCTTTGCGATGAAGGATGGTGAAGGTGAAACCCTGCAGTCTCAAAGCCCAGCGAGCCAGTCTGCCATGCAGGTCAGTTTGGCCCATCAACCATTTTAAAGAGGCGTGATCCGTGATCACTTCGAACTCATGCCTTTCGACATATGCCCGAAATTTTTTTATGGCCATGACTGCAGCAAGGCATTCCTGCTCAGAAACAGTATAGTTTCGTTGTGCTTGATTGAATTTATGGGACATAAACGCAATCGGGACTTCATTACCCTCATCATCGCGTTGAGCCAGAACGGCTCCGACTCCATACTGAGAAGCATCGCACTGGATGGAAAATGGTCGAGAAAAATCAGGACTGTGAAGCACTGGTGCGTCGCATAAACTATTTTTGAGGGTCTCGAACGCAACTATGGATTCATCGGTCCAATTAAATTTTCGCGCTTTTTGCAGCATATTGGTCAACGGGGTCGAAATAGACGCATAATTAGGCACGAATCGCCGGTACCATCCACACACACCAAGGAAGCGTCGAAGTTGTCGAACAGTATTTGGTCGAGGAAAGTCTCGAATCGCTTTAACCTTGTCTGGATCAGTACTGATGGTTCCATGTCCAATCACGTGACCCAAGTAGTGAATTTGTTTTAATAAAAACTTACTTTTTTCGATGTTAATAGTAAGACCTGCATGCTTAATGCAAATGGCTACTTCCTGCAGTAGAGAAACATGATCGTCAAACGTTTCTGTTATTAGCAACAAATCGTCTAGATATACAAAGACCTTTGTTCGCAAATGGGCAGGGATAACCTTGTCCATCAAACGCGACATCGTCTGCGGCGCATTACATAAGCCAAACGGCATAGTGACAAAGTGGTAGAGAGGTCGATTTGGCACTGTGAAGGCGGTCTTGTCCCTTGACGCTGCATCTAACGGAATTTGCCAGAAAGCATCCTTCAGGTCCAAGCTTGAAATAAACTGGGCCTTGGGAAGCCGACTGAGGATTCCGTCGATGAGCGGCAGGGGATAGGCATCCTTCACAGTGACCTCATTCACCTTGCGCGCATCAAGACATAGACGAACTTTGTTTGGTTTGACTATCAACGCCACTGGGGAAGACCATGCGCTTTGAGACACCTCAATCACACCAAGTGACAACATACGATCAACTTCAGCAAATAGAAGCTTTTCAACACCCGGAGACACCGAGAAATGTCGCTGTTTGACTGGTTTCGCATTCCCTACGTCAATGACGTGACTAATCAAGCTAGTGCGGCCTAAGCCTTCTTCAGAACACGAAGGAAATAACAAAATAGTGGCGTTTAGCCTTGCTTGCTGACGAGCATTCAAAACGTGGCGAGTTGAGTCGATCTCAGACACAGCATATGCCGAAGAGCTAGGTGACTTCTCCAGAAATAGGTCGCTTGCTAAGCCAAATGCCCTAACGAAGTCGACGCCCAAATACAAGTCTTGAGACAACGTTGGAACAATCAAAAATTTAAGCTGCTTGGTGACACCCTTATAGGTGATCGGGATGTCGACAACACCTGCCGAAAAATGACTTGTCCCGTCTGCCGTGCTCAATTTAGCCGAATACTTAAGCCACTTCAGTTGCTTATCAGCCATAAATTGTTGGGCTAATTTATTAGCTAGGCAGCTGATAGAGGCGCCAGTATCGACTAAACCGATCACGCTCTCACCGGCTAATGAGACCGGGGCATATGGACGAATGTCATTCTCAGGAACCGCCGCCAACATCGCCGAGCAAACCAATTTCTTCAGCGCTCTGATTTTCTTCCAAAATCGTCTCAATCTTGCCGTTGAGCGACGTCCCCGCTTTGGTTTTGGGTGACTTGTACGTTCCTCTTCCTGAAAAATGCGCCTTCTAGCGGCCTGGTATTCTAACCAACGGATATGCCAAGGTTTGAACTGTCGCTGAGGGGCTACAGGAATAGGTTTTTCGCGTTGTAAAATTTTAAAAGGTACTTCTGGTTTAATTAAGTCAATGTCAGTTTGACACCCAGCATCACGACTTATTGTGGTGCGGGTGGAGGTTCTAAAAAATCAAAATTTATATTTTTATTTGAAAAAGCATTGGTGCGTACAGATTCGGGCGTCAGCTCAGAAACGTGACGCTGGTTTTGAAAATGTCTGGTATTCTTACCATATTCCTCATCCAGCAGCTCTCGCTTCTGAACAAACGCTCGAAGTTGGCCGATGCTATTAAGTCTAACATAAAGTAGACTTCGTCGCACGTCAAGTCGCAAATTTCGTTGCAATATCTCCAGCAGAACATCCGAAGCCAGAGGCGTCTGCAATTTATCTGTTAATTGCAAGATTGCCTCATAAAAGTCATCAAACTTTTCATCGAATTTCTGCTTACGATTTCGCACCAGTTCCATAATATCGAGGTCGGTTCTACGGTCTCTAAACTGACTTCGTAACTCGGTACAAAGAGCCAACCACTCCACTCGCTCAACGCTTCGATGGTAGCGCCAAAACCATTCCAAGGCCTTACCCGTAAACAGCATATGAGCATAGCAGCACAGACCTACGAAATCTCCACCCAAACTTTGGACGGTCAATGATTGCACACGATAAATAAATTTATCAATAGACAGCGCATCGTCTTTTCCTGAAAATGTGCACTTCCAATTATTAATTGCGCTGGCCACGTTTTCCAAATTAACAAAGTTTGGAGGAGGTCCCGGAGTTCGACCGCTACCCTGCATAAAATGTACAGGCGTACGCCACGGAACATTCGGCACCCTCATCGGAACCTGAGGTACAGTAGGAGGGGGAACCGCTTGGTCAAAATAAGGTGGTGGAACATTATAAAGTGGTGGATTGGTGTTTACATCCCGCGTGACACCGATGCTCTGCTGGGGATAGGCATTGCCGACCTGTGCATTGAATCCTTGCGGATTACATCTGACTGGATTAATATTAAGCTTGGTGAGTTCAGTTCGAACGACCTCATTAATCAATTGCTGCAGCTGTTCATCAGATAATTGATGTTGAACAGCAGCCCCCTGATTAACCGGCGGTTCGAGTGACTCCCTTGCTGCGGGTTGCATTCCCGACATGTTTAATTGTCGTATCTGACTGGAGCCGAAACCTAAGTTTCGTTGGCTTCTGGTGTTTGGTCGATCTCGACGAACAGCACCCTGACTTGAATTTGGGGCTGAAGGAGAAGATAAAGGAGGATCAGCAACCGAAACTGGCTGATATGGCTTAAGCTTTTTGGGGCTTAATAACCGACGGCACAGCGGACAGCTGTGGGCATCTTGTATCCATTGGACAATACAAGCTTTATGGAAAACGTGCAGACAAGGCGTTGAAACTAGTTCGTCTGGTTTTTCAAACGATTGTTTGCAAATGCTGCACGAGTTTTCCGCCACCAAATTCAAAGATGAGAGATCCTCGTTGCTATGTCGGATAGCCATGATTTATCAAAACAAAAAAAGTCCAAGTTTAGTCAATAAACTAAAATTTACAAAATTTTTCTTTAAATTCTACAAAAAAAAATCACCGTTTTATCAAGAAGCAAAAAAAAATGTTTTTTTTTTTTTTTTTCTCAAGTTTACTTATGTTTGAAAGTATATTGGAAATTATTATTATTTGGTTTCAGAGGAATCGTTGCGTAATATGTATGTTGAGTTTCGAGGGGTAGAATCAAAATAAGGACTAATCGAAATTTAACTAATTGTATCTCAACTGAACTGTAACTACTTTATAATAGGCTTGCGTGAATGATTCTAAATGCTCAAAAGTAAACAATTGTTAAAGGGTCGGTGAGCGCACTGTACGCTACTACACCGCAAATCCAACTAAAACTCACGCTCACTCCTGCGCACCAGATCACCATGAAGCAAAAAAACAAAAATTAGTAAATTACAAAAAAAAACCAAATTTGCACTTTAAATACTCTAAGTCACAAATACAGTTTCGGCTTACATAAAGGAAAGAAATAAAATCAAAATTAAAAATCAGCGGATCAGGTCGAGCTTCTTTCCTCATCACTTGATTATCCGGCTGTAAAATTTGAGTATTAAATTCATAAAGTTCACGACAAAACACTAAAACCGAAAACTATATTTAATGAAGGCTGAGTTCAGAGGGGGATCGCGTAGAAATAAAAAAAACATCTATTAATTTCGGAACCGAAAAACGTTTAGTTTTTTCGGGCCCCACGTTGGGCGCCAATTTGTAACGGCGGCGAATTTTTCGAGTCAGCTTTTTGGCAGCACCAATGTGGTTACAACGAAAAAAAAAAAATCGATTTAATTTTCGACCATTTAATTGTTAATCTAGAAAAAATGCAACTCGTCGTTGTGGAGCGGTGTTGCCATCTTGGGAGACGACAGCCCTGTCTATATTGTTTTGAGGGCGCCGGATTAGAGCGCCCCTGGTTTACAAGAGCCAGACGTACAGGTGCTGCCTCCTCCTCAAGGTGGCCTCACCTCTCCTTTCAGTGACCCGCGGACAAAAGATTGGCACCGACAGCACGTGCTTGTATGCCAGATGCCAGCAGTTCGGGAGATGTGGGGGGGGTTCGTTGGAACCAACCTTTTGTACCCTCGCCGTACAAATATTTCACGTGCTTGGGGTTGCAGCACCTCTGAACTTTTAAATCTGAAAAAACAATAAAAAACCAGTATCTATAAAAACAAAGAGGGCCATGGTCCTGCTTTTGACTCCACCCGTCGAAACCTCTGGACCAGATGTTATGGTCCTGCCCACACACTTCCCTTCCCAACCTTGAGGGTTCAGGGGCTAAAAGCATTTAAAAAAAAAAAACAAACCCTCCCATTACGCAGACGTCTTCCTCATATACCAAATAAATTAGCCCTTTAGGAAGTCATTTTACAATAGTTTTATTTACTTAGTGTAAAAAAAAAATAAGTTTAATCCAAAATAATTTTACATGGTAAAGCAGAAAAAAAAAATTAATATAAGATTCTTGTTGTGTAGTGTAGTACAGGTAAGTATTAAAAGGTTCAAATTATGATAAGTAATTCTAAGATTTTTAAGGTTACATCGAAAGTCAATATAGTGTTATTGAATACAAGGTTCGTATAAAGAAAAGTTGTCAATTATTATAAGTAATTTTAAATTGAGTTTATATATTAGTGTTAATTTTACCATTCTTATTGAATGTGGTAATTGAAAAAAATATAGGTTTGAAAAAGTTTAATTTGAAGGATTATTTTTTTTTTTTTTTTTTTTTTTTTTTAGTGTAATTATCGTAAGTAGAAACAAGTTTTATCCTTGAACTGCATCAACAAGTTTATGTTAAGATTCTTGTGGCATAGTGTAAATGGAGAAAAATAATTATAAAAAGTATTAATTTGTTGGGTGTAATGAAAATTTTGCTCTCATTTACATACGTCACAAGTTTTAATTTACATACGTCGATTTTCTTTTAACTACGCTATTATTAAATGTGGTTAGGATTAATGAGTTGTAATTAAATCTAGTGTTCTTTGATACGAGATTGGTTTTATATTAGTTTTATTTTTGGTTTATTTTTATTCTAATTCGATCGCGATTTTAGTTAAATTTATGTTAGGTTCAAGTGCATTCATTATCTGGTTATATTATTTTTATTTTCTATCGCGGTTTAACTTAAGTTTCTGTTAGATTTATTTGCAGTTAGTCTCTTGTTATATTAGTTCGTATGGTCTTTTAGTATTTAGTTATATTCGTTCTTGTTCTAATTTAAAATGTATTATAAGGTTGAGTTTATTTAGATTTTTATAGTATTATTTTTCATTAAATTTCTTTTCTGTTTAGCTAGTGTTTTTAGATTTTATTATAGTTAAATAATAGTTTTAATCTAGTTTAATTTTATGGTTTAGCTTCCGTTTTTTTTTTTTTTTTTTTTTATACGGCTAGATTTTACTTTAAGATAAATTTCAAGTTTAATCTGTAGATTAGTTTTATGTAAATAACTAAATTAAAATATAATATCTAATTCGATGTACGATTTAAGTTGTGGAATTAGAGTTCTAATATGTATTTATAATTAAGCAAATCTTCAAAGCAAGATACTTGTTTTGCTTACAATAATTAGATTTTAGCTTATGACATGGTTTTTTTTTTTTTTTGTTTGTTTGTTATAAGCCATACTTATATCTCTTTCTTGTTATAATAAGTATATTGCTTTGCTTTTCCTTTTTTTTTTTTTTTATAAAACTAAATTCCTATGCCTTTGAATAAAAATTAATAACCATATATATACTAATAAACAAAAACCTGTCGTCCTGGCCGTTGAGGTTGGCTGCCGATACAGTTGTCGTGGTCGTAGGTGATAGCGCTAGCTGCAGTCGTTGACGCTAGCGGTTGTCGCTGATGATAATTGCTGTGATCGCTACTGCTTTTTGGTGTTGATGAGCAGAGACCATGTCTGCTGCTGCTCGCTGTAATGATGGTGCTGGCCGTGATGTTCGGTTCGTACCGCTGGTGACTACCATGGTGCTGGGGTGGCTACTGGCACAGACGTGCCCATAGGAGCACTCTGGACTGGTGATGGCGTGGAGGTTGCTGAAACTTGTGTCAGTTGGTGTGTCTAGCGCTGTGGTTGTTGACTTGGCGGAGGGGGGGCCGTGCGCTATGTGCACGGGTTTTCTTGCACTAGCACTGACGCTGTTGTCGTTAGTGGTGGTGCTCGACCGGGTCTGCTGCTGGGGTAGTGAGCTAATGCGCAGCTGCCTACCAGACGGGGTGGTTGTCGCACTGTAGATGTGGATGAGCCAGCTGTTTATAGCCCCGCTGTTGTAGCTGCAGTGGCTGCTGTTTGGCAACGTCTAGCAGAGCGCTAGCTGGTCGTTGCACCACCGCTATGGAGCTTGACGGTATGCTGGTGAGGTTTTAGTTTGGCCACTGGCTTCGGGCGCTATTGTGGTTGCGCTATGGCGATTTCGCTGCCAACGGGGCTATTATAGCAGACTTGGTGATGCTGCTCCGTTATCTAACAAGCTGTCCGCAGTAATATTTGTGAGCATTGAGGCCCAGCGGAGCGTTAGCAAGGAGTGCAGACCGTAATGCGCTAGCTGTGGAGCGCTAAACTGATTGAGCTACCTCTGTGTTTCGCAACGAGGTGATTGCGCCAGCTTCAGTGGCCAGAGTAGCACTAACGGTGGCTATCGCACCTCCTTAGGTTTTTAAGGCTGCTTGTATTGCGGCGCTAGCAGACGTAGTCGCTATTTATTGCAAGATGAATAAATCAATTAAAAATATGGTAAAACCTTGTGTTGTTAAGGTATTAAGGTTTTAATTTTAATTTTATTACCTTTTTTCTTAGAAATAGATGCCACAGCTCGTGTCAATCCGTTCGTTCTTCTTCTTCTTTTTTTTCTTTTCCTTTTTCTGTATCTCCCGTGGTATAATGTGCTACAATTTTCCCTTCGCGCCAGACCTTTAGGGTGAGGTTGCACTGTTCTTCTTAACCGTTTACACGGCAAAACACCAAAATTTGTGCCAAGTAGAACGGGATTTCAAATAAAAAAGTAGAAGTGAGGTGTAAGCGAGAGGGAAATTTATGCCACTCCACAAACTCAGAATTACCCACGCCCACTTCTGCATTGTGATTGGCTAAAACCGAATCAAGCCCGTTGAAGGCCATTTTGTTGAGACGAATGTTCCCGAACAACACGATATGTCGTATCGAAGAGCTGGACAACCGGAGCCACGCTACTAGATGGCGCTAAAAGGTGTCAGCTGTCAATTAAGAACCCCGGGACATCTGTCAAACTCAAACAAAATGGCAGCTGTCAAACACAAAAAGTGTGAGCTGTCAAATATGACACCTGGCAGCTGTCAAATCTGATTATATGTCAGCTATCAGATAAAACAAATGTGACAGCTGTCAAACCTGACGATAAGTCAGCTGTCAGATGAAAAAAAAAAATGTGACAGAAATAGATACATTTGTGCCGTTACAGCTCTTTAGAGATGTAGGATAAGGGTAAAATTTTGTATAAACGGGAGTGTCCGTTGTTGTTCTAATTTGACCCGTAACCTTAGTTGTGTAAGTAAGCTTTTCTTCCGGTTCTGAGAAGAGTCTGGGATATGTGTTTACAATTTTCTTCATGTTATCTCTTTGTTTGAGGGATAAATTCTCTTCCTTTATATTTATAGCGTTGACGCTTTCAGAAGGAAGCTGTTTAACACCAACGACGAAATTGTTCCCTAGTATCATATAATTTTTGTTGGTATAAATAACTGTTTTAAGAGCTTTAAGAGTATCATTTCCTAAGATACCATCAAATGTTTTCAATGAGGGCATTAAATAAAATTTTATTTTATCTTCGACATTAAAAAGTTTCACGTATGTATGTTCACTAATTTTTACATCACCTATAATTGACCTTGCAAAAAATGGTTTTTCGTTTTCTATGCGTTTTTTTACTAATTCGGGTTTGACATAATTTTTACTGGAACCCGTATCCACTAAAAACTTTAAAATGCTACCGCTCTCCGTCCTCACTTCAAAGTATGGGAGCGAAGAGCTGATCATGCTAAAAAATGAATATCGCTAGGTTCTCCGTACTGAATATCTTCACTTTCAGTCTGCTCATTTTCTTCTGCTGATTCATCTATATAGAATGTCCTTTGGGTCTTGTTTTGTTGGTGATTGGTGACAGATGGCGGTCTTTTACCATGAAACTGGTTCTGAGGTGTCCTGTTCATATAGTTGACCCTGCGTGAGTATATAGTCTGAACCACTTCCATGGGCTCTGGCCTAGGTTGAGGTTTAGGTGGCCTAGCTGGAGTGTTCTGAAATTGTTGCAGTGGTTGTTGCCTAGCTTGCTTACCTATTTGATTTGGGTATGGTATATGTGCTAATTGGGGATAAAAATCATGTTGTTGAATTTGTGTCGGAAATCTCCTCGGAGGGAGCTGAGGATTTGAAATGTTTTGTGCATATTTTGTCTCGCGTGATTTGTACGAAAATTTTGGTTATCTAACTTAAGGCAAAGGTGTAGGGCTTGAGGTAAATCGATAGGTTCCCTGGTACCTAGCAGCCTTGGGAGGTCTCCGTTCAGTCCTCTTATAAAAGTGTCTAATGCCTTATTTCTGTAAGATTGTGTCAACATTTGAAGAGATTCGTTACCCATCTCAACACATCCTAATTTATCTAAAATTAGCGAGAGATGTCTGTATACTTGCTGATAAAATTCAGCGACTGTCCTATTTCCCTGTATCAAAGTGGTCATTTGGTATTCCAATGTAGAGAGATCGCGTTTATCGGCGTAGTGCATAGACAAACATTTTGTTATTGCTGACCAATCGAGAGGCGTGTTATACGACTCTAACGCAACGTCAGCGTTACCTATTATCTTGTTTCTAACTACCGTAAGGATTCCGTAATACTTCGGGGTTCCTTTTAATGGTTCGTAGACATTTAGTATGCGCTCCACACTTTTCTTCCATGAGTTGAATTCTCCTGGACGCCCAGAGAATTCTTTTAAACATTTAACGACGTCGGGTATCTTGTCTAGGTCCCCTAAGTTAGCACTATGTCTTTCGTCTATTATTTGGTCTGTTGCTGAAAACAAACTAGTGTTAGGGTTTAGAGTTGCTTTTACTACCCGCGGTCCTTGTTGTCTAAAAATATCTGTGGCTATATTTGCTATAAGTGATGTGAAGTCATCTATGCTTAGTTGAGAGTTTTGTGTTGCTTGAGGAGCAGCCGGTGCAGTATTAGAGGGAAGGACGGGGGGCGGATTAAGTTATTTTGATTTTCCATTTTTTTTTATTCAATTAAACAGTTTACTTTAAATTTAATTCTAAAAGGAATTTAAATGGAATGAGAATAATGTCTTTAGCTATAACTTCAAGTTAAGTTTTAATTTATGTTTATGTTTTTTTTTTAACCTCTTGTTTTTATAGTTCCTAATATTTGTACTCTTATAATCTTAATATAATAATTACTATAATATTCTTTCATATAAATTTATGTTTATAATTTTATTGTCTTTTTTCTGACCCTCAAATTGTAACTGTTTTTAAATTCGATACAGATAAATTATATTCAGCTTACATTAATATAATATTTCTCCCAGCTTTGTTGTTTGTATTTCTTTTCCAGTCACTATCTTGATGGTGAAATTTCCAGTTAATATTGGTTGTTGGTGTGTGCGTAATCTTCTTTCAGGATCGTCTTTTTCCAGCGATGTTATTTTTTATTATTATTTTTTTATTTTGGCCGGTAAAATGTTATTTGACCAATACTTCACTTGACAAGGGCAACTTGACTCACTTCAAAAAGTTTTTTTTCAATGTGGCACTTGTAGTTCTATTTTTTTTTAGATGCAAAAAAGTTCACTTTTATTGTCACTTGCACTTTATATAAGGTCTTTAATATTTTAAAACGTCTTTTTATTTCTGTGGTAGGGGCTGGTACATAAAACCTCCTTTTTACCTTCTTTGTGGTTACTAAGGCACCTTCTTACCACTTGTTTTTGGCACTTTGTCCTTATTTTGATAGTTCTTGCGCGGTCCGAATTAGTTTTAAGGATCGCGAGTTTTTATGGACACTAAGCTTTACGCTTTTTCACGAGTTTCACTAGCTTTACGCTAAGTTGTTTGCGCGACTTTATTTGCTTTACGCTTTTAAAAGTCCACGATTTGCTCGGGCGCCAGTTAATTTATTTAGAATTAAATAAACTAAAAAAAATATATTTTGTTGAGCTTTCGCTCTTTATTTCCCGATTGTCCAATTAACTCTGAACTTAACAATTTCTATAACTTATAATAACACCTAAAACTGCGCTGCTACTCTTGGTTGTTGTTGGTGTTGGCTTATTGATTCTTCGCTGCTATTGTATTTGTTGTTGTTGTTGGCTTATTGGTTCTTTGCTGCTATTGTATAAGTTGTTGTTGTTGTTCTCTGGAATTGCTGATGTGCAAGTCTCTGGAACTGTTTACAATTGGATCGATATTGCGATATTGATATCAGCAATTATCTATTGATTCTTCGCTGCTATTGTATTTGTTGTTGTTGTTGTTCTCTGGAACTGCTGATTTGCAAGTCTTTGGAACTGTTTAAAATTGGATCGATATTGCGAAACGCATCAGCAATTATTTTAGAGCGGATGCGCGTGGAGTTTGACACTACTTTGTTGGCGAGAATTGTGAACTTAATTCTCGTTAACTTACATATTCATAGTGATATTCAGTAGATATCCGTGGTTATGCCACCTATCCTAACAAAACAATACATTGTAACAGTGGTAAGCGATCATAAGCTTTAGGGCAAAGTGCATCAAGAGGACGACATATCGCCATACATCTAGAGGGCGTCATACAACCGTATATGGTATATGAGGTGGCATACGACTACAGTGGCATATCTTCTGAATATTACTATGAATATGTATAAAATAGAATAAAATATATTATGTGTAAATTGTTCGTTTAATTAACAAAAAACATTGAATAGTTTATACATAAAAATTTCAGATCAGAACATTTTGTTGTTTCATACTTTTTAGAGCGTGATTTTTAGCAGTCAGGTTTTAGTTTTTTGAACTGATTTTTTTATTTAAATTATTTTGGGGACACAATTTTTATATAATCGAAATTATTAACTACTTATTAATTATTTGATGATCAATTTATAAACAAAGATGTTTATTATGGCACTTAAAATTTTTTTAGGTCCTAACACTTTATGTTCTATAGAAGGCGCCACATTCAATTAAATGTGACGTCACAAAGTTTATAATAAGCGGACTAAAAGAAAACACTTTCAACGATACCTTATTTATCAAATTATGATAAGTAATTTAGAAGATATAGTTTAGTTAATTTTCTGTCTTCTAGAGGAAGTTTTATTTTATTTAATGTGACATCACATAGCTTTTAATCAGCGGACGTGGAAAACGCTTTCAACGATACCTCATTTGTCAAAATATGATAAATATCTAAGAAGTTAGTGGTTTAGTTCACTTTTTGTACTCTAGAGGGCGCCATATTAAATTAAATTTTACGTCACATAGCCTTTAACCACCGGACAAGGTAAACGCTTCCAACGATACCTCATTTGTCAAAATATGATAAGTAGTTTAAAAGTTAGTGGCTCAGTTTACTTTATGTCCTCTTGAGGGCGCTAATTTAATTTGTGTGTTACGTTAAATAACCTATAACCAGCGGACGATCAAAACGTTTCCTCATTCGTTCCACGATACCTCATTCGTTAAATTGTGATAAATTGTTTAGAAGTTAGGGTTTTAGTTGACTTTCTGTCCTCTCACATTAAATATAATATGACGCCATAACTAACGGACGATCAAAACGCTTCCAACGATATCTCATTTGCTAAATTCTGATAAGTAGTTTAGAAGTTAGGGGTTTAGTTGACTTTCTGTCCTCTAGAGGGCGCCATATTATATTTAATGTAACGTCATAACTAGCGGACGATCAAAAGGCTTCCAACGATACCTCATTAGAGAAGTTAGGGTTTAGTTGACTTTCTGTTGAAAGAATGAAAGAAAGAAAGAAAGAAAGAAAGAATGAAAATGCTTTATTTTTGACGGGTTTGGTTTTATAAGTCTTAAATTTGGTACTTAAGTTTGTATGGTTACTTTCGGCAACTGTACTAAAAATGGGCGTTATCGCTATGTAGCCGCACCAAATTTTTGAGAAATTATTAGAATTGACTACTTTGTGCTAAAATTATTAGGTGGCAGCAACCCTATTATTATAAAATTTTATCATTTTGAAATTCTGACCACGGATTCGGATTCAGAGACCCATTTATACCTTTTAAATCGCACCAGCCCCGAATTCATAAAAATACAAAAAAATAAGGTGGCAACACTATCCTCAATTTTGAATTTTAAAATTCTGACTTCAGATTCGAAATCAGTGACTCCCTAACACTGTTAAATAATATTTAAAATTCTTAAAAATACATATTATTAGGTGGCAGCCCTATTATTTCAAAACTTTATAATTTTAAAATTCTGACCATGGATTCGTATTCAGCGACCCATATTTGGTGTAAAATTTTTTTGCCAGTCCTGAATTCATAAAAATATAAAAAATTAGGGTGGCAACATCCACTATTTTTAATTTTAAAATTCTGACATCAGATTCGAAATCAGTGACTCCCTAACACTGTTAAATAATGTTTAAAATTCTTACAAATACATATTATTAGGTGGCAACCCTTTTATTTCAAAACTTTATAATTTTGAAATTCTGAACATGGATTCGTATTCAGCGACCTATTTGTGGTGTACCTTTTTTTTTGCCAGCCACGAATTCATAAAAATACAAAAAATTAAGGTGGCAACCCCATCCACCATCTTGAATTTTAAAATTCTGACTTCAGGTTCGAAATCATCGACCCCCCCAATAGTCTTTCATGTTTAAAATTCTTAAAATAAAACATTTTTAGGTGGCATTCCTATGTGTAGAAAAATTTTCGAGTTTTGAAATTCTGACAACGGATTCGGAATCAGCAACCCAATTTTACCTAGTGTTTCTCCCAGAGTTGAATTCGCATAAAAAAAAGAATTAGGTGGCAACTCTATCCGCCATCTTGAATTTTAAAATTCTGACACCAGATTCGAAAGAAGTAACCCCCAATACTGTTTCTTCATGTTTGAAATACTTAAAAAAGTTTAGTTGGCAGCCCTGTGTAGAAAAATTTTAGAATTTTGAAATTCTGACATCAGATGCAAAATCAGCGATCTATTTTTACCTAGTGTTCACTCCAACCCCCAAATTCGCAAAAATAAACCAAAAATCCCCACAAATTTTTTAATTAATGAGCAACACTCTAACATTCCAATGGAAATCGATATAAACTGAGAGCGAGTTTATGCTCTAAGCATAAAGCCGGGATAAAATGTGAACAAAACCACTTTTTTATCTCCCGACTTATACGCTTGGTATAAAATTAACCTAGAGATAGTTATCCCCGAATTAAATCATATTTATGCCCTTTGTGAACAAAATGGCCCTAAATCAATTTATTTTTTATACTTATCTTTTTTCTGATAAAAAAGCGTCAAAAATAATTTTTTTTTACAAAGATATAGTACTTAAGAGATAGCAATACTGACGCTGATTTTGACAGAAAATGTATATGTATTTCTTGTAACGACTGAATACGGGTGCCTCAAGTAGTAATTTGAATTTTGGCAAGAGAAAAAAGTCGGCCGTAGCCATATCAGGTAGATACAATAGCTGTTCGATGGTATTGTTAAGGTTTTTGCCAGAAATTCTATCGCAATGATAGCGTTGTGATATGACAATGATATCGCGATGCAAATTTTTAAGTTTTCTTTCCACAAATCTGACCTTTCTCGACGATTTTTTTCTATCAAACGCCGCATAACGATCAGATAATTCTTTTTATTTACAGTGTGACCTTCTGGTAAGAATTTCTAGTGCACAATACCGCGATAATTAAAGAAAACAGCAACTTTGATGTGTTTTTTCGGTTTCAGTTCAGTTGAAAAACGCCATTTCGAAGCTTGTTGACTGGTTTGCATATCAAACTCGAAAGTCCATTATTCATCACCTGCTACAATGCGTTTTATAAAAATGGGGACGGAATTGACTTATTCTAGCAAGTCTTCAGCGGCCTTTACGCGATGGAGTTTTTGGAAAAAAAATTAGGTCTAGTCGAGCTGTAACGCGTTTCATGCCCAAACAATCGTATAAATTTGGTACGAGATAATTCGAGAGACACAGAAATTTCAGAGGTTATCTCTTTCAAATTCTAATGACGATTTTCAGCCACCAAGTCCTTCATTTTAGCGATGTTAACTTTGGTTGAAGACGTTGATAGCCAACCAGAGCGAGGCAAATCTTCCATCACATCTCGACCGCTTTTGAATGCACTGCACCACTCATATCCACCTGTGTTTGATGAAGTCGATTTACCGTAAGCATTGTGTAACATTTTCAGCAATTTTCATTTGCAATGCAAAATTTGAGACAAATTCCTTGTTCGATATTTTTCGCCAATATAATGTATAGTTTCAAGCTGCATCTATGAAGCTGAAATTCGTTTTCTACACTTCCTTGTTTCAGGCGTTGCTCACACTGTATTCGATCGAGTCTTTCTTAACCTATGATGCCTTCATAAATATAGAACACAATTGTTATTGATGTTTAACGATTATTATGATGGTAATCTTATCATGTAGAAAATACCAATTTTCATGATACAACTAAAGCAGACATAAAGGTTTCCAACAAACAACCTTTGATTACTGATCAAGATTAAGCATTTATTAAAAAGACAAAACATTTTGTGGCAGCCAAATCGAGCAGCAGAAACATTTACCTAAGTTTGTTCGTAGATAAGAAACGTATTGGTACCCACAAGTACTCGACAGCAGAACGAAGTATAGAATTCCAGTGGCAAGAAAGGATAAAACAAAAATTCAAGTTAATTGTTAATTTCGAATTCACAGCGCGGATCAGCAACAAATTCCAAAGAATACAACGCAAATCAATGAAAACGCATCACGACGAAGGCGCACACAAAGTCGGGGACAAGAATGTGCGAGAAATGGTGACGCAGCAGATAGCAGACAGTCTGAGACAGTAGGGAACCGAAACCGAAGCCGAAGCTCGCAAGGAAACCCTTATTACCAACTCGCTCCATAATCAGATAGAAACGTCCGAAAAGGCGAAAAACAGCACAACGAGGTATTTTAAGATCCACCGAACACGACGCAGGATTTATCAGTTGTTGCAGCGAATTAATTGCCGCTCTTTGCTCCAAAACAGAAGTCGCAAATCGGCAATGAAATCACAGGAATCAAAGAAGAAACAGCAAGCAACCAATATGGGCAGCGAAATGCGCACGTCTGCGATCATGCCTGGCTCGAATCAGCATTCAAAGTTCGGGGCAGGCTTAATTAACGGCCAGTATAATGAGAATGGTAGGAACTGCGTGCTTTGCCAGCGCATTTCTCGAATTGGCTTTCTGTTGTTGGCCTGGAACGTGAGTTGCTGCCAACGATCGAACAAGATCAAATTTCAAGTTTGAAGCATAATAAGCGAGAAACGATTGCTAATTGAAGATCTGTTCGGTGATGGTGATGATGATGATGATGATGATGATTTTGGAGTGGGAGAAAATGAGGTGGCGGCTAGAGAAGATATGCTTTGATTTTTAGAGAAGTGATAATTGACTTGGCCGTAAATTGGCAATATGTTAAAAATTTGTTGCGTTCTGAACTCAGCTCCAAAAAGAGTCCATATTCCGCAATTGATGGCTGCCAAAGAATAACTGGCTATCTTTTTCCACATATTGATGGGACACGCATGTAAGATTGCAATAAGCTAAACAAAAGCAAATTCAGTAGCAACATACAAACCATTTTCAAGGTTAAATTTACGCTTGCCATAACTGCCACCGTCACCACCACCGCATCCAACCAACAATAGCGAGCAATCCAAAACGCGGCATGTTGCGCTCGCGATCTTTGTGTAAATGTCGTTGTAGCCATCGTCAACGATGGCAACAACTGCAATCATGGGCGGACAGTAAACAAGCATCAGCAGTATCCTGGTCCAACATTAGCGCATACAGTGGCAATTGGCCAAATCGCAGCTAGTGAGCTAGCCATTGTAATGCCGATCGCATCAAACAGCCAAGCCAAGTCGAACGAGAAATATTACAAGAATTCAGCGCACATATCATAGCGATCGATAAGTCACGATTTTTCAGGCAATAAGGTTTGAGAAATGGTTACCAGAGCGCAACGCAGCGGCATCTACCAATGTTAGCCATGTCGAAGAAAGGCTGGACGAAAGGCTAGCTCTAAGGCGGCGCGCTAGGAACAGCAGTCGTTGTTATTGTAAATGTCTGAGGCTATCAATTTATGCAGCTCAACTAACATTGCAATTATGCGGATTTTATTGTGGATATAGAATCGCATAAAAAATCAAAAAACAGTTCTTGTTTTTCGTTTTTTGATTCTGGTGCAGTTAAAGTCAAAAGTCAGTCAGAAAATAAGTAAATATTTTTTAAGTGCTTCCATAGGGGTATTTTTCAATTTTCAATGGTCATCACTTGAATTTTAAAGAAACTTTTACGATTGATTCAATTAGTCGCCCTTTTTGCTATGGTCCCAAATCAAGAATATCACAATATTTAAGCAGTTTTTGAAGCGAAGCTTTTAACGCCTCGTTTTGTGATTTACTTGAGTGAAATCTCAAAAACGAAATTTTTTCCGTACACCTTTTTCTTAGAATAGGTGTTGTTTTTTAATTGCGACTATTACAATAAGACGATATAAAATTTAAAATATTTCTTTGTAAGAGTAAGCAGTGAGAATCGAACCCGCACCATTTCGATCGAGAGTTATACACACTAACCACTACTCCAAAACACTTTGTGTCATGGTGTTATTTATTCAATATTAATTATTAATTGAAGTTATGTTGCAGTAGATGACAGAAATTTATTAAAAGGATTGTGCATTAACCATCCTACATGTGAATGCGTGAAGGTATGATGCAACAGATTACAAGAATGTATTAAAAGGATTGTGCATTAGCTATCCTATAAATTCTATTGTGAATGTGATGCAGCAGATCACAATAATCGATCAAAAGTATTGTGCATTAGCTATCCAAACAACGAAAGTAGCAAGGTTACATTGAACGGATTGAAAATTATCACAAGATGCCAATTGTCTTAGGTGTAGATTTTAATTGCGAATTCAAACATGAATGTTTATAAGCACTTAAGGCAAGGCCTGTGGTCTAGCGCTCGAAAATATAAAGTATTTTTAGGATTTTTTTAAAAAGTTAAAATGTTGAACAACGATATTTAAACTTTTAAGGTATATTGTAACACTCATTACTCATAAAAAAAGTATAGCAGTGAGGGGACTGCCGACCGAAGCGAAAACCTATACATAAAATATTAGTATTCCCTGGAAGACGTTGTCCTGCCACGGACCGCCTTACTGCTATATAAGAATTTTCATGCTAATAGGGGGTTTCGGACTATCTTACATGTAGGACGGATTTGACAGGTCCAGGGATTTGATGCGAAAGCTCATACTGCAGCCCGTTCTACATGTAGGATGAAAATCAAAAAGTTCTAAAACTTCCGCTATGCTCTTGTTCTTCTCTGTGCGTCCTTGTTTGTAGATTTAATTGGTAATTGTTGGCGCAGATAGCTGGAAATTTTTTGTAGACGTTGTGAATTCTAATTGTGTAGCTACAGCCGGTATATGCAATTAGAATAATTTTTGTTAAGAGCTTATAGCAATTTATTAAATTTTTTATATATTACAGAAACTATTACTCTTAAGCAAAAGTTTTACCATATCAAAAATATTTTTTAAATATGAATTTTAAGTATTAAAAATAGAATATTCTAAAACTAAGAAATATCTATAGCATATAAATTATATTAAATTTATATAAGAAATTGATGCAGTTTTACCAATATTATATATACTCTTTAACTCATATGTATGAACTGTTTTCTAAAATATTTCGATGTCATATGCTGACTGTAGCTACAAATAAACATCTACAAAAAATGCAAGCTTACTGTACAACAATAACTACCAAGCTAATCTACAAGAACAAGAGTACAAGAGAATGACAAGATCCCAGAGGTTGCGCAGCGTTACAGGGGATGAACCTAATTGGAGGCGGAAAAAATACAGCACTTTGCTTGCTATTTTTTCTGTTTGTCGGCTAGCAAGATCTCAAGTGGAGGGAGGCATTAAAAGAGACTTCAGAGCTAACTGCTGAAATAAAATGAAATTTAAATTTTTTATATTTGTATTTTGTTTGACTGTCGTGAAGTCTCTTTAATGCCTCCACTTTAGATCTTGCTAGCAGGCAAACAGAAAAAATAGCAAGCAAAGTGCTATTTATTTTTCGCCGCCAATTCGGTTCATCCCCTTTAACGCTGCGCAACCGCTGTGATCATGTCATTCTCTCTGCGTTTTTGTTGTAGATTTGATTGGTAATTGTTGTTGTGCAGTTAGCTTGAATTTTTTTGTAGATGTTTTTTTGTAGCTACAGTCGGCATATGACAATCGAAGTATTTTTACAACACTTAATATATATGTACATAAGAACACTTACACAATAAATTTATATTTACAGTTGTAATTGAATAACTACAGCCTGCTTATCACAAGCGTTCTATTTCTTACCGCCTAATGTTGTAAATCGAAAACGCAAACAAACGACAAGTATGACACGAGAAGCAAAACTTTTTCTATACGAAATTTTATTGCTACGTCGTTGGTTTGCGTTTTCAATTTACAACACTAGGCGGTTAAACTGTCTACGTACATTTATAGTATTAAATTATATATAATTTATATACTATATCTATTTCTTGTATATTCTTATTTTAATACACAACAAAATCTATATATAGCGTATATGCATATTGTGTTATTATATAAAAAGATATAAATAAGATTTAAAGTTTTAAATTAATTCAATAATGAAATAATTTAAATAAATGATATGAATTATATGTATATATTTTTGATATGGTAGTACATTTAGTTAAAAGAAATAATTTCAGCCATTTATAAAAAATTTCAAAAATTGATTAAAACTCTTATCTAAAATAAATTAGTTGCCATATGCCGACTTTAGCTACAAAAGATGTCTAAAAAAATTCAGCAAACTGTACAACAACCATTACTTGGCAAATCTGCAACAACAACGCAGTGAGAAAGGAATGGTTCACAGCGATTGCGCAACGTTAGAGGGGATAAACCGAATCGGCTTCAGAAAATAAACCGCATTTTGCTTGCTATGTTTTCTGTTTGCCTGGTAGCAAAATCTCAAGCGGTGGCATCAAAAGGGACTTCACGGCCAGTCAAACAAAAACCAAATATCAAAAATTTTAAATTTATTTGATTTTACCCTACAGCAACTCTACATATACATTTCGCAGCGGAGCAAAGGGAGGGAAAAAAACGATGCGTCAGGAACTTATTGATGGTTGCTTGCTACATTTGCTGAGAGCCTGGTAGTCAAGATCCAAGAACGTCATTTAAAAACCTACTCGCTGTCTGTATTGATGACGAGAGTTACTCGCAAAATGACGATGACGATGACGCAAACCAAAGATTTACCCTCTACCAAAATCATTCAACGCGCCTAAAGAAGTTTTTACTTCAAAAAATTAACGAAAGTGCTTGAGTTTGTGTGTGCATGTGTGTGGGCCAACGTTTTCCCGGTGCATCAGCAAGTGCAGCAAAGTTAAATTGGCTTTCTTTGCTGGTGAACGTCCTCCAATTGCCACCACAAGCAGCACAAGCAAGTGCAGTGCAAAATTTGTTGCTAGCCAACATCCTCCAAGTGCCACCAGCAGCAGCACAAGCAAGTGCAGCGCAAATTTCTTGCTAGCCAACATCCTCCAAGTGCCATCACCAGCAGCACAAGCAAATGAAGCGCAAATTCTCCGCTTTCAATTTATTTAATTCACGCCGGAGTATAATGGCAGAAATTTGTCTCTGCGCTTGAGACATGCTGAAATGGTGCTTCTGAAATATTGGAGAGTTGACCAGTCAATTGAATTATGCTGCACTTGCTGGTGCTGCTCGTGGCGACTCTCGGAGAACGTTGGCAAGCTAAAGAATCAGGAAACTTGCACTGCACTTACTTGTGCAGCTGGTGATGGCACTTGGAGGATGTTGGCTAGCAACAAATTTTGCACTGCACTTGCTGGTGGTGGCACTTGGAGGATGTTCGCCAGCAAAGAAAGCCAATTTAACTTTGCTGCACTTGCTGATGCACCGGGAGATCGTTGGCCCACACACACGCACACACAAACTCAAGCACTTTCGTTATTTTTTTATTATTTTGTTATTTTGTTATTTTTTAATTAAAGTGTTTTCTAAATGACCTCTATATTTATTATGTTGACTTTATATGATTTAAATACAAATTCTAAATGTTTGATAGTTTAAATCATTCTTGATTTTAAATACAAATTCTAGTTGTTTGATAGTTTAAAATCGTTTATTGAGCTTAAGGTCAAAGTTAGAACAATTAATTGTTCTAACGAATTTTTCCAAAGAAACAACAACAAAGTTTTTCAATATGAAAGGAAAAAAATCACTAGCATTTGATTTTATTGTACAATTTCTGCGCTGCTAAACGCGTCATCAGAAATCTTTGTGATTGCCCGTGCAAGCGCGCGCTAACGCAATGCATCATCGGGGCGATAAGATTTTGAAGCGTCAATTTCTCATTTTCTCCTCAATTTCATAATGTCACATTTGTTGTTGTATTTCTGTTTTACTTTAGTTTCTATGCTTATGTTATTATATGTAGTCCAACAGCCTGCTGGAAGTCTGCACTAACAAAGCATGTTTACTGAAGTTGTTTTTAGAATTTTTGCTGATTTTGTTTTTCAGCTGTTTCCGTTTGGTCGAGCTCTACCATTTGATTAATTGTTCTAACTTTGATCTTAAGCTCAATAAACGATTTTAAACTATCAAACAACTAGAATTTGTATTTAAAATCAAGTATGATTTAAACTATCAAACATTTAGAATTTGTATTTAAATCATATAAAGTCAACGTTATTTTTTAATTTTACAAGTTTACGAAATAAGTTGCAAGTACAAGCACTCGAATTAAATATGTCGCAAATTGAATAAAATGAAAATTAAATAAAATATTTGCACTAAAACACGACCGAAATGTGACACGCCAAAATTTCTTCGTCCATATGACACAGCAAAAAAGACAAATTTATTTCAACACACACAAATTTTATTCAACCTGATATTTTCTATCCTACCACGACTGAAAAGTTTCCTTTTGACACACACCTTTTATGAAATAATTTATTAATAAACAATGATAGTTGACAACTCTGAAAATAAAATGCCGCAGTGGTGAATATAAAACGCCACTGACAAATACAACAAGAGTGAACATTGTCAAACTTTTAAAGCATACATATACCAATATAAAGCGAATTAATAATAAGTTTTGGTTGCAAACATCTTATTGCAACCTAACTTAAGTATTTATATACTAACAAACAGATTATATGCATTAATTTCAGGAGTTGCCAAGTGATTTCTTTGTAAGCTTGCGGCCGATTAAGAACAAGAAAGACTATCATTGTTGATTTTTTTATGCACAAATACATTCAAACATTTTTAAAGGTTATGCTGTCTAAGTTATCTTTGCTGTCTTTATTGATGACGAGAGTTACTCGGAAAAAGACGAAAACGCAAACCAAAGATTTACCCTCTACCAAAATCGTTCAAATCGCTTAAAGAAGTTTTCACTTCAAAAATTATTTTTTAATATAAAAAAATTGTTGATCTTGATCAAAATGGCGCTCAATGAGAAGCTCTCAAGGAAAAGGGGTATGGGCGGTGTTGTAGATTTTGATTTTTCTATTGATTTGAAAAAGAAAAACCAAGAATATTTTTAATCACTATGAGTGCAGCTATGGCTGGCACTAGAAAAAAAAATATTGAAAATTGACAGAATGACGCGCCTTTGAAAATTAAGTTCTTAAAACAGCTTGTTTTCTACCGGTTATTAAGTGTAAAATATACGATGTTTTTGAAATAGAACTTTGATTCTAGTTCCAGCGATAGCCACTGATGTTATGAATAGCATATTTAAATTTTAGATGATTCGGTTGAATAGTTTTTGTTTTTTCTACAACACCATGCCGAAAAAGTAGTTTCGAGATAAATGAGTATAAGGAGAATGAGTGTAGACGAAACACTGTGGCTCGACACCTACCACAACGGCTTTAGAAGAGAAAATAACGTTAGAAATACTTTACTTTTGAAATATCAAAAAAAAAAATCCATTTCATACAAACTCTAGGCCTTAAATAATGACGTTTTGATAAATACAATTTGCGAATGATAAGCGATCCAGGATTAGGACTACTATTGATGTAATATTTGCTAGAAATATCGATGACATTACATCTTCATAATATACGTTTGATATTTCAGATATTAAAAAGCAATAATTTCATTAACATGTACAAAAATAATTCAAAATTAATGTAAAATAATGTAAGGTAATAAAATTTACTGGTGGGAATATTATTGTTTTAAGTTAACATTATGGTATTTAAAATATTTCAATTTAAAAATTTTTTTATTAAAAAACCATAAAATTATCAAATTTACGAAACTGCGAAAAAGCTCCGTAAACAAATCCGTGCTGGTTTGTTCCCGAGATTATTTTCTCACAGTGGAGTGCTGGATACTTGGCTGCAATGGCGAGATACGTCAGTTGCTAATTTGCATACAATCTTCGTGCAATTGGTGCTCGAAGTTTGTATGGCAATGCGAGGAATAAAAGCGAAAGAAAAAAACAACACAGCTAGTGTAAGTAAAATTAGATTTCTTAAATTTTATTTATATACCTTAAATGCAGCTATAATTATCTTCAATAGGTGAATGATAAATTATGAGTAGTACTGCGGAATTCCAATATGTGGATGTAGCGAAAAAATGGTGGTTTGAATTTTTAGTCGTTTCGGTTGTTCGGCAAGCCAATTAGTGAATAATTGCAACCGCCAAAAGCACTCGTCGGAGAAGCCGATCGTGCGACCCGTTCTTGTATCGAGAATCGATACTGGAACGTGTCGATAAGACAGTAAAAGAAAAAATCTTTTACTTGCATTAACCCTTAGGGTTGCAGCCTAAACACTCCGCTTCTCTCGTGTGTCCAGCGACGCATCTGTTTTTTATTTCTAAATATAGATTCAACTCGTTAAGGTATACAGATATTAAAAATGTTTCTAAAAATTTAGATAAAATGGCATACATCTAAGAAATATGTACCAAAGTACCAAAAATTTTACAAAAAAAAAAAATGTTTAGGTAGAGAAAAAGTTAATTGTACCACGTTGTTCCATTATTTTACTGTCTTTTACCGTATTGCGTGCACATTTCTGCAGTACATTAAAGAAAAAAAAGACTGCAATTAACTGCTTTTTCAATTTTTATCGAATTTTACAGCAACTGAGACGCACGAATTTCGCTTCAATCTTATGCTCCTTTTTTCAGAGACCTTGATTTTTGCTGTCGATGCGAAGCTTACAAAATTTTAACTTTTGAATTCAAAGAGCACTTCAACTGCAAAGCTGATGTTTGGTATTAAATTGCTGCTATTACTACTACTACTGCTCAAAAAATGGTGGTGCGAAAAATTATATTCGAACATTTAACAAGATGGCAAAAAGTAGCTAGAGCAAAGGATGCTTTCCCAAAAGCCAAAGCCAGCCAAACGGTGGATCTTACTACAGAAAATGACAAAGAATCTAAAACAGAATCCTCAGCTGCAGTTTAATGTTCATCATGTAAGTTTGAAGAAAGCAGTGAACGTTCGAAAAACGTAGAAAAACGGAAGACATGCCTGCGAAAATTCCTTGCAGTGAACTGACTAACGCGTCACGAATGAGAATAAGGGCTCATGGTTAAGTCGATTCTGCATGCATTTTGAAAGATATTTCAATTCATCCTTCTAAGTCATCCTTCTAAGCCTTCAAGGTATAGGAAAAAATTAAAAGAAGTTCGTGAAATTCCATTCACCCCTGATGAAGTGTTATCAATGATTATCAATGATTATCAACTTTCACAAAATTTGTACAATACTAGTTGTAGCAGTTGCTTAGCAAACGCGTAAGCTAGCCAGCTTTGAAATCTTTTATTTTGCAATAAAAGTAATAAAGACTGACTAAAAAATGATCCTGTGAAATTCCAAACTTTTCCTAAAACTATAAAGTATAGTTATTATGTTATATTGTTTAAAAAAAATGGATATACTAAATTTTGTCATTGATAGGGAGATGTGAGTAATAATAATAAACCTTCCGGAGCTTATAAACATTACATTTATTGAATTCTTAGCGTTTTTCAACCAACCCTTTCTTGTCATTTATTTGTTTAAGGCGATCATAAGAAAAAGCTGGTTCGATAGAAAGTCCACTTAGACTGCGAACCTTGGAGAATGCAACATATGGCATTCCTTGGCAAGAGAAAGATATTTCTCTTTCTGAACTTAGAACATTTACATTTGAAAAAATAAATGTTTTCATTAAAGGTGTGTAAATATTGTGATAATTAAGAAAACGTGGGTCTAAATACAAAAATAATTCTTTAAACTTATGTTTTGGTTATTTTGTAAAAGTCTGAACCGTCAAGTGCGCATAATATGTAAAATGTTATTTCTATAAAAATAATACATTGATTTTTATGGTTAATAGATTGTTGAATAGGTTATAGCACAATCTCTCTTTTGATAACTGTAGTGCTTCTTAGGCCCTTTTTCAAACTTTCGACCCCTTAACGTCTAAGCCAAGAGCGAGCGGGATGAAATCAATTAGCTGTCTAATCAATGTCTTAATACACGTAATCCACAAAAAAATTATGCATTCAAATTGCCGGTTTTCTTAAATTATGTCAAACCTTTTTTGGTACAAAAATAAAATCGAAATCTATACAAAAACATTTTTTATTGTAGCGAGCGAGCGGTTATCGGTCCTTTAGGTTAAACTTTAAGTAATAAAACTTGGCTTCAGTCAAAATTTGCTTTTTTAATAAAACAAGATTAATTTATGTTTGAACTGACTTTCCTAATAAAAATTGTGAAATTAAAAATGAAAATTGAGAATTCGGCCAAACAGATTAAAAGATAATTCAACGCAAACGTAAACTCTTCAAATACTAATGGTATTCATTGAACGCCATATTGGCGATGTAAAAAGCGTATGCTCAGCAGCGTAATTTGCAATAACAAAACTGTAAGGGATTAATCAGTAAGTATAATGCGTATTGTATTAACCACAGTGTCTTTGGTTTAATTTTGTTTTTGGTAAGCAATGTTTAAATTAAACTTAACAATTTAAAAAAATTAAAAATGCACTTACTTAAAATGGATCTTAAATTTCTGTAAAGTTTAAAAATGTGATGGGAATTTCTTTTTAATACAATTACGCTATTTACTCAGTTTTTATTCAGGGTGGAGTTCGTGGAAGCGCTTAGAGTAAAATTATAGCTATACGCTTTCATTATATATACGTCTTTCATTGAATAGAAATCCAGATATTCCCAACTATTTATTTTGCTAAAACATGAAGATAACAGTTTAATGACATTAGCTGCGTTCCATTCGCTTCAAAATAATCTAGATTATTTTTTTTACATGCAAAGCAAAAACAAAATATGATTTCCTATAACAAATAGGATTATTTTTGCTATCCATAAAAAATTGTGATATAGCACTTAAAATATTTGAAACACAGGTGCCGCACCTGTGTATTTTTTATAATTTTTTAAGACAAAAAATGATTCGTCCGTTGCCGAAGTATATTCTGGAGTTCATTCCCCAGCTTTTAATGGAAGGCAAAATATGGCGTGCAATAGCAGTAAAACTTGACAGCAAAAGCGTCCTTATAAAAATGCTCAAAAATATGGCCACACCGCCTCCAATTTGTGCAAGTGGACCGAAGAAAATCTTGAGCACAGAACCAGAGCAGTGTATTTTTCAAGATCTGCTCCAGCACAAAGTGATGGCAATGCAAATCTACAAAAATGTAATTTGATATGATAATTTATACTTGTCAGCAGCAACAGTTAAAAATAAATTGCAATCCGCTGGTTTGCGAGGTCGAAACTTCTGCTCACAAAAGTCATCAAAAGCTTCGTCTAAATTTAGCTTGAGACTATTCACATTGGACTATGAACGACTGGAAGAAGGTCATACTGTCGGAATAAACCAAAACTAATTGGATGGGATCAGATGGAAGGTAGTGGACTTGGCGAAAACTTGGAAGCACTCTAAAGGCATGGCACGTTTGAAGTTTGGTGGCGGTATTGTTATGTTGTGGGGATGTATGATGGTGGGGGGAGTTGGCAATGTACCGCAAATAGTTGGCAAGATGACTGCCAAGTATTACGTTGACATTTTGTCATAGAATCTTACTGCTACTTGCCGAAAATTTATAATAGACCTCAGATATTATGTTTCAACATGACAATGATCCCAATCACACTGCCAAAATAACTTAATAAAGGCTTAAAGAAATTGGAGAATAAAAAAGTAATGGTTTTTAAGATTGCTTTACCAATGCATTCATTTTAAAGAAAACACAATAACAAAAAAAAACAAGAGCTTGATTTTTCCGAAATATTGATTTCCATTTATTAAACATAACTTTAAATTACATTTAACTTTAACCAATATGAAAATGAACAAGAACAAGAAACTCATCACTAAAAATATCAAACGAAACATTATTATACAAAACAAATTTGTTTTTAAATAATTTTTACTTAAAAGATGAAATGCTTTAAAATAGTTTTAAAAAATATAAATGAAAAAAAAAATATTTTTTTCTCAATTACTGTAAAAAAAGGAAATCTACGTCTATACTTACGATACTATCGAAACTGGAAATTTTTTACATGAGTTGTCAACTTTCAATTGCATTACGAGTATTTTATAATATTGAAAATATTGAAGAATGTTTATGTTTCGTATTTCAGCATTGTTTAGCTAAAAAAACTTGTTATTAGTTTGATATATTGGATGGGAAAAGTGTGGAAGATTTTTATCCATGAACAGCGTTGCCGCTTAGGTTGGATTGAACCAAATATGGTAGTTTTTTCTTCGAATTAATTTTTGGTTATTTGGTAGATTTGTTTCTAAATTTGGTAGATTTTTTCAATTTTGTAGATACTAAAAATTATTTCCAAACAAAAATCTTAGAAAATAATTAACATATATAACTCTTCCCATGTATCATATATTTGAACGTTTGCAAATTTAGTTCTGACTTACTATTGATAAAAACAAAACTTAGGAACAAGTTTAAGCATAGCACAAACTGTTGTCAACTATTTTTGGTCAGATAAGACGGATTTTGAATTTTCTTAATTTCAATGGAATTACATCTGTTTCTTTATGTGCCCTTAAAATATTTTATAGCTTAATTAATTCATCTTTTTCTAGTCAAATGGTCTCAAAGACTGTGATTTTATTTTATAGAAATAATTTTTTTATTTCGGAGCGACTCTGAAATGGGTTGACCGATCTTAAAATTCTTTTTCTAAACAGTTTTACGCTTTTCAAATTATTTCCTTACGAAAACAAAATTGTGAAATTCTTTTCAGTTTATAAGTTCGTTTAATTGAAGAAAACCGGAAATTTGAAGATGATTTTTTTTTCATGTATTATGTGTATTAAGACATTTTTAATCCAATGGTAAAAAATTAAGCCCGCTCTCAACTGGTTTAGAAGTTAAAGGGCCAAAAGTTTTTCCGAAAATGGGCCTGAAAAATTGTGATTTTTAAGTTTTCTTTCTAAGCATTATGGGTATCAAAAGTATCAAATGCTATTACATATTCAACAAGTGATTCACCATAAAAAACCATGCACTACTTTTGAAGAAAAAACATTTTACATATTATGCACACTTGACGATTCACCCTTTTACGAAATAACCAAAACGAAAGTATAAAGAATTGTTTGTGGTTACACCCAATTTTTCTTAGGGATGGTTGAAAAGCGCCAATAATTAAAAAATTGTAATGTTTATGAGATTGGGTAAGTTTATTTAGTACACACATCCCGCTTCCAATGAGAAAACGTAGTATATTAATTTTTTTGAAACAACAACGTGATAACTTTCTTTTTTTACTTTACTTTTATTTATACAAACAGTTTTGAGAAAAGTGTATTAACCTAACCCAACTAAAATGCATCTTAAACGTATCAATTTAGGTAGTTAGCTTACGCGTTTGCTAAGCAACTGCTTAGCCAAGTATTTAAGAATTTTAGTTTTTTAAATGATATCAACACGTATATTTTTTTGGGCTTGTAATAACATATGGGTTTTTTATTATTTATGATTGCTTAACAGATATTTTTACAGTACTCCGAATTGAGTATTAAAGCTTTATTTTGCTTTGGTAGTTTTTTGCTAAATTTGGTAACTTTTTTAGATAAGATTGCTAGCTAAAATTTTTTTAAGTGGCAAACCTGTTTCCTGTATCGAATTACAATTTCACATTCTAAGAGGTCTCTAAGAGTTTTTTGTTATATTTGGTAACTTTTTTAGATAAGATTGGTAGCTAAAATGTTTTTTAAGCGGCAAACCTGTCTCCTGTATCGAACTACAATTTCACATTCTAAGAGGTCTCAAAAGTTGCATAAGGTGGTCAAAATCTTTCAAAAAATTTTTTAGAAAACACAAGGTTCTCTTCCTCTCCCGCAAGTACAATGTTTTTTAAAAAAACAGTAAAAATTACTATCTCAAAATACTTTAATTTTTGTAAGAAAAACTACATATGTCTTAAAGCAAAAATAAATATAGGCTTTATCTAACAATATTTTGGCAAACACGATGCCACTCTTGGTTCTTACCCACAGTGTCCTGTGTGAAGGATATTCGAATCTAAAGGTACATTTGAGATAGCACAGAACTTTTAATTGCTATCTGATTGTCTAAATTTTGGTGATAATGATTACAGTGTTAACATTTTCCTTAAATTTGGCGAATTAATTATTTGCATATTTTCGTATATGCATTTTCCTGTTTTGGAGAAATGCATACTTGAATGCAATTTTTTAACTTTTTCAGACACCAGAAGTGGTACCGAAGATAATTTTCTCAATTCGGATTCTGCAAATAGTTTAGAACGAAACCCTGTCGATATTTAAAAAATTTACTTCAAGCATGAAATGTAACAATTTTGTTCATATCTTCTTTATGGTTATTATTTCATTAACCATAAGGTTACAACATTAAACAATAATTGTTAAGTCAATTGAGACCCATCGAATGGCAAACTCAGAAACTCAGAAACTATAAAATTCTTGTCAATGCTATGTTGAAGTGTTTTTACGAAATAATAAAATTCATAAGGAACATTTTTTAAAAAATCAAAACAGAAAAAAAGTCGTGTTCTTTACCAGGAGTTGTTAATTGATATTCTTGGACAAAGTGTTGCTTAGAAATATTTGAAGAATCTAAATTAAGGAAATTATCTTCGGTACCACTTCTGCTACCCGAAATATAAAATCTTATATTAATTTTTTTAAAAAAGTTAAAAAATTGCATTCAAGTATACGTTTATCAAAAACAAGAAAATGCGTATGCAAAAAATATGCAAATTATTAATTCGTCAAATTTAAGGAAAATGTCAACACTATAATCAAAATCGCCAAAATTTAGACAATCAGATAGCAATAAAAAGTTCTGTGCTACCTCGAGTATACCTTTAGATTCGAATATCCTTCGCACAAGAACTTGTGGGTAAAAATCGAGAGTGGCATCGTATTTTGCTGGATATTGTTATTTAAAGTCTGTATATACTTTTATTTCAAGACATATGTAGTTTTTCTTACAAAAAATCGAAGCATTTCGAGATCGTAATTTTTTACTGTCTTTCTTTAAAAATCTCAAATTAAAAAATCAAATGATTCGTGTTATTCGCTGTGATCGGACGCTTTATCTCAGCGGTAAACAATTTTTACACAGTTAAAACGAAAGAAAATTGATATAATTGATCGACATGACATTCTACTTATTGAAATAATTAAAATTAATATTTTTGGTGAATAATAATGAACTGTTTCTTTAATATTTCTTTTTATCTGTTTAACTTGAGCTTCTTGCTAAACATATGTTACCAATAGAAAAAAGAAAAAAATCAGTACATAAATCTTAAAAAGGCGCACAAAACTAAAGATATTAGAAACTTTCGCTCAACACTTGCTTTGTAAAACTAATATCAGCAAAAAATAACCGAAACATAAACAATAAACGCACCGGTTCTTTATATAAATAACTTTAAACAACAACAATAAAAACACACCGACCCGCCTTACAAACATTCAACTGCTGCAGCCTTGCTTTGTTTTCCTGATCTTTGGATTTCACGATCTTCTTTTTTTGCTGGCTCTCTCTCCTGTTTTTTTGCTTGCTATTTCTTCTTGCTCCCGTGATATAGTGCTCTTTGACACCTGCAATAATGCCACCCTCACCTCGTTTGACACGACAACAACATCAGCTTTCTCATCGCATTAACAACAAGGATGATGGCACTCCAAAAATGGTGAGTGGAGAGTATTCTTCTAAATATTTTCGAGCTCTACTACTTGAAACGGAGGAACGGCTAAGTGCGAGCTTCAAAAATGATATGCGGCTACTAGAAGATCGCCGCCTCCTCTCACACTATGACAAATCAGTCAAGCAACTGTCTGAAGACATCGCTAGCGTCGAAATCAAGATTATGGAGAAAGTGGATATTGAAGTATGCGCTCTTAATTCAGCGTGCAGCGAATTGAACAACAAAATTCTCCTGATCGGTGGATCGGTGTATATTAGACCGGAAAAAAATGCAGACAGCTTTATTATCAGTAGTGTGGATGATCTACCTAGTTCTTCTCCCAACGCCAGCTTATATTCTATGGCACCTGGTAGCTGAATATATATATTTAAAATATTTATCGCTTACTATGCCCATTAAAATTTTAATATTTAATTTTCTATTTTTAATTTTGAACTTTATAAACTTTTTATTTTTACACTTTAGCGTATATTTTCAACCCTCTTCTCTCTTTTATCCGTCTTATCTCTTTTACTTTCATTTTTTCAATTGTTTAAATGCTTTCAGTTTATTATTAATTTTATTATCTTTATTCTTTTAATATGACAGTTGTAAATAATGCTGTTTTTGGGCGTAAATGACAATCATAAGACTGTGGTTGAAGTTATGTGTAGGCAGCATGCAGGTTTAAGAATCGTACATTTCAATGCTAGAAGTTTAAATGACTTTAAACTAGAGTACGCGCGACATGTTTTTGTCGAATCTTCTGTTGATGTCATTTGTGTCTCGGAAACTTGGTTTCATGAGGACATAAATGACTCCTATCTAAATCTGAAAAATTTCAAACTTTTTCGAAAAGATAGACGAGACAAGAGAGGTGGTGGGGTTGCTATCTATTGTAAGGAATATCTAAATGCTAATTTTCTAGGTAGCTCAAGCGAATCTGATATAGAATTCTTAAACATTGAAATTTTAGGCAATGGTATTAAAGTATTTATTTCATGCGTTTATAATCCTAACCGCAACTGCAATTTGGTCCCGTTTTTCATATCATTGACGAATTGTGCTATTAATTATGAACACTTTATTATATCTGGAGACTTTAACATTAATCTACTTCAACAGGACAATCTTTCCAACAGCTTTCTCGACCGCATTTCTGAAGTTGGACTTACTGTTGTTAACTCTGTTATGCCCACTAGGTTTTCAAACAATTCTCGGCCTAGCCTACTTGTTGCATCTTTATGGTATCTGATGCTTCATCTATTTTGCTTTTTGATCAAATCTCATTTGTATCTGATCACGACCTCCTCTTCTGTGCGCTTAATATCTGCCTTGCACCTGTTGTACCGGTCAGTTACTTTTCATACCGTGATTTTAGGTCCATTAACAGCAGCTCTTTATACAATGATTTGTCATTAATAAACTGGTCAGATTGCTGGTTTTTAAATTCAGTCGATGACAAGCTTAACTTTTTTATTGAGAAAATTAATACTCTTTTTGACACTCATGTTCCCTAACGTAGGCGCCGCGTAATAAAAAAAAGTTGTCCCTGGTTTACGCAGACGGTTAAAGAAGCATTAAAATATAGGGAAAAGACATATCGTAAATGGAAGCGTAACCTAACTGTGTTCAATTGGGATGAGCACAGAAGAGCCAGGAACGAAGCTTCATCTGCTGTTAGACTTTCCAAGTCAAACTTTTTCAAGTCCAGACTGAACCCTGCTCTACCTTCAAAACAGCTATGGAGAAACTTAAAAGGTATTGGAGTTTGCAACAAAGGCAACGAAGCCTGTAATATAAATCCTAACCATTTGAACGATTATTTTGTTGCTACCTCTAAATCGAATGGTTCGCATGCCATCGTTGATGATGATAGTGATAGTTATGATTTGGAATCTCCAAACGAATTTGAATTTAAGGCAGAAGGTGAATTGGATGTAGCTCGATGCCCTAGCAAAATAAAATCAAATGCTGCAGGGGAGGATGGAATTTCAATAAGATATGTGAAGCTTATTTAACCATATGTCCTTAGCCCGCTTGCCCACATAATAAACCATTGCTTTACTACATCGTATTATCCCCAGGCTTGAAAGGTGGCGACTATTATTCCTGTTGCAAAAAAACCAAACCCTTGCGGCCCATGTGATTTCCGCCCAATAAGTCTTCTGTCCTCGATATCCAAAGTATTTGAGGCGCTCATGGCCGAGCAGATATCCCGCCACTTGAGCCTTTACAATCCCATGTCGCACCTACAGTCTGGTTTTCGTCCTGGGCACAGCTGCTCTACTGCTGTGGTCAAAGTACTTGATGACATAAGAGTACCCTATGATTCGGGCGATCTGACACTGCTGTGCTTACTAGATTTCTCTAAAACTTTCCCAACATTTTAGGTTCTCTAAATCCGCAGTTCGCCTCTTAAAAAGCTATTTGATAGGTAGGTCTCAGAGAGTTAGGGTGGGACATAATTTATCTCTCTTAAAGGGCACATCTAGTGGAGTACCTCACGGCTCAGTACTTGGTCCGTTGTTATTCACCATGTTCATAAATGACATATTTAGCAAGTGTCACCACGTCACAATGCATGCATACGCTGATGACCTCCAACTTTACTTGTTGAGGCCAATAGGTCTAGTTAAAGATTTATGCGCTAGAGTCAATGAGGACTTAGCCGTGATATTAAATTGGGCTGTTGATAACATGCTCATGTTGAACCCCTCGAAATCTTATGTATTGCCAATTTAAAAACAAAAAAAGTTCAGCAATGAAGACCTGCCTCCAATTTTGCTTAACAACGTGAAGCTTAAACTAGTTTGTAAGGTCACCAATCTTGGATTCAAAATAAACTCTTCTCTATCCTGTGGTGATCAAATCAATTCTTGCATAAAAAAAGTTTACTATGTTCTTCGAAATCTGCGGATGACACCAAGCTTTGTGCCTCAAGAAACCAGGGTAAAACTAGTTTGCAGCTGTTGAAGCCAGTAATAACTTACTCGGAAGTCGTATACTGTAAACTCGATTCTCGGTCGTTGCACAAGCTTTTAGTTGCCTTCAATAATGCAGCCCGGTATGTATATGGCTTAAGAAGGTTTGATCATATATCTGCCCACAGTAAAAAATTGCTTGGTCGTGACCAACAAAGCTACCTTGAAGCTAGACACACTATTTTTCTACACCGAATCATTTACACACAAAAACCATGTACCTTTTTGAAAAGATAGAGTTCTGTAGGTCAAGCAGAAACATGAACCCTATGATCCCTGGATATAACTTCGTTAACTCCAGTAGATTGTTTTTCGTCAGTGGTATGAGATCGTGGAATTCATTGCCATTCAATATTAAAAGTGTTTCCAATCATAAGAAATTTAAGCATTTGATCTGTGAATACTTCTCTTAACTTTTTCTTGTTTCTTCCTTTCTCGCCTGTACTTTATCTATCTTAATTATACTTCTATATCCTATTTTTAAATCTACATTATTATTTTTGTTTTTTCTTACTATTTTTAATTAATTGATTCAAAATCAAAATAACTCTTAATTAATTATTAGGTTTTAACTTAATTTGATGTTATTTTTTATGTATCCTTATGTTGTTATCTCTAATGTTCATAGCGGCATGCAAAAGATTTTATCTTATATGTCAACAACTTTTGTTAAATAAATATCATAAAAAAATAAAAAACAACTTGGTCCTTGCGAGAGAGGAAGACATCTTTATTTTTTCCTAAATTTTTTTTGGGAGATCTTGACCACCCTATGCAACTTTTGAGACCTTTTAGAAAACGATCTAAATTTTTCGATACGCCCTACTGTCCATGAAAGATATTTTCATAAAAAACCCCTCCGTGCACTTTTTGCACGTGCATATTTTCATCCGATAAGCTCCATTAAATAAACTTTGGCTTTCAATACATAAAATAGCAACCGGAATGCAAAAAAATCACTCTTATCACAGCGAGCACGAAAATAGAAAAAACCTCCAATTAAAAAGTGAATTATGGGAAAACGGTACAATTATTGCAACAATTTGTTTATTTAGTGATGCAGAATTTTATCCTTTTTCAACGGTGTGTGCTTGAAAATTAATTTTTTTAAAAAATCTACAGTTTCGGTCCCAAATACTCCACTGTGCGCTCCAATGAACAGTTTTTCACTTAATCATCAAAATATACTTTAAACAAAAAAAATTTCCCCACGTTTTTGTGAAAAAAATCGAACTTCACGCGCTTTCTTCTGATATCAAAATTCGACTTACCTCTTCAAATGCATAGCGCTTCTCCCTACATAACTGCAAATTTCCTGCTCACATTTAAAGATTTGTTGCGAATGCGAACTCATGTGCACCTTTAAGATGGAGTTGCTTGTGGCCGAGTAGCGACATGCTTTAAAGGAGCACGCAAAACGTTTTTCAGTCTGGTTATTCGTACGAGCATCCAGTTTCAAGATGTATCTAAAATTAAAGAGAAAATAAATTAATTATATGCCACCTTCAATTTGGGCATACATAGGTCAGAGTTGGATGACACTTAGGCTGTCACTTTGAATTTTATTTAGATATTTTTGAAATTTTTTTAATTACATTACAACAGCGTAAACTACTTGCTGTGAAGACACGTAGACAAAACAAACCGAATCACGTTTTCGGCCAAAATGACACACAGTTATAAAGGAAAATAGGAAAAAGTAACAGAGCAAAAGAACACTCTCGGCCAAAGTCCACTGCAAATCCCTAAATAAGCCGAAATTCAAGTTCGTAGTCTAACTTTTTTGAACATCAATTACGTATGCTAATTAATCGCAAGGACAGAATAGACGAGCATCAGAGAAGCACCAATCGGCGTATATTGAATGTGAAGTGTCCATGTGGAGCTCTAGCACAATTCGGGATGAAAAAAACTACGTGTGGAAATCAATTTCCTAAAAACATCAAATCTAATTAAACTTTTGAATTTGTGTTCGAATTGTGGTCAACAAAATACTGTGTAACGAAATAATATGAGACAGGGACTAAGCCTGCGAAATATTGTTGCAAAAAAGAAGACAGCAGTACGTGACACGACAAATAACATTTAAAAGCATTTTCGTAAACATATGTATAACATAAATCTGTTTACGCAAGTATAATATAAGAAACAAAGTTTTACATGTAAATTGTAACTTGCTAGAACAATTATCAGATAGTTTTTTTAATTTTTTAAAAATTTTTTATTCAAAATAATACCATTGGTTTAGGACTAAAACTGTAACAATTATATTAACATTAATTTAAAACTGTTAATTACAGTCATAAGATAAGCTAGAATGGTTAAAAACTGTGCCATATTTTATTGAGCTTCTTATGCAAGGTAGTTATATTTTAACCTACCTCGAAAGTTGAAGTTCTTCAATGTTATAAAGTTATTCATTCAGTTGAAAAAAATTCTGTGCAATTATGGTTTTTATTTTCATTAAAATCATGTGTCTCAAAAAGTTAAGAGTTAAGGATAATATATTCTCTTAATGGTCCAGTCTGGTTAGTTGGGTCGAAAAAATCTGAAATTTGTTTTGCATTTTGTCAAATATCATACTAAAAGGGCCATACCAATAGAAATTACGCCGAACGTGTCAAAGCAGGTAGAACTCTTTTCTTAAAACTTGCTATCGCTGGATCTGGCAACTCTCAAAATACTCTCATGTCGGCCTTTGTAGTCTAGTGGAGAGTCCGCTAGACTATCAACCCAGAAAATTTATTTAATTCTATAGTTGATGTAAACTTTTGGCCGCCAAACACAATTGTACGCGAATTTGAATTAAAAAGCAATCCAAGACCGGTAAATGTTGCACATTTGCCGCGTCCCCGAAATAGCCCTGAATCTCATCCAAAAAACGATTAATAAACTGCAAGTCTAAATTAGAGCTTGTGTACCAAAATGTCAGGGGTCTTAGCTCCAAATTTTCCGATATTTTCATTAACAGTTTTGATTTCGATTATAACATCAAATTTTTTACAGAGACTTGGCTTTGCTCTAATATCTCAAATTCTGAAATAATGTGCAATAAATATCAAATTTTTCGTAAAGATCGTCATGATAAGATCTGTGGTGGTGTTTTGATAGCTGTTCAAAACTTGCTTGTATCTGAAGAATTGACAATTCTTGACACCAGTGACATTGAGTTCATATGTGTTGCAGTTAAATTAAGTAATAGTATTATTTATGTTACCTGCTCTTACATTCCTCCTAAATGTGACTTAACAATTTATTTAAAACATATACATGCCATCGCAAAAGTTCATGGTTTGTTAAAAAATAAAGACGTTCTTATTGTGCTGGGTGATTTTAACCTACCTTTTGTGACTTGGAGATCGTCTGACGATTCTTCATTTCTTACTCCTGTTTCCAATAGTGATTGGATAAATGATTTCTTAAATAAGCTATCTAATCTGTGTCTTCAACAAGTCAATGATATTTTAAATATAAGCCACAGAACCCTAGATCTTGTATTTGTAGATAGATGCACTACTGTTAATCTCCATTGTTCGAATCCCGTATCTCTTCCAGAAGATGTACATCATTCAACTCTTGAAATAACATTATACTCCCCCACGAAAAAAAAGATAAAGTAACTGCTGATGCGCGAAATAAAAAAGTTTATAATTTAAAAAAAAGGGACCATGTAAAACTTAATTCCTTACTTTCGCAGACTGATTGGTCTCCAATTTTAACTAGCGGAACATCATATCCATATTATGACGTCGAATCTTCGGTACAGTTTTTCAATGGTACTCTGCAAAGGGGTTTCTTATTGTCCGTCCCAAAAAAAAAGTGTTGCTCCAATCCTTTAAATCCACCCTGGCTAACAATTGATCTAAAGGCACTAAAACATTTAAAAAATCGTTTATTTAAAAAATATAAAATATCTGGTTCTAGTTTAGACTTTGCTTCCTATTCTTCTTGTCGTTATAGATATCAACTATTAAATAAACAATGCTATTCTGCTTATATAATTTATATAAAATCTCAATTTAAAGATAGCCCAAAACTTTTCTATAGTTTTGTTAACTCAAAACATAAAGTCTCCAGCTTTCCACCCCTTATGAAATTCAATCAGGAAGAATCATCTTGTGACAATGGCCGCATTCTAGCCGAAAAAGTGCTCAAGAACTGTTCCACAACTTTCGGGCTGAATGGTATGCTCTCACAGAACATGTTCCTTGAGATGTCACAATTTATATAGCGAAAATATTTTATGCTACTTCGCTACTTGAGCACTTTTTCAGCTAGAATGTGGCCAATGTAATTTCTAATATGTTTGCAAACTTCTTTAAATCAACTTACTCCGATATACCATTTAATACTTGCACTGTGTATCCTTTTCTCCCGCCAGTTAACTCTTTTGAAACTCGTGAAATAGACCCAAATATTGTTATGTGTTATCTTCGACAAGTAAAATCCTCTTTTAAGACCGGCCCTGATGAAATCCCAAGCTGTATTTTAAAGCAATGTGCTACAAACCTGTGTACTCTTCTAGCAAACATTTTTAATATTTCCTTGCATAGTGGTTATTTTCCTATTATATGGAAGGATTCGTATATTATACCCCTTCATAAATCTGGCTCCAAGATAGATGTTTCTAACTATCGAGGTATTGCAAAATTAAGTGCAATCCCTAAGTTATTTGAGAAAATCATAACTGATCAATTAACCCACTCCGTGTCTTCCACCATTTCTGTCTCTCAACATGGTTTTCTGAAAGGTAAGTCCACTACAACAAATCTCTTAGAGTGGTTTTACTTTGGGACTGCAGACTGATGCTATTTATATGGACTTTAGCAAAGCCTTCGACAGTGTTAATCATAATCTTCTTTTGAAAAAACTCCACCTTATTGAGTTTCCTGTCACATTATTAAATTGGATAAATTCGTATTTATCTAGACGTACTCAAAAAGTTTTATATAAGAATTCTCTTTCAAAAAGTATTTCGGTCACTTCTGGCGTTCCTCAAAGCAGTCATCTTGGACCGGTTTTGTTTTTACTATTCATTAATGATCTTCCTTCGGCAATAAAACACTGTAACGTCTTAATGTACGCTGACGAAGAGAAACTTTTTCTTTGTTACAAATCATCCGAAGAACGACATTTCTTACAATCTGATCTAAATAGACTTGTGGACTGGTGTGGCTTAAATATATTAAATCTTAACTTAAAAAAATGTAAGCAAATGACATTCTCTCGTAGATCTGCTAATAATATAAATTACACTATAAATAACACTAATTTAGAAATAGTTTACAATTTTCTCGATCTTGGTGTTATTATGGATTCAAAACTTTGCTTCAATCCCCACGTTAATATGGTGATAAATAAGGCAAAAGTAGACCTTGGTTTCATTAAAAGATGGGCTAAAGAATATACCTCTCTCGTAAGGCCAATTCTTGAATATGCATCAGTTATATGGAACCCACAATATAATGTCTACATCGACGCCATAGAATCCGTTCAAAAACAGTTTTTACTTTTTGCTTTACGTCATAGTTGTTGGAATCCCAATATTATGCTTCCATGGTATGTAATACGCCTTAAGATTATTTTACTACCTTCCCTAAGAAGCAAAAGAATTATGCTTAATGTCACGTTTCTGTTTAAATTACTTCGTGGTGGGATTAATTCGGATTATCTCGCCTCAGCTCTAAATTTTAACATCCCAAAGAGAGAAACTAGACATTTTCTGTTTTTCAAGTTGAGTCAGTGCAATTATAATTACGCTCTTCATGAACTTTTACGATGTATGTACAGTGATTTCAATAATAACTTCGACATGATTAATTTTTCAGATTCGGTAGACGTTTTAAAACGGAAAATTATATTAAATTTAAATAATTAAATCAATTTAACTTCATCCTATTATACCTAACGTAGTTTTATAACAATGTAATATCGGTAATTGAGATTGTTCTGTTTCTCCTTTTTGTCTCGATATTATGTTTTATAAAGTAAGCATCATCAAATATGAATCGTTTTTAAAACTTGCTTTTTAATTATTCAATATTTTAAATCGAATTGTGATTTACGTGCTCACGTGGCTTCCTGATTTGAAATTAGACTGAACTCACACTATCACCTGGATTGGTGTGCTAGAGTATATCTCTTTTAAACACAAGTTTATGCCTGCGTTGGTCCAAATGCATATCCAACTAATTGGGTTTTGATTTGGCGGATATGAGATTTATCTCATTTCCACGTAGGTCCTTGAGTTGGACAATGGCCGCAAACCAGTTAAAATGAGTATAGTGTTTTGGATTGTTTTTGAAATCAGGATTGTTTTTGAAATCAGGATTGTTTTTCGAGTACCTTAAATTGATAATCACTTTAATTTAATTCGATGTTGCTTATTTATATAGAATTAAATATACTTCAATACGCGTTTGATATATATTAAATTTTTAAATTCCGCTGAAAAGAAAATTAATGTGCTTAGTGGAAAATCCTAATTGCCAATAGGGGGTATGTTTTAGTACGTACGTGCATTCTGTCTGTCCCGGCTGATCCGGGCAGGATGTAGAATGTAAATCGTGCATGCGTATGGTCGGGTATACGTATTTTTGGAAGATTCATACCTCTGCGCGAATCAAAAAAAAAAAAAAAAACAAAAACCCAGAGGGCCTTGGTTTGAATCCGGGCATGGTTCTTTTCACTTTTTTTGCTCTTTCCTACATTTAAGAATTATGGAAAAATAAAAATCCACAACTAAACTGTGGAAAATGTGGAATTAAAAGCACAGGAACTCAACTAAGGACTGGAAATGCTTGCCGATGCTAAGGCATAACACTAGCCTCGGTTAAAAGCAATCCAAATTGTCTTTCGCGGTTATTTCGCCTAATCAATAATTTACGCATCGTTCCAATCAATTCCTCTAAATAATCTATCCCTTTCCTTTCAGGTCAAAGACCAAACCTTGTTTGTATAAGGTGCATGCCTTGGTTCTTTGATCTTTTCTTTTTAAAAAAAAGAACACAAAGATTTTTAATACAAAAACTATTAAATTTAATAATTCGCAATTGATTACAAAAATTTTAAATGTATTTTGTTTTACACTTTTATACAGTTCAAACATTACAACAATACTTAATACCCTTTAAATCATTTCGATACTATGGTGAATATTGTATTTAATTTCTAAGACATGCCGTATTATATTTCAATACAATTTTGTATTAGATTTTAATACAGTTCGAATATAACAACGATATTTTATACCCTTTGGAATCAATTTGATACTATGTATTACATATTATAATTAATTTTAAATTAATACGAATTAAGGATTAAATTTTAATACATATTTTTATTAAAAATTAATTTTTGTATGTGGTCAGTATTTAATTTTAATACAATTGTGGTGTGGTAAGAACCAAGAAGCTTTTCTTCTTAAAGTAATTGGCTATGTGTTCTGGAAAAAAATTTAAAAAGGAAATCTTATAGTTATTCTAATAAAAATCGAATAAAATTATACGTATAGTTACAAGTTGCAAGCACCACATTCTACAATTCATAAGATGAAGTCTTCTTGCCCATGAATTTTGAGAGTATTTAGCCATAAGCCATATTTTTTGAAAAATTTGTGAGAAATTAAGCCACCTTTACTGAGCAACAATTGAAGCACAGCAGCGAATAACGTTGCAAAATCCACTTTTTGCAAAACCGATTCTATCGCAGATAACCGTTAACATGACTCTCTTACATTGCCTTAACACTAAATCAGCCAAAAATATGCACCTTATCGCTATCAAAAGGCAATAGCAAAGTGTCAGTCAGTGGAAGAACGTTGTAAAATTTCTAGAGTTGAATTATCTTAAGTAATTGATAAGTGCAACAGATGCACAAAAAGGAAGTCCAATGTTGAAAATTGAATTAATAATAATAACAAAAGATTAAAGAATTGTGGTAATGAAAAAATTCTAAGAAAAAAAAGTATACCTTTAAAAGTATACCTCGCTCCAGAGCAAGTAAAATGGAATAACATTGTAAGTTCACATTACGTTTTTAGGTAATTGAATTTTTTAATATATATTTGTGATTGTCTATGCTTCTTTTCTTGCAAAAAAAAATCATCATAAGTGCAATAAAGGAACATTATTTTAAATTCCATAAAAAAAAACTAAAATGAACAAACAGCTTTTTTAACATCTTTAATCGTATTGTGCGAGGTAACTCCATAAGGACTCAAAACTTAGCAAATTATACGATGCCAGTTCTTCGAAAAGAACTTATTCAAGTAAGTGATGAAAATAAGAAGGATATCCTTGCAATGACTTCATTTTTGCCTGAATAGTATGCCGAGTTTAATAAATCAATCTGCAGTTAAATTAAGAAAAAATATTAAGTTTGTGTTCGAAAGCAAACAAATATATTTGGTGAAGGTTTTAAAATGTTTTCTTTTAAGTTCCTCAAATGAAGTTTTGTTTTTGTTATTAAAGGTTTTTTTTCGTAAATAAATTTAAAAATTCTGTCATTTACAATTCATTTAATGAAAAGGCAGAAATAAGTCTTCTTATATGGGTATGCTTTAATTGCGCGAATAACGTTTTAAAAGCTATCGCTTTCTCTGCTTTGCAACGTGGAATAACGTTTTAAAAACCAATGGATTTTGGATATGTAACGTTTTCTCATTTTATTCCTTTAAAATACTTAATTTACTAACCATATATTATTATTAAACCATTTTTTTTTTACTAAAATAGTTCATTTACCTAAGTTTTTCCATAATGTATTGAAAACAAGTATCTAGAAATTATCTGCTGCACTTAAAACGTTTTTTACGTATTGTGAACAATTTACTTTTTGTCGCTTAAAACGTTATTCGTGGCTTTGCTTCAATTGCTTAACTCATGTTTTACATTTTTATTTATGATTTATTCTTCGTTGATGAAGTGATCCCTAAAAACTTGATGTTGGGTCTAGAAAAACAAAAAAGTTCACGTACTGAAACTAATAATATATTGAAGAAGTACCTAAACTGAATATCAATGGATTCGACGTAACATTTTGATTATTTTCAAAACTCTTATTGGGTTCTCCATGACTTTCTTCAGAAAAATTGTAAGTATACTGCTTACGTAATTTTTTACAACAGTCACTACATACATGGTCCTTACTTGACAATTTGTTGTGAATTGCTAAACAATCATCTCTGCAAACTCAGGCACGTTTCGTAGAGATGATTTTACTTTGTCTTTTAAAATCTTTAGGATTACAACAGAGATCAAAAAATGTTGGCATTGTTATCGTTTGCAAACGAAAATTTATAATTCAAATTTATTAATCATTAATCTTTGACTTAAGTCTAATAAGTATAAAGATATATTATAATTAAAATATGTCTTAAAAATCGATAGTAAAGTTTGAAACATTATTAAAATTAAAATTATTTATTGTAAACTCATAAATAAATAAAGGATGATTAATATTAATATGCTCTGTTGTTCTAAAAGAATAAGTATCGAGTATATATCCTCATACTAAAAATCAAACAAATTTTAAGAAAGTTCATATGCTGTCAATAGCTAAACGTAAAAAAACTAACACTTTTATTAACACTTTTTACAATCAATGCGAAAGTCAATTAGTAAGCGAGATGTAGACTCAAAATTCTAGTTTAACTGCGTGGCAACAAGCTTAGAATTTTTTTGGACGATATTTACTTAAGAAAATAAAGTTATTCAATTTAGTAAAGTAGATAATTCAAAAACTGGTGATGCTAGCAAAAAGTAATAAAAGTTTTGAAATCAGCGCACCAAGATACGTCAAAAATAATACAAATATTGCTGGGAAAATCCAAAAATATTTTAACTGTTTCCTTATTCCAAATGGATCTGCTAATGAAAATATTAAAAAAAAATTTATTTTTCTTTCATGCACTTGTGCAAACTATGAGCCGTGTGCGCACGGGTTTATATGCATCCGATCTTACTAAATTTGCGCAGTTTGAGCTCTTGGGACGCTCCATTAAGTGCTTGGAAATTTTCCCCATACAAATAAGGTCCACTCTAGTGGACAGTATAGGAAAGTATATATGTTCTTGATTAGCGTCATTTCCGGGATTGTTTTAAATCAAATGGAGTCTGATATTTCTATTTTAGATTTTCCATGCAGGATTGTGGCGTGCATTGCAAAATTTACACATTTACAGACAAATTTGCCATGAACACATATGAACAATATGCGGAAATAAGCTGTTTTGTATATTTTTAGTGCTTATTGTTTGATTTCATAAGTCATATATCAATTTGATCTGGTAATTGGACATAGAAATAATCTGCACCGGCTGCCATTTTTAAAATTGGGTAAGAAAGGAAACCTACAGTTTTAAAGCATTATTGTTTTCTGTCCTTATTTCTTCGCTGTACAGTTCATCTGCATTAGTGATAATTTAAAAATAATATTGTGAAAATTTTAAACTGTTGCAAAAATCGCCCTATATTGTTAAAATAAACATTTCTTTTCAACAAGTAGTTCAGCCTTCATTAAATTAGAACTTCCTGCACTCTTACGGAAAAGTGGAATTATAACTTTATACTGTCGGGAAATATTAGCTGAGATAAATCGTGCGTGACACAACAAATTGAGGCGACTCTTTTTCGATTTTGTTGAAACTAAATGTTTTTGTGAATTCTGCATTTAATGCTTTTGTGTTCTGTTTTGTGTTTTTATGTTCATTATAGTTTAGAACGTAATTTTACTTTTTAATGGCTTAAATAAGTCAATCAAGTGCAAAAATTGTTGACAATTACTACAGCTTTTTAACCTAATGCAAAAAGAAGGAGGTTCTCAAGTTCGTTGGTAACTATGCATTTTTTGTTTTTTTTTTGCCGTTACTATATGTACATCGATAACTCCTAAAACACTTGCCCGATTGCCGTAGTTTTTTGTCCACAGAAAGAGACATTAAATACGGAAGTGGACGGTATTCGACAAAGAGGCGTGGTCATATTAGGGAAAACACTGTATCTCGAATAATATTGGCACTAGGGTACTGAAATTTAGTGCAGGGGTAGACAAAATTATGGAAAATTACGGTCAAGAAAGTGGGCGTTATTGGACAAATGGGCGTAGCAATATAAGAAAAACACTCTATATTTCAAATAATATTGACATCAGGGTAGTCAATAGTTTTTGACAAAACGCGATGAAGATAGTGGGTGAAATTTGACAAAGGCCGTGTTACTATTAGAAAAGCACTGTATCTCAGTTAATATTGTATATCAGTTTTTTTTTTACGTTTATTTAAACAAAACTTGTTAAAGTTAAACTGTAAATAAACAAATAGTAGAAGATGTGACTTGTAATAAACTGTTTCATAATTGGGCTCTCAAGTACAATTATATGTATATATAAATACATATATAATAATAAAATATACATAAATATAAGATAATTTTTAAAATTTTTAATAATGACTTTTTATACAGGTAAATGTACATTAATATAATTTTATGTAATGAAAAATTGAGAACAAACATTACTTTAGTATCACAAAGACATAAAAACAGTAATAGTCAAGGGTTAAAAAGGATAATTTATTCAGTGAGCCACCAAAATTTTTTTTTATTTAAGTTTGTGATTATATTTTTATCTCTTGAGTAAATGCTGATGTCGAATCTACGATTGTCTATAGAAAGTTGATTGCAGTGTATAGTTTTATTATTGGCACGTCTATAAATATGGTAAAGTATAGGGATACCGACTTCGTTTTGTATATATCCTTGACTATCTAGGTGTAAAAATGCTTCAGGTGGTACAGATCCATTTTGGATTGAATTTTTAATGTACTCTTGACTAGCATAGTACGGTGCCAAAATTAAATATTTATCTTCGCATGCTGTGCTAATCTAATTAAATGAATGATAAAATTATCTTTTCTGCTTATTTTTGCTGCGTTGTACAATTTGCTGTTGGAAACATATTTCGTATAATCACTATTGGAAGATCTGTATAGAGATGTGCATGCTCTAAAAACTTTCCTTTCGAAAACTCTAAGTTTTTCCATGTAAGAAGGAGAAATGTTGAACCAAATTTGACAACCGTATGTTAAGATAGGACGAATTAAAGATTGATTTAGTATGATCTTAACTCTTGTGTTAATGTATTTTGAAAAAAATAGTTTCTTGTACACGAAAAGAGCTTTTCTTGCCTTTTCTATTTGTGAGTTTATGTGTTTATGAAAATATAACAATTTGTCCAGGTAAATACCTAGGTATTTAACTATGTGTTTATTTGTAATGACTATGTTATTATTAGCTTTTATTTGGAAATTTTTCCAGTTTCTTCTTATATTATAATTGCATTTTGTTACGGAAGGACGGAAAAGTATGGTTTCGCATTTGTTTATATTAATTTTTTCCAATTTGTGGCATATTTTTCAACAATGTTAAATTTATTTTGTATTTCATTATTTATTTTTTCAACCGTATTGTCTGCATGGTAGATAGTAATGTCATCAGCGAAACCGATTATGTTATCAATTTTATTGAGTAAGTCATGTATAAACAAATTAAATAGAATTGGATAGTTCACTGTCCCTTGTTGTAGACCATTTATAATTTTAAATTCTTTTGCACTCTTTTGGTTTTTATGACAGACTGTAAAATATTTTCCACTTAACATACAGCGCCCATTTTATTTTTAAATAAATCAAAGAAACCACAATTTTTTGTCTGTTCGTCATGAATATCATTTAATTGGGTTCAAGTACAATAGATTTGCTTACATTATTTCTTGAATATGATATCTCGTAAATGGTCGCCATTGGCCTCTACGACATATTGTGCCCGTTTTGCAGCATTTTCCATGGTTTTCTTCAACATTTCGATGGGAATGGCGGTTATTTCTTGACGGATGTTGGTTTTCAGCTCTTCTAGGGTCTTTGGCTTGTTGACGTAAACCTTTGATTTCAAATAACCCCACAAAAATAAGTCTGGAGGCGTTAAATCTGGTGATCTTGGCGGCCAATCGAAATCACCATTTTTTGACATCAAACGGCCAGGGAACAATTGCTTCAAAAAATCGATTGTAGTGCGGCTTGTGTGTGGTGGCGCGCCGTCTTGTTGAAACCAGTAGTGCCTGATACGCTTTCGACGAACGATTGGCATGAAAAAATTGTTTATCATATCGCGATAACGCTCCTGATTGACAGTAACTCTGTGGCCATTATCATCTTCGAAAAAGAACGGCCCAATGAGCATTTTAGCACAAACGCCGCACCAAACAGTGACTTTTGCATCGTGAAGAGGTACCTCTTGAATCTCTTGTGGATTTTCAGTGGCATAAATACGGCAATTTGGTTTGTTTACCGTTCCGTTCAACTGAAAATGAGCTTCATCGCTCATGATAATTTTATGCCAAAATTGCTCGTCTTCTTCAGCCATTTCGATGACTCTTTGGGCCCGTTCCAATCGACGTGGCTTATCGGTAGGCAACAATTTGTTTACCAATTGAATTTTGTACGGAAACAAATTCAAATCAACACGTAAAATGCGTTGTAAAGTGGATCGGGGAATGCCGAGCTGCTGAGAACGGCGATTTTGGGATGTTGTTGGTGACTGCTCAATACTGGCTCGTACGGCTGCAATATTCTCATCCGATCGCCTTGGTCGCTTTTTATTTGGCCTCTTTGGGTAACCAAGAGTATTACCAGTTGTAAATCTTTCATACAAACGATAAATTGTTTTCTTGGAAGGCGCACTTTTCACTTTATTTATTTTTTTGAAAGCACGTTGAGTTTTCACTATTGACTTGTTTTGTTGAATGTAAATTTCAACAATTTTAGAGCGTTCGCGTGGCGTGTACTGTTCCATTGTAAACATTTGCTTGGAATGACGCTTCAAACGCGGTAAGTCATTAGTCGATTTGGCATCACTGCGGAAAGTTACAGTGTTGCCAGATGGGCGCTTCGAATATTGGCAACCCTGTATTATGTATAAGTATAACTAAATGTAACGGGATTTCATATTTTAAGAGTTTATATATTAAGCCTGGGATCCAAATGCTATCAAAAGCTTTTTCAAAATCTATTAGGCAAGCGCCTGTGTACAAGGATTTACTGAGGTTCCAGCAAATATTTGAAAGCAGTAAATGTATTGCGTGGATTGTTGAGTGCTGAAATTTAAATCCAAATTGTGTATTGTTAACTAAATTTTTGGTTTCGCAGAACTTAAGTATATTTTTACTGACGCAAACTTCAAAAACTTTACTAATGTTTGGTAATAAGCTTATAGCACGAAGGTTTTTCAGATTAGAGGTATCCTTGTCTTTTTTAGGCAAAATAATGACTTTTGCTACTTTCCATGAATATTCTTAACAATTCCTACTTTCAAGTTTCATGGAAAGTAGGAATTGTTAAGAATATTATTGAAAAGAGTAGTGTACTCAAGTATAATTGCCTCTGGAAGGTTTCTTAAAGTTATATTAGGGATGTTATCAATTCCTGAAGAAAGCTTTTTTCTTAAGTTATTAAAAATGTAGTAGGACGAATCCTTTGAAAAAAATAGTCCCCAACGCCAGAATCATTTAAATCGTTTGCATCGTTATTTTCATTGAATTCTGTTATTGTTGATTGACTGGCTTCATACCCGTTTTTTGTTTCCAAAAAACTGAAGAAGCAGTTATCAACATCACAATGTATTCTATTTTCATGATCAATTTCTTTGAATGAGTGAATTGATTCTAGAAAAGAACCAATTAGGTTTAATATTTGTTATTGATCTGTTACTATAAAATTGTCGCTATTGTTTTCCTCTTTTAATTCGTCAGGGTTAATTCCAGCATTTCTCAGCAGAATTGATTCTGTTTGTGCAATTTTTATTTTATTTATGCACACAGTTTTTGTCGGTCTGAATTGTTTTTTAACTTCATTAAACATGTCTGAGGCATTTTTGGGATTAATGTTTTTAGTTTTTTTATGAAAATGTTTGTTTACAGCTAATGCAAAATTATCATCAATGAGTTTTTTAACTAACTTCAGTTGTGGTTTAACTAAATTAAGTTCTGAGAGAGTTATAATGCATTCCAATCTATTATGTCTTTTGATAATAGTCAAGAGCTTACTTTTTTCTAATTGTAATTTTTTTATATTAGGGTTTGAAAACTTTGTAATAGAATCACAACTTTTAAATTTTGGTACTGATTTTTCTATTGCAGAGTTTATGAAGTTATTTAAATTGTGCAGATAAAAATCTATTTCTGTATTTGAGAGATTCCTGTCATTAGGTACGAATTCATTATTGTTTAATTCAGTTAGAATATTTCTTTGAAACTTTTTCCAGTTAGTTTTTTTGTAATTATATCGCGACTCGGGTAGTTTATTCAAAAAAATGAGTGGATGACTATTATCTTCATTTAGAACTATAATTTGAAGTGCATTATGATCACTGTCATAATCAATGGTCTTAAGGCAATTGATTGTATTATTTTCTCTGCGTATAGATAAACGAGAGTCAGCTAGACATAGATCTAAAAATGAATTACAACGTGGATATGAAGGTGTGATAGATGCATATAAACTGCATCTAAAACTAATTTCGTTGCATGATAACCAATCCATTAGCATGGTTCCTTTTGTATTATTTAAGGTGTTACCCCAATTATAATGTTTAGCGTTCAGGTCACCTGAGACTATATATAAATGCTCAGGGTTTTGTAAATTTAAGGATTTAAAAAGTTGAAGTAATTCAGTTTTGAAGTGACTATTGTTATTTCCAGAGGGGCAGTAAACAGATATTACAAATAAAGCTTTATTTGGAAGCAAGGGTATTTTTATAATACACGCCTCTAAGTATTTAAATGAATTAATTATATTATTGGTGTATATCTTGTATTTAAAATTGTTTTTTATTAAGATTGCAGTCCCACCTCCCATAGTTGAATTTTTTCTGTCTTTGCGTATTAAATCATAACCTTTACTGTCTGACCAGAATCATGTCGTTGTCGTGTCGGTGAGAGAGAATCGCTAAGAGTTGGCCCAGAATTGTAGCGTTGGCTTTGTCGTTTTGCTTTTATTCAATCTGCCATTGTTGATTTTCTTGAACTTGCTTCAGTGTTCTCATCGTACTCCGATTGAACTAATAATTACTCCACTTCCATTTATTTCACTACTTTTTGCAATACTCTTCATATAAATTTACTGCATTTTCAACTGAAGGCTACTCCTATCATTATTAGAGCAAATAGGAACACTGTTTACTCTCTACATTGGTTGACAGATTCTTCAAATTTTGTTAAAATATGGCAATATTTTTAGAGAAAAGCTGAGAGAGCTATCAAATAAACGACAAAGTCAAAATAGAAATAGAAACATTTCTATCTTGGCGTTTTCGTTGTCGTATTCTGCCGAAATTTTCTCCCATAAGGTTTGCATTGTCTCTGCCAGCGCTCTGCCTGCCGACACGACAACGACATGATTCTGGTCAGACAGTTAAAGCTTACTTTGTGTTTAACATTAAGTTTTGTTTCATTAAGTAGGACTATGTCTGGATCAAATTTATTTACAAAATTGCTTAAGTCATATCTTTTGCTTAATCTAATTAGAGAATTACTGTCTGACCAGAATCATGTCGTTGTCGTGTCGGCAGGCAGAGCGCTGGCAGAGACAATGCAAACCTTATGGGAGAAAATTTCGGCAGAATACGACAACGAAAACGCCAAGATAGAAATGTTTCTATTTCTATTTTGACTTTGTCGTTTATTTGATAGCTCTCTCAGCTTTTCTCTAAAAATATTGCCATATTTTAACAAAATTTGAAGAATCTGTCAACCAATGTAGCGAGTAAACAGTGTTCCTATTTGCTCTAATAATGATAGGAGTAGCCTTCAGTTGAAAATGCAGTAAATTTATATGAAGAGTATTGCAAAAAGTAGTGAAATAAATGGAAGTGGAGTAATTATTAGATCAATCGGAGTACGATGAGAACACTGAAGCAAGTTCAAGAAAATCAACAATGGCAGATTGAATAAAAGCAAAACGACAAAGCCAACGCTACAATTCTGGGCCAACTCTTAGCGATTCTCTCTCACCGACACGACAACGACATGATTCTGGTCAGACAGTTAACATTAATTTCAATTATACTAAGATTTTTTACATTTGTTTCTGTCATTTAATTGTTTAAACATCTAACATAGAAAATATAGCATCAATTCTAGAGGTTTGTAATTGCAGTTGCTTCTGCAAAATTTATAATTTGATTTGACAAATTTAGCATAGAATTATTAAGTTCCCTTAAGACCTGTTGCATTGAATCGTTGTTGTTTTCAATCTGTAGAGTGTTGTTCCGTAATACACTAGCAAAGCTCATATTAGGTGAAACATTGATTGTTGGCTTATTTGTTCTAGCTTGAACCAATATTTGTTTTTTGGCAAGGATCTTCTGCTGCAATTCTTTATATTTTTCACATCCCTTATATGATGCTGGGTGGCCGTATTTATTGCATAAGACGCAAAATATTTTTTCTCTATCATTTTCCGGTACAGTGTTTTGGGCATATTTTTCAATTTCGTGTGCTTCGCTGCATTTAACACATCTAGATGGCAAAAAACAATTTGAAGCGCTATGAAAGAAGCTTTGACATTTCCTACATTGAGGTATTTCAGGTTTTCTTAATGCTTCCCACTGAACACAGCGATAAAGAAGACCATTAATGCTTTTGAGTTCATTTATTTTGCTTTCATGGCTTATTTGGACTAAGAATATAGGGAGATTGTAACCATTAGTCACTGCTTTTTTGTAGTAAAGTGGTTAACTTTAATGAATTGCAAATTTTCATTTTGGAATTTGCATAACTCTTCAAAAATTTCTTTAGGGTCGGTATTTGCACTAAGGCCTTTTAGCAGATATGTTTTAGTTTTCAATATTTTTGGAGTGTAGGTAAAAACTTTGTCTTAGTTTTTTCTAGGTAAGCTTTAACTTTAAGATAATCATTCACTGTTGACATAAATAATGCCACTTTTTTGTTATTAAATTCTCTTAACTTAAATTTATTTATTTTGAGCCCGTTTTTAATAAATTTAATAAGTTCAATAGGGTCCACATCAAAAACATTTAGAGGAGGAATTTTGATATTTTTGTTTTGATTATTAATTGTGCTATTTTCTTTATTTATGTTATCATTATTCTTAGAGTTACTTGTTGAAGAAATTTTTAGCGGTTTTGGGTTTACATGCTGTTTTTCAAACTTTTTTAGGTATACTTGATTGCATTCATTGTCATTATCAAGAATTCCGTAATAATTGCTTTTTAGTAGTTTGGTCACTGTGTCACTTTGCATGTTGTTTTTTTTTCTTTTTCTATCTGGTTTTCTTTCTTTTAATGAACAGTTTGCATTGTTGTTTTCATAATTTTTTACTGAGTTTTGAGCATCGTGCTCACTCATTTTTTTTTGTTATTCTAAACTTTTATTATATATATGTTATATATATAACCGGTTTTCACACCAAAGTTTTGAAATACACATCGAAAAACGAAAAAATATTGATCTCTGAAAGCGTCCGTCTGTCATGACAGCCACGAATCAACTCAATATTGTATATCAGTTAATATTGACACTGGGGTGCTGAAATTTATTACAGGGGTAAGCACACTTATAAAAAATAAATATAAAGAAATTGAGAGTTATTCGATAAAGGATAGTGGATATATTAGAAAAACTCTGTATCTCGAATAATATTCACACTATGGTAATAAAATTCATTACAAAAGTGGGGAGAATTATTACAAAACACTATGAAAAAGTGGGAGGAATTTGACAAAAGACATGTCATCATTAGAAAAAGACTGAATCTCAGATAATATTGACACTAGGGTACTGAAATTCGGTACAAGAGTATGTAGCATTATAACAAACCACGATCAAGAAAGTAGGTGGAGTGCTGCAAAAAACGTGTGACTATAAGAAAAACACTGTATAGAGAATAATATTAAAACTATGATACTAAAATTCGTTACAAGAATGGGTAGAGTTATTTCGAAAATTTATCACATTCTCTAAAAAGAATGAAGAAAAATTTTTAAACGAAAAAAATACGTCTTCAAAACCACTACAAAGTAAAAAATAATTTAAATTTTTTTTCTTAATAGCTTTCTGATCGAATTTGATAATTTATTTATATCATGCACGGTATTATGATACAGACAGATGTCTGGATTTATGTTCGAAATGGAATAATTAGATACGCAAACAAAATATTTTTCAAAAAAATTGTTCCGTTTCCGTTAGAAGTTAGTTATGGCTGTTCGAAGGAATGCGTGATTACATAAGTTTTACATGTACAATTTGAAAACAATGACATAAACAAAAATCAGTCGGCTATAAACTCTATAAAAAAAATCATATAAATAAACTTACTTATTCGTAATTTAGAAAAAGAAATTATTTTCTGAATTCTCTGCTTTTCTGAATTAAAAATAAAAAACCACACGCACCGATAAACTAAACTGAGATTTTCCTAGCAGCCGTATAAAAAACAGAGAAAACAACATTCACCACACATTAAAAAGCGTCTACTAATGCATTTTAATAAATGTTATTTTTCGTAACTTCTAATATCCGTTGGAAATTCGAATTTGAAAATGAAAAGCCATATGGCTTCGTGTGCAGTAGAGGGATATACATTAGGTGAATCGTTTTTTTTTATTTATTTCACTTCTAATAGCATTTTTCTATTGCTTTAATTCATAAATAAAAAACCTGTGCAAGGAGAAGGTCCACAATTAATTTCTTCAGGTTTCGTAGTTGTTTCGTAGTTGTTTGATAAATATTGATCTCTATAAAAGTGTATGCACTGAAGATCAGTGAAACAATTTTTTTATTACTGAAGTATATGTAGACTATGTGAAAAAAATTTATCTCATAAATATATATACAATTCTATTTTTCAGAACGATATTTTGAACAGATTTTAGGAAAATTTTTTTCAAATTCGTTAGAATATCGAACTTTCTGAAAGAATCCGCCAAATAAAAAATGTACTTAGTATAAGTTTTGTAACGGTCAGCTTCTTCAACCTTAATGAGCGGTAGCGGTCAGCACGTACTGGCAAGGGTCTAGCTCGTCGACAACCGGGCGGGGTGTTTGCTACTTCATTAAGCAAAACCGCTAACAAAAAAATTACTACGTGCTTCTACAAAATTTGAACTCTACACAAAAAGTAATTGAACTGAATCTAAACTTACCCCAATAAATAGCGGAATCTAATACTCCTCATCACCCGACAGTTTCTGGCCTTCTGGATCTGATTTTGTGATCCATTATTTGCCCACCCAACCATGTGTTCTTTTCTACCAATAAAATTCCATGAACACCCTAAAAGGAACGAACGGCTACTAGGTCAAATCACGCAAAAGTTTAAATGTTCATCTTCTGATTTTTATTCAATTTTATACTCATTAAAATTACATAAGCAAAATATTACAAAGTATTAATAACTTAATAACCATCTATCTTTGTGTATGTGTGTGTGTGTGTACAAATTAGAATTCTTCTTTGTTTTTAACTAGCAAAACTTTAATTGACATTTTCTTTGATTTTCTAATGGCATTTGTTTATATTTTTTTCTTTCACTATCTACTTTAAAAATATATTATTATTTATTATTTTGCTAATATAAAATATTTTTTTTTATATATAGTAACTATTACCTATGTTTTGGTTATGCCAACTTCAATGAAGAAAGAAAAGTAAATAAAGAGAGGCGAAAGAAATTTTAAGATAATATATAGTTACGCACAATTGGTGCAAATAAAACTTACATGTTTTTTTTTTGTTGTCCGTCCGCTGGCCAGTCGTCAGGATACCAACACGAAGGGGTGGTTAGGGGAAATATATTTAAGTTTACTCACTTATTTTTTTCTTATCTTAAAGTTTCTTTACTTAGGCTGGAATTTACTTTTTTTTTTCTTTTGTTTTAAACTTAACTCTCAAAATTTAATAGTATTCTTTCTTCATATGTTTTCTTTTGTGGGTTCTGATCTGAACTTCTTAATAATTCTCTTGTTTTTGTTTTGTTTTTTTTTTTTTTTGATTCACGATTTAATGAATTTAAATCTTTAACCTTTCTTCCATACCTTTGTATCTTCTAATTTTCACACACTCACACCACTTATTTTAGGTTTTAATACATTTTTTTTTTTTATAACTAATATTAATATTAGATATCTATTTAACGGGCACTTTTAATTTTTGTTTTTTTTTGTTTTGAAAACTAAAGATTAAAATTTTTAATTTGTGGTTGCATCCAAGAATGGTTTTGATTGTCTGCTTCGGGGTATTTTCGTTGCTTTCTGCGTGACGAATGGGTAACTGGTGGAGCACCCAAGCTTCCTGAAGGAATGTGTCCACTCAAGTGAACCAAAAATTCCGAGAAACGCAACGACAAAATCAGGAACAATTAATGCTGGGACACAGCAGGTGTTCCAAAAGTTCTGCAAAATACATTAATGTCCATTAGTGAATCAAAACGATGCACTAAGAAAGTGGTCGTACCAAAATTAATACTACGACAAAATATTCGGTCACAATGTAATCCGTGGCTACTTAAAAGTTGATGTTTTGTTTTTAAGGCTTATTTTACGTAACGAACAGTGGCTTACTGTCACCGCGATGAGAATCAGATCACTAATAAATCAGAGAACTCAAACTAGACTCACTAGACTAAACAAGAAGGTATTGAAGCGACGAACATTCGGAGTAGCGGTACTCTTTTAATCCCTTTGTTGTCGAACTATTTGGTCAGCCACAGCATAGAGCCATAAAAAATATTGGCATCACGCCACCTGTGCCTAACTAATAAGTCATAATGATGCAATACAACGGGTTATTGCATTATGCGATTTGTTGTTGCGCCAATCTTTTATGATCTTCTTTTTGTTTTGAAGTACAGGGGGTTACTCTAAACTTCAAATACATTTAAGAAAAATAAAAATATTCGTTAAATATATATATTTTTTTTTAAAAAATTTCATTTTAATTCCCCATTACAGTTTTAGTAGTACTATTCAGCACCTTCAATTTAAGAGTCTTCAGAAGTCTCTAAGTGCTCTAGAACCAAAGTTCTAGTATTTTTAAGATTTTGTCATTCTAGAGTTTTCAAATCTGCGAACGCTCATTTTTCATCTCTGGATATTTCAGATCCAGAGTTAAATGCATAGAACGTACAATTTTACATATTTTATCAATTTTAAAGCAATATTTCTGAATTAATATTTTTTAATTTCACTCTTATAGTACTTAGTTTATTAAGATAATTGATTACACGGTGCTACAGTGGAAATATACTTTTACTCTTTTCTTAAGTGACATAGTCTAGGTTATAGGTATGGTCGAGTACAATACGAAACCATGTTTGAAATTGTTAATACACTCCCAAAATTTAACTTAACCGTTAAAAAAGCGATTTTGTGGTAAAAAACACATTACGCTATCAGCAACTCAGCAATTTTTCAACATTTTCGATTTAAAAACGGTTTTGTAAATATGATAAATATTGCTTTATTCATGTAAAAAGTAGTTTAATGTGAAAGTAATAATCTTGGAATGTTTGAAAGGTTATTTCCGAAAATGGAAATAAAAGAAATGGTTATTCGTATTAAAAAAAATACACCAATTTTTAAAAAAAACAGAAAAATGCATTTAATATGGGCTTTAAACTGATACGTGAATGCTACCAAGACCAATGAAAGCGTAATTTCTTATTTATAAACAAATTTAATAACTCAGTAAATTTTAATACGATTTTTAGAAATGAACATAATTTTTTTGTTTTGAATTTTACTTTCAGAAAATAGTTACGTTTATAGTACTTCTTAACAAAATTTTGGCAATAAATAATCGCTAAAGTTGAAAAAATTAGAAAAAAAGGTAAAATGTTAGGTCTTTAAAAACGATAAAATATGTAATGTAAAATCGTGCATTCTACACACTTAACTATTTACATAACTATTTACATATGAATTGCATATATATAAATATATATATATTTATGATTTAAATTTTTTCACATAGTCTACATATACTTCAGTAATATAAAAATTGTTTCACTGATCTTCAGTCATAGAGATCAATATTTATCAAACAACTACGAAAAAGTCGAATTTTTACGATATGCGGACATTCTCGGGCATGGCGAGAATGCACCCTAATATGCATATATTATTATATTGGATATCTTATAATTTTAATTTTTACTAATTCGTTTTATTATCATAAATGCATCAATTTCTTTATGAATATAAAAGCTTTGAAGTCGGCGCTAATCTTTGACACACAATCATGATCTTTTACCATCCCTTCACTGCCAATACGAACAAGATTTAAGTCACGAAGTTAAGATCAGCGAGTAACAGGCGCCCTTCCCAACAAACAAAAGCTCTTGTTATTGTGTTCAGTGATCGAAAGCGTTAATTTTATAAGAGACTGATTACATTAAAAATTAGTATATCTATGACAAAACACATTGGAAAAAATTAAAATAATAATTTTTCCAATATAATAATATATATGTTTATAAATAAATTATAACATTCGACCAAGAAATTAATAGAAAAAATCATTTAAAAAAATTTTTTTCTTTGTAGTGGTTTTTAAGTTGGCTTTATTTTTGTTAAAAAGTGTAGGATTTAAACTATCAAACATTTAGAATATGTATTTAAATCATAGAAAATTAACATAATAATAAATAATAAGGTCATATCAAAAGTTTAATAATCAAAAAGTTTGATAATTTCGGTAGAAAGACGGATTTCTGATTCGGCTAATGAAATAATTATTGCTTAATCAGGAGTTGAAAAAAGGTTTGTTCATTAACAAAACAAAAGAAAGCATTTTAAATTCTTTTTCTATCGGCTAATGAAATTATTTTTGCTTAATTAGGAGTTGAACAAATGTTCAACTTTATTAAAAGAACAAAAGAATGCATACACCAAATTGTTCCTCCGATTTATTTATTTATTTATTAGGAATTAAAAAAAATTTTTATTTGATTCATAGTATTTTATTCATTATAAACATTCTTTTTCTCACTTTCCAAAAATTAAGAAGAGACCAGAAAATCTTGTTAATCTGCTTTTATAAGATTTTCTTGTTCTGATAAGAAATCTTGTAAATCTGCTTTTATAAGATTTTCTTATTAGGCAACCTTTTAAAAAAGTAATAACGGTGAAAATGTTACTTATTCTTGCTTTCTTTGCTTTAGCTTTCAGTCGGAGTTGTGAAGTGAATTCAAGAAGTTATCCGTGGATTTAAATAATGTAAAATAAGAAAATAAAATAGTGGAGAACCATATTTGTGTTCCAGAACTTGTTTTCGATGAGTCGTGGGGCTTGAGTGACTCAATTTCGACTTCATTAATTTCTTGGTTCTTGGAAAATTTGAGATTACAGAACTTTCCATTGGGTACGACCAAAATGCTTTTTTATTTAATATTTCTTCTAAATTTTGATGGTTTATATTTAATCAATCAATTTTATGAAAACTGTCTTGCTTGTTTTCATAAATTTTTTCTAAGTACAAAAAAAATTATTTATGTGACAACCTCGAATAAATACATCTTTTTTACGTTTTGTGAAATTATATTCTAACATATGTATTTTATATTTCTATATAAAAATTTTATTTTCTAATGAATTAAAATAATAATAATTATATCATCAAAAGTCTTTTTATTTAATATTACAGGCAATATTTCTAGGTAACAGGTTAATAAGATTCCGTTTTGATTTAAAAAGATTTCCTTATTAAAATTTAAAAAAAACTCTTAATAAGATTTCCTTATTAAAAATCAAGACGGTAAATTTTTAAATCAATCAGTAAAACACATATTTTTGATAAGATTTTCTTATCGTTTTTAAAAGTTGTCTTATAAAAAACAATAAGAGTCTTCTTAAAATGATGTGGATTGCCTAATAAAAAATGCTAAAAGTTTTCATAAGTTTTTAATATGACGTATCATTTCACTTTTTAAAAAATAATTAAGGTTTTCACAAGCTCATTGTCGTATGTCGTATTGCGTTGCCATAAAAAATACAACAACTGTGAACACAACCTATGGATATATTTTGTTGTATGTCGTATTTATACAGCTGATTGAAGAAACAGACAGATGACTGAAGAAACTTATTTTTTTAAAACTAGTTATTTTTACATTTTGCCTCACAAAATAAAAACAAAAGTAGTGATAGTTATAGTAGTGGTATTACTTATTAAATGTACGTGGTAATTACAAACTCGTTACAAGAACAGTACTAGTGAAATACGACAAGTAGTAAACATACAAAACGCAATTGTATTGTCGTAAATTAGTTTGTAAATTATGTAAATGTGGAAGGCAAAAACAAAACTTTTGCAACTGTTGTGAAAAAATAGCACAATAAAACAATACGACAACTTGTGAAACCCCTAAATATTTGAGAGCCCTTTATGGTGTTAGTGCTTTCTTTTGGAAAAGTTTCATTTAAATTGATAAAGATAGTGATATTAATATGAAAAACAAAATTGAAAACATATTTGTTCAATTTATTCAGATTTTATTTAAAAAAAAAACGAATGACACAACAAAATTTCTGAACACGCTTCGGGCAAAAATTCGCAGTTTTTTGTAAATTGTTAACATTTTCAGCTAATGCAATAAATTTTGAATTTGTGGAACACTCTATTCAGTATTGATCTCATCACAATATTTTGTATTTACTCTTTTTAATTTTCTGTTTGTTTTGCACATCATTTTTTGATAACATATTTTTAACGAATACGAACTTTATATGATTGTACAAAACTTCAGTTATTTTGTCCTTTCTGTCTTAGAATCATATTCTTAAATTTGTGACTGATATGCAAAAATTATTTATTTAGTGTAAACGGACGATGAAGTGCTTAACTAGGAACCTATCCGGTTTGGTACCGTTCTATTACATGGCCAACAAAGGGTTAAGAAAATGTCTTAAAAATATTTCATTAGCCGATTATTTTAATTTTTATTTGCTTCTATAGTCTTCATAAAGATTTAAAAAAATAATAAAATACTTTGAATCCAATGGAATACTTTTTTAAATGCATTCTTTTGTTCTGTTAATTAATGAACCTTTTTTCAATTCCTGATTAAGCAATTATTATTCCATTAGCCGAATCAGAAATCCGTCTTTCTATTAGGCTAATGAAATATCTAAAAATCTTTCTGTGTAGCAGCTACAACAAAAATGTCTTGTTAGAAACAAAATAAATTCGGTCACCATGCATATGTAAATAAGAACCTGTCAAATTATATTTTCAATCATAAAATTTACAATATTTCTTTGCTTAGCATTTCTTCCAATAATAAGAATGAAAACAATGCGATTTATCTTCAAATAGGAGTAAACAGGCAGTGACATTAAAAAAAAACAATTCTGTTCGCTCCCTTGTGCACACAACCGAAATGATCAAAAATATAGCAAACAAAATGTAAACAAACATTTTTTTCTATTAAAAAGCCTTCAATCGATTCTATTCCGATCATAAAAGGAAGAAACAAGCCAACATATTTAAAAAAGGGATCTATTCCTAGCTCACTTGTGTGCACACATTTTCAGTTTTATTTCTCAATTTTGCTGAACGGCTGAACGCCAGAACGGCTGCGCTGTGCCGAGTTTTTGGACCTTTTCTACTTATCTTTCGTTTTATGCTTTGCATTATATTTTGTATGCAATTTTTTTAGTCCTGCTCCTGCAGAAAGTTCCTTTAAAAAATCATCATGATATTTCGTCAATGATGCCACGAACTAGTGGGGTATTTTGGTGTATTCAACCCAACTTCCTTCTTAGACCTGCGTACGAAAGATTGTGAGCAGTCAGCCTTCCTCACCAATTACCTTTCTGAAATGCTTGGATCTTTCATCAAAACGGTCACAACATTCTTCGGGATCATGTGGCCCCTTGTTTTTATCAGAACCTTTTTTCTTATCAATAAGCAGACCTTTTTAAAATTAACGAGAGAAATCGTTTAAGGGCAAGACCCTCTTTGACAATTTTTTTTAAAGATTACTGAGGTTGCTTTGAAAACATTTTAATAATGTTTTCCCGTAACTCCATTTTTGCGATATTGACCTTTTATCGAATATAAGCGACACATAACATTTTCTAACATTTGATTCAGAGCAATACATACATAAATAGTTAATAATTTTATTCGACGCAGTCCTTATATGAAAGATGTCAAATTTGACACCAGTGGTAATTAGGATTTACATATTTACAACAACTCTCAAGTCGAAAGACATTTCGTACAACATAATTTTTTATTCTTTGTTCTTAATTTGTAAAACTATCGAAACAATACGGACATAATCTGCGTATTCAAAGCATAGCTTAGCGTTTTGCTGCATACATAAAAGCAATTTAATCTCTTCTTATTGCATAAATATGCGCGACCGCATCTTCAGCTTGCATCCGGTGCAGTTGGTCTTGCTGCCATCTTCTTAACCTTAACTTTAAAGCTGCAGAGATTTCTTCACCAAAGGCACTTCCGTTAAATAGTAGATGCGAAAGTCAGGCTTACCTGAGCTGACGAAATGTGTTGCTCACTAGCTAAGCAAAACTTTTGCTTTGTTCTTCAGAAAAGGCGTCGGTGACACCTTCAGCGATGTCAACATGCTGAAGCACGTTTACCATTAATACGAAGCACCGGAAACACCCATGCCCCATCATAGATGTTCGCTAAAGAATACTACATCTTTGAATACTACGCTCGTGGTTTTCTTTGTCAGATTCTGATTCCTCAATTTGAGCACCTTATCGCTGAGGAAACCAAGATGGGAGCTAGGAGGCAAGGACGAGAACATTGCAGCACATGTCTGTCGACTGTCATGTTTACCAAGTCAGTTGTTGTTGCTGTTGTTTTTCGCTGTATGTTAATGCTCCCAAAACTCGCATAAATATTTATGGCCCCGTGTTACTTGTTTATATTTATGTTATATTTATCTTACTCCGTGCCTTTTATACTTAGTATTTCTGGCGAAGGATGCGTTGCAGGTTCGAAACAAAACACCTTGTCAGTCAGTCAGCCACCCAGTTTGGTTCCTGAAAGCGTAACACAATGAAAATTGTAGAAGATGAAAGGCGTGTCTTTGTGCATCTTTGTAATGATTCTGTCGGAAGAGCATTTTACACCTTTTGCCTGAGGTGGCGCAGCATATTCCGGGTCCGGCTTTAAATGATGTTAACACGAATTTGATCTGACGCGATGTTAAGCGCTGGCTAGGGATGCGTTGGAGGTATTCATCCTGCATGCCGGATGTGCTTCAGCTGCAGGATTAACTTATGCATAATGTGAGTGTGGGTGCATATAAGTGAGAATGTGTGTGTGTGTTCGAATGTGTGTTGGTGCCATTATTATATTGGAATGCATCGCGCGGATAAAAGAAAACAAAAACTCACAAAACTTTATGCGCAAAATTAACATTAGCTATGCCAAGACGACAGAATAATGGTATTACGCAGCAATGCACCTACTTAGTTTGTCTTGTTTTGCGATCTGGGATTAAAAGAAGAAAAAAATCCTGTTGAGATTAAGCAAAAAACAACGCATCCCACTCTTAGGGTACAAATAAAAAAACGAGACAATGACTTTTTGAGACATGATCTTAAGGAGTGAATGTAAACCCCTCTCTCTTGGGAGGCACACATACTCACACTCACATAAATGCAGCTGCAATAACTGTTTATACCATTTCGCCTCTCCATTCCGGATGCTTCCATCACATCGTTTTGTCCCGTCTAATGGGATTTTATAACATCTTATTTCGTCACACTTTCTAGAAGAAATTGTGTCGCTCCTCGTCTTGTTATCCTTTCGCATTATTTTAGAGCATCGAGGATGCAACAACGATAGACAATAAAATCCTGAGAGGGAAAATAAAAAAAAATATGTGAAAAAATTACAACCGAGAAAATTAAATAACCACAATATAAGAAAAAAAAACAAATAATATGTTCAAGAGCTCTATGGAAAAATGGAATCCGGTTAGAGTCTGAAATTTGTAACTGAAAGTGATAGAAATACAAGTTGAGGGCGTGGCAACATTGGTGAAGAACTTGTGGACTCTGAGAATAATTCAAGTATTGCACAAATACCAAAAAATAGGTAGCAATATTTTTAGCTTGTGTGGATCTCTTTTTAATAAAGAATTATTTAAGAGGAAGATTAGTTTTTTTATTTTATTTTTATGAACGAGAGTTTTCATTGTCTAGCAACCCAGCAATGTATACTAAGACAGAAATGAGAGGTTTTTAACGATTTTTCGAAGTGTAGCTTCTACAAAGTGCCATCTTTCAATAAAATTAAAGTGGTGCCGCTTTTGGATAACTAATCAGTTTAACTGAACTGTTATTTATAAGTCCAAAATTTTTAGGTAAAACTGGCTGTAAGTTCAACAGATGTGTCGGAAAATGAAGTACACTAAAGCTAAGAAACCACGGTAGCCCGGGTTTAATTCCGAGCTCAGACACAATGTTTTTTCAATTTATTAATATTTCTGTTCGGTTGCGAGTTTCTGTGTGGGCAAAAATCCATTGAATTGACTATATTTAAAAAACATGTATCAACTACTTTTTATTTTCTTGATTATACAAAAATTTCATTAATATTCGGCTATTATTTACTGATCTATGGCTTACTTTCTCAAAGCTATCTAATGAAATTAATACTTTTTCTCAAACATTTTTTGTCAAATCTTCATACTATTTTTAATGATTGTTTCATGATTGACTCTTGTCCTAAAATTCAAATAATGACTGTTTCAGGCCAATATTAAGAAAAAAAAATCATAATTATAAGTTATTTTTGGATAAAATTGAACACCGGGTACTTTTTCGCTTTTACTATCAAGTTTTATTAAATTTACCAAATTTCATATAAAAATACCATGGGTTAATATAAATTTTTAAAAAGGTGTAAGTCTAGGCTTTAAAATCAGCTTTATATCTAATTTTTAAGTTTTAAAACAGACTTTTTTGGTATTGCGAAAATAAGCCCTTATATAAAACAATCTTATAAAATAAAATTTACCGTCTGATGTTATTAAATGTGAGTTTCCCATTACAGCAGTACTGAACCCATCCCGACATATTTTTCTTTGCGATTTCAAAAACCACTACCCCAACAGCACTCAGTTCGAACGCCTGAATAATTTTTTATGTAAATACTTTCAACTTTTATTTATATTAAGAAATCAATGTTTTTGACACAACAAAGTTTATTGTATTCTTAAAGCTTGAAATGCAATTTCTAAGGCCGTGTTCATAGTGGAAGCTTTGACTAAAGCTGATTCATAAAGCAGCTTTGTCGAACTTTTTTTGATCATAGTGAACGCTTATTCAATGCTTATTCAACGCTTCACAAAGTACCTGAATGAATGAATGAATGAATGAGTGATTTATTTAAATAAAGGCTTACATTAGTATAAACATTTTAATATTAATATTATTACAATAGTATTTTTTTTAAAATAAATCAAATTTGACATAACATAATATGTTGTGTGTCAGATTGGCATGAATCATATTAAATTTAAAAATTTTTGATAGAATATGTTACAAAAAGGTTTTTTTTTTTTAATTAAATTCAGAAATTATAAGTTGTCTATATTTTAAACAATTGATTAAATATTTATATAAAAGGTAATAATTTTTGCCATTCAAAACTTCGTAAACTTCGCCTAACGTGAGTGAACTTTTACCAAGGTAATATGAACGAATGTATGCAAATATCGGGCATATACCTAGAAGGTGATGTGTATTTTCATATTCTTGCAAGTTGCATAATGTGCACACATTAAAAGTACTTTCACCAAATCTGCTTAAATTAAAGTTGAGTAAACCACCTCTACATCTGAATATCAAACTTATGAGATGAGCCGAATTTGAATCGACAAAGTAGGAGGGCACATCGAATCGAACGTGACGATACAAATCATGAAACCTCGAGTCTCTTGCTCTGCAAATGTGTTTCTCATACACTTTTAATCTCAATGCTTGTAGTATACGATCATGGTGTAACGACAAATCAGGCCTCCAACTCTCAAAATCAAGGCTAAAACCAAGATCACTACATAGAGCGAACCATTGTGGTAACCAGAAAGTGTTTTGTACGATTGTTTCTTCAGCAAGTACTCGCGGAAGCCTGTTTAAAGGATAATTAAGAATTTTTCTCAGATAACTAAAATGTAATTTAAGCGTTTCTTCAAATTGAGAAACCAGACCTGTTTCTATGTGAAGCATATAATTAGGAGTATTTGCAGGTAAATATAACATTTTTTTCAGGAAATAACGTAGTAACTTTTCTACTTGCTCATACTGTTTGAAACCCCAAACTTCTGCGCCATAAAACATAATCGATTTTGCTGCAGTGTTAAAAATTTTAAGCTTGTTCGATAGAGATATTTTAGGGTGATGTAAATAACTTAGCCACGATGCGTTAATAGCAGTTTTAGACGATACCAATTTAGCATCAAGGTGCTTGTTGAACGACAAATTGTAAGTGAGATTAACTCCTAAGTATTTGTATTCATTAACTATTTCAATGTCGTCATCACCATAAGACCATTTCAAATTTCTACTTATTCTAGCACAAGTTCTAAATATCATGATTTTAGATTTCGTGAGGTTAATTTTTAGACACCATTGAATGCAATAGTTGTGCAGAGCATCAATCATAGTTTGGAGTACTGTTGGACAATCGGCCAAGAGAACGATATCGTCGGCGTAAAGTAACACTTTAATAACCGTGCCAACCACACGTATACCGCCGGGTAAATTATCATACAAGTCATTCAAATACATAGCGAATAGGACAGGACTGAGTAGGCACCCCTGCCTTACACCCTGTGTAACAGGAAAATTATCGGATAAAGAATTGCCATCCCAAACTTGACTTGTTGTACCATCGTATAATAATTGCAATATTTTTACCACTTTAGATGACAAACCAGCATTGGATAACTTATAAAATAATGAGTTTCTTGGAATATTGTCAAACGCAGAAGAAAAATCAACAAAAAAGGCATATGTTTTCTTTTTCAGTTTAAAGTTCAAATGGATAATGCTACTCAGATTAAATATGTTGTCGACAGTGGAATAGCCCTTTCGAAATCCTGCTTGATATTCATTTAGAATGTTATGACAGTCAATCCAACTATTAATTCTGTTGAGGAGTATACTTGTGAAAATTTTGTACAGTGTGTCTAGAAGTGAGAGTCCCCTGTAATTTGACACAACATTAACATTACCTTTTTTGAACAATGGTATAATTATGGATCTGCGAAAAGAGGCTGGTATGTCTTGGCGTAGAAAAATTGCATTTAAAAGTTGGACAACTTCTTTAAGAAAGCATTGTGGCGCATATTTATAAAATTCATAGCTTATTCTATCTAGGCCTGGGGCTTTTCTATCTTTTGCTGTTTTAAGAGCTAACATAATTTCACGCAATTCAAAAGGAGAATCAAGGAACGGATCTATGATGTTAGGTGAGGCCCATAAAATTGCTCGATCAGATTCTGCCTGTGACAAAAGTGACTTGAAAAAGTTGTAAAAATCAATTGTTTTAAGGTTGTTACCAATCCTAGGCGAAGAACCCTTTATTGAGTTCGCTAATTTCCACCATTCGCTAGTGTTACGCACCGCATTAAGTTGTTCAATGTTTTTGTTTTTGTAAGCTAGTTTTTTCTCATGGCATAATTTTGAATATTTTGTTCTACTTTCAATATAAGATTGTCTGTTTATTTGAGAATTCGATTTTCTGAGACTATTAAGTTTTATAAGCATTCGTTTACGTGCATTTCCACACTGTGAATCAAACCAGTTATTTTTAGGGTCAAAACGTTTTTTAAGACTGAAACTACCCGCTGCTAGGTTTATTTTATCAATTAAAGTATTAACTTTATCTTCTATATTTGAATCAGACATAATGTGATCAATATTTGTGGTGTTTTTTAGAGATTCAGTATACTTCACAATGTTTTTTGGATTCCAGTTAAGTTTTTGTGGCAAAGATAGTTGTTTAGAATTTTGATTAACCATGGCAGATATAGAGAAAGTTAGAGGCATATGATCTGAGTATGGTTTACTAGAGATGTGAAAATTATTTAAAAACTGTAAAAAATCGTATGAACCAATGCAATAATCAATTAAAGAATTTCCCATCACTCCGCAAAACGAGTACTCGCCCTCAATGTCCCCAGACATCCTTCCATTAATAATCACACCACCAATATCTTCGAGCAGATTCAATAATTTTTTGCCTTTCGCATCAATGATTTTATCTTTTGAAACACGACAGTGCGAGATTAAAGGAGTATTTAACACCAAGTCTTCATCAATTTTCTGTGCGTCAGAAACGCGTGCATTCAAATCGCCAACTATGCAAAACGACGAAGCCTTCAAACTATATAAAAAATCTTCAAACTGTTTAAAGTCATTTACCCAATTCGAGCCAAAGTACCTTCTTGAGCTTATTTGTGTTTATAGTGCGAGCTTTTTGCTTGTTTTGGCAAGCGAAATGGAGATGGAGCTGAAAAGCATTTTAAAAGTAACTTGGCTTGAGCTTGCACTATAAACACTGTGGTTTTTGCATATGTTTATACACGAAGCATTTTTCAGCAAAACCTCTCAGCTCTGCAAAATAACTATGAACGCGGCCTTAGAAATGAAATTTCAAGCTTTGAGAATACAGCAAACTTTAATGTATCAAAAAATCGCACCAAAAAATAGTAATATGAATACGGCCTAATAAGTAACCATTTCATTTACCTTTGTTTCATAAAAACTTTTCAATACGTATTCGTAAATTGAAAATGTTTTTCTACGAATTTTATTCGTAATTTTTAGACACGAATAGAATTCGTAGTATAGACGTAGTTTGGCACACATTTAAAATAGTTTATTTGTATTCGTACAAAAACAAATGTATATTGTACTTTACATTTACGAATGATCGTAATAACTAGTCACGAAAAAAACCTTCTGTTCAGCTAGGGTTTGATCCTCGGTTCTTTAGCGTATGGGGCACGTACTTTCCCAGTAGACTACGGCCATCTTGCAATCACACATGTCCTCATATTCGGTAATTGTTCGACAAACCAGTCTGAACAATTTCAGTTGTACATTTTTTAAACTCAACTAAAACTTCGTAACTTTTACCAATAATGCGTACGATCAACCTGCGAATGAATTTTTTAGTAAATACTACGAACGTAATGAAACAAATTACGAAGTTATTCCTAAGAGAAATTGACGAATGTTAATGATCCCTTATCAGTCGAAGATCATTCTTCGTAGCAACAGAAAGCAAGGTGCATTTAATTCAATAACGGATATAAACTTTGACGATAAGCAAATTTATGTTTTGAAGTCATTGTAAACAAGCAGAAGACAAAGTAACTGAATTTAATTAAAAAATTAATGTTTTCCAAAAAGTCGGCTTATTTTTCTATCATAAAGATGATCCAGTTTGGATATTTTTAATTTTTCTTAAACTTAATAAAATGACAAACAATTCTTACAATTCTGCAGCATTTAAATTTAAGAAAGTAGCAGCGATCTAGGCAAGAGCAAAGCTTCTAATTCAAAAGCGAAAGAAAAACTTAGGAAGTTTAATAAAGTATGCCAATTTTAGACCTTATATCATATTAAGCAAACGATTTTACATTAGAATATGTTATAATCAAAAGTTTTTTCAAAACAATCATTTTATGCTTCTTAAAATTCACCTTTTTTGGCGGCGCCCACCCAGTTTGAGAATTTTCTGTATTTTTTTCGCGTTACGTGCTTATATTACATCCAGGATTCAGAATCAAGCCTTGCAGGGAGGCTCTGGAATATTTTTAGAAAATGAATGAAGCCCAAAACCCACCTATACATGTACCTCTTTGTATATTCATTCATACGTTTTGAATTAAAAAAAGTAAATTTTTTAAATCATTCAGAAAATAGGTATATTTTCTTACTCGATTGTAAGAACTTGCAAGCTGCTAGAACTGATTCATGATGTAAAAAGAAATAAGTAGATTGGTGTCAATGCGGTGTAAGATCCAGTGAAAAATATCTTCCTTAGCATGCGGGAAACATTTCAAGAATAGCGAAAACTCCAATTTTTAATTTTTGCGAATGATATGGCCTTTGACCTCCTAAATCCAAATCTGAAAAATTTTAGTCCACTCGAAATTGGTTTAGGAGTTAAAGGCTTCTAAAGTTAAAAAATAGCCTAAAAATTTGGTTTTTCTTTAAGTTTTTCAACTATTAATTTCAAATATTAGGAAATTTTTGTATTTTATTTTAAAAGTTGAAATCTTGGGGCTCGATAGTATTTAATGCGATTTCATTTAATGATATAGGCCTCACATTTTTTAAATTATTAAATTATTAAACATATTTGCTTTATTAAAAAAATACTGAAATGTATTACATAACAAAAAAAATGAAATAAAATTTTTAAATATTTCGGACATTAAACGAGAAAGATTTTTACACCATCTTTAAAATATTAGATTTTCTAATTTGTGCAAGCGTGTGTCAACCGGTGTAGTGTGCACATCATATTCACAACATTAGTACCAATAATTGTAGTAAATAGCATTATATAGGTTACATTTTGTTTATGTTCATTCTAGATTCAATAATGCTTTTGGCCCTTCCCCCTAGAACAAATCCTGTGGACGCCCTTGGCAGCCTTACTCGCAATGTCAAATAAGCAATCAAATTTTTTTATAAATGTTTTTCTTTTTGTTTAAACGTCAGGTCCTTTTTTATTTTTATATGTAATTAAATTTTTCAATTATTTATAAGTTTTTATAATTTGGTTTGATCCGTTAATTGGTCTATTAACATTGATCCGTTAATATTAGTCACCTCGGCTAATGTTTCTTTTGCGGATTGATTGGTTGTTTTTTATTGACACGGTGCTTATAAAAAAACACACTTAACACTTGTCGAGTTGTTGGTGATTTCACCACATCAAGTTTAGCCTGCATTTGGTCAGCTAAAAATATTCGATTTTTTGCCATTTGTATGATTTGAATATGATTCTTATGGCATATTACCCGAACGTATATTTTACCGAGGCGTATATTTTTTCCACAAAACTGATTGGGATATACGAGATACAAACTGTATTTTTGGCAGTGACAGTAAATCACATGCTAAATTAAAAAATTTTTATTAATAACAAAATAAAAAAAAAATAAACCAGCAAGTAATACTAAAAATACTACTTGTTGTCCATCCAAAATCCAAAAACTTCTCATTTATTAATTTTTTTATTTAATATTGCCTTAAATTGTCACGCTCTGAATTTCAAGACCAGAGTCAATCGGGTCACTGAGATATTGAAAAAGTATGAACATTTAAGAAAACATTTTTGAGAAAAAGTATTAATTTCATTAGATAGCTTTAAGAAGTAAACCATAGATCAGTGAATATTAACCGAATATTAATGAAATTTTTTTTTTTATCAAAAAGATAAAAAAGAAGTATACATTTTTTTGTATTTAAAGCTTCTATTTTCAAAAGCTGCTATTTTTATTTATTGCAATCTACAAATTGGTTTTTTCCCCATACAAAAACTAATATCAAAAAAACTTGTATGGAAGAACTAATATCAAAAAGCACGAACTTTTAAACCTTAACTGCTTTTTAAGACTTACAGAGTTAGGTCATTGGATCCTAAGGAAGAGTTAAGGCTGCGAAAATTTAACTCGATTTTTAAAAAACCACTTATATGTATACAATGTTATAAAAAGTTATAATTTAAACTCTTTTTTCCGAGCTTTTTGAGCCGGGTTAACATTTATTTCTTTTGAATAAGACTAAAAACATCTCTGTATCAGTTAAAAAAGAAAATTAAAAAAAGAGTCATGAGAGAGTGGAATCATACACTTTATTCAAAATTAAAAAAAAAAATAAATTCATAAATTTATTGAAAATAACCACTTTGTATAGAGGTTTTTTCACGAATTGAATTTTTTTCCTCTACACAATGCTTGAATTGCATTTATTTCTTGGAATCCTGCCCTTCTTCTGTACTTTAAAATTTTTCTTATTCTGACAGTGGATATAACAGTTATTCAGGATTAAATTAGTTCTCTCGCTTTTAAGTTGCATTTGAAAACTACGAATCGTTTGTTATGGAATTGAAGTTGGGGCGTTTGTGTGAGTGTATTTGTTTGGAGCGAATAAGGATGGCTCAACGACTGACTGCCAGCCGACAGGCGAATGTCGTGTGGAGAACTTTTCAGTCATTATGCTGAGTGGTTCTGAAGGCATCCGTTTTTTTCTTAGCCAATAAACCAAAGTCAGTGATGTAGAGTTTGTAAATGAACACCGATTGATTACTTATACGTAGGCAAAAATAGTTAAAATGTATGGTAAGCAACTTTTTAAAAATTAAGCTGTCGCTTTAAACTTTGGCTCTGACATAGACGTATACAAGGAGGAGGAAAGCGAAAATTGGGGCACCTTCCACCCCCTAAAAGTTAAACAAAAAGAATTAAAGAATTTTACAAAAAAGCTGAAGAATGTAACAATCATACTTTCACACCGAAATAACAACAAATATATTATGTCACTTAAAAATGTTAATGCTATAATTATTTTGACACCCTTTGAAACAAAACTAACTTCTTTAAAATCATTTCGGGTGGAATGGTAAGATTTCAGATCTCACAAATATACCCTCATTCGCCGAACTAAATTGTATTTCAAACACTACTCTTATTTTGTTTAGAAATGAGTTACCAATTGTAGTAAAATGGATAGTTTTACGAACATTACTACCACTAGGCCATATACTCTGCGTTCAACGTTACTGGTCACCTTAAACTGGAAGCACTGTTTTTGAAGTCACAAGGAGCTAAATTAGGCGAATACGGTGGTTGCGGAACGTTATGCGATGTTTGCTTTGCGAAAAAATCATAAAGAAAAAAAAAACAAAATTTATTCTTTTTGGGAATAAACATAGTAAAACTAGACAAGGTAGTGTTGGACTGAATGTGCTCTCTTTCTTAATGACCATAACTGTCAAATTCAGCCATTTTGGTATTTTTTCCAATTTTTGCTTTCATATTGCATTCTCATTGGTTGCAGATTTTGTATGGTTTTCAACTTCGTTTTGAAATTTTCGGTCAACGGCTATACGCCCTAACACTACCTTGTCTAATATTACCATGGGACTAAACAGGACATGACTTTTTTGACGTATCAAAAAGAGAGTATCAGCAATGTCTTTAGTTGTTAACATACGATTTTCAAGCATCAATTCCTTGATTTGCTTGACGTGTTGAAAGCGCCTCGTATGGAATCTCGAAAAGATTTGGAAGGCAATCTTTGAATGAAAAATACACTGAATTGGAATTTTTGATGTGAAATCGTTTAAAACAATAATTGCTTTCTTCTTGATTCATACCTTGTCTCCACCAATACAATTACTTTGTACTTTAAATGAATTTCTCATAATTTTCAATATTGAACAAAACAAAAACAAACATTATATTTTTGGATAAAAAAAGTGGAAAAAATAAGAAAGAGAACATTTTTATGATTTCGCGCTATGAACAACTGAAAATGCTAATTTATTAATATTTTCACGAAAAATTTGCACTTTCACAAGGCCAAAACTGCCTGAAGGAGCGTTCCAATGCTTTGCGATATACTAGAGAGTTCTTAACTATTGTCTTGGCTACAATTTTTGTCTTAGAATTGGATCGAAAATCTCAATGAATTGGCTGTTATAGGCCAAAATATCAAAAAAAAAAAAGTGACAAAAGTCTGAGAAAAAACTGCAAGTCAAAATCTTGTGGACTTTTTTGCTCAGTACAATCCCAAGAATCAGAAACGCGAAGCGCCCATTAAGATGTTCAAATAGCCCCACCCTAATGGTCACCCTTTTATTTTAATCCCAAGTAATACAGAATTAGATAAAATTAAAAATTTGAAGACAGGACAATTCACCTACCTTATCCCGAGGTACCCTTTGTTACAAGTTCTGCAGAAATTGATAGCTGGCAGGTTGTTTTTTCGCTATAAGCCTATTTTCTACATGTATTTCTGTTAACCAGATCAGTCAGGTAAGACTAACGTTGATCAGGTTAATACGATGTGGTTGACTCTCTTAACCGAACTCGTCAGGTAAAAATAACCTGGAGAAGATAAGAGCATTTTTTCCTGAGTGTATATCACAGCATCATTATTTATGTATGTACATTTTCGAACTCATTTCTGGAAAAAAGTTTCAATTAAGGTTAAATTCGATTAAGGTTAAAAGAGGGAATGATTTGATTTACAAAACCATAAATTTGCTAATGTTAATGGGTAGAAAAAAGTTTAATGATATTTTGTTTTCTAATTGTTTTTGACAACGCACAGTGTGATATTTGGCCAATATGGCATGACAAAATTTAAAATTTTTGTAAGATGATTCCACGGTTCAATCTTAAAAATTAGGTTATTGAGGTCTTCCTGTTACCTTCTCTTACATACTGCCTGTTTTATAACCGAATACTCTTCACTCCTCAAATTTTTAAATATAATTTATAAAATTTTAAACTTTGATATACAAAATTATGTTTAACCCACATTAAATTCTGTGTCGATAAGTAATAACAGCTTAAGTCTAATTTAAAAGTTTCGAGAAATTTTGCTTCACAGTTTTCCAAATAAGTTCTATGGAAGGGACTTTAGTTTTTGTGTCATAACTTTGGCTAAAGTCTTGCTAGTAGCTCCGTTATTGGATATTATTGGATAACAACTTCATTGGATATTAGCCTCCATACCTTCACAAAAATTATTCATTACAAAATAAGTTTAAAAGTGTACAACTTTTTGGCTTTTTTACTCCGAAAAAAATACAGCCTGATCCTTAGTGTTTGAGAAAAGCTTTTAAATTAAAGGTAAATGACGAAAATGTATATGGGCATTTGCAAACTGGCGTTACGGACGATTTGTATGAAGAAGTGTTAAGGCAAGTTGAAGTCTTTTCCGAATCTCAGTCACTGTCAAGAGTAAGCGTTGAAAGTTTTTGTCAGTTTTAAAATTGTTTACATCTTCAATATTTGAGTTTATAATAGGCATGGCAGCTCTATACGTCACGTTCAAAGCGAGCAAGGCACAGGGTATATTTTCACTTCTAACGACAAAGCGTTGCAAAATCGCTCAGACTTTTTGATAACACTGATATAAAGACATATGTACTTAAGTATCAAAAGATTTATACAAGGAAATTTTTCAAATCGATCAGAGTATGCGCACAGAATATTTAAGCATGCTTAGCATACTTTCGTTGTACCCGAGATACGGGGCTGCCTACCTCCCATACAAAGTGACTTTATATAAACGGTAAAATCTCTTTATATTCCACAAAAACTAATTTAATCACTTTAAATTTGGCAAATGTGATTTAATCTTAATTATACACTTTGAGTTTGAAAATGAGCCAGCCAAATCGGATAAAAACCACGTCTGCCTTCCATATAAAGTGGCTTTAAATAAACAGTAATATCTCTTTAAACTCCACAAACATTAACTTAATGACTTCAACTTTGGCGAATGAGCTTAAGTCCTAATTACACACTTTAAGTTTAAAAATGAGCCAAATCGGTTCAAAACCATGTCTACCTCCCATACAAAGCGACTTTATAAAAACGGTAAAATCTATTTAAATTTTACAAAAATTTATTCAATCACTTAAATCAGTCAGGGTTGGTTACCAGGGAGTTGTCTAGGGCATAATAAGCGATTTTTTGACAAAAAAAAGAGGAAATTTTTTAAAATTCAATAACATTTATTGCAAAGTAAAAACATAAAAAAAACATTTATTTTAAAATATTGCGTTTTCATTTATTATTTTTAAAAACATTTTTTAAAAAAGGACTTTTTTAATATAAATATGAAAGTAAATAAAGTACATTTTATATACTAACTATTTCAAAAATTTAAACAAACTAAAGGTTTAAATAAATGAGACCAAATAAGCAAATAAATAATCATATTAAAATTTTTTTTATCTTTTCAATTGCAGTAACAAACGAGACAAAATTGTGATCTAGTTATCGATCCTCTCAGAATCATACATCATTAAAGATATCTTGTGCTTGTTTTCGTTAAACGTTTCTGTTTTTGACAAAGTTAAAAAAACTCCAAACACGAAGCGTTTTAAGATTATAATTTATTGTTGAAAAAGCTCGAACCGTTGATATTTTCAGTCTGTTTCCTTCATTTGTCCACTGCAATCCCATTAGTAAAAAAAAGACACAGTTTTGATAGTATCGTAAGTATAGGCGTAGAATTCTTTTTTTATACAGTTACTAGTATTGCCCGGCAGACGTTGTCCTGCCACAGCCTGCCTTACTGACATATACGAAAATGTCAAGAAATGCCAAATATATTCACTATTTTCAGTATAGCTACCGAAAGTAACCATATGAACTAAATTATCAAATTTTAGTCTAATACGATCAAAACCGTGCGAAATATAGCAATTTTATTGTTTTGTAAGAGGTAAAAATGGGTGCGGCAAAAATTATTTCCCTTAAGCCATCTCGTACTCGAAACAAATCGACTGCCAAAATTCAGCTTAATTTAGCTTAAGCCTGGCGCACTTTGCTTCTTTCCACGCTGACCCCCGAAAAGTGAGTTAAACTAAAGTGGGACAGTCCCATTTTTAGTCGACTTGCCGAGAGTAACCATGTCAACTTAATTACAAAATGTTGGTCTAATACGACCCAAACCGTTGAAATAAAACATTTTCATTGGTTTGTGGTTGGTAAAAGGGGGGCGTGGAAACCATGAAAACCATACAAACTAAGCCAAAATTTTAGCTCAATCGACCCAGTAGTAAATTTTAATGAGCCACATTTAACTGGGTGTGGCTATATAGCGATAACACTCATTAAAATTAAGTACCAAATATTAGTCTTAAACGGCCAAAACTGCTTGAAATATAACATTTTCACTGATTTGTGGGGCGTGGAAACAAATTTTTCGTAGAGTTGGTGACAGTAACCATACAAACCAAATTACCAAATTTAAGTCTTATACGACCAAAGCCGTATTAAATAAAGCACTTTCATTGGTTTGTGGGCAAAAAAGGGGGCGCGGACACACATTTTTAGTACAATTACAATAACCATTTTAGTACAGTAACCATACAAACTAAATAAGCAAATTTAAGCCTAATACGATAAAAAACGAACGAAATATAGCATTTTTATTGATTTTTGGGCGGTAAAAAGGGGCGTGGAGACCCTAAAAATAAATAACTAAATTTTAGCCTTATACGACACATACCGTGTGAAATATAGCATTTACATTGATTTGGGGGCGGTAAAGGGGGTGTGGCAAAACATTTTTCTTCTTAAACCATTTCCTATCTGAAACAAATCGACTGTCAAAATTTCAGATCAATCGGTCCAGCAGTTTTGGAGTCTATAGGCTTTATACAGACAGACAGACAGAAAGTGTTTTGCTTTCTTTATAGATAGCGAAAAAGTCTGTGTTTTTTCATTTTTATTTTTCAAAACTATTTTAAAGCATTTCATCTTCCAAATAAAAATAATTCTAAAACAAATTTAAGTAATGAATTTGTTGTTCTTGTTCCTTTTTATAAGCTTTTTTTTTAACGTGCTTCGTTCGTATGTATGTATGTATGTCCTCAAAACGTGCAAGCCATTTTTCGACAACTTGTTGGTATATGATTAAGCTGAAATTTAGCATACATATGTCCGGTGACAATGCGCAATATTATGATAAAATGTTTTGCCACACCCCCTTTATTCGCTTACAAATCAATAAAAATGCTATATCTCTAAAAGTACTAGGCCGATTCAGCTAAAGTTTGGCAGTAAACTTCCTTCGAGTAGAGGATAATTAAGGAAAATTTTTTGCCACTCCCCTTTTACCACCCACAAATCCATAAAAATGCTATATCTCTAAAAATACAGGACTGATGCAGCTGAAATTTAAACAGTAAAGTTTTGGCAGTAAGTTTTGGCAGTAAATTTCCTTCGAGTAGAGGATAATTAAGGAAAATTTTTTGCCACTCCCCTTTTACCACCCACAAATCCATAAAAATGCTATATCTCTAAAAATACAGGACTGATGCAGCTGAAATTTAAACAGTAAAGTTTCATCAAATAAAGCATGGGGTTTATGAACAACATTTGGCCACACCCTCTTTTACCTCCCACAAATCAATAAAAATGCTATATCTCCAAAACTGCGTGGTTGATTCAACTAAAATTTTGTACGTTAACTTCCTTTAAGAAGAGGATGGTTCCGGAAAAATGGTTCCACACCCCCTTTAACTGCCCACAAATAAATAAAAATCTTAGTGACTTTTGTTATATATGTATATAGTAGGTATATTCTAGGTGCAGAAGAACCCCTCTTTTTTACTCATCATCATAATATAAGCGTACGTAAATTGGTAAGTTCTAAGGACTTATATAAATTTAGAATTTTTCAAATACATTTATATTTAAAAGCTTACGGAACTGATATTTTGTAGTAAACCTGTATAATAGATCGCGGACAGCGGTGCCTCAAGCTTTTAAATATAAATGTATTTGAAAAATTCTATAAATTTGTAATATTTTCAACAAATTTATTTTCGCTTTTTTAATGTAGTCTTTAAAAAAATACTTCCATTTTTTATTCATTTACACGCATTTGTAAACAATTTTTCAAGTTTTTACTGATTCACTTTTAATTTGTCCATCAATATTTTTAACCGGGATGTTTTTTACTGTGCACCGGGACACAGGGACACAGATCTAATACCGGGACATGTCCGGGAAAACCGCGACATATGGCAGCCCTGCCTTAGATGCAAAATTTTAAGTCATTACATTAATTTTTGTAGAATTTAGATACATTTTATAGTTTTTGTAAAGTTATTTTGTATGTGAGTTTTGGCTTGGTTCTCATCCGATTTGACTCATTTTTAAAGTTAATATACCCCATATGCATTTTTTATGCGTGGTGGTAAAAAAAATAAAACTTTTACTCAACTGCAAAACCGGTTTTTAAATAGGTTTTGAAAATAATAATCGGATAACCATAAATCTCTTGCATCTTGTGGAAAATAGCGGGGTATTCTTCATATTACCCGCCTTTTCTATTTAAGACGCATTTACTGTAAATTCATCATGACAGAATTAATTGTACGCACCTATGGGTTATGGGTTTCTTAGATTTGTTATCTTACTCATCACCATTCAATTGAAGTATACCAACTTCAGTTTTTGGTGGAGTTTTTCCTGCTTGCATTATGTTTTGTAGGATTTGCTCAAGGTCGTTTATATTCCTTAACTCATACAATATACTCTGTTGTTCGTGGTATCAGCAGGCAGCAGTGGAAGCACAAACATCGCCATCATTTAAGTGTCCCGAATCACAAAGTGCAGCAAATTTCTAGTTTTCGAGTGATTATTTGAAAAATTTATTTTAATGTTCATTAAAAATTATTACTCTTGTAGGTTGATGTAGTTTTCTTTTACGACATCCAACTAGAGCACCCAGCCAGCGAACCAACCAGCTAACCAACCAACAGTCCCAAACAATCAGTCGTCACTGAGAACGGGTGACTGACGAACTGCGACTACATCTGCCTCCTCGGCTGTTGTACTTTTCCGGCATACAGGACTGCCAAGTGAGACCAATGAATTTGCACTGCTTTGCAGTTTCCGAACGTAACAATTCAGTTTTATTGATATGGCGTGGCTGGTTGATGCTGGTCCTGCTTTGGTCTCGCTTGCTAGAGCTGCTGGCGCTGAAGTTGTTATTTGCTTGCCTCGTATTTTTGTTTCTTCTCCATTTTATTTTTCTGTATATTTAGTTATATCCTGGGTTCCTTCATTTTCAGTTTATTCTGTTGATGGCACAAAGTGCAGTGCAATTCATTTTAATGGTCGCTCTATATCGTAGTCATTCGTCCCATTCCTACATCTTGCGTCGTCTAGCTCGTCACTGGAGACTCAATTTAACAAAACTTGATTTCACATTTTCAAGGAGCATCATGAAGAATATACGGTAGAACGAAAGAAAGACGAAGAAACTGTAGAAATATTCGAACTGTAGTTTTATTCTTCATTCATTCATTTTATGTATTTAAGGAATTGACATGGACATCGAGTAGTTTAACACTTATAGTCCGATACAGGCGCTGAATTTGATGTGATTGCAAAAGGTTTGAAATCACTTTGCACTGATGTTCCAATATAAAATTAATTTCTTTCTTGAAGTCAAGTGAAGTGCTGTGTATGATGTTACGGTATGAATAAGATTATAAATGTAATGTAGAATGCTGGGAGCTATTTTAGAAGTGTTAACTAGATTAATGTTCGGAATGCTGAAGAAAGTATTAAACTTTATCAATAGAGAAAATAAAGTTTTTCTGGTGCCACTATAAATAGCTCGATTTCCATGGAAACGTTATTACCAAAAAAATATGATTTCTCAAGAAAAACACTTTACGTTTCAAACCAAAGTATTCTGTAAGAAATTGCTCAATCACTTTGAAAATTTTTTAATTTAGGTATTTTCATGTAAATGTGGACACGGTATAAAAATAACTTAACATTGCTTTTCAACCTCCAACTAAATATATACAAATTCATAACGAATTCGATTTAATTTACAATATAGGGGAATGACCAGAGGGCGCTGTTGTATAAATCCTTAAAAACTGCAAAAAACTTAAAAAAAAAACAACTTTATAATTAGGTGTTTTCGGGTACGATTAGTCATTTGGTGCTATTTGATTTGCTTATATGTCGAACACCAGGGACCTTACTCTGTAATGCGATTAAAAAAGCAAATGCGATTCGAAAACAAAATCACACAATATATCTACATTATGTTTTGACAAATTTTTGATTAGTGTGAATTCAATGCAGACAAAAAAACCATTTTAAAGCAGAGGTAGAAGTTACTACCATTTAGTAATATTAATTCATGTATGGTGATTACCAACACTAGAGTGCGCTATACTACAGATCCCTCATTAAACCGCAAAAACTTTCTAACTAACGATTCAAGTTTCAACAGTTACGGAAGTTATCTAAACAAAGTTATTTCAAATATGAATTAGCACAAATTTTTTATACTGTAAAAAGTATATAACACATTGACCTAGCGGTATTGTATTGGATCGGAGAGCGATAAAGTCGGCAGCATTCAAGTCCTAATGACTTCAGATTTATCACGTTTGTATTTATACTAATATAAAAGCCTGTCATACGACAGGTCCTCCGCACACTTCCTTTTTGGATCCTTTTGCCGAAAGCACTTTTTTCTCTTCTAAAATGTTTGTTTTTTTATTCACTTGATTTTTGCAAAATACTAATATACTACTTTAAATAACACGAGAGATATGGGGCACGGAGCAATGTGCTTGCATTTAATATAGTAGGATTTTCTGATTCTCTTCAATATTTGATATATGCAAATATGTAAATATGACTTGAAAAATTTGTCAAAAATTTATTTCCTTAAAAATTATTTCTAATTTTTGAGAACGGAGTGTTCATGATAAATCTACTTCAAGTACTTGCTTAAAATACTTACAATAATTTTCAATGAAGTATACCTTTTACTTGAATATAAATAAGCCCACGACAGCTTGCGACTTGCAAGTATGCTAGCTTACAAGCGAACGGCATGAATCACAATCAAAGCAAGTATCCAAAAAATTCAATGAGCTTGTGTAGAAATAGCTTAAGCGTATTAGGACTTTTAAGGGTTCTGTGGACACCGTGGTTGACAATTTTAGGGGTAGCTGATTTCGGAATTGATGCCAACATTTAAAATTTAAGATGGCGGATAGAGTTGCCACCCAGATTTTATTGTATTTTTGCGAATTCTTGTAATTTTGAAATACTGACAATGGATTTCATTTAGAATCTAATATCGCAGTTTTAATATTTAAGGTGTAGGTTAGGGTTACCACCTAAATTCTTAGCACAGATTTGCCACTAGGTAAATGTATTTTTAAGAGTTTTAACAACCATTGAAAAGTTTTAGGGGGTCACTGATTTCGAATCTGATGTCAGAATATTAAAAATCAAGATGGTAAATATGGTTTTAATTTTTTACTTTAACGAATTCGGTGCTGGCGTGAAAACTAGTTAAAAATGGGTCGCTGAATCCGAATCCGTTGTCAGAATTTAAAAATTATATATTTTTGTATAATAGGGTTGTCACTTAATAAAATACATCTTTAAGAGTTTTAAACATCATTTAACATTAGACAATATTTTTTCAAATATAATATATAATTACCAATTTCTCAAATGTATCACCGAACGACCGAAAATAATTGAAATTATAGTATTCTGTCATGCTTTTACTAAAATATGACGTTTTTACATGAATTAAATTGTGAGCTTAAGATCAAGTAAGTTTTTTAAAGAAGGCAACAACAACAACTCTGTATAGAGTCAATTACTTACCTGACTAGACAGTCTGTTTCGGAAATCGCTTAATTTTCCTCTTCAGTAGTCTTTGAGTGATTAAGCTGTGTTCAACTCACTATTTAAACTAGTATATGAGTGCGCAGATTTTGGAATTCGTTCTTTTGAATTGTATGGCTGCTAATCATATGACATTTCAAGGCAGTAGGCTATTTATAGATCACCGCTATCAACTCTATCAAGGTTGCCATGTGTTCTAGTTGCTTCTTTATTTATTTCAAAATTCATTGGTGCTCGATAGTTTGTCGAAATGCACCATAGAAATGAAATGAGATTTTTGCTTCGCCAGAAGCTAGTATTCTAACTGAAAGATGGCTATTTTCACATCCAAATGTTTTTATTTGGCACCAGTTGGCACCAGAAAAAATTATACAGTTTAAGTAAGGAACTATGAAAAACAAAATATTATATGATTAATAAATTGATAGTATGTTTCAGATCATAATTTCTTAAAACCGAGACTTAAATTAAAAAAATGTTTGACGTTTATGGAAAACTAACCCTAGTTTCGAATTCTGCTACCACAAATTAGGTGAAAAATATATGCAACATTATTATTTTTTTTTTCCCTGAACGGTGTTAGGAGAGGCCAATAATAAATACCACCAACTTTTGCTATTGATCACTATTCTTACTAATATCAATTCCTTTCTAGTTTTTATGGTTATATGTGTTTATGAATTTTGGCAAGTTTTTTATTTTTTGACCAACGTGTGGCTGTAGAGGCTATGTAGTGTTATAGGACATATGGCTTATAACCTAAACACAATGAACAGAGTCAGCGATAAGCGTCAAAAACATTTTAATTTTTTACAAATGAGGCTGGTTAAAATTGCATAGCCGACGTAGAATTAGCTGAAATTTCAAAAACAGTCATTGGCTTTATGGAAAATGTGACTGGATGTAGTTATAGGTGAGTTTTTACCAAAAAGTCAAACTTTTTACTAGTTTTCACTTTCAGGGAGGGATGAAGGAAGGAAGTTCCTGCTTTAACATCGGCATCGTAGCATCGAACTTAGGCAATAAATTTAATTTATATTATTTTTCATAAAAAATTAAGAATAACGATCTTAAATTTAAAGTTTGGTCTTTGCCTTATTAGTTTCTAAAAGAATTATTTTATATATTTCCTCTTTCAAATTGGGTGAGTTATCATATATTAAAAAACGTGTTGGACCGATTTTTAATCACTTTAACTTTAATCGGTTCCTTGTGTAAATTTTACACACTTTTCAACCTCAAGCTGATATTTCTTAACTATAAGTTTATCAAATCGAGCTAGGATTTTGGCTCAAAGTAAAATTTATGTTTTCGAGGTTTTTTCACGCTAGGTGTCGCTGCTACCCTACAGAAAAAATTTCTCTAATAGGTTCTAGCGTGTAAAATTTACACACCATAATCTAGGCGCGCCTATGTCACTGTTCTTCTGCTTTATTGTTAATTTTTGTTTCGATACTTTCCAGGTACCACGGAGGTACCACGCCCCCTTATGCAATCGACACCAAACCCCACTCACCAGGAGCACTCTCACGATGGTGTTTTAATTTTCCTGAAAATTTCATAAAGATCGGTTCAGCGGTTTTTGAGTCTATACGTGATATACATACATACCCACATACATACATCCACTTTTATGTATTTAGATTTTATACTCGATTAATTGATTTGAAAATTTTTTTTAAATTAAATAAAATAATGAATAATTAATTACTTTTAACGAGAAGATTGCATGCATTTCATTCATCGATGAAAATATTGCTCCTGAAATAAGTGTGTAAAATTAACAACACACACAATTCGTTTCTAAAAGTAAAGGACCGATGAAGGTTAAAATAAAATTTTTTGTACTCCTGTAAACTTTCCAGTTTGTTTGAAAAATGTATTTATCTTAATAGATATAGATACAATTACATAAAATTTAAGATAACATTTTTTGTTCCACGTAAACTCCAAAAATACTGGCCCAATTTTAATAAAAAGAGTTTAAAAATATTATATTTGTGGTACAGCATCTTTTAGGGGTATTTTCTTTTCAAAATTTTAGTAATAAGTATATTAAATTAAAGAGTTAATTTATTTACTGGACTTTTAATAAACTCCATGTTGATCTCTAAAATTCGTTTTTTTGTTCAGCTAAGCAGAGCGCAAAAAAAACAGATGAGCATCGATCAAGGCGAAAAGTGAGATACATATACATAAATCCAGTGCTGCGCTCCAAAAAAAAAATAAATAAAAATAAAACAACAGAAGAAATGGTTTTTTTATTTTGTTTGACATGTAATGTCTTATTGAGTTTAATAAAAAAACATTCACGGACAACTGCGGCCTGCTAGTATAATATATTTCGATTTAGAACCAGACAATTGTTCCTATTCAAGGGCTTTCCCCTGTAATCCGCACCTGTGCTTATTTTGAACTAGATTTTTTTGCAATACCTGGAAAAAGCAGTTGGTCGGGTAGTATATCTAATAACATGAAAAAATTGAGCTTAGGTGCAGATAAGTCTTGAAATTTAAACTTTATATAAAATGATTTTTTCTATAAGAAAGAATATTTCCAGCAATACAGCTAATTATTGGTTGTATCCACATATATATGAGCTCTAATTAAAATGCCGTAGGCGAGAAGCTAGTGACACATAGAAAAAGAATAACATGGGGATATAAACAACGCATTAAAATGCAAATTAAACACATTCAGAAGTACAGAACTTCTTTGTCTGAACAATGCATGTGTGTGTGTTGTTTGTATTTTAATAAAAATGCATGTGCTCTTGCTCAAGCTTAACGATGTCCTAAAAACCAAAATAAGCAAAAGAAAACCTTAATGACCAAAGCAGCTGCAATGAGTTTTTCTCCAAAGCAAAGTCGCGAATTGCAACGCATTGGCCGCAAGCGTGATTTGCAAATGCATTGCATACTTTTGGGGTGTCCATTTTAGTAAAAACATCCATACACACACCCGAATCCATGCATGCATATACTAGCCCATCCGGCAAATGTTTGTAATTGCAGGAATTTCGTCCTGCACTTAATGAGTTATTTTGGTCTCTTCTAGTTGTTCTTATTTCAAGTTGTATTTGTGCAAGATTTTCGCTTTAGGAAAGAATTTTTAATATGTATTTATTATTTGTGTATAAAAAGCGGTTTGTCCTCCTCCCCCACCACAAGCTTTAGTTATAAGGATTTTTCAATTTAAGCATTTGTTGCATTGTTTTGGCTTGAGTGGTTTTGCTTTTTCCATTTACTTGGAAAACTATTTTCATAGTGAACCAATAAATTGTATGACATTTTAATAAAATCGTAAAAGAATGCCTTTCCTTATTCGGTGTTGCGTATTTTTGCAAATGGAAGGCGCAGGAAAAATGAAGATTATACAAATATTTTCTCCATAATGAGAAAATCAGCTCTTCGCAATAAAAATATAAATTTGAAATTTGTCATTTTCAAAATGGTCAGTAAGATGCAATAAAATATACATAAATAATAATTTACTCCAATACTAGTTTTGGTTTAGAGATAATCCTACCATAACTAAAGCGGTTTATCGCATTTTCGTATTGTGTTTTCAATAACTAAAATATGAACTAACTTTTTACGTGAAGCTTTTCCAACAGTTGAACGTTCCTGTCCAGGTTCCTCCTTCACTTTACTCAAAGGAGAGGCAATGACTTGTTTTTGATGCACAACTTTAATGTGACTCTTTAAATTGTGATTTCGTGAAAACTTGAGATCACAAAAAGTGCACGCAAATATTTTTTCATTGGTATGCTGTCGCAGATGACAACGCAACGAGTGTTTTCGAAACGATTTCGAACACAAAGGACAAGCGACCAGTTGATTTTTGCCAATTGGTCCCAAGGTGTGATGTAGTCGATGAAAAATCATTTCGGATTCTAAGGTTGCACTGCAAAGGAAATAAATATATTGTCATAGAAAAATTAAATTTTTTTTAAATTACTCATCATATCCTTACCTAAAATTACATTCAGTGCAGGGCCAGGACTTAACTCCCTTGCTGCCTTTTTCCCTAACTAGTGTTTCTGAATTCAGCTCCATAATTTTAACAGATGAGCCATCATCAAAGGCTAAATTTTGTATTGTTTTCGGTTGACAATGTCTGGAATGACGTCCCAGTACCTGAGCCAATGCAAAACTCTGGCCACATACCATACAAACATGTCTTAGGAATGGATGTGCCTCGTCACGATGCTGCTTCAGTTCGACGCAACTTTTGAAAACTCTATCACAATCCTTGCATTTTATTTCTCTTAGAGTTATTTTCTTGGAATTTTTTGTCGCTAATGATGTCATTTTTGATTTGATTTCTGAAGCGTTCTTAGCGATATTAGGGACATCTATTCTTGAGTGTGAGAGTTCATGTAGCATGACTTCGACTTCCGATGCAGCGCTATGGAATTAATAATAAGGCTGAATTAATAATTAAATGTAAGAAGGGAAATTAGGTTGACCGCGGTTTTAAGCAAAAAGTTCGTCACAAAATCAACAAATTATGTTAAGATTTTTTTTAATATCTGGTATTTAAATACATTTCAAAAGTATCTGAGTCGTCTTAAGTTTTCATTTAATTTTATTACTCTTTGAATTAGCCTGTGTGTATAGCTTAAATTAGTTTTGATAGTCATCAATTGCAAGCTTAAACGCAATTTTTTTCTGTTCAGCGTAATTTGATTTTTTGCTTGGCAAACTATGGAAAATGGGTAAATACAACTAAGAACTTTTACAAGATTTAATTTATGGGATGAAAGCGGAGCATTTAGACTTTTCACATTTGTAGATCCTATCGTTTGGAAAAACAAAATGTATCCTTTATTAATTCCGTTCTGTTCCTATTTATTTAAAAAATCAGAATATATATTGACTTAAATAAACTGACTTTTTCAGTCAGTAAAAATATTGATTTATGAAATTTAGTTACACAAGATATGCAAAATTTGTTGGCACCTTAAACTTAGAACTACAACTACAAGCCCATTTCTTACCTGTAAATTACTAACCGGGGTAAGTATCTACTCCATTGGTTTCTTCTTCGTAAAATCGATCTGAAAGCAGTAATCTGACTCTTAAGTGCATGAATTTTTTTGTGTTTTCACACCAAAGAGAATGGTAAAGAACAAATTAAATGCTATTAAGGTTTATTTGGTGAAAAATCGATTTAAATAGCTAAAAGTACTGAAAAACGGTCAAACCGTAATTCAACAAACAAAAATTTTTGACTTTACTTCTAAGCTACCGAATTGCAAATTTTAAACGGGATGTTAAAGAGGACACATAAGGCTTTGAGAAAAATGATACTAACATGATGTTTTGTTTAAAACGTCTATTTATTTGAGACTCTACAAATTAAAAAAATCGTTATCTTATATGTGGGCATTTCCATAGGAAAGTCTATCGTGTCCAAAAAATTAAACTTATTAAAAACTTATTATTTTATGATATTATCCAAGAGAAATATTTTAACTTTATTAATTAAAGCAAATTGTACATAAATTCATCAACCATGATGATGAAATCATCTGCACTATTTCACAAATGTAGATTTTTTTTCGTAAATGTTTAGCAAATGTTTCGTAAACATTTTTGTTTTAGTAAAAATAGAAGGCATTGGCTAAAGATAATGAAAAAATGGTTGACGCAAGGAAAGGAACATATACTAAATTTGTTTTTATTTACTAAATTACATAATTACTTAACTACCAAATTACTTAATTACCCAATTAAATTGCAATGGAAAAATATGTCGCGTGCCAGATGTCGAGTGCTAGATTATACTTAAGCTTAAAACAACGATAGTAACCATTTCAACATGACAGCTATCATTAGAAGGATACATTAATCCATTTAAGTTTCAAGTAAATTGCTTTGAAATTTGATGCTAAAAAACGAGTTCCATTTTTTGTCGCGTGCTAGATCGCATTTTTATTGCTAATATATTGAAAACATAAAATCTTGGGAACCTACATTTTGTACTTAACATATTGTTACGAAAATGCTACCGAAAAATAAAAACAAAAACATTTTTTTCTTAATTTTATTTTTTTTGTCTCAAAGGCGTACGAATGTCGCGTGCTTGACCGTGGAAATGCCCATAAGGAAAAATCAAATCCTTAAAATATTGATTTTCAAGAATATATTTCGGTTTCTGTTATGCAAAATGGAAAAAAAGAAGAGACTTCATACACATAAAAAAAATATTCAAAAGTAAAGTAATCTTTGTGAAATCGCCTCAAGTCGACTCAAACCTCCACGTGGTGTTTCCTGGGCAACGTCAAAACTGACAACCGTTAGTTTGGCGGCTAATCTGAGCGGCGGGCCTCCCTAAGCTTAAAATAGGTTGTGCGTCGGGTTTGAAGCCCACCCGTAAAAACAAATTTCAATGAAAACTAATAAGAATGGAAGAAAACTGATCCCCAAATCTGATGACGACTTCCGCAAACGAAAAACTGATAATGATTTACGGATATGCACCTGGAATGTCCGAACCCTTAATTGGGTAGGTGCCTCTATCCAACTGGCTGATGTCTCGGAAAGATACAAAGCTGATATCACTGCTATCCAAGAAATGCGATGGAAGGGACAGGGTTGCATTCGGCATGCACCCTGTGATATCTACTACAGCGGCCATGCGGAGAAGCACGAGTTTGGATGCGGATTTGTAGTTGGCAAGAGACTACGGCCCCACGTCCTGCGATTCACACCTGTCAACGAACGACTTGCCATAATCCGCATCAAGGTTAAATTTTTCAATATAAGCCTAATATGCACGCTCCGACAGAAGACAAGGACGATGAGACCAAGGAAATTTTTACGAGCGCCTTGAAAATGCTTACGAGCGCTGCCCCCGTCACGACGTAAAAATCGTGCTTGGTGACTTCAACGCTAAGGTGGGCAAGGAAAATATATTTGGTCCAACAGTCGAAAAGCTCAGACTCCACGACAACACCTCCGATAACGGAATGAGGCTGATTGACTTCGCCGCAGCACAAAACATGGTCGTAAGTAGCACTAGATTCAAGCATCTCAATATTCATAAAACCTGGATGTCCCCTGATTAAAAAACCAAGAATCAAATTGATCACGTTTTGATCGACGGCAGGCACTCTTCCAGTGTATTGGATGTACGCACGATCCGTGGTGCAAAAATTGACTCGGATCACTATCTTGTTGCAGCCAATATCCGTACACGTCTGTGCGCAGCTAAGAATACACGCAACCCTACATAGAGAAAGCTAGACGTCGACAAGCTGCAATCGAAAAAGACAGCCGATGCTTTTGCCACTTAACCCTCACTCCTGCTTCAAAGCACTCCTCCAATCGATGATATATGCGCGCAGTGGACACACATTTCCAACTCCATGCGTGCAGCTGCTGAAGAGGTGATTGGCTACAACCGCCCTCGCCGAAACCAGTGGTACGACCAGGAGTGTCGATACGCCACTGCAGAGAAAGACGCCGTCTACAAAGCCACCCTGAAGTCGGTTGTAACGCGCGCTGCTAAGGAGCGATACAAAGAAGAGAGGAGGGAAGAGAGACGTATTTTCAGGCGAAAAAAAAGAGAGGCAGAAAAGCGCGAGCAGGAGAAGATTGAAATGTACGGTGGCAAGAATGAGGCCCGAAAATTTTTCGAAAAAATAAGACGCCTTGCCGATGGTTTTAACACCGGAGCCTCTTCCTGCAAGGATGAAAACGGGAATCTAGTGACAGATGTCCAGAGTACACTGACGTTATGGAGGGAACACTTTTCTAAGCTTCTAAATGGCGACGCTGACAACAATCCCGCCAATAGAGATGATATTCCGGAAACCCCAATTTTGGATGACAGCGTTGAGGTTCCGCTACTCGACTATGATGAAGTTCTGACAGCTATAGCTTGGCTTAAAAATAACGAAGCCGCGGGAGCTGATGGCTTACCTGCTGAGCTGTTTAAGAACGGAGGCGAAGCTCTACTTGAATGCATTCACGAGCTTCTATGCAGAATATGGTCGGAGGAATGCATTCCGAACGATTGGAATCTCAGTGTGCTCTGTCCAATCCACAAGAAAGGCGATCCCTCTATCTGTGCCAATTACCGTGGGATAAGCCTTCTTAATACCGCATATCAGGTCCTGTCGAGCGTTTTATGTGAAAGATTGAAGCCCATTGTAAACGAACTGATCGGACCTCATCAGTGTGGCTTCAGACCTGCAAAGTTCACCATCGACCAGATTTTGACGCTACGACAAATCTTGGAGAAGACTCAAGAAAAACAAGTCGACACCCACCATCTTTTGTCGACTACAAAGCCGCCTTCGACAGCCCAATAAGGAAGCACCTGTACTCCATCATATCTAAATTTGGTATTCCTGCAAAACTAATACGACTTTGCAGGATGACACTGAGCAACACCAGCAGCGCAGTTAAAATCGGGAAGGACCTCTCCCCACCTTTTATTACCAAACGCGGTTTCAGACAAGGTGATTCCTTATCGTGCGACTTTTTCGACCTAATGATGGAAAAGATCATCCGAGCTGCTGATCTGAGACATAGTGGCACAATATTCTACAAGAGTGTTATGTTGCTTGCGTATGCTGATGACATCAGCTTATGACAGTGCAGCATTTTCCAGATTAGAAAGAGAGTCAAGTCGAATGGGTCTGGCAGTGAATGCAGATAAGACGAAATACTTGGTGTCAACAAACAAACAGTCCCTGCGTCTTGGAACCCATGTTACCGTTGACAATACCTCATTCGAGGTTGTGAAGGACTTCGTTTATCTGGGATCCAGCATTAACTCAACCAACGACATCAGCATTGAGATCAAACGAAGAATAACTCTTGCCAACAGATGTTACTTTGGGCTCAGTAGGCAATTGAGAAGCAGAGCCCTCTCTCGCCGAACGAAAATCACGCTCTATAAATTGCTCATCATGCCCGTCCTACTTTATGCACCACAAACCTGGACGCTGAGCAGTTCAGATGAAAAGACTTTAGGAGCATTCGAGCGATAGATTCTTCGTAAGATCTACGGACCAATCTGTGTCAATGGCGAGTACCGAATACGGTGGAATGATGAACTGTATGAACTGTACGCTGACAGCGACATAGTCAAGCGCATTAAAATCGAGCGGCTTCGCTGGCTTGGTCATGTTCAGCGCATGAAAGACGATGCTCCAGTGAAGAAAACTTTCGATTCGGTACCCAGCGGCGGTCAACGCAGAAGAGGACGACCGCATCTTCGTTGCAAAGACCAAGTAGAGGACAACCTGACGAAGCTTGGAATTTCCAACTGGCGCCAGCAAGCGAAAGACAGAAATGGCTGGCGCAAATTCTTAGATGAGGCCAAGACCGACATACGGTTGTAGCGCCAACTAAGTAAGTTAGTATAATCGCCTTTATGGCGATACACTACCGGGATACACAATCCCAGTGTTTGAGTACTTTAAATATCAAAATAATCGAAGAAAATTTTATATCTAATGTTGTATTGTAAAAAAAGTACATAAAAACGTATTTACGTGAATTACATTTATTTTAACAAGAAAAATACAAATAACTTACCTAGACAACCCACTAACGAGAAGTACAAGCCGGGGAAGATATCAAACCCACACGGGCATCACTTCTTCACTACGTCACAGTAAACAAGAAACTAAAGGGTCTCGCGACCTAGCCCTATCGTCAGTCCATAACGTCATTGACTAACTCAGAAACGTAGTTCAAAGTTTGCCTGAGGTAGATACCTAACCCGGTTAGTAGTTCCAGGGTTAAATGTGAAATTTGCAAATAAAAGTAAAATATTACCAAAAATTAAAAAAAATATCGTTCATTCGTTCCATTTTAAGCGTACCGGAAAAATAAAAATAATGGAATGACCATCCGGAAATTTTGCATGGCGTGATTTGTGGCGGAGTTACAGGATGCACAAAATTGAAAAAATCGGCAAAAACGTCGATAATTGATTTTTAATAAAATTCATATTTCAAACATTTCTTAACAGATTGTTAAGTTTCAACTACCGTTGGAAAGCTAATAAGTTGGACTTTAATTCAAAAATAGTTTGGGAAATTATAGTTTTTGGGTATTCCATCCCTTGCTGTTGATTTCGAGGAACACCATTTAAAGCGCGCAAAATTACCTTTTAAGCAATATGAGAATTAGGTCGGGGAGGCAATAGGTTAATTAGATATGGCCATTTTAGCAAAGAATTTTTTTATTAGCAAACGAATTTCTTAACCGAATTTTAATTTTGAACTACCGATTGAAAGGTTATTGAACGAAATTTAATCCAAAAATAGTTTTGAGAACGTTTTGGTGGTTGGGCTCCATCCCTTGCGGTATGGTAATTGTTTTTAAAGAAGGGGTTCGCAGAAAATCATTTAAGCATTTGATACAATATTTTTCTTAAAGCTGGCAAAATTACCTTTGTAACAATTTAAAAATTAGGGTGGGAATCCAATGAGTTCATGAGATATGGATATTTTAACATATAAAAAAAAATTGAAACTAATTTTTTTTCGTTTAGATGTTAAAGTAGGGAGACTACGATTTCCGGGGCGCCGTAATTTGACAATGGATTCGTGAAGTACTTTCAATAAAAACAAAAATGGTCAATAGAAAAATCAATTTATCGATTTGTTTTCAAGTTATCAAGTTTTTAAAAAAACAAATTTGTTATAAAATCTTTTAAGATATTTTACTTAGTGTATAACCGATAGTGATGCTTAAGGTTTTATTAAAAAAGGTAATTATAAGTCTTTCACATAAATATTAAATAAAGAAAATCCGTTCAGTATTTACTATTTTAAGCTATTTGTATGTAAAAGTAAAATATTTGTTTACACTAAACCATTTTTTAAAAAATAACGTTATAACTATGAATTATGGAAACAGAATTATTGAAGCTTGAATATCTATCTTTCATTTATTATAATATATAAATGATTTATTTGATGTTTTTTGTGATGAAATGATTTGACTTTGTACGGAAAGTTGTTATTTCAAGCATATTTACCTTAGTTGTTTTGCTTTTCTTATAAATAAGTTTTTTATTCTGCATAACATATGTATACTTTAATGTATCAAACGAAAGGTAAATGTTTAAGCTTTAAGAATACAATATAATTTTATACCTTAATAACGCAAATTCAGAAGAAATTTGCTTATAAAATTTAAAATATTCTCGCAATGATATTTGTGTTGCATATCATATAAAAGGCCATTTAATTACTACAAAGGTTCAGTTTATTACATTATCAACTGTAGTTCAAATTTAACAATCTGTTAAGAAAGGTTTAAGATATAAATTTTAGTAAAATGAATTTTCGACGTTTTTGCCAATTTTTTTTTAATTTTGTGAACCCTGTAACTCCGCCAAAAATTACGTTAAACTTTTTACCTCTAAAGTTTTTTATTTCCATCAAAATTTCATGACAAAATCGGACAAGGTCATTCCGTAATTTTTATTTTTCCTGTACGTTTAAATTTAAATTGCTGCAAGAATTATTTTTACATACACTTTTATACACACTTTTATTTATATTAACAATGGTCAATCCTGAGATTTTTGGGTGGTGAAAGGGGTGTGGAAAATTGTTTTTTCCGTCAACTATTTCGTACTCGTAGTTTTGGAGTCTTAATAATTTCTTGAAAGTGGGCGTGGGTATAGGGCGACAACGCTTACTTTTACTACAGTTGCCGATAGTAAGCATACAAACTCAATTACCAAATTTAGATTTATACGACCAAAACTGACTGGAAGATATACCTTTTAAGGCGGTGAAAGGTGGTTTGGAAATTTTTTTTTCCATAAACCGTCTCGTGATTGGAAACAATCTACTACCGAAATTTCAGCTCAATCGGCCTAGTTGTTTGTGAGTCCATAGCCATCAGACACACACACACACAGGGTTTTTCTATACATACAGTTGCGAACGAAATTATAGCATTACTCTTATATTCAGACAGGTTTGGATAAATAATACTAGTCCACGAATTTCGTATCCGGTAAGCCCATTATCATTACTATATGTACTTTCAACGCTGGTTTCAAATCTGTACTCAGTTTCCTTCTATGTTGCAAAATTTTTAAGATACAGGGTGTTTTATGTTTTTGGCACGTGTTTAGTTTTATTGATCTAGAATCTAAACTAATCACCATAAAATAAAAAATAGTATTTTGTATTTAAAAAAAGTATTAACATTTCAATCAATATATCAACCACTATCGAGTCATGGCGGTAGAGGAGAAAAAATTTTATTTAGATTATCCAACGAAATATCAACAAATTTTGTATTTCTTATTTTAGTGGGCTAATTTTCGGGCGAATCTGAGACATAAAATCATGGAAGGTGTGCGATTTGTAAAAGAATGAAAACAAAACCAGAAAAATATTCAAAAAAGTGAATAACTCGACTGGAAATAACCGGTTTATTATACACTATTTATTATATACAATTCGAAATTGTTGTTTTCATAAAAACAAAAATCGTAAAAATAAAAAAAAATAGTAAAAAACTGATTTCTCGATTAACCCAAAACCAGGTTTAGCAACTCTATTTCTATATCATAGTTTACCCTATTTTGACTTCTGTCACTTTCACGAGCCAATTCAACACTAAATAATGTCAACTCTTTGCAAATATTAAATCAAAATAGAACCTTTTTATCAAAAAAAACCGTCTTCAAAATCACTACAAAGTAAAAAATAATTTTAAGTTACTTTTTCTATTCAAATTTGATTATTTAGATAAATATTTTATTTAATTGGAAATCTTATTATTTTAATTGTAATAATTAATAAATATATTAATTACTTTACTAACAAAATTACTAACAAAAGCCTTTAAAGTTGGCGCTATTATAATCAGACTTTAAAAAATAACACTTTCGAACACTGAACCGAGAGCTTTTGTTTGTTGAGAAGTGAGGCTGTTATTCGACTTCAATTAATTGTAATAGATTAGAGAGTGTCATTTTGCATGTTATTTCTCTCTCTCTCTCTCGAGCTTCAAAATAAAGCTTTCAAGCAACTTCAAGCTATTTGAATCGAGTACGGGAACAGACCTATTAACTGAGATACACTGTTTTTCTAAAAGTCACGCCCTTTGTCGAATTTCCACCCATTCCACCCATTCTTGTAACGAATTTTATTAACCTAGTGTCAATATTATTAGAGATACAGTGTTTTTTGACCGTATTTTGTTATAATTGTGCCTACAACTTTACTAAATTTCAGTACGGTAGTGTCAATATTTTACGAGATAGTTTTTTTCTAATAATGCCACGCCGCTTTGTCGAATAACGGCCACTTTCTTGACCGTAATTTGTAATAATTGTGTCCACCCTTATGCTAAATTTCAGTACCCTAGTGTCAATGTTATTCGAGATACAATGTTTATATAATATTGCCACGCTCTTTTGTCGAATACCGCTTACTTTTTTAGATAAGCACCTCCGTGTTCAGCGTCTCTATGGCGCCTGTTATACGTTCAATATTTATTGTGATATTTGGATCGCGATCCAAATTCATGGATTGATAGATCGCGGTTTAATGCTACACGTTCAATATTTATCGCATCAGTATTCATACAATTTTTGCTTGGTGTGTTCACGAAAACCTAACTGCACAACAGCACAAGTCCTCAACTGCACTGAATCGTGAATACCCCTAATCTTTACCTCACTGCTTACTGCCGTATCGCGTATTGATGACACAAAATATGCTAACCGTTTAATATTTATTGACAGTTTTACGATCCGCGATCTAGATTTCAAAATATTTAAATATTTTGCGATATGGATCACGATCCATCAATATTGCATGCTACTCGTTCAATAAATATCACGATACTGTATATTGATCAATATATATTGAGTGTGTATCAGGCGCCTATCTGTTGACAAAAAACTACGGCAATCGGAAAAGTTCTTTAGAAGTTATCGATGTACACACATTAAAAGAAAAAGTCAATTTAAAAGAAATTAAAAAAAAAAGAAAGAAACCAACGAACTTGAGAACCTCCTCCTTTTTAAATCCGGTTAAGAAGTTATAACCAAAGTTTTTTAAATAAAAAAACAAATGCGTCGCTGGACACACGAGAGAAGCGAAGCTTTTTCGCAGTTTTATACGTTTTATTATTCAATGGTTTTTAAATAAAAAAAATTTTAAATTGAAAAAATTTAAATAACTAATGTTAACTAAAAAATAATTTCCTACCAGTAAATTTTATTACCTTACATTATTATTTTAAATTAATTTTGAATTATTTTTGTTAATGTTAATAGAATTATTGTGCTTTAATATCTAAAATATCAAACGTATTTTATATAGATGTTATGTCATCTATATTTTTAGCAAATATTACATCAATAGTTGTCCTAATCGTGGTGTGCAAATATTTGGATCGCTTGTCATTTGCAAATTTTATTTATCAAAACAGCATTGTTTAAGGCTTAGAATTTTTATGAAACTGATTTTTTTATATATTAAAAATATAGTCTTTCTGACGTTAATGTCCAATTATAATAGAAGTAACGTAATGTGATCTAATGTTTCTTTTACATTCATACATTTCTAATGCTTTCTTATACAAGTGGTTTTAATAAACGTAACGTAACGTAACGTGACGGGACGTATAGATCCGTGGATTTTAGATTTATACATTATGTCTTGTCAAAAAGCAACTGAACATTGTATTTTCACTTCTACAGCCGTTTTAGTAGGTGTCGAGCCACAGTGTTTCGTCTACATTCATTCTCTATATACTCATTTGTCTCAAAACTACTTTTTTCGGCATGGTGTTGTAGAAAAAACAAAAACTATTTAGCCGAATCATCTGATATTTAAAAATGCTATTCACAAGCTGTTTTAAGAACTTAATTTTCAAAAGCGCGTCATTCTGTCAATTTTTCATATATTTTTTTCCAGTGCCAGCCATAGCTGCACTCATATTGATTAATAATATTCTAGGTTTTCATTTTTCAGATAAATAGAACAGTCAAAATCTACAACATCGCCCATTCCCCATTTCCTTGAGAGCGTCTCATTGACCGTCATTTTGAACAAGATCAACAATTTTTAAGATTAAAAAAAATATTTTTTTATGATGAATGAGAGTTACAATATACCTTAAAAGTTTAAATATCGTAGTTCAATATTTTAACTTTTTCAAAAATCCTAAAAATACCTTAAATTTTCGAGCGCTAGACCACCATCCTTGTCTTAAGTGCCTATGAACATTCATGTCTGATTGCGCAATTTAAATCCACCCATTCAATAGAACCTTCTACTTTTGTTGTTTGGATAGCTAATGCAAAATGCTTTTTACTACGTTTCCATAGCGACTTGATCCTAGGTTGGGTTTTCTTCAAGTTGGCATAATGGCGTTTCTAGCTCAAAAGTGTTTCCATGCACAACATTGAGTCGAGTTGGACTTCGGCCATTCTATTCGCCATTTTTTCTTAGTATAAATGTTTGCAATCAGAAGGTGCAAAATTTACTAAACATATTGTGTCTTTGATCAGTATTAGTTTCCGCTACTTTGTGTGCCTGCTGAACGGTTAGTTACATTTTATGTCAACGCAGTGGCAAAAATAACATTAAAATAACAAATAATCAAAAAAACTCACTCAACAGTTGAGCAACTGTTTCATATTCTGAACGCATCCAATCTAACTCAGTTAAATTTAACAAGTTTCGTGGAGTTTCGTGGATTTAACGAAATTCAACTCAACTCGCGTTTTCATGGGAAGTTAATCCGGAGTCAACCTCGACTTAACTCGCCATGGAAACGTAGTATTTGATCGATAGTTGTGATCTGCTGCATTATAGCTTCACGCATTCACAATAGAATATGTAGGGCAGCTAATGAACAATGGCCTTTAATAAATTCCTGTCATCTACTGCAACATAGCTTCAGTTAATATTGAATGAATCACATCACAATAGCAATGGTTGATTTGGAGTAGTGGTTAGTGTGTAGATCTCTCGATCGGGGAAGGGTCGAGTTCAATCCTCACGCTTGCAAAGATATATTTTTAATTTTATATCCTCTTGTTGTAATAGACGCAAGTAAAAAACAACAACAATTCTAAGAAAAAGGTGTATGGAAAAAGTGTCGTTTTTCAGATTTTCACTCAAGCAAATCACAAAACGAGGCGTAAAAAGCTTCGCTTCAAAAATCTATTGCTATTAAAAATTCTGAAAAACTTCATCAAATTACTTTGCCTTTTGGCAAAGTCGTTGTAAGTGGCAAGCTTAACTTTATGCATCAACATTCTTTCACATTTTCCTCTCTCATCTGCTAAAAATCTTAAAATCTTAATCTGAATAAATGTATATATTTTTGAATATACTCATCCTTAATACTTACACAAACTCACAACTTTTACATTCTCTCGGATCCTGTTTGGTCAATATGCTCCTTTGCCTTTTTTGAGCTCTCTGACTCTTCAGCGCTTCTTTCTTTTCAATCAATGAGGACCGGAAACGATGATCTACACTCTTACGATGCCGTCTTGCTTTACACGGTGTATCGAACTCCAAATTGCAAACTGTGCAAAAGTACTTTGATATGAAATGACGGTTCTTCTCGTGTCGTTGCAGCGAAACTTTGGAACGAAAGACTTCGGGGCACAGATCACATGTGAAGCGGCTCTGATAGGCATCTGAAGCAGTGCCGCTGTCTAATGCATCCGTGTGGCATTGCTCAAAATGCTTTCGTAACTCGATATTGTAGCGAAATGACTGACCACACTTGCGACAGTTTATGCTTATTTTCTTGCTTATGCAAATCGGAACCGAACGATTGATGGCTCGAAGTACTTCTTTGTGTTCGGTGCTAAGTAGATGACGACGCATTTGGTTGTTGTCTTCACACTCAAAAAGGCAAAAGCTACACCAAAATTTTCCGGGTCCTTCAGAAGCGTCCAAGTGCTCTGGTGAATTCCAGTGTTGTAGAAAAGTTTCCTCAGTGTTGGCATAGAAACTGCAAGGACGGCACTGGAATGGTGCTTGCACCACTATCGAGTGAATGTTGTCGAGTATCAGGCGCAGTGACTTACCAGGATGCAGCTGCATGCGTCGGAAATGATAGTGCGATATTAAGTGTTTTCCTAACAAATGACGCAGCATTGTCAGCTTGCAAAGTTCACACTTGAGAAAAGTAGCGCGACGTCTACGCTTTTTAAGACTGGTTGTGGGCTCTTTTGTCGGTTCCTCTATCACGAAATTCTTACTCATGTCGCCAAGCGTGGCTTTCTCTAGTTGTTGTTCTGGCTCAGCACGTTTCAGATGGTATGACGTCTTCAAATGATTCTCGTAGATATGCTTGTTTCTCAGTCTTCGACAACAGATGTTGCACCAAAAGTCCTGCCTAGTGGTTTGCTTTAACTCTACCTTGTCGTTGTACTCTAGATGTTGGAGCTTAGTTCCCGGTATCCATTTGCCTTTTGTGTAGTCAGATGGAGGATGTTCCCCGGTTTCCAAAGCCTCGTTCTCTTCTTGTGGCTCTTCCCAGATGGGTGATAGTCGCGTGAGTTGAGAGTGTGTCACACGTAAATTTGGTCTATTTTCCGGTTTCCATTTGCCACCCGTGTGAGAAACAGGCACTACTGGGGGTGAGTGACGCATAACGGATGGCTTCCATTTGCCATCGGTCGCATGTGAAGCTGCTATTGCCTCGAATTCGTCATCATCCTCATCAATCTCGACATCCAAATCCTCCTCTTCCTCCTCATCTTCACTAGGGTCAGGTGACTCGTGCGCAAAATTTAAAGATTTGAAAACCACCACTTCAAACGGTTTCTTGGCATCGCTTATGTCGCTTACAGCTGTCATCAGGGTATCTGTGCTATGTTGACCACTGCTGCTGGCATTCACATCTATCCACGTTTCCTCATGTTGATCCGAATTCGATTTTTGTCGTTGAACCGATCCAGTTTTTCCGCTTGTTGACTGTCCCGAAGACTGAACGCTTTGAAGCTGCAGCGACGAGAAGAAAACATCTGCGCCCAGTTCATATGGCAGATCGTAAGAATCGCTGAGTGATTTTGATGTTTTGCCATGATCCGTTTTATTAACATATGCTGAAGGTGGCTCCGGTTCTGCGAATGTGTATGATTCATAAGCATGTTCCAGGTTGTTCCTCCTAGAGGTTTCAATTATTGTTGAAGAATCATCATGAGAACTTACTGTCCGTTCTGCGCTGGAACTTAGCTTATTGGCAATATCGGGCGTGATGACGTTGCTGCATCTATGTTTACGATGTTGAATGTAGTTATCAAGTCCAACAATAGTCACGCTGCATTTAATACAGAGGTGAGTGTCATCCATATCGGGCTCAATCATGACTTAATCTAAAAACAAAAAGAAAGAGGCATATTTAAGATCGATACTATAAGGATTCGTTTAAAATGAGCCTTTATGAGAGGAACTTTTATGAATATTTTTAATTCTGTCAGGTAATTAAATCTGTTAAAGGTGAGACAAACAGAATAGCTTGCCAAATTATTTACAAAAAATCAATACAAAGCTGAATATAGCAAAAATACTTTGTCTAATAAACTTTAACTATAGACAAGATAACTTCACCAGGATAAAACCAGTCGATTCTAAATTCACATAAAAAACGATAATGGAAGGTTTATGGACACCGTGCAGCCTCATTTTGATTAAGGAAGTAGTAGAAACTATACGATTTATTTTTTTTTTAATGTAGATAATCATCTACTAGATGCCATTAGTGGTGTATATCGTGACATGAAACAGAAACCAAGTCGACGAAACTCCAAGCTGTTTACAGTTTCGGCTGGGCATATCAACTCCTGTATGTTTTAATCAGTTTTAAGTTTTCCTTTAAGGTGTTGTCTTCTTGAACCTAAGACTTCTCGCCAAGAGGCAAGTAGAATTGAACCTACGAGATGCTCTGCATAAATAAATTCTGTGCAGGAATAGACTTTAAAGAAATAGTTGAGGATACAAAAATATTTTAATTTTGAGTCAAGTTATAACCACTTGGTGTAAGATGTGGTAATATAGTCAACGGAAAATATGTTTGATGTAAGGTGGGTGGGCTAGGTTTCAAAGGGTCAACTGTAAGGAAAGGGCTTTCGATAAATTCTGTTAACAATTAAAGCTTCTTCACTAAATTAGACATCGTTTAATTTTTAAACGAACGCGGATGCGAAGGCAACGACCAGGATGTATTTATAATATATTCGCATTGCTAACAAGAACAACAATAACAACTGCTGCTACGTTTACCGCACAGCATTGTTTAGTTTTTGTCACTCTGTTTGTGCGGCAGCCAATGTTTATGTTCGTGGGAGTGTTTGCATGTGTGTGAGTGTGTGATTATGCGCTTGTGGTGCTAAATTGGGTGATAACTCCTTTTTAATGGCTGCACTTCTGTTCGTCTGTTTTTATTTCATTTGCAAAACTCCAACTCGGCTCAATTCAACGCGCTGTTCGCCGTTTGCGACGCTGAAGTTGGATGCGATTGGATGTGACGACGCCGATACGGTTGTTGCTGGAATTCAGTACATTTCGGTTCATGATGTTGACGATGGCGACAATGACGACGTCAACAACAACATCGACGAGAATGAGGACAACGTCAGCGGGTGTCACAAATGCAAATAATGGCTCGATTGTCATGTTGTTGCTGTTATTGTTGTTGTTGTTGATGCCTCAGCTACTGCTGCTCTTATCCAGTTTTTATTATTTAATTCTTGTTTGCGAAACTGAAATTGCTCTGACGGTAGTCGCGAATTATGTTTATGGCCTGTCTGTTCCTGCTGGGGTGGGAAGCAATGCTTGTCACGGATATGCGAAATTGTCAAGCTGCAGTCTGAATTCCATGTTTGACATGTTATTTGGCAAAGTTTGCTGCCACTGCTGCTGTTGTTATTTTTGTTATTTCTATAGTTGTTGCTCTGAAACAGCCTGTTTTAATTGGCTGATTCGCATGTGGGCGGAGGATGCTTATTTCAACAAACTTTATATAATTAGACGAACAATAGATTTTAGCAAATTTTATTTTATTTTCTCCCTGCAATTCTGCGAGTACTTACTTACTTGAACCAATCCTTGGAGTGGTTGTTCTAACATTAATTGTAATTTTTTCACAGTTTATCTTCACTTTCCCCCAAACATCTTTATCTTAATCATATCCTTCTCTACTCTAAACATTTTCTTCAACATTAAACTTTTAATATTTAACCTTTACTCTGTGTCCAGCAAACAAAAAAACAATTAGTTAATTTAGCTACATTGTTTCAATATTGAAACGTTATCTCACTTGAAAAACTCACTTTATTTTTTGATTTCTTTATATTTTATAGTTATACTCCGAAACTTTTTCGAAAGTTTAAACTCATTTCGATGGTTAATTTCGGAGTAATCAATGTTTTGGTTTTGGAGATATATGGGTGATGCCCATTACGTTCTATTTTTCTATCTTGTACTTTTTTGTGGTGATTAGTTTCTTTAGAATTAATCGTTTTTCCCAATTTGAAGGCTTTAACTTTCATAAGTGGCAAAATATCGTGTTTAAGGTGTTGAAGTTGTGTGGAAAGTGCCACGCCCGTTGCCTTATATAACTTATATTAACTGTGGGAATTAATTTTAATGAAATTCAAGATAAATTCTTAAATTTCAAGATCCTAGCTTTCATATGTGTCAAACTATTCTGTATTATTAAATTACGTTATTAAGCGACACCTATTGAAAAATTTTTACACTATGTGCGCAACAAACAGTTTCTATACAGAAATATCAGTCTTTAGCTTTTGCAGACTATCAGTTGCTTACGCGATCTTGCTTTTAATTGTATTTAATTTATCTTCAGCGTTTTACAATGTTTTTGAATGTTTTTTTAAGTATTACCTGAGTATTGTAATCATCTACATTTTAAAAACAAAATCCAACTAAATTTATTGAAAATTAAGTGCAACAGATGCTTTTTGCCACTTTGTTTTATGTATTTAGATGCCTTATCGCAGTGCAATATTTCTAACTTTAGGAAAAGAACAATAGAAATTGTTCATTTATTTCTTGTGAGTCTAATAACATTAATATTATTCTTCCTATTAAGACAGTTAACATTCATGATTAAAAGTTGTTAAGAACATAATTTAAATTAATTTATTCTAAATTTTGTTCAACCCTGATTATTTATTTTTTTTAAAAAAGATCAAAGAACCAACGCATGCGCCTTACACAAACAAGGTTTGGTCTTTGACCTGAAAGGAAAGGGATAGATTATTTAGAGGAATTGATTGGAACCATACGTTGATTATTGATTATTGAAACAAACGTGAAAGACAATTTGAATTGCTTTTAACCGAGGCTAGTGTTATGCCTTAACCTCGCCAAGCCTTTCCAGCCCTTTGTTGTGTTCCTATTCTTTAATTCCACATTTTCCACAATTTAGTTGTGGATTTTTAGTTTCCCATAATTCTTAAATGTAGGAAAGAACAAAGAAAGTGAAAAGAACCATGCCCCAACCCGGATTCGAACCAGGGACCCTAGGTTGATAGTCTAGCGAACTCTCCACTAGACTACAAAGGCGGACTATGTGATACGCAATGATATCGTAATTTTCTTTTATTTCGTTATTTGTTAATGATGGGCTATTTTGTATCGGCAAGAGATATTTTCGATATCAAAACGGTAGTATCTCTACAGTCGTTAGCGATGTTAGTTATCCATTTACGATACAATATTAAAATTTGCTTTGCTCGGTATACGTAAAAGTGTTTAGACAATTATTTTATATCACTGTGATTCATATCACTGTAAGCAACTCATGGTTTATTGCCTAATGGTCCCCTGAATTTATTTTGAATCGCCCGTGGAAGATTGAAATTTTTTTCTCTTTATCGTTGCACTCGAACCAGTGCTACCGACTTTTTAATTCTAAAATCCACCAAAAAGGCAAAAAAAATGCGCTTTTTCCTCAAAAATTTACTAGAGTTATAAGGTTTTTGAAAATATAAAACACCAATTTAAATTCAAAAATGAAATTATATTCTGAAATGTCAGCTATTTTAATTTTTAAAAAACAATTTACTTTACAGGCTTACAACAAATTTTAAATACTTAAATTAAGCTTATTTAACGAATCTTACACCAAAATAAGTAATGTTGTCATATATTTGTACCATTAAATCACATCTTGAGATAAATTTATGTTAAATATTAAGGCAAATTTGGTGCCTCTGAAATTAGAAAAAATCTCAAAAAAATGCATTAGGCACCAAACCTCATTTTTATTGCGCCAAAATTTTCAAAATGCACCAAATCTGGTGGTAAAAGCACCAAGTTGGCAACAGTGACTCGAACGAATATTTCTGCAAATATATCGAAAATAACGAATATTTTCGTTAAAAGAAACATGTTTTTAGATTGTAACTTTTTATTTTTCACACATAACCAAACCTGCTAAGAAGATAAAATCCTTATTCATACCATTATTTTGGCACACAAAATTTTTCAAATTACGTATTAGTATAACTCTTATTGACCCCAAAAATGGAATTTTTTGCATTTTTTAAAAACACTTTTCGTTAGAACCGCTGTAAAAGACGCGTTTTTCATTGGATTTACTACAATTGAATGAACAAATTATTTATTCAATTATGAAAAATGCTTTCAACATTTTATGTATAAATTCGGAATACGTGTTCTTACATGTCCTTAATATGTTGTAAATATTTATAAAATGTCAGAAAAAACTCTAGTATTTTCAAATAAAATTGCACGGTCTGCACATGCGATTGGGCAGGCTCTGAATTTTACTTAAATTTATATTTATCCTTAATCATTTTATGATTACTTCAAAAGATGAAGTACGTGTGTTCTTGATTTGAATTTTCAACAAATTATTGTAACTATAGTAAACTTAAACTTAGTTTTTAGAGTGAAGCAAACCCAATTAACACAAAGTTTTCTTTCTTTCTTCCCCAATCTTATGATGCTCCTTGACATTAGACCGAAATGTAAAGAAAAACTTTACGATGTCTACTACGAGAGTTCAACTAAAACCAACTTCAAGACATCATTCCGACCATATGTGCGATGAACGATGATGTGCTGCTGTTGCCACCAGTTTGCAGCTTGAGATACATTTATAATTGTAAAAGCTACAAAAGGCTCCGAAGTAATTGCAGTCTCCATTTGAGTTGAGCGGCTCACAGCAAAAAGTCACAAAAGGATACACAAATATAGAGTCAAGGATGTCAAGTGTTGGCGCCCCGAGTTGATTATTTTCCATTCATGTTACGACGCGACACGGTGTTGTTTTGGAGCGAAGTTGGAGGCAGGTCGCATGTAGGCCGTGTTGGGGTTGCCATATTGTTGGGCTTTTCTTGTTTTATGAGGGATAAACGCGCGAGTGTAACGCGTGCTACTATTTGTTTAACAATTAACGTGTATGTGTGTGTAACAAACACATTGCAGTTATTTATGTCCTTACACTGGTGCTTGTTGTTATTAGTGTTGGTGTTGTTGTTATATAGTTGGATTGTTAGAATGTTTTCAGCCGATTCTGCTTCCATTTAACCAAAATGTTTTGAAAAAGTTCTAAAAAGAAGCAAGGATAATGCTTATACTGGAGTCCTGTAGATTGTTTATATGGCTAATTAGTCGCTTTAACACGGATTGCCTCCGCATATGTATATGTTTGGAGTACATGGCTTGGGAATTTAGAAATGTGATAAATGCTAATAGCGGCATTTTACCAACGGTGTGGGTGAATGTGTGTTTGAGAGAATTTAATAATTACTTCCAAAATGTCATTTCTATCAATTTATGATGAACCTTTTCTAGACAACGTTCTAAAAGTTTTTTGTCCCAGCTGTTTGTTATGACTCTATTTATATTTGGCGAGGGAAGCTTTTGATTTGATTTATCTATTTAGGTAATTTAGCCCCTTTAATAGTAAGGAAAACAAGAGATAAAAAGTTTACCATATTAACCAAAAAAAGTGAGTTGAAATCGATAAACATTTTTTAAAATTATCACCACTTAAATGAAAAGGTTTGTTTGTTATACAAATAAGAAAACATTGGGACTTTTCACGTCGGCAAGCAAGTGTACAGTAAAAAAGCAAATTAAAACATGCAATAACAATAGACTTCAGCCACTACAGCTTTTTCACACTTTCCCCGCATTAGATCATCTTAAGAACCAACCTTTATATCATTGAAATATCTCAACGATATAAATAAAAGTGGTCAAAAATAATCTTATGTGACAAAAGTTTACCCACCATAATATGGATTGGGCTCAGGGACAACACAAGACATAACAACTAACCATGGGTTTACATAGATCTGATCAAACATTAGTTTTCAATTTTCTTTTGAGTTGACCTTTCGATTAGTTAACATCAAAAAAGCTACAGTTGTTAACAAAGGTATTCATGCGATTTAAAGGAGCAGTAGCCATATAATTTGTTCTACTAAAAGGTAAATATATTAAATTAATTGAAAAGTAACAAAAAATGTTACTCAGCAAGGCTTCATTTTATGTCAAACAAACTTTAATAAAACAGGCCTGCAATTTTTCTCCCCTTTACAAATTTTAAACAGTTTTCAAACAAAAATTTCTTAAAAATTTTAACCATGTGCCTTAATTTTTCACCTCACGTCCAGTTTTTAAGATACAGGGTTTTTTTTTAAATATTTGAGAGTTTAATACACGCTCTCCTTGTCTCTATATATCTGTGCCCAGACGCAATTATAGCTTTAGTCGAATTAAGACAGAACAGAGTTATTTATAGTAAGTAGCTGTGTTTCTATACGCTATAAACGCTATAAACATCTGGAGCTTCTAGCGTGACCTTAGCCAAAGGTACGATACAAAAACAAAACACCCTTCTACTTAACTTATTTGGCGATTGAAAAGTTTGAAGCCATATTTCTCGAAACTTTGAAATCAGACTTAAGCTATTGCTGTTTACTGACACAGATATAGCGATATTCATATCTTAAAGCATACTAAGTAAGGCAAGACAAATGGTCCTTAACATTTTTAAGGACATCTTTCGCAAACATTCACATCAATCAGAATTAAATCTTTCCAAATATTTTGGAATTTAAAGTTTTTAGGTAGGACATTTTGAAATTTGACTTAACTTTTTACAATAGGTAAGTTCAAGTTAAGAAGTATCATAAATTAAGGTTTTTACACTTACACCTAGACTTGCTAAATACAAACCTAATTTGTTTTTGTCTAATATATAAACAAGAATTCATTTATGCAAATTTTGTCATAACCAGTAAATACACTGTTGATCTGGTTTATATAAACAGACTAGCAAAATAAAGGTCTTGCATCTAGAGAGATGTGCAATAAAACTTTGCTTTTTCTTAAATACTGTGTATTTTGTAAAAAAGTTAAAACCAATTTTCTATGAAAAAATTTCGTTTCGGTTGTGTTGCCTAAAACAACGCTATAGGAAGAAACCCTATAGAAAAATTAACTAATTTAAAAGTAGTTGAAAAAGTAGTTTTTTGTCAACCACAACTAGTTGAAATTCTGACTTTTTTCCATAGAACGAACTAACATATTTTGTATGGTGATGTCCGCTAAATATGTCAACTGACTTTCGTCTGCATATGTTTTCAACTATTTGTTAAATTAGTTTGATTTAAATTATTTTTTAACTGCTTTAAAATAAATCAATTGAAAACTAGTTTATATTCCACTTACTGAAGATGAATTTAGAAGCTTGAAAATTTTAAATTTCTTTGCATCAAAGAGATAATTTATTTTATTGTTTTGAAAAAAAAAATACATAAATTCATATCAGTGAAAGCCCAAAATTAATTATATTTGATGAAACAGCATGGTTAAATATATAAACTTGTAATCTTAAAAAAATTTGCAATAAAAACATATCAAAATCAGAGTAGTCGCCGAATTAATATAATTCAAAGTAGTTTTTAAACAACTTGTTTTGAAGTAGTTTTTCAATTACTTTATATATAGTGCAATAAAACATACCAACTTTTTGAATTACTTTTAAATTAAATTTAAATTAATATAATTTGGCAAAGTCTGTTTATAACTATATTAATATATTACTTCAGTACAACGTTGTTAGTTGTAATAATAATATAGGATTTAACAATAAAAAAAATCAATGTTAAATTTTATACATTTTCTATGTTATTCTATGACTATTCTATGACAGAAATAGCAAAACAAGTTTAAAAATACTGTTTTTTTCTAATCATTCTAATCATATCAATAAAATAGTTGAAACATAGAAAATTAATAAAATTTAACATTGATATTTTTTTATTGTTAAATCCTATATTATTATTACAACTAACAACGTTATACTGCTCACGCTCCCAGAGCTTCTCGCGTGTAACTATAGATATGTATAGCCTGGCGTTGTGCTGATGGAACACAATTCCTCACCTATTGGCCAAAGCTGACCGCTTCTGGTTAATTGCTTCCTTCAGATCGTCCAATTGTTGACAGTTCAGGTCCGAATTAAGAGTTTGGCTATAGGGGAGCATCTCATAGTAGATGATTCCGTGGCAATCCCACCAAATACAGAGCAAAACTTTCCTGACCGTCAATCCTGGCTTGACCACCGTTTGCGTCGGTTTACCGCGATTCGACCACGACCGTTTTCGCTTGACGTTATCATAAGTGACCCACTTTTTAGCACCAGTCACAATCTGCTTGTGAAAAGGGTCGATTTTTTGCGATTCAGCAGCGATTAGCAGATAGAAATACTGGGCAATCGAAACAATGCGTACACGACGACCGCACTCGACGGTTTCCATGGTTTATCGACATTTTCGACAATTTTTCTCACAGAGCGTGGTGCATCTTTGACATCAAAACTACCGAAACGGAATCGTCAAAACCAAAACTGCGCGTGATTTGCTGTAATAGTATCAGGACGCCCGGCTTACGTTTTCACCTTTATCGAAGAAAAACTGTAAAATATGGCATATTTTCTTTTTGTTGGTGTCCATCTTTGACGCGCGCTCAAACAAAACTGAGAAAAGCAACACAAAACCGTCTGAGTAGTTTTTTTAGTGCAAAATCTTTCTAGCTCCATCTAGCGCAACCCGATATCACTTATATAATGCGAGATACAAATTACAAAAGCTATATATTGGAAAAATAATGCATTTCTTTTTACTACACCTGATATATCATCGCTTAGATAATTGACAACAATAACTGTCATATGGTCATTTCCAAATTGATATTACGTACGATTTGTACGAACAAAAATTAAGAAAGAATGAAAAAGTCTAATTTTTAAAACGTTTTTTTAATTTTTGCGTAGTAATTAAGTAGCACTATATTAAGTAAAAACAATGACAACAATCGACCCTAAGGATTTAAAGATATAAGCAAAAATATGTGCTGGCGTTACGTTACAAAAAAGTGATTTTTGACTTGGATTACATATTCACAAGATAGATTTGAGAAACTCTCTGAATTGGGCAAGACTTTATGCATAAAGATTTTTTTAGACGGATTTAAAATAATACAAGTTTATTTCCCAAGTGATCAGATTTAAAAATCTTTTCTGGTTTATTTTTTATTAGACTTCTTGATCTGGCATGACGTTACTGGCATTACGTTACTTAAATTTTCGTTGAAGTTCAATTGGATAATTAAGTAATGAGGTAGTTAAGTAATCATGTAATGTAGTATTTATAAATGAAATTTTTCATAATAAATATCATAAAATAATAAGATTTTAATAAGTTTTAATTTTTTGGTCACGATAAACTTTTCTATGGAAATGCCTATATGCTCAGCACACTTTTAACAGAAATGAGTTTTCTGCTTTTTGTATGTATTTGATGGGTTTCCAGTTCGTGTGTGAGCTTTTAGTCTTTAGATATAATTTTTTTTATATGCTCCTGAAAATCCCATCAACCACATTGACAAGATTTACGAAATTTTGTATGGTATGAGCGTGGAAAAAGAATCAATTATGAGTATGTATACGTATTTATGGAATTTGTTTTAGTGATTCAATCAAAAAACGGCGGCAAAAATTAATCTTTTGACTCATAGAGATAGTGCAAATTTAATGCACAACAGATTTAAGAGAGTCTCTGAAGAAGCGGACTCAAGAATAAATTCTCCAACAGTTCCAACAATTTTTATACCATAAAACTTAGTGGTTTTTCTACGAAACAACTAAATGCTCCGCAAGGAATTAGCTGTTTTTTCTTTCAAACGAATTTTAATTAAATTAACATTAGTTTATTTTCGCGATTCATTCCTGTTATTACAAATTCAAGTTAATAAATCAAACAAACATACGGGCTTACAAGTTTTATGTACTTTGGCTAAAGTAAACGCTTTTGATTTGTAACAAACATGGATCAAATATTAAAAATAAAACTTATCGTACAGTGTAATTCATAACTTTAGTAGACGGAAGTTATACATCTTAGCAATATCATATTTATTCCTTTTTTTTTCTTCTGGCCTCATAACAAATTAACTGCGATTATAAACGCAAATCGGTTGCAATAATTTTGGATGCTAGTTTTCTGCGCTCTGCGTTTGTAGCGAAGATACATTATATTTCACGCCAACCTATAGATGCATAAAGTATCTCGCACTTTAACTGATTACTCAGATGCATAGATACACGAACGCATATCGGAAAAGGCAGAACTCAGCAGGTTCATCGCAACAATTCATGACAACGAGGCGGCAAACATGTGAATACTTTTGCTTTCAGAGCCTGAGCGAGGGGCGGCAGAGGTGCCATGAGTGAGCCTAAATTATGAATATTACCAAATGATTCAATTTCAAATAAATTAGTACCGAATCGAGTCTGTGTGCCGCGCATGTGCAGCGTTGCGGAGGAAGGCGTATTTATAAATATAGGCGCAAATAAAGATGTCGCTAGCACAGAGCCGCATTGCGTGTTGGACGCGGCAGCAATTCATGAATCAGCTGGAAGATATGCATGGAAATCGAGAGTTATGGATCTCGAATACCGACTGAAGATAACTGCGTACGCACTTTGAAAGGATGGTGGCGGCGGTTATCTTAGACACTGCTGCACGGTGCACTCTAATCAATGGGAAATTATCGCTGTATTAAAGATGACGCGATCGGATTAAGTCGCCTAATAGTTCGTTATAATTTAAGTTTATCGATTATCGCTGACACTGGGTCTCAGAGTTATTTCAATTTATGAAATCAGGCCCTTTATTATTTAGTTTCATAGTTTATAACTCGTTAATGACGACTTTTTGTCGTCGTCGTTAATGATGGCTTTTTGTGGTCATTAACGAATCAGTAAGGTAATCATAATTCGTACTCTTGCTAACAGTAACCAAAGTTTTAGCCAAATAACGGAAATATTCTAAAAAATTATTCATTACTAGGGCTAGAAATCTCATGCAAATGCATGTTCTTACTAGACACCTTAAAATAAAAATCGTTAAGTTATCTTTACGAATTATATAATGCATATTTTTGGATATTTTGCAATAAATGCATGGTTTTGATAATTAAAAAAGGCTTATTTTTGCATATTTGTTGACATTTTAAAATAAATGCATGTGATTTGAGCATATTTTTGCTTTTTCTGATTTGTAACATCTTTTGGTTAAAGATTACATATGATTATTACTTTTATATTCACTTCATATTTTGGTTGTGTTTTCAAATTAATTTCATATGTATTTTAAAACAATTTTTTTTTTATTATATTACATACAATATCCATATACAACATCCATAAAAAAAATGTAGATTAGTTTAATTGACTTATGTTTTACTTGAACACTTATGGAAATAATTTGAAATTTGTTTGAAGTAAAAAGACTTGCATTACTTTTAAGACCAAACCAAAAAAAATCCATTCCAAGCAAAACGCAAAACGGGTTCGTCTCATGGCTTTCGATTTGTTTAATTTTTGGACTATAGGCTCCTATTAAAATTCTAAGAACATAAATTCATTTATTTTTTTTTATCGCCATTCGTTAAAAAGTTATGGACCTTTGAATTCTGCAAATCGTCCGAAAACGCTAGAATTGGAAAATTTTTAATTAATTGTATCTACGTCAGTTTTAATCTAATTTTTATAAATGAGGTATCGTTAGAAAGGTATTATAAATTTGTTTCTGGAAAAAATATATAATCTTAAAATTTTGGGATGTTTGGTTGGCACATATTAAAAAAAAAAATGTATTTGCTTATTTCTCAAAAAAGCGTAATTTTTTTGCAATTTTTAATTTTTTGAATTTGAGGAAGGGGAATGTTGCCTTTCAGTCAAAAATAATTTTATGATGGAGCTTATATATGTTTTTTCGCAATTTAAATTTTTGTGCACATACTTTATCATTTTGAGGCAATTTATCGCCCATAAATTATATAACGGTAAAGATATTTGCAAAGTTTAATCTGCAAAATGGTTTGTCTTATGAGGACCAACATTTTATTCATAAGTTTTGATGACCTTACACTTGACCTTGGTAGAGAAAACTGGTAAATACCGAAATTTTTTTTTTTTTTTTTACTTTTATTTGTAAAAAGGTGAACAAAATTTTGTTTCAAGATTTCCATATTGAAGATTATGGATCGGTCTCAAAACAAAAAAGTTATGATGGTTTGATCAGCTGATATATTAAAAAGTCCTCTGAAGCTGAATATCGTTGAGTTTTAATCTCCCTATTATTGATGGGAATAAAACTGTGTAACTTTTGTGTGCCGATTATAGCTTGCACATTTTTAAATTTTGGCATCAGCTCAGCTTCAACATTTTCAAAAGGCTCTTTTGAGCAAAACCGATAAAATATTGTTGACTCCTTTGTTATAGCCCATTCGTAAAGCTCTCACGCGTTTGTTAATTGGTTTTCAAATGGTCTTTGAAGACTGGCTCTCATGGCATTTCCTTTAAAAGCTCCACCGATGCCATCACACGGCCCCTTACCATGCGATGTGGCAAAGAAATGCCACTCAGCGTCAAAATATGATACTATTTATATCATGATAAATATCCATGATATTCCGGCAGTACGACATTGATCTATTTATTTATCGATATTCTATTTGTTCGACTCCTATTTCTGGGAGCAGCTTATTAAGCTCACGAACGAACTCTCCCCTGTCAATCACTTCACCAGCTATGCTCGCAGTTTCTGCTTCAATGTTTTCACCACCAGCCTCCAAGTAATTCATAACTTCATCCATAACATTTTCAGTTGCAATTGGCGCCTGCTTTTTGATTGCCCTCTCTTTGCTAAGTTGTAGACGGCAAGTTGAACAAATTTTCATTTCACCAGCCACTAAATCACTGATTCCTACACAGTAAAAAATTTGAGGGTAAGTTTTATCTTTTTTATAACATTTGTGTGGTATAAACTTTTTTATTCCAAATAATTTATTAATTTTATACCACTCAATATTATAAAAACAATAAAACAAATATAATTTAAAAATTTTATATGGACATCATGCGTAAATCAAAATATATTCTGGTTCGAAAGTAAAAAATTCACCGAAATTGGAAAATTTAAAAATATAGTGGTTTCGATTGGTCTGACGAGAAAAATGGTCTGGAAAACTTTACAAGATTTGATCGTATAAATTGTAAAACATTTTTAGTTTAGATTTATATGTACACCAAATAGTATAAAATTTATCCTCATATTTTTTACTGCGTAAATATTCCACAGTTTCGACATGCTCTTGGGTTAAAAATCGCAATCGATCGCGCACGTGATGATTATGTTTTCCGAACGAATTGCAAAAAGGTTTTGGGTGCATTTTTTTAACTGACAGCCGATTTTCATGAAAGTTTTTACTTGTGACAAATTATTATTTTTTAATTTTGACGCGATTACAAAATTTTTTACTTGTGAACAAGAACACCTGATTTAAAGTTTTGCCAGTGGAATGAAGAAGTAATAATCATATGGTAATAATAATCAAATCAATAATAGGGAGATTAAAACTCGACGATATTCAGCTTCAGAGGACTTTTTAATATATCAGCTGATCAAACCATCATAACGTTTTTGTTTTGCTACCGATTTTAAAACTTTTTGGAACAAAATCAGTTAAAATTTAATAATCTTCAATATGGCAATCTTGAAATAAAATTTTGTTCACCTTTTTACAAATAAAAGTAAAAAAAATAAAAATAATTTTTTTCGGTTTTTACCAGTTTTCTCTACCAAGGCCAAGTGTAAGGTCATCGAAACTTATGAATAAAATGTTGGTCCTTATAAGACAAACCATTTTGCAGATTAAACTTTGCAAATATCTTTACCGTTATAAAATTTATAGGCGATAAATGATAAAGTATGTGCACAAAAATGGAAATTGCGAAAAAACATATATAAGCTCCATCATAAAATTATTTTTGACTGAAAGGCAACATTCCCCTTCTTCAAATTCAAAAAATAAAAAATCGCAAAAAAATTACGTGTTTTTTGAGAAATAAGCAAATAAATTTTTTTTTAATATGTTGGCAACCCTCACATCCAAAATGTTAAAATTATATACTTTTCCAGAAACTACTTTTTAATATCTTTCTAACGGTACCTCATTTATTAAAATTGGATTAAAACTGACGTAGATACAATTAATTAAACAATTTTCCAATTTTGGCGTTTTCGGATGATTTGCAGAATTGAAAGGTCCATAATTTTTTAACGAATGGCGATAAAAAAAATAAATGAACTTATGTTCTTAGAATTTTAATAGAAACCTATAGCCGCAAAATAAGACAAATCGAAAGCCATGAGGTCAATTTTTGAAAAAAAGTATTGCGTTATGTGTGGAATGGGCGTATTGTTATGTTTTGAAAGTTTTAAGTATTTTGATAAATTTTTTAAACAATTACTTTTTGTAACTTAAAAGTCCTTTAATAAAAAAATATAATGTTTTAGAGAAAAAGTGAGAACGCAGTTTTACTTTCCTATGTCTCTAGTTTCACGTGTATATGGTTTACTTCGTGTGTAAGAAGTGCTGTCTTACAGTGTAATAATATAATAATAAGAAAATATTTTTAATTGCATATTTTACCTGTTTTTAGCGCATATATTAGAGTTTTAAGTGCATGTTATATGTGCATATTTTCGATTTTTTAGTGAATGAGATTCCTAGCCCTACTCATTACAGAAACTTACTTACTTGTTACTACTATTATTTTAATGTTTTTAAATAATGCAATATTTGAAGAGGCAATTAAAAACAGTGATGTGCTCACTGATATTTACGACTATGATTTACGATCAATATAAAAGCTTTTTGTAAAAATAATATAATATAATGACTTGTTGAGATAACACTAAAAGTTCGATTCATAAAAAACCTATTTTTAGTAATGCATCGCGATAACTTTATCACGGTGATTTTTCTCTCGTAACACCTGTCACAGTCTGTGTAGCACCCGTTACCCATTAAAATATTTAATAAAAAACTTTTTTCAAAGTATTTTTAACTTTCCTATACTCGCTTTAACTTTCCTATGAGTTTCATTGGTCTCTCAGACCGACAAATCAATTATTCGATGTTTTTTCAAAAATTAAAGTCACTGGGACTTTACGGTATTTAGTAGCTTCTTCTTTTTTTGCTATGCATTTTTAAGTGCAGCGCGAATGCAGGTGCCGAGTACACAATAGACCGGTCGTTATTTTCCAAAAAAGTGTCTGATTTTGAAGTGCCGGGCAGGTTTTATTTCCTTTTGGTCTAAAACCATTAAATTTAAAATTTGGGGCTGATCGGATAATATTTAGTGGCCGCGCCCATCAACCAAAAATTTAAATACATGAAATATATGGAAAAAATTTATATTTACTTAATTAACATAATATATAAAAGGCAAGGGAAGAAAACAGCAATAATACCGTACCGTTACCGTTTCTTTTTTATAATTATTTGCACTTTTTCCTTAAACAATATCTGACACGCATCAAGACTGAATGAAAATAAAGAATAAAGACTCAAAATACATATATTTTGTGTACTGAGCTATTCGCAACGGTACTTTTTTGTTTTGCTTTGCAACAGCAAGAGAAATATTTCAAAACGATATATATAAAATATTCTCTTTTGTGCACTTAATTTGAAGAATATTGGGTAAATATAAATTTTTTCCATATATTTCATGTATTTAAATTTTTGGTTGATGGGCGTGGCCACTAAATATTATCCGATCAGCCCCAAATTTTAAATTTAATGGTTTTAGACCAAAAGGAAACAGAATCTGCCCGGCACTTCAAAATTTATTTTTAACGACCGGTCTAGTACAAAAGTTATGCTTTATTACAGTTATCGGTCTGTGAGACCGACGGTAGTATAAGTGTAGACCTTTTACACATGGAGCAATTGCAACAAGTTGGCAACACGTTTGCGACCAGTTCAATGCAACACAGCTTGCTGCAATTTTAATCGGCGATTTTGCGTTGCATATTGTTTTTGTTTGACATCATTTGATACCGTTATTTTGCTGCGACGAATAATCTCCAGTTAATATTGTTCCTTATGTATGGATGCACCCAAATTCTATTTTGATGTTGAGTTCTTAGCGTATACAAATATGAAATAACATCTTCATCACTCGAATCGCTTTAACTACTTACATTTTTTGTTTCTATTTAACATAGTTTCAGTTAAAAAGTATCTGTATTGTTATGAATTTTTCAATGTTGCATTGCGAAGGGACTTGTTCATCTGAAAGCATAGGTTGGAATTCAGTTTAAAATTGGAGTGGCTTGCAACGTTTTAAGCTATTGCGTTGTAGTTCCATATCATTTCAATTGCTCCATTTGTAAATAGCCTTAGGCCTTTTCCCCACCTGGTCAACGCCGGAACCTTCAGATTAAGCAACTTGAACGCAACAAGTTCTCGCCACGCTCTTATCCTGTTCAACGCAAAGCGGCCTTCCGCAATTTTCATCGGCGACTTGTTGCATCAGTTTGTTTGCTTTGTGAATTCAATTATTTGTGGTGTATTACGCCATATATTCTATACATATATTGTTCTTCTTTATTTTAATGTTATAACAAGTACGTTTTCACAATGCCACTTATTTCATTTGCTAATGCTTTTTCAGATGTCTTACACATATTAAATGACTTTTGAAGCAAGTCTGAATGCATTCGGTTTATAGTTGCATTGCTTTCCAGTTTTTTCGTTGTTGCGTTGAAGTTGCGTTGGAATTGCGTTGACCAAGTGTGGAAAAGGCCTTGGGTGAATATATAATTTTTAATTTCAGAACAGAACTCAATGAACTGTATTAACCTATTGTAGTAGACATATGCATAAATACATTTCCTTTGCCTGCTGCAAAGTGTACACTGTTGTTGTGTTCAACATTTTACAGTGTTTTTCAAGCATGAGTACAGTTATTTCAAATTAAACACATTCTGAAGCGAGCACTGTAAAATTTTCTGTCGGTTCTTAATAGAGTGTGTACATAATTTGCCGATTGCTTGCATTCGTTTTAAAGCTATATAAAAACTATTTATATATAATACATATATGTTACAAAAAAAAATTCAATTTTTATAAATTCATAGATAATGTTTAAGGCCCTATTCTCTTTCAGCAAAAAAATTATAGCTTGGACATTTAAGAACATAACCCTAAAAGAGTTTTTTGAAATTCGAAATACTTTAGAAGATATGGCCATTTTTGTGGGGTCATGTCTTCGCTAAAATGAGTAGTTTTTATGTTGCTTTGAACTTTGAACGCGTTTATCTCGAAACCACGTTTTTCGAGCTGGCGGCCACGATTCCGCCAGTTCTACTGGATGAAACAAAGTTTAATCGACGTAGAATTGTCACCATTCTGGCCCGTAGTAAAATAAAAATTTTGCGATTATTTTTACTATTTTTTTTTACACTAAACTACAAAAAAAAGGATCCAAATTCGATTTGTCAATTTCAAGTGGCCGCCATTTTGTCAAAAAAAATCGCAAAATTTTTATTTTACTACGGGCCAGAATTACATCTATGCTGATCATAACCCTGTATTCGTTTTTTTTTTCAGACGCTCTTGAGGGCCGGAATCGTGGCCGCCAGCACCATGCCTTTTTTTTTGAGGGCCAACTTTGACGGTGCCATCATCTATGGACAGCCTCTATCGGCGAAAATTTTATTTTCTTTCATTCATTACTAATTCAATAAAAAAAACAAAATTCAAATATCTTTTTGCGTTTTCAAATGAGAATTTTTTCAAAAAGGGTCCAAAAACAGCAAGCTGAAGGAGAATAGGGCCTTAAAGGGAAATTTTAGGCGAACAATTGTGAGAAAATTGATTTTTTTTAATCGATTATTGTTGTGCAACTATTCAAGAATTAAAAAAAAAAATATGTAAAAAATGTAAAATAAATCCCGCTTATAATGCAGATTCTATAGCGCTTAAGACCCGGTGCGCCAGAGTAACTTTAACTAACCAGAGTAAATTTAAACTCGTTTTTCTCGAAATATACTTTTACCAAACGGGCCACATTCCTGCAAACAAAGTAATTGATCGATTTTAATTCGATCGATTTTTTTTAAGTTAGCGAATAAAATATTTTACAGTGGAATTTTTTCAATTCCCCCAACAAAACCCAAACACTATTTATTTCCAACACCAAAATCGCTGGAATGTCGGAAAAAGGGTTATTTTCCCAGGGATTTTTTAACCCCCAAACCACAAAAAGCCTTCTTGTGGAATGCCTTCTCAAAGTTCTCCTGAAAAACACTTCCAGAACTTTTTCAATTAAAGATTTCTTTTTCTACACCCCATTTACAAAAGTTAACTTCTGTGAAAAATTTGTCTAGTTTTTCCACCCAACAATATGGTCAAAAATAACGTAAATTTTTTATTTTCTTTTTGACTTTTCATAATTTTCTTAATTTTCCATATTTCCATTCTATTTTGGTAAATGATGTATATTTAACGGACTGAATGCATTTTTTTTCAGACGATCTGGAGCCGAGCATGATGTGGTCCGATGTTCTCCTTTTTTATGCACACCAAATTTAGCGCCATCTTTTGATATAAAAACTATTTACATATAATACATATATGTTAAAAAAAATTTTTTTTTCATACAAACTGATGATGTCAAATTAACATTCAAATGAAATTGATGAAATGAAATTGCAAACTTGTAACAATAATCAAGTAAGTGCACATGAAAATTAGGGCGTATTGAAATACATTTTATTTTTTCGAATTTCACAATCTAAGAAGTCTCAAAAGTTGCATTGAGTGGTCAAGATGTCCCTAACTTTTAATTGTTGCACATAACTTTTAATTGTTATCTGATTGTAATTTTGGTGACATTGATTACAGTGTTAACGTTTTTCTTAAATTTGGCGAATTAATAATTTGCATATTTTCCGCATATGTATTTTCCTGTTTTGGAGAAATGTATACTTGAATTATATTTTTAACTTTTTCAATAAGAAGCAGAGGAGACTCCAATACACCTACTTACAAACTGCGACGCCGTGGCTCGCAGACGTAAACTAGCACTGGGGAACTATGAGCTGAGTCTTGAGCAGGTTTCATCCCTTGAACCTAAGAATATTCTCAAATTCATAAGAGAAATAGGGCTGGATGAAATTTTGTAATCCGTAAACACAGCGGAGCTTTGAGAAGGAGGTACAATAGATCTCATTTATGTCGCTGTACGCATCTCCACAGTACAACATTAACATTAAAATTAAAGTCTATATTTACTTTTGCTTTAAGACATATGTAATTTTTCGAACAAAAATCAAAGCGTTTTGAGATCGTCATTTTTTACTGTTTTTCTTAAAAAACAACTTGATACTTGCGGGAGAGGAATACATACTTTTTTTCCTAAATTTTTTTTTGGGAGACCATAGGGTAGTATGCAATTTTTGAGACCACTTAGAATACAATCTAAATTTTTCGATACTCCCTATTGTTCATGAAGCTGGAAAAATAGAAATCTAGCAGATAAAGGAATTCTAACCAATGCTACAAGTCAACTTAAAAAAAGGCTGAAAGACCTAAAAGAGACAAAAACGTCGCAAAACAATTAGATCCATATGGTGAGAACAAATATAGCCATTTGCACGCCAAAAAATACCCCAAGCGATCAATTAAAAGAAGCGTTCCAATTAAAGATAGCAATAACTTTTGGTACAGAACAGATATAAATAAGGCCAATGCTTATTCCAAGCATTTTGAAGGCACCTTCAAAACATTTAACTTAAATAGCCCATCGGACGTTGAAGAAGTTTTAGAATTTTTAGATTACCATTGTCAAACGGACCTACCAATCAAACGCTTCACTGTAAATGACGTTTTTAGTGAAATAATGTCGCTTATAAACAAGAAAACTCCTGGCTACGACAAAATAGGTTCAGTTGTAGTGAAAGCACTTCCTAGTAAATTTATCAAATTTATAACAATTTTATTTAATGCCATTTTGAGGCTTAGCCACTTCCCAACACAATGTAAATGCGCCAAAATAATAATGGTACCGAAGCCAAGAGAACCTGAAAACATTGTAGCACCATATAAGACTATTAAAGTTGTTGGTAATATTCTCAATAATATTTGAAAAAATATTACTTCGACGATTAATGCCAATACTTGAAGGGCAGTGTGTTATATCGAGCATAAGTTCTGATTTCGTAAAAAACATGGGACTGTCGAGCAGTTTCATCGAATAATAAAAGTTATACGAGACTCATTTGAACGTAAAAAATATTGCGCCACTATATTTTTAGATATACAGCAAGCCTTTGACCGAGTCAATAAAAAATTAAAAAGCTTCTTCCCGCTGCATTTAACTCTACTTGATCTTCAAAATCAAGAAAAGTCAGGAATATGTGAAATGAAAGTTGGTATACCACAAGGTAGTGTAGTTATTAGGGCCAGTACTATATTTAATATTTTTTATTTTTATTTATTGAATTCTTTGTAATTTTAAAGCCATAAGGGAAAATTAAACCAAAATAACATAGTTATATTAATATTAAGTGCGAGTGAATAATTAATGTTAAACTAAATATAAATCGTGGAATGAGAAGAAAGAAAACTTAAATATTTATAAAGTTAAAGTTAAATCAGCTTTCCCTAATTAAACAACTCAAAGGTAAGTGCGGGGGGTTCCAGCCACAAAAAAGAATAAAAACTAAAAATAAGTTACTAAAGTGCGGAGTGAGGTTACTTTTAAAGACGCCCTAGATGAAGAGAATTTCCTCAAATGTCTGGGTAAAGCATTCCAGAATCTAGCTGTCCTAATAAGAAATTATCTTTCAAATTGAGAGGAGGTAATTTTCGGGTAAACTATCTGAGGGTTTCTTGCAGAGCGAGAAAAGGCGAAAAACTGAACAGAGTACACAGAGGGTATGGCATTTAATGATTTTGTAAAACAAAGTGAGAAATCTGAGAGAGACAAAGTGCAAAAATAAACTATTTAAGAATCGGATTGTGTGGTTAGAGATATGATCTCTACGTCGAACGTTATATACAAATCTTACAACTCTATTAAGCAATAGTTGAACTTTGCGAATAATGTATGACAAGGTGCCAGAAAAACATTTAAGCCATAAGTTATTCTAGACATAAGAAGTGCATGTGCTAACCTAACCTAAGCTTGACTTGTAAATGCAGATGTAGATTAAGACTGTATAACTTTCTTAAAGTGAGATTAACTGTAGAGACCAGACTGTCTTTATGAGGCTCGAAACACAAGTTATTACCGATGATCAAACCTAAGCATTTAATAACGTTAACAAAAACAATAGACACGTTGTTTAATTATATGGATATATTGACAGACATCTGTCGGGAAGGCTTAAAGAGCATGGTGTTCGTTTTCTTGGCATTGATACGCAATGAGTTCAAAGCTATCCACGAGAAAATACTGGAATGTGGTTAACAACGACTTCAATTAGAGCATTCAATTACGGGACGTTTCGACAATCCCGGGATTTAAAAACACAATCCCCGGACTAGACCGGGGATTGACAAACCGTAGAGAATGAATTTTTTGGAAGACGTAATATGAAGTTCCAAAGTAGTTATGCCTTGTTTTACAACTCAAAACAAAGCAGAAGATTTTAAAAAACTAAAACACACAGTTTCGATTAAATGTTTGGATAGTATTTATTGTTTATTTCTGAAAAACAAAGATTAATTCTGAAACAAAAAAAAAATAAATTAAATGAGATCATTCGGAAGGCTTATAAAGTTATTTAAATAACAATAAAATTTATAATAATTTTAGAAATTCTATGTACAAATTTTGTGATATTTTTTACAGCTTGTTTAAGGAAGTTTATTTTTAATTTTTTAAGGTTGTCTCAGCCGCGCGATGCTGACATACCTAAATTAAAATATTTCAATTTTTCATGCATTCTAATTATTTTTTGAGTTTATATAAACTTTCATTGTATTCTACTTTTTAACCCTCTAAAATGCAACTCGAGTTTATTGACTCGTCTGTGAAATATACATTTTGTAATTGTACATTAAACACAGCTTAAAGCTGTGTTATAAGATAAGGCGTAATTTAATCTTTGATTTAAATGCAGACATGCATTGTTGCTTCTTCTTGATCCAAGAGTAAGGGCGAATAAATTTTACATCGCTTTATAAATAACTCCACTTTTTATTTCGTTATTAATTACCCTTGTTAATAACCAAATTAGTTACGATTAGTTACAATTAGCGGAGTTACTTCTTTTAAATAATACTTTTCATTTAAAAGAAGTCCCCGCCTCCTTTAGTACTTAATGATGAGCATAAGTTATCCCACAGGTTAGAAGCAGCATTCTCCTCATGGTAGGCTACCGAAAGCCCTCAATCACGTGTGTTATTTTTACACGCTAAATTGCTCCCGCCTCCTATGACCGGAGCAATTTAGAGTAGAATGGCAACGCTTTTATCAAAGTTTTAAGTTTTTTCACATTTCACATTTAAGTTTTTTTTTAGTTAGTGTTTTGTAATATTTTGTAAGTTTAGTTCAAGAAAGTTTTATATTTTTATATTTTTCACGTCAAATTTTGTACAGATAGTTACATAATATTTTCATTTTTGTATTATTAAAATAACATTTCAGTATTTCTAAGGTAGTATCATGTGTTTCTCACATTGTGTTATTTTGTACAGATATTTTGAGAAAGGTTTTTATTTAAACATTTTGTAAATCACGTTCAGTCTTTTCTTAGGTGTATCATTGAACTTTTTGGTGGTTTTTTTTTTCATGGAGGCAATCCCGGGATCCCGAAAATACCGGGATTTTAGGCCTTGCAATCCCGGGACTGTCGAGACTAAAAAAGTCCGGGACCTTGGGATTGGATGTTCTAGCTTCAATCGACATCTGTCGTGAAGGCTTAAAGAGCATGGCGTTCAAAGGCCATCCGCGAGGAAATACTGGAGAGATTGTGGTTAACAACGGCTTCAAATCGAATATTTGCTGAAGATATGCCGACAGATGGTAATGTCCTGGTAGCAACTTATGCCGATGATACAGCACTCATAACCTCAAATACCTCGCTTAAAGAAGTTTCCAACTCCCTTCAAAATATTATCAGCTTAGTTTTGAAGTTTTTAATAAAGTGGAATATTAAAGCTAACACACAAAATTCAGTCTATGTAACATTTGCATTTAGAAAAGGTGAATGACGAAAACTTCATCTAAACAACATTGAAACCCGCAAAGTAATAATGTTCAGTATCTTGGTATGCACTTAGATAAGAGATTAACATGGAAAACCCACATTCAAGAAAAAAAGGAAACATCTGACATTAAAAACTAAGAAAATGTGGTGGCTACTCGGTTCAAATTCATCATTAAGTATAAAAAACAAGATTTCTACACTATAAAACCATACTTAAGCCCATCTGGACATATGACATACTAAGATCTAGAGATAGATCTAAAAACACCCACTGTCAAAGAAGAAATAAATAACTTTTGCGTAAAATACTTAGATAGATTAAGCAACCATCCAAACGTATTAGCCATAATGCTATGTTCACACTGAGAGCTATATGCGCATTTACAGTATTTACTGTTACTCCTACAAAAAGTAAAGAGCCGCCGTTCGTAAGTGTGGATTTCGTAAATGCGCATTTAGCTCTCAGTGTGAGCATAGCATTACTCTATTAGATGATAGTGAAGAAATTAATAGACTAAAAAGTCATCATACTTTGTTATATATTTAATAGATTGAAAATAAAGGAATTATAATAAAAATAAAAAAAAAATAAAAAAGTAAAATAAAACAATAAAGTAATAAGTATGGTGGATAAGTTATAAATAGTAGTGATAATTCGATGTTTGAACGGTATTTAGTAATAAATAAAGTAATAGTTCAATGTTTGAATAGTATGACATTAGAGAAAGCCTAAAGTTATTCGAAATAACAGAATATTTTATGCTATACGGTAATGAAATCCAAAGTTTAATGGCGTTGATGAAAGATCAACGAAAAGCAGTTTCGAATGCAAAATGTAAAATCTCATTATTATGAGGTTGCCAGTTCGGTTTGAAATACTGAAGCATAGCTTAGTATAGAGGTAAGATGAAGTCCTATTATATATTGATTTGTGCAAAAATAAACAATTTCTTGCGTTTAAATAGTCAATAATGCTATATCCCAAAATTTCTTTACTTTTTTGGGATACATGGCCAAAGCGCCTTAAGCCAAACACATATCTAGACACATTATTAAAGGCAACTTGGATTTTGTGCGAAGATTGTTAATCAAGATTGCTATAGACCAATTATTACATATTATTAGAACATGTTATTAAAGGGATTATTAAAAGAACAGCAAGTATCTTCTTAGTCTCAATGAGAACAAATTGTGAGGACAACGGTAGGCAGCACTGAGTGAAATAAATGCGCTTGACAGCATTATTTATATGGTCAGAACAGGAGAGCCTCGAATTGACAAAAAAACCTAAGTTATTAACTTTGGCACCCATTTCTAGCCTATTATTGTTTAAAAATATCGGTGAAATTTGTGTGAGGTCAATCCTATCTTTAGAAATTAAAAGAATACTTGTTTTCATTAAGACAAAGAGCATTATTAGACGAACAGTTGGAAATCGCGTTGAGATCTTTATTTAATTTATAACATAAATCTTCACCTTTTTTTTCGCGAGTTTTGCAGTCCATGTAATTTTTCACATTGTACTTAGAGCTATGTTTTTCGCCTATGTCCCAAAATGAGCGAAATATATGGGCCGCTTCATATCGCACAGTTAAGAGGGCATTTGGAAGGCTCGTCCTTTTCACGAGCACTTCTTTTTTATTTTCTCAAGAAAGAAATATGTGTTTATAGAAAATAAAGATATCTGAAAAAAATATACATATAGGTAAGTGTTTTTTCTAAAGTAAAGCATTCGAAAGAAAAGTGTTTTCTTCGGAAGTTTTGAATATTAAAAACGTGATTTCTTTTCGGCACTAAGAAACATTTACAAAGCATTAAAAATATTTTTCCAGTTTCGGCCGAGTGTATTGCTAACCCCCATGAAAGTAGGATAATATCCAAATTAACTTGCAACCACTTGCTGACGAAAAATTTCATGTTTCTTAATATGCAAGGAGTATTATTGAAGGACCCTCTTAACGCTCCGTTAATAACGCTATTCGGAGTAACGTCATTACTAACCTGGGTATAATCCACCCATAAATATTAATTCATGGATTTCTAAAAAAGAACGCTAAAACAGTAAAACGTTTCTGTTTTTATTAATTTCGTATATTTAATTATTCTATTTAACATAAAATTCGTCCAGTTCAATTAATACTTAATTTTAATAAAAATTTAACACATTTCGAGGTCAAATTACGAGGCCACTTTAAAAAGCTAAAAGATGTGTGAAAAAAATTATCTAAAAAATTTGTATTTGCAATGAACATTTTCTAAAATAATGACCTCTAACTATTCGTTATAAACATTAGCCGCTCATGGCACAGCAGCCCTGCATCGGTGATAAGCGGCTAGCGCATAGAATAAATGTCGATTATGCAAAACTTAGTCACATAGTCAAAATAAAACAATCAAAGGAATTCTTGGTCAAAGAATTATATAATTTCACATTTGTTTTGCCAAATCTTCAAATGCATTAAAGAATACGCTGAAATCAAAATTAAATAGAACTTCTATGTTTATCTATCTAGAGATGCATTTGTGTTTTTATCTGAGCATTGCCATGTATTGCCATGTTGTGCATAATAAGATACACGTTAATTCCTTTAAACACTTTTCTATGTTATTACTATTTCTATTACTATTTCTATTACTATTTCTATTTCGATTTCCATGTTAGACTTGTTAAGCCATGTCTAATTGGACCATTACAAGAGTAATTGAATGATGCAATAATTGCATATTATGACAAAAACCCTGTTTAAACGTTCAAATTTTTTGTCAAATGGCTAGTCAAATATAATAGAACAATATTGAATGTTCCGTTAAAATTACAACGAGAAATTCAACCATTTCCACTGGGCTAAATCTAAATTGACAGTGTTGAGAAATATGAGATGAGATCTTGCAAGCACAAACACGTTCGCATTCTTCAAAATTTTTTCTCTTGATTTACATAACGTGATGAAATCGTCGAAGCTGTTTAAGAAGACAAATATTTAAATCTTTTATTTGAATTTCCTGTGTTGCTCACAAGAGGTTTTTTATTTAAAACCTTTTTATTTAACTTGAGAAACAAATCACACGTTTATAGTAAATAATATAACATGATTACTAACGTGGGTGTAAACCACCTGAAATTCTTGTTCCTCCATTACTAACGTGGGTGTAAAACACCCAGACACTTTTTGAAATGAGTAATTTTTATTATTACGTTTAAAAAACAGTACTTAATTTTGTTTTAAAATATAGCAAAATATACACAAAGAGATTACATTTGATATAATGTTCGCACCATTAAACTATCAATAAATTTTTTCCATATTTCATAACTTATGGGTGTAATCCAACCTGCGTTAGTAACGGAGGGTTAAAAATAAAATATTATAAAGGTAAATAATGTAAAAAAAGATAACTCTATCTATGGTATACATACATATAAAAGAGGTTGCTGAAATTTTTTTTGCATACAAAACTCCATTTTGATCTGAGTGTGGGTTAGCATCTTATTGAAGTATTGTCGATAAATGCACAAAGTATTGATTGTTTAAATTTGAAAGCTATCTTTAAATCAGATTAGCAAATGTGCCTTTATGGTATATACTCCCTCTTTTAACCTATATTTTTTAATAAAAAACAAATTTTATGTCTTGCTGCCAAGCCCACTTTGAACTGATTTGATTTAACTTTATTTCAGTTTACAAAAAAATTAAGGCTGCTTTGGTTATTAATATGGGGAAAGTGGGGTACATTTGACTTTGGGGCCCATTTGACTTTATCGTTTTCTGTGTGGACGCACCATAATATTAATACATTTTATTTGTGCAATTTGACAGCATGTGATTTCACGGAGTGCCACAAGGTTTCACACTTTTTACAACTCGTGGTCTTGTGTTTTTTGTTGCGCTGATACAATTTTATGGTACAGATACGTAAGGATTTTTTAAAGTGATCTTAGCTGTTATCTCAAAGTTTTTTATCAAAAAAGATAAGAATAACTCTTTATTTATTTACATATTCAGAAAAATTTTTGCACAATTGACGTTTTTAAAAGGGCACTTTTGACAAGGTTGTTGAGGATATTGCTCTAAATTTACGCAACGAAATAGAATTACGGTGCCGTATCCTGAAAATCCATCTTCCACATCACGATGCCGCACAAAGTACATTTTTAAAATAAATTTTGGAAACTATTATTAAAAATAAGTTTATTTAAATATGATTGGTGTTCTTAAGCCTAGTCAACCTGTGATAAATATGATCTCATTACTTTTACTTTTTTTACTTTTATTACATTTTTTTCATTACTTACAATATACAATATACAACGCATAAACAAATGTATTACATTTTTGTTTAAATAATATTATGTAGTTTCAGTATAAACATTTTATAAGCTGGTATTTCGAGTTCTTAATGAGAATAAACATACTTGTCAAATGCTCCCCTTCAAAAGTCAAGGGTGCCCCTTCCACGGGACACATTTGACAAATTTAATTTTTTATAGGTTGTTGGTTACTCAATTACTGAGATCAATAATGAATGTTTGCTACCAATTATTAAACTATCAATTTTTGCCCAAAAATATCCGAGAAATATTACCGCGTAAAAAAGGAATCAAATCTGCCCCACTTTTTCCTATACAATTAAGGGGAATAAGTATTTTCACTTGAAAAATTTAATTTTTTTTTCGATATAAAGAGTTCGGCTTGGAAATAGTATTTGAGTTCGGCCAGTTTAAATTTTTCGCAATAATTTGGGGAATTTGAAAAATTTTTTATATTGCAAGTTCACATCCGAAATTTTAGCCGGATATCTGTCAAGTTTGTAAGTTCTTAAAGTTTTTATTTCATCCAAGTATTGTAGTTAATATGCTCATCCAATTCGGTTGCATTTTGCTTGGTTTTAAATTCAGTTTATATGTTATCTGGTATATTTCCAGTTTTATTGATGCTTTGTCAGCGCGCTGATGAGGTCGATTTTTATGTTCACTTTGAAAAAACAATAAAATACGAACGAAACGCCTGCATCAAAATAACAACAACTCAGCGCGCCAATTTGCCTCTTAATCAGTTTTTACCTTTCCTTTACCACTCGGATTGGAACGCAATGAATTCGGTGTTGTTGCAGCTGATGATGGAATTTCATTTTTATTTTATGGCTTTTGCAAATTAAGGACATTTATGCAACATAATATAAAAAAAACGAAGCGATATTTGTCGTTCTCAGCGGCAGCTAACGGTGTCATTTTGACAGCCAGTTCGTCCAGCGTCGATTTGACGGCGACACCGCAATGGCGATGATTAAGTTTGTCGCTATGGCGGCACTGCGCGGCTCAAGCTGAAGTTATTAACGTCGTTATTAAATAAATGCAATCGATTTGCATTTTTATTCATTCGGTAATTTTCTGCTTAAAATTTATTGTGCGTTTTTATTCGCGCTCTTTTTCCGCATCTCTTAAATGCGCGAACTGTTGATGACTTCGTTCATTCGTTGGATCGCTTAAATGTGGGTTTATCTCATGTCATATCTTCGGGATGCTTGATGAAGATGAGTTTGGTGGTTGTCGCTGTCGTTGTTTCTGTCGCTGCTGCTGCGGCCGCTGTTGAAGTTGGATCAGTCATTCGCACAACGCATATTATTTTAAATAATAAAAATAAAGTCGTAAAACTTCGCCAACAGCTTTTGACGTCCATCAGGATTCCGTTCGGGAATTCATCGGACTGCGCTTCATAGTGATCGTCTGTGTTAAGTTCAGGTTTTACGACCCGTTATTAATAATTTATTTCGATTGTCGATTATATTTTATTTTTATTCAAGCATTAAAATTTTTATTTTTATTTTTCGTTCGTAAGCTCTTAAAGTCGAATGCTTTTAAGGCAAAACAATTTGTGTAAATTTTGCTTATAATTAGAAATTAATTTTAGGCGTAAACATTTACTCGTACTTTACGACATTTAAATTTCTTCCTTTCAGTAATAATTGTTGACATTTTCTTAAGTTGTCAGGTGCTGCTTCTTAAGAGCACCTCTAATAAAAACTTGAAATGTAATAAGAACATAAATATATAATGAAGAAAAGAATAAAAAAAAACAAAATTCATCAGTCATAAAAGTCAGTCGTAAACTTTTTTATAGCATTTTTACACCTTTCATCGAGTTGATGTATAAACGTATTTATATGCAATTATGACAAGCTTCAAACACGCACGTACATACACATGTGTCAGCAGGAACGTCCACTTAATTAATGCGAACCAAATTACGTGAACAAATGAAAACTCAAACTAAGTGTTTACCTGTTAAACATATTCGACAAATATAGAATCTTAAGTGTTTCGCCAAAAAGTAAGGTCAATAAAATCATTTGTAATCATTAGAAAATGTATCTTTTACTGGTAGTTTCTGAGTCTAAGGTTATGTAGGACCAACTCCAATTTAAAAGAACAAAAAGTTATTAGTTATTTTTATTTGATAATTAAATTGGTAATTGATAATTGGACAGGCTCATGCCAAAAGGGCGCCCCTAAATGAGCTGCAAAAAATAACATTTGTTTAGTTTTCAGATGCCTAACTGATAATGTGACTTAATTCATAGCGAATGTGAGTTTAGGCAAAAATGATATGTGAAATGATGTGATGAAATGATGTGTTGATTTTAAGAAGAATGAACACAGAAGAACAAGGCTTCGTTAGAAACCACTTTACCATAGGCTAAATACGTTTAGGTAACGTCTTCAACAAAGCTTAAAAGCTAGTTCAGCAGTATATACTGGTTCATTTAAGCTTTAAAAAAATCTATGAATGCTTTAGACCGGTGCAGCTTATGAAGTTTATTCAAAGCGCCAATGTCTTTTTTCAAACAAACTTAAAATATATTTAAAAAAATACGAACAATGAATTTTTTTTTCAATATTAAATTTACATAAAAAAAAACAAATCTTGTGCGTTTTAGCGTAGTGCGCATTAAGCGTTTTTACCGCGATTGCGTTTGCGGCCAGTGCGACAAAAATATTAAAATTTACATTCTATCAAATGAGACGTCACAATAGCGCTTTTCTTTAGTCAGAGGGTTTTTTTTTTTTGCCTTTGCGTGCTTTTGTTGATGTTTAAATGCGTTCAAAATATGGTAGACGTAGAGTGCCGTTACTAAATTTTCGTGAATTTGCCGTTAACCCTCAAGATTTCCAGGACGGAAAATTTAAATGTTAATATCTCAGTAGTTATTATGAGAAAATTGGTCCGAAAACTTAAAATATGTCTTGCTTGCGCTAGCTACCTTCAACTTTTTTTTCTTTAGTATTTTTTGTTTAAACATTTATGTTATGGTTGGACTCATCTTATGAAATTTTTCTATCAACAACAAATAATACTAAAAAAATTAAAAGAGATCAAATAAAGCTCGATTAACGGTAAATTTCAAAAAGCTATTATAATGTCTAGCCAAAACTTTGGCCAGTTGAGGTCAATATAAATAATTTTCAGTTTCTTCAAAGACCGTTAAGCCAACAGATGTTGCAATACTGTGTTCTAGAAAGTCAGGCTTTCAAAGTTTACTACCATTCTGAGAACTAAATTTATGTCTATTTTTGCTGCCACTTCACAGTTCGACTACAATATTTTTGTGCTGGTCAATACATGGCTGAATAAAAATTTTAACAATGAAGAATTTTTTGATCCGAATCTTTATAACGTTTATCGGAAGGATCGTGATGCATCTGCTACTGGCTGTCTTCGTGGTGGTGGGGTTCTAATTGCTGTCAAGAAAATTTTATTTCTTCATCTGTTGCACTCTTACACTCTGATGGGGCTATTGATCAAATTTGTGTGACTATTATAGGCTCGTCTGAGTCCCTGCATAATTGTGTTTCATACATTACACCAAATACTCAACCAACAATTACTATCTTTATTCTATCTTACAGACTTCTTGAAGAGAAATTATTAAAAATGACACATACGATTAACAACTAAACGAAATCTGTATGACTACTTGTACAACTCTTCTAAGCTCATTTTGGCACTATATAAGTGCGAGTTGTAATTTTTCGAACGCCCTTATATCGACTTCTTAGACCCCCAACACAAGATCAACACTCTAAGAAATATTGTCTTAGACAAGATTTACAGATCTCTTGCGGATATATACTCTTAAGAGAATTAAGATACATATACTCATAATAGAGTTTTATAAAAATGTGAGTAAGACGCGTAAACATAAATACAATGAAATATTTTTATCAGCATTAGTATATATGCAATACTACCAACACTATTTTAATATAACAAAATTGCTATTGTTATATTCCAGTACCAACGTAACAACGATTAAAATTTAATATTTGTAGTTTTTTTATTATGTTTGTAGGAAAGTTGTTGAGTAAAAATAACAATTTTCAAAATGCACAATTCTGAAGCCACAGAGGCACACATTTTGCACAACACACTATTTGTATGAATTTTACGTCACAGGCTGGGCTGACTTGAAATAAGTCCATGAGTGGAATCAACAAGAAATTCCATGACTTACTTCTTTTAGACTGTTCTAAATACGTCTCAGGGCACTGTGATTTGATAGCGACAGTGAAAAAATTTCAGTGATGTGGATAAACAAATTGTTTGAGTGCGTACACACGTAAACACATATTCTTAATGGGATTGGAAATTTTTACTATAAAAATATAGCACACTATCTAAAATATAATAGCCGAGTTCACGATCTAGTGCTAATGGTTTTCCGTGACCTTGCATGTAGTGCATATTTGCACAACACTAACAAAATACACAGATTTACGTCAATATTTTGCAAATGCACTCATGCAATCTCAAATGCACAAGTTTCAGAAATACCCTAACATTTTATGAATGTAAGTGAATATTTAAATTGCAGTTAGAAATTGAATTTTCTTTCGGAATGTTTTTTTATGAATGAACCAAATTCATTGAATATAATTATGTTCATTTTTTATATAGACAGGCCCTGCAATTTGCGTTCACTCCGTGTGGGTAGTTCGTCTACCCAATAAATAAACCTTCATGCTTAATTTAAAACATTTATTGTAAAATGACTATAATACATGGTGATTTGAAATTTTTTTACGTAAATAATAATAAAAATAATATTAAATAAGTTTTTGTTTTTAATGCATCTTCCTCTCGCTAGGTGCAGCCCAAAAAAAGGAGTCGTTTTCAGCCGGGCTGAACGTGTATGAAACAAAAAAAAACCAGTGTCTTTTTAAATAAAGGTACTTGTCGCTACAACCTAAACTATAATTATTAGTATTAATATTAGTATTAGAATAAGTAATAGTATTAGTACAGCGTCGAGGTTCCGCTGCCCGACTATGATGAAGTTCTGACAGCTATAGCTCAGCTTAAAAATAACAAAGCCGCGGGAGCTGATGGCTTACCTGCTGAGCTGTTTAAGAATGGAGGCGAAGCTCTACTTAAATGCATTCACGAGCTTCTATGCAGAATATGGTCGGAAGAATGCATTCCGAACGATTGGAATCTCAGTGTGCTCTGCCCAATCCACAAGAAAGGCGATCCCACTATCTGTGCCAATTACCGTGGGATAAGCCTTCTTAATATCGCATATAAAGTCCTGTCGAGCGTTTTATGTGAAAGATTGAAGCCCATTGTAAACGAACTGATCGGACCTTATCAGTGTGGCTTCAGACCTGGAAACTTCACCATCGAACAGATTTTCACGCTACGACAAATCTTGGAGAAGACTCAAGAAAAACAAGTCGACACCCACCATCTTTTGTCGACTACAAAGCCGCCTTCGACAGCCCAATAAGGAAGCACCTGTACTCCACCATGTCTGAATTTGGTATTCCTGCAAAACTAATACGACTTTGCAGGATGGCACTGAGCAAACACCAGCAGCGCAGTTAAAAACGGGAAGGACCTCTCCCCACCATTTATTACCAAACGAGGTTTCAGACAAGGTGATTCCTTATCGTGCGACTTTTTCAACCTTATGATGGAAAAGATCATCCGAGCTGCTGATCTGAGACATAGTGGCACAACATTCTACAAGAGGGTTATGCTGCTTGCGTATGCTGATGACATCGATATCATTGGCCATAATACGCACGAAGTCAGTGCAGCATTTTCCAGATTAGAAAAAGAGTCAAGTCGAATGGGTCTGGCAGTGAATGCAGATAAGACGAAATACTTGGTGTCAGCAAACAAACAGTCCCAGCGTCTTGAAACCCACGTTACCGTTGACAATACCTCATTCGAGGTTGTAAAGGACTTCGTTTATCTGGGATCAAGCATAAACTCAACCAACGACATCAGCATTGAGATCAAACGAAGAATAACTCTTGCCAACAGGTGTTACCTTGGGCTCAGTAGGCAATTGAGAAGTAGAGCCCTCTCTCGACGAACGAAAATCACGCTCTATATGTACGCTGACATCAACATAGTCAAGCGCATTAAAATCGAGCGGCTTCGCTGGCTTGGTAATGTTTAGCGCATAAAAGACGATGCTCCAGTGAAGAAAACATTCGATTCGGTACCCAGCGGAGGTCAACGCAGAAGAGGACGACCGCATCTTCGTTGGAAAGACCAAGTAGAGAACAACCTGACGAAGCTTGGAATTTCCAACTGGCGCCAGCAAGCGAAAGACAGAAATGGCTGGCGCAAATTACGGCGCAAATACGGTTGTAGCGCCAACTAAGTAAGTAAGTATTAGTATTAGTAATAGTATTAGTACAAGTATTAGTATTTTTATCAGTATAAGTATTAGTATTTTTAGTTGTATTAGTATTAGTATAAGTATTAGTATTAGTATAATTTTTAGTATTAGTATAGATAGCTGTACTCAGGCCAAACTGCTGGGCGTGGGTGTAGGTATCTCACCGTATTCGGGACCCGCCATTGACGCAGATAGGTTCTCTCGAAAAGGAATACCTTTCAAGCACTTCGATTAATATGCACTTTGAATTTTTTTCCTATAGATCTGGACTAAAATATCTTGACTCCGGCTGAAAATTACCACTTTTTTACGCCACCTAGAAAGAACATTGTTTTTTGTGTTATTTACGTAAACAAATTTCAAGTCTCTATGTTTTATAGCCTTTTTAGAATAAACGTTTAATATTGAGAGTTTTAATTTTTTTTTTTAATAGTGCAAAGTTATCTTAAAGAAAAAACTGCACTCCTGCATTTAAATTCATTTTTCACATTTATCGGAATAAACATGTAAAATGGTTATCTGATTTAGACTATTTCGTAACAGTGTTGCACTCAGATACGTCTTAAGAAACAAAAAGAGTGACACTCTTCTAGTCAGACCGTTGCTCTTAAAATCAGAGTGATCATTTTCTAGTCAGACTTTTGTTCTTATAAAAAGTCTAGTACTCTGATGAAATAAATTGTAAGTAGCTTATAAGAACATTACATGAGAACACACTGCACTGCACTGCAATATTAATTCAAAATTTGAGGTATTCTCTTGTTTCAAATCCGAAATAAGCTCCTCAAAGATTCGTGGCTTATATTATATTACATTCAGGAATGTAAGTGCCCATTCCTGAATTTCCTTTCAAACTACATCGTTTTAAATTTTCTAAGTATCCGTTAACTTATCATCCTTAGTTAGCTCTACATTCCAGTTTGTATTGAATTCAAATTTTCAGATATATCATGATTTTCCTGAAATTGATTTTCTACATAATTTTCTGTAGCCTAGATTGTCACAACTAATTCTACTTTTCTTGGTGACAATAAAATCCAGCAATAATTTTTTAACCCTATTTGTAGACATTAAAACGCCATTTTTTATTTTAATTAAATTTGTTTTTAAACGGTTACGAAAACCACCGGTTTTTTCGTTTTTTTCAAATCCTTTGAGAAATAAATATTGTTTTTAAGAAACTGCACTGACGTTTTGTTAAAAAAAAACCAAATGCAATTTTAGGATATTCTATATTCTTAACTGACTTACATGGCCCTTGATTTTACAATATATCAGATCATATCAGAACTCTTTAAATAAAAGCCTTGGAGAAGTCTATAAGACTTAATCTATAAAGCTAAAACTCTTCAGTGTTTGGCTCTGATACCTGAAGTCTTGTAGAAGTGTGTAAGAAATGGCTTGTAAGATACAGCGTCTTCGCAGTAATGCTCTCTTAACACAACTCTCTTAAACTACTATGAGATAATGTGAAAAAGAACAGAACACTTATAGTTTTGTTGTAAATAATCTGTAAGCGTATTACTCTTGCTGAAGATACTTATAAGACCTAATTAAAAAAATTAAATTTTTCGTCCAGTGCTCAACTCTTTAGAATTGTTGATTGGGTAGTACACTGGAACTTTACACAGCGCATGTGGATAACATTTCATCCTTGCATGCAATTTTTCAAAATCAAGAAGATCAGTTATTGGTACTAGGTGGTGTTAATTTTTCATCCATTTCCTGGAATTTTCAATCTGATGACAACTATTTTACGCCATCTGTTACCACTCTTATTGATATGTGTTGTATTGATAATTTTTTTAAGTTGGAGCCTTATTCAGATAAATGACTGCTTTACTTTGTTAAATAGGTTATTGGATTTCGTATTTATTACTAACAATTTAAATTACTAGAAAGCCCGTGTGGTGTTGAAACGCCAAAATCAAACACACCTGGTTTTATTTTTTTGGTATTAATTTTTCCGTGTAAACTATATTAGAAGTTGTAAAAACGACATTGTTAGTTAGGATGCGATGCCTACTACTTTTAAAAAAAATGAGTTTCATTTTTCTAAAATGGGTTTTTTAGTGGAGAATAAATTAGTCTTTCCAATTGTACTAACAATATTCATCGCGCTTAAATCGTTGAAATGTAAATGCCTATAGCTGCCTTGAAATGTTTTTGGAAAGATGAACTGTTACCCACACGAAGTCGTCAGTTTTGAGCTTCAGATTTAACATTATCATTAAGGTTTAAATACTGTTCAGCTCGAAGAAGCTGCTGTTTGCATATCAACAACCCGGACCAAGAAAATCTTTTGGGATCGATGAAGAGCACTTAATTCTTCCCGTAGTGCCAGACGATATGATGTATATTGTAGTTGAATTAAATTGTTTCTCACTGCTATTGCGTGGTCTCCTTCATGAACCATATAACGATACCAACCTTCATCACTAAGCGGAAAGATAAAAGAATATACCATGGGATCAACACTTGAATGCTGGCAACCTAAGCTTCGAAGACCTCCATCAACAAGATATATAATTAGGTCGCACTCTCCAACTGGACATCCGTCGCCTGCAACATCATTTCCTTAAAATTAAACGTCAGCTACAAATGAAACGACAAAGTAAAATGTCGTTGATCAGCGAAATTTACATGACAGCGAAAATAACCATCCTAACATTTTTGTGTTGCGACATCTCAAGTTGATCTCAGACGCTGTTGTTGATCTCATCAAGTTGTAACGTTGCGAAAAATTTACGCAAAAGTATTTTGAGCTGTAAGAGCCCAAACAGAACCAAGGCGAACCAAGGCGGGCCTCTCTCGGCGAAATCCGCTGAGAACACGTCTAGAAATGGAGCGGTGGCAGTTGTCGGATCACGGATGCATTTTATTGGGGAATTATACAAATTATTTTATATTTTGCTTTGAATTCACATGAATGCAACACAGACACAAAAACAGAATGTCAGATCTTAGTAAAAACTAAGAAAATAACACTGAACGTACCTAATCTTTAGCAAAAATATGGCAACATTTAAGTCACTCAGAGAGAGATCCGCTATCCGTCAGAGAGAAATTAGAATATATTCTATTCTGGCGTTTTCCCGTCGCGGATTCTATGGCGGTTTCATTTTAGGCGGCTGCATGTATTTTCATATACTTTTTTGCACGGCGAATCCGACAACCGACATCCGCTTTGGTTCTGTTTGGGCTCTAAGGTGTTCTAATAGCTTACGCATGATCGAAATGTCACATTTTCGATTTTCCTACAAATCGGCCAAGATTCGGGTGGCTGCTTCCGTATCATGCATATAGATTTGTGCATAAATGGGTTGTTTGCCAGGATTACCTTTGTGTCAACATGAGTAGAGCTCGCTTCACAATACTACGTCTTGTCCTCCCACTTATATTTGGGCGTGCTCGTCTGGGCATTACTATGCAGGTTATAATTATAAATAATATGTCGTCGTTGCGCGTGCAATACCGCGTATCCGCCACTTCCACATACACACCTACGGTGATAGTAAAATTTTTCATTGGTGCAGAAAAACTGATTATAAGCTATTGAATGGATTGTGAACTGAACTAAACATTTATTGAAATTAGATATTTGTTTTGTTCTCAAATAAGCATTTAATGAAAAAATTAAAATGAATGTTGTTATATCCAATGTTAATTCGGCATGCAAAAGAACTATTCTTATATGTCAACAAGTTTTTTAAATAAAAATAATAATAATAATAAATAAAAATGAATCAATCAGGAATGATCGAAATTGAAATGAAATGAATTTTGGCCTTTTTGCAATACACGCGGTATTGCACGCGCAACGACGATATAATGTTAGCATATTTAATTTCATGCCCATATTTATTTTAAATATATAGATATTTATAGATATATATAGATATCCAATACTAAGACAAAAATCTCAATGGTTTGGCTGTTATACGCCAAAATATAAAAAAAAACGTGACTAAAGTCTGAGAAAAAACTGCAAGTCAAAATCTGGAAGCTCGATTTTCACCGTAGACGTATGGTCTAGTGGACTTTTTTGCTCAGTACAATCCCAAGAATCAGAAACGCGAAGCGCCCATTAACACTTTTTCCTTCAATACTAATCGCCCCACTCTACTGTAGGTATATCTCAAAGTGTCAACTACAATACTTAAATGTACTTGAAAATTTGTAATTTGTGAAAATGACCCCCATGCAAACCGAGCTGTAAGACGTAGTTGCCGAAAAATTCGTTTAAGCTTGAAAGTCGGAAAAAATACATTCTCTTACAAATTAGATTAAAAAACTATTTATATTTTTATAAAAACTTGCCAGGGGGATTTTGGAAATCTAAGAAGTCTAAACTCGACTTTTTATGCGATGCACATACAATGATCTTAACAAAACTCGCTGAGATGGCAAGACAAATAGAGTAAAAGATGTGTACTAAAAATTGTCGAAATCGGTAAGACCCTAGGGGTACCTCACTTCGACATATATTTATTTTTACTTCTGTTGTATCATAAATATTCCCAATTGTTTTAATTAAAAACTCCACTTTCAGGCACATTTTATTTTATTTAAAAAAAAAAAAATTGGAGAGGGGTTCTTCTGAATCTGTAGAATGTAACTCCTGTGCACATATTTGACAAATGTCACTTAAATTGATTTTTGAAGTGAAACTTCTTAGGCGGCGATTTGTTGAGAGTACAATTTTTCGAGTCTCACAACGAAAAATTTTCTAATTTCGTCATGATTCGAGCCTCGTCACAAAAATTTGTTCTGCCTCAGCAGATACGATTGAGATAGACTTTGTGTGGGGCTGCACAAATATACAAAAAATATGAAAAAGGTTTTTGTGTGCACTAGCAATGAAATACGTCGTAAGGTGGAATTTACACGCACGCTCAGAAATCTTGGAATTAATTTTAATCCAATCGTTGGAATCATGCATTTTTTAATACTTTTTCTATTAGAATTAAAACTCTTCAAAATATCAGACATTTTTTAATAAAACCTGGAATACTTTTTAATACAGTTTGGATTAGTCTTTAAAAACAGCGTTCGGCTTGGTTCGGCTCTTATAGAGCTTCAGAGCGTTCGGCTTCATAGAGCAGTTGGTAGAGCCAAGAACTTATAACCTAAACGTACTGGGTTCGAATCCCACATGTTTCGTTAATTTTTTTTTTTGTCAAAAATATTTTAATACAAGCATGTATTAAAATTAAGTCCCATGAGAGAATAAAAATCAATTGTAATATATGTAGTGTATTAGATTGTAATACAATTCTGGTGTGGTCATATATACAATACAGTTTGTATTAGAATTTAATCCAAGATTTCTGAGCGTGCGGGGGTTGCACAAGACAATCTGTTAAGACAGTACAGAATATGCATTAGTTTTGAAACTTTGTGTCTGTGAATAAGCGCCCAGACAGTTGCCAAGACAGTAGACAAAATAGTAAAATATTTAAATTTTTTTATTTTTGGTGATGTTTGTATTAAAACCCCCAGAAGGGTGACAGATACAGTGTAGGTGTGTACGAGATATTTGAGGAAAAATTTTTGCCACACCGTCTTTTACCACCCACAAATCAATAAAAATGCTATATTTCGGACGATTTTGTCGTATTAGACTAAAATATCAAAATTTTGTTTATATGGTTAGTGTCGGTAACTGTACAAAAAATGGGTGTCCACGCCCAATTTTACCGCCCACAAATCAATGAAAATGTTTTTTTTAAGACGGATTTAGTCGTATAAGACTAAAATTTGGTAATTTAGATTGTATGGTTACTGTCAGCAACTGTACTTAAAGTTGGTTTCCACGCCCCCTCTTTCCTCCCCCAAATCAGTGAAAATTCTATATTTCAGGCAGTTTTGGTCGTATTAGACCGAAATTTAGCAATTTATTTTCTATTTTTTGTGTGTTGTATGGGAACCCCTAGAAGGGTGGCAGATAGAGCGTGGGTGTGCTTAGAAGTTTAACTTCTGTACTGTATACACGCTATACTGTGATTTTTTGTTGTTTTTAGTTGACTTTTTTTAAATATAAGCTTATTTTTTTTACCTTTTTTAAAAGATAAATTTATGTCATATTTTTTAATATTTTTGTTTTCATTATGAAAAAAATGTTGAACTTTTCTGATATACAAAATATCATAACTTTTTTATTGAATAAACTTATTTTATTCATATATAAACTATTTTTAAACAATTGACTCTAAAGTTTTTAGAAAATTAAAGTTTTTTCTAAATTACCGTGTTATTTATTATGTTGATTTTATATGATTCATGTTAAGCTTCTTGAGAACATAAGCCGTTCGTAGTCGGCATAAAACACGTAGGTCCAGTTCTCGGTCATTTGTGATCAAACATTTAATAACACGCACAACACAATTGATAAATAGAAGCTAGGTCAAAGTCCTTCCAAGGGCTGAAATGGCCAGTTTATTATTTTTATTTGTTTGTCTTAAAACCTGTATTGCAATATGTTTTTTAAAAATTTTGCTTTCAAAAAGTCTGCTCTCCATTTACAGCATTTTACCTGTATTTGGGACACAAAATGGTTATTTTTAAGATTAAATTATTTGCCTTTGTACGGAAATTTGTTATTTTAAGATTATTTACCTTAGTTGTTCTTAGTAGTTCATTACCTTTTCAAAGATATGAAATAAAAGTGTGTTCTTTAAGGATGGTGTAAAAACTTTTTAACGAATTCAACTAGCGTTGATATTTATTATGAACAGACTACAATACATAGAGACTTAAAAATTTTTCTACGTAAATAATATAAAAAATTTTTTTCATAAATAGTACATGTTTTGTTCGTTTTTAAACGCATCTTTTCCTCGCTAGGTGGCATAAAAAAGTACTTCTTTTCAGCCGGTGTGAAGAGATTTGGTCCTAATTTATCAGAAACAAAAAAAATCAATGTGCATATTAATAAGATTACGACAACCTTAACTACTATTATGAGGTTTGGTTACAATTTTCTCCCGCTACGGGCATCAAAAACGTTGAAAATTACAGCATTTTTTTAAAAGTCGCTATTATAAATATTCCTATTCGGCCAAACTTAATAATTCTAGAAAAGGTGGTAGCTGCAAGTGCCCTTATTAAAATGCACTTTGTTTTTTTTGTTTCCGATAAATTGGGACCAAAATATCTTGACACCGGCTCGAAAGGACTGTTTTTTTATGCCACACAGTAAAAAATATGAGCATAAATTTTATACTATTTGGTATACATATAATTCCAAACCAAAAATGTTTTAAAAGTTATACCATCAAATCTTATAAACTTTTCCAGACCATTTTTCTCGTCAGACCAATCGAAACCACTAAATTTTTAAATTTCCCGAATTCCGACTAAATCAATTGAGTTGTATAAAATTTCTAAATTATTTGGAATAAAAATAGTTTATACCACACAAATGTTATAAAAAAGATAAAATTGGCCTTAAAATTTTTTACTGTGCACCTATCGAGAAGAAGATGTATTTAAAAACAAAGAAAAAATTTATTTTGAAATATTTTAACATTTATGAAAATAAAAATATTCTTTACGCTTAAACAAACAATATTAAAATATAAATTTAATGCTTTTACGTTTCTACTAAACAGAACTTAAAATAAGCGTATTAAATTGTCAACTATAAACTCATTTATTTTTTTTATAATTTTCTCTTATTATTTCATTGCAATCACAAAAAATACGTCGATATCTGAGATTGAATTAAAAAATTATGTGCAGTAGAATCTTTGACAATAATTGCCAGACAATTGAGACCAAGCTGAGAAAAACCCCGGTTTTAGATTTGATTGTGTGAATTAGATTGGTTTTACAAATAATGAACATTAGATTAAATAAAAACTAATTTATTGCTTTAAGCCGCAATAAACCGCAAACTTTATCGATAGAGTTAGAATATGGTATTCGATGGTTCCAGGGGTCGCTAATTTCGAATATGACGTCGAAAACTCGAAAAAAAAATTAAAAAATGGCATCGAAAATGGCGGTTTAGTTTGATTGCTTATAATTAAAGAACAAAACTTTAAAATGATGTTTTAAAATATTTGTTTTCCATACTAAAGGTTTTGTTTCAAATTTAACAAATGTTTTTAACTGTACGTGTTTACTTGAATTTAATTACGAGCTTAAGATCAAGTAAATTTTTAAGAAGGCAACAACAACAACAACTCTGTATAGAGTCAATCACTTAGCTGACTAGACAGTCTGTTTCGGAAATCGCTACATTTTCCTCTCAGTAGTCTTTGAGTGATTAAGCTGCGATCAACTCACTGTTTAAATTAGTATATGACTTCGCTGATTTAGGAATTCATTCTTTTGAATTGTGTGGCTGCTAATCATATGACACTTCAAAGCAGTAGGCTATTTATAGATCACCGCCATCAACTCTACCTGGGTTGCCATCTGTTTTAGTTGCTGTTTGTGTTCGACATTGATCTAAAGCTCGCAATTAAATTCATGTAATAATTTAATAGATCACAAATTAATTAACTGTAAATGTTTACTATAAAAGTATATTTGAAAAAAATTTTTAGAAAAAAAACTTTTGTTTTAAGTTGAACTGCGCAAATATTTGAATTTAACTTAAATGAAATTGTTTCAAGCTCTATTTCAAAAACAAATTCATTTAATATGTACACAGTTTCATTAAATTTTTACACATATTCCCTCAGTGTACTTAAAAATTTTTTTAAGTCGAGTGTTTCTTATAGAGTGATAAAAGTTTAAATTATTATAAAACATAGTAATATATCTTAAATATCAATGAAATGGGCTTTATTGAATAGAAAAGTTTACGACATTAATGCTTAAATATGATTTCGGCCATCTATCAGGGCCATCTATCTAACAAGGTGCAATCTGGAACACCAATTTTCACAAACTTTTCGCAGCATTTGCGACCGTATCACGCCGATAACTTTTCGAATGTAAATTTCCAGGTGTTCAATTGTGTGTGGTTTATCGACGGAGACAAGTGACTTTATATAACCCCAAAGAAAAAATCCAATAGGGTTATGACCATCATCGTTTTTGAAGACATATGGGCCAATGACTCCGCCAGCCCATAAAGCGCATCAAACAGTAATTTTCTGTGGATGTAATGGTGTTTCGACAAAAGCTTGTGGATTCTCCTCACTCTAAAAACGACAATTCTGTTTATTTACGTACCCATTCAATGGGCTTCATCGGAAAATAAAATTTTCTATGAAAATTCAAAATCAATATCAAATTGTGCTTCAGCCCATTCGCCGAATTGGCGGCGCATACGATGGTCGTTTGGCTTTAATTCCTGCATAAGTTGAATCTTGAAAGGTTTTAAGCCAAGATCTTTTCGTAAAATCTTCCATAAAGTAGAAGGACACAACCGCAGTTGCTGAGAACGGCGACGAATTGATTGATTAGGATCATCTTCAATGCTTTTCTGTACAGCGGCTACAGATTCTTCAGTGAGCACTGTTCGGCGTCGCACGGAATACACATTATCAGTAACAGTAAATGTGGTCCGAAAACGATCTATTGTTCTTCGAATTAGCAGCTCTGAAGGACGATTATAAACGCCATAAAATGGACGAAGTAGTGCACGATAAGTTTGACGAACAGAACCAGTATTTTGATTAAAAATTTCCACAATTTGCACGCTTTGCTCTGATGTAAGTCGATTTATAATGAAATGTCAAAGTAAACTAAACAAAAAACCACTATCACCTGTTAAATGGTGATAATATTTGTATTCTTTTGTTTCTGGAAATTCTGCATATTATTGATACCCTTCCCTTAGGTAATGTGGTTAATTAAATTGTTATAAATATATTTAAACAATAATGTGTTAATTTTAATGGTTTATTTTACTACTTTATTAAATAGTTATGTCAATAAATATTTTTTTTTTCTATAATTAATGCTATATATGTATATTTTTTATTTTTTTCCAAATAACAACTATTAGACTAAAGCAGTGTAGAGTTATATTGAAATTCTTTGTCCGGTATTCAAAGAATCGCTAAAGCAATGAAAGCAAAAAAAGTATGAAAACAACCGTTTTCTTCAAAACAAAACAATAAGCAATTTAAAAAAAGTTTAAGTGCAGAGGAAAATATTAAATTAAAGTGAAATAATATTAAAATAATTTTAAGAACAAGTACGAAATTAATTATTATTTTGTTAGTGCGTATTAAAACCGATTTTGGATATATCCGTCATCGGTCCCCTGTATGCGCACGCATACAATTTTGATCTTTAACCTTGAATAAAATAAAAACGGTTCAGCGGAATGACCTTGTATTTTGCAAAGTAGAATTCTTTTGCCTGAACAACCAAAAAAACCCGTTTTTGAATTTGTACCCTTGCTGTATTTGCCTGTGCAGTTATAGTTACGAATCGGTCCCTGTGTATGTGCGCGCATACACATAAGCAGTGGCGACATGTTGTAACTTCACTGTCGAAGCGAACATCGAAGCGATGTTTTCGATCTGGCAGTATGTTGTAATATTTTCGTTCGACAGGCGATTTGGTTTGTTTCGAAGATATGTTCGAACATTTAACAGCTGCACGCAAGCTTTTTTCTGATACTTGCACGTTAAATAACGTGAATCAATATTTTTAAAAATTGTTTTATTAATAAAAAATGTAATTTAAACAAAAAATTATAAGCTAGTTATTTTCAACAAATAACATTGTTTGGAAAAAATAAAGTCAACTTAATTTGAACAATTAAGTTCAAATCTAAGGTAATCATATATATACTTTTATTAAAGACACTTCCCTTATCATTTCACTAACTTAAAATCATTATTTAACACTTCTATGGTAAATAAATAATATATAATAAATAAAACCATGCTTAAATGGATAAATATTTCCACTTATATTTACTTCGCTTCTCGATCACTGCCACCAAAATAAAGTGATATTTTATTGCAAATATCGCCTGTTGAAAGTGTTACAACATACCGACTTTCGATAATTTCGACAGCTTCGAAACTTTCGAAGTTACAACATGTTGCCACAGCTACCTGGAATTGCCGCTTATTTTTGCGTGTGGATTTATAGCACTCTCTTATTTTTTCGTTTTATGAAATTCAGTTTGTTCTGGAACACACATAAGTGAAGTTTGTTTGCGCATTTATTTGAATTTTGGTTGTATTTCGAAGTATTTGATAAAAAATGGATAGAGTTTTACGTGAAAGAAGGCAGCGAGATGAACTAGAAATGGATTTTGATTTGGAAAGCGAAGCGGGCGAGTCTCCGTGCAATAGGAGGAGAATGATGAAAGTGAAGTTAGCGTGCATTCGGATGAAGACGACATTGAGCCACTTGAGCAAAATTTTTCAAAAAATAAGAAAATTGAATATTCATCGCAACCATTTGAAATAAATCAAAGAAATTCATTTCGACGTGCAGAAAATTTCACTTCAGGTAAAAACCTACCCTCTTTGTTATGGGTTCATGTTCATTACATGTTTCATTTTTGTTATAATTCAGGTCCAAAAGCATTAGCAGCTGCTACTATAGTTGATGTTTCGTCTGCATTTCACATGTTCCTTGAACCGGTTGATAATATTATTTTGAACATGATGAATTTATATGGTGTGCGAAAGTACAAAGACGATTGGGAAAATATTGATTTGGACACTCTGCGCGCATACTTTGGTTTGTTGCTGCTTTCTGGTGTATATCGGTCATACGGTGAATGTGTCACTAAACTGTGGAATGACGAAACTGGTTGGCCAATATTTAGAGCAACAATGTCTTTGAAAATGTTCAAGCGTGTCCATTGTTGCATTCGATTTGATGACCGCGAACAACGTATGGCCAACACTGCATCTACAAGTACTTCTGTACGTGACAAATTGGCACCGATTCGAAATGTATACGATAAATGGAATCAAAATTTGAAAGTTGTATACACACCAGGAAAAATCCTTACCGTAGATGAACAGTTAGTTCCGTATCGTGGGCGATGTCCGTTTCGTCAGTATATTCCATCCAAGCCGGCGAAATATGGCATCAAAATTTGGGTGCTCTGCGACTCAAAAAGCTGGTTTACTTACTCAAAGTAAACGTAAAAAACAACCTCATTGTACGTAATCTCGGACGGCGTGTTGTTTTGGATTTGGTGGAAGGACTTTCTGACAGAAATGTAACGTGTGACAACTTTTTCACTTCGTATGAATTGGCAGAAGATTTACATAAGAGTCGCATGACTATTTTGGGAACAATAAGGAAAAATAGGACTAAAATTCCTTCAGTTCTACTTGACATGCGTCAAAAGCCAATTTATCACACAGAAGTTGTATATGAACATAAATTGCAAGCAGTTATGTTGTCATATGTTCCTCGCCGGTACCGATTTGTGACATTGCTCAGTACATACCGCAATGTTGTCAGCATAAATGAGAATAGTGAAAAGAAGAAACCTAACATCATTGAAGACTACAACAAAACCAAGAGTGGAGTTGATACTATGGATCAAATGGTGGCTACGTACACATGCAAACGAAAAGTCAATCGGTGACCAATGGTAGTATTTTGTAACATGCTTGATTTTAGTGCGTTGAATGAATTCGTGACGTTCATTGCATTGTTCCCGAATTGGAAAAATTCTAAAACGAACCATAATATTCGTCGTCGCCTTTTTATCGAGGAGCTTGGATTGAATCTCGTTGAAAAACAGAGCACTAAACGTAAAAAACAACCTCAAAGTAATGATGCTTCCAGTGTTATTCAAAGAATTCGGGAGATTCGCCATTTACCAAGTACATCAAAATTAGGTCGATGCTACATCTGCACATATAAAAATAACAAAAACCCTTTTTCTACACACTGTAAAAAGTGTAGAAATTTCATTTGTGCTGAACATAATTTCAATTTATGCGAAAAATGTACAAATAATTAACAAAAGTTAAAAATTTAATTTTTTTTCTAATATATGTAATATTCTAATTAATTTCATTCTAAATCTACCTTTATGAAGTTCAAATGTATTAATATGATAGTAAACAATGTAATAAAAATAAAAAATCACAAAACATAAATGGTTGTTAATTTTGTTTAGCTTTTTACAATTAAAAATATATGTGTATGCGCGCGCATACAATGGGACCGATTAGATGTATTTCTCGAGGGACCTATGAGGGAAATGGAAAGTGGGCGTATAGTCGGCCGATTTGGTTCATTTTCAAACTCACGACAAAGAACTATGCGTACCAAATTTTATTGATGTAGGATAATTTTTTGTGGAACTATTATAGATAACTGATTTTGGTAATATGGGAGGCGGGCGTGGCAAACATTCAATTTGAACGAAATTTTTTTAAAATAATTCGTTTATTGTAAAAATCATTTTCACAAAATTTCATGATTCTAGGGCAACTCCTTCTATTTTTAGTCACTCGTTATATGGGCTCCTTACACTGTGCAACGTGCTCATAAAGTGCCAGCAATTGATTTTAAGTTAAAATAAATAGAAAAAAACATGTCCTATTGTTGCAAACAAATGCAATGCTGCTGAATGCAGTTTATAAAAGCAGTCCACAGTGCAGTCCATCGAAAACAACCAAAACAATCCACAAAATATTATTTTCCTCTTAACTTGCACCAATTGCATTACTGTGCAGTCTATCATTTTTTTGCCGAAAAATAATAAGCAAACCTTCATTCATTTTTCGGTTAACAGCTTCAAAGCAGAGAAGATAACTTAATGGCTTGGAAAAGAGTATAAGAAACCCAACTAGTGCGTAAAGATTTTCGACACAGTACGAAAGTTGCAAATTACTTCTAAATTCTCATGCAATTAGTTAATCAAAGCAATAAGGAAAATTTAAGTGTTGGAGGATCTAGCTGTAAAATTGCGAATTTTAGTAAAAACAATTATCAAACAAACATGTGTTTCAATAACACATGTTTCGTAACAAAGTTTTTAATAGTTTTGGAGACAGTGGAAAATTGAAAAACAGGAAATGAATTGTAAATCAAAGTCTAATTAATAGCACATTACGTCTAGCAAAAAGGTTGTTTTAGACACGATTAATATTGTAGAGTCTTTCTGTAAATTTTAAACACATAGCAATATTAAAAAGAATCAAGATAGTCGATACAAGTGATCTATAGATATGAGATCTAAAAATTGCTAACATTTTTTTTTAGAAAATGAAGGAAAATCAAAAGGAATCGACAACAAAAGGATATATCAATATACGTGGTTTTTAAATTTTCAAAACATTCATTGCTCATTCATTGATTCTAGAGAGGTTACTAAAGAATAACGTATATTTGTGTACAATATCTGGGCTTATTTATCAGATTACTTAGTTGACGATTAAATTGAAGTTAATGTGTTGCATGCTTTAATACAAATTAATGGGTAACTTTTTTTGACACATTCTTTACGGTTAGCAGAAGCCCGAGTCAAAAAACAATCTCGACAGGCTCACAAATTGCTATATTTATGATGCTTCACTCTATGGTTATAGCTCCGCTAACTGAAAACCCACGCGTCACACATGCGCATCGACTTCCTAAAACAATTGAAGGCAGAGGAGCACCACAAGCGGGTTTCTTAACCAACCAACTCAATTACAGACAAAAATAAAAGAGAAAAACACGAGCCACAAGTCCACAAAACCGATGATGGCGAAGGAACTACAGCTGCATAAAAAATTTTAGGACTCATTAACGTTACACTTAACCGGGATTTATCACCTCCTCCCACGTTACGAGCAAACAAATTGATGGCATCGTAAATACTGAAAAGTAAGCGCAAGAGATGATGAGCAGCTTAAATGGAGCCATCAATTGACCGAAGAGGGCACACGTCATCCAGAGGGAGAAACATCGTAACGGTGGTATTTACTGTTGAATATTCAAAAAGTGTGGTTTAAGCTTACATACATATACATACTCACATTAAAAAGCAACACTTAAAATAATTATTACACACTTAAATAATGCATACAATTATTTTGATGCATCGTTTTTTTTACCACCTTGCTACCTGGTAGTACCTGGCAGTTCTTAGTCGCGGTGGTCTTTCTTGGCTTTACTTCTAAGCGGCCGTCAAAAGGTGTAAAAATGTGTCGTAAAATGCTTTTAAAGATGTTTCTTCCTTGAAATAATTCCAGGCGCAGAGGCACTGCATTGCGTTGTGTCATTTTATTTTATGATCCTACTTTAGAGCTCATAAAATTAAGTATTTTACGATACTTTTATTGTTTGACATTTCGAGCAATGGCAACAAACACACCCAAAGTTTAAATATTGTCAAAGACGGAAACGTCATTGCCAAGTGCCAAACGATTGATGTTCTTAAACAACAAGAACAATCAACAACAATATTGACTGACTACTGCCTTTGAGTTGCAGTGACGACTGACTGTCATTGATTTTTCTAAGACATACTTGTACATATTTTTTAAGATTATCTCAAATATTGTTGAAATCGAAAACATAAGAATTACGGAGCTCATAAAATTTACACAAGTCGTGAAAATTCCTTTTTTATTGTTCTTTAATTGTTAAATTGTGTTTGTTGGAAGAAACATTATACCACCAGCAACCCAAACAATTTAGGAAAATTGTGTTAGTGACAGACGTCACGACAGTTTTTCCTTTGTTGTCAAAAATTGTGGATACCCGTTGCTTTTAGGTTGAAGTCGTAAATTTTAATTGAACGTTGACGTTGGTCAATCGTTGGGAAAATATTAGTATGAATATATTGAATATAGATTTGTGGTATATACGCTTAATAAGTTTATCTCAGTGTAGATTTCGCGGATAAGCTTATTGTAAGTGAGCAAAATGATGGAAACCAAGGGATGTTTCAGGTCAGGGCCGTAGCCAGGATTTTTTTCAAGGGGGTTTTGAGGAACATTTTTTTTATTCAAATGGAAAAAAGTTCCAATTGTACCGCTCTCAAAATTAACCTTGGTCAATTCTATAACGATTACCAAAATATTTTGGCTGTAACAATAGCCACCAGTGAGCTAAAACATTTTGCAAAAACCTCCAAAAATCATGTTTTTCGTATATATAATGGTTGGTAGAATAGAGATATTAAAGGACGGAAAAGGCTCTTCAAATCTGTACCAAAAAATTAGAAGAGGTGCTTCTAATAGCCTATTAATTGAAATGAGGAGGAGAAGCCTGTATTACTTTTTAAAAATGTTTATTTAAATGATAACGTAACATTTATTTTGGTACTTGGCAACAATCCAATGATATTTAAATTAATATAAAACGTTATGTGCAGGACATAAAATAAACATCGATTTCGATTTTCGCACTTTCATGATCAACTTCAGCAAGTGTTGTGTTAAATTTTTGTAGTTCACTATTTTATTGTCTGCAATAAGAATAGAAGAACTATACATGCAAAAAAAAAATGCATAATTTTAGCGATGGTCATTATTTTCTTTCTTCTGCGTGTAGATGATGATGCTTGGCTCTTACTTCACATAATCATATCAATCAATCATAACATAATCATTCAATCATATGGAAAGAAGAAGTACCCGGGATTGGCTTAACATTTTTTCAGGGGCTCAAATTGTCAATTTCTGGTCGAATTTCGCTTTCTGGTATATAAATTATGGTGGTGGAAGTTACTACTTTACTGGCGACTTCTGAAAAATCTCTGGCTGACTGAACCACAATTCCATCGGCTTGACTCATCATCTTTTGTTTTAAAAGTATTTTAACGTTGCCGCTGACGCCATCCACCACTCCTTTGCCATGCAATGTGGCTGAGTATTTCCACGAAAAAGGCTTATTATACTTTAAACTTTAATAATTCAGTAGTCTAACCATGTATTGTACTTATTTTTGATATATTATGTTATACAGATGATTGATAAACACGAAAACTGTGTCCTTGCTCTTATTGTGACAATCTGAACATATAACATATGTTTTGCACTCCCCATTACTAAAAAGAGCAGCTGAAAATAGGAGCACACTTGACCTTGCCCACAACGTCATTTGAACTTAATTTTGATATTCGCAAGAAAATGACATTGCAAAATCAATCTGAAGTATCCGTATTAATGGGTTGTTTTTGTCGTTCTCGAAGGAACTGTTCTGAATCCTTTTTTAGGTTTAATTTTTCTAGGTTTGAACAGTTTTTGCATATATTTTGCCAACAATTCGATTTCAAGGATAGGTTACATAAATTTGATTGCCAAAATACTTCTAAATATGAAACCTTCAGAGCAACCAGGGCAAGTAAGGCAACATCAGGTCGAAAAAAAACTGTTGAACTTTTGCATAATAGTTCTTATCCTCTTGTGGTCTTTCCAAGTTTGTATTAATATTATCGGATAAATTTATTTCAAATCGATGTGAAGTTGGTAGATTTCTAGCACATTTGAGGATAGCTTTTCTAAAAGTTTGTTGGCACTTATAAGGAAAATTTGATGTTGCAGTTTCTGATGACACCACATTTTGAGTTTTGAAGGTTTCATATTCTCTTTGCTGAAATACCAGTTTTTGAGTCATATTTTCCTTCTTTCCTCAACCTCATTTTGAAAATCCTCATTTTACTGGATCATCTTCATCCTGTATTTTTTTGTCTTTGAGTAGAAGATAATTTATTGTTTTCCGACATGATGTTAATGCAAGGTTTATTTGCAAGCTTCTATTTACAGTGACTCACAACGAAATCCGGGCAGGCATTTCATAGCACTTTCGCATTGGTTTCAGAAATGAAACCAATTATAAATTTTTGTTAACAAAATTAAAAAAAAAAATTGAATTAAAACATTACAACATAACGGTGAAACGAAATTAAATCAAGACAAACCTATAGTTGATCTCGTATATAAGTTGGTGTCGGTTGTGTTTTATCGTGTTATGTAAAAGCCTTTGTTTGTTATATTCGTGAGTGTATTAAAATAGTTAAAATAGTTTCAATATAGTAATTATTTAAATATCATATTTACTATACTAACAACATTAATATAAAACTGTTCGCTTAAATAATAATTGTGCATTTAAGTTGTGTAAGTTTAATTCTTGCATTTTAACTTTGTTTAACTTATTTAGTTAATGCAGTGTTGTTGTTGTTTTTGCATGCTTGCGGTGTTTTAGTTTCTTCTTTGTGCTGTGATTTGTTTATCTTCAGTTCAGTGAGTGTTGTTGTTTGTTTTTTGTTTTCTACTAAACTGTGCACACACTGTCTGAATAAAGTAACCCTGAAAGCACATTTTGCATCTGCTCATTTTTTTAAAAAATTAAAAATGGATTATTTTTCTGCAGAAAATATCGTTGCTTGTTCTTTGGACGAACTTTGCAAAAGCCAAAACATTCTAAACCCCATGTTCAGCTGTTCTGGTCCATGTGAGCAAATGTTTCATGCATCTTGTGCCGGTATTTCCAACTCATGCCTTGACGACTTAAAATCTCTGCGATCAGGTCTTCGCTGGTACTGTGCTTCGTGTAGGGCACTTTCCCCAGATGAACTTTATTCAAAAATTAAGCTTTTTGGGGAAAGTCTTAACTCATTAAACAACAATTTTCGAGAAATTGTAACATTTTTTAGTGAAGTTAGGGCCGCACCCAGTACCAGCGTCTATGATGAAAATTCCATTTCGGAAAATATCCCGCTTTCTTTGTCACAGACTGTTTCTTCAGGGACACAAACAATCCTATCATCAGAAGACCACATTATCGCAAAAAAAAAAGAGAAAAAATAAAAAAAATAATAAGAAGCGAAAATCATCTAGATCTACTTCTCAGGCCAAGCAGCCCTCAGCACCGCTTTTGAACAGGAACACTCCAGTTACTTCCTCGTCACCTTCTAACATTCCTTCTTTGACTAATAGTTCAGTTTTGACTCCTATTGAGCCTAGAAATCTATCAAGCTTAAGGGCAGTGTCGAGGAAAAAAAATGTATTTATTTCACGTCTTCAGCCCGACACAACTGTTGAAAATGTATTGACTTTTATCAAACATAATAAATTGTTGAGTCAAAATGCATTTTGTTCATGCAAAAAAATAGGTAATAAACCTTCCCATGCTTCCTTTATTCTCACAGTTCCAGCTGAAGAGTTTGCAACTGTTCTAAACTCTAATTTGTGGACTGATAATATACTCGTTACAGAGTTTCAGCCTAAGAATAAGCCTAGAGGGACGACTCAAGCCGCTCGTCAATCCCAAAAAAACTGAATAGGTTATCCCTTTACTATCAAAATGTAAGGGGATTACGCTCTAAGACGCGAGACATATTTTTAATGTCTCAGAATTTCTCTGAGGATATTATCGCACTGACTGAAACTTGGTTAAACGGAAGCATTACTGACTTAGAATTGTTTGATAACAGTTTTGAAGTTTATAGAAGAGATAGACATGCTGACAATACTTCTACTGTCGGTGGAGGTGTCTTATTAGCTGTAAGGAACTCCTTCGTTAGTTCCATTATTGTTATTCCCTGCTCTGCTAACATCGAACTTATATGCGTCAGGGTTGTACATTCCAATTCTAATGTATATCTTATTAATGCATACGTTCCTCCTAAGAGCAGTGTAGAAGTTTATGCAAGCCTTGCGGATTGCATAGAATACGTTATAAGCATAATTGACGTTAATGACGACATTTTATTGTTAGGTGATTTTAATCTGCCTGACTTGAAATGGGAATCTTCTGACGATGATACATATTTTTGTGCATCTAATTCGAAGACTCGCCAAGAGCATATATTTGTTGATAATATATGTTCTGACTTACAACAAGTGAGTTGTATTTATAATAGTCGTGAAAGACTTCTTGACCTGGTCTTAACTACAGATAGTAACAATGTGATTGTTGAGAGGGCCCCTCATGTTTTGACTGCTGTTGATGAATACCATCCACCATTGAGCATATGGTACAAATCAGACAGGGATAATATAGTAAAGTCTAACTCAATAGATAAAGTTTATGAATTCAATTTTAAAAAAGCTGACTTTTTGAAGTTGAATCATTTACTTCAAAGTAAACTTCATGTTATTTTAGAATATGTTAATAATAACACTCTTGATAATTCAATTAATTTTTTTTATATGGAAATCTTTGCTATGTTTTCTCTGTCCGTGCCATATAGCCTCAAATTTACGAAAAATTGTGCTTACCCCTGGTACACAAAGGAGTTAAAGATTCTTCGCAACAGCAGGAATAGGGCATGGAAAAAATATGTCTGTAGCTTAGACTTGAATGACCTAGAAATCTACAAGCGTTTGTTTCTGGATTTTGAAAATTGCTCAGCTACCTTATATCAAAATTATTTAGACAGTACTAAGCTGAGAATATTGTCTGATCCGAAGAAATTCTGGGGTTTCATAAACACCAAAAAAAAATCTGATGGATTCCCTTCATCATTTAAGACCTCTGACGGATTTACTGACGATCCTGTCGTAATTTGTGGTCTATTTGCCAATCTCTTTAAAGAGTCATTTTGTTCAGATTCTTTTAATCCTGATGAAGAGTACTTTGAATATATGAACTCTACACCCAGGGTTTCGTTGGATTCTATATCCTTTACTTCAGAGGATATTTTAAAGTATATTGGGTTGATCGATGAGGATTTTAATGCTGGACCTGACGGAATTCCTGCCGCAGTGTTAACACGATGTGGTTCCGTTCTAAGTCAACCACTGTCCATGTTATTCAATAAATCAATTAGCGAAAGTATTTTTCCACTTTTTTGGAAAAAATCTTTTATAGGTCCTATCTATAAAAAAGGTTGTAAGAACGATATAAACAACTACAGGCCTATCGCGAAACTCTCGTCAATTCCAAAACTTTTTGAGCGCCTCGTGTATGATCGTGTGAAAATTCACTGTGGGAAGGTCATGACAACTCGTCAGCATGGATTTGTTACTGGCAGATCCACTGTGTCTAATCTCCTCGATCTTACAACGTTTTGCTTAAATTCATTTTATTCAGGTAACCAGGTCGACTGTATTTACACTGATTTTAGTAAAGCATTTGATAAACTGCCACATAACTTAATTCTATTTAAACTAAAGTTAATGGGTTTTCCACAATTTTTTGTAAGCTGGATTCAATCGTATCTGACGGAGCGATCTTATCAAATACGATTTCGAGGCGTATTGTCAGCTGAATTTATTGCTGAATCAGGTGTTCCTCAAGGTAGCCACCTTGGTCCACTTCTGTTTATTTTAGCCATTAATGATGTAACCCACATCATCAAACACTCTCATCTACTTATCTATGCAGATGACATGAAAATATACAGAGCAATAGATGCTAAAGACAATTCAGATCTGCTCCAGTCTGATTTGAAATCCTTTGAAATTTGGTGTTCTAAAAACAATATGTTTCTAAATCCAGATAAATGCCAAACTATGACCTTTTCGCGAAAAAGGAATAATTTAATTTTTGATTATACGATAAAAGATACGGCTTTAAATCGTGTAGATTCTGTCAAAGATCTTGGTATATGCATGGATTCTAAGCTATCGTTTAACGTTTATATTGATTACATTTGTAAAAAAGCATCTTCTATGCTCGGGTTTATGAAACGCTGGGCCAAAGAATTTAATAGTATGATCACAACTACAACGCTGTATTATGCAATTGTGCGACCTCACTTAGAGTATGCAAGTCAAGTTTGGTCCCCAAGTTACAATGTACATGTTGAACGTATAGAGAGAATCCAAAAACGTTTTGTTCGGTTTGCTCTAAGGGGCTTAAGTGCAACTGATACTTTAAACCTTCCTCCTTATGAGGATCGTTTAAAACTTTTAAAAATGCAATCTTTGAATGAGAGAAGGAAGTCTGCAGATATCGTCTATTTACACCAACTCATAACTGGTGTATTCGATTCACCAGAACTTCTAACTCTTATAAATTTTAACACTAACCGTAGAAGCAGTAGAAATGCTAACAATTTAATTTACTTACCTTTTAGTAGAACAAATTATATGGCTACTGCTCCTTTACATCGCATGAGTACCTTTGTTAACAACTGTAGCTTTTTTGATGTTAACTTATCGAAAGGTCAACTCAAAAGTAGATTGAAAACTAATGTATGATTAGATCTATGTAAACGCATGGTTAGTTGTTATGTCTTGTGTTGTCCCTGAGCCCAACCCATATTATGGTGGGTAAATTTTTCTCACTTTGGATTGTTTTGGACCGCTCTTATCGATATCATTGGGGCTATTCACGGTTTGAGCGTACTTTTAACAAATCGTATTTATAGCATTTGTTATTGTTCGAATTGTGAGCACCTCGCCATGTGACTGTCGTATAAAAAGACTGTGCAACTCTATGATGTATGTGATTATGCGGCTGTAGACAGAGCATAAAAATACGAGGTACAAAAAACACCTCCAAGGGCTGCTTTTATTTACGAGTGCCTGCGTATTTGCATTTGTATGCAAAACAACAGCAAAGCAAAATGCGCTTTCGTAAATTGGCTTACAAATAGCGGATCGAACAAATGGCAGACCAGCGTATTCGAACTGTGAATGGCCTTATTGAGATGTTTTGATGTTATTTGGGCTGGTTCTTAAGATGATCCAATGCGGAGAAAGTGCGAAAAAGCTGTAGTAGCTGAACTCTATTGTTATTGCATGTTATATAAAAACGAGCTCGTGCAGCAGCTAAAAACAGCTCGTGATAGATCATTATTTGAAAGGAAAATCCGAGCGACACATTTCACAAATCATCTTAAAAAGTGCACGAAATAATCAAGCGTTATAAAAAAGATAAGAGAATATGCAATAAAAAACGTACAGTAGCTAAAAATAAATAGATAAAGATAAATGAAAATATACCCATTTTTATCTGCACCAATTCTAGCGATCATGTTAAAACTCAATATGGAAAAGAGTGTACACTTAGAAACAATTTGAAAAATTTTAAGAAATAAATTGTTTAAATGAAAGAATAGCATGAAGAAAGCCAGGTATTAGCAAGAAAAATATTAAATAACGCCTCAATTCCGTGCGTAAGCAAATAACCAAAGACTTTTCATTCTGAAGCAAGGTTAATAAAACAGTACACATTAGGATTTTTAGCACTTTTTAACTACAAACATTTATTACAGGTATTATTTACCGATGAGAATTAATTTAATTTAGTTGGTTCAGCTGCAAGGCGAAAACTGAATGAAGAATTTTAAATAAAAATTTGAAACATACGGTTAAGCATGGTGGAAGATCAGTCATGGTCTGGGGCTGCGTCTGATGTTGGAAGGTTTAATTTTATTGAAGGTATAATGGACAAAAATATGTTCCTTGACATTCTCATGGCTCACGTAAAAGTAAACAGACAATTTTGAGTTTTACCAAGACAATGCCCTGAAACATTCGTCACTCTTGGTAAAGAGCTGTTTACTTGATAATTGTCCAAAATATTATAAAAACAACCTCATACAGCCAATATTTAAGTGTAATAGAACATCTATGGGATGAACCTGGATCCAGAGTGCATTATCGGAGATGGCCAACTATAGATTTTTAAAAAGTATGCTAAGTGAAGAGTGGAATAAGATTGGAGCTGATTGGAGCTGATGTTTGTAAAAATAGGGTTGAATCCATCCCAAAAACGCTGCAGGCAGTCAAAAAACAAAACGGATTGGCAACAAAATATTAAATTCTTAGTTTTTGCATTGAATTCCCTATCTGCCCACTTTCAATGTGAGCTTGTTTTTATAGGTTTGTTTTGATTTCATTTTGTTTCACCGTTATGCTCCAATTTTTTTAATTATGATTTTGTTTAATTTTGTTCACCAAGAAATAACGTTTTGAGAAAAATATTTAATCCAAATTTTTTTTTACATTAAGAAATGCCTGCTCGACTTTCGTTGTGAGCCACTGCGTATCAAATTTAAAAAAATACGGGAAAAAATGATTTTCATTGACACTAAACAGCTTATTTTAAAAATTGAGTTTTGAATGACAGATATAAACAATTTTTAAAAAAGTGGTAACTCTGCAGTTATGAAGAAAACTTATGACAGCTTCTATCTATTCTAGATAGCCTTAAGGATTAAAGTATGCATCTGGATATGTTTGAAACCACTAAGACCATTTTGGAATAGTAGTGTTAATGCGGTTTTTTGTGCCTTTTTTAATTTTTTAAAATTTATTTTCACAAAAAATGAAATAACTTCATTATTTCTAATGCTATCCTCACTTTCAAAATATCGTTAGAAAGGTTTTGAGTGCTTGCATTCATTCAAAGTTATGCATATTACAGCTAAAATATTAATTATAAAATCTGAACAAATTATGTAAGAAATTAAAAAAAAAAATAAAAAATTACGTTATTTGAATTCTTAAAGTTTTTGTAAGAAAATAAGATAAGAAAATATCAAAAATTAAGTCTTCTTTTTTTCCAAATTCTACCAATCCGTCCTTTGTTACTGTTCCGTTCAAATCCGTCCGGATCTCGCCCATTGAATAACGGTGGTATGTTTTAAGAAATTTAAGGGATGAGAACGATATCTCATTTATCTCAAATTAATAAAATTTTAAAGACGGAAAAACTTTAACATAAACTTTATAAATCGTAAAGCCCCGAAAAGTTCCCTTGGCTACGTCCCTGCTCCAGGGAAAGTGCATGGTTTTTAAATTGTAAAAGGGAGAGTTTTGTTTTATTGTAGATAAAATCCAAATGTATTTCATTTCAATTTTATCTACAATATTTTGATTGAAACTTTTGTAATAAAAACATAATTTTTCTATTTCTAAAACTTGAATTTGAACTTCGAATCTAAATTTGAATCCCCTAAAAAGTGTTTTATACAGATTTTTATGAAAAACATTTTCCATGACAAAATCTTAAATAAAAAAATAACAACCACCGCTACATTTGAACGCACGACAATCAGTTTGCAAACTCATTACTCTCACCACCGGGCTATTGGTACATACATAACAAGCGCGATAAGCAAACATATGTACCGAATCGCCGTGTACATAAATTAAAACCAAATAGGCTAAAATTGAAACCAAAAAACTAAAATTTAAACCAAATATCTCAGAAGAGTTTTGTATATGAGTTAGTATTTGAAAAGTTTAAATTTTAAACCGCAAGGTTTAAACAAATGCAGTGATATTTTAGTAAGACTTAAATTTAGTCCAAGATTTTTAACTGTATAAGTGCTATGGGTCCAAGTAGCGTTCACTAGATAAATAAGTGTTGCCATGCCTTCCTTTAACGCCCAACAAACTAATTAAATAGGTGTTAATTGAACTCCGATATACTTAAGAACGGCTTAAATGGCTAAGCTTTGATTTTTAAAGTGAAAACTTTTTTAGGCGCGTTGAAAAACAACCGCCATATTAAAGATTTTAATTTTCACTTCAGTCGGCAGTTCCCTCAATGTTGTACTTCTTTATCTCATTTATGAATTTTTTGAATAGTAAAATTCAGTTTCGGCACTCAGAAAATACTTCTTAGAAACTGTTTTGTTAGTTTCCGCATTTAACGCTCATGGAAAGCAAGGAGAATACTAATCTTAAGGTTTTGATACAGCACAAAGGTGTGCTAACAAAATTATCAATTAATACTGTTTTTATCATACCATATCCGAATTATCCTTTTTATAATAATAAATTTTAGATATCAATTCTACTATCTAACTTATCTGGTTTCATAACCCTAAAACTACAAACCATTTGTTTTACCTGTAAACTATAAACCGGGGTAAATATTTACGCCACGGGTTTCTTCTTAGTAAAATCGTTCTGAAAGCAGTAATCTGACTCTTGAGTAGATGAATTTTCTTGATTCTTCAAAGAGTAGATGACTCTTATCTGACTCTAATCTGACTCTTAAGAAGATGAATTTTATTGGTTCTTCAAAGAGAAGCAAATTCAATTTTATCAAGGTTTAATTTTTGAAAAATCGATTTAAGTAGCTAAAAAACGGTCAAACCTTCATGTAACAAAAAAAACCGAAAACTTTTTTCTTAAACCAATTTTCAAATTGAATTTAAAGGAGAACACATAAGGCTTTGTAAAAAAATACCATCATGATGTTTCACCAAAAAAACCTATTTATTTGAGACTGAAAATTAAGAAAAAAATTGGGAATGTGATATATGAAAAGGTCAAATAAAAGTCCATGAAATATTAGTTTTCAAGAATATTTTCCGATTTCTGTTATGCAAAATGTAAAAAAAAAGAGAAATTTCCTTTACATATATAAAAAATATTAAAAATTAAAGTTACGATTTAACTTATTAAAGGCGCCACAATTGCTGCAGTAAATTACTCTGTTATTCTCTCAGGTCGGTCACTTGAACTTTGTGTTTGAGTACTTAAATATGAAAATCTTTGCCAAAAATTATATATTTACGGCCGTATTCATTACATTTGTTATGCACTCGTTAAAAACTGTTTTAGTTAGAACACAAACTATCCCTTAAAATGCTGTTTATGCATAAACGTATTTTAAGAGTATTTTAAGCAATATGGGAATTTTTTAAAAACAGTAAGCAACACTTCATCAGCTGACAGCTTAACGAAAGAACTTGACGAAAAACAGACTTTTTGTCGACAGAAAAAGCCCTGTTACGGTGGCGGTCATAGGCTCATCATGGTCATGCATTGTTGTTGTTTCAATGTTTATTAACAATTTGAGAGCGAGAGCAAGAGAGTAAATTTTCACCACCACGGTCACCAAATGATTTGACAAAAATATGAAATCATGGGATCAAACCAGTGTTGCGTTGTGAACTTATTCACAATATTTGTGTATGAAAGCAGTATGAAATGTATGAAAGCAGTAATGAAACCTGCTTAATAGCAACACGTCGGTTGTAAAAATACTAAAAGTAGCAAAAAGTGTACTGGTGCTTAGGCATCATATGAGCACCAGAGAACTGCAATGAGTATCCGACAGAATTCGGATACTCAAATCATACCCGAGTGTCGTGCTGTTCTGAACTCTATCCATACTTAATAATATGTGTAAAATACTTATAGGCATTCGGCTCATTAGCATTTTTTCGGTTATAAGTACATTCTCATATCCGAGAGCGGCGTGATCCGATCCACTTCGAGCCGTTTTCAATGAGTGCGTTGAGTCAGTTTGTTACAAAAGCGCTCGATCCGAATGTATTTTGAGTGTACTCTGAGTACTGCTCCTTCTCTGCCAACGTCTCTTAACGTTAATTAGTTTTTTTTTTTTTGTATGCACTTTTCATAAGTATTTGTCTGCAGGCCATGTGAGCTCTCATTTTTTGTTTGTTTTTTCTCGAAAACGAGTTTTTGGTATTTTATTGTTGCACTCTATGGAGAAAGAAACAATAACAACGCTTGTGATTTTGGTTTGTTAGACATAAACAAAAATAACACAAAACCAAAAGGCCGGCGCACAGTGGTTAAAAGTTGGAAATAAATACCAAAACTGATGATCTCTTATTGTGATTTTTTTTTTCTTTGCGTTGCTTAAGAATATTCAAACTCACATGATTCCAAAATATTTATCAGAAATATATGTATATAGGTTTTCTGTGTAGACGCCTTAATATACGATTGATGTAAAAATGTTGAAAAAATTTCGTAAAATATTGATATTTTTCAAGAGTTATTACAGACAATTGAAAACGTATTGCAATCTGGTTTTTTTAAGTACACAAAACATTATTGAAAAAGTTTTTTGCATTCTTGAAATATTTTTTTTTTATTTTTGCAATAAATTTCTTATGCAAAGTTGATATGACAAAAAAACGTAAATTTATTTTTTTGCAGAATAAAACATAATGATCTATGGATGTCGACGATATTTTAAATAAAGAAATGCTTTTATTGGACTGTAAGTTGAGCGATTAAAAAAAACTGACAGAAATTTTTGAGTCCTTGAACAACATTTGGTAAATGCGTTTAGAAGAAAATATAGATATGTTTAGTCTCAAGGTTTATTGCTATAGTCATTTTCTTTAGTATTATTTGAGGCATTTTTTGTTTAACGATCACTTCTTACGAGTTAAAATCGTTAAATTTTTAATGTAAATAGTGAAAGCATTTTCTTACTAAATACGATAAATGCTTTAAAAATGTTATTATTCTTCTTTTGCAATACTTTATATTTGCAGAGTACTTAAATATTCTATAGTGTGTTTCTCAATCTATTAATTTACTATGTTAATATATATTAAATATTTTTTTAAATAATTACAACTAAATTGAATTAGTAAAACAGTAATGTGATATGTATAAAGTTAAATTAATTCACATTATCTTATAGCTTACTATGAAACATTTTAATGAATTTCGCAATAAAATGCTTTCAAAACTATTCAAACATTCAAATTCCCTTGTCAAGAAATGTTCTTCAAACATCTTTAATTAGCTGAAAGTGAAATATATATTCTTTGATTCTAAACAACAGAATTAGAATACGTACACGGAGAAAATTAATTTGCTTGAATCAAGCAAATGTTTTGCTTAAAAGCAAATCAGCAAAACTTTGCTCAATCGCAAAGTGATTTAAGAAAAAGATTGCTAAATTGCAATCACTCCTCGATTATTTAGGAAAAAGCAAAATTTTGATTACATTCAAATTTTTACCTAATTTCAGCAAAAATTTGCTAAGTTATTATAAATGGGAAGAGCAAATGCTTACTTAATTCAAGCAAATATTTGCTTAGTTGTTATATATTATAAAAGCATATTTTGATTAGTTTTTGCTAAAATTTTGCATAATGTTGAAGTGGCTTAGAATCAAGCGCAAGTTTTGCTTAACCACAATACTAATTTTGCAAACAGTTTTCTCCGTGTATGCAAGCCATGTTTTTATGCTACACGACCTGTGCTCACATTATCACAATGCTAAAAAGTATGCTATTATCTTTTTTAACTGTTGATAGTATCACATTTACAACCAGTGCCAATTTGTGGCAAAAAGCATGAGGTTCACTCCTTTTTTTGGAATTCAAACGAAACGATAAGCTCTTTTTTGATGATTTTTTTTTTGTTTTTATAAAAAGCAAACAAATAATATTTTTGAATACTATAAACCTTTAATTTAGACAGTTTAGATGCAGCGCTTCATTGAACTTGGAATACGGAAAAACACGTGAAGTGGAAAATTTCGTATGGGAGGTGGGCGTGGCAGAAAATACTTTTTTTATAATAGACATATATTGAAGATTTCTGACAGAATGGTTCTTGTATTGGTTTAAGACAAAAAAAATATGGCGTTTTAAATATTTGTGTTGTATGGGAGGCAGGCGTGATTGAGGGCGGATTTAAAAATATTTTTGTGTGTATTCTAATAAGGCAAATTCCAAATAATACACAAAATTTAATTGGTTTACGATGAGTCCTTCTATTTATTGACAACTTTTGTATCGGGCTCAACCACTGTGCGGCGCACGTGTCTGTTTGCTTCTTGTGCGTAAACACGTGCAATAGAAGTGTAATTTATATTATGCGCATGTGATTTGGTAACTGAAGGCTACAGAAAAATAAAAAAATACTTTACAAATTTAATAATAATTGCTGATTGCAGAAAATGAATGACTTACGATACTATCGAAACTGCGTATTATTTTTAAGCCTTAACAACGTTACCTCATGCGCAGCTTTCACTGTGCACGATAAAAACAAAAAGCAACACAAGAATAACACATCTGTTATTCAGCATTTAGATATGCGTAGGAAAAAATAGCACAAAACAAATACAAAAAACTCGCTCACTATTTACTGCTGCGCTCTACTGCGCTCTCTTTCATATCCGTGGCAGATGAGCCGAGTGATTCGGCTACTTGTGTCGATTATGAGTATTTGGGCAAGTAGGATAAGTATCAGCAAGACGACAACAACCATAAGTATTTATGAACCGAAAAAACCCGATCTTTCCTGATCCGACTCATGACTTAGGATACTCATATTTATTTGAGCCGCCGCATTCTAGCTTCGTAGAAGAGAATATGAGTCGAGTTGTGTGCGCTTAGGGTGAGTAGGTTTTTGTACTTATTTTTTTCGGATATACTCAGAGTCGCAAAAAAGCTATCCGTTGCAGATCTCTGATGAGCACCAGCATAGCATACTTTCGTCACACAGCTCATCAAACGAAAAAAGAGAGTAAAAAGTGTCATGACCAGGGATCATATGACGACCACCGTAACAACACCCATAGCTGATTTTGACAAGTTATGTTAGGCCTTAAAAAAGCAAAAAAAGTGAAGTGAAAAGTAAACAAAAATATAAAAGCAATGGACATGTTCAATATTTTGATTATCTGCACTTTAGTGGAAGAAGAGGATCCTTTTCCAAAGCGCCGAAAAATGTATAGAGCAAGAATCAACCCCTTTGAACAAAACAACGACGACGAGGAACGAGTAGGAACGATGTTCAGATTGATTTTAACGATCGTTAAAATACTCTTAGAACGTTGATGATAACATACGTTTATGCATAACAAAATGTTTTTCACTGTATAACTATCGCTAAAACAGGTTTATGAATACGGGGGTTAATGTTTTATTGTGAAATAAGGTTAGAATACGTGAATTAAATTTATTTTAGCAAGAAAGAGATTTATAACTTAACTTAACTACAAACTTAACTACAAATCGGGGTAGATATCAACCGCATACAAGCCTCACGTCTTCACTTTGTCACAGTACACAAGAAACTGAAGGGTCCCGCGACCTTGCCCTATTATTAGAACCTTAAACTTAATTATGGTATAGGTCGTCAGTCGTAGAAATTACATAGAAACGTAGTTCAAAGTTTGCCTGTGGTAGATATCTACCCCGGTTTGTAGTTCTAGTGTTAAAAGATACTCATACTCCTAGAGTTCTATTTTTCAATTTGAATCTTGTAGATATAATCAAAATTTGACTCATTGCATAATAGATGCTTCTTAGAGATCTAACCCAATAGGGCCCCTCTTCCCCAGGAGTTCCGAAGGCATTCAAAAATAATTCAAATAAGACAATAAAAAAAATAAGTTTTAAAAACCATTAAGCTATACTGATGCTTATACTAATTCTAATATTAATACAGTAAAACCTGTTTTTGTGCGGTATATAGGGACCGCGCAAAAATAAATGCATAAAATAAAATCGTATAAAACTTCACGAGTAGCTTCAAAAAATAATTTTTGAAACAAAATAAAAAGTATTACTTTTATGCGGTAGATAGGAACCGCATAAAAAAGTCTTACGTAGAAAATAATTAAAAATTGGATTATTCTGATTCAGAAAATACACATGCGAACATTTTTTAATATTTTTTTTAGATATGTACTAATTTTATGCATACAAAAGTTTTCCACAACTATTCTTCGTAGTCTGACAATACGCAAACTTTCTTGTTGTAAACGGGTTTAAAATCGCTTTCGTCACTTGAAGATACTACCTCGCATTCGTTTACACTTAGCTTCTTTTAAGTAACCATGTAGTCGGTGATGAGTTCTTGCGACGACTGTTGTTTCACTAGACGCTTGTATATGGGCATTTCCGTAGCTGCGCACGTGACAGTCGTACGACTTTAATGAGTAGAAAAACAAAGAAAGTTTAAATTTACAGTTTTCTTATTATGATTTTTTCAATAGTTTACTAAGCGCACTACACAAGGTGTAAAAGCTAAGAGTTGTCAAAAGTTCGGCTCTCCACCAAAAATTATACGTTACGTGACATAAAATAGAAGTGGTTTTTACCTGCATCAATATAAACGAAAAAATGTGCGAAGTGTGCACGAGTTTGTTTATGAAAGTTTTTTAATATTATCTGGAGTAATGTTGCTACATATTCATAATTGTTTCGTTGAAAAAGCATTTTTAATTATTTTTATACAAACCATGATACGTTACGTGATATACGTTATGTGACAAATTTTTCCTTCAAAAAACTGCTAATATTTTGTAGTTTTACTAGAAAAACGTGTAAGTGTAATGCAGGACCATTACAATCGAAAACTGAAAAAAATTTTAAAATTTCAACTTTTGTTAAAATTTTTCAACTTTTGTCACCATTTTTTAACTTTTGTTGCCATTCATCATGTTTGCTGCCATTTTTTTAATTCAAGTTGAGATCAGCTCTCAGTACTCTCACAATATAAATTTAAACATTTGTTCTCTATTATGGAGGTTTAAACGAATTTGAAGTAACATTCAATTTTTCAGTCGTGGTAGACCTTTTGGCAGAAATGCCCATATGTCTCGGTGGCTAGATAAACAAGATTGGAGCTTCTTTTGGAATTTTGAAGTTATTTCAGAATTGGCATCGATTGCAAGGAAATGATATTCTATTTTATGACAAAGTTGGAATCCTGAATATATGTTGCCTACTGTCATTTTATCGGGTTCTTCTTGCCCACCAGTAATGTCTGTTACCGTCACAAAAAAAAAATCGCATAAAAATAATCGCACAAATAAAAAAGTCGCACAAAAAAAAAAAAACTCACAAAAACAGGTTTGACTGTACTAATACTAATGCTAATGCTAATACTTATACTAATACTAATACTAATACTAATACTAATGCTAATTCTAATACTAATACTAATGCTAATACAAATACTAATACTAATACCCAGTGGGCATTTGAGCTAGTGTTACGCAAAAGAAGGCATGCTAGTAGTAATTTTATTGGCGTCAATATAGCTTCCATGGTAGCTGTCTTGATGAGTGCATCTGTAAGACCTACCCTTTGAAGGTTTGCAGTCTTTTAATAATACTTTATATAAAAAAAATTCTTAAAAAAATTTAGAAACAATTATAAATGATCAGAAACAATTTAAAAATACACAAAAAAAATTTTTTTTTGTCTGAGTTGGGGCTCGTAGCCGACCTGGGTACGAAGTGTAACACATTAAATATCATATTATACGAAAGATTTTTCAGAAAAAATTCTAAGTTTTTTCTATTATTTTTGTATAAGGAAATTTTACAAAAGAATTAAAAAGAAAAGTTTTCAATGAACAGTAAAATTTGTAAAAAATGCAGATTTTAAAAAACTATACAAAAAAAAATTTTTTTTTGGTCGGAGTTGGGTTTCGAACCTGCGCTCCCGAAAACTTAATTTCATTTGTAATGATGCAAAATAAGCTGAAATTCGGTAACAACTGCAGTAGACGAGTGAATAAGGTGTCGGACCGGCACATGAGAGGACGTTGGTTCAAATCTGGAAATAGTAAATAGTTTTTTATTTCAAGTTGATATTTATATTGCTTTTCTTTCTAATGTGCATTCTCAAAAAGGACTTCTAGCAGGCTTCTTTAGAGTCGCGAGAGAGGAAGGACTAGAAAATTTTCTCGTTTCATATAAAAAAGTTAATAGGCTTGGAAATGAGTACGGAAGGGTTAAAAAATCCATATGATACCCTGCTAGAAGCGCTTCAAAGCCCTGCTTTTGCCCAATGGGTACTAATACTAATATTAATACTTATACTAATACTAACAGTTATACTAATACTGATTTTGTAAATTTTAAATAATTTTTTTAAAAACTGATGACGCTTACGTTTTTCAACAAGTTACCTTGTAACAGATAATGGGAACGTGGCACCAAAGCTCACTAAGTATAATTGGACAAACATAAAATACTTTCATTTCAGTTCCAATAAAGCAATTTAAACGATTTCCAGTTTTTCGTCAGAATGTCGCAAGCAAAATCCTAGTTTTTCTTGCGTTTTGACACTCTTTAACAATAAATTTTTCCTTTATGATTCCCATCATTTAAGCAAATAAAAAATTTCATTATCAAATGAACACATTCTCACAGCCCAAGTTTCGATTCATAACCACAAATAAATAAAAGACAGACAGCTGGGAGGCCTACTTAATTTTTGAATTTATGTTCATCTCATCCTCGCATGCAGGTACCTTGATAAAATCGGAACAAAGCAATCATTAAAAAACTCATAAAACAACGTTAACTGACAGCTTCTCAAAATTAGATCCTTCTTTATTGACTGATTTAACAACGGTCCGGCCTCAAAGGCTGCCATATTGGTTTGACGTTGTTTCTTTATTCTTTGTTTGTTCGCTTCTACGCTTATTTATGTGTTTTTCATTCCCACAACATTTCATTATATGTAGCTTCCAGAGTTATGACTGGTCGAGGTGAAATACGCTGCTGGCTGTAGCTGTCAGTCAAAAATAAATCATGCCGCCGCCATCATTGAAATCAACGAGTGTCAGCTGTCAATTTAGTAAAATGCAATAAATCACAGGGTGTGGCTGAAGAAACGTTCGCATTGTTAAGGGTTGTTGTTGCTGTTTTTTTCCAGTTTGGGTTTTTATCTTTAAATTCTTTAAGTTTTATTCTATGTTATGTAAGCAGGAGCTCATAAAACATGCTTGGTCCTTAGCGAATGTCAGGCGAAATTAAATGTAAAAAAAGAGGAACTTATCTAAATGAGCTTCAGACTCAGGTCGGCGTTTGTGACATCAAAAGTATAATTATAATTTTTGAAAATATGTGTTTGTGTTGGTGTGTCTGTGTGTAGAAGCATTTGCTTGTGTTTGTCCTGAGGCAGCAGCAGTATCATCATCATCATTGTCAAAAGAAGCAGCAGGAGCAGCTTATGGTTCAGGGACGCTGAGTACGCATAAATCACTCATTATGAGGCGTAATTAATGCGATTCTATGGCGACCTAAATTTTATATAAATCATTAGATTAAGCAAACACAAACACACACAAGCACACAAACTCACATATACATTTACAAATAATATGACAATTACACCAACACTATGGCAATCTAAATGAGCCTCGTGGCTGCAGGCCTCACATAATTCACTCACCCTCGTCACAGAGGCGAGTGCCACAAAATTTCATCAACTGCCGTAAAATGTAAAATGTGAAGAAAGTGAAATCTTTACTTTGAGCATCAAAAATTCAATTCAAAGCATCGCTTTAGTTTGGCAACACTTAAAAGGATAAGTGGAGTGGGGGAAGGGGGTGGTATATATTTATGTTGGTCCCTTAAGACCTTAAAGAGTGATGTGTATAAATATTTTAGAATTTTTACAGGTTTTGCACAAACGCAGCATATTTTAATGAGAGATAACAATGTTAGGAAAATTTGTCCTTACTGACTCTTCTGCTTTTATTTAAACTTACTTTTATGAGTAAATTCTTTTGACTAAATTGAAATGAATTTGATTCAATAACATCCAAACAGAATATGAAAAGCATTATTCGACATAAAAATACTTATATAGACAAAATAGGTAAAATATTATTATAAATCATAATGCAAATTTATTTAAATTCTGCTTATTAATTTATTGGGTACATGTACCAAATTTCATTTTAATATCATATATTTTTTATATGGCAACAAATAATAAAAAAAAAAATCAAGTGATCGAGAGGTTCTGGGTTCGAGTCCCTTTTGAGAAAGAAAACTTTTTCTTTGAAAAGAGTTACTAATGTAATGAGTAAGTAAGGTAAAGCTTCTATAAAACATGAAAATTAGCCATTCTGAGTCTGCATAAAACTTCCGATTTTGCAATAATTGCTTTTAAACATTTCGTAACACGCACAAAATATGAAAGAGGCTATCGAAAAACTTAGAAATGTACAAATTTTAGCTTAATATCTTTAAAACGAGGATAGGTCAAAGTGAAATCCTGTATTTTGGGGGAATGCCCTAGCTTTCTAGATTGATTTCTTAAGCGTATTTAAGTCAAATAAAAATTTACACGAACAATTATTTTCCATGTGAAATTAACCATTAAATTAAATGCAGCACTCGCAAACAGTGATAAAAATGATATCCTTAAGGTAAAAGATGTTGGCGAAAGTTCTAAATATTTGATCGTAATTTCTCACGAATTTAAATTTTTATCTAAAATCTACGTATCACTGAGGAGCTCCTTTCTGTTAAAAAATATCATGGAAGTCGTGAATGTGCATTTGTTTCAGTAATAAAGTTTAGCAGCAGTCTAGCAGCAGTCCGACAAAATGATAATGACTTCGGAACATATGTCCTATTCCAAGGACAGATTGGTGGGTTTACCGCCGAGTTCTATGTAGGTTTCCATTTAACTTTATAGCCATCACTTATTTGTTTAATACTGAATTAAATTTAGTCAAATTTATAATCAACAAATTTGTTTAACGCGGTCTCGCAATACTTAATGAACTTGAAGTGTGTCACGCAAGCAGAAACAGAGGTATTTTTGCTTATATCTCGAATAAATCAACAATTTTTAATTGCTGGCGTAAGTACGTACTGTTGGTTTAACAGTGTCGTTCTTGAAGTGATATTCATGATTATCGGAAGCGTTGTTGCGATATAAATAGTGTCCGGCCGAAACCGGAATTTTGGCCGAAACCGAATATTCGGCCATTTTATAATATTCGGCCGAAACCGAAACCGAAACTGGTTATAAATATGAAAATTTAAGTTTTTATAAATAATTTCTTTTATTAAAAGGAAAAGAAAGTACTTTCATACACATTAGAAAAAAATTTAATATAAAAAAAGTATTATTTGAATATTAAAGCTTATAAGAATTGAAGCTTACTATAATAATAAATGAGATAATTTTTTTATTTTATTTTATCTTACAAAAGCATTGCATACTTTATATCTTCAGTACACACTCAAAACAGTATGCACCTACAATGTACATAGAACTACCAAACAAAGTATTTTTGTTTTTTTTTTTAAGGTTTAGTATTATAAAAATGGAAATATTTCGTTTTTTTTTCCTTTATTCCTCTCACACAGAATACGTTCGGAAGTTTCATTATCATTTTTTGGTTTCAGTACCTATAAAACTTAAATATTAATTGTGATAGAATCGAAAATAATAGTATCGAACGTATAAAATTAACATAAATGTTTTTCGTTCAAAATCAAACTATAGACGAAATAATAATTTTTGTTTTCAACAATGCGTTGTAAATATTTTTATATTTGAATTAAATGACTGTTGCAAGAAGTTTTTACCAAAAGTTTCGGCTAGTTTCGGTTATTCGGCCATATGACTGCCGAATGTTTTATTTTTTGTTTGGTATGCCTCCTGACAAAGGGATTTTCGGGTCTGAATATAAAAGCCACTTATGGAAAACATCCTCATTTGTGACAAGCCGCGACATCCTCCTGGCATTGTTTTTTATTTCGGTTGACATGTACTGTCTTTAAGGGGACTCACTGACCCCAATACAAGTGAGGTATATATGAACAAATGTTATTCTACTCTGTTTGACATGTATTGCCTTTAGGGGGAATCAATGGAAAAAATTGCATTTCCACTAAAATTTAGTGTTAATGCAAAATTGTATTGTAATGGAAAAATGTAGTGGAAAAAAATTTGCATAGCCATTAAATTTTTAATGGTAATGAGAGAAATTTACATTTCTACTAAAATCGCAAATTTTCTCATTGCCATTAAAATTTTTCATTACCACTTAAGGGCCCATTAAAGTTTTTCGGCGACCAAAAAATAAATAATCTTTTTTTTTACATTTTCGAGATGGATAACATCATTAAAATGTTCTCAGAAAGTTTTAAGTCAATTTAATAAAAATTGCTGTAGTCATAAGCGCAAACGTGCGAAGAAAACTATATTGTACCTTTCTACTTCTAAAACTTTAAACGCGTTTTTCTCGAAAAGTGTTGCTTGATACCGGTGGACAGCATTACTCGAAAACTACGCTAAGGATCGCTTCCAAATTTTATGCATTTGTTAAGCAAATACAAAGGACTTTTAATCGTTCGATTTTTATGTTAGAGAATTACTTTTTTTATAATCTAAAACAAATGAATTTTTTAGTCAAAAATCGCGTTTTCAACACCCATTTCAGTAAAAAGCAAAATTTTTCAAAAATTCTCGATTGAAAGCTCAAAAATTTCAGCAGAACTAAAGGTGTTGCACTAAACTACTGATTTCTGCCATAATAATTAATATTTGTTAACCAAAAATTCAAAAATTTTCTGCAAATATTATATAATTATAATTTTAAAAACAACATTAACAGTCGCTTTAAAATAAAATTTTTAATGCAGGTCTACTTTTCACTTAAAAAACTTTAAGGGGCCCTTAATTTTAGTGTTAATGCAATTTTTTCCATTACCAAATGCACTTATGCCCATCTAAGCCCAATACAAATATATAAAGATGTATATATTACGCAAACAACAAAATTGTGGTACCATTTTACCTGTGTTAACGTCAACATATTCACATAAATCCTATACCGATGGAAAGCTCTTTTCGAGTAGATGTGCAGAGCATAGGTTTTATTTGAATGAGGTGCCATTATGATAGGTAAAACTAAGCGAATGTAAATACCTTTTTTCCCAATGGGACAATGGGAGCCAATAGCGACACAGCTTTGTTGAACATCGTTGCTGTAGCATTCACAAGAGAAAGTAGCGTGCGAGAGTGTAGAGGGTTGCCAGGTTAGGGGATTTCCACCTAGATTTAGGGGTTTTTTTAACTGTGTTGAGGGATTTTCGGGGTAATGAATCTTCATGGGGTTTTTTTAGGAAGATTTAATGTTTTTAGGGGGTGTTTAGGGGTATTTGAAAAATTTACCTTTGGAAATAAAATTTTCTTAATTTTTCTTTATAGTATGCTAAAAATTTAAGAAAAGAAGATATTTGGCTTCTTGGGTATTCAGCAACACTTTATAAAAACAGCTGAACTGGCAGGACTTCAAATAAATTACGAATCATTTCCCACTTCACTTCAAACTTGCTTCGCGCTTTATTTGCAATTGATTGATTGCGTGTAAAAATTAAAAACAAAGCAAGTCGGCCTTGTAGACTAGTGAATAGAGTGCTAGACTATCAACTCAAAGGTCCCAGGCTTGAATCCGTGCTCGGGCATAGATTTGTATTTTTAAGTATGTCTTAAAATATGTATTTTTTTTAACACATTTCCAAAATTTGATCTAAGATTACATTACAATAAAGATTTTATGACCACTTTTTGTGGTTTTTAAATCATGTTTTGACAACAATGAGCAAATTTGTATGAAAAAATAACAAATTTTCATAAAATTTCAAACGCAATCAAACAAAAAGGACATGTTTGTTTTCTTTTTATTTTTAAGTATGTCTTAAAAGATATTTTCGTTAATACATTTTTAAAATTTGGGAAGTCAAAAAAAAACTAATGATTTTATGACCTCTTCCCTGGAGCATTTTTTGACGAAAATGCGCAAATTTCTATGAAAAAATAACACATTGTTCATAAAGTTTCAAGTACAATTACAAAATAAAACATTTTCGTATTTTTTTATTATTAAGTATGTGTTAGAATAAGGTTTCCTTACCACATTCCCAAAATTTCGTTTCAGACTACTTTCAAATAAGGATTTATGGCCACTTTTCTGAAGCATGTTTTGACGATTGTGTACCGAAAAATACATGACAAGGTGAAATTCCACTTTTAAAACAAAAAAGGGCTCAATTTAAGGCTTCATTGTATACAATAATAAATATAATAATACATAGAGACTTGAAATTTTTTCACGTAAATAATACAAAAACTTATAATATATAAAATATATAAATATATAAAATATCTTACAAAATTTTTTTTTTTTTAATATATATGCATTTTTTTTTTGCTAGGTGGTGTCAAAAAAAGTCGTTTTCAGTCAGGGGGAAGATTTCTCGAGTTCAACACATCTAATTTTATCGTAGAATATCTTCAATTGTTTGTTAGGGTTTGGACAACAACATTCACTAGAATTACTATTAAGTTTGGTTACTTTACTCTCTCTAACTTTACGCTGTCATTTCCAACCATTAAGATCCCTGTGGGTAAGAATCGTAATGAAGGTTGTAGGCTTAAATATGTAAAAATATTAAATGTTTTGCTTTAGACCCTATGATTAGGTTCATAAGTTCAAGAGTTAAGAAAAGTTAGCTTAAATCATGCCCGTAAAAACTTTTGAGAACTATGCAGTATAGATCTATTCCGACGGTTACTGCTTTCATCAGATTCTGTTATATCTTCTGTTAGAAAAATATTGAAAAAAAACAGAATAATTATATTGACATCAATGAATTAATTTTAAATGAAGATCATGATACGAATGACGAAAAAAATTGATGATTTCATTTCTGATCTCGATTTCTCTGACTTTGTGTCGAATTTCTCTAGTTTCTCTGTTATTTTCTCCTATTCTTAATATTTATGCAAAATTTAAACAAACCTATGTATTAAATTAAAAATATTTCTTTATTAATAAACTTCATTGAATATTGTGTAGGAGGCGGGTGATGGACGTGGCCAATCTGGATAAAATAATTATATGATAATTAAGTGAAACTAGTTGAAAATAAATAAGTTAATATTATTTCGTATGCTTTCTACAAGTAGAGATATTGCACTTTTATTCGTCATTTTGTATGGGAGGTGGGCAATGACGTGGCAGATCTTGATGAAATTTTTATACGGTAATTAAGTAAATCAAGTAAATAAAAAGTTAATTAATTTTGTTCCTTGCACTTTCTACACCTGGAGTTATTGCACTTCTATTCTTCATTTTGCAAAGGGCGTGGCACATCTTGATGAAATTTTTTATATGATAATTATTTGAATGTAGTCATTGGCGTCCACAGGGGGTAGAAGGGGTATTTTCTTCCCCTTGGCAGTGAATGTTTTCCAAATATCTTCATATTAAATCAAAAAGCCGTAAGCTACAATTAAAAAAAATTACTTGAGAGTGAGAAAACTTTCTAAATTGCAATTGTATGTTGCGCTCAAACTTAGGGATTTTGGAACTTTTTGAATAAAAACGTAGTTTTTAGTTAATTTTAGCAGCAACATGTATTTTGATAAGGTGCATCAAAAACACAGGGCAACATTGATTCCGCGGCATGGGATTTGGTAGATTATTTTAGTATATACATTGATGAAGATCGTAGCCTATTATTTAGATTATTTGAACCGACTCTGGTTCTCGCGACAAACCGCTATTTTAAAAATAAAGGAGGTTTCATTACAGATTTTATCATAACTCCAGAACAGATAGTTTGCTTTAGTAAAATAAAAAATCCGAAAATCCGCAGCTAAATTGCCTCCAAGTTCCCACATCCACATTGTTTTTTAATTAGCTGAATAATTCGGAAATATTCAGAAAGTTCTTCTGAAAATTTAAAATTTTTGTTATTTCATAATTCATAAAAAATCACAAAGTCAAAATAGCTCTTTTTGATATTAAGTTATAAGTACAAATATGCTACAAAGAAAATAAGACATATTTGATTAAAATCTTTTGGCATGTTTTGGTTTAATTCACATTTAATGATGTCATCTCATTTTAATACAAAACTTTTAAATAAATACACCGGGGAACAACAATAATTATTTTTCTTCGGCAAACATTTTTGCACAAAAGTCAGATTCACTTGCTAGATTCACTAGTAAAGAAGGACGTCGGACTTGGATCTGAGTTTTGGTCAGCAAGGTGGCTACACTAAATATCAATGTTTTTTTTTGTCTGTGCGACAGTCGTGCGAAAAATGAGCACTGGTCGTCCAGAACAAATATGACTGTAGGCAAAGATAATATCGTTCATGATCCATTAATATGTCGAGAAAAAATAATTTTGCCAGCACTCCATATAAAATCTGGACTAATAAAACAGTATGTAAAAGCTTTTTCATGACAAAAACCAACTTAAGTCGGCTATTTCATTTTAAATCATACCCAAAACTATCCTCATTCACTTTCAGTCGTACCTTAAACAAACTTCAGTGGGCCAACTCACTTTCAGTCGTACCTTAAACAAACTTCCGTCGCCAACACATTTTAAGTCGTATCAGCGTTGAATTGTTGTAAACGAATACAGTGTTCCTTTGTGACAAAAAGCAGTAAAAAAAAATATTAATGATGTTTATTTAAGATTTAAAAGATAAAATCAGATTACTATTTTTATATCTGAGCAAAAACTTGAAAATCAAAAAATAATGATTAATGCTTAAGTTTTTGGATATAGCTAAATGATAACAGACCCTAATACAAATACCTTGTCAAAAAGTTGAAAAAATAAGTGGAATAAAACAAGACCAAACGAACAAAGGCTTACTTAGTCGCCACACATATTCCCCTTTTTAAAACCTAATTAATACATTTTTGTAGAACTTTCAGAGATCGAAATTTTTATCCAAAAATACCCAACATTTGTAATAAAAAATTTAATGATCGAAATCGGCCAACATATTTAAAGAAATTTTCTTAGCTCAAGAACTCTGATGTAAAATCTTTAATTTCATAGACTTAACATTTTAATTTAAATACAATTATATAATAAATAATGAATTTAAAGGATTTGGTCAAACTATTGAAAAAGGTCCGTTTTAACTTTTAAACTCGTGACGAAAAACTCGCAAAAAGAACACCATTTTTAAATCTGCATTCAAAATTCATTTATTATAAAAGCATCGCTTTTTTCCATTGTTAATGTTCTAAACGAAATTTCCCAAAGCTCTAAGAAAATTGACAAGTGGACTCGAAATGCTGCATATTCGCTATCAAACCAACTCATTTCTGTGGACTTTATTATAAGTCTTGTTTTTATGAAAAATGTGCAAGTAAATATGAAACTCCTGACTGAATCTCTTGAAGCTTGAACTGAACTGAATATTTTAAATGTTGTGAAATTTATTTCTTCTACCCTTAAATCATTAGAAAAAATAAATTCGGACTCTGAAGGTACGGATAACCTAATTAGTAGTGCTGTCGCATTGTTAAAATCTTTTAATGTTGATGCTGAAAAGGAATTCTCAATTCGCCATCGCCGTAGTCTTGCGCCGAAACGTTTGGATAAAAACAATGCCAACGCGGTTTACTTTTTGATGAACAGGGCAGAATTACAGCATCCATGATCGAGCAAAATTACGAAGGGCACGACGAGATAAGTGCCTATCAATCTTGTACAATTTTGCTGGATCACGGGTGTTGCAATTCGGCCCTTGTTTTTATAGAAGAGAAATTTAACTTGTATTGGATAAGATAACCTCACTGATGCAAGATAAATTAAGCAGTTGCTTAGAAACAACGAAGCCTCTGTATGAACTCTTTAATCCAATTCTATCTTCTACTAACTTGACCCAAAAGCGAATTCTAGAATCAATAAAATTGTTACCAAAAAATTGTTTGTTGGATTCACTTCAATTGAAAGTGGAATTTGAAGTATTCTATGATCTATGCGAAGGCGTAGAAACTCTATCGGGTACAGCTAATGTTTCGGAATACAATAAAAAAAAATCTCTTCCTGCAGTTAACAAAATGTCGCGTTTGCTGTGCACAGCGCCTGTTACTGTTTCAGGAAATGAGAGAATGTTCATCAAATTAAAATTAGTTAAAAATTTTAATACTTTTATCGGAAAAGGACATAGTTGATCATTATTTAATTTACAATATTAAAAGAAAAAATGTAAAAGAAATTGAAAGCCCTGTTTATTTTTTAACACACATAAACTATGAATTTTTAAAACAAAAACAAAAATAAGTTTTTAAATGCTGATTCGATAATGTTGAAATGTAAAATCTCTAAGATTATTACCAAAAATCATTTATTAAAACCTAAAACTCGATTTTTTAGAGTGTTAGAAATGTAAAAAATAGGGTAATTTTTAATTTTTTGTCTTGAAAATGTCGTCAAAAACAGGTATGAGGTTTAGTTGGCTGATTATACGTAATCTTATAGTTTCAAGTATTATCGTTTAGATGAACTAAAAAATTTTTCAGTTACCTATTGTAAAAGCTGAGAAATCGTTGCCACCTTTTTGGATTCGAAAAATGATGTCTAAATTGCGAAAAGCTTAAGAGAGCAGATAAAAGGCCAAAAAAAAAAAAAAAAAAATTCAAAACATAATTAAATATATGTATTTTAATGTACACAAAATTTTCATTCATCATTAAAAAAGTTTCTAGTAAAAATAATTACAAAGTGTTTTTCTTAGCCGTTCAAATGAAAAAGACCCCTTAAGATGTATTTATATTGATCAAACGGATGAGTAACTTTATATAATTCAACTATGTTGTATTTAAAAAAAGTCGGGACTTAAGGATATCCAGTCGGCCGAAATACATTGATACCCCCCCAATCAAAATGGCCTCGGTACGCCCCTGTTTGTACCAGTAGTCAACAATTTTTTGGGGAATCATAAAGCTGCAGAGTATTCTAAAATAGTTTCTAAAGTGCTTTTAAATTTTCAAAACCTGGGAGCTAACATGAGTATAAAATTAAATTATTTACATAGTAATTTCGATAGATTTGCAGACAATCGAGGTGATAACAGTGAAGAACAAGGAGAGCGTTTTCATCAGGATATCAAGACAATGGAGAATAGATATCAAGGCCGATGGGATTGCCATATGATGGCAGACTAATGCTGGACCTTACAAAGGGACTGTCCTAAACAAAAATACAACAGACAATCACATACAAAACGTTTTTCCTAACAAATTTTGATTATTCTGACTATTATCATGAAATTTTGATAATAGTTTTGATTATTCTGATTGATATTTTTATGAATTGTTCATTGCATTTTTCGCTTATAACATAAACTTTCCTCAACTTTTTTTTTTAAAAGATCAAAGAACCAAGGCATGCGCCTTATACAAACAAGGTTTGGTCTTTGACCTGAAATGAAAGGGATAGATTTATTTAGAGGAATTGATTGGAACCACACGTGAATTATTGATTACGCGAAACAACCGTGAAAGACAATTCACAACCGAAGCTAGTGTTATGCCTTAACCACGGCAAGCATTTCCAGCCCTTAGTTGTTCCTGTCCTTTAATTCCACATTTTCCACAATTTAACTGTGAATTTTTAGTTTTCCATAATTCTTAAATGTAGGAAAGAACAAAGAAAGTGAAAAGAACCATGCCCGAGCCTGGATTCGAACCAGGGACCTCTGGGTTGATAGTCTAGCGCACTCTCCAATAGACTACAAAGGTCGACAAATACATTAAACATTTATTTCGTCTTGTTTTATTTTATTAGAGATTTAAGAACTTGAAGCTCAATAACTTGACGAATTTACTTCTCATCCATATAATTTGTGCGTCGATGGATTTAAAATTAATAAGCACAACCAAAATACCAAAGAAAATTTCCATAGTAAATGATGGATTTTAATGAAATATGGCTTATTTTATTCGTAACTTATGTGTGTTTTTAACTTAATACCAAAAATGAGCTATTTTGAAGTTTTTTTATTTATATGAATTATGAAATAACAAAAAGTTTAAATTTTGCATAAATTTTTTTTTTTCAGAAGAACTTTCTGAATATTTCCGAAACTCTTCAGCTAATTAAGAAACAGTGTTGATGTAACTTGGAGGCAATTCAGCTGAGGATTCCAAAAACCGATGCCGCAGAAAAAAATTTATTTTTTGTTCCCCTGTGCAATCAATCAAAAAGTCGACTTTGAATTTAAAGTAACTTACGGTTTTTTTTTTGATTTTATAGGACGACATTTTCATTATGTATGTTAATATATTTTGAAGAGAACTCAAAACTAATTTTTTTAAGGAATATTCATAAATAAAGCTGAGCTAGGCCATGCATGCAGTTTTAAATAGTATAATGTACTCGTCGCAGTAATAAATAACGATACCATTTCATTTACCCTTGCTTCACATACACTTTTCAGTACATTTTCTTACACTCAAAAAATTGTATGTGTAAATATTACTAATAACTGCGTCCATTCTAATTTTCAGTCACGAATAGGATTCGTAGATTGGACATAGTTTGGTACATATTACAAATATTTTGTAAAAACAAATGTGTATTGTACAGATACATTTGTATGTAAAAAATTCTATCTGAGCTAGGTTTTGAACCACGGTTTTTTTAGCTTACGGTCCACGTACTCTTTAAGTAGAGTACGGCCACCTTGCAATCTTACATTTCCTTTTATTCGGTAATTGTTCAACAAACCAGGCTGAAAGATTTCGGTTGTAAATTTTTTAAACTCAACTAATGCTAAATAGTACGAAGCCATTAGTAAATACTACGAATGTAATGGAAGAAATTACGAAGTTATTCGTACGAGAAGTTAAGAAATGATAAGGAATGATATCCCTATTAGTCGAAGATCATTCTTCGGAGCAAGAGATGGTAAGGGGCATTTAAGCCAATATCGCATCTGAACTTGAACAATAGGCAAATTTATGTTTTGAAGTAATTAAACACAAGAAGAAAATAAAGTAAAATAAATTTAAAAAACCAAATATTTTCCCAAAAGACGGCTTAAAAAAAATCGTTTTTCTGTCATAAAAATGATCCAATTTCGATAATTTTTTAATTTTTCCTAAATTTATGAAAATTTATTACAATGCTGCAGCATTTAAATTTTATATATAATTCATATGATAGGTATGTTTTCAAACTCGATTTTAGTAACTTGCATGCTGCTAGAACTAAAGCATGTTGGAAAAAGAAATAAGTCAGTTGATGTCCATGCGGGTCACATTTTAAGAATAGCTACACCTCTAATTCTGAATTTTTGCGGAATCCAAATATTTTTACCTCCGAAATCCAAATCTGATAAATTTTAGCCCTCTCGCAATTGGTTTATTAGTTAAAGGCCTCCAAAACTGGGAAAAAATTGTCTGAAAATTTTGCTAGTTTTATTAATTTAAAAAAAAAATATATTGGTAAGTTTTTGCATTCTTATTTGAATTGAGCAAAACTTTGGGGCTAAATAGTAATTAATGCGATTTTATTTAAGGATAAAGGAGAAATCACATTATTTAATTTACCAAATTACTAAGAATATTTGTTGAGAAAAAATTTTTGAAATTACATGAAAAAAAATTAAATTTAAAAATGTTTCGGGCATGATACGAGAAAAATTTTTACACAATCTTTGAAATATTTATTTTCTTTTTTGTATAAGCGGTGTCAACCGGCGTATTATGATAACAAAATTAGTACCAAAAATTTCATAAAATAGAATTATATAGGTTACATATTGCCTCCTTTTATTTCTTTGCCCTCCCCCCCCTAGAACAAATCCACCGAACACCCTTTAAAGTAGTTAATAAAAAATAGTTAATTTCCCTTCCAACACTTTTTACAACTCGAGATATTGCACTTTAATTCTTAATTTTGTATGGGAGGTGAGCAAAGGGCACGGCAGATATTGATGACAATTATATGATAATTATGTGAATGTAGTTAATAAAAACATAGGTCACTTTTTTCTAATTCTTTTAAAAACTTGAGATGTTTCACTTTTATTCTTCATTTTGTATGGGAGGTGGGTGAAAGGCGTTGCAAATTTTGATTAATTTTTTAAATGATTATTATCCAGTCAATAAAATGAGTTAATTTGATTTTTACACTTTCTGCAACTCCAGATATTGCACTTTTATTGTTAAATTTGTTTTGGAGGTGGGCAAAGGGCATGGCAGATCTTGATGAAAATTTGTGTGGCGTTTTATAATTGTTTAAAATAATGACACATGCTAAATTTCATATATTTTCGGTTTCACATGCTATTTTCGGTTGCGCCCAATGCGCAGGGTTAAAATTAACCACAGATTCGAGTTCTTTGACCTTAAATTAGGTGTGAATTATTATTTTCAGCGAATGGCTTATTGTTTTATAAAAAAATATACATTTTTAATTATAGCCTGATGTAGTGCTGGGCAAAATCAGCTCATTTTCACCGTGCGACCGAGCGAGCTTACTGCGTGCTAAGCGTGCTAGATGAGGGGGTTTAGCCATAGCACGGGTAAAAGATACAAAAATTAAGCGCGAGCGAAGCAAGAGCAAGAGAGAGAGATCCTCAGAAGCAGGTGTTTCACATTCCATAAAGGAAATGTGAGAAGAATTGGAGAATAACAGAGTAATAACGCATTACAGTTACAAACCTTATCATTAAAATATTAAATTATATTTTACTTTGATGGCTATTTTCAAGAACAATAATTTATAAAATTTCGTTACTCTCTACTGCAAAGATACTAAGGTTTTTGTTGTATTTCAGGAATTTATTCTGATACCTGAGCAGGTGTTTCACATTCCATAAAGGAAATGTGAGAAGAATTGGAGAATAACAGAGTAATAACGCATTACAGTTACAAACCTTATCATTAAAATATTATATTATGTTTTACTTTGATGGCTATTTTCAAGAACAATGACTTATAAAATTTCCTTACTCTCTACTGCAAAGATACTAAGGTTTTTGTAGTATTTCAGGAATTTATTCTGATATCCACCCCTTGCGCGAATTATTCGTATGTGCCAAAAAAAAATTTTACAGGACCGACAATTAACTAATTTACTATAAGGATTTCAGCTACAATATTTTACCAGGAGATGCGTTGGGGAGTGTAGAGCATATTTGCATCAGAAAGTCAGTTTCGAAAAAATGGCACATACGATAATTTCGCGAAAAGGTGTCTATATGTTCTCATTACAAAAGTTTGTTCTATAATATTTATAGAGCGAAATTGCTTTTTTATGTTGAGTTACAGCAATTAACACTCAAAGTAAAACATCATAATCATTACCAGAACTTTTCCCAGCTGGGCTATTGCACAATAGCAGCTTGTTCCTCTTTTGAAAACCGGAGAGTGTTAATTAAACCTATGCTTCTAATGAAAACAAAAATGAGCTCAGGCTGAAATAATTTTAATCGTATTAAAAAATTAAATTATGTTTAGTGAACTAGTGTTGATATATAATTTAAAAAAAAAATTTTATTACATGTATAATATGCTATGCCACCAGTATTTATAGTAATATATAAATAAAAATGCTCTTTATAGGCTCCAAAATATTGCAGTAATTGACTAAATGTTTTCATGATAAGGGCTTACAACTCCTCACCGCAAAGCAAGCTCGATTTTCCTCTTAACTTGCAGGCAAGGTGTACTTGCAATAGCTTTTGCCCGCTCAGCTGCGAAAGTGCACCGCTGCCGCCCGTTCGTACCTTAATGTATCTAATTAGTATTTAAAAATCTGACTACTTCCTTAAATCTGATTAGTACTGGTGCAAGATTTGTATTTTTTATATTGCTATCTTGTTTTTAAACGTAAAGATGTCAACTATAAAATACAAATAGTTTACAACTATCATTTGTATGACTGTTATGTATTTATTTATTTATACTAGAGTTTAACTGTGGTCAAAATTCGACCTTTTCGCATACATTCTTTGTTGATTCGGTACAAAATTAATGAAAGAAATAAAAGATTTTTCATAAAAATTTGGCATCACTTTTTCTTTCCCAATGAATTAGCCACAAGTAGCTCATTCCTGTAACTCGTAGCGATCGTAGTTACCGACTCATTTTACCGATTTGACGTCACTGATGTCACTCTCACCTGCAATGTTTCTGTATGTATCTGAATCGATTTATGTTCGATTTATGCTCGATGCGTTCGTTCCAAATCGATAAGCTATCACATGTTGCGATTTCATTTCAATGGAACCTTTTAAAGAAGTGTTTCTGTACGTAAAGTGAATCGATAACAATGTGTCATTTTTCTCACTGGCTTTGCGGCAAGTGAGAATTCTACCGATTTATCTAATGTCAGTAATGTTGTGTATTAAGTTATAAGTACTCAAAATATACCTTTAAAAATGGTTACTTTCATATGAGTCGCATTTTTTACTGATTGAAATATTTTGTTGTTCTTAAAAAACGTTTAAATTTTAAAGGTAATTCAATTTATAAATAATGCATATTTACATAAAAGTTTAAAAGTTTAGCAAAACAGTATATGTTTGAGCTATGAAAAAGTACCCGGTTGCATAAATTTGCTAAGTTTTTGCTGCACAGCACTAAGTGAAAAATTATTTACATTCATAATCGTTGATTATTTCAGCAACCATTAATACACATCATTATAAAATAATTAATTTCCTTAAACTGCAAATACTCACTTTTATTAACAAGACAAGCACCTATTTATTATAAAGTTTCATAAAGTAAACAGCTGTTTGTTATTTGACTCAATTTCGCTACTTTTCTTCTCAATTTGTGTTCTTTTTCATCACGGTCCGAGTTTTTACCGATTTAAACGTACAGAAACATTAATTGTCACGAAATCGGTAACTAGGAATCGATAGCAGCTGACGTCACACAAATCGGTAATTTGCCGATTTCGTTACAGGAACGAGCTACAGTTCTCTCGTTCAACAGAGAGAAAAATGTATGCGGGAAAAGAAATAGGAATAGAGTCGTTAATTCTTGTCTTTTTTTGCTCATCTGCGAACGTTTGCGAACTCGTATCACATTGTAAAGAAAAAAAACCTAACGAAACAATGCCGAACGTTATTCCTTTTCTTTTTCTGCAGATCTTCTAAGTGTATGTGAATCCACAATGCGTGTAAAATATCATACATCATTTCACCTGTTTTCAAAGCAGTGTAGTATACCTATACATATTATTTAAATTACATCAATGTATTTCATTATAAAACAAGCTATAAATACTTTTCTTAAAATAAGTAATAATATAAAAACCTCTACTGTAATAATTTTCGAGAACATGCATTCAAACAATAAGAACATATGTTCATTCTAAGCACTACTATCTATCTCATTCACACACATGTACCCATATGGCTGAATACAAAACATATGATATTATATTATACTTTTTACTCCTACACAAATATGTTAACATATGATTTTGTTTACGTTTTCTATTAATATAAGTCTACTCACTCACACATATTAAACTATTAATACTTAATTACAAATATGTATTACGATAGTCTACTATTACTCTTACACTAATTAAAGAACATATGATTCTATTTACATTCTAAACTACACAAACAAATGTTAACTAGTTTTAAGACAAAATACCGTTATGCTTATTATAAAAGGATGAACATATTTGAAAATAAATCAATCTAGTTTTGAGCTCTAACAGCTGCCAACTATTTTCATTTTAATAAGTCTTGAGCTTTAATAGCTGCCGACTTAAACCCTTTTAGCCTCTGCACTTTTTTAGTGAACGGCATAAAAAGGATATTTAAAATAGCGCCAGTGGCGAACTTCGCCGGCAACCAATAGGCAGGTCCTACAACGTATTTTTATAGAACGCGAGTCCTTTTCTTTATTATTTTAAAAATAAAAAGGCGCGTACATGGCGATCCTGCGATGTCGCCAAAAATATTATTACATGGCGATCCTGCAAACCGCGCAATATTTTCATTTTCCGACGGCAAATCAAGGCTTACCGGAGTACGTACCAAAAGGCGGCAAGGATGATCATAAAAAATTTATCATAAAATGGAAAAACATAAACAAATAATTTACTTACTTTTATATTATTGAAATCTATTATTATTTAGCCTGATATGTTTTACATTGTAATTTTATATACAATTTTTTTGCATTTAATTATATAGTAAAAAAAAAAAAAACAATACAAAACTCATGAATTAATAACCCTTAAATTTTTATTTTCATTTTTATGCATCCTTTTTATTTTCTTAGTCTTAATTTTTTTTCATGAAGAAATCAAAATTTTCAATACATTTTTGCAATATTTAACTTATTGTTTACAAATATGCATATGAATTTCAAATAAAGTTAAACGAAAAGTTTCTTGTCACTACAAAAATATTGCAATATTTTAATAATTTGCTTGGGACATTTTTTCTTGCTCTTCTGGTGCACATGAATAAATATTCCATTTACTATTGGCATCTTTTTTTATAATACTTTAACACACACACATACATACACCTCGACAAGCATCAAAACAAAAATTTTTCGCAACGTAGCTTTTATTATATTAAAATATAAAATACTAATTACAGATTATTTAAAATACACTGTAATACACTAAATACAATTAAATAAATACAATTAAAATACACTATAACACTAAAATACACTAAATATACATAATTTAATTATCAATTTTTTTCACACACGACATCAAAGCGAACGTAAACAAACGAAGCCGACATTTTTTTAGTTCTCTGACATTTGCTTTCATGCTTATTCGCATTCAGCGAAGCACTTGTTGCGCCACCTGCACGTTCAACTTGTAACAAAAAGCTGAATGTAGCACAGGGTGTTCAGAAATATAAAAAACTTTAAGTATAAAGTACTAAACAATAAGGGTATTCAGGATTAGATGGAAAACCTCCAAGAAAGCATTAAATTCTTAGAAAAACTAAAACTAAATATAAACAAAAGTAAAAATAGAGAATATACTGAACAGTATATTGAAGAAAAATTAAAAACTTTAGACTGTCTAAAAAACAAAGTAAATCTTGAACAGTCGATTGATGAAAATCATGAGATTTTAAAAGAAACATTTAATAACCTCTATCAAGATTTAAATACAATTTTGAAAAATTTACCAATTAAACAAAAACCAGATATAAAAGAAGAAAACAATATGGCTAGTTTTGATATCAATGTTGTGGGAAAAAACCTACAAATTTTCAAAGGACAGTTTATCAATTTGGAAGATTTTATATCGCAAGCAGAATTGCTTCACGATATTTTAAAAGATGAAGATAAAGCTCTTTTCATTAAATATGTATATAATTTCAAACTTACTGCTCAAGTGCGTAGTATAATAGGTAGAACTAATAGACCTTCGACATTTACTGATTTAAAAAATTCATTGGAAAATGCTTACCCCAATCCGAAAACGTTACAACAAGTTTTAAGTGAAATCGGTACAATTAAACAAAACAATAAAAGTATTTCTGAATTCAGAGAAAAAATTTCAGAACTTTCTGAACAGTTAGTAACTTTCGAAATTAAATCTTTAACTAATCCGACGCAAGACGCAAAAGATGCAATTTACAAGGTTAATGAAAGCATGGCATTGAATGTTTTCATGAAAGGTGTTAATTTGGAATACCAAACTATTTTGTTAGCAAATGCACCTAAAACATACAATGAAGCGGTAGAACGATGCATCACTGCAGAACAAAGTTTAAAGACAAATAAATCTAATATTTTCCAAGTTAGAAACAGAAATACTTACAGAGAAAATTACAATAGATTCAATGACGTTAGAAATAGCTACATTCCACAAAACAATAATAGAAATAATAACAATTTTATGAATACAAGATACAATACAAACTATACAAATAATACAAATAGAAACTTTAACAGAAACAACAATTTTGCAAACAGTAATAATAATAGAAATTTTAATGGAAACCATAACTTTGTAAATAATAATAGTAATCCCAACCGAAATTTTAATAGAATTTCCAATAATAACAATAGAAATTTTAATAATAATAATTTCAGAAGCAACAACTTGCAGGGAAACCGCTATGGCCGGGTAGCAGAGATTGTTACCCACAGGGGCCAAAATTAGTTTGCAAACTTGATAAAAATCTTTCTTTTTACATCACATTAGAATGCGAAAATACAAACGACGATTTGAAATTTCTCATTGACACTGGAGCGGATATCTCCATATGTAAAATTATAAATATAGATCACATAAACACACAGAATATTTCGACAATAACGGGTATTACAAATGAAGAAATTGAATGCATTGGTACACAAAATTTAAATTTAATAGTGGACGATGAAGATATCCAACATAAATTTTATATCGTAGAAAACAATTTTCCAATTGCCACGGATGGCATTATAGGACGCGATTTTTTAGAGAAGTATATGGCAAAAATTGACTTTGAAACATATACTTTAACATTAATCATAAATGATAAAGAAATAATTTTACCAATAATTTTAAATAGTTTAAATTTAAATAGTTTTAAATAGTAGTAGAACAAATATCGTGATTCCTGCTCGTTCAGAATCTATAGTTCCAATAAATATTAAAGTCAACGAAGATAGTATTATTTTAAATAAAGAGATAGAAAACGGAGTATTTTTAGGTAATAGCTTGATACCAGCAAATGGCAATGCTCACGTTAAGATTCTAAATACGAATAGTAACAATGTAATATTGAAAAATCTTGATTTTGAAACTCAACCACTAGAAAACTACAATATATTTGCCTGTAAAATCAATAATAAGACTGACAAAAATAGACTAGATACGTTACTAAAAACTTTAGACATTGGTTGTAACGACCCAGATGCCAAGACATCAATAATAAACATTATACCAAAAAACGCGGACGAAGTACGAAGATTTGTTGCTTTCTGCAACTACTACCGTCGATTTATTCCAAGATTTGCAGATATTGCTAAAAATTTAAACTCATTATTAAAGAAGAACACAAAATTTGACTGGAATGAAAATTGTCAGAACTCTTTTGAAGAGCTAAAAACAAAACTTTTAAACCCACCGATACTGCAATATCCCGATTTCAATAAACCCTTCATACTCACCACAGATGCTTCAAATTACGCTCTTGGTGCAGTCCTATCGCAAGGCGAAGTAGGCTCAGACTTACCAATTTCTTACGCAAGCAAATCTCTTGCAAAACATGACCTGAACAAGCCAATTATTGAGAAAGAGCTCTTAGCTATACATTGGGCAATCAATTTTTTCAGACCCTACCTCTACGGTAGAAAATTTTCGGTTCTAACAGACCACCGCCCGCTAGTGTCTCTTTTCTCTCATAAAAATCCTTCTTCTAAAATGACACGCATAAGATTAGATCTTAGCGATTATGATTTCAATATTATTTATAAAAAGGGTAAAATGAATACCAATGCAGACGCATTGTCAAGAATAATTTTAAATAGTGATTCCCTAAAAGCTATGATTCCAACCGGAATGGAAGATAGCACACAAAACATACTAGCAATTACAAGAAGTATGAACACAGATAAACATACAAAAAACACTGATTTAAACAAAAGAGAATGTCCTGCCAGCAAAAAGCCCGCAAAACTTTTTGTTTGGGATTGTACATCCATAACAGATATAAAAAAAATTAAAAAAATTAAGGTTCATTACAGAAAGAAAGTTTAAAAATACCAAAATTGAAATACATGATGAGGAAGTAATTATACGATGTAGTGATAATCCACTGTTCACACCGCTGACTTTGGAGAAGCTTTCATCAAAGATGTATAATGTAGGAATAGAAGAATTAGCGCTAAAGAGAAATGATGAAATATTTAAAACCATAGAAATGGATAAGTTCAAAGATATTTTTAATAACATAAAAAGAACAAACGAAAACTTAAAAATTTTAATTTATAATGAACCACAAAGAATAGTCGACAAAATAAAACAAAACAAATTAATCGAAGAATACCACAATTCGACACATGGAGGACATCTCGGTATAAGAAAAACAATAATGAAACTAAAACAAAAATACATATGGAAAAATATGAGCAAAATGATAAAAAATTTCATTCTCAATTGTAACAATTGCAAAATTAATAAACAAACTAAACATACAAAAGAAAATTTAACAATGACAGACACACCAAGTACCAGCTTTGAAGTAGTTTCTATCGACACAGTAGGTCCCCTACGCTTATCCAACAATTACAGATATATATTAACGATGCAGTGCGACTTAACAAAGTATGTAATAGCATGTCCAATGGAGACAAAAGACGCGAAAACTGTTGCTAAAACACTTGTTGAAAACGTAATTTTAATATACGGTCACTTTAAAATTTTAAAATCGGATAGAGGTACAGAATTCCTCAATGAATTAATGTCAGAAATATGCAATTTATTAGATATTAAACAAATTTTTAGCACTCCATATCACCATGAGACTCTGGGCTCGATTGAAAGAAACCATCGAGTATTAAATGAATATTTGTTAAACTTTTGTAAAAATGAAGAATGGGACCAATGGATCCCATACTTCACTTTTTCGTATAACACAACACCTCATGTTGATACAAATTATACACCGTTTGAGCTGATTTTTGGAAAACTTGCAAATCTTCCAAATGATAATCGTTTCGAATCAATAGTATATAATACAGACAATTACGCACAAGAACTGAAACATAGATTAAAATATTCTTTAAAAAAAGCAAATGAATTAATAAATATTGCAAAAATTAATAGAATAAAAAAAGATAAATATATAAATCCGTTAAATTTAAACATTGGAGATAAAGTTTTGATAAAAAGGATGAATAGAAGAAAAAATCAATCTCCTTATATTGGTCCATTCATAATTGTAAATAAAAAAGGAGTAAATTCAATAGTAAATTTAAATGGAACACTTAAAGAATATCATAACAATATGTTAAAGAAATATTTGTAAAAATTATATCTTTTTATTTAAAAATTTAAATCTTGTAAATATATGAATTATATTTAAATATTGTATGAGTTAAAACACAAAAAATTTTAATTTTTCATAAATTTCAAAATAAAAATTTTTTTTCTTAAGGGTAAGGGTGTAGTATACCTATACATATTATTTAAATTACATCAATGTATTTCATTATAAAACAAGCTATAAATACTTTTCTTAAAATAAGTAATAATATAAAAACCTCTACTGTAATAATTTTCGAGAACATGCATTCAAACAATAAGAACATATGTTCATTCTAAGCACTACTATCTATCTCATTCACACACATGTACCCATATGGCTGAATACAAAACATATGATATTATATTATACTTTTTACTCCTACACAAATATGTTAACATATGATTTTGTTTACGTTTTCTATTAATATAAGTCTACTCACTCACACATATTAAACTATTAATACTTAATTACAAATATGTATTACGATAGTCTACTATTACTCTTACACTAATTAAAGAACATATGATTCTATTTACATTCTAAACTACACAAACAAATGTTAACTAGTTTTAAGACAAAATACCGTTATGCTTATTATAAAAGGATGAACATATTTGAAAATAAATCAATCTAGTTTTGAGCTCTAACAGCTGCCAACTATTTTCATTTTAATAAGTCTTGAGCTTTAATAGCTGCCGACTTAAACCCTTTTAGCCTCTGCACTTTTTTAGTGAACGGCATAAAAAGGATATTTAAAATAGCGCCAGTGGCGAACTTCGCCGGCAACCAATAGGCAGGTCCTACAACGTATTTTTATAGAACGCGAGTCCTTTTCTTTATTATTTTAAAAATAAAAAGGCGCGTACATGGCGATCCTGCGATGTCGCCAAAAATATTATTACAGCAGGTTAATTTCTATAAAAAATATTCGGTGCACTCCTTCTTCCTTGATAATAACAAATTATCAAAATTGGTTGAAAAACACGGGAGAAACTGTTTCGCCTACTCCTATTTATATAAAGATTCTAAGGATTTCAAGAAAATATTATTTACGTATTATATAATCCTCGTATACTCGCGTCAAATAGTGTAACACATATTCATGCGCATTACTGTAATATTGAAAGTAGTAGGACCATTTTAGTATTAGGGCCAATTACTCTCTGTGCGCGTGAAAAAAGTGAAAAAAATTTCAAATCTCAGAAAATTTTAAAGTGTACGCCAATGGCATCAAATTTCCTTAGATTTTTATAAAATAGGATTTTAAATACTCTCCATTAAATTACTTGAAAAATAATTTTGTTACCAATTTTAAGTAAAAATGTTTGAAAAAATTTCTGGATAGACAATTTGCCAATGTGTGTGATACAAATTTCCATTGCTTTAGTTTTGGAATAGCTAAAGATAAGCAAAAACGTATTACTTTCTGTAGTGTAACTTTTTCGAATATATAAAAAAGTAAAAATTTGCCTCTTCGTTATTTATGTTAGTCTACAAAACATCAACATTTAAAGTAAATCTCAAAAACGAAGTGTTCATCACGGCTGATCTGGCATGGATAAACGCTCCCATATACTCTATTAATTGCATTCTGTCTGCTTGAACTTTCAAATTATTTTTTATATGTTCAATCTGACAGAGTAAATTTTTTTAAAATTACTTTATGTTTTATTGCGGGTATCTTTCGGCAGAAGTTGCAGGACTAACATTTTTAGATTCCTTTGTTTTTTTTAAGGGATTTCATACAACTTATTGTGTATGCGGGAAAACTTCTATAAAAATGAATATTCATGACGTGGATTAGAATTATTTTCATTCTGTCACTGCCGCCATCTCCATTCAAATGCTACTCATTTGCGTTTTCTCTATGTTTTCTTCGTTAAATTATGAGTTGTTTGTATTTTTTTCTGCCGAAAGGGATTTAATTCATTTTCGTTCGTCCTGTTTATGACGATGAAACGTCGTCGTCCGCTTTTGTTGTTGCCAACGTCGCGAGTCCTTTCGGATTTTAGCATCCTTGTGTAAATGTTTAATGATATTTATATGTATGTATGTATATATTTGCGTATATATAAACATTTTTTGCGTTATATGCCGGAGTGTGTTTGTGAAATTTTGTTTTTGTTACAGAGCTGGTTGCTCACCAACACTCACTCACTCACTTAGATTATTTAAATATTTGAAAATGTTATGAAAATGCGTAGCGGGATTTAATAAATAACAGTAACTGCTACTGCACCGTTATTCTGTCCATTTCATTGTCGTTTCTTTTTCTTCTTTTAGTTTTGCTGGCATTCGGTTTTTTCTTTTTTTGCTGTTGTTGTGCTTCTGGTGTGGAATTATGTTTTATCCTGAGTTATGGATTTTGTTCTGTTGTTTTCTGTCAAATTTATTATTTCTTCTCCTCCTCATTTGCAAGTTGTTGTTATTGTTGTTGTTGATGGTGCTGTTGGAATTTGTTGTTTTTGTTGTTATTGCCACTGCCTTTTGACTCTGCACTAGGGACTGCATTTGGCCCATTAATGAGAATTTGTGTTGGTGTTAGTGTTTGTTGAGGGTTTCCATGTAGTTGTAAATTTTGAGAAGTTTTCGAAATAATTTTTACTTAACACTCAAAATTATTAAAGTGAAAATTAGAAGCAATGAGTCGTTATTATTTCCAGTTTGATAAGAGTTGTAGCAGAGTTGGTGCAGGTTTGAGTCTTTTGTTCTTCTAGATTTTATACACTGAGACAAGGGTTTTAACAAACGACATAAGGTAAGTGCACCCTATAAGACCTGCACCTTTTAAGGTCCATATTAATTTTAACGAATTTCTAACTATCAAATGTGTTGAAACTTGTCCTCAAGTTATTTCGTAGGGAAAAAAATTGAAGGCAATCGCGCCATATTGACAGCGAGCGCAGTCGATTGAAAATAGCGAAAGCGTGTAGAAGTTCATTTTAAAGTCCGCGGCGGATACAAAAAAAGCTTTGTTGTGAAATTTTTTGTGAAAATACTACGGTAAGTTTATGAAAAAAAAAAATGAATTGCAAATGATATTTTTGAAAACTTTCAGTTTTCATTGAAGTGAGCCTAATTACGCTCATGCATTTGTACAACCCAAAAGACCCATAAAAAGAAAGCAATAAGGAAGAAAGCCATAAAGTATAAGGCCCAAGTTGTCACTAAAACGCTGTTTGAGTAAAAAGAATTGATTTTATAATACCTAAAGAAGCTGAATGGCATTAAATTTTTTGTTCTCAATTAAAAAAAAGCATTTAATTTTTTTTCAAAATTAATTTTCATTCTGTAAATTCATTTATGTTACTAATTTTTTCAATAAAATTAACATCTAAAGCTTTAAAAAAAAATGATGCAGTTTTAGTTCACTATTTCAAGCAAGGAATATGTGGGCCTTTTAAGGTACACATGTTCCTTGAAAGGCCCAAAAAGGCGTTTTCTTAAATCGCATTCAAGAGGTTTCCGATAATTTCTTCAGTGAAGCTTTTTTGTTTTTGTATAAAAAATTCATCAAATAAAATGATACAAGAACATTTAGGTGTGTACCATCAATATTTTGTACGCTGTAATGCAAATGGTGTTAGGTGGGCCTTACATGGTGCACTTACCTTTATTGCTTATTGCGAAATAAATGTTTGGTTATTAAAAATGGATTAGAACATAATTAAGCCTTTTTATTGAGACATTTGGTATAAGTTACCAGCTCCTACTTAGTAGCTCATAAAATACCAGCTCCAACTGGTATTTCTCCTGTCACAGGAAAAGACAGTTGTCCTGTTCTTGACATAATTTGAGCTACTATTTTTACTAACCATCAAAATGCTAGTACACTCAAAAATATTTGTGTGTAAATATTACTAATAGCTGCGTCCATTTTACGAATTTTATTCGTAGTTTTCAGCCACGAATACGATTCGTAGAATCGACGTATATTAGTACATATTACGAATATTTTATTCGTAAAAACCAGCAAAAAAAAAAAAATTATGTCTGAGCTGGGGTTGAACCTCGGCTCTTTAGTTTACGGGCCACGCACTCTACCAGTGGGCTACAGTCACTTGACAATCATACAGTTCCTTATGTTCTGTTGATGTTCTACAAATAAGGCTGAACGATTTCGGTTTTCAATTTTATAAAATCTACTAATAATTCGTACATTTTACTAATAGTTCGTACGGTCAGCCTACGAATGAATTGTTTCTACTAATATTATTTTTCATTCGTAAGTAGTACAAAAGCATAAGTAAATACTACGAATGTAATAAAAGAAATTACGATGTTATTCGTACGGCAAATTTACGAATATTATTATTTATATGTACGCAATGCACTAATACGAATTGATTTATTTTTGTTTACGAATATCGTTAGTATATGAAACAAATATATTCGTAGATACTACATTAGGCATTAGAAAGATTTTACGAATGAATTCGTAAAGATATCACAATAAAAATACTTTGTATATTGTACTCATATTGGTAGAATGTACGCATATTTTGTTTACTAATATCATTCGTAGAAATTTTACTAATAAATTTTTTGAGTGTATAATTTAAACAAGGTTTTCACTAATTTACACATAATGCGGGAAATTTTATTTTCATTTGTAATGGTATGAATATTCATTAAATATTTTATACGAAATTCTGTTGCTTCTCGTTTCTTGCTTGTCGTTGGTTTGCATTTTCGATTTACAACATGAGGCGGTAAATTTCGAAATAAAAAACAAAAAGGAATAAAGAAAGACAAGTTGTACAAAATAAAGTAAACGTTTTTTAAGCTTGAAAACGGACCTTTTTTACTTTAAGAGCTTCGAAATTTAAAATAACCTCATCAAAATCAATATTATTTGGAAGGTCAGAAAGTCTTGCCTGTCCCATCGACCACCTTAAATCAGTGTATTAATTTCAGTTTTGAAAAACTCCTTTCACATGAAGCTACGAATAATTTCAAAGTTTCCAAAAAGTCTCACTCGACAATGAATTTAGGTTTGTTATCAAAATTTTACAATTTAAATCAGAAATTGAAAACATGCCGCACAATTTTTTTAAACGTCATTTATTAAAACAAATATTTTTCTTTGTTTGAGAGTTTAAAAAAATATATCGAAATAATCTGATTTCAAAGTTTCGAGAAATCTTGATTTAAAAATTTCAATCGCCACATAAGTTATATGAAAGGTCCTGTTGTTTTTGTGTCATAACTTTGACTAGGGTCATACTAGTAGCTCCGGATTTTGTATTTTTATCAGCTAGATCAATAACTCAGTTCTTTTGTAAGTGGACTTAAGCAAGTAATGCTTCCGCACACAAATATATTAAGTTTGAACGAAAAAGTTTCCCTTATATCATTAGCTGGCTCAGGATATTATTAGTAAGTATTACTACATCTTTATTTATTATTACAAAAGCTAAAATAGTTTATTATTAAAGCAATATTTAGTTACGCCAACTCAAACAATTCAAATAAACAATTGCTTCGACTCAATATATATACAAGTTAAACGAGCTACGACTATACTATACTTGGTAACATTTACCTAAATTTATTAATATTAATAGTCAGTAAATACTGTTAGGTTTTTGTGTTCCATGCATTATAAACACACAAAATCTAGAGTTTCAACAATATTTTGTAATTTGGATCGAATTGTATTTGGTGGAGCGATCTTATCAAATACGGTTCTGAATTTGTTGCAGAATCGATCGGGTGCTCCTCAAGTAAGCCACCTGTTTATTTTGGCAATTAATGATGTTACTCACCTTATAAAACATTTTCATTTGCTTACTTATGCAGATGATTGATACCAATTGATTCTAAAGACAATTCAGACCTACTCCAGTCAGACTTGAAATCTTTTGAGGTCTGGTGTTCTATAAATAATATGTTTTTAAATCCAGATAAATGTCAAACTATGACCTTTTTAATTTTTGATTACAAAATTAAAGATACTGCTTTAAGTCGTGTAACTACCGTAAAAAAAAAGACTTTTGTATATGCATGGATTCTAAGTTGCCGATTAGCATTTGGCTTATTTTGAGAGACTTAAGTGGAACTGACACTTTTAACCTTCCCCATATGAGAATCTTTGAAAATTATTAAATATGCAATCTTTAAGTAAGAGAAGGAAATCTGCTGATATCGTCTACTTACACCAACTCATAACTGGTGTATTCGATTCTCCACTTCTTTCCCTTATAAATTTAAACACTAACCGTAGAAGCAATTGAAACACTAACAACTTGATTTATTTAAAATTTTGTAGAATAAATTATATGTTAACGGCTCCATTAAATTGCATAAGTACCTTTGTTAACAACTGTAGCTTTTGTGATGTTAACTTAACGAAAAATCAACTCAAAATTAGATTGAAAACTAATGTATGATAAAATCTATGCAAACGTATGGTTAGTTGTTATATCATGTGCGAAAGTGCGAAAAAGCTGTAGTAGAAAATAATGTATCTCAAATCATGGGCGTCCAGAGGATTTTTTCTAGGGGGGCAAGGGGTAAGGCATCAAGGAATCTAGAATGAACATAAACAAAATGTAACCTATAGTTATAATGCTATTTACTCGGATTTTTGGTACTAATTTTGAAAACATTATATAACCGGTTGACACACGCTTTTACACATAAGAACATCTAATACATTTTAAAGATCGTGTAAAAATCTTTCTCGTATCATGTCCGAAATATTTAAAAACTTTATTTTTTTTTCATGTAATACATTTCAGTAATTTTTTGCTAAAGCAAATATTCTTAATAATTTAATAAATTAAATAATGTGAGGCCTATATCTTTAAATGAAATCGCATTATCACTATTGAGCCCCCAGGTTTTCAACTTTTAAAATAAGAATACAAAAATTTCCTCATATAAAACAATATTTTTTTTTTGTAAAACTGAAAAAAACAAACTAAATTTTGAGGCCATTTTTTAATTTTGAGAGCCTTTAACTCCTAAATCAATTTCGAGTGGACTGAAATTTTTCAGATTTGGAATTAGGAGGTCAAAATCCATATCATTCGAAAAATTAAAAATTTGAATTATCGCTATTCTCGAAATGTTCCCGCATGCTAGGGGAGATCTTTTTCACCGGATCTCACTCTGCATGGACACCAATCTACTTATTTCTTTTTCCATCATGAATCAGTTCTAGCAAGTTCCTATAATCGAGTAAGAAAATATACCAATTATCTGAATGATTTAAAAAATTCATTTTTTTTTTAATTAAAAAGAAAAAAGTGAAAAATGGTTGTTTCAAATCAAGTTTCTTATTTACGTTTATTACATAAAAAACTTTTGACTATAATAAATTCTAATGTAAAATCGTTTGCTTAATATGATATAAGATTTTTTTAAAAATTAGTCCTTGATCCAAAATTGGCCTACTTTATTAAATTTCCTAATTTTTTCTTTCGCTTTTGAATTTGAAGCTTTGCTCTCGCCTAGATCACTGCAACTTTCTTAAATTTAGATGCTGCAGAATTTTTTGTCATTTTATTAAGTTTAGAAAAATTTAAAAAAAAAATCCAAATTAAATCATATGATATCGGCAAAAACGAGCCGACCTTTGGGAAAGCATTAATTTTTTTTTATAAAATGTATTTACTTTGTCGTACAATTACCGACTAAAAGGAAATGTATGATTGCAAGGTGGCCGTATCATACTGGAAGAGTACGTGGCCCATAAGCTAAAGAGCCGTGGCTCAAACCCCAGCTGAACAAAAGGTTTTTTGTAACTAGGTATTAGGATCATTCGTAAATGTTTTCGTACAATATACATTTGTTTTTGTACGAATACGAATGAAATGTTCGAAATGTTTACCAAACTATGTCCATTCTACGAATTCTATTAAATTACGAATAACATTCGTAGAAAAATTTTTTTAATTTAAGAATACGTGTTGAAAAGTGTTTGTGAAACAAGGGTAACTTATTAGGCTGTGTTCATATTACTCTTTTTTGTCGCGATTGCGACACCGCTCTTAATTTTTTTTCGCGAACGTGGCTGAAAAATACTGAATATTAAATAAATAAAAGTATATAAAAACATACAAAATACATTATTTTTCAGACGCTTCTGCGAAAAAAACTTGTGAGCGGTGTCAAAAACGCGTAATATAAACACAACCTTACAGCAACCGGTACAACATACTATTTACAAACGAATGGTTTAGATCAGCTTTATTTATAAATTAACGTTAAAAATGTATTTTTGTATTCTCTTCAAAATATATCGATATATATAAAACAAAGTCGGGTTTGTTACACCATTTATAACTCAAGAACGGCTGGACCGATTTTAATAATCTTTTATTTGTTGGATTTGTGTTTATCCCGAATAGCAGAATAACTATTAAAATATCGGAAAAACTCAAGGGGCGTGGCACCTCCCATACAAATAAAATCTTATATATCAAATAGCTTTGGAATTATAGGTCGCACAGCAACGGAATTCGGTATTCAACCTTAATTTTCACTTGCCATTCTACTGGTAAAATTTTATGGGCGTTGGACGTAGGCCGGGAACTTTTTCAGCAGCCCAAATTTTTCAGCATAACTTTCAAGCATTAATTAAATTCGGTTAGAACGTACTTTTTAGTAGTGTCTTTCGTTTGGCAAAATTGAGAAAGTATTGGCCAAAGAGGTGTGGCACCGCCCATACAATTCAAATTTATGATATCGAATAGCTTTGGAACAAAATGCCGTATAATAATGAAATTCAGTACGGAGTTGCCACTTGGTGATATCCTTCTACTGGAAAACTGGGATGGGCTTTGGAAAAGGGGGTGTGGCTCGCCCATATACTTTAAATATTTGATATCAGATAGCTTTGGAACTAAATGTATAACAACGAAATTCAGTATGGAATTACTATTGTGTGATATCCTTCTACTAGAAAACTGAGACAGTCATTGAACAAGGGGGTGTGGCTCCGCCCATACAAGCCAAATTTTTGATATTGAATAGCTTTGGAAACAAATATCATATAACAATGAAATTCAGTATGGAGTTACTTATTGGTCAGGCATTTCAACTGGAAAACTGGCACGGGCATTGGAAACTTGGCGTGGCTTGGTCCACACCAGCTAAATTCAATTCAATATAATTTACTGCATATACTAACTTTTTTCTTGCATTTTATAATCAAAATCAAATCTTCTAAACGAATAAAAATTTCTTCATTTTTAATTTTAAAACCATAACTTTTGCAACTGAAAGAGATTTTTATCTTCAAATAAACGAAGACGAAGCCACCAATTACCCAACTCAATTTTTAAACTCCTTGGATCTGCATGGCTTACCACCGCACAGCTGAAGGTTGGCTCAGTAGCCGTCATGCTTCGAAATCTAAACCAACCAAACTATGCAATGGAACGCGTTTGGTGAAAAGAAAACTGATGATCAATGTCATTCACGCGATAATACTCAAAGGAAAATTCAAAGGTGAGGAAGTTTTCATTTCGACGATCCCGATGATCCCAACTGATATGCCCTTTGAGTTTAAACGAATTCAATTCCCGATTCATCTTGCATTCGCCATGACGATTAACAAATCACAGGGCCAATCCCTTAGTGTTTGTGGTCTGAATTTAGAAAATGCATGTTTTTCTCATGGTCAATTGTACGTGGCATGTTCACGTGTCGGTAAATCATCCGCTTTATTTGTTCTTGCACCTGATAACAAAACGAAAAATGTCACATATCACAAGGTGCTTCACTGAAGACAATCAACCCGAGTGCACTTCATGCAGCAAAATACATAGCTTCAAACAAGTAAATGTCTTGCTGACACGCTATTGAAATACTTCGTTTTTGTACTTAATAAACTATTACTTAATAAATTTTTTGTAATAATTTGATCACATTAATCTAAATTAATAAAATAAAGTCGGGTTAGTTATACCATTTACATAAAACACATAAAGATCGGCTGGGCAGATTTAAATAATCTCTTATTTATTGGATTTTTCTTTGCCCCAAATAGCAAAATAGCTTTTAAAATATCGGAAAAATTTACGGAAAAAAATTATATGAAAGTTAATTATCTATTTTATGTTTATTTGACCAGAATACAAATCTGAACGGCTGGACGGATTTAACACAAATTTGGCTCACATTTTACTTGAATCTTAGATTATGCTTTGACATAATTAGTTTTGACCACGCCTCTTCCACCCTTTTACAAGTAAGGGAAATCAGCCAACTAGAATACTTTTTTTAGCGAAAAGCTTCGTTTAATTAATTTTAAAAAAATTCTGTAATTTTGACACAAAAAAATTTACATATCTTCAAGATTGCACAAATTTTTAGTACAACGTCTTTTTCTAATAACGCCGTTTCCTTAAAATGACAAAAAACCATTTTGCATATTTCCATACGCTTTACGTCAAAAGCTTATTTTTTCTGGCTAAAAATCGTTATCTTCTGAACGAATAAAACCTAACCATCAAAATTCTAATTGTTTTCCCCCGAGTAACTTCGGGTATATCAGCTAGTTATATATATAATAAACACATAAATGAAATAAAATAAGCCATAGGTTACAAAAAATTCAAAATCGATTTTTTGATTGTTTATACACCATATCAGAATACATGTTTCGCAAAATTTTACACTTCTACAACTTAAAACAACGTTTTTATTCACAAAGTTCTCAAAGCCCTAAGTTTAAGCGCAACTTACAATTTAGAAAGCTTTTTACTTCTCTCTTAAACTTTTTAAATTTAAAATGACGGCTTTTTTAATTTAATATGAACATATATAAAAAAATGTCACTGCCTAGGGGAGGGGGAAGCGCCCCCTGCGGACGCCCGTGTCTCAAATAATATTGATTCTAGCATTGAATAATTATAATTACACAGTGACACTAGGGTACTGACATTTAGAACAGGGGTAGGCACATTTATTACAAATTACGTTCAATAAAATGGGCGTTATTTAAAAAAGGGAAGTGGCAGTATCGGAAAACACTGTATCTCGAATAATATTGACACTAGGCTAATAAAACCCTTTCCTTAATGAGTAAAATTATTACAAAACCCGATGAAGAAAGTAGGCGGGATTCGACAAAGGGGTTTTCATTACTAGAAAAACACTGTATCTCAGTTATCCCTATATTGACACTAGGGTACTGAAATTCGGTACAAGAGTATATAGAATTATAACACAACACGATCAATAAACTAGGCGCAGTTCTACATAGAAAAACGCTGTTTCTCGAATAATTTTGACACTATTGTACTAAAATTCATTACAAGAACGCGTATATTTATTTTGAAAATTTATCATGTTCTCTAAGAAGGAAGAAATAAAACTTTTTTAACAAAACAAAAAAAAAAAAAACTGACTTGAAAATAACTACAAATTAAAAAATAATTTTAAATTACTTTTTCTATTAATTTCTAGTTCAAATTTTATTGTTTTATTATCTTCAATATATCAATTTCTTTATTAATATAAAAGCTTTGAGGTCGGAGCTAATCTTTGCCACACAATCATGATAATTTTACTGTCCCTGCACTGCCAATATTAACGAGATGTCAGTCGTGAAGTTAAGTTTAGTAACAGGCGCACTTCCCAGCAAACAAAAGCTCTCGGTTTTGGGTTCAGTGATCGAAAGCGTTAATTTAATAAAAGTATGATTATATTAGCGGTCAACTTTAAAGGCTTTATATTCACAAAGAAATTAATATATTTATGATAATAAAACAGATTTAAAAAATGTCAATAAAATCTCCAATATAATAATATGTATACATAAATTATAAAATTTGAAAAATAAATTAAAAGAAAAAGTAATTTAAAATTAAAAATTTTCTATATGACCTTATTATTTATTATTATGTTAATTTTCTATGATTTAAAAACAAATTCTAAATGTTTGATAGTTTAAATCATTCTTGATTTTATATACAAATTCTATTTGTTTGATAGTTAAAAATCGTTTATTGAGCTTAAGGACAGGTTAGAACAATTAATTGCTCTAACAAATTTTTTCTCAAAGAAACAAAAAAGAGTTTGCGTCTCTTGCTTCTATGTGCCACAATTGATAATCTGGCCTTGCAGCGAGGTTCTGGAATACTTTTGGAAAAAAAATTCTTCTAATGTATATAATAGAATCAATCATGATCATTTCAAAATTCCAAACTCAAAGTTATTAAATCAACCATGTTCATGATACCAATCATGTTCTTTCTTAAGACTCCATAATGGACTTTATTTAAGAGATCGTTTTTATGATATTATCAATAAAGTTTACCATGAATGTGAGTTGAAAAATGAAGAGCTTTAATTTAAAAATTTCCGACGCTGAGATAAAATTATAACTGAAAAATTATTGATTTAAACAATGTTTTTTCATTAATTCCTTAATTTCATTAATTTTTATGAGAAATATTTCTATTTTAACTAAGGGGTCCGTTTTTTGGTATTTATTTGACCTGATCCGAAATCCACTCTGAAAATTAGTATAGAAAGTAGAGCTCCAGCTTATTCACGTGTTTCGAAATACTCATGTAAACGGAATGCTAAACACAAATTACATGTGAAGTTACAAACGAATGTGTTCACGTTTCTTAAGTAATCACGTTTTCACGGCTTTTGCGTATTTTAGCCAATGCCCCCATGGAACTTTAGTATCATAGGGAAAGAGCTTATATGGCAATAAATAAGAATAGCTATAGAATAATCCATTGGGAAAGTGATAAAAATAATAAATATATATATGTATTTGAAATTAATGTTACTCGAATTTAAATTTTAAAGAAATTTCTAGTTACGGGATATTAAATCCTTAATTATACACTCAAATATGATATTTACATCAAACATCTTTCTTTCATAACATAAGATCCATTTACTTAAATGTCCTTCTTTTAAATATTTCATTTGATTTTGTATCGCTTTTTCCGTACTTGATCACGTGACATTTGTTGATTCTAAGATAAAACAAGTGAGTATAAAGAGAAATATGTTTACACTGTGGGATATATCCAGTGCGTGTCCTTTAAACAATAGTTTTTCCTTCTCTCTCTAGTTGTGACCATTTAATGTTATGCAAAAATGTGTAACTTCACATACAGGTAAAAATATTGCAAAACTCTTTAAAATATGCTGGATTTTTTTTTACAAAGTCAAATTTTATTAACTATAATAAATTCAGACTGAGTTTGCTTGTGTCCTTGCGCAGAGTCTATAAATGAAAGAGAAAATAACAATATTTACTTAATACATTTGTGCACGTGTTTGTGTGTGCTCTGTGTGCTTGGGTGTGTGTGTGTTTGTTTGGAGTAAATCTCGTTAGTATATCCTGCGAGAACTTTGGTTCGTCCTCGTCATTCACTGAGCCATAAATCACTCACTCACTCGGCTGGGCTTCTGTGTGTTGTTGTTGCAGTTGTTGTTTTCCTTCCATTCATATGCTTCGTTCAGATTTTTGCTCACCCTCCTGTTTTGTTTTTTATATTTTATTTTATGCTTTTTTTTGCTGCTTTTGTTCAGGGATTTTTATTTTTGTTTTATTTATTTTTATCCATTCTACAGTGATACTTTCTCGAGTGACAGCCGAGACGCGGCCTTCGTCCTTTTGCGCAAGAAGCAAGTTTATCGTTCTGTTGCTGATGTTTTGCTGCGCGGAACGAGGGCGACAGTTCGTCCACTTCATCCAATGGAACAACTTTGAGACGATTTTGCGACAGTGGCGAATCGAAACAAAGGCAAGGCCGCACAGTCAGAACAAAGACAAATAGAGAGAGGAAGAAATCGAAAAAGAAAAGCGTATTTAATCACATTAGTTTTTGTACAGGGTGTTTAAGAAATTTCTGTACATATTTCGCGTAATATTCATAACCAGGGCTAGGATTTAAATGACATGTCATCTTTTTTCTGCTGCTTCTAAGATATTTCCTGCTTATTTCAAACGTCCATTTATGTTTCCTAAATTCCTAATATGAAAAGTTTTTAGGACATTTTTGTAATATTTTTCATCGTTTTTAGTTTTGAGGTAATTTTTACTAGATTTAGGGCATTTTTTGGTCATTTTTTGAGATTTTTAGGTTATTTTATTGTCATTTTCGGACGTTTTTAATATTTAGAGCATTTTTCGGTTTTTGAGGTTATTTTAGTGTAATTTTTAATTAATTTTTTTGTTTTTTTCGTTTTAAAAAATGTCAAAATGCATATTTTTAAACATATTCCTTTAACACTAGAGTCCCTTCAATCAAAAACATTACCTCTCGACAAAGGAGTAACTTTGTTTATAGACGTCGATGAAAAAAAAGCAATGCGTGTGGTGAAACTGACGAAAGGGTGTGTAGAAAAAAGAAACAAGTGTTAGATAAAAGCTCAGGATATGCTAGCATAAAATAAATTTTAATTTAGTAATGTTTTATTTTTAAGGTTAAATTTTTTTTGTTAATTTTTTATGCAATTGTTTGCGTTTTTAAGGTTTTTTAGGTAATGAAAAATTTTGTCAGTTTTAAGGTAATTTTCTGCAGCTTTTAGGTCATTTTTGATATTTTTTAGGTAATTTTTTGCAGTTTCTTAAGTCATCAAAATCCGAGCCTTGCTCATGACATTATTTGTTAACGATGAAAAAAATAATGAAGTGTTTTGCATTTTTTACACCTTTAAGAAAAGATTCTCAATCAAGTTAAACAAAAAAAAAGCAATGCTTGACAAATTTTTTTTGAGACAAAGTCGAAAGACTGAGTCTTATGACTGATTGTACTTTTTACTTTATTTATAAATTTTGTAAATTAAAAGCAAACTATTAATGAATTATGTTCGATTGGGCTAAAGTTAAAATACCCCACGGCCGTGGTTTTGTGTTTTAAAAGTTATAATGCATTTATTTATTTGATAATGCATTAATGATTTTCCAAATTTTGAAATCAGATAAAGGATAAAGTAACATAGCTAATGTGGATTATCTTCGACTGCGCCGAAGTTAAAATATACTAACAGCTGTGTTTACGTGCATTCGAACGAATGTTTTATTATTATGATAACGTCACTTTTTATGGGGAGAGATTTTTCTACGAATTTTTCAAAGTTGAAACTCAGAGTACATCAAATGCGTAAATTAAAGTATTTTTGAGGAATTCTGGAAGATTTGCTATTATGATTGACGTTATTTTGTAATTAAGTAATGCAAATTGTTAAAATTTTCATTTAATATCCTGTTTTTAAAAATCAATATCCATACTAATTTTGAGTAGTAACCTATTAAAGCTTGTTAAAATAAGTTAACCCGGACTTATTTCAAATTAGATAAGGCATCACTTGTAAAAATCGGCTAAAAATTCATGACGTGATTGGGATTAAAACTTGTGAAATTAAAAGGAGTTTTATTGCTTCCATTCAGAACTACAAATCATGCACCATAGTAAAGACTAATTTGTGAACTTTTTAAATTTGAAAGAGTTACATAATAGTTTACACATAAGCCAATCTTTTTTATTTTTTGACCACAATTCAAGATTTTGAGGGTATGTGTATAGCCCAATGTATTAAATTTTATATAATTCTTGGCCTACAATCTGCACTTTGTTTCGTTAATATTCTCAATTTTTTTTTGTTATTTTGTAAAATCATGTAATACAAAAACTGAAGAAAGGGTTAAAAAGGCGCCCTAACGATTTTTTTGCTTATTACATATCTTGATATGACCTTTAACCTTGACGCATATCCCGCAACTGGCACTAGCAAGGTGAGCCAGTTACACCTTAAAATAATCTTGCCTACAGCTTTTTTGTCTCCTCCAGTAGCGCAACCAAAGAGGGCGTTTTGGGGGTTTAAGCTCAACCAAAAATTATTGTAGCAATAAGAAAAATAGGATACAATCAAAGCGAGTTACATGAAAAGTAACTACAAGTTTTTATCAAAAGTGGTAAAACGCTAAATGTAAATTTAAAATCGATTGTGATTGAAGCATAACCTCTCAGCCTATTTGCCATATTTCATTCATTCAGATTGCATATGTTTTATCTTTTTTTAGATCTTATTTTTAAGACTTAGGGGGGCTTAAAAAAAATTACTTGAAAATCGAAACATTGATTTGAGACAAGCAGTCAGTTTAGCCAATATAAGTTTTTTTGTAAGGAAGTACAAAATTGAAGGGATAATGCTGAAACAGAATTAAAAATATATCTGATTGCTACAAAAAGCAAAAACCAAAGGCTTTATTTGAGCGAGACCACGAGTTACATCTTTCCACTCTGACGCACAAAGTTTTGAATCTGTAATAACTGTAGGAATGTCAAAAAGACACATGAAAACTTTAGGAAATTTCATTTTTGATAGTTGAATTAAGTGGCATACTCAGTTTTTCCCAATCAGGTCAAAATCTCGACACATAAGAGATTGAAATTTAGTTACTTTAAAACTCATTTTTTTAAGACAGTAAAAATTTATTTTTAAAAAATATTGTTTTTAATTTTTTTGTATTTTTGAGTTTTTTAGGTCAAATATCAAAAATAGGAATGTCTCAAGATTTTAACCTGATCGGAAAGAAACTGAATATGCAACTAAACTCTACGACCGAAAATTAAGTTCATGTGTCTCGGCGTTTTTGTGTGTCATTTCAAAAGGATATCGGTTACATATCTTTTTTGGATGCATTAATCTCAAACCTGAATCATAAAACATAGATAAATTCTTAGTTGACTTTCAACCCTATTTCCTGACGCTTTGAAATTGCTAGATTCTAATGCTTTAGGAGCTTTTAAAAAACAAATTAGTTTTATAAAGATGATTTTCAAGAAGATTTATTTGATTAAAAAATGCAACTGAATGTTTTGATACGAAATTAGCAAGTAAAGAAATAACGATGGAAAAAATACAGGTCTTAAAGCTTTAAAACAGTGCAATAAAGATATATATTCTAATATATGTAATTTACTTATCATCCTTGAAACTCTTTTAGCCACTTTGTGTGCGAAGAAAACGAACAAACATTTTGAAATATTCGCCGAATTGAAACTTATTTAAGAAGCAAAACGTTGCAAAATAGATTAAACGGTCTACACTGTAAAAACGAAGTCTTATTTTAAGCACTGCCTTAAAATCATCATTAGCCTTAATTTAAGCGTCGTCTACAGTCTGCACCCTGCGCTCATCGAGAACAGTCGTTAATTGTTTACTCTTCTTGCGTCATCGTAGAAAAAAAATATAAATATATAACCAGCTACCAGTTGTTGTAACTAAGTGTTGTGAATTTTCTTAAACAAACGGTGTTTTTCATTTTGTGGTGAAATAAGTTAATAGTTTATAGTTGGCCATTTAATTATGGCCTCCTCTTCGGGAGGTAACTATTACTCAATTTTAGATCCAGACGGATCTAGCGCAAATCCCTCACCCAAACGTAAAAAAAACAGCAACTTTGTTTTACATAACAGCAATGATTTCCCAAACTTGGTACGACCCTCTTTCAATAAAACTGCTATTCCAAAATACTTAATAATAAAAAATAAAAATATCGACAAACCAATCAAATCTCTTAATATATTTTTGGTTACAAAAGCCCTCGAAAGCATTAGTTCTGAAAAGCTCGAGAAAATTTCATATACACGTGAAGGTGACCTGCTTATTCTGACAAAAAACGAAGCCCAAACTAATAAATTCCTAAAAGCCTCACAGCTTTCAAATGTCTGTCTTATAATTTTTCTAGTTTTTGCTCCTCCTCTCATGGATTTAAGCAAAGAAGAAATTGTAGAAGGTCTTAAAGAACAATCTGTAGTGGAATGTCAAAAAATCACAAAGTTTTCCGAAAACAAAGTACTGAATACTCCATTGCACATTATTTCTTTTAATCGCTTTGAATTGCCAGCTGAACTGAAAATAGGTTTTTTAAACTACAAAATTGACCCCTATATTCCTGCACCTTTACAATGTAAACTGTGCTTCAAATTAGGTCATACCAAAAAATACTGCAAATCTGAACCAAAATGCGAAGTCTGTTCGACTAGCATCCACGATCCAGCACCCTGCTTAAAAGTTGAATGCATAAATTGCAATCACCAACACAGATCAAGCAACAAGAATTGTCCAACAATAAAAAAACGTAAAGAAATTCTAAAAACAAAAATATTAAATAAATGTTCTTATACAGAAGCAACCCAAATAGAAAATGAAAAAACAACAACAGTTATACCTGTTCCCACAGAAACTCTTGACGAAGCAATCAAATTTAGACAAAAAAGAATCCAACAAACAAACACAATCAATACAAATAAATTTAACTCAGAAGCTTGCCTCACTAAAATTAATAACTCTTCTATTAGTTCTTTCCCTTCAAGCACTTCTCAAACTTTAGCATCTTCAATCGGCATTTCTAGCTCCCTCTCCTTAAAATCTACCACTATAACAACCTCTTCAACCTCAATTTGTTCAAACACAACTTCAAGCTCTTCATCTTCATACTTAACTTCCTCTACCCAAAAAACTCAAACATCACAACAAAACAATACTGTACCACTCAAATCAAAACCCAAACTCACCTCATATATTAACTCCAAACCAAAACTAAGCTCCATTAAAAACACAACAATTTCAACAGTTACCGACGCTGCACTCTCCTCAACTTCTCATAACCCACTCCGAATCTCATCAATTGATCTGACTCATTTAGAAGCCTCACCAATATCCGACGAAGAAATGATTTAATGTCTACATAAATGCTCTCTTTGGTTTTTTAGTGAACCGCTGTAGAGCATTTTTTGTTTTCTTTTCTTGTTTATATATTATTGTATGGTCCTAAAAATTCTTCAGTGGAATTTAAACGGATTTTTCAATAATTTACACGAACTTCAACTTTTATTAAAGGAACATTCTCCGGATATTATCGCTATTCAGGAAACTCACTTAAAATACAACCAGACAAAACATTCCCTTTTAAAAAAATATAATTCAAATTTTGCTAATGTCTACAACACCAATCGCTGTAAAGGTGGAGTAGCAATTTTTGTCAAAAAATCAATAGAGCACCAATTTTTAACACTTCCCAACAGCATTCAAGCAGTAGCAGTTGAAATCAAGCACGATATCAATGTAACAATTTTTTTCAATGTATTTTCCACCATCTGATTCTTTGACTCTGACTAAGCTAACCTCTATTTACAACAACATATCTACACCTTCACTCATCTTAGGTGATTTTAATGCTCATAGCATTCTTTGGGGCTCTCCCCACACCAATTGCAGAGGTAAGACTGTTGAAACTTTTTTTATGCAAGAAAGTCTCTCACTTCTTAACGACTGTTCTCCCACTCACCTTTCCACGCATTCTACTTGGTCTCATGTAGACCTCTCCCTTGCTTCCCCTAGAATTGTATCCTTTTTAAATTGGAACGTAGCCACTCACTTACATGGGAGCGATCACTTTCCAATATTTATAACTTTCCAACATTGCTTCTCTAACCAAGCCCAAGCCCCAAGCAAGAAACATCTCTTTCGGTTCAAGCTGTCTGAAGCAAACTGGGATCAATTTCAAGACATCGTTAACAATAAAATAAAAAAAACACAAGTTACACTAAATATAAACAGAGATGCTGCTATTTTTCATAAACTAATTATTGCCGCTGCAAATGAATCAATTCCACATTCGCCTATTCAATACAATTTTCAAAAGTCAGTTCACTGGTGGAAAAAAAATTTGGCAAACCTCCGAACAATTAAGCAAAACCTTTGGCACATTTTCAAAAACAATTTTTCAGTCGACGCTTTGCTGGCATACAAAAGAGCAAACGCAATTTTTAAACGTGAGGTCAAAATGGCAAAGCGGCCACTTCGACTAAGCTCATTTGGAATAAAGTTATGGTAAAAATACTGCCTTCGCAATCAATAATTTAGTTGACAGTAATGGTTCAACAATTTCTGACCATAGTCAAATAGCATCCACTTTTGCTAAAGAATGGTCTGTCTATTCCAAAGACAACAACTTCAACTCAGATTTTATTGAACTCAAAAACAATTTAAACATTGAAGTTAACTACCCCCTTAGCGGTCCTGCAGAGTCAATTGAAACCGATATCTCCTTAATAGAGCTTAATATGGCTTTAAATACTGTAAAAGGCAAAACACCCGGTTTTGATAAAATAAGCTATCCAATGCTAAAAAATTTAACACCATCTGCTAAATTTCGTTTATTACAAATTTACAATACTATTTTTAAATCAAGCATAATACCACAAGAATGGAAAAACGCAACAATTATACCTTTACCAAAACAAAACAAGCCATCAAACAGTTTAACAGGGTACCGCCCGGTCTCTCTTCTCTCATGTACAAGTAAATTACTCGAAAAAATAATAGCAAACAGAATAGGATGCTTTCTTAATAGAAATCGATTGATTTATGCTAACCAAGTTGCATTTAAAAATAGCAAAGGCACAATTGATGCGCTTCTATTTCTTGATCATAAAATTGCATATGCTTTATCAACAAAAAACCATATTTCTATTATTTCAATTGATTTTGAAAAAGTATTCGACAGGATTGGCTGTCACACTATTTTAAACCAACTCTTGGAATGGAAGTTCGGCAAAAATATAATTAACTTTGTGAGAAGTTTTCTCTCAAGCAGGAAAATAAGGGTACGAATAAATGCATCTCACTCTCAGCTCTATCCCCTTCATAATGGAATTCCACAAGGATCTCCTCTTTCGGTAGTCTTATTTCAGATTGCTTTTGAAGGTTAAACGAAATCATAATTAAACATAAATTCTTTAGTCACTGTATTTACGCAGACGACTTATATCTTACTGTCAAATATAAAGACGAAACTAAACTGCAATCTGAATTTAGTTTACTTATCGATGAGATAAATTCGTGGTGCAAAAGTTCTGGTGCTAATATTTCTATACTCAAGAGCAAGGTTTTGCATATTTGTAGGAAAAGACAATGTATTCCTTTAAATTTAATTATAAATAATAATAATATCGATTTTGTAAGTAATCTTAAAATATTAGGCATTATATTTAACTGTAACTATAGATGGTCTTCACATATAGAGTACATAAAAAAATCACTTCTTAATAGACTAAACTTAAATAAATGCCTAACTAATTTTTGTAGTAATGCACATCCATCTGTCTCAATTCGGGTGTTGAAAGCACTAATTCCTTCAAAAATCGACTATGGTCTAGTCATTTATGGTCACACAGCTAAATCTAATTTGCGCAAACTTCAATCAGTGTATCACGCCGCCGCTCGTTATTGTATAGGTGCTTTCCGTTCTACTCCGATAACAAACATACTGACAGAGACAGGGCTTCCTACCATTGAACACCGAGTAAAAACACTAACTGCTAAACTTATCCCAAAAATGTTAATGCCTACTGAACAAATGTTTCCAAAGAACCTCAACAAAAAGCTAAAAGTTCCATCAGCACTTCACCATATACAAGAAAGCACTCTAAAAATTAGGTTTGAAGTAAAGGTTCACCTTAAATATATATCTTCCCAGCCTCCATGGAATCTAAGCAACCACAGCTTCGTCAACAATCTTAGACATTTACCAAAAGACTCCACCAATGCTGCCTCCTATATCAGTCATTTTGAAGAAACTATCAACAACTTCCAAAACTGACATTTCTTCTTTACCGACGGCTCCAAAACCGACACAGGAGTTGGTTATGCTGTTGTTAACGAAAAATTTGAGATTATCAGAGCAGTCCAAGTTAATGCTTTCTGCTCAATTTTCACCGCGGAATGTGAAGCAATTTTTTATGCAATTAGTTTTTGTAAAACCTTAAGAGGTAAATACATCATATGTTCAGATTCACTATCCACCATCAAAGCTGTTGAAAATATCCGCAATAAAAAACGAAACCGTAATTAAAATACGGGACATGCTTATAATGCATAAAAATAAGTTGAAATTAATGTGGGTACCAAGCCATATTGGCATAAAAGGAAACAGTATTGCAGATGAAGGCGCGAAATATGCAACCAAAGCCCAGTAGAACTTCAAAACACTTTTAACCAGTCTGACTACGTACATGCTGCCAACAGTTTTTATTCTAATGAACTTAAACAGAGCTGGATTAACTACACCCACCACTATAAAATAAGCAACCAGAATGGAAACGCACCTATTTACCAACCAGATTGTCAAAGAAAACATATTCAAAAATATGCCAGACTCAGGATGGGACATACACTTTTCACTCATCAACACCTTATGGAAAATTCACCTCCACCGTTGTGTATTTTTTTGTAACGCTGAAACACTCTCTATAAAGCACTTTACAGATGAATGCTGCATTATTAATAGTTATAGAACAAATCCAATTTTACTACTATCAAATGTAACTAAAGAAAATATAGAAGCCATTATAAATATTTTGAAGCATTTTAACATCTACTCAAAAATTTAAACAATTTAATTATAAAAAGTAGGCTAAAGACCTTAGTTGTTAGTGCCTAGAATATAAGTTTGTTTATGTAATTTATTTTGTAAATAAACTTTTTTTAATAATTAATAATAATCAAAATTTTAAACCGTGCTTGTTCAAAATCAGGCAGTCTTGTTCTTATTTTCAGCAGGGCTTACATTAATTTGACGTATAGCGTTAAATTGTTGATTTGAAATTCAACGAAAAATTTTTGCTGCTTCTGAAGAAAATATTAATTCAAAAGTCGAGCAAATAAAAAAGACTATGTTTTATGAAAAAGTCATTGTACTAAAATTTTCTAAAAATTTGAAGACATGTAAATGTTTTTGGTGCCAAAATGACAGAAATTTAACATAACATTAAATTAAAAAAACTTTTATGGTAAAAAGTATTGCAGTAACAAAATAAACGTCAGTTAAAAAGTGGCGGAAGGAGCGTGGCCCAAACTAAGTATGTAAAAATATAGTTTAGAAAGCACACAATTCATATACTAATTTTGAGCAAAATCCGTTGAGCCGTTTACATTTGTATTCAATTAGTCTTTGTGGGCGTGGAAAAGGTCTAGCCCCTCCCACTTTTTTTTCTAAATTTTTTTTGATACATTTCACCATTAACCAAATTTTATTATTTCTACAATCGGATCACATTTTTCAAAAGTGGGCGTAGCTATAGTGTGACCGCGCCCATTTTTCATACTGTTTTCAAGAGTAACCACACAAACTAAATTACCAAATTACCAAAAACGTCCAAAACCAAGGTACACAAAACACAGAACAAATAATTCAAATCGGCCGAGCCGTTTTCGAGTTTTAGCAAACTAACACCCAGCAATTGGTTTTTATACATATACACATATACATAGATATAGGTACTTTATCTATACATTAATACATAATAAACTCCGATAAAGTTACTTTGTATGGGATGTAGGCGTAGTTTTCAACCGATTTGTCTCATTCTCGAACTTAATTTTCTTTTATTGATAAAAAGCGCCATTTCAAAGCGCCCACGTTTCTGACATCACTATTTTTGAAAATTTTAAAAAATATGAAAAAATCCTGTAGTTTTTAAACCGTAGGTTAAACAAAAAAAGTGTTCGCATATTTTAAATATGTTGAATTTTTTTTTGGTGGTATATTTTTTGTAGCAATTTTATGAAAAATCCTTTTTTTTAAATCCGGAATTTTCAATCACATTTTTCATAGTTGTGTTGAGTTAAGTCATCAATTTTTAAGACTAACACACAACTTTAGGTTGGGATTCCAACGATTACTATTTTTAACGAATTTTTTGAAAAATGTCTACAAAAGATTTCCGATTTTTATTCTGATATTTCCATTTTTTGATGTTAATACTAATGAACATAAAAAATAGTATATGTTATTATTTATTAATTCTATAACTATTCAAATGAAGCAAGCAATTAGCAAAACCAAACTTTTTTTAATTGTTTTACATTTTTAAAAACTGTTAAATTATTTAAAAATATGAAATTTTCGGTGTAAAAACAGGAAATATTTTGTAGGCATTTTTAAAAAATTCATTAAAAATAGCAATCGTTTGAGTCCCAACCTTAAATTGTGTGTTGGTCCTTAAAATTGATGCCTTAACTCAACACTACACTAAATATTAAGATCTGTCAAATATACGAACACTTATTTTCTGTAAAACCTACGGTTTCAAAACTACATCTATCATAGACATTGTTAAAATATATAATGAATATTATTTTTTTACGTAAATAATCAGCCTTATCTTGATTAGTTTTTCGCCATGAATCTGAAAAGGGAGTTTTCATTTTTAAGAAAGCAGATAAAGACTTCATATTTCTTTTACACTCATAAATATTGAGTGTTTATAAACAAATTTGCATTTAAAATTTCCAAAATGTTCTTGAGCTTCATCTTAAAAATGAAAACTCCTTTTTCCGATTCCGGGAAAAAATTATTCATGTCAGGGCTGATTATTTACGTAACAAATAATTTAAATTAACTATGTCTTACATTCTTTTCAAAAATGTGTACAGATTTGGAACCAGCGTTGAAAGTACATATAGGAATGTGAATAGGTTTACCGGATCCGAAAATTGTAGACTTGTATTATTTATCCCTACATGTCTGAATATAAGAGTACTACTACTTTGACCACAGCTGTACGCAAATTAATTTAAATATTTTCTGTTTTATAGTGTTTCCATAAATGTTTAAAACTGAGTATTTTTCTTTTTTTAAACGTATCTATTATTTATGCAAAAAACAATTTAAAATTTCTGTTTTATAGTATTTCAAAAATGTTTTAAATTGAGTCTTTTTATTTTTTTTCAAACGTGCAATGTCTCTTTAAAGTCATTTAAAGCTTTTAATTAATAGGTCATTAATCAATAATTAATAATATAATTTAAATATTTTCTGTTTAATAGTTTTTTTATAAATGTTTAAATTGAGTCTGTTTCTTTTTTTTTCAAACGTGCAATGTCACTTTTTTAAAGCCTTGGGAGCTATTAATTAAGAAATTAATGTTTAAGGAGGTGTTAATTATTATTTTTTTTTTTTTTCATGAAATGTTTCGACTGATAAGCAAAGTCGAAAAAATTAGTTTTATTTCACCAGCTCAAGGTGTGTGCTTTCAGCATACTGGAACTTAATTTCAGAGAGGTTATGCTGCTTTTATGTATCTAATAATAAGAGCTGAAATTCAGCGAAGCTACTGCTGCTTTTAAAGTTTAACTTCCTTAAAGTAAAAAATTTCAGATAGGTTGAGCTGCTTTTCGCTAACAAATAGGGCTGAAATTCAGCAAAGCTACTGCTGGTTTTACGATTTAACTGCCTTAAAGTAAGACAGTATTGGATGCTGGTTTGCAGTACATAAGGGCTTGTGTAATTTCAACGAAAGCTGTCTTAAAGTTGTTGCAGCTTACTTTAAGAAAGTTTTTTCCACCTAGTTATAAGATTTCCTTTTTACAGGTTTCAAATAAGTATGAAAAATTGGTGTCATATATGGTGTCATATCTTTGTACAGATGAAGCAATGTCATAACTTATATGAAAACTATGAATAACACTGTAAAAAGTAAATCTTATTATTAGGTGAAAAAACTATCTTAAAGTAAGCTGCAACAGCTTTCAGACAGCTTTCGCTGAAATTACACTCGTCTTTATTTGCTGCAAACCAGCATCCAATACTGTCTTATTTTAAGGAATTTAAATTGTAAAAGCAACAGTAGCTTCGCTGAATTCCAGCCTTTATTATTAGTAAAAAAGCAGCCTATACGTCAAATTAATGTGAGCCCTGTTGAAATAAGAGTAAGACTGCATGATTTTCAAGAGGCACGCTTAAAAATTTTGAATTTCAACTTCCTATTGTCTGAAATTAAGGCTAGATAAACTTAATATAAAGACGACGCTTAAATTAAGGCTATTGATAATTTTAAGGCAGTGTTTAAAATAAGACTTAGTTTTCACAGTGAAGCCAGGAAAAATTTGTGCAAAAATCGGGCTCACTAACCTCTACATCACAGCTGCTATAGTTACGAACATTTACTTTCATATATTAGCCCGAATTATTATAAGCCCCCCCCCCTAAAATATCTTGTTGCGCCTCTGGTCTCTTCTATACATTCGCTCCTAGACTTTAAGCTTGGAAATTGAGTAGGAGTTTCGTTTCATCACATTATATACACCTAATGAAAACAAAACCAGACTCGGATGATAACTCTTACTACGTTGACAACACTAAATGAGCAGACATATGGAGAAGCGTGAATTTGGATGAGGATTCATCGTAGACAGGAAACTACGCCACCTTGTTTACCGATTCACGTTTGTGAATGAAGGATTGGCCTGCATCAAGGCAAATGCGGGTTTCTTACCGGGCCTAAAGAACGTGCAACTGCCGTCCGGATTATGACGTCAAAGTAGTACTAGACTATATTAATGTGTCAGTCAGTTTAATATCCACGAGGAAACCTCGAACGGTCCAAGATCGATCGACTTTGAACTAGATTAGCAGCACCAGATTTAAACACCTTGACATTCAGAAGGGCACCTGGCTATCGCCGGAAGGCACGCTTTTATTGTTTTGAATGTGTACCTGTAAGTATATACCAAGCGTTAAGCATGCGTAACGGTTGAAGTCTCAGTGTGATTTGTCCTTTACTTAAGAAAGAACATCCGACAATCTGCGCCAACTACCGAAGTATCAGTCATATTTCCATCGCATACACTCAGACAAAAAACATAGTAGCAACAAACATGTTTTAAGAGGATCATAGTATGATTCGGATTATGATTGTTGCTTACATGTTCTTAAATACATAATATTTTCTTTGATCATGATAAAATTATTACAACAATTATATTTAGAAAAGGAATTTTTTTGTAGGAACCAAAATATTACTGAAACAATCATTATTCTCTTATTGGGTCGAAAATAGAATGATTGCAACAACTATATTATGAATTTATTTTTAGGATCATGAATATTATTGAAACAATAATTTTATTTTTTTTAATTTTCATGCAATCCAATTTCCACAGCTATTAATAGATATCCTCAGATTGTCTGGGCTGCACAGAAATATTAATTCAATTGAAAAATCTTTTTGATAAAATTTTCTGTCCGAGCTGGGGTTTGATCCGCGGATTTTGCGCTTACGAGCCATGCAAATTATATTTTTTATGTTAGGTTTTGTTAAAAAAAATCTTTATTTATTTCTTAACAAACTTAACAATCAAAAATATTCTTATTATCTAAATTACAACTGAAGAACTGAACTGAACTGAACTGAAACTGAACTGAAACTGAAACTGAAACTCAACTGAAGCTGAAACTGAAGCTCAACTGAAGAAGTATTCTAAGTTCATACTTCTTTTATACCTTAATTGTCTTATTTACTTCTTTACATAAAACTTATGTATTACATATCATTTATTAATGTATTTGGACACTTAGATACTTTTAGGAATTTATCATATAAAGAAATTTGATCATAAACATCATCCGATCAATATTCCCATGACTTAGTTATAAACAATGAAATATGATTAAAGTTATAAACAAAGCATAATCATATTCCCAACAATGAAATATGATTCAAGTTATAAACAAAGCATACTTTGATATGAAAAGCATTAAATTAAATATTGTTTATTCTTAACATATGGTTATCATACAAATGGGATACTTAACTCCCCCCATTTTTCAAGACAAAACGTCCCGGTTTGTTATCTCTTTTGTGAAATTTTCAATTTTTCCTTGTATTACTTTAAATTCAATGTCTTCAGTTTTTTGATTTCTTTTAATTAAAAAATATTTAATTACTTTATAAGAGATAAACATTATTATTGCAAGTGTTATTAAACCTGTCAGACTCCAAATTGAATGTTTTACATTTGTATATGTTTTACTTAATGTTAATAAATTTATATTTTCCATATCTTTTTCAATGTCATTTTCTATGTAATTAACAATATCAAAATCATTAAAATTATTATTTTTTATATAATTATAAATTATATCTTTTTCATTAAAATATGTTTCATTGTCAATTATTATATTATCATTAAATGTTACAAGATAAATTCCATTTAATTTAACATCATTTACGGTATGGTTACCACTTAACAATATGGCTCCATCTTTTATAATTTCAATATTCTTATTTGATTCTTTAATTTTGGTGCATTTGCCTTTTTTATTATTTAGAATTTCTGATAAACATGTCTTTTCTTTATTCAATTTACAAAATGTGTTCGATAATTCTTTTTTACAATTTTTGACATTTTCAAATATTTTATTACATTTAATTATTTCTGGTGGAATTATTAATTTCCCATTATTTTGGCTTATTGCCCTTGTTTCAAAAAATTTACAATTTTTTATAGCAATTGGATATTTAATATATATTACAATTAAATCTTTATTTTGAACAATTTTAAATGTAGAAACGTCTAATAAATCTACAATTGTTATTCTTTCGTATTCATGTTTAATTATTTCCTTAATTTCGTCAAGATGTAAAATAACTGGGCTCAAGATTCCTGCTTTAGCTAATGTTATTGTAAAAATTACATTATGTAATTCGTTGAGTATCAATTGGTTTCTCTTTTTTGTTAAAAATTTTAAATTTGATGAATTAGGTAAATCTTTAATTGTTGTGTGAATTTCTTGAATTGCTTTAAAAATTTCTGAATTTATGACAAATTGTTTATTATTATTTTGGACTAGCTCTTCTAATTTTGTATTTATATTAACCATATCATCATGATCTGGTGTTCCTGCTATCCATTTCCAAATTGTACCTATTTCATTAATTCCTCTTTTGATTATTCTATTTTTCTTAATGTTCTTTTGTTTTTGTAATTGGCTTAGCAAAATTTCAATTAATCCAATTTCTAAATCATTTTCATCATTTTCTGATGTAATTATTCTTGAATTTTCAGATATTTTACTCCCTTTAATTATTTTATTCTTTTTATAACTTTCTATTATTGTATTGTAGTACGTTAAGTTAGTGACATGAAATAATTCTCCAAATTCTTCATATATTATAGCCTTGCTATTTTCTATTAGTATATAATTGTCTCTTGTATAATCAATTATATCCAAGACTTCTGATTTTGCGTATATGGTGAGTAATAAAATTATTAATAATTGTAGCATCTATAATGAAAGAGAATTTAATATACATTATTGTTTTGCATTATTCTTCTGCGTTCTCTTCTAGCTATACGCCTATTTCTCATTACAATTTCATGACTTCGTAAAAATTCTACCATAGCTTCATCTATGAACATTATAATCTGTGCATTTTCTGATTTGGATACCATGACTGGTTCTTCAGAACTTAAAGGCATGTCCACGTCTTCTTGGGTAATAATTTGTTTAGGATTCATTCTAAAATGAAATTATTCGTTATTAATTTTTAATGTTGTCTTTGTGAACGATTCTATCTCTATTATAGATTTTAACTTTATTCCCTAAATCTTCTTTTACTTTTTGTTTTTTATAACGTGGTCTTAATTTATTTCTTTCCGTAACAATTTTTTCGTATATTATGTCTCCATTTTGATATGTTTTTATAACTCTTTTTTTATTATGGAACTGCAACATTTTTGATTGATTATTCGTTAATTCTGTAGGTAAATTGTCATGTTGTACTTTATTAAAGAGGACTTCAAATGGTTTCTTTTTTGTAACTGAGTGAATTGTTTTATTATATTGAGTTGTTGCTCTATATATTATTTCGGAATAACTTATTAATTCATGTTCCTTTTGCAAACATCTTGCTATTTCTATTAAAGTTGAATGTGCTCTTTCAATTTGACCATTCGTCAAACTGTGTTTTGGATCACAATAAAATATTTCAATTTTCATTCTATTCATTAATGCTTTAAATTGTGGTGTACTGAATCCTGGTTCATTATCAACTGTTATCTTTTTAATTTCTGGAAAGTTTTGCAATATCTCCATTGTTTTTTCTTCTAGATTTGTTTTATCCTCAATTTGTTTTACTACAAGATATTTTGAATAGTAATCTATACTTGTAAGAAATATTAAGTTTTGTGCAAAGAAAATATCTAAATGTATTTGTTCTCCTTCTGTATTCGGTATTGGAGTTTCTCCTATTGGTATCTTTTTTGGTTTTCTATCATATTTATTTTCATTACATATTTCGCAATTTTTTACAAATTGTTTAAATTGTTTATACATTTCTGGCCAATAATATTTTGATTCTATTTGTTTAATATTTTCTTTATCATTCCGATGAGCTCTATTATGTGTTTGTTCTATAATTGATCCTTGATCGTCTCTATTAATTATATCCATTGGGAATTTCTTTGTATATAAAAATTTATTTGTAAATGTTTCTTTGATTTTATCTTTTATTTGATATAAGTCTTCTACTGTACAATGAATTGCTGTTACTAAATTTGGTTGTAAATATTCTTTCAAAATATTAATTAAATTATCAACGGTGTCGTATTCTATAAGATGTCTTGTTTTTCCAAAATTACGTATTTGCTCGTGGACTGTTATTCTAGCTCCACTTGATATTAATAATTGTTGTTTAAACTGATTCAAAGGTTTCATTGTTTCCTTTATTTGGCTATTATCACTGCTCTCTGCTGAATGTATTGTTGAATGAATTGATGATGATTCATCTGAAAGAATGTTTAACTGTTGTCTGGATAATGCGTCAGCTACAACATTGGTTAAACCTGGTTTGTAAATTATCTTTGGTGCAAATTCTTCTATAAATGCGTGCCATCTTTTCATTTTTGCATTAGGATTTCTTATTGAAACTGCAAATGTCAAAGGTTGATGATCTGTATAAATTTCTAAGTTTGATATACCGTAAAGGTAGTTTCTTAAATTCTTTAATGCCCAAACTATTGCATATAATTCCTTTTCATTTGTTGCATATCTTTGCTCTGTTTCATTCAGTGTTTTTGAAATAAAGATGATTGGATTTTTATCCTGTGATAATACAGCACCTATCGCTATATTAGAAGCATCAGTTGTTAATGTGAATTTTTTATTATAATCCGGCTGATATAATTCTATTTTTTCTTTTAGAGCATTTTTTAATTTATTACAAGCTTTAATAGCTTCATTATCTAGTTTGACTTCTGTCTTTTTTGATTTATATTGTGATATTCTTCCATTATCTCCTGAAAGGTATTTCGTGAGTGGTTTAGCTATTGTTGCGTAATTTTTTATAAACTTTCGATAATATCCTGTTAGTCCTAGAAAGCTTCTTAGTTGTCTTAATGTATTAGGTATCGGATAATTTGAGATTGTTTCTATTTTCTTTGGATCCGTTTTTACAACATTTTCTGCTACTACGTATCCTAAAAATTCTATTTCTTTTTTGTAAAAGGTTGATTTTTCTAATGATATTTTCATATGAGCATCTCGTAATGTTTTAATTATTATTTTTAAATGTTTTGTATGTTCTTCAATATCCTTTGAAAATATTATTATATCATCTATATATATATGACAAAATTTTCCAATGTAATCTCTTAATATATCATCCATAGCTCTTTGAAAAATGCTTGGAGCGTTTTTTAATCCGAATGGCATTCGAACATATTCGTATTTGCCATTATTTACTGAAAATGCGGTTTTTTCTATATCACTTTCATTCATTAATATTTGATGGAAACCTGATTCCAAATCAATAGTAGAGAAAATTTTTGCTTTCCCTAAATTTGCTAAAATTATACCAACGTCTGGTATTGGATATCTATCTGATATAGTTAATTCATTTAATTTTTTAAAATCAATTACCATTCTTAATTTTGGTGTACCATCCTCATTTAATCCTTTTTTCGGTACTACCCATATTGGTGAATTGTATGGACTCTTACTTGGTCTTATTATATTTTCCTTTAGCAATTTTTGTACTTCTTTATTTACAAATGTATTGACAGATAAAGGATAAGGATATTGCTTACACCATATCGGTGTTTCTACTGTAGTGCGAATTTCACTTCTAACATCCGTTCTAAAAGGTAAATTCATATTTATTTCCTTATGAGATTCTCTTATCTCTTCAATAATCAATTTTCTTTGATTTGTATATTCATTTTCTTTTATTATATTATTAATTCTTGATTGGTTTGGTGTTTTGAGTTTCTTACTCAAAATTATATTCTTATTAGCGGTATTATTTTCTTCGCTAGGCGTTTTGAGATTCTTTCTCAGATTTGTATTTTTATTAGCGGTATTAACTTCGCTTGGCGTTGTAGAATTTCTTTCAAATTCCACATAATTTTTCTTTGATTCATTTTTCTTTAATATATTTTTCTTGTCGGTATTTCCTTCGACTGGCTTTGTAGGATCATTTTGTCCCACAATTTCATCATTATCTAAATATTTTATATCATATTTTAATCTCTCATGGATTAAATGTGAATTCTTAAAATCTAACATTATATTATTTTGTTTTATAAAATTTAACCCTATTAGTAAATCTGTTTCAAGGTTATCTATTATATAGAATCTCTGCTTAACATTTAATAACGTTAATTCAGCGAAATGGGTAATTATTGTGTACCCGTTAATGGTTTTAACCTGTTTTTTTATGGGGAGCTCATATTTTTTTACTGCAGCTCCTGGTCTACAATAGCAACTCGTAGCACCCGTATCTATTAGTATCTTCATTTCTTTTCCTGTTGAGTTACTTGTCCCGAAGATGTAGGGCAAGATATATCTCCTCCTAAAAAAGTATTTTCATTAATTTTGTTAACTCTTTGAATTTTATTTGGTTGTTGAATACTTTCGTTTCCCCTTTTTATTGGTGAGTTATTTTGATTATAGTACCTGGGTTGGAATGTCCTGAAGTTATTACTATTATTATATGGTCTGAATGTATTATTATTATTGTTTCTATTGAAGGCTTGAGTTGGTCTAGACTGAATTGATGGATCAACTTCCATTGGAACCGGAGGTGGTTGTTGTTCTGTTCTAGGGAGCAACTTGAACATTGTATTCATTGTTCTTTGAGGTACTGTCACATTTCTTGCGTGCCAAGGTGACCAATCTATTCCGTTCATTCTTACCGTTTTGTTATTATTATATTCTGGAAATCGTAAGTGGTTTTGATTTCGACCTAAATTATTCATATTACTATTCCTACCGAATTGTAGAGCGAAGTTTGCTCTTAATTGATTAGATTCAAGCTCTTGAGCTTTCGCAAGTGCATTTGGGAGATCCTCTGGACATAAAGAGAATAAAATATTTGACAAATTACCATTTAAACCTGTTATAAATATTCTTAAAGCATTTTGTCTATTTTTCAAATTTAATTCTTTAGTAATTGGATTATTGGAACCGTATGTCATAATTGTTTTATTTGTTAACAACGTTAATTTTTGGTTAACTACATTATAATAATCTAAAATATTCATTGAACCTTGACGAAGAATGCTAAGTTCTTGTTCAATAATATGTATCGGCCTTTTATCCGAATAAGAAAAATCTAATCGACTTATTATCGCGTCGTAATTTAAAACTGTGCCATGATTAGTCAGGTGATCATTGGCTTCGCCAGTTATTTTATTTCTGAGAATTGTTAAGGCGGCAAAGTATCTTTTACTTCCCCTTTCATATAAAGACATTGTATTATTCGCGGCTTCTCGCCAACTTACATAGGAATTTTTACCGTTAAATTCTGGTAGTGACCTTATAACTTCTAACGTTTCTTCACATCTAATATTTACATCTATTTCTTCTGTTTTATATTCCGCGACTATATTTGAGCATGTCATATTTTGAATTTGATTTTTTAACGCTTCAATCTCTGCTTTTAAGTTTGCAGTGCTTGTGGCTATTAGCCTTGAAATTAAATCTGTATTATTTTCGCCAGGCATATTGATTTGTAGTGTTCTTAAATTTTCCGTAATTTTATTTAAAATATCTTCCAGCTTGATTATTCTTAATTGCTATTAATTTCTTAAATATAAATTAGTTTTCTTATTTCTCTTACTTTGTTAAGATACTTGATGTTTTTCACAGATGACTTTAGCTCCTTATTTTCAGGATATTCGCTTTGTCAGTTTTTTTCGCAGGCTAATGCTGTTTCCGCGCTGTGATTTAGTTTTGGTCCTGGAGAGGTGGAATGGTTGTCCTTTTTCCTTACTTTTTATCTTGTCCTTTATTTTTCTTCCTTCTGGAATACTTTTTCTCGGGATCTGTTGTTTTCAGGAACTTGTCCAAAGTTAACTTTAATTTTTTATCCTAGGAGGGACCACGACTTAAAAAAGGAATGGTTTCGCTACGGATTTTTTCACTTTAACTTTGATTTCTGGATTAATTTTTTATTTCCACTTCTCCTGGCAGGATCGCCAATTATATTTTTTATGTTAGGTTTTGTTAAAAAAAATCTTTATTTATTTCTTAACAAACTTAACAATCAAAAATATTCTTATTATCTAAATTACAACTGAAGAACTGAACTGAACTGAACTGAAACTGAACTGAAACTGAAACTGAAACTCAACTGAAGCTGAAACTGAAGCTCAACTGAAGAAGTATTCTAAGTTCATACTTCTTTTATACCTTAATTGTCTTATTTACTTCTTTACATAAAACTTATGTATTACATATCATTTATTAATGTATTTGGACACTTAGATACTTTTAGGAATTTATCATATAAAGAAATTTGATCATAAACATCATCCGATCAATATTCCCATGACTTAGTTATAAACAATGAAATATGATTAAAGTTATAAACAAAGCATAATCATATTCCCAACAATGAAATATGATTCAAGTTATAAACAAAGCATACTTTGATATGAAAAGCATTAAATTAAATATTGTTTATTCTTAACATATGGTTATCATACAAATGGGATACTTAACTTGCACACTACCAGTAGGCCACTGCCGCTAATACCGCTCCCCTGACAAATGCCATTCATAAACATGGTACATTAAGTGCATTGTCACAAAAATAGCAATATGTGTGATAAACAAAATATGATCAGAATTGCGAAATATATTTACGGTCAATAGAAATATGTTTGCTACAATTAAAGTCGAAAATGTCACTTTTCTGCGTGCTGTTTTTAGGATAAGGCGATTTAAAACAAAATGCAGTAATTGAACAGTTGACAAACGAAATGGCATATAGCCAGGAATCGATAAAACTTATTGTGTCTAAATGAAGTGAAAGTTTTTCCTGCAAACTGTTCAGACACAATAAATTCTTTCGATTTTTGGTTATGTTCTGCTTCGTTTGCCAACAATCAAAGAATAGTTCAGACAAACATTCAAAATTCTAATATGTTTATCTTTATAATAATATTCACATTTATAAAGATTGACAGAACTAGAACATTTTTGTTGCAGCTAATAGTTCAACAAGATAGCAATCATAGTATATTGACGATTTCAATATTTTTATGATTTCAACTATAATGTTATTTTTGGTACCACCATTAGTAAATAATGACTTTATTAAGGCAAAAATTTGTGTTTGCAGGAATAGTACAAAAAGTTTAGTAAAAAAAATATTATTGCAGAGATCTTTTCAAACATATTGTGTAAAAGATTAAAGCTACATATAATAACACTGAATGGACTTTATCAGTGCTGCTGTACACTGTAAAAACTAAGTGTTGTTTTAAACACAGCCTTAAAACCATCAATAGCCTTAATTTCATCATCGTCTTTATATTAAGTTTATGCAGCCTTAATTGTTGCACCTATCCTACTCTCTATCTTCACTAAGTGTCTCTGCCTTAACTACACTCCAAAGAGCTGGAGAAGAGTTAAGGTAATATTTATACCCAAAGCTGGGAGGAGAGGTCACGAATCAGCCAAGGATTTTAGACCAATAAGCCTCACATCATTCGCACTGAAAACCGTAGAGCGTGTACTGAATATTCATCTCAGGGACGTTCTAAAGGATGCTAACATATCCAGCGCCCAACACGCATACCTCAAGGGCAGATCCACAGATACCGCCCTACACGAGGTTATTACCACTATTGAAAGATCAATCTACTTTAAACAATACACTCTTGCGGCCTTCTTAGACATAGAAGGGGCTTTTAACAATATTCATACTAGGGCCATTTTTGATTCTCTTACCAACCTTGGTGTACAAGCACCGGTGAGAAACTGGATAGTCTCAATGCTCAGAAACAGAATAATCCAGGCAGACCTGGGTGGCTGCCAACTCACGAGATTTGTCAGTAGGGGTACTCCGCAAGGAGGAGTAATCTCCCCCCTACTCTGGCGCATCGTCATGAATGAATTTCTTAATACACTAAATTGCAATGGGGTCAAAGTGGTGGCTTATGCGGATGATGTGGTTGTTATGGTGTCAGGACTGTTCCCCTCTACGCTCAGTGAGCTAATGGAGGTTGCTTTGGGAAAACTCAGTGTCTGGGCTGCCAGGTGCGGCCTAGGAGTTAACCCTAGCAATACGGAACTGATGTTATTCACCACAAAAACCAAAGCGCCACAATTTGTCCTTCCAAAGCTCAACAACCAACCTCTAACACTATCCAGTAGCGCAAAATACCTAGGTGTCATTCTGGATCCTAAGCTAAGCTGGAAAACTAACATCGAACAAAGGGTCTTCAACCAAAAATGCTCTTATGGCTATACACAGCGGTAGTGCGACCTATCTTGGCGTATGGTGCACTAGTATGGTGGCCTGCACTGAATAAAGCATACAACACAACAAAACTAGCTCGGATCCAGCGATCCGCATGCATAGGTATCACAGGGGGTATCCGCTCATGCCCCACTGATGCACTTAATGTCCTGACACATTTACTCCCCATAGATTTACACAATAAGCTTACTGCAACAAACAGTGCAGTCAGACTTAGAGAGTCGTACAACTGGCGAAATAGACCATATGGACACAGCAACGTTCTTAATCCGCTACCTCGGGAACTGATTCCTGGAATAACGGACTACGACACTCCCAAACTCGACTTCACGAAATCCTTTACAGCCAAGTTTCCCACCAGGGTGGAATGGCGCAATGGGGGAATTGATCTAGCCTTCGATGTGTCCTTTTACACGGATGGCTCCAAGATGGAGTGCGGAGTGGGAGCGGGCATATACTCTGAGAAACTGGGGGTGGCGGACTCTTTTCGTCTACCAACCTCAACCAGCGTCTTTCAGGCCGAGCTTTTTGCGATAAGAGAAGCTTGTCGCACCTTAAGGAGAGCTAACACCAACCACCTTAACACAGCTATTCTGACGGATAGCCAAGCTGCCGTTATATCTTTAGCTGCGATCAGTACTAACTCCAAACTGGTAAGGCAGTGTAAGGATGAACTGGCCCGGCTAAGTCACCAACTTAGCATTACCATAATCAGGGTTTCCGGCCATAGGAACATTTATGGTAATCAAAAGGCGGATGAATTGGCCAGGCGGGGTTCTTCCCTTGACGTTTCCAGAGTGGAACCAGTCGAAGTTCCACTTAACACAGTCAAGGGAGGAATTCGTTCTTACTACTTAACCTTAGCCGGTCGTAGATGGAGAGAACTACCAACCTGCAACACATCAAGAAAAATATGGCCCCTGTACAACATAGGCAGAACTCAACAGATGCTCTCAAAGCCCCGGAACGACATAGCCAGATTAACGGCTATTATTACGGGTCACTGGTGCATCGGAGTTCATGCCGAGAGAATTGGACTACCTTTCAACACCCACTGTCGCAGCTGCGATGACCCAAATGAAAAAGAAACACTTACACACTTTCTGTGCACCTGCCCGGCCCTGGCCAGGTCCAGACTAACAACGTTTGGCAGGCCCTTCCTCAGCAACCTAGAGGAACTCTCAACAACAAAAATCAACAATCTCCTATCGTTCATCAATCGCACCGGATGGTTATAACCTAGCAGTGCGCTACCCAGTCAACCAACAGAAACACGATGTTATGGTATCAAAACGGCTCACTAGAGCTACTTGGATCCTACTTGCATGTAGAATCACCTAGGGATGTGCAACCGCCAGCTAAAGTCGACTTCGACTTTTTCAACCGTTGAAAATGTAAAAGTCGACTAATCGACTTTTTGAACCTTTAGAAGTCGACTTTTCAACTTTTTTCGACTTTTTTAAAAATATTTTTGCAGAACAGTTAAGAAGCAAATGATTCAATATGAAAAATGTGTTTTATTGTTAAAAAATAAACAAAAACATCGTACTTCAGTAAATAAATATAATACAAAAAAAACAAAATAAATAAAAAACAAAAGAAATGCAATTTTAGTTCTTTTATTGATAATCAGACTTCTTATGAATAAATTTTTTCTGGTAATCGGAAAAAGGAGAGTTAATTTTCAAGATAAAGTTTAAGAAAATTTTGGAAAATTTTAATGATAATTTCTTCATCAACCGTCAATATTTATGAAAGTAAAAAAATGTGATGTCTCTATCTGCTATCTTAAAAAGGTAAGCTCCCTTTTCCGATTCCCGAGGAAAACTTATTCATAATTGGGCTGAATATCAAGCCCTAACCGCTGAATTAAGCGTTATCAACCAAACTTTACAATAAAGAATTTTCCTTGTTTTTTTTTGCATAAGCGGAACATGTCAATTTTATTTTTGTGTTCGATATAGCTTTAAAAAAGTTTAAGTAGAGATGTGAAATTTTTGGAGTTGACGTCTTTGTTTACAAACAAGCGGATTTTTATTAAGTTTTCGATCAACAGCTGGGCGAGCCAGATAAGGGCGCAGCAGAGTGGGCACCCCATCAATTTCATCAATGGTAGAGTCAATTTTTGTCTTAACCACCTCAAACAAGAAACATAATATGTTACTAGCTGCGTTTCTTTCACCTTAATATAATCGCGATAACAAATTTTCTCAAAGGAACGGTAAGAAAAACGACTCGTAGAGGTCAAAATCAAATTCAAACAAGCAATCATGTTACAATAAATATTAGGTGTCATGAGAACGTGTGTCATTCAAAACTGTTGTGAACTGTTATGGTAGCGATACCTTAGTGAACGATGTTTTTCTCTGAATGTGTTTTACTCTAAACGCCAGAAAAATTATATAAATAATTTAAGTGCAATTGTTGGCTCCGCTGAATGCGTCCAATGTGTGTGACACACGCATTTTGTTTTGTTTTCTTTTGTTTAATATTCGATGGTCGCAGCTCGTGAGGAAATAGGTAGCTGTCATGGCTACCTAATAGTCATTGTATCAAAGAAACAAATAATTCAAAAACTGAAATGACAGCTCATAAAATTATACAGGTGCGGCACCTGTATTTTAAATGTTTTTAAAGGCTATATCACAATTTTATATGGATAGTAAAAATAATCCTATTTGTTGCAGGATTAGTATTTTTGTTTTTGCTTTGCATGTAAAAAAATAATCTGGATTATTTTGAAGCGAATGGAACGCAGCTACTGTTATCGGATTCTTGATTATTAGATGTCGATGCCACTATCACAATTTCTTCATTTGAAATTCTTGCTTGTCTCATCTCGGCATTCACAAGATCGCCTAAATGGAAGGGGGAGTTTAATTTTGTAGTAATTATTTATGCACTGCTACTTACCATGATGAAAGATTGCTGGAGAACACTCACGGATATTTTGAAATGCGTGCTTTTTTAACCTAGGATCTAGATGTGTTAAAGAAGCGTATGGTTTTACCAATTCAATATTGTATTTTTCTTTGTGATTTCAATGGAAAGCACTCGTTTTAAATTCTTGCCAACTTGACTAAAAGCAGAACATTGCTCTGCTGTCTATAATAAAATATTAATCCATTTGAGCGTAGTTTGAATATTGTGAATATAAATTTGTTTTAACAGCCCTATTCTGGCAAAGTAACAATTGTTACCCAGTATTCTTGATATTTCTATGTGTTTATTGTAATGGTTTTTTTTTTAAAAAAAAAATTTGAAGCTAAAAAATAATAAATTTAAAAAATAAAATTGTCACCTGCTTTTCCAATAGTGACAATTTCATTAACATTTTGTTACGCGTTTAACATAATCAGATGATACGCAATTTCTTTGTCACACTTCCACTTACAGTCCCTGTTTTTAATTTTGGCGACCACTTTTTTACATTTATCGAATCAAGAGTTGCCAACGCAGCTTTATTTGTTGTTAAACAGCTATTTCGTTTATTAGTTTAGAGAAGACAGTTCTCAGATTAGCGTTAATGTTTTTGTTTCGCATAAAATGAAAAAAGTCGAATGTAAAAGTCGAAAGTAAAAGCCGACTTTCGACTTTTTTCAATATCAGAAAGTCGATTGCCAAAAGTCGAAAATTATCAAGTAAAAGTCGACTTTCGACTTATTTCGACTTCGACTTGCACATCCCTAGAATCACCATCTAAGCCAACCAACCAACCAACCAAAGGCGAGTGTAATTTGAGCGAACGCTGTCTGAAAGCTGTTGCAGCTTACTTCAAGACAGTTTTTTCACCTAGTAATAAGATATCCTTTTTACAGTGTATTGACACACTACGTCAAATCCTCTTTGTCGATTATAAAGCTGCTCTTGATCGATAGTCCAAGTAGGGACTGCCTATACGCAACAATGTCTGAGTTCGGCATACCTGCAATGTGATAAGGTTCTTCAGGATGACATTGAGTAAATGACCTGCCAGATACCTTTAATACCGAAAGAATTTTCAAATAAGGCGGCCAGGTATTTCAGAAGTAACTGTTGTGAACTGTACATAAATTGCTTAATTTAAAACGAGATTTACATTTATAAACGAATTTTAGTCAAAAGAACTTGAATGCTTTTAAATACATCCCCTTATGGATCAAAAATAAAGCCAACACATTTTGGTTATTTTGTTTTTTATCTTTTGCCTTTGATTTCACAACAACTCATAGCCTTTGTCAAGGCTTAACTGCGAGCAGTTTAATGAGACAGATTATGTTATAAGGTTTGAAGGCGTTGTGTAGAAAGGACCCGCCTTAATTAAACATTATTAGTAATTGTTTTAATTTAATCCTAGCTTTATTTTAGTAAGTTTCTAGCTACTTCTTTCTATTCTATAATTATAACGATGAATTCCCTCAGCTCAGTCATTTGACTTCCCTTCCCTTCCTTCCCTTCCCTTTTAATGCCCTTTTCACAATTTCTATTTTTGCTGTTGACGTTGATATGAATATTCATTATTTTCGCACCCATGACAAGGACGCTTCGGAGTTCTATCATCAGTGCCCGTGTGACTGCTTCTTCATGTTGGCGCTGATTGTTCTTCTTAGCGGTGCTCTTTTTGTGCTGTTGTTGTTGGTTTTGTTTTTGTTTCGTTACAGAATAAATTGCACATTAACGATTAAAGGACTTTGTGCGCGCAAACTAATGACCAGCAGCAAAGTACAAAAGACAGCAAAGTAGAAAAAAAAGGAACGACCAGCCCAAAAAGGATGAAACCCCAGCACAAGGATATTAAAATATATTGTGTTTGAGCTCAAGCTGAAGATTCAGAGCAGTAGATGCTGAGTGAATGAGTTGCTGTGCAAAAAGCAATTACAAATGATTGAATGGTAATTCCGGCAAAAGTTTCTGCATTTTGCCACCACCACCAACACCCGGTCATATAAGTCCTGGCCCAAAAGGCTCAACCGGCAGCCGACGTTGGCCGCATAAATTCTCATTATTTATTGCATTTTCTGTTTCTGATACTTCTTTTCGGGGCCCCGCAATTATTTGGAGCCCAGTATAAAAACAAAACAATAACAACAATTGCCAGCCAAAAACAAATTACAAGAACACAACCAAACAAAACAAAACAAAAAAGACGCCTAAGAATTAAACAAAGAATAAGTAGATCCTTGGTGGAATTAATGGGAAGCGAATTCAATGCAAAATGTTTTAATTAATTAATTGAAAGGATTTTTATTATTTTGGGCTCCGATGGCTCATTCATATGCAAATGATTAATGCGTTTATTTATTTGGAGTCGGATTAGAAGCGCGATTCTGCCGGAGATTTGACATACAAAGCAGGATTTATGTATGTTAAGTTTAACTATAACTTTATATCTGCTAATTTATTAGCTATTGATGAATTGGAGGAATCTTACAACGAACCAAATAATAGGCAATGGAACCAAAAACTTAAAAACCGTCTGACAGTTTTGCACTAAGTCTCAAAAACGGTGTGAAAAAACTTTGAATATTTTATTGTTATTTTAATTTTTTTATTAATTTGTTCATTTTTAAACCATCTTGAATTTTGTGCAAATAATCTTCACTTCATAATTTTTTTCTTTTATGAGTTGTTCCATTCGAATAATTTGTCAATAAACTACATCAATCCTTGAAAAATTAAGTTCAAAACATGTAACGAGTTTTTCTTCTTAGGCCAAGGCAGAGTCAGCTGTTCCAAGGCCCGTCCAAGGGGTCTGGCAACCATCAGGCAAAACTAGTTTTTTTTCAGAAAAATAAATTGTTTTATCAACCGCAAAATTTGCCACGATTGATAGCTAGGCCAGCTTTATAACTAATTCTGGAGGTCTTATCATATATCGATTAATTTTCTTTTTGTTATTTAATTTTGATTTATTATTTTATTTTTTATTACTTATTTTCCCCTCTTTCCTTCGATTTTGTTTGCATACCAAAATTCCTTATACGATTAAATGTATTTCATTTACTTAACATTCTAATTGCCGAGTGCACACGGCGGTCTTATACTATGTTTACATACGAGATTAAAACAAACAAGTTTAGGAAAAACCTCTTTTGTAATCTACACTGTTTACACTAGTGTGAAAGAGATTAATTTTGGCATTTCGTTTTGCTTTGTTTTAGGTTAATGCTATGTTATGGTGGTGGTCAAGGGCACGTCCTGAATTGCTGTTGTTTCAATGAAAATGGGAACTTTGAGCGAGTGAGCGAGGGATTAAAATTTTGACCAAATCATGGGATCAAAGTAGGTTGCGTTGTGAAATTATTCACAACATTTGTGTTTTAGCATGAAAACACGAGACCGGGTGTCATAAAACCGCCACTATAACATAGCCTTTACTGACCTTCAATAAGTCAGTTTTCTTTTCTCACTTACAGTATTGCAATTTTTAAGAAATTCACAATATTGATTGAGTTGCAAACTTTTTTAGAAGAAAAGCAAGGTGATTAATTATTAATCTGCTTCAGAATGAGGTTATCTTTTCTATGGCTAATCTAATGGAATTCAATAATATTTAGGAGTTAATCATTCGAGATCCTTAATCTCGATTTAATCTGTGTATGTAAACGTAGAGTGGCGGCCGTAGCCTAGTGGGTAGAGTGCGTGGCCCCTAAGCTAAAAGAACCGCGGTAGCCCGGGTTCAATTCCAGCTCAGACAGAAAGTTTTTTCAATTTAATTAATTTTTCTGTTCGGTCGCCACCTTTCTGCAGACAATGGCAAACCTCAGAGAGTTAAAATTGCCATGTAAAGCTTCTTGAGAACATAAGCCGTTCGGAGTCGGCATAAAACACGTAGGTCTAGTTCTCGGTCAGTTGTGATCAAACATTTAATAACACGCACAACACAATCGATCAATAGAAGCTAGGTCAAAGTCCTTCCAAGGGCTGAAATGGCCAGTTTATTTTTTTTATGTGAACGTAGGATTACAATACAAATAAAATACGATGGCTTAAGGCCGAAAATCCGAAGCTCGATCGTTGTCGATTTGATTTCAGTTCTTCTTGGCTGGATTTTTATTTACCAGGTTGGATGCTTATTTACGTATTAAGCAACCGATTTTTCAAGAAAATTGTACTTCTACTTTACCATTTTGGCACTCGTAGGTTAATACTTGCGCATGAACATTATAAGATTCGTATACAAGCAGACCGCCACTCAATGCTACTTTGTTTCTTTGTTCATATTCTTTTTGAACTGTAGCGAGGTGGACAAAAGTAGGTATGTAAAAAAAGTGATAAACTGGTAAAAGTAAGTGTGCAAATAGTTATGAGTCTTAATTATCTGAATCTTAAAGGATTATTTGATATCTTTCCATTTGTGGTAGTTATAGTCTTTAAATTTTATTGAAAATTTTACGAGTTTGTACTGAGTTTCAGTTTTTATAGTTTTGTACTGAATTCCAAAACCTCTAAAACTTTAGTATAATTCATATACGAAAACTTTAACAAAAATATATTTTACTAGTTCTTGCTAAAAAAAACTTCAAAAATATAAATAAAAAAATTTTATATACCACAAAAAAGGTCCTTGAAATCCAAAAGAAAAACAACCTAAATTTCTATAATACAATTAAAGCATAAAAAATTTTTGTATTTTTTTATTTTTAAGTATGTCTTACAATATGCTTTTCTTAACACATTCTCAAAATTTGGTCTGAGACAACATTACATAAAGAATTTTAAGACTTCTTGAAAAAATAACAAATTTCTTATAAAGTTCTTATTAAGTTTCAAACTGAATCAAACAAAAAGGACATGTTTGTTTTTTTATTTTTAAGTATGTTTTAAAAGAACTCTTTCGTAGCACATTCTCGAAATGTGGGAAGCCAAAAATAAAAACTAAGTATTTTATGACCTATTCCCTGGAGCATTTTTTTACAAAAATGCGCAAATTTATATGACGAATTATAAATTTTTCATAGGTTCAAGCACAGGTTCAAACACTTTTGTATTTTTTATTTCTGAGTATGTTTTAAAATATGTCTTTCTTAACACATTCCCAAAACTTGGTTTCAGACCACATTCAAATGAGGATTTTATGGTTACTTTTCTAAAGCATGTTTTGACGAAAATGAGCACCAATTGAGTACAAAAAAATAAATGACAAGGTGACATCCCACACCCTTAAAATAAAAAGGGCTTAATTTAAAGCTTTATTGTGCAATGACAATAATTCATAGAGACTTGAATTGAAATTAATATCCTTAAAATTTTAATTTTATTTTTAATATTTATGTATCTTTTTCTTGTTAGGTGGTGTCGCAAAAAAGTCGTTTTCAGCCATGCATCTGATTACATCGTAGTTCATCTTAAATTGTTGGTTAGGGTTTTGGCAACAACATTCACTAGAATTATTAAGTTTGGTTACAATTTATTCTCCCTGATCTTGCGCTGTCATTTTCAACCATAAAGTTCTCCTTGCGTAAGAATATTAGTGAAGGTTAAAGGCTTAAATATCACAAAGGCTCACAACGAAAGTCGGGCAGGCATTCCTTAACACTTTCGCATTGGTTTCAGAAATGAAAATGTAAGAAGAAACTTGGAGTAAATATTGTTTTCAAAACATTCTTCATTGGTGAGCAAAACTAAACAAAAACATAGTTAAAAAATTAGAACATAACGGTAAAACAAAATTAAATCAAACCAAAGCTTTAAAAACGAGCTCACATTGAAAGTCGGGCAGATAAGGAATTCAATGCTAAAACTAAGAATTTAATATTTTGTTGTCAATCCTTTTTTTATATGACAGCCTGCAGCCTTTTTGGAATGGGTGCAACCAAATTTTTAAAAACTTCAGCTCCAACCTGATTCCACTCTTCACTTAGGATACTTTTTTTTAGGATTGGATCTTTAGTTGCCCATCTCTGATACTGCACTCAGGGTTCAAGTTCATCTCATAGATGTTCTATAACATTTTAAGCTGGGCCTTGTGAGGTTGTTTTTATGTCATTGGGACAAATATTAAGTACACAATTCTTTACCAAGAGCGTCGTATGTTTCAGGTCATTGTCTTGGTAAAACTAAAAATTGTCTGCAATTCTTTATTTACCCGCACTTTCTTTTACTTGCGCCAAGGAACATATTTTTGTCCATTATATCTTCAATAAAATGAATCCTTCCAACATCAGACGTAGCCCCAAACCATGACTGACCCTCTACCATGCTTAATGGTATGTTTAGAATTTATATTGCAAAATTCATCATTCGGTTTTCGCTTTCCATCTGAACCATATAAATTAAATAAACTCTCATCGGTAAACAAAATCTGTACTAAAAGTTTATTGTTTAAAAGTACTTAAGATCCTAATGTTTTCTGTTTTATTGACCTTGCTCCAGAATAGAAAGTCTTTGGTCATCTGCTCATGCGCGAAATTGGGGCGTTCTACTACATTTTTCTTTCTAATACAGAGCTTTTTTCGTGCTACTCCTCAATTTAAACATTTTTTCCCAAAACTCTTCAAATTGTTTCTAAGTGTACACTCTTTTTCAAATTGAGTTTTAACATGTCCTCTAGTTTTAGTGCAAATAAAAATGAGTATTTTATTATTCTTCTTAAAAATACCTTTCATCTTTGGAGCTAAGTTTATTTTTAGCTACTGTACGTTCTCTATTGCATATTCTCTTATCTTGTATATAATGCTTGATTATATCGTGCACTGTTGATTTACTTTTCAAGGCGATTTGTGAAATTCGTCGCTCGGATTTTTCTTTCAAATAATAATCTACCACGATCTGCCTTTTTGCCAGTGTTAATTAATTCACTTTTCGAGAAATGTTTATTTTTTAAGTTTTGCGTTTGACTGAAGTTATTCCAACAGTAGTTAAAAGTTGTAAGCAGGAATAACGGTTTAAGGACCACAATTTGCATTTTTTCTTTACTTGCCCCACTTTCAATGTGAGCTCGTTTGTAAGGGTATGTTTCGATTTAAATTTGTTTCACCGTTATATTCTAATTTTGTAATTATGTTTCTGTTCAATTTTGTTCACTTAAAGATAACGTTTCGAAAAAAATATATATTGCAATATTCTTCATACATTTTCATTTTTAAATCAATGCGAAAGTGCTAAGAAATGCCTGCCCGACTTTCGTTGTGAGCCACTGTACAAATATTAATTGTATTGCTTTAGAACCTAGTCATAAAGAGTTAAGAAAAATTAGCTTAAATCATACCCGTAAAAACTTCTGAGAACTATGCAATATAGATCTATTCCGACGATTACTGCTTTAATCAGATCATGTAATATCTTGTTAGAAAAATATTGAAAAAACAGAACAATTAGAATGAAATCAATGAGTTAATTGTAAATGAAGATCATGATATGAATGTTGAAAAAATTGATTTCATGTCTGGTATCGATATCTCTGACTTTGTGTGTCGAGTTACTCCACAAATTATTCTGATGAGTCAATAATTTTCTCTGTTATTTTTTCTAATTCTTAAGATGCATGTTCAATTTAAAAAACCCATTTATTATTGTGACATTGAACTTCATTGAATCGATTGAATCTAATTAAAAAATTTTGTATGATAATTAAGTGAAACCAGTTAAAAATAAACAAATTTATTTCCTTTCTTATAGTTTCTGCAACTGGAAATATTGCACTTTTATTCTTCATTTTGCATGGGAGGTGGGCGAGGGGCGTGGCAGATCTTGATGAATTTTTTATACGGTAATTATGTTTATCAAGTTAATAAAGTTAATTAATTTTGTTCCTTACACTTGTTGTACACCTGGAGATATTACACTTTTATTTTTGGGAAAAGGGCGTGGCAGATCTTGATAAAAATTTTATATGATAATAATGTGAATTAAGTTAATAAAAAATAGTTAAATTTTTTCGAATACTTTCTACAACTCGAGATGCACTTTTAATCTTAATTTTGTATGGGAAGTGGAGAAAGGGCGTGGTCTTATATTTGTGTGGCGTTTAATATTTATTAAATAATGACACGTTTCATGTACCTAAGATGATTCCTTCTATTTTTGTCCCTCATCCCATAGACCTCGTTGCACTGTGCATCGCTTCTTGCGATCAATACTGAAGTTAAGCAGCGTTCGATTCACTTAGTTGCAAAATGGAGAACCGTATTAAATCGACATCGAGGATTGATTTTTTTATAAGTTTCTTTTTATTTTGCCTACACTCAGTAAAAAATTCATCTTTAAAATCAAAAAACACAAGTTTTTGGTTTGAAAACTTTAATTTTCTTTAGTTATAAGGAAATTCCTTTTGCAAACAAAAAGATTTATATTTCTTTTAAGAAAATTAGAATTTTTATTCAAAAATTAAATTTTTTTTTGCTTAATAATTTATTAACCAATATTAATAATCGTTTTATTGACAATTGGTATCTTTTTATAAATACATAAAACACTATAAGATAATTATAATTTAATAGTCTGATTTGAAGCCTGCTTGTTTTATTGGTGTATAAAATAGAAACAAATGGTGTTATCTTTTCTCGAAAAATTATGCATTTTTTCAATTCACTTTCATACAGTTAATAAAAATGTTTTTCTGCGACCTAAGGACTATTTTTATACTAAAATTCTTTTTTATTTTCTATAATAGCTAATAAGTTCTGAAAGTAAATTAAAAAGTTCCTAAATAAAAAACTCGAAAATATAGAACTGAATTTTATTTAAATATTCTGAAAAATTTTGATCTATTTTTTAAATGAAAATGTGACTGTTTTGCTCTAAAAAAAAATCTATGTTTTGAAATAAAAATTTAAGTTCGTTAAATCAAGTTTCAACTTTCGTTGATTTGAAAATGTAATGTTTGTTGACTCAGTGGAAGTCCTTTCTCTTTTTAAAACTAGCTCCGTTTTGGTTTAAAAATTTTTTAATTTTGTAATAAGAAAATTTGTTTTTTAATTAATTTTTCCTTTTTTTAACTTTACAATGAGCCTATTCCATAATCCGCAGCGTAAATTTTCTTTCGGATTCGTAATGCCGTATTCTGCAATCCGAATCATTGCATCGTATTCGAACATTCGTAGCATTGCTATTCCACAATCCGAACGCATCAACTTTTGACAGCTATTTTTCGGATTTTTTCACGAAAGCTTTGTCTCGACGGATTTGTTTACGACAAAAGAAAACAATTGAATTTTTATAGAATTAGTCCGCAAAATAAAAATTATAATTAATTTTTGGTAAATGTAGATATAATATTTTTTTTAAATCTGTGAATATGTTAGTTGAAATTAATAAATTGCATTTCCTACATTTCGTAATCCATTTCCAAAGGGTTGATGGAATCTCACAATATTCTTCTATGCATTAACATAGATTATCTTTGTCTGAATCTTCCTCTTATTGTGCGAAAATTGCAATTGCAATGAAATTTATTAAAAATCACAGCTAAAAAATACAATGTTGATCAAAAAGACTTCAGTTTTTCAATTTTTCTTTTTATTTATTTGTCTGCTGTTGAAATCAGTTGTTTTCGAACTCCCGAATGTAAATTCGAAAAGGGGAAGTTTCGTTCGGAATTAGAATTAGAAAATTTGTCGTATTCGTAGCGTATTCGAAAATTCATTACGATGGATTCTGGAATAGGGCTGAATACTTTATTTTATTTAAAAAACAAGGTTCATTATATCTAGGTTCTTGTGTTTTTTATAGCCATCTTTTCTTACCCACTCAAATTTTGAATCACGAAAGTCTCTTGAAATAAATGATTTACTCCATTTTGGTTAAAAAATTTTTCATTTTGTAATCAAGAAATTTGTTTTTTAATTAAATTTTTCTTTTCTTTAATCTAGAATACTTGATTTTAATTAAAAAAAGCACTATATTAAGATTCAAGTGGCTTTTTATAGCCATCTTTTCTTACCCACGCAAATTTTGAATCACAAAAGTCACTTGAAATAAATGATTGTTGGCTATGGAGTGATCCTTGAGGTTATGGCTGAACCTTTGTCACAGTTTCCTTAAGTTGACTTAGAAAATCAGTTGAATTTAATCGATAATTCGTTTTTAAATCGAAGAACTCCCCGGGCAGATGAAGACCTTCACCATAAAGTAGTTCAGCAGCAGAGACGCTTGAATGTCTTCTTAAAAAACTGTAGCTTTTAGTCTTCTGTGAATTTTGCTTGCAAATCAATGATGCTTTAAGCATTCTATGTAGCTTCTTGACCATACCATTTGCTTAAGGATGAAAAAAAGTTATGTGTTGACATTTTGATAAAAGAAAATCAGCGAGTTCATGAAGGAGTGTGGACGTGAATTGGCGGCCACGATCACAGATCATTTTACTTGGACATCCAAACCTTGAAACCCAACCTTCGAAGAAACTTCTGCAAATCGTTTCAGCAGTGATATCCTCAAGAGGAATTTTCTCTTGTCATCTGGAAAAACGATCAATTACTGTAAGCAAGTATGAAAAGCCTTCAGAAGGTGGTAGAGGTCCTACGATATTGACACGAACATCGAAAAAACTTTTTGTTGTAACAGTAAAATTTCCAAGAGGTGATCCTGAAGATCTTATGATATCTTAGGCCAAAGCAAACGATCTGTGATCAGTTTTTTGTTACGCTTACACCAGGATGTGAAATTTTGTGTAGCATGTTAAAAGCTGAACGACGGAAATTGGTAGGAAGATATGATACTTTGAGATATGTCGCAATATATATCAACATTAGAACAACCCACAGGGTATTTGTACGAGTTGAAGCTTAAGTTCAGTCTCAGTTGGTACATGGTATAATTACTGAGAAGGTAGTAGCGAAAACTGGCTTTTTTCTCACGAGCGGCGATCGGAAGTTGCATCGGAAAAGTGAAAAAATAAGCAACGACTTACACATAGCTAGTCAACCACAACAAACTAAAAACATTCCAATAAACTTTGCGAATAAATTTAATGAATCAAAGAAAAATTACAAAATAAGCAACGACTTAAACATAGCTAGTCAACAGCAGCAAACTACAACAGTTCCTGTAGCTCTTTTTGACAACTCCTGATCGCCAAAAAACTGTCACTACTAGCTTGTCAAATAATTATGAGTTGATAGAAGTTTTTGTAGCTTTTCATCTGTCTTCTGGGCTTCAGATAATTTCGTATAGTTGATGGATGAGATTTCCTCAATAAGTGAAATGTTTTTTCCTGCTACCGTGTTGTTGACTCCAGAAATGTAAAGAATTCTTGAAGTGAATTGTCTAAATGACGATATTTCTTGGAGAAGTTTTTGTGGGATTTTGACTGAAAGAAAAAGTCAGTGGCTTGTGATCTGTTAACAGAGTGAACTCTCGCCCTTCGAGAATGTTACGAAAATGCTTCAGGGCATTATATGCCGCAAGGAGTTTACGATAATAAGTGCTATATTTACATTGATGCATCTACCTTAAGAGCGAATATAGCATCCTTTACGGGATGGGTTAGTAGAAGTAAAGTTAGTTTAGTTTAGTTTATTAAAGTCTTTGGAGTACATTTCCTTACAGACTAAATTTACAATAAAAATCAACATACTAAGTAAGTTATACTTAATATAGAAGTAGAAAATTCTATGTTAAAAAAATACTATCAACAAAATTTTTATTTAATTGATTAGGATCAAAAAGGTCAAAATCACAGGATACACTGAGCTCATTAAAAAGTATCAATGCTCTTGTAATTGGCTCATTGGCTCAAGTTGTCCAAACTATAGGTCGTTTAAACTTTTTAGCAGCACGTTTAAGATAATCGTTGAGTGGAGCTTCTAATTTATTAGCTTGAGGTAAAAAACGACGGTAAAAATTAAGCATACATTTAAAGTGAAGTAATTCTGAAACCATTTTGGGTATTTAGTAATAGATTGCATCTTTGAAAATGTCGGTTTGCTTCCTTCGGAATTAATGTGAAATCCGAGAAAATCAATTTCCGGTTTATTGAATTGCATGACAAACCAAATTTTCGAAATTGTGCAAAAACTTCTCTCACATGTTAAAGATGCTGTTCTTTGGTAAATGATGCAATCAGAACATTTATTTATTTATTTATGTTTTGGTTGCTAAGCCTTAACAGATTTTATATCAAATTGAAATTCTAAAATAACATCATCGATATAAACGAAAACAAAGTCCATATCGCGACCAATTTCTTCTATAAGACATTGGAAGCTTTAGGCTGCATTTCTTAAGCCGACTGGCATTTTGAGAAATTCAAATAAGCCAAATGGCGTTATTATAGCAGTTTTTTTTATTGTCATCAGGATGCATGCTGATTTGATGGTAAGCTCCAATAAGGTCTAGCTTTGAAACAAAAATAGCGAGCTTGAAGAGAATGAGCATAATACTAAAAAAAGGGATGGGATGCCGATCGGAAACAGACATTTTGTTTAACAGTCGGGAATCTCCGCAGGGTTTCCATTCACCATTCTTTTTAGGAGCCATATTGAAAGGATTAGACCACATAATTTTACAAGGAAGAATAATTTTGTTGTTCAGCATTAGCCTGAACTCATTTTTTGCTATACTAAACCGTTTGGAATCAAGAGGTCGTATCTTTGCTCACACAGGAGGTCCGAAAGTATTGATGTGATGATAAAAGCCATTTTTCTTGCTTGAAAGTGACATCGCAACGTTGTGAATATCTGGAAATTCTGCAAGCAGGTTTTGATAAGCAGTGTTGTCTTTGATTATCGTTGTTATTTTAAGTGATGGTTCTTTTAAGATGCTACTAACTGCTGACAGTAACGTAGTTCCATTGACTAGTTTTTAGTTTTTGAGACCGGGCAGAAGGTGATAGTGCTTAAGAAAATCAGATCCGGTGATGCATTTTGTAACATCTAGTACAGTAACTAACCACGAAAATGATTTTCTAAGCCCAAGATCAAGTTGGAAATTTCTAATTCCAAAAGTCTTGATAGGTGTACCATTCCCGGCAAAAAGCTGGATGCTAGCACTTTCAAATGAGTTTGTTACATACTTATTCCTTGGAATAACCGAAATGTCTGCTGCTGTATCAATCCAATATGTCATTATTTGATTTTATCGTTGATAAATAGACGGCCGGTTGTGTTGCTAGCAATTTTGGCGGCCGACGAGTCCGAAATGCGTCTTTGTTTTTTTGGGTAGTTGCATGGTGACCAGGCTTGCCAACTTGTGGGGAATTCCCCCATTTGGGTGGAATTTTGACTCGATGGGGAAGTGGGTAAATGAGTTAATTTTTAGGGGAATAAATTTTATTTTTCTTTTATTTCTAAATTCTTTTAAAAATCATAGCAAATTTAAAAATGTTCCGTATTAATATGCTTAGAAACTTTTGTTGAGTTTTTTTATTCCTGAACTTACTCATTGCATTAAAAACCTCAGTTTTTACATCCCCACGCGTACTGCGTAACGGCTATATTAATTTTGTCACTCCGTTTGTCGGCTTTTGTAGTCTGGTGTAGAGTGCGCTAGACTATCAACCCAGAGGTTCCTGGTTCGAATCCGGGCTCGGGCATGGTTTCTCCACTTTCTTTGTTCTTTCCTACATTTAAGAATTATGGAAAACTAAAAAAATCCACAACTAAATTGTGAATAATTTTGTTTCGCCTAATCAATATTTAACGTATGGTTTCCAATCAAATCCTTTAAATAATCTATCTCTTTCCTTTCAGGTGAAAGACCAAAATTTGTTTGTTTAAGGCGCATGACTTGGTTTTTTAATCTTTAAAAAAAAATAAGGAGGCGTGGTAGCTATAGAAAAGTATGTACCTATATTTTTTATCAACTCACCTGCTGAATTGGTTTAGTCATGACCGTCTGTCTGTCTATCGGCTATATTACAAAAAAATAAGATCGAGTTCAAGAATGAGCGAAATCGGATGAAAACCACGTCTACCTCCCATACAAAGTAATTTTAGCTAAAAGGATTTTAGCAAAAGTGATCTCTTCGAATGCCACAAAAATAAAAGCATATGCTTCAAATTTTGCATACATGCTTTGGCGTGAAATATTTATCACTTATTTGAAATATATCCCTACAAAGTGACGTTATAAATATAATAGTAAAAATTTTATAAATTTCAAAAAAATAATGGTTTATACTTGATATTTTACTCATATATAAAATATTTGGATATAACAACGACCTAGAATAGCGGCGTCATCAAAATAATACAATATTGATATCTTCGAATACACGGATTCGGTCTAGTTGAAGATAATTCCCTAATATTTAATTTATCAAAAAACCTATAACAGATCTCTTAAATTTAATGCGTTATTAAAAAAAAAGCCAAACCATTTTTAAACATGTTTATATTTAATTTTTAAAAGGATTTATTCTAGTCGTTTATTATAACCTATTTTATGTTATTATTTTATGTTATTATAACCTATTTTTGAAAAATGTTTTGTCAAATTTTTTGTTGATGTTTGCATATGAGCTTAAATAAAAAGAGATAAAATTTTTTACTGAATAAGGACTGTTTTTAAATACATATATATTTTTGGGGGGGAATCGGCTGCAAAATGTGGGAGTTCGATCACCAAAATTGTGGAATTTGGTTGAAACGAGTTGGCAGCCCTGATGGTGACGTGCACTCATTTGCTTTATCACCAAATCGCTTGTGATACCAGCAATAACCATTGTTGACGTTCCTAGGAACCGGACGCCGCTTAAACGATGAGCTTCGTCTACGCTGGTGTTCTCTGCTTCAATTCATCTGTTCGAAGCGTTGCTCAAGGGCTTCAATTTGCTTTGAGAAGGCATTTCATGGTGGTATATCTTCAGATGCATCTGGTACAGATGATGATGTTGAGAGAGCAGAGATGATTGCAGGACAGGCCATATCTATAATTTTATCAACTTGCTCTGCGAGTTTCTTAATATCTTGCTATTAACTGATACGATAGCAAGAACGGCACGAATATTGTCTGGCAGTTGCTCTAAGAAGAGTGATTTGCTGACGTTATCAACCAACTGTCCTAGTTCAAGGCCTTGCATTGTTCGCAGGAAAATTGATGGTTGTTAGTCGCCAAGGACTTGTCCGCTGAGTAGGTTAGGCTAAGTTAGGTTAGGTTAGGCTAGGTTAGTGTGGCTGACTCAAATGAGACACTCTTAGGTTAATGAAGCTTATTGTGATACCAAGGATTAAATTTTCCTTTCTCTATTTAAACCAATTTGAGCTGTTTACTAAGCCTAATATTACCAGTTGCTGTTTACCAGTTGGTTAAGTGAAAGAAGTGTTTTTAAGCCAGCGTTGGGCAAGTGCAGAGGAAATATACTGTAGATTCTTCCTCCTCCTCATCTCTACAGCTTCTGCAGAAGTCGTTGTGGGGAATGTTTAATCTCTGAGCGTGTATGCCTATCAGGCAGTGCTCAAAGACCCCTACCATGATACTGATGTCGTCTCTACTAAGAGAAATGAGTTCTTTTGAATGCTTAAGTGAGAGTTTGGGCCAGATTTGCCGAGTTATATTACACGTGCTACCTGCCTACCATTTGTAGTTGGTTTTAATTCAGGATAACTCATGTGTAAGGAGTTTAAATGTGGTGAGAGGAATACCAAGGCTTGCCTTATCTGTAGATAATTGTAAGTAGTACTTGTACGAGCGAGTTCATCTTCTTTGCAATTACTTAGAAAATCCATATGCCCATATTCAGCATGAAGGATTCTAAGCTGCTTTGCCATCTCATTAAGAGATCTGAGGCAGTTGAGAACTATTTCAGATGTTATTTCAACAGTTCCTACGGCTTTTAAACCGGCTTGACTATCGGATAGTGTGCAATACATGGAAGCTCTCTTATTTGCCTGAAGACAAGTTAACGTTTCATGTATAGCAGAGATTTCAGCTTGAAATACATTGCAATGATCAGGGAGCCTAATGGGAGCCTAAACATCGAACTTTCAAAGGATTGTTTTTATGTGATGTAGTCGATGGACCTAGGTATAGGAGGGCATGACTGTCCTAGTGTACCGATGGCTGTATTAGCGGTCATCTGTTTAGCTAGGATGTCAAGTGGTGTAAGATGGAGCATTATGTCTAATTCATCTGTCGAAGTGGTTTGTAGGGCTCCACTGAAGCACAGTTCCGCTGATCTTTGGACTTTACGGAGAAGGCTTAAGTGAGTATGTTTTTGAGTGCATGTCACCAGACAATGGCACCATCAAGGCTCATTTATAAGGTTGTGGCACTTGAGAGAGAGCTCGGGCGAACTATCAGTATGGATCAAAACAAATGAAGAAAATTAATGCTTAGAACAAAGAAAAGCACAGTGACAGTTCGAGTGCATTTCTCTCAAGTGTCACAACCTTTTATATGAACCTTACAGCAAGATTGGCCTTCCATTGCATTTGGTTGAGGACCCCATTTGATACCTACCACTTTTTTGTATGAGTACAGGGCAGTACTTACTTTTTTGGCTCTCTCGAGCAGATTGGGCTTTCAGTGTAGTTACCTATACATTACAAGGCCCACGTATTTTGATGGATCTGAAAAACTAAGTCTTGTGTTTACCAGTTTAGGAGGACTAATTAGAGGTAAATTGTGTTTTCTGGAGAAAACCATTAACTCAGTTTTATTTGGGTTAACGTTGAGCTCATAGCTGATAGCCCAGTTGACTAGATTATTTAGAAAGTTTTGCATAATGTATCTAAGAGTAGATATGTATCTTCCAGAGGTAACAATAACAATGTTATCGGCACCCTGCACCCCTCTAGTTACAGTTTGACTAACAGTTCATTTACTGCTAAATTCCAGAGTAGAGGCGAAAGAACCCCTTCCTGAGGAGTTCCCCTCAGTACAGATCTTAACGTGGATGCCGCACCAATTTTTGCACTTATCATCCTGCCAACTAGCATTTGATTTATCAGTGCTATCAGTGCGGCATCCACCCATAGCTCCTTCAGCGCATTAGTGATAGCTCTTGATTCGACGTTATTAAAGGCCCCTTCTATATCAATAAAAGCTATCATCGTATATGCTTCTGATGGAGGGCTTTTTCAGTGATGGAGACTATGAAGTGGAGAGCTGTTTCCACGGATTTGCCTTTGGTGTAAGCATATTGTGCTATTGACAATGGCTTTTTATATTTTAAATCTCAAGAGAATATCGATCAATTACTCGAGAATTTTTAGAAGAAAAGATGAAAGACTAATTGGTATTTTGGGTTTACGTGTGAGCTTTTGCCGTAGGTATAAAGGTAATCTTCACATTCACGTATAAAGGTAATCTTCACGTTTGGGTATGTGATATAGGTCAAGGCAGCTTTGGTAGATCAACATGAGCCGCTCCTTAATAGTGCGTACTACTTCTGAATTTCAATGAGAACTATACCAATAGGTCATGGTGACTTTAATTGTTCGAAACTATTCTTGATCTTCCTGAATTGGTGCATTACATATCTCTGAACATCCTGAAAAGTGAGTTTCTACTAAATCATTCAGAGATTCCAGTTGGTGGTACAAGTACCATCTTCCTTTTTCATGAAGTTTAGAGGGAACCGTCGCTAAAATTTTGCTAAGCCTTGACACCTCTGAGGCTTGTGTTACTTTTTCACAAAAGATCCTCCAGGCTTGTCTTTGTGATTTTCTCATTTCATTCTTGTATTCTTTTAGAGCCACTTTACAGTTCGTTCACGAATCTGTGGATCTAGTGGCCTTTGCCTTATTGAAGAGTGTTTTGGACCTTTTACGGAGCTCCTCGATTCCTTTGTTTCTCCAGGGTGGCTTTTGCTTTCCCTTTGGAGTTTTTTGCGGATAAGCGGTATCGAGAGCTTTATTAATGGAATTTGTGAAACTACCCTGCAGTGTAGCCAACTAGTTAAAAACTAGTAAATGTACTAGGTAAAAAAAAACCAGTACTAGTTCAGCTCAAATGCTTTTTACATTGCGCAAAATGGTTATTTTTCTGTGTTGATGTCATAGGAAGTGTAATCAAAACTAGGCTTTTTACGGGTATGATTTAAGTCACCTTTGTGGTAGTATATTTTTAACTAGTTAAATTCTAGTTTTATATTGACCAGTTTCATATTGCTATTATTTTAGCCAGTTCAATTCTAGTATTTTTCATACTAGTTGTATGCTGGTTTAAATTCAACCAACGACATCAGCATTGAGATCAAACGAAGAATAATTCTCGCCAACAGGTGTAACTTTGGGCTCAGTAGGCAATTGAGAAGTAGAGCCCTCTCTCGACGAACGCAAATCACGCTCTATAAATCGCTCAACATGCCCGCCCTACTTTACTCATCACAAACCTGGACGCTGAGCAGTTTAGATGAAAAGACTTTAGGAGTATTCGAGAGAAAGATTCTTCGTAAGATCTACGGACCAATCTGCGTCAATGGCGAGTACCGAATACGGTGGAATGATGAACTGTATGAGCTGTACGCTGACATCGACATAGTCAAGCGAATTAAAATCGAGCGGCTTCGCTGCCTAGGTCATGTTCAGCGCATGAAAGACGATGCTCCATTGAAGAAAATATTCGATTTGGTCCCAGCGGCGGTCAACGCAGAAGAGGACGACCGCATCTTCGTTGGAAACACTAAGTAGAGGACAACCTCACGAAGCTTGGAATTTCCAACTGGCGCCAGCAAGCGAGAGACAGAAATGGCTGGAGCAAATTTTTAGATGAGGCCAAAACCGACATACGGTTGTAGCGCCAACTAAGTAAGTAAGTGTGCTAGTATTAGTTTTGTTCTAGTCTTTCTGAAACCAGTTGTATGCTAGTACTACGTAAACTGGCTATATACTTTTATTATTCAAACTATATATAGATTTAAAATTTTAAGCAGGTTGTTATTTTTAAAAAGCTGCGCATTTATCTTAAACAAACTAAATTGAAAATAGCTTCGACTAATTGTGTTGAATTTAGAATGTAATCCGGTGCTCTGCCCTAATTTTCAATGTTTATTTCGGAATGGTTTTTTTATAAGAAAATAAAATACAACCGTTTAAATGTTTTTATATGGTTTTAAAAATATCTCAAACTGTACAAAAATCTTTTTTATTTAATTTTTTTTTTAATTTGTACGTCTAAGGTGGACAAAAAAGAAGGTGTTTTGGTGGCCCTGGTGATAATGGTACTTCAAGTAATTTAAAACAAACAATGTAAATAGATTACCTACAGAAAATTTGACCAACTTTTATATAGTTCTGAACTAGTTCCAAAAAGGACCAGTACTGGTCCCTCTACAATACCTTTTTACATTGATCGAACTGACGCTTTTTACATGTTGATGTCATAGGAAAAGACAATTGTACCCAAAAACTTGATATTGAATCGGCTTGATAAAATTTTTAAACACACAATTTTGTTTTAAGAAAAACGCTTTTAAAGTTTTAATAACATACAGCGCGCAGCTATGAGACACTCTCGACTAAGTGCTATAACTTCGTTAATATTTGAAATGTTGGTCTCAAACTTTTACAGTATATTTACAATATATTGCACTTTCATTGTAAAAAACGATTACGTCCTTAATTCCATAATTTTTAACATATTTTTTTTTTAAATGTGACAAAAAATGCTAAAGCAAAAAATTAGTTATACTATTGCCATGTTTATCCGACGCTTCAAGTCGATTTGACTCAAACCATTGCATAAATTGAACTTTAATCCGTCTTGAAAATTTCAAAGCGATTTAATTCAATCAAATTTAAAATCGGTTCTTAAACTTTCAAGTCGCTTTGAAAGTGACAAAACAAAAATTTATTTTTAAACCGTTCTGAAAATCAGCTTTTTTGCTTTAATTGTCAAACTTAATTTCAGTTGCTCATTGGAGTTGTTAAATTTTCAAAACGCTTTCACAATCGCTTTCACTGAAGTTGATTCAGTGCCTGGGTATAAACACACTACATTAATCTGCACTGAGTCAAAACGATGTAAGATAATATGCTTCAACGTGCCGCTCGAAATCTTACGAATTTGAAAAAGTGATTTCAAAGTATTTCCATCTGGCATGTCATGACAGCTAGATTTCATTTGACAATTAAGACTTCATTTGATAAATTTAAGAATGAGCAAATCATGAAGGAGCAATTGCGTTGTTACATTTCATTTGCCATTTCCGGAGCTCTTAAATGTGTTTCTCCAAAATTGCTACTGGCAATTTCTCCTCACTGAATCTTCAAGCCTTTTTATTTTCATATTTCCTTTGTTTTGCATTTTTAAATTTTATTATTGTTTTTGTTTTTTTTTAATAATTAATTAGTTGTCAATGCCAAATTTCAATATGAAAAATTTGGCATAAGCTTAATACTGATATAACTTTTCAGGGATACCGCATTGCATTTTATGAGCTTTTGTATTAGATTTTGTTGAAATAACAAGATTTTAAAATCTTAAACTTGTATAGATGACTCTGTTGATTTCAATATAGATTTTACAAAATTTGGAATAAACCATCGTCAATTTCAACTTTCTCATTTTAATTCTCAGTAATTCAATTAAGTTAGCAATTTAATTAATTGCGGCCATCTTCTGTCTTCTTATTTCCTGGAGTAGCTTAATTTGCAACCGATATTCGGCAGTGAAATATTTTTTGATAGAAGTCCAGGCACTGTCCACGACCTGACATAGGTATCCATAAAAGTTGATAGCAGAGTGTTCTACTTCATCTGGCCCGTGAGTCTTACTCACAATGCGTCTTACTCACAATGCGTCTCATTGTCTCAAAGTTCTTTTTTCTGGTTCTGCTTGCTTTGTCTTCGACTTAAAATTTATTGATAATTGGCAAAAAAGCACAAAGAGGGCAAACAACTTGAATTACCCCGAAAACCAAACACAGTCTAAATAACTACAGCGAACAAAGCATTCAAAAATATTTTAAAACAAAGTAAAAGAAAAACGAAGAAAAAGTGAAATAAATAAGAATAATGGCAAGGCCAAGTGGGTCCGCTCGGTGTGGATGGGTTGGCCAAGGGTGGGCAATTAAAAAATATTTAAAGTTATAGAAGGGTGGTTGTTGGGGCATCAGCATTCAATAAGGAGAGCGACAAGGAGAGCTTTTGAGATAGATGGATAGATAGAGGGAAGGGAAGAGTGAGGCATGAAGACTGACATTTTACAGTGAATGAATGAATGACGTCTTGGGTGCAGAGTGTTTCCATGCTTCTTCTCCAAGTTCTTCTGCTTTTGTTTTTTTATTTTTATTTTGTTGGTTATGAAGTCAGTCACCCCCACCCACACAAAACTCATGGAAAATAGAAAATCACAAAATTGTGATTGTGTACGTGAGGATAACGGTAAATGGCGTTCTTTCTCGGCTTCGGCTGCGTCCTGTGGCAGCACTACTTCGTCGGTGGTGGGTTGGCAGCTGAAATGTCAAAATTGATTGATTGAATTGCTTCTTCTTGTAATTTGTGGGTCTTCTGAGATATCAGCACGAAAGAGGCGGGTGGTTGGTTGTTGGATTTCAGTGTGGAAAACATTTGCAGAATAAAACTCATAAAATTATGTTCGGAAGAAGCTATTAAAACTGATAGATTTATAGCTTTGTTGGGGAGACTGCTGCCTGCCGATGGCAGCAAGAGGGCTAAAGTAGGTAAAGAGTGAGACTGGAACGTTACTTTAAACCCACCCACCTCAGCTTGGATCGAAGGACTTTGGCTAAAACATACTACAGAGTGATGCCAACTAAGCAATAAAAGCTTTTGGCCATATGGCGCTGTGGGTCAAGTCTACATTTTTACGGATTTCTTGTTGCGGAAATCAGGCAAAAGTTCTTTCATAAACCAGGTAATAATTTTTCTAAGTTTTACAGTAAAAACACTATGCGCCAAAATGGAAAAAAATTTCTGTGATGTCACTACTTTTTATTTTAGATTTCGGCCCGTTGAATACGAAAATCGCAATAAAAATTCTATGGATAGGTGTTCGAGACATATATTTTTGAATTTTTGACCCGATTTTTTTGGATATAGCTCCAAACATTTTACCATATCTTCAGTTGTAATTAACCGATTTGGTTATAATAAATACCAAATTAAAGAAAAATAAATTTAATTTTAACTCTTTTCATCGATTTTGCCAATCTATCAAGAAGTTTCCACACAATCGAAAGAAATATAAAAAAGGAAAAAATTTTTTTCAGTGAAAAATAAAATTGAAAAATCCTTACAAAATTAGCAAAAATAGAAGACACTGAAATAAATTTTTTTAAAGTAATGGTAAATGTATATTTTAAAAGTAATTTCGGCTCCTTTTTTGTTATCGATAGTCTATAGTTATCGATTAACCCAACATGCCAACGACTTTTACATCACAAAAACCTTCAAACAATTTGAAGTTTGCTTATATGTCCGATGCTGTACAGAGTTCGATTTGCATAATTTAATTACCATTCCAAAGTACTGCTCATATTTTTTTTTGAGGTTATGACTAAATATAATTTTTTGTTATTAGTGACATATTCACCGCATACGTAACAAAAATCGTCGGGATGGTTATTGCACAAAAAAACTCGCGATCTCTTGCTCATTTTTAAAGTGTTCGGACAATTATATTATGCAAATCAAACTCTGTACAGCATCGGACATATAAGCAAACTTCAAATTGTTTGAAGGTTTTTGTGATGTAAAAGTCATTGGCATGTTCTGGCATCGACTACCGATAGCAAAAAGGAGCCAAAATCACTTTTGAAATGTACATTTACCATTACTTTAATAAAACTTGACCTAAACATTAGCTTTACCTTTAAACGCCCACAAATCAATAAAAATGCTATATTCTTACTAAAATAAAATTATATAATCTTATTAAAATAAAATTTCGTTATAAGTTCGTATGATAACTGTCGGTAACTATACCAAAAATGGGCGTGGTCACATTATATCTACGAAACTTTTAAGAAATGATCAAAAGACTTCGAAACTACTGGTCCGATTGAGCTCAAACTTTTGCAATGGATTTGTTTCAAGTACGAGATGGTTTCAGGAGGAGGCACATCTCCTTTTACCGCCCAAAGCTATAAAAAATTTGCGATATCGAATATCTTTGAAGTTATGGCTCGCACCGAATCGAAATTGGGTATTCGACCATAATTTACACGTTTAGTTTCACTGATAACATTTTATGGGAGTTGGACACGTTGCGTTGCACCTCCTAAATTATATGATTGCACAGCTTCGGAATTCAGTATTCGACCTCAAACTACACATGCAGCTTTAATGATAACATTTTAAGGTGTTTGTCAAGGGGGCGTGGCTCCTCTTATTTAACACAAATTTTCGGCCTCAATGTACACATGCAGTTTCATTGATTACATTTTATGTGCGTTGAAAAATTGGATGTGGCACTCACATACTACTTAAATTTTTGCTATCGAAACACTTTCATTTTATGAACGTTGGACAAGAGGGCGTGGCAGCAATGCGGCGGGTTTTACCCAGTTTGCAATAAAATTAAATAAACGGAAAAAATTCTATTTTTGGTACCTTCACATTGTTGTCTCTAACTTCGTTGTTCTTCCATAAATATTCTTCATCAGTAACTCATTCTTTTTTTAAAAGAGCCACATGTATGCATAAAACGATAAACTGTGCATATTTTGGTGTCTTCTATTTTTGCTAATTTTTTAAAGATTTTTTGATTTTATCTTTCACTGAAAAAAATTATTTTTTTCTTATATTTCTTTCGATTGTGCGCTAACTTCTCAACAAATTAGCAAATTGTATAAATTAGATTTAAATTGAATTTATTTTTTTTTAATTTGATATTTAATATAACAAAATCCATCAATTAAAACTGAAGGTGTGATAAAATGTATGGAGCTATTGTATGTCCAAAAAAATTGGGTAAAAAATTCAGAAATATATATCTCAAAAACCTATACATAAAAAAATTTTTTATTGTGATTTTCGTGTTCAGGGGGCATATATTTTATACCATAAAATGGTGGCGCATAGTGAAGTTTGAAAAAAAAAATTTTAATCAGAAATGGTATTTTGTAATAAAAATATCCTCTTAAGCCAATAAATTTTTAGGTGGCCTCGATAGTCTTGTGGTAGCGAGCTTAACTGCCGCTCAGGGGTCCCGGGTTCGAATCCTGGCCGAGCTCAAACTTTGGTCCTACGCTATAACCTTTATTTCCTTATTTTTAATCAAAGGAACTTTAAAACACATCAATTTACGACGAAAAGTTGTAGTTGGTGGTGGTTGGAAAAGTTTGTGGAGAAAAATGCTTAGTTACTATATTTGACTGAGGTTAAGGCATACATTCGCTTAAGATTTAATATCACATACTTCTACAGCTTCTGCCACATTAAGAACATCCTACCCAAAAGTTTTACTCGATAACTCCCTTCTTCCATTCTGTGGTATCACAACGGATCAATAATTTTGTCTAAGTGGGCTGGTCTAAAGACCTGCCGCTACTTCAACCTAACCTAACCTAATCTAAGTCAATAAATTGTCGAACAGAAAATTGTGTATATCACAATAATACAAATTTTTGACTTATTAAGTCGCTTGTTCTTAAAACTCTACTCGAACGTCTGAAGTAATTTTTCAATAACACCAAAAAACTACCTTTCCATCACGATTGTGCAATTTTAAATTTTTTTTAAAAACTTAAAAAAATATTCTTTTTCTTATCAAAAAAACCTGCAAAAAGTACACGTTTACGGTGAATATAAATAAAACGGCTTTTAAAATTCAAATTCAAATTTTGGATTTAACTTTCGCTAAGTTGCGTATTGAAAAGAAACCACTGGTCGGCCTATAAAAAAAACAATGGCATTGCATAACGATAGATAGACTTGAGTCGGGATTCGAAATGAAAACAACTTTGACACTGGGAAAAAAAGTTTTTTTTTTTATTCAGAAATCATTTTTGGATATGATTAAATTTACTTGAACTAAGCATTAAAAATAATTAATTAAAAACAAAAAAACGAGGGCAATTTGATAAGGAATAAAAGATATTTTTTCGGCAAAAACCCGTTCTATTTCCCAACATAGATCGAAACATTTAGTACAGCGTTTTTCGAATTTAAGCTTGGCACCAACGCTTGAAGTCTGCTGTCGTCACGAAGAACGCAGGGTTATACGAAATCATAAATGAATTGAGTTTTTCGATTTTTTGGTTCCGATAAATTAGGACCAAAATATCTTGACCCGGCTTCAAACGACTAATTGTTCGTCACCTAGCGAGAAGAAGATGCATTAAAAACAAAAACATTTTTGGATTATTGTTTTTGTATTATTTACGTAAAAAATATGTTAAGCTACTATGTGGTATAGTCTTTTCATAATAAATGTTTTTAATTTCTTAGTCTTAAGAAATAAGTTTTTTCTTTTTTTTTTCATTGTGCAAAGTTCCTTAAGCCAAATGTACTTGTTTTTAGAAAAAATCTACTTAAATCAATAAAATTGTTTTGTTTTTCATATCAAACACAATGAATGCTCTTATTATAAGAAAGTGATATACTTGGCTCAAGCAACTTATTGTAATGTTAAGAAAATAATAGAGTAGAATTATGGAAAACTATACTGAACTGTTTACAAAATATTTCTTTGACTAAGCACGTGAAATCAAGAAAAAGAGCGTATTTACTTTTAAAACCTCTTTTGTAGGCATTTGGAGTAGTTTTGGGGAAGAATAGTGTGTACCACTATTTTTCTTGGACGATTTTACATTAAGAAACAATACAAACTCAATTTCTAGTACATAGTAGGCCTTCAAACAGAATTGCCTATTAACCAGTATTTTTGACAATTTGTGAAGTAATGTATTATGATTTATTTGATGTATTCTTCAGTAAAAATATTTTTCATAAAACAATATGGGGGAAGTGGTTTCCAAATAACAAAACCTTTTGGAGACATCTTTTAAACCAAACATTTAAAAAATTAATAAGTATTCAAATCATTTATTTGGGGCATCGATATTTTCTGAATTTAGGAAATTTATAAATTTCATCTTGCAAACTGGGTACTTATGGCAATTTTAATAAGCTCTCTTGATTTATAAAGTCTCCTTTGACACACAACCCTTAAAAAGGCCAATATGCCAGCGTTAGAAGCTGAAATTGTTGATGCCAAAAGGTCAGAGCATTGTTGATCTTAAAATTAGCGCTAGTACGGTCACTAACGGGTCAAGTTACTTAGTAAAATTCAGGTTAGTCATAAATAAAAAACACAGAACTTTCTCAATCTAGAATTGTTAAAGACTTCATGTTGATTTATATTTCTTAAAAATGCCTTCACCTATGGATTTTATAGTTGATACAGACTTCTTTATATCAGTCGCCAATAAGAAGTGGAAAGAATCATTATACTTTGACTTTTGACCCTTGTTTTATGACAAAAACTCTAATATTACCATTAATCAAAAGAAACTTGGAGGAACTGAACTATTACTTTTTTAAACAAAAGTTTTTTGCATGAAATTCCCTTTCAAAAATGTACCATTGAATAACGCTGTTGGCCTCTGCAATCTAAAATTGTCTTAAATTTACACTTGTTCTCTGGTTAGAAATTTTATATATCTTTTTCTAGATTTAAATAACTCATTTAAAAACAAATACAAGTAACTTAAGATCCACTTTCCACACTCAACATTATACAATCCACTCAGCTCATTTTCAACTAACTACAAACACTCATCGAAAATTAAAAAAAGTTAGGAAGTATAAAACTTTTTATTTTTTAGTTTATTAGTTGTTTTGTTTTAGCATAGTTTTGCAATGGTTTTGTTGAAATATAGTATAGCAAACAGGTTTCGAGACAAGTACTACGGTTCGTGCTTGCGCACTAGAATGAGCGAATGAGAGAGAGAAGATATAAGCAAGTATCGCATGGATACAGACAGAGGCACAAGCCAAAATCCACATCAACAACAAAAACAACGTCATGGTCTGGGCTGCACAACAACCATCTCTGTGTGGCTTGCTTGACAGGTGATTGATTGACAAATGTGTGTAGCAGCAACAACAACAACTGAACGATGAGGCATCAGCTCACTCATTCGGGTAGTGTATCCATCAGATACATAGCGTACAAGTGCGAAGAGATCCACAATAGATACATTCTGCCAAAATGGGTTGGAATTAGAGTTTAGAGAAACAATGGAATGCATTGAGAGATCCAATTAAAATCGCAGCGCATAATTGAATCATAAATAATGATAATTGTTTGTTCACGTACAGGGTGCAACCACTTGGATGGCCAAACTAATAATAATTTCCCCTCCACAACTGCTGATTGGCTAAGAACAACAGAAAGCCTTTTCGTTAAACTGTTTTGGTGCAGTTTGAAGATCGGACATTCTCGATCGATTTATCTGAATAGAGTATTTCCCATTTGCTTGCGAAATGACGGTCACAAATGGTTCCTTTAACTTTAATTAACCTCAAATAACTTTAAAAAAAATCTTTTTGTAAAATCATTAACATACATGTGAGTGACTTCATCAATTTGTGTGAGTGATTCCGGTTAACCCTGGAACTCAACATCTGAGCTCTTTCTATAACTTATCTAGTTTGAGGACAGTTGTTAAAAAAAAACTTTTACTTTTTTCTCTTTTATTTCAGCTGTTATCTTCTAAGGAATTTGTTAAAAACAATGTTGTATTCATGTAATGACTCTTTTATTTTTCATAGTTGCTTATTGGGCTAAAAAAATAACCATTTAAGAAACAAAAATTTAATTTTATGTATAAGTTTTTTCAAAAACTTTTTTCTTAAAAAAGGTACATTTCCGAAAAGGTTTTTGTACATTTTTGATCAGAACATTATAAAGGATAGTCTTATTTGGTTTTAAACTATCGTCACAAATTTTAAATTTAACCCTGGATCACTAACCTATTGCTGAGTTGCGTCACAACTAACTCTGGGTGCTTTTCACCCACATAAGAAATTATCATTTATAAGGATATAATTGCTTAAACCTAAGAGAAGTGTTGGTTTTAAATAAATTCAAGATTATTTTTACCATTTTAAAATGTTTCTTATTATTTGGTTTTTAAAATTGGTTTGTTCTATGTAAAACAAAAAATTAAAAATTAGTTCATGTTTAAAATTAAAATAAAAAAATAGGGTTAAAAGCGTGTTATTGCTGCAGTTTTAGGGCATATGTAACATATTATTGTAAAGCTGAAAGAATATAGAAAAAAAAATGATATGATTGCCTTTTTCTCTGTAGAGCAAATATTCCAGCTAAATGTATTCAACTTACACAATTAAATTACGCTACTGGAGAAACTACCGCCTGAAATTTTTAATGTTTGAAAAGACGTTGCGTTGAAGCACTTACTTACTTGGCAAATGTATTAACCATAGTTAGGCCACGTAGTCTTAATTTTGTGATCTGTTTTATTCTGTGATATTTCCAAAAAGAATTCATTAATAACTAACCTGGTAGTAAAGCACCCAAACACTTATTGTAATTGCGCTGCTATGCTTATATCTCCGAGAATACTAGAAACTAAAAATTATTGAAGTAAAAATATTGAACATAGGTTAGAGTTCGACTTTTAGATCGTCACACATGTATCGCATTAAAAACCTTGCATAGAAACTGTGACTGGGTTCATTCCACCCTAAGGTTTGTGATGAAGGGTTAATAACTAACAAATAGTGTTCTGCAAATTTTCTAATTTTTCGTTGTTTTGGGGCAAACTTAAATGGAATTACAAAACAAAATTTATTCAGCAGAATTTTGCCCAAATATTTTAAAATAAATGTAAAAAAAATTAAAATCTTCAAAAAAACCTAGATTGTACAGATGTATAAGAAGAGAAAGAGATGAAGAAATTAAACTAAAGAGTGGAAAAAAAGAAAAAGGTAGATTGCCTAAAATATACTCATCCTCTGATCTCCCTAAGCCTTCGTGGCAGACCATTTCACAACCTGATGGCATTGATGGAAAACAGGTGGGAAGAGTTTAACGAATAATACCTCGGAACTATAATGGTGTAACTTCTTCTAGACATGCTCAACTGAAGTGATATGCAGGTGATATTTTTTCATAAATTCTACAGTTTCTAGCCTTAAGATAAGCTATTAGATCACGTCCAAGTACTGCATTTTGGAAACTTTTGTAATGAAATTTGATACATAAAATTATGTTTAAAAAGTAGAGATCAAATTTGAAATCTAGCCAAAACGGATGAAAACCACCCCACCTAATTGCCATACAAAGTATATTTTTATTTCGTCACTTTGTATGGGAGGCATATTCCATAACTCGAAATTATCCATTACTTGAATTCGTATTTGTGTTTTTTGCTTTCCCAAGACATTTTCCTTATATTTTGAAATCTATAAGTCGAATTTCCCTAACTCAAACTTTTCTTCAAGTCAAACCGAAATCTCATTTGAATTAGGAAGACTTTCACTCATATTCACCTCCATAACTCGAATTTCTCTCACTCAAACAACTTCAATATTTCTGTGTGTGTTGTAATTCGTCGAAGCATCGCGCTGCGATCGTATGAAAAAAATTTGCATGGCATCTTTGTCAGCTTGCGTCGAAAGATATAAAAGTTATTAGGTCTGTTTCCGTACTCACACTGTGTGACTTGTGAGTCGCTATTTTCTGTTTCCGTACTTTTTGTGTAAGAAATGGGAGAAGAAGAACAAGCATAAAATCGCTCTCTCGAGCATAGAATGTGCACAGAGAGTGCTAGAACTCAAGACTTCGAGTAAATTAGGAACAAGCATCAATAAGAAGAAGCATCAAGAAGAACAAGCAAGTGTCAAATGTTTGTTTATGTTTTTCACAAATATTCACAAATTGTGCTGCTAAAAATAAATTTACAAAGTGCAGTTTCTTTTGATCTTCCAATTTTTAGCTATAAATAAATTATTTAAAGTAATTTTATAACTTAAAACATAGCTTAAAAGATTTTATAGCTTTAAAAAATTTACTTCACAAACAATTTCAATTGGCGCTATTTACGTTTGACTCGTCTGCTGTCAGAATCAGCTGTTTTGTGCTCGAAACTTGCTAGAAGCTGTTTCCGCACTTTTGCTAATATTCTCAAATTTAATTTTTACTCTCTCAGTTCGAGTTTACCAGAAGTTACACAAATCTTACACAGTGTAGAGTACGGAAACAGACCTATTGTATCTTGTGATGTGTGTATTTTGTTGGTGTATGATTTGTGTATGTAAAGAGATTTTTTGAATTTGCAAAGTTTTTACAGTATTTTATGTATTTATGAATTTTACAGTATTTAAGAAGATGCTTATTGACTTCACGACTATATAAAAGTGATAAGTCTGATGATGATGACGTTGAAGATATTCCAACGACAACCATTTTCGAAAGATATCACTTCGCAGAAAAAAATTAATTTAATTTACATAACTTTTTATTCTGTAACTCGAATTTTCCGTAACTCGAAGTTAAATTCTGGTCCCTTGACACTTCGATTTAGCGAAGTTTTACTGTATGAAGCAAATTGGTTGATTAAAGAAAATTTATAATTATGTCTCATTTGCTCAAATCAAGCATTAAAAACTACAATTAGGGAAAAAAATTTTAATAAACATTTATTGCTAAAATTTAGCAAAATAAATGATTGCTTGAAACAAGAATAAAATTCTTGATTTAGAACCTATAACAAGACTTGAATCAAAAAAATATTTAAGCAAATACCGAGTTTGTTATTAGTAATGTTATTGAATTAAAGCACGTTTGAAAAATATAAAAATAAACACAAATTAAAGTATTTATAGTGAAAAGACTATTATGTATATCGATCATTCCATGTCAAATCGGACGCTTTTCGAAACTCACATTTCTGTTAAAATTTGGTACTTTGCACGAGGATAGTACTTTAAAAAAGAAAAATATTTGCATATCTTTTTTATAATTTTAATTTTTTTTTGCAGCTATACACTGTGAAAAATTATAAAGAAAAACAAAAATTGTCATTGGAAACAACTTTATCTTCTAAACCGTTAGTCCTAAAAAAAAAAAATTAAGGACATTATTTAAAGATCTTAAATTGCTCTTTATTCTGGTGTCTTTTTTTACGAACACTTTGGAGAAAAATTCTAAATTTTTTGACCACTAAAAATTGCATTCCCATTTTTCAAGGTCAGCAACACTATTTTTTGGCACTTTGAAAATAGTATCGTATTGAAGCATTCATTCTTATTGCATTCTCAAAATTTGATGTTGGAGAATCAATGTTTACTATTTTTAACAAAATTTTCAAAAACTGACTACACAATTTTTAAGTACAAAATACTTTTATTTTTAATTAAAAATGGAATTTTTAGTATTTTTTTACTTAACTTGGTACATATCGTCGCTGCGCCAACAAAAACAGTTATATGTTTTTCAGTAACTTTTCAAGAGAGCAAAAAACAAATTTTTTTTAGAGCATTTCTGGTACTGCGAGCAATAACTGTTTTTGATCACTTCTAAATCATAAGAGGTATAAAAACTGCAAATGCAGAAATGTGGGTAATAGATAGTGTAAGCAAAGTATGCTATAAAAAAATTTACAAAAATCACATAACTGGTTTTTCTAGCGCAGCGACGATATGTAAAATCAGTCCAATTGAAAAATTTTATCAACTCGTTAAAATATACCTTTCCTCTGAAGAGACTCTATTTTTGAAATTTGCTAAAATTTTTCTTGGTTGTAATTCCGTAAATACCTATATTATTAATACTAAAGTATGTAAAATTATTTTAACATTTTATTTATAGTTTTTGTTCTGATCTTGTAAACATAAACAATAGTTGAAAAAGATGATGTGGATGTAATGCGCTTAAGTTATGATGTAATTCGCAATGCTTAAAGCACGACACAGTAGCAGTTCATTTATTCCAGCGTGGCTTAATTAATTTCCTGCGGAAAATTTCAATCGCATGTGCAGACACTGTAATAGTAAATTTTATTCGAAAATACTACACTGAGAATAAAAATATACTAAAGTTAAACAAACAATTTTAAAATAAAAATTAAACGCATTTGCATTTCTACAAAACAAAATTTAAAACAAGCGTGTTTAATTTTCAACTATAGGCTCATTTATTTTTTTTTATAATTTTCTCTTATTTCTTTGCAATAACAAAAAACATGTAGCTATTTGAGATTGAATTAAAAAATTATTTGCAAAAAATTATTTCAGACCGAGCTGAAAATATACCGGTTTTACATTTGAGTGTTTGAAAATATTTTTAAATTGGTTTCACAAATATTGAACATTAGATTAAATATTAATTATTTTAATGTTTAAAATATTTCAGTAACTTAAGACGCAATAAAACGCAAGCTTCATCGAATGGAGTTAAAGTATCGTATTCGAGGGGTCCCAGGGGTCGCTTATCACGCATCTGAAAAATGGCATCGAAAAAATGGCGGTTTAATTTAATTGTTTTTAGTTCAAGAATAATATTTTAAAATTATGTTTCAAAATATTTGTTTTCAACATTAAAGATTTTGTTTCAAATTTTTTTTTTAATAATAGTTTTTTAGCTGTAAATGCTTACTATGAATTTACATTTAAAAACATTGTTTTGAAAACAAAAATTTTTGTTTTAAATTTAACTTTAAAAACATTTGTGTATAACTTAAATGAAACTGTTTCAAGCTCTATTTCAAAATCAAATTCGTTGTAGTTTTCAACTCAATGTAATTATTCGTTGTAGTTTTCAATTCAATGTAATTATTTGCGGAAATTTTATATAGATATATTTACAAAATCTTGAGAACGCGTAAGAAAATATATTTCGAATTTATGAATGTTGTAAGCATAAAATTTCATTCAATCATTCATTTACAATTGAGTGTTGTATTCAATTGAAAAAGCGCTCAAGAAATGTGAAATTGTACACTGAAGGAAATATGTGTTAAAATTGAATGAAATTGTTTAATATGATTAAACGAATTTGTTTTTAAAATAGAGCTTGAAACAATTTCATTTAAGTTAAACACAAATGTTTTAAAAGTTTAGTTTAAAACAAAAGTTTTTGTTTTCAAAACAATGTTTTTAAATATAATTTCATTGTAAAAAATTTAAGTTTAAACATATTTATTTAAACGAAAAATTTAATGCTAAAACTTTAATGTTTAAAACAAATATTTTAAAACATAATTTAAATTAAAAACAAATAAATTAAACCGCCATTTTTTCGATGCTTTTTTTAACTTTTTCAAGTTTCCGAAGTCAGATTCGTGATCAGCGACCCCTGGAACCCCCCGAAGAACAAATTTTGTGACTTCATATGATGAATTTGGAAATAAAGGCATCTTTAGGAAGGCCGTTTTAAATCATTGTTCTTAATTGCAAAAATCTTCATGTACAGTAACCAGATTTCTATTTCTAACTCTATTTTCCTATTTCTATTTTGTGATCTATTCCTTTCTAAAATTTGTTTTTCTTTCTTTCCTTTAAAAAATATTTTTTCATAAATGTCTAATCCTTAATATATGTTAATTTATAGTTATACTTCAAATAAAAAATTGTATTTTAGTATTAAAAATTAAAAGTGGTTAACCCTTATACATTTAAAATGTTAGTCACAATTAGAAATAAAAATATAGAAATAAATTTGCAAAATTTAAAGGAGTAAGAAAAAGAAAAAAAAAATAAAATTAGGTTGAGAAGTGTTTAAATATTTGTGCTTTAAATTGCTTACTTATTGCTTAATTGCTTGCGTTGCTTATGATCTGTAAGTTATATGACAATTGATTCCAAAGCCATATTGAATTGACAAAGAATTGGCGTTTTCACAAAAGCATCGGGTGTTTTAGCGGAATCAAGTCATTATTGCGATTGGATCGAGAAAATTTTAGTTTTGCGTATAGCTGAAACGGTTCTTTAGTAAAAATTAATTTGTGAAGCATTAACAGAGTTCGAGAATTCAGCAATTTATTAAAAGGCATTGAATATATTTGAACAGCATACCTAGATATATGATTGGAGCGTCGCAATCTATAAACATACCGTGTAATGTTATTAAAGGTTTTATTAAGCCTTTGTTTACTCATCGAGTCGCAGTTTGAAAAAATTTCGCAACCGTATGGCAGGGTAGGAATGAGTTATATTTTCACCAGTAATAATCTAATGTTGAAAGGGATAAAGAATTGGGTGGACCAAAGTGCACGGAGCATACCATAGACCTTGCCGACAGTATTATTGATGTGTGTATTCTAAGATAATGTTCTGGAAAGGTGATTCCAAGGTTCTTGGCATATTCTGCAAATTCGAATGCTACACCATTCACATGAACATTCGGCAGTGTGGATATGCGTCAAAAAGAATATTAGTGCATTACGACGCATTGCAGACCATTTTTTCCCGCTCAGTGGTTAATTGCAGATAGATTGGCATTCAAAGCAGAGATGCAGGTACTTACTGATTTCATATCACAACATATAAATAGTTGAACATCATCTGCATACATATGAGTTTCACATCCGGTTAGTTGCTCTGGAAGGTCGTTAATGTAGATTGAAAAAAGAAGCGGGCCATGGACGGATCCTTGAGGTACTCCCCTTGAGAAAAAAGAAAGCTGGATTTTGAGTCACTAGAAAAAACTGCCTGCTATCTCCCATTCAGGTATGAAGTTGATCGGAGGTTGTTGAAAAGCTGAATAATCTTTTAAGTTTTGATATAACAATATTGTGGTCGACAGAGTTGAAGGCTGTGGAGTGGTCTAGGAGTGTAAGGAAAATGACTTTATTTTTATCTATCGCAGAACGAATCTCTTCTGTCACTTCTAATAATGCTGTTACACAACCCCGATTTTATCAGAAGCCTGACTGTCAGATAGCATTGAGTATTTGCTAAAAATCGTGCGATTTGTGAATGAATTAACTTGTCGAGGACTTTTGATAAGAAATGAAGAATAGCTATTGGCCGAAACTCTGTGCTGTTGGGATCGAAATGACTTTTGCTCTCTTCCAGTAACTTGAAAAAATAGATTTAGTTAGAACAGTATTGAATATATGAGTTACATGAAGTAGAATTTTAGGAAGCAAGGCTTTTCAAAAAATGGGACAGAAGCCGTTAACACATAGAAAGAAAGCTATGCAGGACTTCTTGTTAGTCCACAGCTGAGAAAGAAAAATAAGTGCTATTCGTAGTGTGATTGTATTTTTATAATGGTTTTAGCTGGGAACAGGTACCGGCTTATTTACAAGTTCTATGTTATTCTCAACTGCCGGATGGAATTTAATTTTCCCCATTCCGATATCACGTAATTCTTTCCATTTGTTTTTACTGCTCGCATCAGATGTGAACTTGTCCGAATAAGAATTTTTTTTGACCGTTTGTGTGACACTCTTCTTTAGGCAATAGTACCTTTCGAAGGCTTCTGGCGTTTTATATCTCTTCCAGTGATTGTAAGAAAAATTTCTTCGTTCTACAATATTTTTTATTACATCATGGAACCATATTTCTATATTTTTTATGTTTCAAGTTTCAACGGGACAAATATATCAAAGAGACTAGTTAGACTATTTTCAAAGAACAATAATTGATCATCAACGGATAACATGTTGTAAATTAGATCCCAGTTAATTAAATCTATCGCTGCATTGAGTGAAAAGTAGTCAATGTTTCTAAAATCACGAAACATAAATTGTTTAGCACAAGTTTCATTGGGGGAGTCATAAATTAGGAAGATGAGGTCGTGTTTGGAAAACATAGAGACAGAAATTTGGTTATAAAAAAAGCTTTTTGATATATCATCGGCAAAGAAAAGATCTAAAAGAGAATTGATTGTATTAGTAAATGCATGGGTGTCCGCAGGGGGAGAAAGTGGCACTCACCCCTCCCCCTAGGCAGGAAAAATTTTTAATATATCTTCATACTAAATAAAAAAGCTGTAAAGTACAATTAAAAAATTTTACGAGAAAAGCAAAAGACTTTCTAAATTGTAAGTTGTACTTAAACTTGGGTTTTAAGAGCTTTGTTTATCCATTTTTAGTTGTAGGAGTGTAAAATTTTGCTGCAACTTGTGTTTTGATAATGTGCATCATAATTAATCCAAAAGTTGATTTTAAATTGTTTGAAACTTACCGCTTTTTTGATTTTATATATATGTATCATACAGTGGCAGTCAACTGGCTGGTTTAGGTACAATTCCCGCCCTGCCCTGCCAAAATTGGGTTAAATAAAGCTGATCTAAACCATGCATTTTTAAATCAACGAATTCTATTTGGGATTTTAAGCCACGAATAGGATTCGTATTTTATTTGTATTGGTACAAAAAAAAATTTATATAGTACAAATAAATTTGTTACATTTACGAATAATCCTAATACTTAATTACGAAAAAAAAACATTCTGTCTGCGCTTAGGTTTGAACCGTGGTTCTTTAGCTTACAAGTCAGCTACTCTTCCAGTAGGATACGGCCACCTTGCAATCATACGTTTCTTTATCGATGGTTAAGCGCATAAAAGTCATAAGTAAACATTTTTAAATTTTCAGAAACGCTTATTTCAATACATTTCCGTTAAAAAAATTAAAAATCTTTTCTGGAAATTTCAAAATTTTGACTTATCACTTTTGTGCGCTTAACCATCGTTTTATTTGGTAATTGTTCGACAAACCAGTCTGAACGATTTCGGTTTTAAATTTTTTAAACTCAACTAATAATTCGTACATTATACGAATAATGCGTATGGTCAACCTACGAATGAATGTTTTCTACTAATATTATTTTTTATTCGTAAATAGTACGAAACCATTAGTAAATACTACGAATGTAATGGAAGAAATGAAGAAGTTATTCGTACGAGAAATTGAAAAATGTTAAAGAATGACATCCCTTGTTAGTCGAAGATCATTTTTCGTAGCAATAGATAACAAGGGGCATTTAATTTAATAACGGATATAAATTTTGACGAAAAGCAAATTTTTATCTTAAAGTCCTTGTAAACAACCAGAAAACAAAGCGAAATAAATTTTATAAACATAAATATTTTCCGGCATAAAAAAAGAATTTTTCTCATAAACATTATCCAATTTAGATAATTTTTCCTAAATTTATGAAAATAGCTAACAATCCTGCAGCATTTAAAATTGAGAAAGTTGCAGCGATGTAGGCATGGCAAGGCTTCTTATTCAAAAGCAAAAGAAAAAAAATTTGGAAATTATGAATAAAGTAGGCCAATTTTGAATCAAGGAATAAATTTTTTAAAAATCATATGAAAAATTCGGATAAGAAAACAATTTTACATTAAAATATGTTATTTTCAAAAAATTTTTATTACTTAAATGTAAATAGGAAACTTGAGTTGAAACATCCATTAAATACTTCTTAAAATTCACGTTTTTTTAGCGTCACGTGCTTATATTAAATTCAGGATTCAGATTCAAACCTTGTATTGAGGTTCTGGAATATGTTAAGAAAATGTATGGAACCCACATTTGAATTTTTAATTTATTTACTTATTTATTTCAATCTAGCGACACTAGTGTTATAGATTATTTAATTCAATATTACGATAAAAATATATACATATTAATAAAAACAAAGAAAATGCAGCTTATAAGATATTATCTAATAATAAACAATAAATAAGCCTTAAAAGTTTCTCTGTTTTGACTGAGATCAATAGTCACACACAGAATTTAATGCAACACACGCATTATGGACAACATCATTGCGTCCATAATCCATAATTTGTTCTATAATAAGAAACATTAAACACCCCTCTTTGCCTAATATATATTTCAGGAGCATATATGTTAAAAAGACCAAGAATTTCTGCACAATCAATATGGCTCATCATTACATCTCAAGCCATCATAATTAATTGATACTTTCTTCTTATTTAAACCGCTTTTGAATATTTTTAATTCTTTTTACATGTACAATATAATGGGGATCCCATATAATGGAACTGTGTTCCAACAGAACGAACTAAGGAAATAAAGATAAATTTTAAAGTATTAGTATCTTTAAAATCCTTTGTATTTCGAGGTTACAAATCCTAACATCGGATTGGATATGATTCTATCAAAATGATTAGTAAAGCTAAGCTTTTTGTTGAATAAGATCCCAAGATCCAACTTATTGCTTACTCGAAACAATACATTACTTAAAATGGAGTACTCAAACCAAATTTTACTGTGGATCTTATTAAAGGACATTACCTTACATTTTTCTATATTGAGATTTAGTTTATTCTCATAACACCATACTTGCAACCGGTCAATATCGTGCAGCAGTAGCTCGCAGTCAGCTAAAGACTCGATGGATTTTAGAATCCTCACATCATCTGCATACATCAAACATTGAGAATGAAGCATACAATTTGGCAAATCATTAATAAAAAGCAGAAAAAGTAGTGGTCCCAGATGACTTCCTTGAGGAACTCCTGAATAATTATAAACAGTTTTTGAAATGAAACTACCAATTTTTACAAACTGCTGACGGCCAATTAAGTAATTCAACAGCCATTTCAAAAATGTCGAATGAAAACCCATTGCAGCCAACTTTGTTCGTAAGATATGGTATTGCACTCTGTCAAAAGCGTTAGCAAAATCTGTAAAAACAACATCTATATGTTTATCTTTCTCAAGATGATTTCTTAAGAAGCTTGAAAAAAGCGTTTAATTGGTAGATGTGGACCGACCACCAACAAAACCATATTGATATACAGTTAATGAATTTTTTATAGTATTATAAACTCATTTTTTCACAATTTCTTAAACAACTTTAGGGATTATCGGTAATTTAGCAATGGGTCAATAATTAGACACTTCCTGCCTACTACCTACTTTATGGATTGGAACAATGAAAGATTCCTTCCACACATCCAAGAACTCAACTCAAATTCACGTTTTGAATTAAGAAAAACACTTTTTTTTAAAATTATTCATATAATTATTATGTCGTGGATCAATGCGGTGTGAGATCCGGTCAAAAATATCTCAATTAGTATGCGGGAAGCATTTCAAGAATAACGAAATTTTTAAAACTCGAAAAATTTCAGGTCGCTTCCAATTGGTTTAGAAGTTATATACCTGCAAAGTTGAAAAAATGGCCTAAAAATCTTGTGTTTTTTCCAGTTTTCCAACAAAACTAAAATATTGTTTAATATTGGCAAATTTTTGTATTTGTATTTGAAATTTGAAAACTTGAGGACTCAAAAGTAATTAATGCAATTTCATTTAAAAATAAATGAGACCTAACATTATTTAATTTTCTTAACAACTAAGAATATTTTCGAATAATTGGCATTAAGCTTATACATAATTCTAAAAAATATTATTTTTTTTTAGAATTATTAAAAACAATATTATAATTAAAATATGCCATCATTAACTTTTCATGTAAACACTGGTGCGAGCCCGACCTATGAAAACAAGTATGTTATTATGTCTCTACACATAAAACAACTTTTTTAAAAAAACCCTCTTCACGCCTTCTATGGTTTATACCAGCGAACTGTTGGAGCCTAGATTGATTCGTGATAAAGAAGTAAACAAAGAGCACAACAAACAAGTCTTTGCAGAATCAATGCAGTCGCTTTTTTGAACCTTTGCTTTTGCAAAGTAGTAGAAAAACATTGCTTTGAAAGGCGACCTACAGCACATAATTCTGTTTTAATTAAACAGAAGGTGTAAGTATAAGCTTATCAAAGTGGATGGTACTGCAGAAGCCACAGAAGACTACTGATGAGTTGATGTAGCTATCAACGAAACAGCTGTCTAGTCTGCTTGGTGGTTTGTTCTGCAAAGAACTTATTGTTGTTGCAACCTGTTGCTTCATGAACTTAATTGGCATTAAGCTTATACATAATTCTAAAAATTATTATTTTTTTTAGAATTATTAAAAACAATATTATAATTAAAATATGCCATCATTAACTTTTCAAGAATATTTTCTTTTGCAAAAAATTATTGAAATGTATTACAAGACAAAAATATAAAATGAAATTTGGAAATATTTCGAGCATGACACAAGAAAGATTTTTACCCCATCTTTAAAATATATTGGATTTTCCTATGTGTAATTAGTACCAAAAATCTCCAAAAATAGGCTTATATAGGCTACATTTTCTTTATGCTCATTCTAGACCTTTTTTCTAGACCTTTTTTGTCTTTCCCCCTAGAAGAAATCCTGCGGACGACCATGTGAAAATGTGTTGGCATCACAGTGTTAATTGAGAATAATCCAATACCTCGCATCTTGTGCACTAGGTCGTGTTCAACTAAAATATTGCTATTGATGTCTCCCGCTAAAACGATCTCACGATGGGTTAAAGATAACTCGTCTAACATTGTCATAAGCGCAGACCAATATACCGATCTTGTCTGTAAATAGTACCAACAAAAATTTTTCTTACGGTGCATTCAATTTCAAGAAATAAGTATTCAATAATACTGTCGGGATCAGAAGAGCAAACTAGTCTACACTGAATTCCATCCCTCACAAAAATAGCTACACCTCCTCCATGATCTTTTCTATCTAATCGAAATAATTTAAAGACATGTATTTTAACTAAATTATCACTTTTCCATGGGTTAAACCACGTCTCCGATACACATACCAAATCTACTGCTGAATTTTCAAAAATGAATCTGAATTCATCAATTTTCTTCCCTAGACTTTGTGCATTTTTGTGGCATATCTTTAAACCATTCTTTTGCTTACATAAGAAAGATTCGTATCGTATCATTCGTATCAGTACACGATCTTGTTGCATCGTTGCAAATGCAAAATAAACAGCTTTTGCAAAAACAAAAAGCATTGAAAAGCTTTTGCAACACATGATTTTTGTTTTTGTAAAAGCTCTTTATTTTGCATTTGCAACGATGCAACAAGATCGTGAACTGCCCTATTGTCTCATGGTAGATGCACCAGATGAGAGCATACTGCCGGAAATGTCAAAACGAAGCAAAACTTTTTCTTTCTTTTCTTTTGTTTCCATTCGCCACACTTCTGAATTTGACAAATTGGCAGTATGGAAAGAGAACACAGTCAGCGCTGCAGCTACCTCTACCCTTATACCATGGGTTGTCTACATGATACAAAGAACTACAGATAAAGTATTGCGCATGTCCGCCATATTTGTTGTGACGTAGTTCGAGCTTGTCAAAGTGGCTAAATAAAAACGTAGTCATAATATACTTAAAGGGGATAATTTCTTTGTAGCGATGAAAAAGTTCGACATTTTTTTATTGAAACTTGGTTTATTGAAATGAAATAAATTACATTATAAATATATTTATAAATAAATTTAAGCGAATTTATTTTTCAGTGCTATTATTGAAAAGAAATGCATATATAATAGGAATGTTTTCTCCCATTTTCTCCTACTCAAAAAAAAATAGCTACGTTACTTGATGTGTTTGACAGCACTTTGATTGGCCGCATTCAGCGCAGACAACAGTTGGCAACTGTTGTGTTAAAATTCTCTGAATGGTACAAATTTGGTAGCGCTAACTTAAACTGATAAAGTAGCGAACGCCTTTTAATCAAGCGAACAAATTCTATGCTACATGAACACAACTGTTTGCTTAACTGTCAGATGCTGTTACTCACACTGTTAAATTAATAAACGCAGAAAGAACGCAGCAAATTTAAGTGAGAAACCTTTGCAATTGAATTAAATTTACATAAAAATTAAATTGAATCTAACTTCTGACGTGTAGAGTAGCAACACATTCAGAGAAAAGCATCGTGAACTAAGGAAGCGCTACCATTACAGTTCACAACAGTTGTCTGCGCTGAATGCGGCCATTGCTTCGTTTTCATTTTCTTGTTCTTCTCGTTTGTTGTTTCGTTTGTTGAAAAAATTGTAAACTCATTTTATGGCCCGAATTAAAATCGTTGCTATTCTCATCAAAAGCATCTAAAACTTTAGTACTAATTTTAATTAAATAAAATATAATTGAAAATTATAATTTACGCGTACTATAAGTGCACAATACTAGAAATTAAATTAAATGAATGCAATATTTCTTAAATGCTTGCAATTGTGCTGATTGTGTTTACTTTTTGCTTTTTCACATTTTCTTTTTTATGTATGCACCACGTGTTACAGCTGACAAGGTCGAGTGACGTAGTGCGCAGAAGATTTCATTTTTTGCGCACGGAGTAAGCTAGCTATCTGTATATCTTTGTTTCATGGGTTGTCTACAGTCATATATTAATAAGGTATATTTTCTGGAAAATAAGTAACGCAAGCTTTTGAATTTTTGAATACCTAGCAAAATAGGTATCAAAATAAAAAAAGAAAGAGAAACATTAAAAGAAAATAAGATATATATAGCAAGATTTTTTGAATAAGTAAAGAAATGATTTGAGTTAATAGCAAGAAACATAATAAAATATAAACAGAAATATATATAAAAATATTAAAGTAGGTTTTATTGTTACTGCTTTCCATCACGAAACCCATCGTTAAAGTTATTGTACTTAGAGTTCTTATGTTAGTTAACACATGCGAAGAAGCTCATCAAGCATCGTCAGAGAATTGATGCAAGAGACATGATCATCACGCATTCTCTTAACATGCACGAGACCTCTCCTGGTAAACATAGCCAGTGTTGCCAGAAAAGGGAATTTTCCCCGTTTTGCGGAAATTTTCAACCCAAAAGGGAAAACGGGAATAACACTCTTAAAAACGTGGAAAATTAGGTTTATTTTGTTACAATTTCATCAAATTATGTTATAAAGTTTTAACATCTTGTATTTAAATACATTTTAAAATTATCTGAGTCACCTTGAGTTTAATTTCATTTTATTACTTTTTGAATTAGCCTATGTATTTTATTTAAATTCATTTGGATTGTCATCAGCTGTAAATTCAAACGTAGTTCGTCCTTTGCCCAGGGTCATTTGATTTATTTGCAAAATGGGTACTATTTACTGTGAAAAATGGGTAAGTAAAACTGGGGATTTTAAAAGATTTAATTTCTTGGACGATGGCGGAGCATTTAGACTCTATTGCGACAATATTCGGACACAATAAACTGACGAGTGCCCGAATCGGTCTTCGTTCGTAAATTGTGCCTGCCCAAGTTTTCCAGAACTAACACTTCTTTCGGTGCAGAGATCGGACATTTACCGATACGGGCACCGGACATTTATCAGCTATTTTATTGACACAAAATATGAAGTTGTTTCTCAGGTATCTTTCGCACCAATACATATGAAAAATCAAAATTGCATAGGATAAGAAATCAGAAGGAAGTGTTTCCTGTTACACTCAAGTAATATGTAGAAGTAATAAATGTGATATGTTTTTTGAAGGCATATTTTTATTTACATTACGAAGTTTTGGTTGTTATGGCTCCTATATAAAATAAAACACTGACGCAAAAAGTAAAATGTCGGTAATTTTCCTTTAATTTACTTTAAAAAAAGGAAAAAACGGGAAAATGTTAGGGGAAGAACGGGAAAAACTTAATGAAATGATAAAACGGAAATTATCTCTCCCAAATTTTGGCAACCCTGAACACAGCCCATAATTGTTTATTTCTTGTAACGAAGAGCAGCTTTACAGATGACATGATTTGCTTTAGTAAGAGATTCGTTTACATAAATTGGAACGTCGGACTGAAAACCAGCTTAGTGAAGTCGTAGTAAGTCATTGGTTCTGCGCTTAAACTCTGTAATCGAATTCAGTATACGATTTTTATCAGCTGGCGAAGCTAGCGTTATCAAGATTATGGGATCAGTTTTTGTGTGTTGCAATGTTTTATTTGGTATACGAGAATCTTTTCAATCTTCGGCAATGGCGCATCGATGGTTATGCACAATTTCGAAAAGATCCCAGCCACATTTTCTTTTTCAGTGCTGCATTATCCTGCTTTGTTATACGCTGCTTTAAGTTTTTAATTTCATCCTGGAGCATTTTTAATTTTATACGCATACAACATATAACATATTAATAAATAAAATAATTAAATAAATAAATTGGTTATCAAAAAGATTACACTAAATTTAGAGTCGACTTTAAAATGTTTATTACTAAGGTACAATGACTTTAAAAGAAAAATTTGCTTATCGTCAAAGTTTATATGCGCTATTGGCTTAAATGTTTTTTGCCATCTGTTGCTCCGAAGAATGATATTCGACTGATAAGCAATATCATTCTTTAACATTCGTCAATTCCTCGTACGAAAAACGAGGTAGTATTTACTAATAGGTAGTATTCGTAGTATTTACTAATGGTTTCGTACTATTTACGAATTAAAAATTACATTAGTAGATAAAAACCAATCGCAGATTGACCGTACACATTATTTATAGAATATACGAAGTACTAGTTGAGTTTTAAAAATTTACAACCGAAATCGTTCAGCCTGGTTTGTTGAACAAAAGCCAAATAAAAGGAAATGTATGATTGCAAGCCTACTGGAAGAGTACGTGGCCCGTAAGCTAAAGAACCGCGGTGCAAAGCCCAGCTCAGACAGAATGTTTTTTTTCGTTATTAGGTATTAGTAGATATCATTGGTAAATGTATTCGTATAATATAATAATAAAATAATATAATAACAAAATATTCGTAACATGTACCAAACAACGTAAATTCTACGAAAACTAATCGTGGCTAAAAATTAAGAATAAAATTCGTAGAATGGACGCAGTTATTAGTAATATTTACTAATCTAAACTAAACACATTGCATTCATCTTAAATTATCTAGATTTTTAATGCAGTATCAAAGACGTCTCCGTCTCTTCTAGTTTTTGAATAATTACTTGTTTTACTAGAAAACTTGAACAGAAACAGAAGTAATAAATTTAAGGATACTCTGTTGACAAACCGATTTGCTCGACTGCTGTAAAAAGGTTAAAACTTGAACAACCCTAGCAAAAAATAATTTAAGTTACAAATGTGTAAATTCACAAATTTGATGGACTGCTATGTTGTATCTCTTTTTGGTAGCGAACAGAAAATTGTTAAGTCACTTGTCGATTTTTTGACCACTGTCAAACTTTTATCGTTTTACTGATTTGTTTCTTTTTTAATTTATTTTTTTAGTTCTTAAATGATAAGAATTTTAGATTAGCTAATTCTTTTTTGCATTATTGCAGAAACCATGTTTTTTACTAAAAATCATTTACATTTTTTTTAATGCGAATAAATGTTAATATTTTTATTTTACTCAGGTGCCCTTTTATCGGTCAACATTTAAGCCACCGAAGCCAAAGAATACATTGGATATTTAATATTTGTACAGATACAACTCCTTGACCTCAAAACTTGCATTGAAAATTTTAACAATCGGATTCAAAAAGTAGGGCCTTAATTTTTTTATTTATGTAAATTAAAACTGATATGGCAGCTCTAAAGCACTGGCAAAACGACTCATACTCAATGAAAACAAAGCAGAGTAACCCTCAAGAGAGCAGGTTGGTTATAATTTACAAATTACGCTCTTCCGCTCCCTGTGAGAACGCAAATAATTTTCTGAGTAGCAAGGAATGACAGAAAACAGCTGTTCGACCAAGCGAACCAAACAAAAGCAGACAAAACAAAAGTTAATGCGGCGCAAATAATACAAAGATTGTAGTGAAAACACAGTTTAAGAACTATTTAAGAAGCAGTAGTAAAGCATATCGGTAACTTAATAAATTAATTCACTTCACTTTTTTATATAGAGGTGTGTTTTGAAAGTTGCAATCCAAATAATAAAAACACATCGACAAGCCACTGTGGCAGTTTCGACTTACTTGCAAACGTTTACTGTTTCAGGTAGCTCGAAATAAAAGCTGAAGCAAAGAAATGTACTAAATTCACTTGCACGGTGGTTTACTTGTTTGCTTCACACAACTATTCATTTCTTATAAGCGATTATTTATTTATATATAATAAATGTTCTTGAGCACACTTTTTCGCAGCCGACCGTAGTTTATATTTGTAGAGACAGCACAATTTTATTTGACAGCTGTCAGCGTAGTTTAAGAGCATAAAGTGACACACAAAACAGCGCTCTCTAGCATGCAGTCTTTTTCGAACTTCGAAAATACAAATGAGTGTTTTTCTACATGAGTGAGTGAATAACCAAAGCTAAAGAGAGATGGGGTGGCAAAAATACTGGTTTTTTAGATTCATATGATGTGCTACCAGAAAATTAACATGATAAAAAGTATAAATAAAGTAGGAACAATTATATGAGGTGTTATATCAACTTAAGGGAGGAGTAAGGATTTTATCGTAAACAACATTTTTTTTGGTGAATTGTTTTAGAAATATGGATAGAGCAAATTCATTGAAACCTTTTTAATATTATAAGGTATCAAGTTTAATAACATTCTGTTATTATTTGGCACGATTACGATTTCTTGGGCGCCTAAATCGTAATCGTGCGATTGGGCGATTAAAAAACGTTTTCTGGTATAGAAAAAAATGTCTGACTGAACAAAATATCGATAAATAAACTACTTATCGATTTTTTACATTTTTTTCTTACCAAAAGTTGTGTTTAATAAAACATCTGTATCTTTGTCATTATTCAATCAATCCAAAAGATTGACAATGCATTTGACAGATTATTTAATTACCCTTTATATGATGTGAGATAAAAAGCTCTTGAAAGTATATTTTACATTTTACAAGCTCTTTTATATCATACTTGAATTTTTTATTAAAAAGAACCGCTATTTTCGACAAAATTTGCGTTACTAAGATGCTAAAGTTATCATATATTTTAAAAGCTTAAAATTTTATCTTTAATTTGGAATATAATAATATGTAATAGTTTCGAATGAACGAAAATCAACTATTTGATTTAATTTGACCAAAACTGATCTATGCAAAATTTCGAATTTTTTTACTGGCTGGAAAGTCCTTATAATTCTTATAAATATAACAGCTACAATGGTGTGTTAAGATCAGTCGTTTACTGTAATAAAGAAAATATGGAGTTAGAAAAACAGAAACATTAAAATACATATGATTAAAATAACAACATTCCGTACAAGGGAAAATCACAAGGGTTAATGTAATATACCAAATAAAAGATAAATTCGTAAGCTTTAATTTTAATTTTTTTAACCAAATTTTTTGAGAAAATAAAATTGTATTATAAACAATAATTGTACTTTTACATACAAATAGCTATACAATGTGAAATACTTAACGGATTTATCAACTCAACTCAACTCTCTTTAAAATAATGCCTCAAGCATCTTTAGCGGTAATACAATAAGGAAAATATAGCAAGATTTCTAAGACTAAAGAAAAATATTATTTTCAAATATCGACAACTCAAAAACAAATCGATAAATCGGTTTTTCCTTCTGCCATTCATATCTTTATTGAAAGTAGTTTACGAATCCATTGTCAAATCGCAGCGCCCACGAAATCGTAATCTCTCCTATTTTTTTATTCAAAAATATCGGCAAACAACCCGGTGAAAAAGCTTTTCCAAGAACGTTTTTTGGAAGAAGACGATTTGCGGTCTCTCAGCTTGAAATCGAAATGCTTCGAGCATGAAAGTGGAAGTATCATCAAATCTTTCCCCAACGTTTTCTGATTATTATTTATTTTATTTTGAAATTTTTGTTGTTCACTTGAAGTGAAAATTGCTATAATCTCGTTTATCCTAAATCGAATTGTAAAACTTATCGTTGGGGGAGGTATTTTTTATGTAGAAAAAGTGTACCAAGTTTGATATGAATAAGTAATGTAGTTTTTAAATGGCAGTGAGCTCGGAGTTTTAAAAAGTGGTTTTAAGAAAAACGCGTTTAAAACTTCGTTATCGGAGCTACAGTCTTAGATAGGGGATTAATAAGTCAATAACTTCGAGAGTTTTGTTATGATTGACTTGAAGTCTTGGGACTATATTCTTCAGTTGTTTGACTATTAGAAAAGTTCAAAGGATCAAACTTTTATCCCTTACTTAATCGCATGTAGTAATAGATATTTAGTAAAAGTTTTTTATATGGAGTAGAAATATATAGTAAAATTGATAAATTAATCATTAAGGTATGAAAAAACATTATATTTAGAAATTTTCTAAATGATAATTGCTAAAGTTTGCAATTTATGGGCAATTTAACAGAAAAGACTACCTTGACTAAAAAATTAAAGCTTTATAAAAACTTTTTATTTTATGATATAATCTAAGAGAAACATTTTAATTTTTTTAATTTAAGCAAGCTATTTTATACATAAATTAATTTACTATTATGATCAAATCGTCTGTCCTTTTTCGCAAATGTAGTTTTTATTTGTCGTAAATGTTTACTAAATGTTTCGTAAACTTTTTTGTTTTAGTATTAATGCAAGGCATTGGCTAAATATAATAAAAAATTGGTTGAGGCAAGGAAAAAATATATTTAATTAGTTTTTTAATTACTAAATTACATAATTACTCTACTACCTAATTACTTAATTACCCAATTGAACTATAATAGAAATTTAAGTAACGTAACACCAGATAAAAAAGCCTTATATAAAAAAACCAAAAAAGATTTTTAAATCATATCACTTGGAAAATAAACTTATGAGTATTATTTCAAATCCTTCAAAAAAAAAAGTTGTATACAAGAATTCTTGCCCAAATCTGCGAGTTTTGCAAATTTTGTAATGCAAGTCAAAAATCACTTCTATTTTTTGTAAAGTAACGCCAGCACATATGTTTGCTTATATCTTTAAATCCTTTGGGTCGATTGTTTTCATTGTTTTTACTCAATATAGTGCTATTTAATAACTACGCAAATATAAAAAACTTTTTTTAGAAATTACAATTATCTTAGAAGAATTAAAAATAAAATACGTTTATTTTCCAAGTGATCAAATTTAAAAATATTCTTTGGTTTTTTTTATTAGACTTTTTTATCTGGCGTTACGTTACTTAAATTTCCATTTTAGTTGAATTGGGTGATTAAGTAATTAGGTAGTTAAGTAGTTATGTAATTTAGTTAGTAAAAACAAATTTACTTTACTTGCCTCAACCATTTTTTCATTATCTTTAGAAAATGTTAATTCCATTTTTACTAAAACAAAAAGTTTACGAAATATTTACTAATCATCTACGAAAAAGAAAAACTACATCTGTGAAACAGTACACACGATTTTATCATGGTAAATGAATTTATGTATAAATTGCTTTAATTAATAAAATTAATATGTTTTTCTTAGATAAAATAACAAGTTTTTAATAATTTTTTGATCACGGTAGACTTTTCTGTTGCGATGTTCTAAGACTAATGCTTAGGCCAACTTTAATTTATCTCTGTCGAAACGTAAATTAGAGTTTAAAAAAAATCTGGAACGTTGCCATAGGTATTGAGGTTAAAGCTCCGTCCTCTTCTTAATCCTTCCCTTGATTCCAAAAAGTATCTATAGGCAACTGCAAAGAAGACTGTTTTGAAACATTACTTCTATTTAAAAATAAAATACATCATATTATTAAAAAAAAAATTTACTGTTGGCATTAATAAGAGTGCAGTATCTGGCATTAAAACGTAAACTTATTATATTTTTTTTTTCTTGTAAGTCTGCTACTCTTTTAAAGATTACGAAAAGAAAATCGAAAAAATTCTGAACCTAAGTTTAAATAGATTAACTTAAACTGCAGTATCTACTAAAAATTTAAGTTTTATTTTAGCATAAAAACAGTATCTAAGTAAATAGTCCCAAAAATACCCGTATCTCACTCAGAAAAAAGTTCGACTTTAAAATAAAAAAAAACACAAGTTTTTGTTTTGAAAATCTAAAATTTCTTTAGTTTTAAGAAAAGTTTTTCTTGCATTTGTTTGAAAAAATTTAAACTTTTGATTTAAAAGTAAAAATTTCTTTGTTTTAATTTTTATATTATTTTTAAAAATAAAAAACAGACTGAGAAAAAACTAGACTAAGTAAATCATCAATTAAAATTTACTCAATATTTAAGAAATTTTAATTTTTAAGGAATTTTTTTCAAACGGTTATTTTCTTGGAAAGAAATAATTTTTCAAAGTTAATTAAAACTTTGTTTGGAAATTATTTGGTTCTTTCAAAGAAAAAGTTTCATTTGAAACTTGACAGTGGCGTGCTAGTTGTATATAAAAATAGGCCAATGTAAAACAGTTCGGTACCATTTTCTCCCGTGTATTTCAACCGATTTGGATAATTTTTTTTTAAATGATAAGGAGTGGGGAGACCTTATGACCTATGACCTATGGAGAAATACGAGCTTTCAAAGAGAATTTCTTAAATAAAAGCTAAGCTCTAAGAGATGGAAGAACAAGGTGTAAGAAAAAATTTTAGGCATTGCTTATGCTTGGTTTTCACTATGTCATATTTATGACAACACAAAAGTTTGTCACCTGAAATATCACCTTAGTAAGACTCTAGAATATTTTCTGCATAGCTCCATTTAATAATTTATTTGTTTTTTTAATTTTTCAAGATTGCGAAAGTTAGAAAAAATGTCTACATGTTGCTGTTTTCAATTTGATTGACAACAACTGACCACTGAAAATGACAGTGAAAACAAAGCATTAGATGTACAAATAATATTTCAAACATTTTTCGCTATCTCTTACGGATACCATACAATAAACATTTTTTTATGTAACATGTGCGAATATATATTGGGATGGTGAAATTTCTAACAGTAAATTTCGATAAATTCCCGTTTTTCCCATTTTTACATTAAATTTATGATGATATCTCGAAAACTGTAGCTTTTCTCAATACAATGTATTTTTGTATGAAGTCATTGGTTGAGAATAATAACGGTATACGAAAGTTTTTTTGGTATATTTTTTCGCGAATATATTTTAAAAAAACATTTTCCTTATTATGACATCAAAATAATTACGATATCTCGAAAACTGTAAGTTTTATCAGTACAACGCATTTCCTTGAAGCAAGGTCATCGCCTCAGAATGAGAGAAAACATTGAAAAATCAAGTTTTGATTTTGCAAACAAATATCTCAGCTATTCTCCAATAGATTTTCATCAAATCTTTTTGTCTAAAATTTAAATTAAATGACTCTGAAAAAATAAGACAATATTTAGCGTTACCTCACCAATTCAATATTTTATATTGTTTTCACAAAACCTCTAAAATATAAAATTTTTGCTCAACAAGAAAAGTTGTTTTTTGTTGTAAATTTTTGTTTATTTTAAAATTTTTTTTCCACACTCTTTTGCATGACATATAATTTTCTACAAAGAGCTTCATTTTGACACACAATTATTTTTTGATGAAATTTTTTTTTTCAAAAAGTTGTTTTAATATTTTTTAAAAATTCTACAACTTAAAAAATAATTTTTCTCCAAAAAATATTCAAATATTTCAAGCTACTTTAAATTTATATACACAAATCAATGTTTTAAGCCATTTCCTTATTTATATGGCGTAGGCGTAGGCAAAACATTTCGGTACCATTTTCTCCCGAGTATCTCAACCGATTTAGATAATTTTCTTTTAAATAAATTAGAGTAGAGAGAAGGAGATCACCAAATATTTTTTGTGGCCTTTGACCTTAAATATGAGCGTTCAAAGAGAATTTCTTAAATAAAAACTAAGCTGTAAGAGATAGAAGAACATATTGTAAGAGGAAATTTTTTACATTGCTGAGATGAACAAAAAATATTAGACATTTTTCGCTATCTCTTACGGATACCCTACAATAGGTATTTTTTTATGTAACATGTGCGAATATACATATTGGGATGATGAAAATAGAAATAGAGTCCTTTTTTATCTTTTTCTACGCTCATCTGAGAAAGTAAGCGATTTCATATCACAGTTTAGGTCAAAAGGTCACAGTGAAAAGGTCGAATTTCAAGCACTGGCGAACTATAGCATATATTATAAGCTATAGTTGGACGTAGAAGATTTTTGAAATATCGTTTAGAATAAAAAATGGCGACCATTTGAAGAAAAAACCATAAATTTCCGCCAATTTTTTAATAGTAAATTGTTAAAAAAAATAATTGTAAAAACATCCACGTCCGGCTGAAGAGGCACGTTTCCTCTAGAAAATCCATTTTGAATCAAATCAATCGTGCGAAAACTGTCTTAGTTATACTGTCAACTAGCTAAAAAAAGTGATTTTGAGTAAAAGCTATTTAAAGTTCTGAAGCGCTAAGAGTGCTCGGAGAGCATGAAAGAATTTGGCGCTCTTTTTGAATACATAACGTTTGAATTTTTATTTGAAACTTGAGATACATATTTCTTGGGGTATAAACTAATAATTTATTAAAAAAAATTTTTTGCGGAAAGTTTTTCACTATTTGAAATAAATCTTTGACCAATATTTTAAAATTTTGTTTTTTATTGCTTAAAGCAGTTGCAACAACATCAACTAAAAAACTACGATTCGAACAGCTTACTTTGACATCTATCTCAACTTTTGTCAGACTTCTCTTTAACCTGAGTCCAGTAAAGAAAAACAGGGTTTACATCAGGGCCGTAGTCAAGGGGGGATTTCGGGGTTCAAATTTTTATAAAAATTAATTTAAGAGTTTTTAAATAACTGACTTTCGAATTAAAGATATGAGTATAAACCTGGTTTAATTTTTGAGGAATGTTTGAAGTTACTCATGAGTTATAAGACTTTCATTTTTCAGAATTCTGACCCGAGGAAGAGTTTTAAGTCAATGGTTTAAGTAATTTTGTTGATTTTTCGGTTTTAAGATTTATGAAGTTTATGTAAAAGTTTTTCTGTCTTAAAAATTTTATTAATTTGAGATAAATGAGATTCCGTTCTCATCCTTAAAATTTCTTAAAACATTTCTTAAAACTCTGGAATTCAATGGGCGAGATCCAATTGAATGGATTTGCGTCCCTTAGCATACACAGTTATCGCACAGTAACAGATCAGGACGAGTTGGTAGAATTTGCAAAAATAGAAGACTTAATTTTTGATATTTTTTAATTTTATTTCCATGCAAAATCTTTCAAAATTCAAATAACTTAATTTTTATTTTTGTTTTTAATTTGTTACAAACATTTTTCAGAAGGTGCTTATTTTATAATTAATTTTTTAGCTTTAATATGTATAAATTTTAGAATTTTTGGCCATGAATGCAAACACTCAAAACCTTTCCAACGATATCCTGAAAGTGAGGATCATATTGAGGATGGAGTTATTTCAATTTTAGTTAAAATAAATTAAAAAAAATAAAAAATAGCCTCGAAAAACAGAATTGTCTTTAGTGCTAATGCAAAACTTAAAAATTTGTTGAGTCCAATTTGAAGAGTCTTTCCGGCTTTTAATATCTGACAGCTTATTATTTTTACAACTATTCTATATAGCCAATATATTTACAAAACACATGATTTTTGGAGGTTTTGCAAAATATGTTTTTGCAAATACGCGGCTATCGTTACAGCCAAAATATTTTGGGAATTGTTATAAAAAAAAACCAATGTTAATTTTTAGAGGGGCACAAATGGAAATTTTTTCCATTTGAATAAAAAAAATGTTCATCAAAGCCCCCCATGGGTAAATCCTGGCTACGGCCGTGGCTTACATTATCAAATTTTTCGTCATATCATTGGCCAAACAACGATAGAACAACATGAAATTCCATGGAATTTGACGAGATACGTATATAAAACTTTTTTAAATTTTTTGATTTATCATGAATAGGGCTCGGAATCTCATGCAAATGCATGTTTTTACTGGGCATCTTAAAGTGAATATAGTTAAGTTATCTTTACGAGTCATGAAATTTCCTTTAAAATAGTTAGCGCATATTTTGCAATAAATGCATGCTTTTGCATATTTTACTAAAAATTCCTGCTTTGTATATTTATTGTACATTTTTTTATGCATATTTTTAGTTTTTTTATTTACAACCATTTAAATTTAGCATGACAACAATCAAAGTGTAATTAAATGAATACACCATACATCCGAATAATAAAATTTTAAAATAAAAAAATATTTGTGATTGCATATTTTACCTGATTTTAGCGCATATTTTAGAGTTTCAAGTGCAGAATATATACGCATATTTTCGATTTTTTAGTTCTTGAGATTCCGAGCCCCAATCATGAAATATCAAAATAAAAAAGAGCCGCACTTTACCCAACAAAGAGCCGCATTTGCCCACCGTTGCAATATACTATCGCTTCGAACAAAATTATTTTGATCCTTTTTTTAATAGACATTTTTAATTGACGCCTCTATTTATGCAGCCATAAAATATGTGAATTCTAGGGGTTTCAATCCCGAAGGGCTTTGAAAAACCCTGGGATTTCTGGATTGGAAGTTCGTGATCACGGGATCACGGGATTTTTCGATAGCCCCAAATGCCAACATTTTAATATAATGGCATTTAGCTGCAATTAAAGCAGGGACCGTCAATAACTCCTTCTCTTAATTTCTACGTTTTGGCAAAAAGAATTGCATATTATTTTTTATTATGTTGATTTTATATGATTTAAATACAAATTCTAAATGTTTGATAGTTTAAATCTTACTTGATTTTAAATACAAATTCTAATTGTTTGATAGTTTAAAATCGTTTATTGAGCTTAAGGTCAAAGTTAGAACAATTAATTGTACTAACGAATCTTTCCAAAGAAACAACAACAACAACAAAGTTTTTTTATTCAATATGAAAAGGAAAAAATCACTAGCTGATTTTATTGCAATTTCGGCCGTGCTAAAGGCTTCATCAGAAATCTTTGTGATGCCCGTGCAAGCGCGCACTAGCTAACTGTGACCTTAAGCTCAATAAACGATTTTAAACTATCAAACAACTAGAATTTGTATTTAAAATCAAGTATGATTTAAACTATCAAACATTAAGAATTTGTATTTAAATCATATAAAATCAACATTAGAAATAACAAGGTCATTTAGAAAACACTTTAATTAATTTTTATTTTTAAATAAAAATCCAGTCTTAATCTTACTTACAATATCTTAATTACTTATTAATTGCTAATGCAAACAAGGGTTACAAAACAGTTGCAATGAATGTATAAAGAAGAATATAAGGAAAAAAAATCAAAAAACTTTCGAAGGTAATTTCGAATTCTGAAATCCCATTTTGTATTTTTGGGGAAACACTTGCTGTTTTTATGATTAGGAAAATATACATCAACTTATTAAACCACAAAAAAAAAAGAAAATTATATTAGAAATTAACAATTATGGTATGATGACTTTTTTAATAAAACTCAAAACCTCTACGGTGCTTAATTAAAGATATTTGCTAAATTTTTATATATTGATGTTATATAATAAGTTTATTTAATACAACCCGTTATGATTTTTTATATTAGAAAAGTTCAACAACATTTAATATTCAATATTTCAGAATAAAAACCAAAAATATTTAAAAATATCAAATAATATTTTACTTTATTATAAACATAAAAATATAAACGTAAAGATTGAAAGCTCTAGTGAATACCCTTTAATGTTTTCAATTGCCTAAATTCTGAGAAAGTAGTTAGTTTTATGCAATAGTTCTTGCGTTAGTGCTAAATTCATTAAACAAACGTTATAACTCAAACTTTTAAGGCTTGAAATAATGACACTTTGTTGTGAGGCGTTTTGCTCAGATTTGTTGAAATTATAGATGCTACACTATTCATTATGACTATAGTATAGCTGTATTAAAAATCTTTACTTCATTTTTTAGGCGTTCCAAAGAAGCTAAAATTCTATGCAACACTATGCAACATAAACATTTTTGGCAGGTCAGGACAAATTGAAAAGTACTTTGAATGACATTTAGAACTTGTGATAGTATTTATGTTTTTTTTCTTAATGTACATTGAAAAACCCATTCTGAACTCATACAAGCCTTTTAAATTTTAAATTTATTTTTGTTTGCATTGCTATTCTTAGGTTGTATTCTGAAAAGAATTGTCTGATAATGATACATTGCATACAAATGCTTGCTATTATTAAGGGTCTGGTTAGGTGCGCTTTGAACCCCCTCCCAAGCTTAGAGAGTAAACAAATAAGTAAAGTGTCAACTGTTTCCTGCTAATTAAACAATTCCTGAAATAATGGCGTTACAATTTTTTACAATTTCCATTTTCAATTTTGTCCACTTAGATTGTTCTACTCGAACCATTGTGCATCGGTATGATTTTCAACAGAAGGAAGCTCCTCGCCTTATATGTAGTGACTTGACATTAATGCTACTTTACTTTTTATGACTTTACTTCGCTTACTGATGATAAAATTTTTTTTTTTGGTGTAGGTATGTAATACTAAATAAAAATCTATGTTTAGGTATTATATTTATATACATACCTATATGCATAATACAGATATATTACAACTAAGTTTTTAAAAACACTCGTCAAAGTCTTAATATAAAACAAAGTCGTGAAATGTGTTACTAGTTCCATAACTCAAGAACAAAGCGTCCGATTTGCTTCAGGGTTTTTGTTGTATTTGTTATTATAAGTACAAGGTTTGTAAAAGGGGATATTTTTGCCACACCTGCTTTTACCTCCCACAAATCAATAAAAACTTTATATTAAGTCATATAAGACTAAAACTCAGAAATTTATTTTGTATTTTTATTGTCGGAAACTGTACTTAAAATAGGATTCCACGTCCTCTTTTACCGCCTAATTGCTATATTTCAGAACAGTTCGTATGGTTACTTTCAGCAACTTTGCTAAAAATGAGCGTAGTGCACTATGATAACGCCCCTTTTTCAGGCGATAAGCATGGAGTGAAGCAAAGTTCGATAGGTATAAACTAAATTAAGATTAAATTTTGGTACTCGATTTGTTTTGAGTTCTAGATGGTTTAAGGGAAAACTATTTTACCACACCCTCTTTTACCGCCTACAAATCAACAAAAATGTTACATTTTGGTTTTGGTTGTATTAGACTAAAATTTGGTAATTTAGTTTATATAGTTACGTTCGGTACCTATACTTCAACTAGTAATGATATAAAATGTTTTTCTCCGATTAGCATGAAAATTCGTATATGGCAGTAAGGCGGTGGCAGGACAACGTCTACAGGGAATATCTTTATACATAAATTTTTCTGCACATGGCTTTGTCACTGAACTCCTCCTAAACGGATAGACTGATTTTGATGAAATTTGGTGTGCGCCTGGGTCTGTAGATGGCTTATGGTCCAGTTAGCCTCGCATGGCATAGCTGTGCATGGCTTAACAAGCGTCATATCGAAATCTGTTTTGTGGGATTTGTGTGTATCTGATTATGCACAACATGGCAACGCATGGCAATGCTCAGATACAAACAGAAATGCATCCCTGACTACATAGATAAACATAGAAGATCTATTCATTTTGATTTCTGTGTATTCTTCTATGTATTTGACGTTTTGGCAAAACAGATATGAAGTTGTAAAATTGTTTGAACAAGTGCGATTAATTTATTAAAATAAAATCGTTGTATTCTTTTTTTAATTGTTTTATTTTGATTATGCGTTGCATAATCACCATTTATGTGGCTGTGTGCTAGCTGCTAATCTGCGTTGCATGCGCTGATGTGCCATGCGAGACTTATTGGACCATAAGGTCTAAAGTTTGACCCGGTAGGTAGCGCTGTTGTTGCTGTGGCAGTGCTTAAAGAGGCATTTGAGATTATTACTCAGAAACGAATTGAGAAATTTTCATGAATCTTTCACTACACCATTACTTTTTATGCAAAAAAAAAAAGAATTACAAAAATACAACATGCATAAAAATAAACAACAAAAAATCTTAAATTTTTATGATTTTTTATTGATTTTTCGATCGTATAAAACTTTTTTAAATTTTTGTAAACCCTATGGATAGAAACTTTAAATAAACCCTACATTTATGCAATCCATATGAAAGAACATTAAAAAAGCCATTTTTGGTTTTGAATATTTTTTCATCAACAAATATTTTAACCAAAGCCTTTTACGAAATAAAGAAATTCGTTAAGGTTGTTTTTGGAAAATTATTAAAATTAGAAGGGAAACGATAATAAAAAAATTGAAACACGATTTGGAATTAAAATTAAAAAAAAATAATTAAATGCAATCGTTTGTTACATGACCGATTTATTCACTTTTAAAGCCAGCACTTTCATTTTTGATTAATTTTTTTTTCTATTTCACCAAAAAATAAAATTAGTATTAAAATTTTTTTTGTGTTTCAGGTACGAAAGATAATTCCTGAGTTGTGCATGTGTTTTTACTGGAACTTGGTGTATATGGGCTATGATGATACCAAGTGGTGGTCACTTTATACACAAATGTTGCCACACCTACTTTTAGCGCCCCTTTCTTACACATAAAATCATTTGTGCAGAGTCTTTTAAGATCTCAGGAACAGTAACATCTTAGGCTACCATATTTACAACATCTGATATCAGAGCTTATATTTCTAGTATTAAAAAACGAAAGTTTCCATACCCTCTATAACCGCCCACAAATTAATTTAAATGCTATGTTTCAGACGATTTTTGCTGTATTGGATAATTTTGTAATTTAGTTCGTATGGTTACTCTCGACAACTCAGCTTGAACTGGGCGTGGTCAAACTATAACTATGCCCACTTTTCAGAAAGCATGTACACCGAGTTTTGCATGTTTTATAATGAAACTTGGTGTATATGTGCTATGAGACCAAGTAGTGGTCACTATATATATAAATGCTGTCACACCTACATTTACCGCTTTTCTGTATATAAACAATCGTTCATGCTGTGCCTCTTAACATCTCAGGAACGGTAACACCTAGGGCCACCAAATATACAACATATGTTATTAAGGTTCATATCCCGGTTAATAAAAAAATAGCCACATCTCCTTTAACCACCCATAATTAAATAAAAATGCTTTATTTAAGACGGTTCTGCTAGTTACGACTTGAAGCTTCAAAAAGAAAACTGTGGCACGTGTGGCTCGAATGGCTCAATATTCACAAATATTCACAAAATGAAAATGAACGCAAAGAAATTAGTTGAACGTCTGTCGGACCCGCTAGTTTTAAGTATGAATAAGTATAATATTTACAGAGATAAATTGGTTGTAAAATGCAGATTTGCTTTTTCTAGCAGTTTTATCAAAGTTTATTCATGTGTTTTTGTCAATTCTCTCACCATCTTGCGGAAGTGTATACGCAAGTTTTAAAATAAATTCCACACTTCTTATTCTTGCACGTAATATCAAAATTTCGTATATATAATTGTGCTCTTCAAACGATTTATCTATATTCTGGAATTCCTGTGGGTCTTTTGGCCATAATAGCATGGGAACGTTGATGTTAAATTTGTCAATTCGCGTAAAAATTTACCGTTTATCATAGTCAAGAAAAATTACAGAAATTATAAAAGTTATTATTTACCTGCTTGCTTAGAGAAGTAAAACTATTAGTTGATGGAAGTTTGTATTCGATTTCAATTCTTCAAATATTTATAATAAATTACACTTTATGGCCATCTTTACTTCAACATTTTCTTTACGTCTCAATTTGGAGAGAATTAAAAACAAAAACCACAACTTAGGCTACTATGTAGCATCTCCACCTTTGTGAATGTATGATACGCCAAGTACTTGCAAGCCTAGCTAGCGTGAGATGTTTGGAAATCTTAAATCTGCGCATTCAGCAATCTTTGCAAACGCCTCAAGTTGCGATGACGAACAATTCACAGCAGCCGCTGCGTCAACTGCACAACCAGCGGCTTTCGTGTTAATTTCAGCTGCGATCCGCGCGATGCCCAGTCGACGATTTAGTTAATATTATGTATCTGTGCGCCACAATCTCTCCTCAGCGATCCCCCAGCTACATACTTCACCTCATATCTGAGCATTTCAAATATGTATAAAGTTTGAAGTTCGATAGCTTTCCGTGGAATTCGCGCGGGGATCAGGCATCAGTCCAGTTGGCATTGTTGATTTAATAACAGAGCATGGAACCATAGAAACTCATAGTAGTCGGAAATGCTGAGCGGGCGAAGAAATCAATGGATGAATAGTTAGATGGGCGGGCGGCTGTGGAGCTACGGATTGATAGTGGTTTTGGATAAGCGCAACGTTAGGGCGGGTCGCTGCTATATTTGATTTATGGAAGCTACGAATTGACATGACAACAAAAATATTGTGGTGCAAAAGAAGTACTCATGATTTACCCGAAGCGTCGAACTGAAAGATGAGTTATCATTACGCAGATACGGGCTGCGATACATTTTGATGGTAAGAACTGAAGAACTTATGAATTGGTTGCTTTTATCTGTATTATTTGCTGCTTTTACTTTATGTGACTTTGTAAGTTATGTTTTAAAGTTCATTAAATAGCAAATCATGACAATTTCCAGCAATATTAACAATAACTTGTTATCCTGAAGAAGAGACATTTGAAGAGATCTCAAGAGACATAGAAAAGAGGCGTTGAAGTTCTCTTACAGTACAAGAATGCGTTTAACTTTCAGATAATTTTGTCATTATTTCATAGTTGTATGCGTTCATATTGCAATTTCTTAACTAAAAACTTTGTAAAAATTTGGGGTTTTTAGGGGGAATTCTGATTCCGGGTAATATTGGGTGACTATAAGTCCGGGTAATCGCTAAGGAATTATACTTTCCTAACCTCGGACGTATTCCAAGAAAGCAAAAGAGAGCGATTAGTGTAATTGAACAAGTGATTTTAAAATTTTTACATTTTGCTTAGAAGAAGCCATTTATCCCGTAAAAATGTAAAGCAGAGGTAAAGTACTATCAAAGTTATGAGAGTTTTTCTAATTGCTCGTGCGTTTGATATTCTATGCCAATGCTGGGTTGCATTTTCATTGAGAAGTGTTGATATGTGGGTTTCTCGATGGTAACAAATATTTTCATGGGATAATCGTGGGAATTTATAATTGGTGTGACTTTTTTTAAATTTTATGCTGTTAAAGTAATGTAATAATGATTTCGATGAATTTAATATGATATAAATATAACCTAATTATATATCCTATTAAAATTTATGTTTATATTAGTATATTATAATTAGTATTATAATATAAATACATAATATAATAAATTGTCTATTTTAACTTTGAAAAAAGAATAGTAAATGCAAATTCTATGCTGCTAGCAAACTCGCACCACGATGAGTAAGCTCTAGCACTGCATCACTGTTACGCATATATAACAAAATAGGGGTATTCACGATTCAGTGCACTTGGAAGTGTAGTTGATGACTTGTAGTTGTGCAGTTAGGTTTTCGTGAACACACCACACTTTTGATTGATAAATTTATTGAAGTATATGTTATTTGTTAGAATTAGGTGTTGGCCAGTAAAACAAAAGATTTCATAAATTAAATAAAAACATACCAAAAAATTTATTGAGAGTAAAAGTTTTCGAGTGTCGTAAAAAAAATAGTCTTTGTGAAGAAAAGTGTTTCGGGTCTCATTCGTCACGTTTTTGTGTACACGAGCAATGATATTATCTATTTTGGTGTGTTTTTTATATAGAGACCCCCAGGAGGGTGGCATATGGAGTGTAGGTGTGTTTAGAAGAAATGTTGAGGGGGAAAAATAATAGGACCAGCCCACACATTTAACTCCCGAACATTTTTTTAAATATAAACTATAATAGACATTTTTTCTATTTTTGTGTGTTTTCTGTATGGGGACTTACAGAAGTGTGGCAGATAGAATGTAGGTGTGTTTAGAAGAAATGTTGAGTGGAAAACTTAATAGGATCAGCTTATATATTTAACCCCCTAAGGGTCATATATTTTTTGATATGAACTATATAAGAAATTTTTCATTTTGAGTTTTGGGTATGTGGAACTTCAAAAGAAATGTTAAAAAGAAAAAGTTAATAGGGTTGGCTCATACATTAGACCCCACTAGGGGTCACAGATTTTTTGATTCGAGCTATAATAGACATGTTTTCTATTTTCTGTAATTTTTGTGTTGGGAACCCCAGTGTGGTGGTAGATGGTAGGTGCGGTAGGAATGTTGAAAAAATTTCAAGAGAGAAAATGTAATAGGACCTGCTAATACAATTGACCTCTCTTAAGGTCATAGATTTTTGCTGTAATAAAAATTGTTTTCTATATTTTGCGTTTTTTGTATGGGGACCCTTACAATAAATCCCCCTTAATAAATGCAATTTTTTAACGTCAAAAATATCGAATCACGGACATATATCTCATATTTTAGCAATTGAAGCACTAACCAATGACAGTGTAAATATAAAATAAACAGAATATTTTTAATGCAAATTTTATATTGTATTTCTTTTGTAATGCTCTCTTTCTCTCTGTCTCTTTCACAATAATCACTCTTGTTCTCATTTTAAGAAGTTCAGCTGGTGTACTGTTTAACCGCTATACTGTAGTTTTTTTTGTTTAATTAATAATACAATTGTTTGAATGCGGAGTGCTTGCTTTTATTTTTGCCATTCATCTTCAATTCAATATAACAAATCCCAAATTGACAATTCGTAATGTACAATATATTTTGTACAAAATATCAACCTTGTATTAAATTATAATTTGACATAATTATGTATACGACACAGATAGCTCATGCTTATTTTTACGCATAAATAAAGAATATTTTGTATGCTTTAAACAAAATATTTATATACATATTTTTATTTATTAGTGCAAATAAATAGTCGCGTTATGCATTTATCGTTAATTCTCTTAATATATTAACCTAGTAATCGGTATCTAAACTCTCAAATTTTGCATCTCTATTTAAAAGCTGTAAAATTGTTCAATGTGCACAACGGCTCAAGTCCTCAAATGGCACGGGCACTGAATCATGAATACCCCTAACATAAAATAATAAATATAAAAGCATATTCCATACATAAAAGTCATAAAATAAATATAAAAGCATAAAAATATCTTAACTTTTTAACGTGGGTCGTTTATTGATTTAATTACAATATTTATTTTTCATTGATTTATCAAAATTAAATCCGGATCCATTAAAAATTGAATGATTTGGGGAAAAAGGGATGTTTTGTGGGATTTTTTGTCAGGATAGCTGCTTTAATTGGCATCACTGAAATGACAGAGGCACGATCTGTCAACCCAACATTAAATTTTGCAAATTTTTGACAACGCAGATAAAAGTACGATCAACGGCCCACCGACCTAACGCACTATTGAGTTTTGGGCATTAATATGCCGTAGAGGGCGTTTTAACAAACACAGGGAAATTTTTAGTACATTGCGGAGGGCAATGTTTAGTATAAATAAATGTATAAAGCTCACATTACAATCCAAAGTAGTCATAATAATTCAATCCGGAGCGGATCCAGGAAAATATTTCGGAGGGGATTTTAAAAAATATTTATGTACGTTACATGGCAGAACTAGACACTGTCTAGTAGACAGGGTAGTGTTAGGGCTGAATGTGCCTGTTTCTTAGTGACCATAATCGTCAAATTCAGCCATTTTGCTATTTTTGCCAATTCCCGCTTTCTCATTGCATTCTCAATGGTTGCAGATTTTGTATGAGTTGTCAAGTTCATTTTGACAGTTTCGGTTACCGGCTCTCCACCCTAACACTACATTCTCTAATTCTACTATGGTACGTTATATTAGGATGATTGAAAAAAATTATTTTTTTTTGCAAATCCACCGAGCCCGACCGGAAATGAGACGGTAATATCAAAAAAGGAAATTAAAATAAAAAAAATTGTTTTTTAATTTTAAGGTGGTGCTACCAGCGGTTTTCTGTTATAGTTGGAGAAAATTTACGATAAAGACCTAAAGTTAAAAAATTCATATCTCACTCATTTTGTAACAAAAAAATATGAGTTTTTTTTTACAAAACACGTAAATAGATCAGAATTTATAAAACGTATTCATGTTTTGGATACTAGATTTATTTCTTTTTTTTTTGCCAATAGAGAGTTAAAAAAGAAACTTCAAAATTATGCAAAGTTTCAGCAAAAACTAATCAAAATATGCTATTTCAATTTATAATAACTAAGTAAATATTTGCTTGAATTAAGTAGAAATTTGCTATTCCAATCTTTAATAACTAAGCAAATATTTGCTTGAATAAAGTAAAAATTTGGTTTTGCAGTTTATAATAACTAAGCAAATATTTGCTTAAACTTAATCAAAATTTTGCTTAGTTATTATAAACTGCAAAAGCAAATTTTTACTTAATTCAAGCAAGTATTTGTTTAGTTACTATAAACTGTAATTGCAAATTTTGATTAGTTTTTGCTGAAATCTAGCATATTTTTGAAGTGAGATAATTATAAACATTTAATTCAATTGAAAAACTACCACCGTCTGGAGATTTGAACTTCGGCCGCGTGAGTGTTAGTGCATGGGCTTATCCATTCATTCATCTAAGTTGTTAACCAATCGTCGCCTTATTTTCTTCATTAAGTGAAACGTGTGCTCGTGTGTTTAGCAGAAATTTGCTTGAATTGAGTAAAAATTTGCTATTTGAGTTTATAATAACTGAGCAAATATTTGCTTGAATGAAGTTAAAATTTACTATTTCAATTTATAATAACTAAGCAAATATTTGCTTGAATTAAGTAAAAATTTGATTGACTTGATTCAAGCAAATTAATTTTCTCCGTGTACGTACTCTGTCAAAAAAAAAATCATGATTTTATGCTTAAAAATGTGTGAGATATAAATTTTTTAGCTTTAGGACTTTTTCATGAATTTTCTCCAACTAAAACAGACCACCATCTAAAAAATAATTTTTTTTTTTTTTAATTTTCATATTTTGATATCACCATCCCATTTCCGGTCGCGTGCGGTGTATTTGCGAAAAAGTTGATTTTTTGAATCATCCTTACGTTACCCTTAGCAGAGGAGTTTTTATAAGATCCTCATTTTCTTCCAAAAGATCCGAAAATCAGTTGTTAAAATTTTTTAATAATAAAGCGAAAATCGATAAAGTTTTCAACGAAAAATATCAACAAACATTGAAGTCAAACATAGAGTGTTTTATAGTTTTTGTTTGTTTAAGTCGAATATATATTATTCTTTGTATCCTTTTAAATATAGCGGTGTTTTGTTGCTGTGTTCTAGTTGACCACAAAAAGAGAAGAGTAGAGAGCAACATGGAGTTTATTGAAACTCTCACAACATAAACGGGAAGATTTCTTAAAGAACTTTGCACTTAATTACTTTAAAACATTAAACGTAATTAGCATACGTTTTGTATAAAACTTTTAATCGATCTTTAATCCATTAACATACGTTTTGTATAAAATTCTTTAATCGATCTTTTTTGATTTTTTGCTCTGATTTTTAATTTTAAAAGTGAATAAAATAGAAGCACTTTGAGCATTTGAGATCCGCAATTTTGAATCAGAGCAGCACTTTTACATTCAGAGGATCAGAAAACCGGCTATTTCCCTCCCTGATGCATAATATATTTAATAATTAACCCCCGTATTCATAAACCTGTTTTAGCGATAGTTATACAGTGAAAATTTTTTTGTTATTCATAAACGTATATTAGCATCATCGTTCTAAGAGTATTTTAACGATCGTTAAAATCATCCTGGACGTCGTTTCTACTCGAACAGCTAATTGCAGAGAGAACTTCCAACTCCGTTGGTCTCTTTCCACCCCTTTTGCCTCCATTGACATATTCTGCAAGCATATTTATTATTTATCGCATACTGTCTTTGCTGAGTCTGTATTTTTCCGGAACTCCTCGTCGTTGTTTTGTTCAAAGGGGTTGATCCTTGCTCTATACATTTTTCGCCACTTTGGAAAAGGATCCTCTTCTTCCACTAAAGCGCAGATAATCAAAATATTGAACACGTCCATTGTTTTTATATTTGTGTTTACTTTTCACTTCACTTTTTTTGCTTTTTTAATACCTAACATTACTTGTCAAATCAGCTGTCCGGCATAAAAAAGTCTGTTTTTCGTCAAGTTCTTTCGTCAAGCTGTCAGCTGATGAAGTGTTGCTTACTGTTTTTAAAAAATACCCATATTGCTTAAAATGCTCTTAAAATACGTTTATGCATAAACAGCATTTTAAGGGATAGTTTGTGTTCTAACTAAAACAGTTTTTAACGAGTGCATAACAAATGTAATGAATACGGCCGTAAGTAATCAGTAAAACAAATCAAATTTTTAGATTGTAAAATTATGTTAAATTTTCTTTGCTTATTCAACATAATTTCGATTAAATTTTCTCACGTAATGATAAACGTTCAATAATGCCAACCCGTTCAATCGGTCTTCACTTGTTTTGCTTCGCAGATACGTTTTTAATCTGTGTACAAATGAAAATGAGCGTTCGCTTGAAGCCACTGAAATCGGAAAGGTCGTGTCTAAAAATTACGATAAAGCTCACTATGCGGTGGTTGGGTATATTTGATCCAAAAAATGCGGTGTTTTAATGACTTCAGGTTGCGATTGCATGTATGACTACTTACAGCTAAAGGCGCGATATCGCAAAAAACAAACACAAAAACAAGAACAAAATTCAGTCCATTAGCAATAGAAACAGCTACCAATGTTTGCAGCATAGGAGTGTGAATATTTATTTATAACAATGTTTTTCTTTTTGGTACCCCTAGCACAAATAATAAACACCAGCACATAGGACATTTACATACAGATTCTCTGAGAATTTCGGGGGAGGGATTTGAACGCCTTTAACCCCTCTGAATCCGCGCCTGAATTTAATATTCAATAAGTTATGATAATTAATAAAAAGAGTCATTTAATTTTCAATAGTTATAATAATAAATAAAAAGAGTAATTCAATTTACGCTGCTCGCGTAAACAAACTTATTTTTAACAAATAGATATATTAGAGACGTCCAAAAAAAATTATATGTGTTCTAGATTTTTCGATTGGGCTATTTTTTTTCCTTTCAATCTAAAACTCATCTGTAAAAAATTTTAAGAGAATTGGATAGTAAAAAGTCGAGGCGGAAAGCGATTGAAAATTTAACAAATAGAAAAGATTCGCTTTTTACTTAGTTTGATAAAAATTTTTGATAATGAAGCTAATTTATTTTTAATCAAATGGCACAGATATCTTTTTATAGATTAAATATCCTCATAAGTGAGACATACAAAGCCAGAAATTGTTGAAAATAAGCTAAGATACCATTTTTTTAAATATAGCAATTTTCTTGCTCAGCAATCTATTGAATATTTAATATGAGTGTAAAACTATTTGGATACAATTTTTTTATCTTTTCTTAATCTATATTCTGTTTATTTTTTAATATATGGTTCCATATTATGAACTCTTTAAATTCTACATCTCTAAGATGTACCGTTAAAAAGTAAGAGAGAGCATCTTGTTATATTACAAATAATTGGCTTCAATTATTCGCGCATTTTTGTGTTTTTCTCTAACGTTTCATAAAGAATGAGTGCACGACAAGTGTTAATCTTATAGTTTTAAATAAAATAAAAGTGAAATAAATAGTTATTTAATTATCATAATGTGTGAACTACCAACAACATCACCTAAAGCAGCGATTCAAACACGTCAACAAACCGAAAATACAATTTACATTGATTTAACACGTTAACTGCCATGAGGCATATACGGTGTGCCTCAATAAAATGTCCACGTAGGCTCTGAGGCACAGCGTATGTGCCTCAGAATTTGATTACACATTATAGTTGATGGTTTAAAATTAATACCTCGAAATGCAAATCTGTAAACGTAGTTCAATTCCGCATGGCCTGGCATACCTAAACCTATCTTTAGCGCATCATTGTTAACTATACCCCCACGATTAAAAAAAACCCCTTTTACTAGGGTATATTAATATTGTCACTCCGTAAGCGAAGCGTGGTAGGTATAGAAAAGTATATATATACTTGATCAGCATCATCACCCGAGTCGATTTAGCCATGTCCATCTGTCCGTACCTATGTATGTCCGTCTGTCTGTGACCATGATTGCAGCCATAATTTTCAAGCTATCATCACGAAATTTAATATTTAAGCTTTTATCTAAAAAATAAAGGTCAAGTTCGAAAGTTAGCCAAATCCGTACAAAACCACGCCTACCTCTTATACAAAGTGACTATATCAAAACGGTAAATTAGGCCGCGAGGTACATATGTTGTACCTCAATAAAATATTTCAAAATTTCACAGAAATATAAAAAAAAACATTTTCTGATATTTTGTTCGGATTTTCTGATACCAAAATACACTAGCAGCCCTATTCTGGCAAATTAACAAATTGTTAACCAGTATTCAGTATATTTCTACGTGTTTGTTGTTTTCAATACAAAGCTTTAAAGCTCAAAAAACAAAATTTGTTAATGAAATTGTCAATAACTGAAAAGCAGTTGACAATTTTTAAAAAAATTTTTATTTTTGAGCTTCAAATTTTGTTTTGAAATAAAAAAATTACAACAAACATATAGAAATATTAAAAATACTGGTTCACAATTTGTTAATTTGCCAGAATAGGGCTGTAGATCTGTAAAAAAAAAATGGCCCGTAGGACTCGATATTTTTTTGTATGGTGGCAGTTAAAGTGTTAATTGGTAGAGTTTCCCATCAGATTACCGGCGCTAAGTTGCCTTCGAACAGGCAACTATTGCAAGTCCTCTTTTACAATATGCGTTTTGTTTATCGTCAGTTAAGAGAAAGTGCAAAACTTCCAATTGATGCTACATTGATTTTTTTGCAACAAGCACGTATTCAACGCGAGACATGATTCGATGTGTGAAAAAAATGGAAAATCTATACAAATTGTGGAAATTGATTCAAAAAACAACATCTGCTTAAAGATCAAATGACCAACAAAGGGTTGCAACTGCATTTACTGATGCATTAGACAGTTTGTTTGACATGGCTCATGCAAATGCACTGAAAAACATGCGGATAGAATATGATAAACTCTTTCTGATCCAGCAGAAACAAAAGGGACGTCCCGGTTGTATGGTAGGCGTTGACATGACTCTATATAAACGTCAAAACAGGTCGAAAGGAAAATATGAAGAACTTTCTGTATATCAATGTACGTAAATCGTATTATATCTTTTTATATCGTCGTAATACAATTTGAATCTATTTTAACTCAAATTGAACCACTGTTTTTCCGGTAAGCCAATCGAATATGTAGAAAGTGATAGTGAACAAGAGGGGATGGATAGTGATGAATTGGCTAGCGAACCCGACGAATTATCGATCGATTCACATTACCTTGAAACCAGGCCAGCCTGCGCCAAAAGAGGTTACAACTCTTTTATAACACAGCGTTTTCTTTCAGCACTCGATAGTGCAAAATTTTTAGATGGAAAAGCAATGCATTTTTTGATAGCAATTGCAGAAGATTTAGGACATAACCCTAGTGAACTTATTGTAAGCCGTTCAACACTTCATCGTCTGCGTCAAGAAAACCGTCAACAGGTAGCTGAGAAGATTCAATCTTGTTTTATTGAAAATGTAAATTATTTAATTAAGACATTCTGTTTCCATATGCAGTAATTAATCATCAATTTCTTATATATTTGATACATTTTTTACTATCTACTAATCTTTATACATAAAAAAACGTTATGAATATGTTCATCAATTCTATGAATTTCTTCCCCATGATCAGTTTCATCGCGTTTATGTTCATAAATATTTGTTGTTGGTTTAAAATTTCAAAAGTTTTAACGATAAAGTTTTGTCATATTGAAGAATTTAATCAATATATTTATGACTGACTCATAAGTTAGTATGTAAATTTCATAATATTGAAAAAAAAAAACAAATCATAATCCTTATGAACATTATTAATGATGTTCACTGATGTTCATTATTATAAATTTGGATTTGTTTTGTTTGAAATTGTTTTTTGTGTGTATGTAATATATGATTACTTACTTAAGTCTATGGGCATCCACAGCGTCCATGAGCGCCCCCCCCTAGGCAGTGAATTTTTTTAAATATCTTCATATTAAATCAAAAAGCCGTAAGATACAGTTAAAATTTTTTACGGGAGAGTCAAAAAACTTTCAAAATTGTAATTGTATGTTGCGCTCAAACTTAGGGATCTTAGAAATTTTTTAAGAAAAATGTAGTTTTTATTTGTAGGAGTGTACAATAATAAATAACGGTGCATCAATAATCAATCAAAAAGTCGACTTTAATTTTTGTAACATACGGCACTTTTTGATTTTATATGACGATATTTTCGTTATACATACATATATGTTAATATATTTTGAAGAGAACTCAAAAATACTTTTTTTTAGGTATAAAAAAATTACTGTCGCAGTACTAAGTTACGGTACCATTTCATTTACCCTTGTTTCACAGGCACTTTTCAATACGTATTCTCACACTCAAATAATGTTGTGTGTAAATATTACTAATAACTGCGTCCATTCTACGAATTTTATTCGTAGTTTTCAGTCACGAATAGGGTTCGTAGATTGGAAGTAGTTTGGTTCATATTACAAATATTTTATTCATATTCGTACAAAAACAAATGTATACTATACGCTTACATTTGTTACATTTACCGGAGCTGTAAAAGATTTGATCAATTTGATTTTATCCACAAAAAAGTGCATCAATGAATTTAATGAATGATTTATAAACAAAATTTTTTATACACATACTTTTTTAAAAAAATGATTAATTATTCATTTTCGTTATTCAGAATAATGAATAATTTTTTTATTCATTTGAATGATATTCACACAGAATTACATCACAAAGAATTTCAGAATTTTCAATTATTCTTTCTTTATTCATTTTTCATTAATTATTTTAGTTATTATTCGTTTGTTATTCGTTATTCCTTTTTTAGTCTTTATTCACTTGTTATTCATTATTAATTTTTCATTCATTATTCATTTGTTATTCATTATTCATTTTTTATTCATTATTAATTTTTTATTAATTATTTATTTATGTACTTCAAATTCTGAATATGAATGCCGATTTTACAGCTCTGACATTTACTAATAACAAAAAATAAAACATTCTATCTTAGCTGGGATTTGAAACGCGATTTTTTAGTTTACGGGCCACGTACTCTTTCAGTAGACTACGGCCACCTTGCAATCATACATTTGCTTATATTCGGTAATTGTTCAACAAACCAGGCTAAAAAATTTCGGTTGTACATTTTTTAAACTCAACTAATACTAAATAGTACAAAGCCATTAGTAAATACTACGAATGCAATGGAAGAAATAACGATGTTATTCTTCCGAGAAATTGAGGAATGATAAGGAATGATATCCCTATTAATCGAAGATTAGATATCAGATAGGAAGATAGTTCTTCGGAGCAACAGATGGTAAGGGGCATTTAAGCCAGTAACGCATATGAACTTGGACGATAAGTGAATTTATGTTTTAAAGCAATTAAACACTAGAAGAAAACAAAGTAAAATGAATTTTAAAAAACTAAATGCTTTCCCAAAAGTCGGCTTAAAAAAAAAAATTGTTTTTCTGTCACAAAGATGATCCAGTTAATAAAATTGCTTAATAAAATTGCTAGCAATCTTGCAGCACTTAAATTTGAGAAAATTGCAGCGGTCTTAAAAATAGAATTTAAAATTTAAATACCTTAAAAATAGTATATTTTGTAGAAACAGAAAAGAAAAGTTAAAAAACTAGCTATGTCAAAGCGCTAGTCAATGTCAAAATTTAAATTATAAATTACGTTGAAAATTTTTAGTGACGTTTTGAGTTTACAAAAGTTCTTTTGACTGGCTTTAAGTTCTTCAAAATATAAATTATGTTATGTGTAATACGTTAATTTTCAAGTTTTTGCTGATGATGAATTGCAGAGTCAATTCGAAATATCGAAAATAAAAATCAACACCAAAATTATATACAAAATAATTTTTTATATTTTAAATACCTTACGCCAGACAAAAAAAAACATTATAAATTATAAATTATAAATTATAAAAAACGCACACTAAATTTAGAGTCGACATTAAAATGTTTTTATGGTTAGGCTGAATGTCTCATACTCTTAAGTTCATATTTGATTACAGAATCAAATGATGTCTTAAAATTTTGTTCTCCTTTTTTTCTATAAGTGCATAGGATCTGTGTTCTTGAATTAACCGGCAAGTATAATCATTTTCTCATTTTCAGCATTTTATGGTGATATTTCCCTATGTCAAACCCTCAATCGTGCTTTTAATATCGGTACAATTTCTCAATTTAATCAAAATCTCTCATCATCCATCGATAACCCGACTTCCTGCTCTATGGCAGCAAAACTCATTAATTACGATCCACAAAATAAATAAATAACAAAGTACAGCGTATTTTTGATTATTTTCTGAATTTTCTGTGTTCCTCTCATATTCAGCTGTAATAAATTTATAATTCTTTCTTTTCAGTTCTTCCAAATGAATGAAGTTCAGCCATCTTTATGAGCACTCTTTGCAATAACAATATCCTTGCAACGCCTCCAAGAGGGCAAAAAACAGGCAATAAAATACCTAAACGCATCAAAAAACCAAGTTCACCGCCACTACAACGCATCAAGTCGCGGTCGTAAATCATCAACGATGGACATGCGGTTCGCTCTTTTTGAAGGTGTAACTCATCATTTTAGCTCGGACGCGGACTGTGCGCTGCGTGTAGCCCGTGGTATGGAGCGAACTCGACTGACAGCGCGCACCTTTTGCTGGGACTCATTTTAAATTCTGTGGCAACTCGAACGTCATTCGTCATTTTATTCATGGTCACAGGTGATGGACGCCTACCAAGAGAACACAAGGGAGGGAGTTAAAATTTAACAGGAACACAAAAAAGCTACAATAAAGAACACGCACTCTCAACAATAGTAGGCTCAAGGTTGCCACCTGGAGCAGATGCTTAAACAGGTGCGTATGCAGGGGGTTTTGGGGGTTAAAATCCCCCGAAATAAGCGAATCTTAACGAGCACTGAGGGCACCTCTCAGCAGATCATGGCAGCCGATGTGTGTTTATGGTCACGACAAAGATCTTTAGATGACATTGCACATTGGAAAACAAATATAAAGACTTAATTTAAAACATTTATTGTGAAAAAAATCTAATATGTAGAGACTTAAAATTTTTTACGTACATTGAGAGAGATATGTGTTAAAATTAAAAGAAACTGTGTTCATATAAAACGTATGTGTTCTTGAAATAGAGTTTGAAACAATTTCATTTAAGTTAAACACAAATGCTTGTAAAGTTAAATCTAAAACAAAAGTTTTTGTTTTCAAAACAATGTATTTAAATAAATTTTTATAGTAAACATTTACAGTGTTGAAGCATTTATTTTAAAAAAAAACGTTTAAAACAAAAACTTTAATATTAAAAACAAATATTCTGATTTATAATTTTCAAATATTGTTCTTAATTTAAAAATAATTAAAGTAAAACGTAATTTTTTCGATGCCATTTTTTTAATTTGTTCGACTTTTCGACGTCATATTCATAATTAGTTTTTATTGTTCATTATTCGTGCACATTATTTTTTATTCATTTTGCATCGTATTTTTTGTTATTGCGAAAAAATATAATAAAAAAAATTATTAAAAAGAAGAAATAAGTATATAGTTGAAAGTTACACATGCTTGTTTTAGATTTTGTTTTAAGGAACGCAAAAGCCTTAAAGTTCTATTTTAACATTGTTTGTATAATTTTAAAGAATGTTTTTATTTTCAGTGTAAATAATATAAAAAAAAATATTTCAAAATAAATTGTTTGTTTTTTTTTAAATGCATCTTTTTCGCTAGGTGGCATAAAAACGTAGACCTTTTCAGCCTTTTTCAAGATATTATGACTACTTTTTTGACTATTCAACGCTAGTTAAATTTGTTTTGAAACTTCATTTTTACTTCACGGCTTACGCTATAACTTCTTATTCCTTGAAGAACAGATTTCATTTTTATATCGTTGGAAAGGTAATTGAACGTCAAAAAATGAAAATAATGAAAAAAATTATAGCGCCTGTTGCTGGCATGGTATTTAACTTTGAAATTAATAATGGGTAAACTTACTGCAATTTTTTCAAAAGTTTTATATTTTTCGCTTACAATAAAGAAAATAACCTCTGCAATGAGTTAATATTTACGAAAATCACATTTAAATTAAGTGAGCTAAGTTGTCTCAAAATATACCCTACTTTGGCTTTCGCATGGCAGTGGGTCCACAAAAAGAAATAAATTAAAAGCTCGAACTCCGGATTTGGTTTTCTAAATAATAAACCAATCTAAGAACAAACTTTGGGCCAAATCGGAGATGGTCAATGCAACTGATAATACACTTCAATGTGAAATGGGTGGCATATTGAAAAAAATTTGTTCCTACTTTGACGAAATTAGTTCAATGAAAATTTTTTATTACAAATTGTGGCTAAGAAAATTGCTTAAATGATTTTTTTAAATTTTGTGCGAAAAACCATTAATTGATATTAAAGACGTGTTCAATTTTAAAACGTGATGATTTTTTGAAGCGTGTATTGGTTTTGACCAATTGATTGGTGCAACGTTGCCAATTTCAGTCGCTTTAAGCGAACGCTCGCTTTCGTCGCCTCGAAGACTCAAAACATACATGAGAAGTAAAACTGGAGAAGAAGGCTCAATGGGTTAGGTTTTCTAAATGTTCACAGGGATGTGCAAGTGACCACGGAAGAAATTTTAAATGCACTAGCCCGAAATAAAAGAAGACTGGACATTATGACATAAAGATTAATTTATACAAAAAAAAAAAAAAAAAAAAAAAAAAAAAATGGAATAAGTCTAAATAAAAAAAAAATTAAAAACCACCCCCGAAATTTTTTCCGGGTATGCGCCTGTGCTTAAAAGATTCTGCAAAATTTAGCACTTAAGATTCCAATACGTATAACAAATTAACAGATTTAGATATAAAAGCTATATTTGGGAAAATAATTGCCAGACATTTGTTTCTAGATATGGCAACGCTTGGCTTCCAATATTAATTTTTACTTCACATATATACGTTTGTGGTGTACATCATCTCTGATGACCACTTGGCTGGCTTATTTAAGACGTTCTACTACCACATCCGCCAAATATAAGATTGCAGTTTCCTCTCAACCCTCACGCCTCCCCACCATACAACTTTCCACAATCAAGTCAAATAGGTGCATATTTTTCAAGCGTGTCCATCCATTCAGCGCTAACGGCTCATTGTCTGCTGCATGCATTTTGTAGCGGGGTCAAGCTCCTGCATTCCCCCTCATAACATCCATACAGTCGGCCATCCAGTCGTCTGTCCATGTGTTCGTCCAGCTGACAGACAGCTACTGATTTATTTGATTCAATCCCACTTTTTGCGCTGCGATCGGTTTCTATTTCACACACACACACTCACATACACACTGAAAGTTGCCTGGATCTTCTTCAAGAGGGGGTACTCAAAGCATACCCGTAATTATACGATTTGTTATTCGAGATTTGAGCAGATTGTGATTGCGAATCACTTGGCAAGACATTACACTGGACGGCTGTGGAATATGATTTAAATACGATTTCAATTCTGGCGTATTTCTTGCTTTTCTGATTCGCATTTCAATTCGATTTGTAGACATTCATCGCTGTCTTCGTTGCCGGACGACGGTACCGATGGGTCGTATCAACAACGGCTAGATGGCTGACTGTTTGGTGCCCAGCTACGCTGATCGTGTCTTGGCTAGGATCGCATGTTGATTGTTGTTCTTGTTGGCGCAAAACAGAGCTGCGGGTGTTTTGCAGCAGTAGTCTGCCGTCTGGCACCATATCTCAGTCACATGGTCTCAGTTGCTTGTCATATCGATCGTGCGATGGATGTGAACTGAAAGATGAACTCGGAATGGGTTTGGATTAACCCATTGACGCCGATTGCACCGAAATGATAAAAAAGTATTAATAACAAAATAGACTCTTTAAATTGATTCAATTAATCTATGTTCAATGTTTAAGAAAATGAAAAGCAATATTTTTATGGGAAAGTTGTTAGCAAATTTTTACAATATCACGTCATTTCTCTAGAATCTTATGCTTGCACATATCGCTCATTTACCTGAAGACCGTCATAACTAAAAAAACACGATTTTTAGGTTAATGATGAAAAATTCTTCTTTATATCATGCTTCATTTCGTGTAAAAATTGTATGCTATTATTTTGAATACTCTCCTGATATCCTTTTCTACTCGCAGTTTGTTCTATATAAAGCTTAGTATGCTGTCGGAACGAACATTTTTATGCATTTAATTTTACGCGCGAAATTTTGGTGTATACTCAACTCTAATACATTCCATAACGTCTTTGTTGAATGTGTTAGTAGAACATTATTGTTGAATTTCAAATTTCCACGCCAATTAAATGTACGAACATATAAAAGACAAATTAAAAAATTGTTATCCAGTATTTTGAATATGTTTATGTGTTTTTTGTAGTTTTTTTGTTACAAAACAAAATTTGAAGCTCAAAAATAAAAAATTTTTGAGCTTTAAATTTTGTATTGAAAACAACAAACATATAAAAATATTCAAAATATTGGTTAACAATTTGTTAATTTACCAAAAAAGGGCTGTTAAATAACTATTGGTCATATATGATACACTTCTTTTTTATGTCTATATCTCTTTATTATTTTTCTTAGGTAGTAATGAAAATGATTTTGTTGAGCAAATAGTTATTACACATGTATGATATTTTATTTTTACCCATTTTAAGCCCTATGCAACTATTTGGTCATGCATGACCCATCTATAATTTTCATTCACTTACTTTCTAAGAGAATTAGATGAAGCCAAGAGAACCCTGGCTCAATACCCACCATTTTCACAGAATGTTAATTCAATTGAAAATAATATTTCTAATGGAGGACACTAAGTTAACATGCACAGCACAGGTGATCATTGAAGCTGATTGGAGCTCGGTCAAAGTCTTTAATAAATTGACTATTCGTTATTTTTTGTTAGATGTGAAGAAAACAGCTTGTGGTATTAGTTTGATCACAAAGAAGGAACGCATTTGCCAAGAAATTTAATATTAATTTACAAAATAATGTTAAATTTGTAGATATGTTAAGCACAACAAGCTATATATGTTGTCAACTAAGAAAAGGACCTGGAAATTTAAGTTCCGGAAAGTATTTTGGCCAGGGCTTTAAGGTTCAAGCTTCAAGGCCGAGGTATAAACTTAGTACCGAAAAACTTTTATATCCTTTGAAGTTTTATGTCGCACTAAAACTTTTCATGTGCTTAGCATTTCACAACATTTCGTGTGGTAGGTAAGCTGAGAACTAGGCACGGACACCAACAAAAGGAATGAGTATCTAACTTTTTTAACCGCATATTATATTAGGTGGAGAGGAAAACAGTAGATGAAAACAAAACATAGTTGATAATTTATTAAAGGCATCGATCGGCAGAAACCGTTATCTGTGTTAAGTTGGTGTTTAAACATCACTGCATGCTTGACACGCAAAAACCTGTTTTGTGCGCGCAAAAATAAAATTCTGTCGTTCTGTTCCGAGAGTGATTTTTGTGTAAAGACTTTGAGTTACATTATTCTTACATTATTTGGTGAGTATATTTCTTTTATAATTTAATATTAGTTTAAAATTTTGTAATTTAATGTTGGTTTTGTGTAGTTTAATATTTAATTTCATTATCGTTGGTTGGGGCACCGTGATAAATGCATTGATGGGGCACATTTACAGTGGCTCACAGCATAGTTTATGCAGTGCATACTTTAAATTTTAGGGCTTTATAACAACGAAACTAACAGGAATAGAAAAAATAATATAGTATCATTTAAAAGAACAAGATGTTTAGTTTAATAAATTAACTTAATTTATTGTAAAAATATATACTAAGTTGGCTTAAAATTAAGAAACCAGAAAATACTGCTTAATTTTATATCACAGCTAATTTTATGCAGTCACTTGTTATTTATAAATTTTTCGTATTAATCAATGATATTTGATATTTTTATTATCTGGTATGATAGCCCTTGTTGTCCACAACAGTTCTAAGGTGGTTTGGCATTGATGCGACCAATTTTTGAGTGATAGTTGGCGAAATATTCACCCACTTCGTTTTCAAACTTTTCAGGTGGTTTTTGTTTGAAATTTGATGTTTCCGGATGTTATTTTCCAATAAAGACCACACATTTTCAATAAAATTAACTTCTGGCGACTGTGCTGGCGGCATCATCAATTCTGGGCAGTTGTATATTAGCCTGGTTTGCACAATACCCGCTTTGTGGTTTTGATCGTCATCCTGGTAAAATCGGAAATTCAATTTTATACCCAGAACCTTTACACTCTGCAACAAATTGTTCTTTAGGATCTGTAGGTACATAAATTTGTCCATTGTTGTTTCAATAAACGGCAACTTCCCAGTACCAGCAGCTGATATTCAGGCATGACACTGACACCGAAATGTTTCACGGTTTGTTTTAAGTTTTTTTTGTTGACCTCAGTATTCGGTTTTCGCCACATATAGCACATACCATCTGAACCGAATTAATTGATCTTCGATTTATCTGCAAAAATAACTAAAGTCCAGTACTCTGGGGCCTTGGACATATGTTTTTTGTCGTAGTTGAGTCTGCATAATCTGTTTTTTGGGCTAATAAACGGCTTGTTTCGTGTTACTCGGCAATGAAAGTTCTTTTTGCGCAAGACACGTCGAATAAATTCAGCACTACACTGTTTGCTCAGGTCAGTTTGAACTTCAAAAGCCATTTTCGGAGCTGAGAGTCTCGGGTTAGCCTTTATCTTCCGTACAATATGCCGCTCGTCGGTTGCATTAAAAATTTTGTTTGGTGCTTCTTTGCTCTTATTGTGCAATCAATTTTTATCAACGAACCGCTCGATGATCTTTTGCACCGTAGAGGAATTGATATTAACCATTTCAGCCATTTTTCACTGCGAGCTGCTGTTTTTAAAATAGTATATAACCAATTATCGTTGTTGTAGCGTTGTGCGCGCTCCTATTTTAAATAATCATAGAAGCAGACACTTGAAGCAAAAAAATCAGACTAAAAAGCTAACACAAAGCAATTATAGAAATATAACGAAGGCATAGCTAACGAAAGTACCGTTAGACAGCGCAGTATTAGAGTACCATAACAGAGAGAAATGACTGCATAAAATAAGCTGCGAGATGAAATTAAGCAGTATTTTCTGTTCTCTTATTTTTTAAACAACTAAATATATGTATTCACAATAAATGAAAAACCTTTATTTAACTGGACTTTTTGCTCTTTTAAATGACACCATATTATCTTTTCTATTAATGTTAGTTTTGTTTTTATAAAGCCCTACAGTTTAAAGTATGCACTGCATAAAATAAGCTGTGAGCCACTGTATGTTTATCAATATGCCCCACTGATCTTCTTGGTCTGAAGAATAAATGTAACCACTGTAGCGAGGCACATCCTAAGAACTTTTAGTGTTAATTATGTACTTAACATTTATTTACTTGCTTTTAGTACTATTCTAGTATTGAGTATTCTTTTTTTATTATATACAGTTGCGGACAAAATAATAGTAACGCCCTTATATTCATACATGTTTGGATAAATAATACTAGTATACGAATTTCGGATCCGGTAAGTCCATTTTCATTCCTATATGTACTTTCAACACTCGTTCCAACTCCTTACTCAGTTTCCTCCTATATTGTAAAACTTTCAAGATACAGGGTGTTTTACGGTTTTGGTACGTGTTTAGAATCTAAACTACTCACCATAAAATAAAAAATAATATTTTTTATTTTAGAAAAAATATCAACCTTTCCATCAATATATCAACCACTTTCGTGTCATGTGCTGCAGCTGAGCTAAAATTTTGTGATTACTCAACGAAATATCAACAAATTTTGTATCTTTTGTTTTAGTGGAGCTGTAATCGTCCAAATTTAAAATGTCTTTTTTTCATGTAAAAATACACTTAATCAACAGTATTTTTTTAAATTCTAACTTTGGAAAGTAACAGCTCCGCTAAAACAAAAGATAGAAAATTTGTAGATATTTTTTTGGATAATCTCAAAATTTTTTCTCCGCTACAGCACATGACACGAAAGCGATTGATATACTAATGAAAAATCTGATATTTTTTCTAGAATACAAAATATTATTTTTTATTTTATGGTGAGTAGTTTAGATTCTAGATCAATAATACTAAACACGTACCAAAACAGTAAAACACCCTGTATCTTGAAAGTTTTACAATATAGGAGGAAACTGAGTACGGAGTAGGAACGAGTGTTGAAAGTACATATAGGAATGAAAATTGACTTACCGGATCCGAAATTCGTATACTAGTATTATTTATCCAAACATGTATGAATATAAGGGCGCTACTATTATTTTGACCGCAGCTGTATATGAAATTCAATTTCAAAATTTTAACTAATGAATTAACTATTAAACGTTCTAAGAACTAATAAAACTTGTTTTTTTGTAAAGCTATTTCAATTTATATAAGTTAATCGTCAATGAAGCAAAGTTCCCCTGATACGAATTTTACTTGTTTATTAAATGGTCCTACAAACTTTTCTTAATAAATCAAACAGATATTTATTGGGGGTTGGAATTAATTTTAAAGGTTTTTTTCGGTTTTTGAGCATTTATTTAGAAACAACGGTACAATGTATATTATTCAAAGTATTGTCCATGGTTAGCTACAACATTTTCCCATCTTTCTGGCAGCATATGGATTCCGCGCCGGAAGAACGATTCGTCTTTTGAGGCAATCCACGAATCGACCCATTTTTTGGTATCCTCGTAAGAAGTGAAGCGCTGCTCAGCCAAGCCATGCGTCATCGATCTGAATAGGTGGTAGTCGGAAGGGGCTATGTCTGGGCTATAAGGCGGGTGGGGTAGCACATCCCAATTCAGCGCCTCCAACGTTTCCTTGACGGTTCTTGCAACATGTGGACGTGCGTTGTCATGTTGAAAAACCACTTTGTCGTGTCTTTTGGCATATTCCGGCCGTTTAACCTTTAATGCTCGGCTCAATTGCATCAATTGTTGTTGGTAGCGTTCCCCAGTGATGGTTTCGTTAGGTTTTAGCAGCTCATAGTACACGACACCCTTCTGATCCCACCAAATACACAGCATAAGCTTGGCGCCATGAATATTCGGCTTGGCCCTCGATGTTGATGCATGGCCGGGTGGTCCCCACGATTTTTTTCGCTTAGGATTATCGTAATGGATCCACTTTTCATCGCCAGTGAGAATACGATGCAAAAAACTCTTCCTTTTATGCCGTTGAAGCAGTTGTTCGCACATGCAAAATCGCCGTTCAACGTCTCTCGGCTTCAACTGGTACGGCACCCAATTTCCTTGCTTTTGAATCATTCCCATGGCCTTCCAGCGTTTGCCGACCGTTGATAAGTCGACTCCCAATGATTCTGACAATTCTTGAAGGGTTTGACACGGGTCTTCATCGAGCAAAGCCTCCAATTCCTCATCTTCAAACTTTTTCGGCTGGCCCGGACGCTCTTTGTCTTCCGTATCAAAATCACCACTTTTAAACCGACGGAACCAGTACTCACAAGTAGAAATCGATGGAGCATAGTCATCGTAAGCCTCAGTAAGCGTGCGTTGTGCTTCAACCGCTTTTTTCTTCAAATGGAAGCACAAAAGTAAACCTTCCCGCAAATTGCGTTTTGTTGGAACGAAAGTCGACATGTTCACAGAGAAAAAAATATATGTTGTTTACACTTCAGTGGAATGACACATACTGAAAAATGAAGCTTAGACAATGTGCTTTGAAATGAATATAGTCACAGGTGTGCCCGATGCGATCTATTGATAGTTACGCCATCTCTTAGAAAACCTTTAAAACTAATTCCAACCCCCAATAGTTTTAAATAGGTTAGCAAGATTGGCCCTGAACTCTAGGGCGAAACTACATATCTCTTAAAGCAAAAGAAAATATAGACTTCAACTATCAATATTTTGGCAAACACGATGCCACTCTCGATTTTTACCCGCAAGGTCCTGTGTGAAGGATATTCGAATCTACAGGTACACTCGAGGTAGCACAGAACTTTTAATTGCTATCTGATTGTCGAAATCTTTGCGATTTTGATTATAGTGTTGGCGTTTTCCTTAAATTTGGCAAATTAATAATTGGCATATTTTTTGCATATGCATTCTCCTATTCTTGAGAAATGTATACTTGAATGGAATTTCTTACCGTTTTATGAAAAATTAATGTTAAGACCTTACATACCAAGATCTATTACATACCAAGGTCTTACCAAGAGTGGCACCGAAGATAGTTTCCTAAATTTATATTCTTTAAATATTTCTGAACAACACCCTGTCCAAGAGTATCAATTTACAACACCAGGGGGTCAATTCCCGTTCTGCGTTATCGTCATATGAAAAGTGTTTTCAGCTTTACACGGAAAACGCGATTCCCGTTGTGTGTTAAAACTGCAACAGCTGTTTATTTTTAGCTGAGATGAAAACAAAGTTAACGCAGGTTGCAAACGCGCGTTATCGATTTGCTATATTAGTTTCGGCTATTTTATGCTACCGAAAAACTTATTTTGGTTATATTTATTTATGCAAAATTCATTATACTTTTCTTTTTTATTGCTTATTTTTAATATATAGTTTTACTTTCTTAATCAAGTTTATAGCTTTGGGAAAGCGATATAAGTCGAAGTGTTCCTCCGAAATTCTGCTGAATGATTTTTCTTCATAGCGAAGTCTCCTCCTAAAAATCCTTAAGTTTTCTCTACATAAATCAATAAAAAGAATGTTGAAGTCATAATAAAGTCATCATCATGTTCAATAAAGTCATTTTTGAAAATATTTTCTAGCATCTAATAAGTTGTTTACATTTATTTTTCATAAAAGCTTTGTTTAATAGACATTCAGCAACTCTCAAATGCTATTCAGCAGCTACTTTTCATTAGGCGAACAAGAATCGCGTTTTTGTGCGCAGTGAAGTGAAAAAGTGAAATCTTTAAATGAAAACTATTGTGAAAAGCTTCTTTTCACTTCACTTTAACGCAAGACGGGAATTGACCCCCAGGTTAAGACCACGATTTTTTTCCGATTTCTATTTTTTAAAAAAATTTTCCTTCCTTGTATGAACTTTATTATTTCGTTTAAAGCTCAAACTCAGCATTCACAAAAATATTATACTAAAATTTTGAGTTTCTGAGCTTGCCATTCGATAGGTCTCAATTGACTAAACAATTGTTGTTAAGAAGTGTTTTAATGAAATAAAAACCATAAAGGAGATATGAATAAAATTGTTACATTTCAAAATTACAATTCGCCACATTTAAGGAGAAAAAAATACACATGCAAAAAATATGCCAATTATTAATTTGCCAAATTTAAGGAAAACGCCAACACTATAATCAAACTCGCAAAGATTTAGACAATCAGATAGCAATTAAAAGTTCTGTGCTACCTCGTGTGTACCTGTAGATTCGAATATCCTTCACACAGGACCTTGCGGGTAAAAATCGAGAGTGTCATCGTGTTTGCCAAAATATTGATAGTTGAAGTCTATATTTTCTTTTGCTTTAAGAGATATGCAGTTTTTCTTACAAAAATCAAAGCATTTTGAGAAAGTGATTTTTTACTGTTTTTCTTAAAAAACAACTTTGTCCTTGCGGGAGAGGAAGACATCCTTATTTTTTCCTAAATTTTTTTTTTGGAAGATCTTGACCACCCTATGAAACTTTTGAGACTCGGTAACAATCTATTGTCAACATTTCAGCTCAATATGCCATCAGACACACAGTGTTTTGCTTTTCTGAACCAATTTTTAGGCACATTATTAGTAAAATTTTAGACCTCAATTTTAGTAGCTTCAATTTGGCAACCTCTATTCATAGGTGGCATGTCTCTGCGGAGGTTTCTATGTCTGGTAATTGCAACATGATATGGGGACACCCATTGATACCTGCCATTCTTTCAGAAACCGAGAAACAGAAACGGGGAAATGCTTAGGCATAGACTAGACCTTGACCCAAATCACTTAACTCAACCCATTGTTACTAGGGAAGAGGTTTAATTTAAGGCCACACAACTTAAGAAACTTAACGCTAGCATTCCACGAAAGCTGCCCGCTGAGGACTACCAAGTCCCAAGGGGAAGTGCCTTTGTGGAATAAAGAAAGCTCAGAAAACTTTACAACAACACTAGGAAACTTTACAACAAAGCTTAGCAAAAGGGAGAGTTAACCCAATACAAGCAAGAATTAACTAAATTTTTTTATTTTAAGCGATCAAAGAACCAAGGCACGCGCCGTAAATAAATGCGCCTTTGAATTGCTTATAGCCGTAGCTAGTGATATGCCTTAACCTCGGCAAGCATTTCGAGCCCTCAGTTGTTCCTGTCCTTTAATTGCACATTTTCCACAAATTAGCTGTGGATTTTTTGTTGCAATAATTCTTAAATGAAGTAAAGAACAAAGAAAGCGAAGAGAACCATGTCCGAACCCGGATTCGAACCGAGAACCTCTGAGTTGACAGTCTAGAGCAGGGATGATAATTCCAATTTTCGGTTTGGTACTTAGTGGATTTTAAAAAGTACTGAAAGTACTGAATTAAGTAATAAAATAAAAATTTGCAAGAAGTTTTAGAAGCTAAGAAATTTTTTTTTTCAAACGTGAAGTTTGTAGTGCCTGGTTACAATAAAAATTAATGATTTGATATTTTTTAGTAGCGTACAAGACGTTTACACTAGCACAGCAGTAGTACAGTTGAAGGACAGTTTAAATACATTTAATACTATATTGAAGAACAGAAAAGATAAAAATTTCAAAGAATTAATTGGTAATGTATAGTATTTTAGCTTTAAGAAAATATATTCAATATATAAAAAAGTAAACAAAGTTCAACTTGTATGAACTGTTTTGTCAAGTGTCTTGCAACTGTCTGTATGCACTTCACAGACTTAATTTTGAGCAATTTTTGACAGTTAATTCGTCTATGGGCATTTCCACAGATAAGTCTGACGTGACCAAAAAATTCAAACTTATATAAAACTTATTGTTTTATAGTATTATCCAAGACAAATAAAATGTATTTTTATAAATTTAAGCAATTTATGCATAAATTCATTTACCATGATGATCAAATCGTCTGCACTGTTTCACAAATACAGTTTTTCTTTTTCGTAAGTGTTTAGTAAAGGTTTAGTAAATTTTTTGGTTTAAGTCCCATGTTATGCCAGCAGTCATGGGCTCGTCACGGTCATGCATTGATGTTGTTTCAATGTATATTAAAAATTTGAGAGCGAGAGCAAGAGAGAAAATTTTCACCACCTCGGTCACCAAATGATTTGACAACAATATTATTCATGATATGAAAACAGTGTTGCGTTGTGAAATTATTCCCAACATTATTGTTTAAGCATGAAAATAGTACACTTTTAGTACAAAATGTGTGAAAGCAGTAAGGAAACCTGCTTAATAGTAGCACTCATCGGATGAAAAAGTACTAAAAGTAGCAAAAAGTGTACTGTTGTTCAGGAATCATATGATCACCAGCTTAACATACTTTAGTCACAGAGCTCATCAGATGAAAAAAAGAGTGTAATAAGGGCCTTAGTAAAAATTGAAGGCATTGGCTAAAGATAATAGATGAAATGGTTGAGGCAAGGGAAAAAAATTTTTAATTTATTTTTTACTTACAAAATTACATAATTTCTTAACTACCTAATTTCTTAATTACCCAATTCAACTACAATGGAAATTTAAGCGCAGGTTCTCATCTCGAGCTACGAAAACAGGGTGATGTTCTTGATTTTTTTTCATAGAAAAAGTAAATGAACACTTTGCGTTTTTTGCCAGTTATTAATTGCTTCTTAAAGTATAGAAAAATGTTTTTAGTGCATAAATGTGTAATGTGAAGTATCAATATGCCGTCAAACATCACGTTGATAAAAAGGTACCCAAACGGTCTCCATACCACAGCACGTTCATGTCATCTGATATAAGAATACCAAACAATTTTCTAAATTATATTATATTTATTAGAGGTTGAACCTATAATATCAATAAATAATTGAAAATAACAAAAGTGGCGGACATTTAAATTTTAAGTTGAGTTTTTTCACATTTTGCGATCTTTAAATTTATCAAAAAAAAATTTAGGTTTGGGATACAAAATATTTTATCTACTTTAAAAAAAATTCCAAGTCAATCCATAGAGTAGCTCTTGAGATATCAAGGATACCAGTTTGTAAAACATGATTTTTCAGAAAAAACGTTTTAAGATTTGGTTAATGATTGTTTCGAGTGCATTAATGAAAATATGGGTGCGTTTCGTATGCGATATGCAATAGTTAACGGCCAAGTCACTATGGGAACATATGCTACACATCATAAGCTATCGAAAATTCAAATTGAGTTTTTTGTTTGAGCTACATGAGAACTTGCCCTTAAACGTAACGCCAGTAACGTCACGCCAGATCAAAAAGCCTAATTAAAAAACCAGAGAAGATTTTTAAATTTGACCACTTGGAAAATAAATTTATATTTTTTCAAATCCTTCTAAGAAAAGTTGTATACACTTAGTCTTGCCCTTGTCTTGATTTTTTTTTTACAAATCATACGTAACGGCAGTTTGGAAATTCCCATATGCAATATTGACTGTTTTTATAGTAAGGCCTAGTGTAAACTATGTGTAAAATAGAGGAAGTAAAAAATTTTTTGTGCAATATTTGTAAAAAGTACTGAAATCATCGCGGAGGTACTGCGGTACTTTTGAAAAAACTGGTCTAGAGCAGTGGACGCCATCAGTGTTGCCGTGTTCACTTCGATTGAAGTGTTTCACTTCTTTTTCGAGGCTCACACTTCAACACTTCCTCTTTGACATGAACACTTCCATTTGGCCCGAAGTGAAATTTGGCAGCATTTTTTTTTTCATTTCCAAAAAAAGTTTCACTTGTAAAAGGCGCATTGCAAAAAAAAAAAGCTTGGGGGAATTCATAGAAAGATAATTTAAATTTATGTAAAATGTATCAAAATGTATTAAGAATCGTAATTTTTTGCAGGAAACCTGACTAGAACAGCAAAAAAAGTTCTTAATAACTACGGATTCTCCTCCATGCGCCAAGAAAGTTGCTCTTGAAACAGTCTGTGGATTCCTCTGAAATTGAAACGATTACTATTGATGAACATGTTTCTGCTTTTCCGAGTACAAGTTAGGCCTTTGTTTAAAACACTTCCTAAATTTGTTTATAGTATTATCTAAACAAATACTTCCCGAGAAACAATTTGTGTCCGTACCAAACTATTCAGGCACAAAAGTCCCGAGTTTCGGACTCAATTTTATTTTTAAAAGCTACGAGTAGTAATGGAAAACTGCGAAGTTTATGAAAAAAAAATTAAATGCACATTGATATAAAGCCGAATGCAAATAAGCCTCAGTGAACAAGACCCGAGAAAAAAAATTCATATATTGTGTCAATAAAGTAGCTGATATGTATCGAAAGTGGCCTGAGACTTCGAATGCCCGAACGAATAAACTGACGAATGCCCGATTCGGTCTTCGTTCGTACATTGTGCCTGCTCAAGGTGTTCCATGACTAGCACTTCTTTCGGTGCAGAGGTCGGCCATTTACCAACACGTGTACCGGACATATATCAGCTACTTTATTGACACAAAATATGAAATTGTTTCTCGGGCCTGTTCTAAGAGAGGTAGAAATTTTAGATCCGGCATTGCTAGGTAGTAGTGTGGTTCCAATTATCCGATTTCCCGAATTTGGTTAAAGAAAATCAAATAGAAGAGTAGGAAAGTGAAATGAAACAAATTTCTAAAAATTTTGGTGAAATATGTTTTCTAATTCTAAAATGGTCTTGGAAATTTGCTATATATAGCTTACGAAATTTGTTGGAGCAAATGCCTTTTTGAGTGCTTACAAGTCAGCTAAAGCGAGAAAGTGCCGACCCCACGTATGACACACCATTGATATTTTAACATTGTATGTCATAGGAAAAAAGCACTCCAATTTAGCTTATTTTGGATTGCTTTAAAAGGCTATTCTTGGAAAGCTTTGGGTCAGAACTTCATTTTTGTTCAAACTTTTTGAATTGCTCGGTTGCACAACAACAAAATAAAGTGCTGACGTTTTGCTTCTGGAGGAAGCTGGAAAAAACACTCCAATTTAGCTTCCTTTGAATTGTTTTAAAAGGAGTCTCTTGGAAAACTTTGGGTCAGCAGTTTGTTTTTGTTTTCAAGCTTTTTGAACTGTTCGCTGCACAACAACAAAATACAGTGCTGACGTTTTGCTCCTGCAGGAAGCTGCTGACATGCCGGCCCGTTGGGTTATTTCGTTTTACTCTATTTCTTTTTTGTTAAAAATAAAGATGTATATTTTAACCGTTGAACCCAATTTTTGACTTTGCCATCTAAATATTTGTTTCTTTGCTACACTTTCTCTTTGAAGAAATTTCATTTCGCTTCGATTCACTTCCCTTTTTTTAAAATTTCACTTCGCTCAAAAATTTTGAAACGTCAACACTGGTCCCCATTTTATAGTTCGCGAGCTCGAGTTCGAATTCGAACATTACACCGACACGATCACACGTACGAAGTTCTTTTATTCAGTTGGCGCTGAGATTTCAAACGGATAAGTTCACGCCGCTTGATCACCTTATCCACTGTACAAAATTATATCGGAATACGAATATGATTTTTTATTTGCATTAAATTTTAAGGACAGCCATAATGCTTGTTTTGACAACGCACAGTGGCACATTGGAATATATATTTTTTAAAGGCACTATAGATGTATGGATCCTTCTTCAAAATTCACAAATTGATACAAATTAAAAACATGCTTCCCATTTTTGTGTCTTTATAATAACAAAATACTAAAAATAGTTTTTTTATAATAATACAAAATTCTTGCTTAATACTTGCACAACAATTTATGTCAGTGCAGAGAGTGAGAGAGCTACTAACAAAATCCGAAAATTGTAGTAGTATGTGTTTGGGGACCACTGGTCTAGAGCACTCTTAACTAGACTACAAAGGCCGACAAATACAACACAAGGTTAAATACAGCACTGAACTAAGAAGATCAAAAGAGCGACGTGGATGTATTACTGCGAAAGGATCGACAGTCTCCGAGCAGCGACCCGTCTACATAAAGCGCTGTCAATAGAACATTCTAATGGCATTTGTACACTATTAAAACCTCACGGAAGCTACACGGAAGCTACACGGTAAGCTCGGATGAAACCAATTCTATCAAATTCGTCTATTTACACCAACTTTTAACTGGTGTGTTCGATTCCACAACTCCTAACTCTTATAAATTTTAGCACTAACCGTAGAAGCAGTAGAAACGCTAACAATTTAATTTACTTAAATTTTAGTAGAACAAATTATATGGCTAATGCTCCTTTAAATCGCATGAGTACTTTTGTTAATAACTGTAGCTTTTTTGATGTTTACTTATCGAAAGGTCAAGCCAAAAGTAGATTGAAAACGAATGTATGATAATATCTATGTAAACGCATGGTAAGTTGTTATGACTGTTATGGTGGTCAAAAGGTCTTCCAGACTAGCTTTTTACTTCCGATAGTGTACGTTGGATCATATCCAAATTTAGCCCATACAAATCGCCAGGGCATTATGAAATGTACCCGTGTCTATTACAGCAAATCATTGATTCTATTGTCTTAAATTCAGTCTTTTATCAGGCCATATCCCTCACGAATGGACAAAAGTAAAGGTTGTTTTTAAACCGAAGATGGTAAAATTCTCAGAAAATTGCCCAAATAGTAAAGACTAATCAACCAAAGCTCCTTCTTTTAAAAGACGATGGAGAAATCTCTGTTACTAAACATTAGGGGGACTAGTTTTGAAAGCATTCCTCTAAACAGGTTTCAGTTTGCCTATCAATCTGACAAATCCACAGTCACCGCAAAACACAGCCTTACAGGCACTATCGATAGAGCTTTTGGGGAAAAAAAAGCGTTATGTGCCTTCATTGATACTCAAGGGGCAAGGGGACAACACGTTATATTTTGCGATTAAAGCGGCGATGCAGATTAGTAACATTCCTTCTTTAATCTTACACTGGGTTCATAACATGCTCAAAAGCAGAATCATAACGTGTGAGCATGGTGGACCATCACTGCCATCAGAGGATGAACTCAGATAGGGTTGCTTTCATCTTTTTTGTGGAAACTGAGCTTTTGGCAAGTCTCAACAGTTAGAAATGCCCTTAGGGAGTGGTACTTTCACCTTTTTTGTAGACTCTAGTGATGGAAGAACTTCTCATAAGTCTCAACAACCGGGGTTTTGACACCAGAGTATATACTTGATCTTGTTATCTCAAGTCAAGGCTGTCATGAACCGACAATATCGGATAGAATGTATAGTGTCCTCCGTATAAATTTGAAGTGGTGTAAGGAAAAAGGACTGGCACCCTTTTCTAGGAAAAAATTAATTTGATAAGGCCTACACTAGATGGGAAAGTAACCGACTTCTTTAACGAGATTAGAACTTTGGGAAGATTTTTAAATTTAAATTGTATTTTAAATTCAATTACAGGCAGGGAAACACGTGCTTTATATGCTTGTCCACGCTTTCATGGTAAAATGGAAGTCCTGAAATCTAAAATGATCCATTGGACGCTTACAACCATTGTGAGACCTATGGTTGCGTATGCAGCACTTGCCTGCTGGCCCAAGGTCCAACAACGTATAGCAGCTAACAAAGCTGCAAAGAATGGTGTGCATTAGTATCACTGGGACAATAGAAACGTGACCAACTAAAGTTCTGGGTGTATTAATTGGGTTACCCCTATTCAACGATATTTATCGAAAAAGAGGCATGTCTAAGTGCACTAAGAATGAAAAAAAAGGTGATAACAATTCAGAAATTTTACGGGACACATGAAGACACTTTAAATCTTCGAAGACGACCCTTTTCTAAAAATCCTAGAGAGGATGCTGCCAAAGTTAAACTTCTCGAAGCGCTACAGGGTTCTTATACCCAACAGGCTACTGTGTTAGTAATAGGCTTGCAGCTGGTCCTGGTTCACAGTTATGGTTTACTGATGGGTAAACATTTTAAAATGGAGTGAAATGGAGCGGGGATCTACGGTCTTAATTTCCAAAAAGCTCTTCCAATGGGCTACAAGCCAACCATTTTCCAGGCGAAGATATATGCCAATGAGGCTTGTGTGAGTTAATGTGCTCGTAAGAAAATTTAAAGGTGCACATATCTACATACATTCAGACATTAAAGCGGCTTTAAAGGCCCTGAAAGCTTATGAGCTTAAGTCCAATTACATTGAATAATTTAATGCACTGAGACAAAGGAATGGAATAGAATTGTGGTAGGTAACAGGTCATGAAATATTCCAGGTAAACGAAAAGGCGGATTGCCTTGCCAAAAGAGGAGCATCTCGAACTCTTATTAGCCCTGAACTATTCTGTAGTCTGGCTAAAGTTTACATAGTCGATCTGGGACCTTGGAATAGGAAAAATTTCAGTACCACTAGAACGATACGAGTGAAAAGAGACAAGCTAAGAAATTTTTAACTCTCACTAAAGCTAAATCGAAAGGTTTACTCAACTAAAGCAGACCTTGAAATTCTAACAAGTTATTTCACAGGTCACTATTTACTCAGATACCATCTTAAAAAGATGGGCCTATCTGAATCAAATGACTGCAGACTATGCGAGGAGGAGGAAGAAACTTCAGAGCACATTCTTTGTAAATGTCCGGCAATCTGCAGTCTTATACTTCTTCACCTTAGAAAGGCATTAGTGCATCCATCAAAAATTTGAGACACTAAGCTAAAATTTATAAAAATAGAGCTAAAATTTATAAAAAGCCTAAATCTCGAGAGTTAATCAAGGGCATGCACAACAGATCCTATTTTTCGGGGTGCACATGGGCACACCACAAACTACCTAACTAATTATGCTAAAATCTATGAATTTTTAGAGAAAGCATCAATGAATATAGTTCTTTCAAAGAGAATAATTCTCTTGTAGAAAATTATTTTGACGAAAAGTCTTTTTTAAAAAAGTTATTTTTGAATAAGTTTTTTATTATTTTCATCGGTCAAAAATGATATAATAATACATGGACTTTGTTGTTAAATGAGTATGAATACGTATAAAGAAAAAAAAATATATATATAAAAAATGGGAAAAAAATATATATGGAAAAATATCATAAATTAAATATTTTGACTTATTTATTAACCTAGCTCATTTTTTCGAGCTCGAGGCCAATCTAACAGCATTCGATAGTTTAAACAAACGGCATATTTGTCGATCGTAAATAAGACTTCAGAACAAATTAGAAAAAATGCCAAAAATTAAAACTTTTCGGAGGTGCAAATTTGCATCAGTGTCTCATTTAAGCGTTAAGTAGTACTTCCTAAGAAATAAGAACAAAAAAAAAATAAATACAACTGTTTACTCAGGAGTAATAAGACGTTGGTTTCCCACTTTTGCTTAATTTACAGCAATAGTGCGCGAAGGGTTAAGCAATTGCCATACATAGTTTTAAATATGTAGCTACTCATCATCAAAATTCTATCATGGGAGGTTCCAAGGTTTACATTCTTAACTGCTGGCCCCACAGCAGCTTCCAGGTTTAGAAACCATAATATTAATAAATAACGCAAAATGATGCTAGAATTCATATTCGAATAAATTCGCCTTAGATGCTATACACGTTTGTAGAATTCCACATACATAATTTGAAATCCGCCATCCATCTAATCGACTTTCTTATTGGTCGTTCAAACTGGATGGCTTATATGTTGGTTATTGCCAGCCTGTCTGAATGCCCCTTCCCCTTGCTTGCCAGCCGTTTCATGGTTCATGCCATATTTGACTGAAACCCATCCATTCGTTGAAGTTGCGCCGCAGCATGCAACTTATTTTTTTGGTCGGTGCGTTTTATTTTTGTCTACTTGTTTTCGGGTTCGCTATTCGGTACACACTCACACACTTATACACTATAAATCACTGCACCAGCCGACCTGGTCTCTCTGGACTCTTTTGGTTAAAGGCTTCGCTTTTACGTTTTGCTGATTAATAATTAATTTGGAGTCTCGAGATGACTTGTTGTTACCTCAACTCCTCGACTTCTTTATAATGAACGGTTGTGCAGGACATTCGTACATCACGCCAAATGAAGAACGCATCTTCGTCTCCACAATCATCTAAGACGAGCTTGCATGCATGCTTGGCTTGTCTTCGTCTGGGCTCATCTTATCTTTTCACTTTGATGAAGTTTCTTGCTTGGCGTTGCGGAATTTTGATTTCTTGGCACAGGTTGCTGTTGTTGTTGTGTTGTTTTACCTGTTGGCCATTCAAGAGGTCGTTAATATATAAGCCTCTTGTGCGTGAGGAGGACACATGATGTATGGTTCGGCTTTGGCACTTTCGGGTGTAGAGCTTCACCCAGACCGAAGACTTGTCCTCTTCTATTCAAAGTTATCAACAATAAATTGTTCAAAAACTGGTATTTAAAACGTTGAAGATGCGAAAATATAAGATGCATTCGATGGATTGAATAAATTAAAAAATCATTATATATGATGTTTTTTCTGCTAGCTATGCAGTTGTTGTGGTGACTACGATGAGGTGTATGTGTTCGCCAATAAATCAATTAGCAAATTTATAATTATTATCGTCATAAATCTAAGGAACCGACTGGATAATCGAGTAACAAATAAATTCTCATATGTAATTTATGTCTGCTTTCTGTGCGTTTTATGATTTTTAAGATAAACTTAAAGGAGTGATTAAAGGTTGTTTGTATGAGAAGGAAAAACAAATCGTATCAATTTATTTATTCTTTTATTTACTGAACGTGTCGCTAATATAGGTACGCTTGAAAACGCCTAGTGTTTCTTGAAATTAGTAAATAATAACAAGAGTATGAAAATTGTTGTTATAAAAAACTTTCTGAAATAAAAGGTACAGCTTTATTCAATTTAAGACCTTACAGACTTAAGAGTACAATTCTTTAATAAGAATTTTGCCTCCTTTTAATACATTTAGCTAAATTTGACCAAGCGCGTCGGAAGCGAATTTCATCTGGGGGGGCAGTACAAATGGGGGGGGCAGTACAAATGGTGGTGCAAAAAAAGTTCACCAAAATTTCTTCACATGAAACATGAAGAAGAGAGAAAGAAGAGGAAAATATATAATACGAAAATATTATCGTTGTAAAAAAACTGATATTTTGAATAACTTTTCCTTTTAAATTGTTTATCTTGCTAAAAAAGTGCGGGGGCAACTGCCCCCCTTGCCCCCCGCTTCCGACGCCAATGAATTTGACAGTAGTTTTTATCTACCTGTTCAAGGAAATACTCAATTCTATCTTTTGCTTCATCCATACCTTCATATCATTCAATGATGATTGGCCAAGATTCTGAAATGACTAAAAGATTAAAAAACATCAAGATATTTTAAGAAAATATTTTTAGGTTTTTAGGTGTCTTCAGAGCTTTAGGCGAAACCGAAATTATTTTCTTAATAATTTTACAAAAATTTTTTAATCTATATTCTATTACTTTTTTTTATTTACATATTTAAATTCAAATTAATTTAATACAGCACAAGAATTTCAACTATATATACATATTGTATAATGCAGCCTTCAGCCCTTCTGTATATTTGTCATTTATTTTTTAAATGTAGCTGAATAGATCAGTGGTTAGAGCATTGAACTTGCAAGCTGAACGCTTATATTTTTTTTCTATAGGCATGTCCTAGGAACTGCCAAATGAACTGCCTGAGCAGCAATGCAGAATGCATGTTATGGTACGAATGCAGAGTGATACATGTCTGCCAAATGAACTGCCCTAGCAGCAATGCTGCATGTATCTCACGGCATTTTTGATGCATGGCATCAAAATATGCCACGGCAGTTTATTTTGGCTGACATGCCTTCCTAGGACATACCTACAGAAAAAAGATATAAGCGAGTATGGAGGCGAGCTTGTCTGCTGAGCTTACATCCTATGTTGCCGGGAATTGAAAAATTATCATTATCCGGAGACTTGAACCTCGACCGCGTATGTGTAAGTGTATAGGCTTATCCACTCGACCATCGCAGCTGTTAACTAAACTTCGCTTAATTTGCTTCATTAAGAATTAACGTACGAGCACAGAGTAAGAAAATTAACTCGTTCACTTTGTTATTATAAGCAATTAATGCAAAAAAAAAACAGAACGAAATCATTAAAAAAACAAGACAAACTAAAAAAAAAAACCAAAACAAAACTAAATGCCATTAAAAAAAAATTTGTCTCTGTTGTGATTTGAACCCACTACTCAAGATTAAAAAAAAAACAAGGATAAAAAACAAGGATAAAAAACTAAGGCCCTAGCCAACTGAGATATTCGAACTGTTGAAATGTTGTTGAAATAATATGCATAAGAATATTGTTGCTACCAGAAGTGCTTAAGTGGTGCAAACACAAAGTGTCCGCGAATTACAACAATCATGAAAATATTGAAGTTGTTGTCCCTTAAAATTAACCGGAATTTAGCATTAGCAAACATGACACTTTGCATTAAAATTATAAACTTCCACATTCCTTCCATCGGCAGGCCTGCTTTTTTTCATATGGGTTTGAATAGAATTTTGATGTGGCCATATTTGAATGTAAGCTAAGGTGGGCCTTTTTTGTATAGAGATAATTTCTAAGCAATTATTTGAACATATGGCGCATATGGTAATTTTTTTATGTTTCACAGCGTTTAATTTTTATGATAATATTTTTGAAAATATGTTAAAAATAAATATTTATATTAATAAAACTATTTTGCTTTATATTGAGGAGTATACATTTCCCTTAAGTTAACTGAAAATTCAGTTATATACGATTTTTTTACAAAAAAGTGCTTTAGTTTTTTGTTAATATTTTAAATACCGACTTTTACATGGAATAAAAAACCTTATAAGAAATTCATGAACTAAAACCTTTAAAATATAAGTATAAGAAATAAAACTCAACTTGTTTTACTTTTCCAACATGCTTACACCAAAGGCAAACCCGTGGAAAGAGCTTTTCACTCCATAGTTTCCATCATTGAAAAATCTTTCTATCAGAAGGAATATACCAACGCACAGTGGGCGAAAGACATACTTAGCGGAATTATATTAATAACGCAAAAATTAATAAAGATATCAAAATGAAATTTAGCATTAATGAAGCGTTACTGAAAATGTGATACACAAATTTATGAAGTAATACATTTATAGAAATGTTTGCTATTTTGCGATTTTTCTACTCGCCTATACAATTAAATAATACGGTACGACAATTTTACATTTTTTCCAAATCTATAAGAGTTTGTAAAAAGGTCCTGGTAAAAGAGAAAAAATATACACGTGTATCGCCGTTTTCAAAGTAAGTAAACATCTAAATAAGTTTTAATATGGGCTTAAAATTGACTCTTTTAATGCCCTACACCTGAACCAGTAAGGGTATATTAGCAGGAGGCGGAGTTGAGATAATTGGATGAATTTGCTATATGTAGATGTTTATATAAACCAATGGCTGTGCAGTATTGAAAATTTTTATCATCCGCACATGGACATGCCCACCTCGCATACAACCCACTATAGTAAAATACATAACATGACTATAAAATAGCTAAGGGGCCGTTCAAGTGTTGCGTAAGCAGATTTTTTGTAATTATTAATCCCCCTCCCCATCGTCAACAAAAGTAGGCAAAGTTCTTACCCTCCTCCATTGCTTACGTAAACATTGGTATATGCATCGGGAATCACTGAAAATGTGTTTCGTTTTCAAGCATAGACAAGTATGATTGCCATATGTGTTCAAACAAAAATCGACAAAATTTTTTAGAAAATTCGAAAAGTACAAAAAATAAAAAATACAAAGACCCCATCCCCATGTCATCAAAAATAAGGAAAGCAAAGACCCCTGTCCCCCCTGTAGTGCTTACGTAATTCCTTAATGTCCCCTTATATATTAGCTTCAAAAATAAAATTTGGTATGTGTATATGTTTTTTAAAATCTAAGTTGTGTACAAAAAATAGGCGTGATCCGCCTACGAACACCACCATCTCCCAAACAAGTCAAAATAGCCAGACTAATTAAAAAACTTTTTACTTTAAAATTTATTTACTTTAAATAAAATTTAATTTAATACTTTTCATGGTAATCATAAGATAACATATTATTTAAACAAACCTATTCATAATCTGAGCTGTCGCTGTCGGACACTGAAGGCTGCAAATCAGTGTCTGAAAGAAGATTTATTACCTCTCTAAGCAGATTAAATGGGTCTGTTCCTGTGAGCTTGTCACCAATAGTTGCTGGCTATGTGGCTGCAATTCTGCACAGAGGAAGGCCTAAAACTTCATATAATTTTCGTGCAATTAGTGCTCGAAAATATATGCCAAAGGAGAAAAGAAAGACACGAATAAAAAACTCCAGTAATTAATTAACTTATATAACTGGGGAGGGCACGAGTGAGGCCATTTAGAGCCACATTAGATTTTCAAAACCTTCCAAAGTGCCACACCGTACTGCAAGTAAAGACAAAAACCAAAAAGAATTTTTTTTATAAATTAAGGTATCATTATTACAAAAAATCAAAATGAATATTAATGACGTTCATACATAACACATATATCTGCAAACTAATAACCAAATAAATTAGTCATTTCAGATCCGATGAAATCAGGAGTGCATGCAATAAGTCTTCAATGGTATGCTGCCGCGAAATTTTGTGTGTGCGACTCGGGCGGAAATTTCGGACGTCTTTATTCCTAGCCTCCAATGCTTCCTTGAACATCATACTTATTGGCAGAGCAACACTATTAATTATATCAGCTTCGTGTATGTATTAATATTTTGTGAATAAAACTAGGCATGTAAAACTACAGATATTCAGTCACAAAAAATTCTGCTGTTTCGTATGCGTATTGCCGAAAAGTTTCTGAATTAACTGCATACCCGCAAGAGATACATCGCAAAACTACTCCAAATGGCTAGGGCATAGTTCTTTCCTGCATTGAAGAATAATGGAAAACTAAAAATCCACTACTAGATTGTGGAATTAAAGGACAAGAACAACTAAGAGCTGAGGTTAAGGCATAACACTAGCCTCGGGTTACAAGAAATTCAAATTGTCTTTCATGGTTGTTTTGCCTAATCAATAATTCAAGTATGGTTCCAATCAATTCCTCTAAATAATCTATCCCTTTCCTTTCAGGTCAAAGACCAATCCTTGTTTGTATAAGGCACATGCCTTGGTTTTTTGATTTTTTTTTTAAAAAAATCTTTTAATTATAGCTTTAATAACGCCTGTTATTTGCGAAGCTAAGGTTGGTTATAGAAAAAATCGTCTGGCTGTGTTGCCGTTATTTGAGTTTCCGCCACTAGACATAGGAATAGCAATGATATTTTCTGCCTAAGCTCGTTTTTAATAGATTTTTCCTGTTATCTATGAGATCTTTATCGGAACTATGAACCTGCAACTTTTTAATTTTAAGTCTGTAGGCAATATGCATGATGCACTCAAAAAAGCGGATCCAAGCATGTAGAGTAGACATGCCATATTCATACAAATTTTCATCCACGGCAAGTTTTTTAATAAAACTGAGATCGTTCATAACTTTGGGAGTGGCTTTGCACATTGCGCATATTTGTGATCAGAGCTGGGTCGAAAAGTACTCATTACAATTCAATTCCAATTCCTTGGAATTAGGAATTGGTAATTAGTCCCCTTAATTCCTTACAGGAATTAAATTGGAAAAACTTCCCAATTACATTACAGGAATTGCAATTGGTAATTGGACATCTTAATTCCTTGGTTGGTTGCATGACCACTACTGCCATCACAACCCCAGTTGTAAATTGCAACTAATTTATTATCGCTGCTATGAGTAACGTTTTCAAATAGTTCAGCGTTTGCTTCAATTATGCTAGTAGCTTTATGCTCATCCAAGCTTTGTAGAGCAACTTCAGCGAAATACTCTGTCACCAAAACTACACTAGAATAACATTTATCTTTAGCTGACATCATAAGTTGGATAAATGTTAGCGTTTCGAGCTTTGGCACCGGCCTGCATTAGCATGTACGAGTATTTCGTGTAACTAATATTAATAAAAAGTGCCAAGGATTCGTCTGGTGTATATTTTGTAGGAAGCTGCGCGTCTGATTCTACGTTTTTTTTTTAAACTTTTGCCATAGTGTCTGCATCCGAATCCAACACTGATAGATCCTGAGACGCAGTTCTCTTTCCAGCTCCGTAAAGGCTACTGCGCGTTGCCACCAAAAGCTCGTTACAAGGAGTTTCATTTATTAAATCGGCAACTATTTTGACTTGGTTTTTGGCTGTGCAATCCGAGAAGTTTTTAACGGGGCGTCCAATATTGGTAAAAGTTTTTCATCAACTAAAAAAAGCAGTCCACCAACCATTGTTTGTTTCTGTGTTCAAAGTCCGGCTCAACCCTATTACACTCTTTCCACTTCGCAAATAATCTGTAATTAAAACTGCTCAGCTTTGTGCCGATTTCATGGCACTGGTTTTTGCTATATTTAAATTTATCAATTGCATTATACTACCTATACTGCCGAAAGTTTCTTCCTAGGCACACCTTCAATGTGCCATATTAAAAACAGTGTTAGTTTGACAACTGCTATTGAACCTAAAAAGTGGAATATTAAAACCTGTAGGAAGCTGCAAAAAAATTTTTATATTCACAATCACAAGGATTCATATTAACAAAAAAGTATGATTTGCCAAAAATATGACAAAACTAGCACGGAAATAATAGGGAACGAACAGTTGCTCTCCACAGAAAACTAATGTAGGCTACTATAAATAAGTCATCAGAAATATTCACTTTTGCTACACTTTCTTAATAACTCACATGTAAGCATAGATTACAAACATTTATTTTAATTTATATATACTTTTTTCTTTAAGTAAAAATTATAAAAGAAGAAAAAAATAAATAAAAAAAGATTTTGCACTCAATGCATTTTATGCAAAACAATGCACTCCTCAAAAAAGCGGGAAAAGATTTTGCTTCAGCTGCCAAAACATATATCAAGTTTGAAAGCTCACAGCTTTTCACAAAAAGCTTTTAAACAAAAACAAAATGTATCGATAAATCGATATATTTCAAAAATTTAATTAAACGCCTCTAGATTGGCCATTTCACCCTATGTGCAACGTTAGGCAAATGCGATTCTTTGTTAAGTAAAGTGTGGCTCTTTTTTATTTGATATTTCAAAATATGTATATCAAGCAAATTTTAAAATATAACATTTTTCGTCAAATTCTATGCTGTTTGACGAACGATTTGAAGCAAAATTTGACAATGCGAGCTCTGTTTTTCATTACTGGACGTTCTCTTTAATTATGTTGTATTTTTTCTCCATGATACAATTACAAGGTAAGCTCAGATTGTAGAGAAGTCAGACAAAAGGTGAGCTAGATGCCAAAGTCAACTGTTCGAATTGAAGTTTTTCTAGTTGTTGTTGTTGTGAACGGCTTTAACCAATACAGGACCAAGTTTTCAAATATTGGCCAAAAATTAGTTTTAAATCTAATTTCTGTTTTGTGTGTTGTTTACTTCAAAAAACCTGAAATTAAATATTTCCTGTTTTGTTATTTGTGTGTAGATGCATCTCACACCCTTACTACAAAAGAAACGACACTCTAAGTTTTTAAGGTTTTAGGAAAAGCAAAAACCATTTTTTTTTCGAGGGACTCAACTCAAAACAAAGAGACGAAATTTTTATTTTTAATTAAAGAGAAAGAAGATGAGTACAAAATTTTGACAGATGGAGGTAATCACAACAAATAGTTTTACATGAATTTGTGCCCCTATTGCAGTTTAGGTGCGATATACTATGTACATCATTTACTTTCTGTTCAAAATTGAACCGGACTGTGCGAATGAAACAACAACAGTTTTCATAAAGCTAACTATTTTTTAAGGCTAGTAGCACTGTAATAGGCTTGGGCGTTTATTTTAAGCGCGATCTATCACTTAGTTTATTTCTTATGGTTTAATAAACAAGTTCATCTCGAGTCTGACCTGCGAATTTCATAATGGAAAAAAAGTTGAGGAAAGAGTGTGTTTGAAATTGTTTTTTACCAACGGAATTTATTTTCCCGATGCATTGAGAATCGTGCAGAAAACGTATAGAAAGTCTACTCTATCACAGAGTCATACATCAGTTGACAACTTGTCTCACTCTTCTCGTACAGCAACCAGGGTTGCCAGTTTGGTAATTTATTACCAAATTTGGTAGATAATTTTTGACTCGGTAATTTGGTAATTTTTTTATAGTTTTGGTAACTTTTTTCCTTTAGTTTTTCCAAAAAATTCAAAATAATCCGTTTGCAAGATTAACATAAAAAATTGAAATTAATATTACATTAAACATTTCTTAGTGCAGCATAAACTTTATGTTTTGTATTGAACCTTTCTCTAAGTTCTCCGAACGCATCATCTGAAAATATTGCGAATCATGTCAAAAGAAAATGTCAAAATATTCCAATTTTGAAATTTAACGTTAACAAAGAAGTCTCTTATAAAAACGAAGCTACAAAAAAGTTGAGTTTTAATACAATAAATAGCATAATGATTTCAAAGGAACTCTGCGAAATAAGAGACAAGCCTCATTATGTGTGGTCACCAGAAGAAGATTTTTAGATTTAAGATTGAGATTTTTTCGCCATCAGCTCCAGTTTAGGAATTACAGGTAAAACTGTAAGAAGCTGTTATGTTCTAACAGAATAATATCTTTAAACTGCATCAGTCAATTTCGATCGTATTTGACAGCTTTGATTAGGAAATATTCAGACCTATCATGCTTAATTTTTCACGCGGAATCAGAAAAGGGAGTTTTTAATTTTTAGATAAAGCTATAGAACATTTTGGACATTTTTAAGTTATTTTTTCCTGAATATTTTTCTTCTTGTTAAGTTTCGTGAATGTTCTTGAGGTTTATCTTAATAATTGAGATAAAATACTTGAATACAATAAAACCACTTGAGAAGTATTTATTTATATTACGGCTGATTAGGTCTAAACATTTTTGTAAACAAATTTTTTCAGCTTTTGTTTTGAAGATAATAGCCTTGAAAAACATAAATTTTAAAACTTTTTCATAATTAACATATTTGCTGCCTTGAAATGTCTGAATCTGAACTCCTTAATTTGAGGTGATGGTGAAAAAGTTTCCTTTTATTTAAAATCAGTGCCCGTAGTTAGAATTGATATTCTATAAAACAAACGAACTGTGTAGCTTCTGATTTTTAGTTATTAAAAAATGATTAAAATTTAAACTTGAGGAAACCGATAATTTTGCAAAGCATTAAATGCCATATATTTGTATTTATTCATTTACTTTCTTAAAATCAATATTTATTGCCAATGAAGGCGGTATATTTTTTTATTTCCTACTTATTTCAAATAAAAAAGGTAAGGATCTCATTTTTATACCATTAATTTACAATTTTTTGTTTTGTTTTGTGACAAAAAAATTACGTTTACCTGAATTTACTACTAATTTGTGATTTTTATATGTATATTAGGGCGGGTCAAATTCTGGCTCAGCGAAATTCGTAAAATACATGTAATTTCAAGACTTTTTCTCCACTACAGCATATACAAATTCTGAAAAAAAGCTGTGCGGACTTTCGTAAATAGATTCATACATTTACATTCATACATTCATATTTTATAATTGAGAACAAAATCTATTTACGAAAGTCCGCACAGCTTTTTTTCAGAATTTGTATATGCTGTAGTGGAGAAAAAGTCTTGAAATTACATGTATTTTACGAATTTCGCTGAGCCAGACCACCAAAAAATTCGTCCATACAAATTGACCCGCCCTAATGTATATAATAAATAAATTTTAAACAAGAAAAAAGTTGTACTTTTTCTGTATATGTTTTAATCTAATTCAAATAAAAAAGATATACGTCTCACTTTTATAAGTATATGAGTTTATGAATTTTACTTATTTTGTGATTTTTAGTTATTAAAAATAAGAAATTTTAAACAAGAAAAATGTAATACTTAATAATATCACTGAAGTTATTTTACCACTATTTCTGTTTTTAATTTTAAGTATTTTAATGTTGAATACATTTTTTTATTAACAAAAGTTATAATTTTATTGACTTTCTTACTTTAAAAAAATGTTTGTTTATTTAATAAATTTTTATTTAATTTTGGTAACTTTTTGATCAAATTTTGGTAACTAATTTTTTTTACAAGTGGCAACCCTGACAGCAACATCAATAAACGATGAAAATGTAAAAAAAGTAAAGGAAATTGTGCTTGAAAATCGTCGTGTGGCCGTGAGATACATAGCTGGCGAACTTGATATTTTGACTGGGTTTGCTCACACTATTTTACATGATGTTGTAGGCAAGCGACGGCTTGTAACGCGACCAAAATTGCTGAATTTCTTTCAAAAATTCTTACAAAACTGTCGCTCAGGTGATGCTTTTAATGGACGAAAAATGGGTTTTTCAGCTCAGGAATGACTTTTAAGGTATGACCTGCGGTTCTTAAAACTGCTGTAGCTCAGTCGTTTTCCAATTTATCAACTTTGATTTGATTTTTTTACGTGAAAGAAGACGTAATTTTCTAACTTTTTCCGTACTTTTTATGTTTCGATGTTTTTTATCCCCCCTCCCAGAGCGATGAAAATGGGTACGTAAAAATTAGAAGGCAAATGGTGTGTCGTTTTTCTTGATAACCAGATGTTGCATCGAAATTCTGCTGGCGGCATTTTGTTGGTAATTACGTCAGGCAGGTCTTGAACTAGGATATATCCAAAATATAAAAATTTGGCAGAATAGCGCGATTTTTAAAAAAAAAGTTTAAAAATTAGCTATTTTTTGGGGGTTTTTGCCCCACCCCTCCCCCGGCAGTAGAGTTAGCTAAATAATCCTAGTTCAGGACCTACCTGACGTGATTACCTATAAAATGCCGCCCGCCGCATCTTCCGACTTCTAGCTCACGAGAAAAACGACACCCCAGTTTGAAAAAAGTGATTTTGAGAAAAACGCATTTAAAGTTTTATTACTGCACTTCGGCGCGAGTGTATATATATATACGAATACATATATAGGCTCTGTAGCTCCAAAAATAATTGGAATTTTTAAAAATTCTTTTAAGGCATGGATAATTGGACAATTTTTAAAGTAGGAACTACAACCGCATGTACTAAATACAGAATGGTATCATATCGACTATCTGAAAAATAAATACAACGATATGATAAAAAAATATAATCTATAAATATAAAAATGGTGTAAAAAAAGTATAGTAATACATCAATTGAGAACGGCTGGGCCGATTTGGCTCAAATTTTTTTCATTTGCTTGTAATTGCCAGGAGAAGGTTTTTACGAAAGAAAAATTTGGGAAAACCCTCCGGGAAAGTCGGGAAGTTGGAAAAATCGAAAATTGATTTTTTTTGTATGGGATTTTGTGCGCAATTGTACAACCAAAGTCGTATATCGAGCATCACATCCGCAAACGGTACAAGCACTACGATCAATTGAAATTCAATGCGATAGCTATTTATTAATTTGATAATTTTTCCAGAAAACAAGTCCTATTAGACGATCAAACCTTGGACGATGTACACGTCGTGCAATGATTAGTCAGAATGTCTGTGATAATCAAACGCAAGAGGAACGTGCAGAAGAAAATGAATGGAGACGTGCCCATATTGCACAGGTTCGCTCTGCACAATCACCACCTCAAATTCGACAAAATGTTACAAGAAGAAGATCGGTCGTAAATGTTGACTTGAATCGCGCTGCTTTCGAATACGATCCCACAATCGCCTGCAAAGATCTTCGCTGTGTTGATATCGGTTCATTGTCTGTCGTATGCCAGCATTGCAATGCATTGAAGTTTCAATCGGGAACCCCCGGCCTATGCTGAGCTAACGGTAAGGTGAAATTGCCCTTTTTAACTCATCTGCCAGAGCCATTGTACTTATCTATGACAATACAATCCAATCAAAACATTTCCTGGCGATTACATAAAAATATAACGGATGCTTTCAAATGACGTCATTCAATGATCAACCCGGCTACAATACGAGTTATAAGGTAATGTCTCATTATTATTAAAATTAACAATTCTTCTCATTTATTTTTAAATTGCTTCAAAACATTTAGATTCAAGGGTAAATTCACCATCGAGCAGTCGCTTTGTTACCACCACCAAAGGAAGATCATAAGTTCCTTCAGATCTATTTCGTTGGTGGCCAACATCGGTTGACCATTCTCCCAGCTACTTATGTTGGAAGCCCGCGCCACATGCATGAGTACGCTCAAGATGCAATGACGTACGTGTGGAATTACGGACGCACGGATTTATCCATCACGTTCACTTGCAACCCGAAATGGCCCGAAATTATAAATCTGTTGCTGACAGGACAAACATCCAGCGATCGTCATGACATCACTGCGCGAGTATTCAAACAAAAGATCAGAGTACTCATGGACTACATCGTTAAGCAAAAAGTTTTTAAGGTACTCCATTGTTGAATATTCTCGGTTGAATCGCAGAAGCGTGGTTTACCACATGCACACATTCTGCTTTGGATGTACGACAAGATCCGACCACATCATATCGATTCGATCATTTCTGCCGAAATACCAGATCCAGAAACTGATCCGGAGCTGCATTCCATTGTGACGACAAACATGATCCATGGTTCTTGCGGAGTCCACAGCGTTTCCCCGTCCGTTGGTGGCTGACACAATCAGTGAAATCGATGGATATCCATTGTGTCGGTGTCGTTCTTTAGATGACAGCGGTAGATTAATCGTGATGAAAGTGAAAGGAAACGATGTCGTCGTCGATAACCGCTGGATCGTTATCTATTGTCAGCTTTTGTCGAAAAAATTCTCAACACATTGCAATGTTGAGTACTGCAACTCCTTCAAATCCATCAAATACGTTTGCAAATATGTGAACAAAGGGAACGATATGTTGGTATTTGGCATTGCCTATCCGAATGCAAACGACGAGGTGACGAAATTTCAACTTAGACGTAACGTGAGTTGTAAAGAGGCAATTTGGCGGCTGTTTTCATTTCCAATTCATGAACGTCACCCGACTGTCGTACATTTGGCAGTTCACTTTACAGACGCAAATGCAGCAGAAAGAGTAGAACGGCCACCAGCGACAACATTGACAAATTTCTTTTCGACATGCGAAAGCGATCCGTTCGCAAAGACTTTACTCTATTCGGAAATGCCACGCTTTTATACATGTAACGCTGCATCGAAGAAGTTTCAACGTCGGAAGAAAGGTGATGCTGTTGCTGGTTTCGCTGATGTCTATTCGACTGATGCCCTCGGACGAATATACACAGTTCATCCACGCCAAGACGAATTATTCTATCTTCGCTTGCTTTTGGTGAATATTAGAAGCACTGTATCCTTCGATTCCCTGCGTAGCGTTGATGGTGTGCTGTACGCCACTTTTGGCTTTTCAACGTTTGAATTTGCTTGAAAACGATAAACACTGAGACTCAACGCTAGCCGATGCAACTGTTTCTGCACCAGCGAATCAAATTCGTACATTGTTTGCAATCATCATAGCCACATGTCATCCGTCGAACCCGACCGTGTGACAAATACAAGGATGAAATGGCTGATGACATTTTGCACAGAGTTCACACGACAACTTCGAATTTCTCTCTTAAAATTAACGACGAGATGCGCAACGAAGCGTTAATTTTGGTCGAAGACATGTGCGTGCTCATGTGCGGCAGTCTGCTGTCGACATTGGTAATGCTAGCGCCAAATCGATCGATGTACGAAGCATTCAATCGCAAATTGCAATGGGAGCAAGACTATGATCGAAATGAGCTGGCCGAAAGAGTCCGAACGAATGTGCCGCTGTTGAATGCCAAGCAGAAGAACGGTTGATGAAGGTTGTTGACGATGGAACGAGAGGCATATACTTTCTCGATGCTCCCGGTGGGACAGGCCATTTCGTTGATTCTGGCAACAATTCGGTCAAGATCTCAAATTGCGTTGGCTGTTGCATCCTCTGGCATTACTGCCACATTGTTGGAAGGCGGTCAAACTCCACTTTCCGCTTTCAAGCTCCCTATGAATCTTCTCACTGTTGACATGCTAACGTGCACAATGACCAAGAATTCGGCGACAGCGAAATTGAAGCGAGAATGCAAAATCATCATTTGGGATGAATGCACGATGGCGCATAAGTGAGCTTTGGAGGCAGTTAACCGAACGATGAAGGATTCACGAGGTGATTCAAGACGATTTGGTGGGGCTGTGATATTGCTCTCCGGAGATTTTCGTCAAAAGCTTCCCGTCATCCTGAAATCTACTACTGCCGATAAACTCAATGCATGCCTGAAAGCGTCGTCTTTGTGGCGGCATGTCAATTAGTTGAAATTGACTACGAACATGAGAGTCACGTAGCAGAACGACCCATCGGCTGATGAATTCTCGAGACAACTGCTGGCTCTTGGCAATGGTCGAATTCCTGTTGATGTTTCGACTGGATTATATCGTTCCCAGCAAATTTTTGCGAGTTCACTTCGTCGAAGGAGGAACTCATCACCAAAGTGCTCCCCGGCATTGCACAAAATTATAAAAAATCTCGATTGGATTAGTGGACGGGCAATACTAGCAGCAAGGAATAAGGACGTCGATAGCTTGAATTTCATTATTCAAAGTTAAATCTCTGGAGAACTGCATTCATACAAATCCGTTGACAGCGTGACAGACGAGTATGAAGCGACCAACTCTCCGACGGAATTTTTGAACTCGCTTGATGTACCAGGAACTCCGCCGCATAATTTACAGCTGAAGGTGGGATCAATCACAATCATGCTGCGGAATCTGAATCATCCGAAATTGTGCAACGGTATGCGTTTGTCCGTCAAGAAACTGAAGGGAAAATTCAAAGGAGAAGAAGTCCTTACCCCTCGAATTCCGATTATTCCAACTGATCTTCCATTCCAATTCAAGCGTCCCTGTTCGATTGACTTTTGCGATGACAATCAATAAATCGCAAGGCCAATTGTTAGGAGTCTGTGGGATTAATCTAGAATGTCCCTGTTTTTCGCACGGTCAGCTGTACGTTGCCTGTTCGTTTATTTGCAAACCGTCTTCTTTGTTTATTTTTGCGCCGGAAAACAAATTAAAAAAATTTTTTATCATAAAAATCTATCTACTGATAGCTGTCTACTGATTTAGATTCTATTCAAATAAATCACATTAAAATTTGAACTATCTGTATTTTATTATCATTTTGGAGTTTATTTGAAGGCGTTTAATTGGGGCGAGACTAAGTTCGCCGGTTCCGCTAGTAAACTATAAATACTATAAACGGACTATTTTCAATACGTTATAAAACAATTCACCAGTTTATAACGCGTTTCAAATCGATCGAAATACCTTAGTGAACAATTTGGAGAAGTAAAAACTCGTTTCAAACAAAAGTTTATTTTTTAGCTTGTTTTAAATACAACGCTTTTGAAGAATTTTACAAGTGTTTTAATATACCAGTCGTAATACTTTTACTTTTAAAAAGAAAAATTCAGTTTTATATTTTTGAACTTACTTTCTGATGGATTTTCAAGTTTTCTTCACTCCTTCATCAGAGACAAACTGCTGTGATCCTTTATTTTTTGTTGGAATATTTGAAAAAATTTGTCAGTATATTTTATAAAATGTTCAACGAAGCTTTCCGAACTTGAATGAAGAACTTTGAAATCAATATCAATCTGTGGACCAGAAATGTCAACATTAATAGGCTTATTACGCTTCACAGCAATAAACTGCTGTGTCTTCTTGCGAGTAGACACAACTGTCAAGAAGACACAACAGTTTCGAACTATTATGGTTCACAACAATACGTTGTTGTCACGTTTGATTGTGGAACGTATGTAGAATTCGTTGCTTGACTGGTCCAGGGTCGCTTCGGAGAAAAGTAAAAACGTACTCTTTAAAAAGTATTTTTTAAATAGCAAAAAGTACTATCTTGATAAGAATTTTTTTCCGATATGAAAAGCAAACATTGTGAGCCCATATTTAAACCCGTTAATTTCAACTGGCGTTAAAAAATAGGATTAATTCTAGTATAATGAAATAGTTGGATTTTAAAATGTTTTTAAGTACAAGGAACCATTTTTTTACTAAGATTATAATGGGGGTAAAAAAAATCCCGCTTCCCCTCCTTTTGGCCAGAAACACGGACCCTTTTTATAGCAGCAACCAGAGAACTGCACAAGCCTACTTGAAGTCTATTTCAAGTACTTGCTTGAAATACAAGTTCAAGCTAGATTGAGCTTGATAATTTTGAATCAAGTATAGCTTGTAATTAAATATAAATAAGCCCACGACAACTTGCGACTTGCAAGTATGCTAGCCTACAAGCGAACGGCACGAAGTTTAAAGTAAAGGACATATGAAAAGACATATTATTAGGTGGCAACCCTATAATTTTGAAATTCTGACAACGGATTCAGATTCAGCGACCTATTTTTGGTGTACCATTTTTTGCCAGCCCTTAATTCATAAAATACAAAAAATTAAGGTGACAACCCTATACACCATACTGAATTTTAAAATTTTGACTTTAGATTCGAAATCAGCGAACCCTTAACACTGATAAATGACGTTTAAAACTCTTAAAAAGACATATTATTAGGTGGCAATACTGTGGTAAAAATTTAGGTGTCAACCCTAACCTCCATCTTAAATTTTAAAACTGTGACATTATATTCGAAATCAAATCCATAAGAATTTCAAAATTACAAGAATTCGCAAAAATAAAAAAATCTAGGTGGCAACTCTATCCGCCATCTTAAATTTTAAGGTTTGACATCATTTTCGAAATCATTTACCCCTAAAACTTCCAACCACGTAGTTCATAAAATCCTTAAAAGTCCTATTACGCTTAAGCTCTCTCTAAACAAGCTCATTGAATTTTTTGGATACTTGCTTCAATTGGATACTTGCCTTCAATGTCAAGCTTTTCAAGCTTTTTGCCGAAGTCATCAAGCTTTCCTTTACTTGAAACTTCGTGCCGTTCGCTTGTAAGCTAGAATACTTGCAAGCTGTCGTGGGCTTATTTATATTCAATTACAAGCTATACTTGATTCAAAATTATCAAGCTCAAGATAGCTTGAACTTGTATTTCAAACAAGTACTTGAAATAAACTTCAAGTAGGCTTGTGCAGTTCTCTGATGCCAATAGCATAACTATAAATTAAGAATATTAAAATAATCTTGTTTTTAGTTTAAAACCCCTCTCCCGGCATTTCTTAACTATTCCAAAATAATAAAAAGGTAGCATCGCAAAAATTTTCTTACTCTCAAAATAAAAACGTAATCTAATTAGTACGTTTCGATGCAACTGTGAACTGGTTACTGTCAAAATAAAAAAGTAAACAAACAAACAATTTCGAATTCAATTGCTTAATTCAATATAATTCTGCTCACAAGGAGACGTATTATCAATTTTCTATGAAATTTTCATAACTAAGAAAGAAAAACGCAATTTTAAATAAAATTTTCATTTTTAATCTATTTCGTTTCTTCAACACAACACCAAATTAGCTGTCTTCAAAATTTGGCAGATAACAAGACAATAAAGCACAACTGCTGTGTTGCGTAGTAAGTGTGTTGAAGACACAGCATTGTTGACAGACAACAGTGGAATGTATTCAGTTGCTTTGTTGTCTACCGTTATAGAAATTTACACATTGAAGACAGCAATTACTGTTGTGTTGTGAACCGTAATAGGGCTATAAGACGATCTTTTCAAGTGGCAGTATAGTAGTTTTCAATTTCAGGCCAGCTACAGTTATCCTTTTTTAAAATCTCTAAGCGTTCAGATATGTCATCTAGTTCTAAAAAGATACAATTTTAAAAATGCATTTCACTTAAAGTAATAAATATGTATATTTTAGTTACCAAGCAACAAAGCAATTTTATTAAAGTAACAGAAGCAAACTTAACTAAACTTATTAAACTAAATTTACAAAACTGATTGAAATATGCCTTATCATATATTAAAGTTTTTATCTGATAACAGTGCTTTTATTTTTAAAAGTAATTATGCTTACACAGTGTAAGTGTAAATCATTGAGAGAACTTAAGTTTTCATTAACAGATTAATAAAGTCTCAAAATAGATATGTTACAGCAAATGACGGAATTAAGAACTGTTATACAATTTCAATGACCTTGATTTACAAATTACGCTGACGTAGCTGACGCAGTTGCTCAAAAAGTATTTGAGTTCCTGATGATTTTTGAAGAAATGTCTTGCAGTGATGACTTCCAACGCTTTTCTGTCAATATCACACTCTAAAATATTAAGACTACCTTATATTTGTTGGGTTATATTTTCAGAACAAATTTACTTGCCTTGTAAATAATGCAGCAGTTTCGTTTCTTTTTTTTCACATCCAAATTTAGCTCTTTTATCAAAGATTCCAAATTATTCAGTGCTTTTTTCTGAAGAGGAAAATATATTACTTTTTTAAGTTATTATAAATATTAGAACTTCTGAAACTTACATAATTTATTCCTAAGCAAAATTTGTTTAAATGCACGCTGCTTTTTTAGAATAAAAATGTGATCAAGAAAGCACCAGTAAGAACGTGTTCCATTATTTAGTTTTTTCATATTAAAAAAATTTATCAAATAACTTATGGTTTTAGTTGTAATAATAAAATTTTTTCAATCAAGCGGAATATTTATAATTCGCTTTTCATAAAAACAAAGGATTTATTAATTTGCAAAAAATTTGATAAAATTTTATCATTTCAACAAAACAATTTTATCAATTCAAGTGACTTATTTTTCGAAAACCATTTAATAATTTGTTAATTAATCATTTGTAATTTTCGTTACAATGAAACTTATGGTTTAATAAAATTTGTGTCAATCCAGAGGAATATTGATAAAATAATAATGAATTTGATAAATGAATTGATAATTTACAAAAAAATTAAGAAATAATTATCAATTTATTAAAATTTTCTTTTGATAAATTGATAATTTTTTTTTTAATGATAAAAGAAATTAATAGTTGATTTTTACGATATTGACAAAACAGTGCTGTTTTATTAATAAATGTTTGTCAAAAATATGAATAGATTAATCAATTTGATAAAAGAATTTTTCTTTTAGATTAATTTGATAAAATCTTTATTGAATAAGCAAAGAATTTTTTGTCAAACTCACAAATTTTTTATAAAAATAAATATTTTATCAATACGATTACAATTTTTGTCAATCTGATAAAATTAACATGTGTTATATATAAAATATTTTCAAATTAACATAATTTTTTTGATAACGATTAACAAGAGCAATTTTGTTAAATTTAGCGATTTTATTTCTTTGAGTTAATGTATTGAAAATCATAATATGGCTCTAATTGGCCTCACTCGCACCCACCCCAGGAATATACAAAAACATTTTTTATTGATATAGAAGGGTAATTTAACAACGTCGCAGCAGGAACTATCATAAATGCGCTGACAGAGCTTGGGGTGGATGCCGCACTGATAGCACTAATAATCAAATGCTTGTAGGCAGGATTATAAGTGCAAATTTTGGAATGGCATCTACGCTAAGATCTGTATCCTCAGGGCAGGGTTCTCTCGCCTCACTCTGGAATCTAGCAGTAAAAGGACTGCTAGTCAAACTGTAACTGAAGAAGTGTAGGTTGTTAGCTTATTCTGATGACGTAGCGATTGTTACCTCTGGAAAATACATATCTACTCTTTGAAAAATTATGCAAAACTGCCTTCATACTCTAGTTAACTGGGCTATCAGTTAAATGCTTAGCGTAAGCCCAAATAAAACTGAGTTAGTGATTCTCACCAGAAAACACAATTTAACTCTAATTAGTCCTCTTAAACTGGGAAACACAGACTTAGGTCCTCAGATCTAGTAAAATACCTTGGCTCCATACTGGATAGGAACGTAAACATTAAGCCCAATCTGCTTAAGAGAGTGTTCCTGTATTAATGCAAAAAAGTGGTGGATTGAAAGCTTTAGAAAGTGTTGAAATAAGATCTAAAACAGTTCTCAACTGCCGCAGATCCCTAAATTAGATGGCAAAGCAGCTCAGGTTCATTCTATGCTTGATTCCCGGACATAGAGACATTCTAGGAAACTGCAAAGTAGATGAACTCGCTTGCACAGGCACTACAAAAAAAATTATCGACAGATAATTCGTGAAATGACACCAGAAGTGTGAAATAATTTAGGAAAATTATTCAATCATTTACGAACTATTTCGCTAAATTAAAGAAACTAAGAGCAATTGTGTTGATATCTTATTAAATTTGAGTAAGTATTTCTAACGTTTATCTATCATCGGCTATAACTAAGAGAAACATTTTCTCTTAACCCATTAATGACAACGTATGATATATCATACGCGATTAAAGCATTTTTCAAAAATTCCTCAAAAATCCTCAGACACTGTAAAACTTTTACCTCAAACAGTGTGAGAAAGCCAAAAGTTTCCTTTTCAAAAAAAAAAAATGTACATTTTACTCCATTTTATTTACTTGTTCTTGCCTGTTAATGCAGTATTAAAAAAAATGAAAAATGTTAATTAAGTTAAGTTATTTTGTTTTATAAACATCAAGAAAAAAAATATATAATTAAAACGTGCATTACATTATGCCTACGCTACGAAATGAAAATTTTCCAATTTATCATTTTTATATTTTTTTTTAATATATTAATTTCTCTTCTTAAAGACCTCTTATGCGTTTATGATCATACTCTTCGCCACACCCAAATCCTTTGAATTTTTTTTTAAAACTTCAGAGTTTTCCGTCTTATAATTATACAAATTTATACTGAAAATTGTAAAAGCTAAACTCAACGGATTCCGGTAGTGAGCATTAATGGGTTAAAATAAGAAATTTTCTGCCGTTTATTAATCAGCGGCTATAACTATGAGAAACATTTTTTCTGCAAATAAGAAATTTTCTACAGTTTATTAATCATCAGTAAAAGAAAAATTTTCTCTGAAAATAAGAAATTTTTTATCGAATTCCTGGAAAAAATTTTGTAATTTTTGCTAAAAAAACCCCTTTTTTAAAATTGTAAACAGCATACTGTGAGAGTTTATAGTGTCGAAAATCTGCAAACATTATTATTATTAACATTAAATTAAATTGAAAAATTACCACTGCCCGGAGATTTGAACCACGGCCGCGTGAGTGTAAGTGCATGGGCTTATCCATTCGACCATCGCAGTTGTTCAGCAATCGTCGCTCAATTTGCTTCATTAGGAATCGTTCGCATAGTAAGTAATTTTAAAGCATTTTTACTAGAAATATAAGAAATGCATTTTTTAAAAAATAAATCGCTTTTGTACAAAAAAAGATAAATTTACATGTATTTCTATAAAATATCCAAGTATTGTAACTTATGTTTTTCCAAATTTAAGAAATCATGCTGTTGAATCTTGCGAGCAGACTTGATATTAATACAGTTTTTCTTCAAATTATTTCTGCTTTTATACAATTTTTAGAAATTTAACATTTATCATACCTTCATTTCTTATATTTAAGTAAAAACTTGTCTTCAAAACTAAGAAGCTGTTTTGATAACATTGCAACGAAATCAAGACGTGAGATCGTTAAATCATGTAAAAGTTCTCTACATTTTGGAGAAACCTCTATAGAATATAGAAAAATCCAAGCGCGTCGGAAGCGAATTTCATCTGGGGGGGCAGTTCAAATGGTGGTGCAAAAAAGTTCACCAAAATTTCTTCACATGAAATATGAAGAAGAGATAAAGAAGAGGAAAATATATAATACAATACAAAAATATTATCGTTGTAAAAAAACTGATATTTTGAATAACTTTTCCTTTTAAATTGTTTATCTAGCTAAAAAAGTGGGGGGGCAACTGCCCACCTTTACCCCCGCTTCCGACGCCAATGGAAAAATCCATGCCTATGAATTAAAGCCACGGTTTCTTAATTTAAGGAAAGAATATTTTTGAGTGCATGGTCCAATTCTAAAATATTTAAAAGCGAACATTTAATGTTTATAGCGCTGTATAGTCTTTAACTATACAAAATTAATTTGATTGAAATCGTACAATAAGAACGGAAGTATGCAGAAATATAAGAAAAGAATAGTATTAATATATGAGGTAATATTTTCTCGAGTCTGAAAGCAAGTAGCATTGAAATGGCAGGAATTCAGATTACCAAGAAGATGAAATATAAGAAGATGTAGCTTTTTAAAAAATAGACGATTTTCGTTGAATAAAGATTTCTTGGAGTCCTCCAGAAGAAAATTTAACTGAGACGCAAAATCCCAAAAGAAATTATAAAGTTCCAGTTCAGTATTTTCTAGAGAATTTTATTGTTGATTTGGTTAGGAAAGTAGTATATATTTCTAGAATACAAATCAAGCTAAGTTGGAAAATAATGGTACTTCAATCAATTTAAGAAAGGAAGAATTATATAAGCTAATAGCACTAGATATTATGATCGGTACAATTGATTATCCGCGATTGGTGATGTTTAAGTCAAAGGCCACCGAAATTCCATTTTTCGTCAGAGCATGAGGAGAAACAGATTTAACTCGATGAAATTTTGTATAGACTTTGATATCAATGATAAGCTTTATAAAGTCCGTCACATTGTGAAAATGTTTACTTTAAAAATATATACAATTCCAAAAGACGAAAATCTATGCATGGCTGAAATGATGGTTCCTTTTAAAGAAGACTGAATTAAGACAATATATGCCCAAAAAGCCCATAAAATGGGGTGTACAAATTATTTTCCTCTGCAGCTCAACATGTATTCTAAATGATTTTTAAATTTACCATTCTAAAAATATTATTATGGATGGCTCAAAGTTAGGCTTTGCTCTGATTAGTGATCCATCTTGCAAAAACAATTTCAGAAAGAAGTTATTCCAACATTTTTTTTATAACTATTTCACAACCCTTAATTAATGGTGTATTTGCAGAAAAAGGGAATTTGGGCTTCATTTACGATACGTAGCAACATAATCGAAAAGTCCCACCTACGGAGCATCGAGAGCAAACTCCTACGTAGCGATAGAAAACGCAAGAATAAAGTAATGAAATGAAAATCAGTTCAGTGTTAAGAGCGACTACAAGCAATTAAGACCTACTTCTCACAATGATGTATTGAATCCCTGAAAATGGATATCAATCACCCCAAAAGACGGAGGGAACTTCTGAAACTGCAATGGGTCCAAATAAGAAAAAAAAAAATTCCGTCCGTCCGTCTGTCTGTCGACACGATTACAGCCGTAATTTTGAAGCTATTTTGAAGAAAATTGGTATTTAACATTATATTTTTAATATTAAGATCAAGATAGAATATGAATCAAATCGGATGAAAACCACGCTTACCTCCCATACAAAATTACTTTATCAAAACGATAAAATCTCTTTAAATTTCACAAAAATTAAAATATGGACTTTGGACTCTTCACATAAGATTTATTATGCCTTCTGAGCAAACAACAAAATCTATTTTGTACTTTTTATTTGATTTTATTTTCTCAAGGAAATCTTAGAATTGTGACACGAAGTTACAGTAAAAAAATTAAAATATCGCTAAAGTGAACATCAATGGCGGAATGTAACTAGAATGTCCATAGTTTACGATTATCAAAACAATTTCTCCAACTTTACTCACAACTACATCTCTATTTACATAGAAAAAAAAAACAATTTTATAAGTTAAATTAAAGTTAAAAAAATAAAATATATAGAAAACTATTACACAAAAAAAAAAAATAGTTTTTGTGTTGCTTTAAGAACTTAACAAACAGATTCCATCACAATTGAATGTAATATTTTTTAAATAATGTACAAAAAAATTTTTCAAAATGGCAGATAAACACGTTTGTCCCTGAGCGCACTCAAAGTGAAAAAAAATTACTTTCAAAGTGCATTGCGGGTAAACGGTACGATATTTTTCAACAATTTTTCAACTTGTGATGCAGAATTTTCTCCTCTTTCATAGGGTACCAAACACTACTATGCATTTAAATTTATTTTTTTAATTAATGCTCTTTTTGACCAAAAAATACTCCATTGTGCGTCGGATCAAGCCAAAAGAGAAAAGCGAAAAAAATCACGAAGCTACACGCTAAAAACAATCAAGTGAGCAAATGTTAATGAGTGGAATGCATAAAAAGTGAGCATTTGCCTTAAATTGATTTTTCAAGTAAAATTAAAAGAGCGTATGAATATTTTACTTAAAAAATCGAGTTGGGGGAAATTTCACTTTTTATGCATTCCACCCAATGTCTGTATGCCTGCATTGTGCTTATGAAAAAAATTTTAAAATGTTTATAACGTGTTCTGCAATAAATGCAGTGCGCTTATTTTTCATTAAATTATTGATAAATATTAAAAAATTATTTTTTTTAATGCAAGGCAAAATTAATTTTTAAATTGCTTTTAATGTCATAGCGTAAAGGTTTTTAAACATATTTTCCCTTCATATTTTCTTTAATTAAAAAAAAACTCAACTTCAGTTCACTTTCCTCATTGATTTCTTTCTTTCAGCTCCATGTATAAACATTGGTCTGTCTTTTCGTCTGCCATATTCAATTTTTTATTGTATTCGTTTTATTGAATCATTACCCACATGTTAATAATTTACCTCAAGTTTATGCCAACTGTGGTAAATTTTTGTCAATTAAACCAAAAAAAAAAAATTCAGTTTTAAATTTTTTATGTTTAATTTGCGTAAACAGTGCAAGGATCACAAAACAACACAAGAGCTTTAAATGTATTGGTGCCCATACCCGATTATGAGTGTTTGGAGTGCGTTTGGTTGTTATAATGCTCTGCCATTCACTTAAAGGTTTTTTATTATGTACCCAGTGGTAAATGGACACATGCCGTTACCAATTTTTTCTTAAATAAAATGTAGCTGCGGGGCCTCCGAAGTCTGTTAACATTTCTGTTACAAACGAAGTCTGTTAACAAATAATTTCAACGAAAATCCTCTCTACGCCAAAAACACAACGAAAATGAAAGAGAAAACACCGAAAAGAAGCAAACAAAAGCAAATGACGCCACAAATTATTTCCACAAAAATTTTAAAATTTAATGAACGAATTTATTATCTTTTATCTAGAACTTCAGAGGTAATGTTTAATAAGACTCTCTTTTATATATAAAATTTTGTTCTGGTTTAAGCATAAACATTAAAAGTTTTCACAAACACACTTCACTGCAAAACTTCCTGTTAGAAAACTCGATGTTGCTACACATACGAATAAAGTTAAACTGTTGTTTTGAAAAAAAAAAACTATGTCAGCACAATTAATATTTCGTTTCTGCTTACAGTTCTGAATTACAATGTCATCACCGACAAATTTTTACAAGCGGGTATAACAATGTATTGAACGTGTTCAATGAGCTTCATGCTCATTTTTTGTTTCTTTAGATTTGTATGCTCTTTATGTACATCGAATCAAACTATCATCCAACTTCCAACTTGTCTTGCGTGTCAGAAATGTGTTTGTTCATCTTTTTATTGATAAATTGACAGAATATAGTTTGACTGCATGCTTGTAGTATAAAATTTGTTCATTTTTGAGAATGCAAAATCATGGGCTTCGTTCAGTAATTCTTCATATTCAACAATAATTAATTGTGTAAACAACTTTAAATCATTTCATTTATTTCCACAAAGTGAAGACAACTTGGGCTTATGACAACTTGCTACTTCACCATAAAACTTATCGCATTCATAAAATTTACCACATAGCGCAACGCGCTTTCCAGTTCAAAAACAGCCTGCGCTGATTAACATCGTGTTAATATAGATATCGTATAATTTTAAACTACTTCATGACGCAATGGCGTTAACGCATAACGCCGATACAGTAAACTTCTCTTAGGTTTGTGTATCAGCGCAGCATTTTTCGTTGCGTTACCTATGTCAAGTGCAGAGTGGTGATGGCGGCAATTGAAAACAACAGTATCTCAGGTTTGAATTAAGCCCGGACTACCGCGGTTCTTTAGTATACGGGCCATGCACTCTTACCAGTATGCCACGGCCGCCAAGGCCTAAAAATGAACACCTTCTAATTTCAATCAAGGATATGATTTGTAAGTTTATGGTTTTGTTTTCTGAGCACGTTTGAAAACATTATTCATAGTCAGCAGTTTTCAATATTAACCTCATCCATTTTGTGGTAATGGTTCCGCCCTAAATCGCCCACATGAGATCATTATAAAGACATCAACTAAAAGACTCTTAAAATGGAGTGGTTTATAGAAGAACACCTTCATCAAGAACATCATCGCCAACAAGGTAACATCAACAACAACCAACACAACAAAAATAGCAATAACAATAACAACAACGAAAACAACAACAATAATAACTCCTTTTGCACGAATAATCATCAATCAACTGCACTATAAAATCGAGCGCCAAAAATGGCGATTATTTATGCATGACGTGCGGTCGAAAGCAATTCAAAAGGTTGAGTGGATAGCTCTACAGATGATGGCAACCTTGGTGTTGGAAGAAAGCCATCAGCTGCTGCAGCAGCAACAAAATACAAAAACCAAGATTCATTGAAAGTGTCAGAGGTGCAAATAAAGAAAAACTAACAAATGCAAAATACAAGAAAGCACACCACCTAGGCTTCATTGTCTGTCCATTCGAACGATGAACGCCATCATGAACATTATATTAAGAAATCACTGTCGAAAAATCTGTTAACTGCACATTGAATCGAGCTTAATAATGCGAAATCGCGAAAAAAAACCTTAAAAATATGCCTCAACTGACGCAGCGGACAAAGATGGGGATCAAAGAGCTGCAAAAGGGGGCCAAATAAAAAGCAACACTTCTGACAACCGCTGCTCAGAGTGCTTCACGACTCAATGTACGAGTGACTTTGTAGCCAGAATTGATGTGGAGCTCTGACGCGCAGATCGCGAAATTGGGCGAAAGAACCTTATTCAAAACAACAACAGTAACAACAACAGGTTTAAAGAAAGGCTGAGAAACTCCATGGAGGAGCCCTGCGTTGTTGCGATTTTTTGTACGTAGCTGTTTTCTTGCTTTTCGCGGCCACAAAATAATGACCCGTCAACAAAGCGACCCAAAAAAATGAGGGACGATTAAAAACATCGAGTTGCTGTTCCACTGTGCAGGTTGGACCGGGTTGAAGCAACATGCTGACCACATAAACAACACTTAAGCCGACCAGAGCGTGAGTGATTTAAATAGTTTGGGGGTGGAACAGAGAGCTGCAAAGTGTGTCGAAAAACGCGTTGTAGCTGTGCGACCTCTGGCGGGCAATAAACGGAAGCAATTGAATTCTTGTTGTTGTTTTTTGCTGTTAGTACAATTTTCAAATAAAATAAAAACAAAAAATTTTAAAAAACCAGTAAGAGTAACATTTTTTTCCATTTTTTGGGGTTGCATGAACGGGTTTTAAACAGGATATTTTACGGAAGGGTGGCACATGTAACCCTATTAAGTGTTGCTCGTAATTCGTCGCCATTGTATGCTGACATGCGGACGAACTTTTTTAATAATTTTTTTTTATTCGCTAGTCTATACAAGCAAAGTCCAGGCGGGCTGAGAAGGATTTAAACTGGATTTAAACTGCAAAAAACAAAACAAAACACAAAAACAACTAAGAGCTAACAAAACAAGCCAACGCACACTGGATCAACATCATAATCATCAAGTGTCATAAACTATCTGCTGACTATGAGGCAAGAACTGCGGCAGCCATGGCGCAAATTGTTTTTAATGGTGGCTCATATATTGAGAGAGACTAAAAAACAAAAAGAGCTTGTACATTTGACCGTAAATACTGAGTTTTTTGTTAAGATTTAATTTCTGTGATGAAGGAATGAATTTTTATATAGCTTACAAAAATTATTTCCTCGAAAACAAAATACAGATTTATAGATATACATAGATGCTTATTAACATCTATAATAATAAGTGCTTTCTTTAAAAAAATTTTTACTTAAATAATTATTTTCTGACTTTTAATCTTTGTCAAATTTTTGTCTTTTCTTTTGAACTGCGATCTATTTATTCGCTCTGGCTCTTTTCGGTAGAAACTTCTTCATCTACCTGAAGCGATGGATGTGTTTCTCCTTCACTAGGCGTCGCTTGCCTTGTGTGGTTGTCTCTTTTTTTTATTTTTGTATTTGTTTTTTGTTTTTCTCACGGTTTTTATAAAACGCACAACACTTTTTACACACACACACAGTTTTATGCTGTGTTTTCTTAAAAAAAGCTCATCAATAAAAATTTATAAAAAATTGTTTGAATTCCGTCAAAAACTTTAAAAAATCGAATTTTCAAAAATTCACTACTAAAGGTTACACAAGAATTTTTTCAAGAAACAGAAATAGTATTAAAAATATTAAAAATGAAAAAAAAATCGGAAAAAATCCATTGACATTGTTGAGGCTCGAACGCACAACTTATGCCCTGAGTTGTTATGAACACACAAATAAATATATTCTAAATAGCAATAAATCAAACTAATTTCTTATAAAATGAATAAAAAGTTTTCTAACTACGTTTGTACAATTTTTTTTTCACCACCAGTGGTGAATATTTCAAAATTTGAATTTGTGTCATAAAAAAATACGCCCACATTGTTGAGGCTCGAACTCACTAGCCTTGTGTGGTTATAAATCAATCGCTTTACCATATGAGCTTAGAACTCACACCACAAATTTTTTTAAATGAGGTAATAAATTCATATCAGTTGTGAATTTTTTAAATTAAAAAATGTCAGTGAACTTTTCAGAATGTAAGTTTGATTTTTAATATTATTATTATTATCATTATCATTATTATTATTATTATTATTATTATTATTATTATTATTATTATTATTATTATTATTATTATTATTATTATTATTATTATTATTATTATTATTATTATTATTATTATTATTATTATTATTATTATTATTATTATTATTATTATTATTATTATTATTATTATTATTATTATTATTATTATTATTATTATTATTATTATTATTATTATTATTATTATTATTATTATTATTATTATTATTATTATTATTATTTTATTATTATTATTATTATTATTATTATTATTATTATTATTATTATTATTATTATTATTATTATTATTATTATTATTATTATTATTATTATTATTATTATTATTATTATTATTATTATTATTATTATTATTATTATTATTATTATTATTATTATTATTATTATTATTATTATTATTATTATTATTATTATTATTATTATTATTATTATTATTATTATTATTATTATTATTATTATTATTATTATTATTATTATTATTATTATTATTATTATTATTATTATTATTATTATTATTATTATTATTATTATTATTATTATTATTATTATTATTATTATTATTATTATTATTATTATTATTATTATTATTATTATTATTATTATTATTATTATTATTATTATTATTATTATTATTATTATTATTATTATTATTATTATTATTATTATTATTATTATTATTATTATTATTATTATTATTATTATTATTATTATTATTATTATTATTATTATTATTATTATTATTATTATTATTATTATTATTATTATTATTATTATTATTATTATTATTATTATTATTATTATTATTATTATTATTATTATTATTATTATTATTATTATTATTATTATTATTATTATTATTATTATTATTATTATTATTATTATTATTATTATTATTATTATTATTATTATTATTATTATTATTATTATTATTATTATTATTATTATTATTATTATTATTATTATTATTATTATTATTATTATTATTATTATTATTATTATTATTATTATTATTATTATTATTATTATTATTATTATTATTATTATTATTATTATTATTATTATTATTATTATTATTATTATTATTATTATTATTATTATTATTATTATTATTATTATTATTATTATTATTATTATTATTATTATTATTATTATTATTATTATTATTATTATTATTATTATTATTATTATTATTATTATTATTATTATTATTATTATTATTATTATTATTATTATTATTATTATTATTATTATTATTATTATTATTATTATTATTATTATTATTATTATTATTATTATTATTATTATTATTATTATTATTATTATTATTATTATTATTATTATTATTATTATTATTATTATTATTATTATTATTATTATTATTATTATTATTATTATTATTATTATTATTATTATTATTATTATCATTATTATTATTATTATTATTATTATTATTATTATTATTATTATTATTATTATTATTATTATTATTATTATTATTATTATTATTATTATTATTATTATTATTATTATTATTATTATTATTATTTATTATTATTATTATTATTATTATTATTATTATCATTATTATTTCTATCATATATATTAAAAAAAAAATTCACAAAAAAATGTCTACCCGAAAACGTTCTCAAAACTATCATTTTACGCAAAACCTTCTCATATGGTTTAATGGGTATTTTTCTTATTTAATAAGCCTTCAACATTTGAAAAAGATCAGTTCAGTAGATTTCAAAAGAATTAAAAAAATATTTGTTTTTTAGATGCCAAATCTGAAACTCAATCGGAAACCGAAGAGGTAATTATTTCCGATTTTAAAAGCGAGATCAACGAATTCGATGATTCTGAGGAAGAAAATTAACAGTGATAGAAAATTAAAAAATAAAAAATAATATAAATAATTTTCTTTTTTTGGCTGGCTGACGGGAGTTGTTTTACATTATGGTTGAGTGACGATTTTATTTATGGTTAATATTCAAGTAAGTACCCTTAAAAAAATTTTGTATGTTTTATAAATAAATTGCACTTTATTTATTTATTTTACATACATTGGGGCTGACTGACCACTCCGTTCCGACATTTAACTGACTGACTGACATTACTGTTATTTATATGCTATATACAATCTGTATAAAATTGGTCTGCCTTAGTAAATTAATTTCATTACCACCGTAATAATGACATGTTTGATTGCATATATGAGACGCTTGTTCTACTGTTCACTTGACTGGCCACAGTAAAAGTGTGTTCACAACTATAACTAACTCTCAAAAAATCAGCTATAGTAAATTCAGAGAATTTTTAGGCTCTGGCTCTTCATCTAATACATGGGTTTCAGTGTAGCATACATAGGAAATATTGTACGATTTTTTTTACTTGTAATTTGTTGTTGCGGCGGTGCACGGATTTTATATTTTCTATTCACGCACCGCACAACGGTCATATCCTAGACACAGAGAATACCCCTATTTTATTTGTATGAAAGTGTAAATAGTAGGTATATAATTCAATATTATATATTAAAATAATTCAAAGTTATAAAAAAATTATAAAAATTAAAATTTCGGTTGCGTACGGTGTTTTCGACATGATTGCTTTTTTCGACATGTACGAAAAACAAAAAAAAAATTATTTTTTTTGATACAGTTTGATAAAAAACAATTTTTCATGTATTTAGAACCTTTATTAGGGGATGACAATATGTTGCCATCACTCGATACGTCGAAGTGGTGTTTATTTTGTAGGTTAGGTATTCTTTAATCAGGTATTTTTTTTAGTGAGGTATTCACATGCAAATTTTTTAGAGTGTCTTTTATTTCTTGTTTGTCCATGCGAAAGGCTTTTATATTTTTTGAGGCTTTAGTGGCTCATATTATAGAAAATTTGACTGATAAAAGCAAAAATGTACACTGTGAAGAGTTTCGCACTTGGACATCCTATTAAAATTTATTGAAGTGTCCCCAAGTACGCAACCAATAAAAGTAAAAAAACATACTTTTACGTGAAAACTTCTGATTGAATCACGTAAAGCAACTCTGAAATTTTCATACGCAAGTATTCATCTGGATTTGCTTAAAGGAGGCTTTACACAAACCAAATATTGTTTTTTTTTGTTGCATACGGTAGACAAAACTTTCCGTTTAATATTTTATGACATATCTCATTTAATACACCTATTTGTTAATTAATACTACATTGATTTTATAAGTATATAAGTATAACGTATTGTTGTTTTACCAAGGACAATAAAAAAACAAAAACTTTGCTTACAAAAAATGCGTTTACTGTGCTTTAATTCACACGTTTTTAATTCATACTTTCGCCGTTTTAAGCAAGTGTTTACTGTGCTTTAATTCACACGTTTTTAATTCATACTTTTGCCGTTTTAAGCAAGTGTGTATGCTTAGACATGTTTGTTATTTTTTTTCTTACTGCACATATTATGTGCTGAAGTATGGGAACAAAAGATTTTTAGTTAACATAAAGTTGATTTTTTCACTTTGATTTTTTTTTTGCGGTTTGCTTTTTTACGGAATGCGTGATATATAAAATAAAGTCGTAAAATGTGTTACTAATTCCATGACTCAAGAACGAAGCGTCTGATTGAGCTTAAATTTTTGCAGTAGATTGTCTTCAAACATGATATGGTTTATGAACAATTTTTTTGCCACTCCCCCTTTCACCACCCACAAATCAATAAAAGTTCAATATTTCAGACGATTTAAGATGTATAAGACTAAAATTTGATAATTTAGTTTAAATTGTTATTGTCGGCAACTGTAGTAAAACTGAGCTCCCAAGCCCCCTTTACTCCAAAAAATCAATAAAATTGCTTTATTTCAGACGGAAGCATAGAAAAGGTGCAGAAAAACGTTTGCCAGGGCATCTAGTATGACAATAAAATAAGGGAAATGCATAAATAGACAATCACTTCATGTGGGTGCTTTCATTCGATTAAACACTATATTTTGCTTTAAATACAATCGATTTTCTTAATAGATTTTCTTTAACAATATCTTATTTTTTTCGGAAAAATACAGGTTTTACGCAAAAAATAACAAAACTAACCAAATATTTTGATTTCGTTACAAAATTTGCGATCAGTTTTGGTTTTTTTGTAAGTTTTGCAGTGACAGTAAAATAAGAATGACATTTTCGGAAGCACCGACAAATTTTTCATTAAAGGATAAGGATTTTTGCAACACGATTAAGGACAACTATTGATGCAGTAATTGCTTGATATATCGATTACATTTATAATATAAGTTTGCTATTTTAGATATCATAAACACATAATATCATTAATAAATTTCCAAAAAAAATATTCAAAACATTTAAAAAATTATTCAGAATTAATTAACATGTAATCAAATAAAATAATAATGTATTGTAATAAATTTATTGGTGTTTTTTAAAGAGTATGTTTTTGGTTAAGTTTGTGGTATTTAAAATTTTTGAATTTAAAAATTATTTAATGAAAAAAAAAAATCATTAAATTATCAAATCTATGAAACTGCAAAAAAGCTTCAATTATCTCGTGTGTCCAACGACGCATTTGTTTTATTTTTTTAATTTAAATGGAGATCAGCTTTAAGTACTATATGCTCTCATTAAATTTAAGATTTGTATTTTTATTTTCCATCTTACAAGAATTTTCAGTAACATTTAATGTTTCAATCGCGTTGGACCTTTTGCTGGAAATACTCATATGAGCATTTCCAAACTGGCGTAACGGACGATTTGTAGGAATAAATATTAAAAAAAGGAATGAAAAAGTCTAATTTTCAAAATGTTTTTCTTATATTTGCTGAGTAATTTAGTAATTTAGAAAACTATATTAAGTAAAAACAATGACAATAAGTGACCCTAAGGATTAAAAGATATAAGCAGAAATATGTGCTGGAGTTACGTTACTAAAAACAGAAGAATTTATTGACATAGATTACAAACTTTGCAAAACTTTCTGAACTGGGCAAGACTTTTTGTATACAACTTTTTTAAAAGAATTTGAAATAATATAAGTTTATTTTCCAAGTGATCAAATTTAAAAATCTTCTCTGGTTTTTTTTAATTTGGCTTTTTGATCTGGCGTTTCGTTACGGCGTTACGTTACTAAAATTTCCATTGTAGTTTTATTGAGTAATTAAGTAATAAGGTAAATAATTAACTATGTAATTTAGTAATTAAAAAACAAATTAATATATTTTCCTTTCATTGCCTCAACCATTTTTAAAATTATCTTTGGCCAATGCCTTCAATATGTACTAAAACAAAAAAGTTTACGAAACATTTACGAAAAAGTAAAATTGCATTTTTGAAACAATGGAAACGATTTTATCATCATGGTAAATAAATTTATGTAAAAATTGCTTATATTAATAAAATGAAAATGTTTCTCCTATATAATAACATAAAATAATAAGTTTTTAACAATCTTTAATTTTTTGGTCTCTGTAGACTTTTCTCTGGAAATGCCCATATCTATTTTTAAGATTAATATCACGGTTAGTACAAAGAAAACCACACCCCCTTTTAACGCCCACATATCAATAAAAATGCTATATTTCAGACGGTTTTATACGTATTAGACTAAAATTTGGTAATTTATTTTATATGGTTACTTTCGGAAACTGAACTAAAAATAGGCATGGTCATTTCCACTGCAGGCGAATTGGGTAATTAAATAATTATGCAATTAAGTAATTATGTAACTTGCAATTAAAAACAAATTAAATATATTGTCCTTTCCTTGTCTCAACTATTTTCCAATTATCTCTTGCCAACGCCTTCCATTTTTACAAAAACAAAAAAGCTTACAAAACATTTACTGAACATTTACAAAAAAAGAAAACTATATTTGTGAAACAGTGCGGACGATGTGACCTTCAACGTAAATAAATTTATGTATAAATTGCTAGAATTAATAAATTTAAAATGTTTCTCTTAGGTAAAATTATAACATAATCAGTTTTTAATAAGTTTTAATTTTTTGGTCATAGTAGACTTTCCTGTGGAAGGTCATGTTGGATAATCATAAATCGGCTTCAAATGTCAAACATGATTTTACATGCGAATCAAATCAAAGCGATTAAAGGATAATATAAATTATTTATACGAATTGACAAGAAACATTGGGTAAATCAGCGAGTCTATTCTATACTCGTATTTTGAAATTGGTGAGATTTTTTGCGGTTTGAGAGGTCTGTTACCGTACTTGAAAATGCTTACTTAATTCCGTTACTGTACATCAGAGAGTAAAATATTAAATCCTCCTTGTGAAAAGTTGTAAGTTACTGCTACAAAAATTTCTTGTGTAAAAGCTTCTTAGTTGTCATATGCCAAAATATAACCGCAAGATGCAGCGCCTGTAGTTTGTATTTAGAAATTAAAGGTTTTGTAAATATTTGTTGTCGAGCGTGCCGAAATGCATCTTCGAAATACGAATACAAAATTGCAAATATAGCTCCAGGAGCGCGATTGTGTTTAAAATGGAAGCGACACATTCAATGAAAAACAATAACAAAAATCTCAGCAAAAGCAACAGACAAAGATAAAACCAATATCAAGAGAAAAACCATGAAATTTGATATTTCAAAAAAATGTTTAGTTTCAGACACTTTTGAGTATTGCAACGAGTTTAACAAAAGTAAAATTATTGCTTTCTATAGTCATACACATATTCGTTTTATTTTTGCTCAAAAATATTTACATTCGCTGATTGCGAATAAGTGCTCTCAGGGATATACAGCGATATGCAATCAACTGCAGATGTAGAGGTTACGCTGCGGATATACCAAGCTGCAGAATATATTGCTTTAGTATGGGAACCTATGCTTGTTTATACCTTCATGCGGTGAAATCCTTTGAGTTCAAACGAATCTTTAAAAAGTTTATTATAATAAATAGATTGTTTTTTCTGGTATAGGTTTGCATATTCAAATAATGAGATTATTGAAGTACTTGTTGGGTAAAAGAAGATTATAAATTAAAACGACCTGCCGCACTTCTCTGCGACAAAATATAATTAGATATTGATTACAAAACTAAACTCTTTTGTGCTTTAAGTGGAAAACTTATCTACCTAACTTCTTCGAATCTCGCCAACACCCTTTATTTCTCTTAAACTTCTAGTTATGCTTGAAACATGTGTTTTTCCTTAGTTTTTAACTTTGCATTAATATCAAATGGAGCATTTATTAATGGGTACCCGACACACATCGATAAAACAATGAGCTCCAGTTGGCATGTGTTTTAAGGATACTAGTAAAATAGTCATTGGAAGACCTTCTCACTGCTACTCCGTGAACAGCTGAAAAACAAGGATCAAAGTAGAATTGATATCAAACTCTAATTTCGACAGACATGGCAATTGCTGTCAAGTCCTTCAACCGGAGTAGAAGAAACACTTCACAGTCCTCATTGATTACGACTTCAATGCTGCGAAATTGCTACTACATCCTTGGCAGTACCCTTTGCCTTTGTCAATTATGCGTATGCAGTGCGTAGCGGTGGGAAGTTTCATTTTCAAAGCTTGTACAGTGGGGCGAAACGGCCATTAATTGTTTCTGTGCTGTTGCATGCTCAAACGTCTGATTTGGTCCATTGTTGCTTCGGAAAAATTTATCTGAGCATTTAAGTTCCAATTGGTCGGATCGATTGAGCTACAATTTGTGCCCGCCAGTGCACAAATGCGTGCATGCGTTGGTGTTTGGAAAATAAAATTGCATTTTCATCTACTCTTCATACACGGCATCTATTTTCACAGATTTTCAGTCCACTCTCCATAACAGGAGCACCGGCAACAACAATAGCCAGTCCGCTTGGCACATTTGCACAGTTTTTGCAAACAATTTAGGCCTAGTTTAGGATTTGTGGCTGCCACATTCGCACACGCATGAGAGGAGCTTTTCCTAATATTTACGAGGACATCAGCTGCGCCTTGCATACTCCGCAAAGAGTTCGATGTCGAGCGTAGCAGACAAGGCACGAAATAATTACGGCTTCGCAGGAGGCTGAAGTGTGAGGCGCTCATGCAACAAAAGCGGCACGCAACGCAATATTGGTTTGTGGTGATTGAGTTGCAGAAGTTTTTTTTTAAATGGTGAAAATTTTGCATTTTACAGGCAGCAACCTGATTTAATTCAACCACCCAAGGGCGCCCCTACCGCCCTGCTGCCTGTGGGGCCACAAATTGTCAAAGCAATAGACTGCAATGCAGCCTTCGCGTGTACTGGACCATACAACCATTGCAGCAGGTTTGAGGAAGATTTACTGAGCCGCATGAATACGAGCAGAGCAGCAAATCACGGTCGAGTATGTGGCTGGCTGACTGACTGACTGACTGACTGGATTTCAAGCTGGCCAGCTAAGCCGGCTGGGTGGTTGGCAGCAGGGAACCTCATGATTTGACAATAAATACGACTACAACAGATCCGCCACGAAAAATGAACTCAAATTAAAGTTTTACTATGGCTGGAGAAAAGGGATGATGGCACTGTTTATTAGCTGAATTGGCTAAAATAGCTTCATGGATCACTGCATGGTAAGAGTAGTACTCACTCTAGCTACGGCCCATCATACGACGTGTTGTTTGTGTCAGCAACAGCAACCGCACGTTCTCACCAGCCCAGGCACCAGCTTAGATTGGGTTTTAGTTTTAGATTTTCGTTTCATCAGCGTCGCGCCGTCGATGTTGTTTCTGTCACGCTTTGTTTGTCTTTGCTGCACTCCTCATTTACTATCAGTATTGAGCTAAGAATTTCTTACCAACAACGAATACTTCTCAGCTGCAGATCAGCTCGTTTGTTGCCAATAAGTCAAACTGATTTATTAACCCTGTATCTGAAGATTTTTATTGTCGTCGCGATATGCTATTGTTTTAACGATATACATATGTTGCTAGAGCACGCTGGGTTTTATGGAGATAATGTGATGACAAAGTTCATGCAGTCCAACAACAGCTTTGAGCTTTGAAAAAATTACCTTACTGTAATTTTTTGTGACAAACAACGGTCGCAGATTGACTAAAGTTAATCGATGCAAATGTTATCCACTGCCTCTAAAAGGCAGAAAGGAAATTATGTATAATCATGTTGAAACTCATGGCCCACCAAAGTCTGTAGTCTGAGCTTATTAACAACTGACAGTTCACATTTTATGTCCCCGCAGTTTCTTTATCCTGCTCGCAGAGACATCTGATTCAGATAAGCCTATATTTTTGAGATGATATCTAAGAAAACAGCAAATCTGTAAAATTACCAGTTAGAATTTTTTGGTTTAGGACATACAGACAATCATCACACAATACAGACAAGCTTACACAAATATCAAACAGTTGAATAATTCTACACTATAGAAAAATCGACTAATTTAAAAGTAATTGAAAAAGTAGTTTGTTGTCAACCACAACTGGTTGAAATTCTAACTTTTTTCCATAGAACGAACTCACATATTTTCTTTGGCGATGTTGGCTTAATAAGGCAATTGACTTCGTTTAGTTGATTTTGAGTTAGTTGATAATTGGTTTAAAATAAATCCATTAAAAAGTAGTAAATTTTACTTAAATGAATTTTAAAACATAAAAGATATATCCAAAAATATCGTAACGACTTAACCGAATATTATTTCTCAACCATTTACTATTTTAACGCTACTGAAGAGGAACTAATAAATCTAATAAAAAAAAAGAAACAAAACCTTTTTTTTAATGGTTCTCCAATTTTAATTGATTTTTTATTAAACAGTTTGAATTAAATACATCGACTCTTAATATGTTTTTAATAAACTAAATACGAACATTTTGGTTTCCAACATTTTTATATGTTCAATATTAACCTTTTGAGATGGCTAACCATACACTTATACAATACAAGATATATAAATATCTTAGTTATTAAAAACTGATCCAACGAATATGATTTAATTGGAAATTGGGAAAAACATAAATAAATAAGGATCTGCTGGGTAAGGCAAGCAAAGCTAAAAGTAAATGAAAGATTTTGTGTAAACGGGCGTGCTTTCAATTCAGATAATGTTTCAATTGTATGCAAGCTTCTGTAGATAGATTCCAATGTAGATAGCTGATCCGTTTCCTTGGTTACGGCAACAGAACAGCACCACCCCTATAAAAAATGTTGGAGTCCTTAACCTTAAGCCGGCAAGCAGGACAACGCCAATTAGTGACTGGTCATATCGCCGTCTGGGTTGACCATAATCTTATCCGAACCCTTCGGACCCAAAGAGGTGTCTATACGATGAATACGATCTTACGCGCTGCCAAAATATGAGTCTTGACCGCATCAATTCCAGTGATGTTCTTCTCATGCTCTTGATCAGGCAGGATAAAGTATCATCCTTAGATGAAAGGCTGGCAAAATTCAACAAAGGCAAATATCCCCGAAAAGGTGCTTTACTTTCGAAATCGATTATCGGCAAGTGATTTCTGGATATTTACGGATAGCTATTTTAACCAAAAAGCCGAAAAAACACACACGAATTATACAATTCAGATAATGAACGATCAAGCAAGATTGATTTATTCCCCGAAAACGCCGATTCATAAGTTTAAAAAGAAAAATTAGATAAAAATGTATTATATTACGAAATTATTATTTGACATAATATTCAAATGTTTGTTCAAAACACAAAAAATCAAAGTGGGTTCCGCCTTAATATAACTCAAAGTAGTTTATCAACTACAGGTTTTTAAATTAATTTTTTAATTACTTGTTTTGAAAAAAAAACAGTTTGTTCCTATAGGGTATCGATTCTAGTTTACTTCATAATATGCTAAAAAAGTTTAGTTTTTCTAATGTACAAATTTATTTCAAATTCAAACTCAAACGGGTATTTCATATCAAAGCTTATGTGCAAAATTTGAAGACATTTGATTATTTCTTCTAGATTTTTAAGATATTTCATCGTTTTTATAAAATAACTTTGTATAGGAGGTAGGCTTATTTTTCATTCGATTTTGCTTCTTTTCGGACTCAATCATTATTTTTCAGATAGAATCTTAGCCTTAAGCGTTCAAAAGAACTCATTTCTTTCAGTAGAGACCACATCAGTACCATGGTAGGGATCCTTACAGGGCATTGCCTGATTGTCCGACACGCTTAGAGATTGAACATACCCCTCAACGACTTCTGCAGAAGCTGTACAGATGAGGAGGAAGAATCTACAGTACATTTCCACTGCACTTGCCCAGCGCTGGCTAAAAAGCGATTTCTTCACTTAGGCAACTGGGTTTTCAATGACTTTGGCTTAGTAATTAGCTTAAACTGGTTTAAATAGACAAAGGAAAATTAACCCTTCGTATCACAATGGGTCTTATTGGCCTAAGTGTGTCTCGGTTGAAGCAGCCACACTAACCTAACCTTACTTAGCCTAGTTATCGAATTCCATTACAAAAGCAATTTTAAAGTAACTATTGTCGTCTCAACAATCAATAACATCTGTATTTAGTTTAAGACATCTGTTAGCTGTAATAACTAAGAAAATTTAGACATTGTCAAACTATATTATATTAAGCTCAATAATTTTATTTTTATTTAATTCAATCAAATTTTTATTATATAACAAAATCCATATAAGTACACTATATCGTTAGGACTGTATTATAAGATTGAATTATCTTAATGTCCTTAGAGAAACGCCTCAATAAACTAAACTAAACTTAAGCTTTAAAAGAGCTGTAATAGTATCGACAGACGAACAGACAGTCGGACATTGCTAAATCGATTCAGGCTGTGATCCTGATCAAGAATCTTATTCTATCTCAATCTTATTCTATATCTTGCAAACCTTACAATGGATGATACAAGCGAAGTGATAAAGTTAATAGTGCCTAAAAAATTAAAAAATCACTTTTCGAAATGAGTCGGAAATAAATATAATTTAATTTATAAAATTGTATAGTTTTTTAATATCAGATGACATGAACATGCATGCTGTGCGATAGAGATTGTTCATGGCTTTTAACGGCGTGTTGACACTTAATATTACGGTATTATGTACGGTTCGGTTTCGGCCAAAATTACGGTTTCGGTCGGACACTAGTTTTAACCCTCTATTTTTCATCCGTTTGGGTTATTTTTTAACTTTTTTTGAAAAAACTCCCTAACTGCCCACTTTGGTCAAGGGTTAAAATCTTTCAAAAAAATATTCTCCAGAAAATTTCATTAAGGGTCACCCAAGACAAGTGACCTCTACGAGTTAAAGGTTACACGTAAAATACGGAATGAAAATGAAATTAATTTATTTTGAAGCAACTATTGCATCGTATCTTTATATTGCAAGGCTACTTTTATATAATGTTCATATCATTGTCATTATTTCTATGAAGATATAAAAAATAAGATACGCCAAATTTTTCTGCTTTTAGCTATCGTTTTAATAAAGCTTTTAACGATGCCAAGCTTGACGTGCAATATCGGCAGTTGAAATTTTTCCATCGGGATTAGTACCTCACGAACAACGTTGTTAACTCATAATGCTTTCGCTTCCAATGCACCAATTTTTAGTATTAAACTGGTTAGGATACTAGGCTTATCCCAATCACACAAGAAACACATATTTTTTGTAAAACCGCTCTGCATACCACAAATCGTGACTACTTTAAAATCGCAACAAATTTTTCATTAATGCTTCGCGTGATCCAAAATAGTTTTCAAAACGTCATATGTCTCTTTTGTTTTGGTAGAATAGGCAATTGGGATTGAAGGCAGTAAGTTTGAGTTAAGAAGCAGGACGGCTTTTAGACTTGTTGAGGAACTGTCGATAAATAACCGCCACTTTTCGCGCTTGTGTTCAATGGTCATTGAAGCCATTAAAGCATTTATATTATAACAAGTATGTTTTTGCATCATTAACTGAAAATAAATTTTGTAGGTCCGCTTAACGCTTACAATATGCAGTAAATTTTGTGTATGGTGCCAATAAATTGTGCGCTTTTAAAAATGTACCGAGTTCCTCGTATTTCCGTTGTTTTAATTATAGTTTAGCAACAATTAAGTCCAATGTTGCATGTGTAATCAGAACTGGCGAACTACCATCTGACGGAACAGGATCGTACATAGAATTAATAGTTCTTAATATACAATTTCAAATCAGATTTTATTTAGCATCTCAGAAATTTAATAGTTATTATAAGCTTTCTTTTTTAAAATGTAACGTAACTTTAAGTATATATTTGTTGTTAACTATGTATGTAGTATAATATTATTTTCAAGCCAATGCTTGTATCGTACTTTAAAATAACCTAGCTCTTATTGTACCAACATGTCCTCTAAATAAATAAATAAATAAAATAAAAAAATGTATATCTACATCAGGCAGAATAGACATTGGTCCGTTAGTTGAAAATTCAGCTGAGCTGGGGCATCTTGGAGGAATGTCATCAGAATGTGGCAATGGAACTTGAGTGCTGGGAATACTTTGATATTAAAATTTCCTCATGTTTTTCTGTAATTCACACATTGTATTCACGCACACATAACTGTTCAAGGAATCGTATATAATAGGGTCAATCTATACCATAGGAACACCAAACGGCATCGATCAGCGTTTGTAGCAATTAGCATCTCTTGCAAATTACCCACGGAATATCAGAAATAAATTTCTGATCATAGTACTTTTCGTACGCTAATATAAGTTCCTGACTGAAATGACCTTGACTGCGTCGGGATAGTGTGAAATGGCCGCAGATATAACAACATTTTTTTATGTATCTGCAAAACTCCATTGCGAATAACAATTTTGCGAAATAAGGATAACGACACCTTCACTATTCAAATCAAAGTACTCAATGCCCATTAAATTAAGTTTTAAGTTCTTAGCACAGCCACATTGAGACAACTTGCAATAGTTGCTTTAAAATAAATTCATTTAATTTTCATTCCGTATTTTACGTGTAACCTTTAACTCGTAGAGGTTACTAGTCTTCGGTGACCCTTAATGAAATTTTCTGGAGAATATTTTTTTTGGAAGATTTTAACTCTTGACCTTCCTCAAAAGTTGAATTTCAGGAAGTTTTTCAAAAAATGTTTGGATGAAAAAGTCTTCGGAATATTTTAACACAGGTTCGCGAAGAGAAGAACCAACCTGAAATAAGTTTTATACATAACTTTTCATATTGTTTAATTTCATTTTTGACCAAAATATTCAAATTTCAAACCACTGTAAAAACAAATTGTGACGCAGTGGACCAAAAAGGGATTCGGCCTTTTGTTACTGATGTCAAATAATAACGTTTGTATTGGCTTGGCTCATCCAGGAAAATGTGTGTGGCAATGTGTAATATAAAGGCATATACAGGATGTCTCGCCGTTAGAGTGCAATTATTTAAAGAGGTGAAAGATGGTATCGAGTTGAGCAAGAAATAGTATGGAAGAGGGGTCTTTTTTCACGCCCATAATAGTTACAGGTTTAAAAAGTATTTCATTTTGGGTTTATCATTAGTATTTCAGAAAACAAATTTTAAAAAATTATTTGAAAGCCAATGAATTGATCTTTCTAACGGTGTACCAACGAATCCACCCAATCCATCCATTAGTGAGTTGTGCTCGTATGAAGATCTGTTGAAATCAATCTGTTGACACCACTTTATTTCACGTTTGAGAGAAATTTTATCTGAATTTTGTGTAATAAATTAAAACTCTTTCAGCATCAGGATGCCCCCTATAAATGTGTAAACATTGTGTTGATTCGGAATATGGGTGAGAGTAAATAGGAGGGTGGATAGATAGAGAAGTGTCGGTGAAGATTTGTTTTAGATTTGTACAGCTCAAAAGTGACGGAAAACACACTCGCAGGGAGACTATTCTACAACTTTTCCGTGCGGCAAAAAATTTATTGTCTCGGTAATGCGAGTTTCTGTGGGGAATCGAGGCAATGGTAAAGGAGTAGGCTTGATGAAATGCTTTCGTCCCCTATCAAATATATCGCACGACGTTGAATTCGATCCAGAAGCTCCAAATAAAATCTTAAAGCCGATGCTCAAATGTGCGAATTGTACACCATTTTCTGTCTAATGTATGAGGTGTGGATCATGCGAAGATCAGCTGAAGTGAAAAATTTTTTACACCGTTTTAAAAAGCCCGCTTCTTACGACATATCAAAAATATGATCATTCCAACGAAGATCAGATTGGATCGATATGCCCAGAACGTCAAGAGCGGTTGATTCCACAAGATCAACACCATTTATAATGAGGTGAGCTAAGGAGCAATACATAAGGAGTGTAACATTTATATTTTGCTGCATTTTAATGAATATGAATGACAAATGCTGCTGTCGACCGCAAACAAATTTATTGGGTTGTGCGTCAACGGCAGAAAGTCATTGGTAAAAATCAGAAACAAAGTTGGCGAAAGAACTGAACCATGCGGTACTCCGGCATTGATGGCGTTCTCCTCGGACGAAATACCGCCAACTACGGCACAAATCGTTCTGTTTTTGAGGAAACACATGATCCATCGAGCAAACTTGCCATCGAGCAACTTGCGAGCGCTTCATGCCACACTCGGTCAAAGGCTTTTGAAATATTTAGAGCAAAAACCCTGCTCTTGCCGAAAAAGAGAACGCATTGGTTCCATTTTTCAATTAAGAACGCCATAAGATCACCAGTAGAGCGAGTCCTACGAAAACCATATGACGGTCACTGAGCAGTTGGTTGTACTCCAGAGTATTTCCAACAAGATGGAAATACTCTTGTCCTGTAGGAGATGTTAAAAAGGTTGCAGAAAGGCCGAGCCAGTGAAGAAGCACACATTTTAAGCACAATTGGCGGTATGCCATCAAGTATAAGTAGTTTTGTTATTTCTTAAGATATGTTTATGATTTTGATGTCATTGGAAGAAAGAAAATGAAATAAAAAATATATTAATTTTTTTACTCGAATTTCAGATGAAATTGTGCTCAAACTGAAAATTTAGTAGTTTCAATGGATTGATTTCATCTTCATATCAGCACAGCTCAGGAATGGATGAGTCGGGTGAGTTCGTTGAAACATCGTTAGAAAGATTAATTTATAGCATTTGAAATGATTTCTTAAAATAAGTTCCCGTGAGTTAGTTTTTCTGCTAAAACAATAATGTGCATCATAATCATGAAATAATAGTTAACCCTGTAACTCCTAAGGTTGTCATAAGAGACCCCAACAACTCGACATCACCTTTCATCTCTTTAAATAATTACACTCTATCGCGGGACACCCAATATAATGACAATAATTCTACATTTTTTAACAATTTAACATTGTCAATACTGATCAAAATTTATCAGTATTCTTTAACTTGCAAATATGATGGGTTAACTAGTATTTCGAGAATCAGGAATTTTTTTAAACAATTTATTCTGGAATTTATGCTTATAACTCATATTCACTATGCTTTATTCTCTTATTTTGGCAGAGAACATGCAGAACAAACTTGACTCCGTAACTTTTTTTCAACATTGTACCTTTTATTGCTTATGAAATTTATGAAACAACAGTTTCAATGCACTTTTCAATTTTTCAATGCTTGTGAAAAACGCACCAGCTAAGTTGTTGTTTGCTATAATTATATTGGTGTTGTAGCTTTTTCTGTTGAGTATTTTGTAACGCAGATTGCCGTTACAGTATAACTTTTTAAAATAATTTATTCTTAATTACTTAATAATGTGTAATGTTATGATGTAGTTCTTCAATAGTCACCGACACATTCGCTGCTGTGAAACTACAGTAGACTTGGATTATGGAGTTGTTATTTTTGTTATTATTGCATTCATTATGTATGAAATTTCACAGCTGCCAATCCATTATTAGCTTAATGTTATTAATTATTTCCTCGATATTTTATTAAATGCAACTCTACTTTACTTCTACTTTCGTGCTTTGTTGTGCTACGATCTGATGATCTCATATCGCTGACTAAGTTTATCTCTTTATCAAACTTAGTTTGCTACGGAATGGCCTCATTTGCAAAACATCAATCTATCCGTCTTCCAGTGACACATGTCTGCAGCTTGTCACTGATTAATGCCGACATTCAATGTCTTTCAAAATGTCAACTTAGCGAAAATAAATGTGCGTGAGAGATGATTCATAGTCTCCAAGGCTGCTGGTGTAAAATTAAGTGCAATTAGAGCGTGGCTAGACCGTTGTAGTCTAAAGCGGACGGCTTGTCCAATTTTGACAAGTGATCAATATGACGCCAGAATTGCGTGAACTGTGTCGAGTGTACTGTGGGAAATCTTCTTAAATTAGCATTGAATTTTGTATTTTGCAAATTAGCTCAAATTTGTTAGCTAGTCACTGTTGTAATAAGATGACCTTACTACAAGGTATCGTATGTAAATAGTTGGCTAAAAATTCAGAAATAATTTTGGATATAAAATAATATAGGAAATTTATAAAATATTTAAAAAGGTGACTAACTTTTGCAACTTCCTTCCAAAAATTTCTGATTACTAATGATGATAGTTTTCATTCATCATAATATTTATGCTCCACGATAACTACGTAAGGAATAAATAAACTTTCTTTTAGGAGGCTTGCAAGGTATAGCAACATTACCTCCTTAGTCGATTTAGCCATCTATCCGTTTGCCAGTGTGTCATTACGATTACAGCCAAAATTTTGAAGCTATCAAAGCGAAATGCGATGTAAGCTTGCATTCAAAAAATTAAGATCAGATTAAAATATTACCAAAATCAAATGAAAACTGCACCTACCTCCCTCCAAAAAAATTAATCAAATATCAACTTCAAACTTTGCACATAAGAGGTCGTCCATAAACTACGTTACCAATTTAGGGGGGGGGGGAGGTGTTTAGATATTGTAACGTTACCAAAAAAAAAAAAATAAATCGACGAAAAACCTCTAATTAATAACACAATCATTTCAAAAATTTTTTACCTTGCATGTTTATGTGTGATCATCTAAATTGATGGTTAACTTTTGTTTCAACGATTTCTTCCACCGCCTTTTTCCTCGACACAGGAACCTTTTGGTATTCCTTCACCATCTCAGCACACGTCTGAAAAATTTGGGTCTTTGCTTTTGCGACAGGCTTTGACGTTAAGGCCTGAATGTTCTTGATCAAAGGAGATATGACATGTACTGTTCTTCTCAGAAATAAATCGGAATAAAAAATACTATTTAAATAAATCAATTTTCAGAAAGCATTTACACAAAAACACAGAGCTTGGTGCAGCTCGGGTGCAGCCTTTAAGGGTACTCTGTCAAAGACCAGGTGAATTTCTTTGCGTTAGAAATGAGGATTCACCTGAATGGTTCGACATAGAATCCGATGAAAAATTCTATTTTGAAGAATCCTCAACACAGCTACCAGCTTCTTCTATCCCAGTGATTGAGAGCATCGAATCTTGGATCGCAGATGGAATAGCTTTTACAGATGATATTAATTATTGATTTTTTCTAATTGTTCCTTTAATGTATCTAGTCATACTAGTCACTAATACTAGTGAAAATTGTCAGAGCTAGTCAAAATATATAATCATTCGAATGAATTAATTCATATGTTACGTTACTTTATGGGGGGGGAGGGGTTTTAAAAAGCACTACGAAAAGTAACGCAGGGGGAGGGGGGGTAAAAAAAACCGTAAAATCAGTAACGTAGTTTATGGACGACCCCTAAGCTTTAACCTTTAATATGCATTTTGAATATGAAATTATTCAAAATCGAATAAAAAATATATCTATTTCCCATGCAAAGTGCCTTTGTAAAAATATTAAATCTGTTTTATTTACACAAAAGTTAAAGTAATGCCATTGATATTTTGCAAATAAATTTTAATGTTTACTATGCCACTCTACGTTTGAAATTTGGCAAAAATCAAGCCATCCTCCATAAAAAGTGACGTCATGACAATAGCAAAGTCTTAAAAATTCCACAAAAATTAGTGTATTGACTAAGTATTTTTTTCATAAGCTTTGATATTTAAAGGTATAATCTGAGTTTGAAATTTATAATATGATATTTGTGCAAAAACGGTACAACATCAAAATTGATGTTACCTTTCCGTATAAAACTAAAAACTTACACTCTTCCAATCATATATCTGTCATTGTTTCTAATCTATACCGTGTGCTTTTATAAAAAATTTAGTCTTATTCAAAATAGTCATGGATTTTTGACCCACTGTGTTGAGGGCATTTGTCATTCATTATAAGAATTATGCAAGCAAAATAGTTTCTTTAAATTAGCATCATTTGCATGAGACACACTGCTTCTGCGATCACGACGAGTGGCCAACTAGTTTTAATTCTATTCACAGTGCACCCGCGACCACTCCGACCCCTTGGAATTGCATCTTGCCACATCACGCAGCAGCACTTATGGCCGTCTGTTGTCATGATTGATGTTTGCATTAAAGGAGCGCAATACAACCGTGAACGCTGTTGCTGTGAGTGCAAATTTTTATAATCCATCAATAAATTCGTGTCATCAATTTGACGGTTATTGATTGTTGGACAGCTTTATGGCTCTCAAAATAAGTCCACACCAAATGCAAATTGGCTATACACTTAAAAAAATATTTTCTGCTAAATAAGTAAAAGAAAACTATTTTTAGAACTCAAACTACATGCAAGAGCAGCTCTCTGATGTGAGAAATCTTTGAATGTTTTCAATGAATATTTCAGTGTATTTGCAGATTAGGAAGGCTGTATTATTATTTGCATTTTGCATTTGCAGTTGTTTCTTGTATGTATCTTTTTTATTTATTGAGAAAATATTGAAATCTTTTGACTCATTCCATATATGTTATGCAACTTCATGAAGCTGACGGCTTTTTTTAATTGTAGTTAATAATAGTCTATTTTTTAAGCTATTGTTTGGTTGGTTGTACTTGTGTGCTTGTGCTATTAATAAAAAAATAATTTGCATTGAGTAATAGAATCGAGGTCGATTGTAATCGACCATTAGGGGTGTTCACATTTCAAACCGCTCATCAAATCGTTTGTCAAATACAATAGAACAACGTGAAATTTCCATGGATTTCCCACGTTGTTCTATTGGATTTGACAAACGATTTCATGAGTGTGAACAGGGCAAGTAGCTCGCTTCTGCAACTTTTTTTACCGCAGTTCTCACCAGATTTTCTCACTTCGACGTCATTTTGATGTGACGATGTCATTGTGTGAGATTTTCTCACTTGCACTGTCTCTGTAATAAAATGAGCAAAACCGCTGACTCAACTCGCTTGTTTCATTTCTACTTTCGAAGGAACTCGATAGACGAAGTGTTTCTGTAAACTAAAATATACAACTGGAATCGATTGCAGTTCTCACTATGTTCTTACTTGGTGAGAAAAATTTTTGCTTGCTTATGCAACAGTCATATTCAATAAAGTTTTAGAAATAAATGTATCTATGTTACAAATACCTCTACAGGGTGCAAGTATCAACTTAAATTTTTTTATGTAGACTATAAATATATTATTTGCACAATATTATATGTACTACAATGTATACATTATTGAATACATAAACTGAAATTTTTCATAAATTAAATTTATTCCATGCATTAAGCAACCGCATTAAAATTATATATTCGGATTGCAATTTGTGGATAAGGTTTGTATATTTTATATCAACATCACTAAGTGTTAAAGTGCTTAACATCAAAACAAGTAATTGCCAGCATAAATATTATAATAATTTAATAATTTTCACAAATAAAGCACTTATAACATTTATATTTGTTTTTTTATTTATTGTTTATAGAAGAAACTCATCAATTTTTACACAAAGTTGTCTGGCACTTGTTGCAATTTCATATATTCCCTTTCGCTTGTGTATCTTTTTCATTACGGACCACTATTTACTCGCTTATCAGTAAGAGAAACACTAGTTTTCGCAAAAGTGAGTATTTTAATATGAAACACTGTGACGTCAGAAAAAGTGACTATTTGTCGCAATAGTTACAGAACCGAGTAACAGAAGTGAAAAGTTCTTACATTATCATGGTGTTTTCAATTTTATGCATGTCAAGATACTTCAGACATTAGAGATGCTGCGAAGTAGATGATGACAACAATTTTGCACTCATAAAAATTGATTAACTTGAAAAATATCCGGAAAAAATATTATGCTTGATACAAGCAAAATTTACTGGTATGTAATAACCAAAATCTGGACTTATCGCGGTTCACTGCAATTCAAACACAAAAAAATGTGAAAATTCAATCACAAGATTCCATAGTGATAACGTGAAACTTGGTAACATATTTTAAAAAGGCGGAACTCTAAATTTATTTTAACAAATTGCGCCTTGCTGCTTTTTTTCAACTGGGTACATTATTGCATAAAACTATATGTTTTGTTTTCCATATGTCTAAAAAATTTTAAGCCAAACAAAATTTATTTTCTTAATTATTTCTCAGAAACAGTTACATTTTGATTTCGTTTGAACCCAAACAAATCAAAATAAAAATCAAATAAAAATTGGCCAAGTCTATTTATGAAACTTTCTAAGTTTTACTAGGATAATTTCAAAAGTAGTCAAGGTCAACTAGTTTCATTTCAAATAAAACTCCAAGTCACTGCAATAATTTTCAAAACTTCCAACATACGAGGGATATTTAAAAAGTCAGTGACTTTTCGAATAAATGGTATTTTTTTCGGCAGAAAAGCATTTTATTTTCCAACATAGAAAGTTTTTCCTATTGTTGACGTAGAAATACGTCTTATACTACGTTTACACATGATAAAACAAACAAACAAGTTTAAGAAAATCCTCTTTTGTTATCCGTACTGTTTACACTAGTGCGGAAGAGATTAATTTTGACATTTCGTTGATTTGTTTTTTTTTAAGTTATTGACCTTTAATAAGTTTGTTTTAAAGTCAGTTTTTTCAATAAAGCAGTTGAAATATTAAAATGTCTGCAATGAATTCTTTATCAGATCGAATGAAGATGAGTTAATAATTCAATTGCTTCATTTTACAGCAAATGTGGATGCAAAAAGAACCCTTCAAAGGCAATTAAAAAGGAAAGGACATGCACATTAAAAAGTACGTTAGCTGTGTTAAATAAGATAAATGCATTGTATCTTTCAATAATGAAGCAGAAAATACCCAAGGTATTGTGGGTTCTTGTAAGAGATATTTTTGTTATTATTTTGAAATGATATTAACGTTACAATTATTAATTTTAGGACCGTAGGATGTATGGACCGTTCTGTTAAGAAGATATCTCTCGAAATGGTGCTGCTGTTTTTTAAAGAAAATTTAAGAACGGACAGAAGTTCCATTGAGATGTTGTGCAATAAATTTAAAGATATGGCCAGTGCAGACACTTCTTTTAGGAACTGCATTGGCCTTGAAAATTGAGTTGCTATAGCCCCTCTACACCCAAAAGTCTTCAGCCAAATACAGCAAAGTGTGGGAATTGATTGCCTCTGAATATCTAAGCGGAAGAATATTTACTCAGGAAAAAATTAAAGAGTGTACAAAAGGACTCGAGAAAATTTGATTTTCACAGTGTTTTGGAGCTTTGGGTAAGGTAATAAGCTTCATCCAATATCTTAAATATTCACAATTTAAACTTTAAAGATGGTCATCATTTTGAAGTTTTGAAGGCTGAAGATGATGTCGATTACTATAATTATAAGGGATGGTATTACATTGTGTTATTGGCGTTTGTTTATTATAAGTAGACTTTATATAAAATTTTGAAATAAAAATGTTTTAAGCTTTTCCTTTAGATATAGGCTCTTATATACTAACGTTAGAGCTCCAGGTCGTTGCAACGACTCCCAAAATTTTGAGCAATCTGCTTTACAAAAAACATTAAAAACCTTCTTCTCAAGCAAAATGCCAAACTAATAAGTGGAGTAAATGGTCAAGTTATAATATTTGGTGATTCTGCTTTTCGCTTTACGGATTCTTTAATGAAACCATTTCGCATTGCCTCCGAAAAAAAAGTATTTAATTACTTAGACTGTCCAAAGCACGAAGAATTGTAGAACATTTTTTCTGACATATTAAAGCTCGTTTTAGGCGAGTTGGAAAAGGCATAGACAACAAATTTAAAAATGCAACATCAATTTTTATACTCTGTTATGTTTTGCACAATTTTGTAAGCGAATGCAAAGACAAAATAAATGAGAAGTGGATTCAACATCATCAACATTTTAAAAACCAAAACCAGAGATTTCAACCTAAATTTACAGATAACTTCACTGATCACAATCCTAAAGCAGAAGAAATTAGAAATGCATTTATTCATTTACTTATTTGTTTTTTCCATTGATGCATTTACAAATTTTTCAAAATGGTTTTTCTCTCCTTTTCTACCTCAAGCAGATCTCTTTTTGAATCCGAATGCCCTCCTTGTCACTTTCCTTAACTCTTTCCAAACCGTCTTTCAAAACATTGTTACACTCCCTTATTTCATCAATCAAAACTTGTTGAAAACTACTCAATTTTAGCGTCTTGTTTCCAAGTTCGCAAGAGGATCTGGAATCTTCATAGCTGTAAGATTGGAGTAAAGATAAGTTTAAATCTGGCGTGCAGTCCAAGTCATCAAGAAACTCAACGTCGCACAGTGTTGCGAGGTGGACAAAAGTAGGTATGGAAAAAAAAGTCATAAATTTGTAAAAGTAAATAAGCAAATTTATAGCTTAGAGTCTTAATAATGTGAATCTAAAAGGATTATTTGATATCTCCACATTTGTGCTAGTTATGGTCTTTATATGCCTCAAAAATTGTACGGAATTTCTGTTTGTATAGTCTTGTACTGAATATTTTCCAAAATCCCAAAAATATTAGTAATATTCATATACGAAACTTTAGTAGAAATATATTTTACAAGTTCTTGCTAAAAAAAACTTCGAAAATATAAATAAAAATATTTTCATATACCACAAAGAAGGTCCTAGAAATCAAAAAACATAAATTTCTGTAAGCAATTATTGAATAAGAACATTTTTATTTTTTGTATATTTAAGTATGTCCTGAAACATGCCTTTTTTAAAACATTCACAAAATGTGGTCTAAGTCTACATAAAAATAAATATTTCTATTTTTCATATTTAATGACCACTTTCTGAAGCATGTTTCGATGAAAATGCGCAAATTTATATGAAAAAATAAGAAATGTTTCATAAAGTTTTAAACGCAATCAAACAAAAAGGAAATTTTTGTTTTTTTTTTTTATTTTTAAGTATGTCTGAATATAACTCTTTCTCAATACATTCTTAAAATTTGGGAAACCGAAAATAAAAACTAAGGATTTTATAACCTGTTCCCTGGAGCATTTATAAGAGAAAATAACAAATTTTTTTAAGTTCGCTATAAAATATGTTTTTCTTAACATATTCCCAAAATTTGGTCTCAGACTACTTTCAAATAAGGATTTAAGGACCACTTTTCTAAAGCATGCTTTGACGAAAATGAGCACCAATTGTATACCAAAAAATACATGACAAGGTAAAATTCCACTTTTAAAACAAAAAAGGGCTCAATTTAAGGCTTTATTGTTCAAAGACAATACATATATACTTGCATTTTTTTTTTACGTAAATAATATAAAAATCAATATCCTACAGAATTTTTTTTCAATATTTGTGCATCTTCTTCTCTCTAGGTAGTGTCGAGAAAAAAATCATTTTCAGCCAGGGCGAAGATTTCTCGAGTTATACGCATCTAATTTCATCGTAATTCATCTTCCTCTTTTTGTTATCCAGCTTACAGATTATTCCACACGTGTGGCACACAAAATGGCGGCATAAAATGTTGTGAAATAGCGAGCGTTCAAACTGTTCATAGCTGGGTGTCACACACACGCTTGGTCAACAGGCCAAAATGGGTGTGATACTCGCAAACATGCTTACAGACTATCCTATCTGTGTGAATGGCCGTGTGTGCCACACGTGTAGGATAATCTGTAAGCTTCATTAGGGTTTTGACTACAACATTCATATGAAAACATTAAAACAAATCTATTTTTAAATCTCGCTCAAAAAAATTAAGCTTGCCTGTCATAAACGCTGTTTTTAAATCATCAAAATATTAAGGGTGGACTTAAGCGAACAATTTTTTAACATATATTTTTTTAATTGATTATTGTTGTAACACTATTCAAAACTTTGTAAAAAATCCATCAAATTCGCCTATAATTCAGATTCTTCAGTGCTAATAACCCGGTGCGCCAGAGTACATTTAACTTACTTATTTTTCAAAACAGGCCAAATTTTTTATTTAAATTTGTAAAAATAAAAAATAAACACGCAAAAGTACGGTAAAATAACATAAATTTTACTACTTTTTCGACGATTCTTAATTTTCTGAATTTTCATTCCATTTTGGAAAAAGATGTGCATTCAAAAGTATACTTTCAAATGCATTTCTGGCAGTTTGTTTTAAAACGATCTAAGCCCGAGCTATGATGTGGATCGATTTTCACCTTTTTTTTAAGCACACCACCTTCAGCGTTTTCTTTATATACACAAAAAATATGTGTTAGAAAAAAACATTTTTATTACTTAAACTGATGATTACTTAAATTAACACGCAAATGATGTTTTTCGAATATATAAAATCCTTTTTGTTTGTTTTAAAACGATCTAAACCCGAGCTATAATGTGGGTCATTTTCACATCTTTTTAAGCACACCACCTTCAGCGTTTTTTTTTATATGTATAAAAAAATATGTGTTGGAAAAAAACTTTTTTGTTACTTAAACTGATGATGTAAAATTAACACGCAAATGATGTTTTTCGAGTATATAATATACTTTTTTAGAAAACATCTTCTAAAATATGCCTTTAACCGATTTTGCCAATAATCTCCCTTAAGTGTAATGAAAAAAAAAATAGTCTTTTAAACAAAATTTTAGCAAAAGAAGAACTTCTTTTTTGTTAAAAAAGAAACAGCAAAACACTGAAATGATACTTTTTTTTTTGAGAAGACTAAACAATCCCTTTGGTCATTAATTTCAGAAAGAATATGTGTTTGCTTACATAAAATAAGGATATGTCAAATGTATACTAAACCGTATTCTGATTGTATCATGCTTATCATAATATGTCAAAAATAAGATAAAAACCAAAGACCAATTTATGTGTTTTTAGATTTCTTGTAAAATTTACTATAGTTTTTTAATTTGGAATAGCTTTCAATGTATATTATGTACCAACAGCTCCCCTAAAACGAGTTTTGGAGCGTGTTAGTCGAATCGACTAACATTGGTTATAACTAGTGTCCGACCGAATATTCGGTTTCAGTTCCGGCCTCAATATGATCGATTAGCCGAAACTAGCTGAAACTTTTGATAAAAACTTTTTGCATCAGTCATTTAATTCAAATATAAAAATATTTACAATGCATGTACTAAACAAAAATTATGAATTCGTCTACAATTTGATTTCTCGTGTTAAGGCAAAACATTTTGGTCAATTTTTGGAGAACAACTAGAATTTGCATTTAAAATCAAGTATGATTTAAACAATCAAGCATTTAGAATTTGTATTTAAATCATAGAAAATCAACACTTTGGTTAATTCTGTGTGTGTGAAATACAGGAAAAGAAAAATAAATATTTCTATTTTAATAATACTAAATTTTAAAAAAAAATCAAAAGTATTTTGTTCTGTAGTTATATTAAAATGTTCATTCTGGGTGTATACTATTTTGAGTGTGTACTGAAGATATAAATATGCACGGCTTTTGTTATAAAAAATAAAATGAAAAAATTATCCCATTTATTATTATAGTTCACTTCAATTAATTATTATACACTTCAATATTCAAATAATAACATTTTTAATTTAAATTTTTTTCTTCTGTGTATGAAAGTACTTTTGTTTACTTTTAATAAAAAAAAAATTAGAAATGTGATTTGTTATCTAGGGTAAATCACATTTAAAATTTTTATTGGATACTTTGGGGCTTATCTTACATCCTACGCACAAGGAAAAAATATCAGTTAAGATAAAATATCAATTTAAATTTTTATTTCCCATTTTTTTATGTGTTTAATATTTCAAAAGAACAAAAAAAAAGTTAAAGAAAAAAAAAGAAAAATTGAAAAAATTACAGGCTGGTGGAGAGGAGGTGCTAAAAAAAGGGTGCCTCTATGTTGACACGAAGCCCTTCATGTTATCTGAAAAAAATAAGGATTTTTAATAAGTCAGAATGTCGCTACAGCTCAAACTAGGGATATAGCAACATGGCCATTTTTCGCGAAATGGCGACTGTTTGAAAAAAAAAGCAGTGTTTTGGTTTTTTATATAGTTATGAATTTTTTAAAAGTATTAAAAGACAAAGTTTTTACATAATCCTAGTTCGAGCCATAGAGAGATGTAAAAAAAGGCCCACACCATATTTTAAGTTAAATGCTCCATTAGAACTTGAGATATCATGTCAACTGTGTTGGAAAAAGTAGTTTCGAGAAAAACGAAACTCGAGTAGTTTCGAGTTTAAAGTTTGTAAAGTAGTTTTTAGGCAGTTTATTTCTTTTAGAGATATATTCTTGAATATATAAGTATTAACTGTCGAAAAATTAAAAAAATTTTGTTTTTTTTATTTTTCAACACTAAAATACTGCCTTAAGCTTAGTATGCTGTAAGAACCGAGTATAAATAAATCTTCCGTAAGAAATGCATTGCGTTTTTGACACAACCATGATTGGATGGTTAAAATGTCAAAATTTCTCTTCATAATTGGCGTGGAAATTTGACATTCAACAATAATGTTCAACTAAAACATTAAAAAAACAGGTTATAGTAAGTATGTATTAGTGTTGCGTCTACACCATAATTTCGCGTGTAGAATTAAATGCCTAAAAATTTCGCTCCTTCAGCATATTAAGCTATAAGGGGTGAATGAAACGAATATCTAACGAACAAAATAGCAAAATATAAGAAGAAAAAAATTTAGATTTTTGTATTATTTTGTTTTTTTTTTAGTTTTAGATTTAGTAGCTGCTTATGTTGGTCACTGTTGCCAACTTGGTGCATTTTGAAAATTTTGGCTCAAGAAAAATTAGGTTTGGTGCCTTGTGCATTTTTTGTTATTTCGGAGGCACCATAAGTTCCTTGGCTTATGCATTAATATCTAAAGGATATTGATCTCAAGATGTGATTTAACGGTACAATAATATGAAAACATTAGTAATTTGTGTTAGATTCGTTAAATAAGACTAATTTAAGTAGTATTAATTTGTATAAACCTGTGAAATAAATTGTTTAAAAAAAAGACACAATTCTGATAGTATCGTTAGTATAGACCTAGAATTCCTTTTTATACAGTAATAAAGAAAAATTCTGTTTTTTTTTCATTTATATTTTTTAAAACTGTTTTAAAATATTTCATCTTTTAAATAAAAATAATTTTAAAACAAAATTATTTTGTATTATAATTTTTCATTTGATATTTTTAGTGATAAATTTGTTGTTCATTGTTGTTGGTTAAAATTTAATATAATTCAAAGTTATGTTTAATAAAAGGAAATAAATATTTCTGAAAACAACATAAACGAAAGCAACTAATGTGTATTTTATATACATTTTACATACATATTAATACCAATAACCACAACCATAACAACAACCATAACAACGGCATAAGCTGCTACTTAAGCAGCTTGTGTATAACTTTTCTCATATGAATATATAAATTTTTTTTTTCTTTTTCGTTTTTGCTATTTTGTAACCTTATTTAAGAAGTGACAATACCCAAAGTTAGATATATTCGTTTCATTAGTACTTTAACTGATATTTTGGCATATATTTTTTTCTTTTACGACATATATTAAAGGCTGTAGGTATACCCCAAAGTGTCCACTAAAATCCTTACATGTGCTTGAAAAAATTTGTGAAAATTACCCCTATACAAACCGCGGTGTAAGACTTAATTCTAAGTCAAAAATAAAATAACTGGCAGTTCAGAAATTAATTTAATTTCTTAATTTAATTTGGAGTTTTATATTTTTAAAAACCTAACAAATCTGGTGCATTTTTGAGGAAAAAGGGAATTTTCTCGCCTATTTGGTGGATTTTAGAATTGAAAACTTGGCAACACTGATGTTGTTGTTATGGTTGTTGGTTTGGTTCGTGCCGAAATCAGGAACTCAACATAGTGTCGTTTGTTGTTGTGCAGCTTGTGCTGTTATTGTTATTAATACATATGTTTGCAAAACTTAAGTATATAAATAAGTATCAGTTGCTTTTGGTTTTTTGTTTGTAATATTCAGCAAAATTAAAACAATAAATAACACACATGAATGAAATGTATTACTACTACGCATGTTTATATATGCAGAGACTGCGCAAGGTCGCTGTGCTTTATTTATTTTTTCAGTAAAATACTAAATTCGAACTAGGTATTTATTTTCTAGATCAGACATGAGCTTCCACAAGTTCAATTGGCTCAGTTGGCTCAGCTACAAATTTGTTTTGTTTTATCAACTTTGTGTTTGCACATTTGTAAAAACAACAACACGTACAAAAAATAACAACAAAACCGACGTTCACCAAATTTCTAACTTGCTAACAATATCAAATTCATGCAAAGGCAACAAAAAGCAAGCCTTACACAATGGCGCACACTGGGGATTTCGCGGAAAAAAGTCAAATTGTCAACATAGTCTTCATGCAACATGCAGTGGTATTTTGATATTAAAGACTAAATGGTACAGTCAAATCAAAAACAATTACTTCAATCTGACTGGTAGTTTTATTTTTATGCCGTTTCAAACTCCGAACTTGTATGTTTTACCGAACTAACTTAATATAAACCTAAGAATTTCAAGACGAATATTATTTTACTATGTGAGCTAACGTGTTTTTTTTTATTTTTTATTTAAAGTAGGATATGTCAATATACTAAAATTTAAAAAATAAACTCTGCAGAGACTTAATTTTTTTTTTTTTTTTTTTTTTTTATGAACTTATAACTAAAATCCCGTTTTTTCCAAACATTTGAATCTGAAATTTTAGCTGTACTTGCCTATGTTTGGAAATCACTACTAATACATTGCCTCATATCTGTTCTTACATTTTTAATCAATTTCAACTGCGGCCAGGTGCGCCTTTCAATAAAACTTATATTTTTATACCCTACACTTGACAAAGTCAGGGTATATTAACTTTGTGCAAACGTTTTTAACGCATAGAAGGAGGCGTGGCCGGTATGGAAAAGTATATATATTCTTGATCAGCGTCAGCTCCTGAGTTGATTCAGCCATGTCCGTCCGTCCGTCCGTCCGTCCGTCTGTGTGATTATATCTTGCAAAGAATAAAGAGAACCAGGTAAGATATTTGAATGAAATTTAGCACACATATTGATATGGACCCGGGGATGAGCCCAATGATTTTTTTTGGATACGCCCACAATTACGCCCACCTCCCATACCACCAACTATTGAGAAAACACAAAAAATGGGCTAATAATTGAGCTAGAGAGACAAAATTTTGTATGTGTATATGTTTTATCAATTCTTAGTTGAGTACCAAAAATGGGCGTGATACGCCTACAAATACGCCCACCTTCCATACCACCCACAACACTCAAATTTTATATAAACACACTAATTCAAAGAGAACGTGTTAAAAGAAGTTGTGTTATAAAAAGAGTTTTACGACTGTTCGTGATTGCGCTAATTTTTGCCCCATGTCCATGTTAGAATAATAATACATAATAATAATAAAATTTATATGAAAAATTCGTTTGTTTTTATATGGGCGGTATATGATGGGCGTGGCCGATTTTAATGAAACTTTCACAAATTTTTTATTTTGTTAATTGTAATGTCTGTGCTAAATTTCAACATGTTCGGAGCAAAAAAAAAATGTTGTATGAATTATTAATTTTGAGTTATATGGGCGGTATATGATGGGCGTGGCCGATTTTAATGAAACTTTCACAACTTTTTTATTTTGTTAATTGTAATGTCTGTGCTAAATTTCAACATGTTCAGAGCAAAAGAAAAATTTTGTATGAAAAATTCATTTTGAGTTACATGGGCGGTATATGATGGGCGTGGCAGATTTTTATGAAAATTTATATTTTTCTTAATAACGTTAATTAAGTGCTAGGTGCCAAGTTTTATCACTCTACAAGCACTCCTTATAATTTTTTCCCAGAAATGTATGAAGCCATCCCCACTGTGTGGCGCTGCGCTTGAGATGTTTGTGCCGTTATATGTGTTGCACACAAACACACATGATTTGTTTTTGTTTTGCTGGACAATTCTTTTATAGAAATAGAAAGTCAATGTAACCCAGGGTTGCCAGTTTGGTAATTAATTACCAAATTTGGTAGAAAATTTTTGACTTGGTAATTTGGTAATTTTTTTATAGTTTTGGTATATTTTTTCCCTTTAGTTTTTCCAAATAATTCAAAATAATCAGTTTGTTTGCAAGATTTATATTGTTTTTTTCCTTATTAAGTTTGCTGAATGTTCTTGACGTTTATTTTAAAAATGTAAACTCCCTTTTTCAATTCCGCGTGAAAAGTTATTCATGATAGGGCTGGTTAGGTCTAACCATTTTTGTAAACAAATTCTTTTTCATCATTTGTTTTGAAGATAATGGCCTTTAAAAATCATAAATTTTATAACTTTTTCATAATAAACATATTTGCTACCGTGAATTGTCTGAACCATAAAAATATTTTTGTCTTTGGAGTTTAGGCATACATTTTACCTTTGCAAATATTGCGGATAATTCCAGATATATTTTGAAATAACGAAAATTGATTACATAAAAAATTTAAAAGAAACATTTCTAAAGCAACTTACTGAAAAATTAAGGTTTTCCAGCCGCTTTAAATTGCTTTAAATAAATTTAATAAAATTTTCGTTTTCTTTACAATATATTTTTTTTAAACTTTAAAAGATATCAGCAAAAGCTTTAAATACTATGTATGCAATAGTTTGTGCTTAGGAGTAGTTATTGGAAAAAAACTTTATATCATATTTTTTTTTATAACTTTTTAACTTGAGGTGAGGGTGAAAAAGTTACCTTATATTTAAAATCAGTGCCCATAGTTAGCATTGATATCCTTCAAAACAAACGACCTGCGTAGTTTCTGATTTTAGTTATTAAGAAATGATTAAAATTCGAACTTGAGGAAACCGATCCATTTTTTGAAAGCATTAAATGCCATATCTTTGTATTTATTCATTTACTTTCTAGTTCTACTTTTTCTATATATGTATACATTTTTTTATTTAGTTCAAATAAAGCAGATATACGTCTCATTTTTATAAATATATGAGCTTATGAATTTTACTTATTCTGTGATTTTTAGTTATTAAAAAAAAGAAATTTTAAACAAGAAAAATGTAATACTTAATATTAACTACATTTATTTTACCACTATATCTTTTTATTCATTTTAGGTATTTTAGTGTTGAATAATGAGATAGAGATGTATGGTGACAGAAATGAGGCCCGAAAATTTTTCAAAAAAATAAGACGCCTTGCTGATGGTTTTAAAACCGGGGCCTCATCCTGCAAGGATGAAAACGGTAATCTAGTGACAGATGTCCAAAGTACACTGACGTTATGGAGGGAACACTTCTCTAAGCTTCTAAATGGCGACGCTGACAACAATCCCGCCAATAGAGAAGATATTTCGAAAACCCCAATTGCGGATGACAGCGTCGAGGTCCCGCTGCCCGACTATGATGAAGTTCTGACAGCTATAGCTCGGCTTAAAAATAACAAAGCCGCGGGAGCTGCTGGATTACCTGCTGAGCTGTTTAAGAACGGAGGTGAAGCTCTCCTTTTTGAAGATAGTTATCTGACTTACAATTTTATTATAATCATATTTTATGTCCCACGTAGAGGAGCGGAGATATGGGTGAATTACTGATTTCGGTGAACTTTCAATCCGAATATCTTCTGCTGCATACATGGTATCAGGGAAATTATGACAGGTTGTTAATTATGACTTAACCCGCCAATGGTGACCTACTGGTCTGTGAGACCGGGTGTGTTGAAAAATTAGAATAATTTTCTTCTCCGTTATTTATTAAAAAATTTTGTAAATATTAATATTGAAATAATATAACTTAAATTAAATATTATTGTTTTATGGTCAAAGAGCATAAATTTAAAAAAACGCATGAACTATGTGTTTCGTAGTACTATATTTTTTAATACCTACAAATTCAGTACTGAAAATGTGTCTCAGAATTAAACTTTTTATCGTAACAATCGACCATCTTTGCTTCAAGGGGACATGACACCTTAAAAAAATTTTTTTTAATCTTTTGAAATAAAATCATTTCCGTTAAATAAAAAAAATATCAGGTTAAAAAATTACACATATATTTTAAGGTAAAAAATTGCACAAACAACTTTTGTTTTTGGATTTTTTTAATATATGCATTTAATATATATATATATATATATATATATTTATATTATATTATCACTCCCGCAATGATTTCTTGATGTCTTTTTAAAAAAAATCCAATAGCCATACGTGTGATTAAAAAAATCAAAACATTTTTTGAGTAATATTTTCACCTCCAAATATATGTGTAATTTTTCAAAATGATATCTTATTTTTTATTCAACTTATACGCATTTTAAGACATTAAAAATTGTTTTCAAGTTGTCATGCCCCCTTAATGAATAGTTTTTATTTTATTTAATATGCAAAATAACTAATTTTAATTGATCTGCCAATCAAAAATTTAAACTTTCATATCATTAACCCACTCTTGGGATTGATTGCATTGAGCAGTAAGAGTAGGCATGAATTGAGTGGACAAATTCGTGAACCAAGGCAAGAAGTTGTGAAGTTCGCGTGTCGCCACCGTTTTAATATGCAAACTGAATCACATTCTCATTAAGAGTCATCCGTAAATAATTTCGTTCGAAATGCTTGAGATTTCAGACAGATTTCGGCCACGTCTTGAGTTGTTGTACGAAAACACGTTTCTCATCGTACAGCAGTGGCGTTCATTCAAAACCGTGCATAATTTGATAATTACCTTCGCTGTTAAGCTTGAGCCGCCACTGTTTGCTATTTATTTCAATAAACATGATTATTAAGTGAAGCGCGCAGTAAGGCATGAGCTCACGCAAATGCGTAAACGTGAATTGTACTGCGCATGCGTTCGTACACTGCGCCTGCGCACTTGGCAACGTGAGCATCAATTAATGAATCTGTCGTTTGAGACTTCAATGTGTGTAAATTTGTCGCCAACGCACATTTTTGCAGGTTGATTGCGAATCCAGCAGTCAAAACAAGGCAGAAAATACAACTATTAAAATTCAAGCAGTCAATGGATGGGGTTGAGTGGAAAACGATGGCACAGTATAAATAAATACTAGTATTTTTGATTATGTTGGATTCATTCTTCGAAGTGAACACCTTTCTATATTTTGTGCTATCCATCAAACTCCGACAGACACGAAATCATCTAAGTTGCCGCCGTAATCCATCGATCTATCATTCGAATATATCAGAAATCCACAAAGTAATTATCAAAAGCCTAGAGAGCTCTTACAAAACATTTTAAGATTATGATTTTTCTTACTTTATTAGTTCGTGGACTCGTAAAAAAATACTTTAGGTGTGGTTTATCTCTTTTATAATAGTTCAGCTATTATAATGGCAATGAAATATTATCATTGTCCACTTATCTACACAGCAGTTACATTTACCATAATACAACAATTCTATGCCAAGTACAAAGCCAACGAAACATCTAGAACGTGTGACAACAAACTGAAAGGAGTGCAACGCATACCAAGCCATCAACCACCTCATTAGTTCATAGTCAGTCAGCTTCAACTAGACACGACAATCAGTCAGCAAGTCAGTGAAAATCTCACACAAGCTCACTTGTCATAATCCATCAACCACATGCAAGTTCATTTCAATTATATCGACCACATGCTTCAACTTGATTGTGCATTAATTGCTCCGATTGATCGCAATAAAACTAGTTTTAGAGCAAAGGTGAATAAATTGTCACACATTTAACATAAGTGGATCTTATTAGAAGTATTATTTTGTCAACAAGACCAACAAAAGTTTTAGATGCAAGTCCGAAAAAAATTGGTGGTGTTTTATGTATTTTATGTATGAAATGTTTTGCATGGCTTAATTAAGTCGTGATTTGTGTGTAATTAAGAAACTGTTTGTTGCCGTTACGATTTTTAGTTTTTTTAGTCATGCTAGTATTACCATTTAGTCTTTTTCTTGTTGTGTTTTTTGTACGATCAATGGCACTGCAATACTTAAAGATAAGTTTATGATGTGGTATGTACTGATAGAAAATGTTTCACCAAAAATTTATGACGACATTTTTTAATTACCTACTATTTTCTTTTTTATAAGGGAAAATAAAAATTCTAAAAAATTATAGTTTCTTAAAGTAACATTTGAGCTTTATGCCAAATAAGTTTTTCGATAATCGCTACATCAACTCTCTAGAAGTCTCTTCTGTGGCGTCCACTCACTTCTACAAGCTAATAGTTAGGCACAACTTCTGCTTAATCAAAACGGAATAATGTGCTTTTAGCCTTTCAAAGCAGCGTTTTTCTATTATTTTGCAAAAAGCAAAAGTTCAAAATAGCGACTACATTGATTCTGCAAAGATTTGTTGTTGTGCTCATTGCTTATATCTTTATCGCGAATCAATCTCGGCTACAAAAGTTTTTGTAGTTTGCTCTGTAAATAGCTGTTGTAGCTGCAACCTGTTGCTTCATGACTTTATTTTTAATAAAGCTCAAATGCAATTCTAAAAAAATTTTATATTTTAGAAGCATAAAATAAATGCAACAAGGGAAATACACCTACTTTCACTTTTCCAAGTACTGACAACTTCACAGGCTGGAGTGAAGTCTTAGACATTACCCTACTATCCAAAAACGAGTCTCTAAAATTGGTTAATTGGAGAGTTTCGAGCAATAGTTATTTCTCGGATCAAAGCTTGATAATCTTCAATTTGAACTTGGAAATAGAGGCACCTCTTCCATATCGAAATCACAAACCTACTGACTGGGCTCAATTTTCAAGGGTGGCCCGAACAAAAATGCATTTCTTAGCCTACAAGGAAATCTCAGTTACGGAGGAACTAAATACTTCCATGGAGGCCCTAGAACAAACCATGCAGATTGCCTTTAGAGTCTTATGTACCATTAGCAAGGGCAGGAAGAAATCCTTTCCTCCGTGGTGGAAGAAAGATCTCTCCGACCTTAGGAAAAGTGTTAGGAGAATTTTCAACTCGTGTCATAGGCAGTTTCTTTGACAACCATATAAAGCCATCCTCAAAACATACAATAAAGCGATTCGTGACGCGAAAAACCATTCTTGAAGGGAATATACCCAATCAATCGACAATGTCAAAGGATTATATAACAGAAGCCTTTTTTGCAGCCTTTTTAGACATAGAAGGGGCATTTAGCAATCTACACACTAAGGCCATATTTGATTCTATGACTAACCTTGGTGAGCAAGCACCGGTGAGAAAATTGAGAGTCACAATGGTCAGTAACATAATTATCCAGGCATGCGGGTACTCCGCATGGAGGAGTAATCTCCACCCTACTCTGGCTCATTGCCATGAACGAAATTCTTAACACACTAAATTACAAGGGGTCAAAGTGGTGGCTTATGCGGATGATGTGGTTGTAATGGTTTCAGGGCTGCTCCTTTCTACGCTTAGTGAGCTATTAAAGGCAGCTTTGGGTAAACTCAGTATCTGGGCTGCCAGGTATGGCCTAGGAATTAACCTTAGCAAAACGGAACTGATGCTATTCACCACAAAAACCAAAGTGGCACAATTTGTCCTTCTAAAACACAACAGCCAATCTCTTACACTATCCAGCTAGGCAAATTATCTGGGAGTGCGCCCTATCCTGTCATAAGTGCTCTAGTAAATTGGCCTGCTCTGAATAAAGCATAAAACACAACAGAACTAGGCAGGATCCAACGATTCGCGTGCGCAGGTATTACAGGGGGTATTCGCTCATGCCACACTGACACGCTTATCTTGGCGTACTTACTTCCTATAGATCTACACATCAAGCTTACCGCAACAAACAGTGCGGTCAGACTCAGAGAGTCCTAAAACTGGTAGAATAGGCCATATGGACACAGCAACATTCTAAATCCGCTACCTCTGGAACCGGTTCCTTGTAATAATGACTATGATACCCCCAAACTCGACTTCACGAAAATACTTTCGACCAAGTTCCCAACCAAGGTGGAGTGGCGCAATGGGAGACCTGACTTAGTCTTTGATGTATCCTACTACATTGACGATTCGAAGATGGAGTGCGGAGTGGAAGCTGAAATCAAACGGTGAAAAATGTTGATCTAATATTAAATCCAAACTTTGGGTTAAGGGAGTTTTTTATTTAAAAAGTACTATTTTTTAATCCCTACTTTAGTTTAATTTATTTAAATCTAAAAAAATTTAAGTTTTAGACTATTTTTGGAATTCAAATTTAGCTGGGTCTCGAACACACGTTCCCGAAAGCTTACTTACATTTATAATGAAGCGAAATTTTGATAAAAACTGTGAAAGACGTGTGGATAAGATGTCGGACCTCGCACACGAGATAACGTGGGCTTAAATCAGGAGTGATCAGTGCCCAATTGATTTTAAGTTAATATTTATATTGTTTCTTTTTTTTGCTAACATGCATTCCCATAATTTTTAACTTTTTGTGGATTAAAAAGTATTCCTTTTTGGATTAGAAAATTTTAAACTTTTCCTTTGATTAAAGTCCTCTTTTTGGTGTTGTCCTATTTGTAATCCAGAAAAGTTTTAAATTTAGTCCAAGATTTTTTACCATGCATATACTCTGAGAAACTTGGGTGCCTTTTTGTCTGCCAAGCTCAGCCAGAATCTTCCAGGCCGAGCTTTTAGCGATAAGAGAAGCTTGTCACGCCTTAAGTAGAACCAACACCAATCACCTCAGTGCAGCTATTTCTACGGATAGCCAAGCCGCCATTAAAGCTTTAGCTGCAAACCGACTCCAAACTGGTAAGGCAGTGTAAGAGTGAACTCGACCGGCTAATTCACCAACTTAACATTACCATAATCTGGCCATAGGAACATATAAAGTAATGAAAAGGCAGATAAACTGGCTAGGCAGAGTTCCTTCTTTGACGTTTCAAGAGCGGAACCAGTCGCAGTCCCACTGAACATCGTTAAGGGAGGAATTCACTCTTACTACTTGGCCTTAGCTGGTCGTAGATGGAGAGGTCTGTCAACGTGCAACACTTCAAGAATATTATTGCCAGTTTACAACCTAGGAAGAACTAAGAAGATGCTCTCAAGATCCCGGAAGGACATAGCCAGAATTACAGCTATTATTACGGGTCACTGGTGCATTGCATTAAACACCGAAAAAATAGGACTGCCCTTTAACACCTATTGTCGCAACTGTGATGACCCAAATGAAAAGGAAATGCCGATACAATTCTTGTGCACCTGGCCGACCCTAGCCAGGTCTAGATTACGAGCGATAGGTAAGCCCTGCTTTAGCAATCTAGAGGAACTGTAAACAACAAAAATCAGCAATCTTCTAACATTCATCAACCGCACTGGATGGTTATAAACTAACAGCGTGATACACACCCAAGTTTCAAGATTATGAAGATTAACTAGAGCTACTTGGATTGCACTTGTACTTGTAGCATCACCATTTAAGCCAACCAACCAACCAACCAGAAGTATAAAATACAAATTTTTCACATTATAAGCTTTTAGTTAAAATCATCATATTTAAAACTCTTAATAAGGTTTATAAGGGTTTTATTATTGAAGTATTTGTGTAACTTTTTTATTGCATTATATCGTATCGCTCTTACAATAGGGCTACTTTCATAACTAATGGCACATATAGTACATTGATATATTAAAAACATTGATGTAACATTTTCCAACACTGTTAATTTTAATGTTGATTAATTATTATAATTTGTTGTTAATTTATCGAACGAATGTTGTCCGAAGTGCTTGGCTTTTATGAAAATGAGGTCGATACTATATTCCACACATTCATCAACAACACGAGCATATGGAGCACCCAGATGATCACAGCGACACATTCTGCAGATTTTGCCGCTGTTCATCAAAACCGAAAAAACCTACGTAAATTATGAACAACAAACGAAAAAAGACCAGCAAAAGCAAAGATATCTCAACTCATTCGCTCTGTGACAAGAATTTATATTAATTTATTACAGTTCATCTGACAGAGAATTAAAACCAGACAATTTATGACTTTGTTTTCAACGAGTTAAACTTAAAGAAATCATTTATGTAAATGTGCAGATATTCATTGTCTTCGATAGCATCAGATAAAAAAAATTACATGCGCACATCTCGTAGAAACATCTTAAAGTTATTAAATACAAAATTGAAGTGGTCAATTTTAATTACGGTCTATGTAACAACAAAAAGCGCAATGCAGTAAGCAGCTGACCGACTGCGACTCTTTTAGCTGAAATAGATCACCAATCGTTCAACGCCAGCCGCCATCTTCGCAAGCATCACCAACCGTTAGCATCTTCATCAACAACATTTTATTTAATTAAACAAATTTCAGTGGCAGTAACTTATTTTTTGGAGCGGCACACTGTCATTAACGGCAGCATTGACTGCTCTGTTGCTGAATGCTGCAACCATTGGCGCAGTTGCTGTCAAAATTTGATTTACCGCTTTAATTTTAAGTTTAAAACCTGTCAAAAATAAATCATTCAATCGTTTTTGTCCTCATTGCCTCGCTGCCTGCTTGCATGGAATTCGTTATACTCGTTGATAGCGTTCAGTCTCAGCGGAACCAGCACGAACTTTTGTCACTTCGTTTTGGGAGACATAGTAATCAGTTGACATCTTTTCGCGAGTATCTTGTTTAGAATAAGACGAAATCTGTTGGACGTACTGAGTGGCGTTCTTTGAATGCCTTGGCAGATGAATGAGTTCTCAATTTATTTGTAACAGTAGCTGAGTGTTACTCAGTGACTTTCATTAGTTTAGCGAATGTTGTTCGTAATTAAGAGTATAGTTTTGATATCACTTGATCGATGTTTAAAGTGCAACTAATGCGTGTTGTTTTTCCTTTTGTGGCTCAAATTAATGGCTTGTTACAAGTAAACTAAAAATTTTTGTTTAAATATGATTGCATTTTTCCTTCACAGATTGATTGTCCTTAAAACATGACATTTTATTAATACTAATTGTATGAAAAGTGTCAAAGTTTGGCTCGGTTAGAGTAAAGATAAAATGGAACAACATATAAAATTCCTCAAAGATATAATAAATTATACAGAAAAATAATATTGAAATTATTATACAAGTTAAGATATTCTGGTGAACTTCTTGGATTAGATCAAATCATGATATTTTTGGCTTATTTGATGCGTGAATTCGAATCTCTGATTCGTTTACCAATATTGGAGCTAGTTGGGAGATATTGGGTGTTTTGAATTTTAAGAACATTTTGACAAATCTTTACCTTTTAGTCATAGCTCATTTTAATATTTGAACATTTATTTAGATTTCAAGATTTTAATAAAGCTAAGTTATCAATATTTGAAAAGCATTATTTGAAAAGCCGTTAGGCCAAAAAATTTGCAATTTTTATTCTCAATAAAATTAACTTGAGATGCATGTATATTGCACACATATTCTTTAAATTTTAGTTTAAGAAAATTTTTTGTGATGTTTGTTGGTTTTTTGTGATGACTGTTTTATTTTTAAAAAAGACACGTGAAAAAAGGAAAGTTTTAATTGCATTCTTTTCATACCATCGAAAAATGGTTTATGTCTTATTATTGCTTTAACATGTTTGCATAAATATAGATATTTTCTTTTCTCACTTGACAATTTTTTTTACATAACCTGTGATACAAAGGCATCGATATCATTGGCTATAATACTTGCGAAGCCAGTGCAGCATTATCTAGATTAGAAAGAGAGTCAAGTCGAATGGGTTTTGCAGTCAATGCAGATAAAACGAAATACTTGGTGTCAGCAAACAAACAGTCCCAGAGTCTTGGAAACCACGTTACAGTTTACAATACCTCCTTCGAGGTTGTTAAGGACTTTGTCTATTTGGGATCCATCATTAATTCAACCAACGATATCAACATTGAGATCAAACGAAGGATAACTCTTGCACACAGGTGTTACTTTAGGCTCAGTAGGCAATTCAGAAGCAGAGCCCTCTCTCGACGAACGAAAATCGCGCTTTATAAATCACTTATCATGCTCTCTTACTTTACGCATCACAAAACTGGACGCTGAGCAGTTAAGATGAAAATACCTTAAATAGCTTCATAAGTAAGTAAGAAATACATTTTTCGCTTTTGACAGCTGTGCGAATGACGGTCCAAATAATAAAAGTATTTTATATGTTTATTGTTATGGTTACATCCTCTGAAAGGACTCCCAGAAATTTTTAAATATTTGTCACATACGTATAGCGTATTCAATTGATTTCAATTAAGAACAAAAAAAAAACTTGTATGTATCTGTTTAGACAAATATTTTATTTCGTTTTAAATATACCTGCTATTTTAACGATTGTAATTATTGTTATAATATAGTTTCACTCTTTGTCATTTTAATTTTATATTTAAATACTTTACTTTAAAACATTTGTTATCATATAATTTGTATTTCAATGTGCTTAGGGTTCTTGCTATTGCTTAGAAAACCAGATATTGCGATATATCCAAATAAAACGCACGCGGTGCAATTCAAAACGTTTATTTTAGCAATCGAATACAGCAAAATCAATAACAAAAGATAACAAAACTATTCTTCTTCGTTTCTTACACAAATATGCCAGTATGTGTGTAACAAAAGGAAATCAACAAACAAATACAAAATGTATATCCAGTTAAAAGTAGAAATAAAGAATTATGATACAGGTCTGCATTCTCCTCAACACAATGAAAATGATTTGAGATATTTCAAAACTATAAAATAAAATTTTCATTACGATAAAAAATATTGAAAACAAAAAAAATGTAACGGTGATTCGTTACAAAGTTGCACCCCGCTCCCTACGTCATTACCCTACTATACCACTGTGTACATTCAACTCAAATAACAGCCAAACCAACACACATACACACACACACACACAGTCAGCACATTCAACGTAGCCAACAGCCAAGCCTACGAAAACCACACGCAACAGCCAGGCATGATATAATTCCCAGAAGGTTTCTAACATCATATGGATAAATAATGCGCAGTGTGACAAACTTCGGCAAGGCTCGAAAGCGTAGTGCTTTGCTCCGCCGTACAATTGTTGAACAATAACAAGTCCGTTGTTTCAAAATGAGCTATCGCAAGGCGGCTCATTCGAATACATTTAGCTTTTAAGTATTCTAATCAGCAGAGTTAGGCAGCGGGACTATGACGTCGTCTTCGGTCGGACGGGCGTCCACGATAAAATCATTCTCTTTTGGCTTTCACTTCGACTTCGGTCGGTCGGTAGCCCACAGTAGATAGTCAGTGATACCATCACGTCGGCTTTGGTCGGTCGGGCATCTTAAGGGTGTTTTTAATAGAGTGATACAACTTTGAGTTGGCATCACTGCTTTATTTGACCACCAAATGGGTTTGTAATTTGACCACCAAAACGGTTGATAATTGCTTTTCGTTTAGTTTGCTTTGACATTTCATTATGGATCGACTTACACCAGAACAACGCGTGCAAATTGTGGCAATTTTTAATAAAAAAAAAGGTTCTGTTCGTCAAACTTATCGTGCACTTCGTCCCTTTTATGGCGTACATAATCGTCCTTCAGAGCTGCTAGTTCATAGAACAATATATCGTTTTCGGACTACATTTACTGTTACTGATTGTCTACGCCCCGATGCGTATCCAAATGGTTTTTATATAAATGAATTTTATGAATTTACTCTTTTCTCTTAAATTTACCTTTGTAACTAAACGCAGCTCAAGCCTGCGGCTTTAATTGAAAGTTTAAATTATGAACTTAAAATACTGTAAACTAAACCCAGCTTAAAAGCTGGGCCTTAAGCTTACTTGAAATTGCAATGTACATATTCTCTTTTGTTAATTTTCCTTCTTCTCATTTCAACCACCAGCCGATAAGGTAATAAAAAACACGTTCAAAACGCACCTTTTAATTTGTTATTAATTACCCCCTGATTAATAACCTAATTTTGTGGAGTCATTTCTGTTAAATGATACTCTTCATTTAACAGAGATCCCTACAACCTTTGGTGGTTAATGAGGAGCACAACTTCTTCTCCTCAAATTTAGCGCTTGACTCCATCTTCAAGATGGTAGGCTACCGAAAGCCTATCATCGCGCGCGCGTGTTATTTTTACGCGCTAAATTGCTCCCGCCCCCTATGACCTATACTTTCTTCTCCTCTCGAAACTTCTCCGACTCTCTTTTCATCTCACTTTCAGAATCACTCATCTCTAGTCATGGGTCTCTCACCTCACATAATCCCTCTATTTATACAGTACACTCGCACTTCTCACTCATATGTCTCTTATCCCTTGTAACTCCCAAACATCAGCTCACCGTCTAGTTACATTTTTTAGTTACTCATATCTCTCATGTTTATTCTAGCTCTCACTCAATCAATGCTACACTATACTCTCACTTCTCACTCGTACATGACTTATCCCTAGTCATTCAATAACCCAGCTAACATAGTTCTCTCTACAATTATGCCATGCACTAATAAACTTTTCGGTTTCTTTCTCTAGGCTTTATGAATGTCAACTGTGCCAGCGGCGACATTCCATCCGATTCTGCAAAAAATTTAAGGCCATGTCTGTCCTGCACCGTCGCCAGGCCGTGGTTCGACATGGCTATTGTTCGAACTGCCTCGCTCGCTCCCATACAGCCGGAAGATGTACGTCCAAAGCCGTGTGCAATGTGTGCAAGGGTCTCCACCACTCGATGCGAACCAAAAACGCATCACGATCCAGTCCGACTCAAACCGGCGAGCCGGCAAAACCACCAAGAAGAGAGCAAGCGGCATAGCTCACCGACTGGGACGAAGAGTCAGTCCGTCGCCTTCGCCTGTACGTCAACGGGTACAGCCTAACGCTTCGGAAGGGCGCTCACGGCCTCGCCAACGACTACAGTCGCCTCAGCCAACCGGGCGCTCCAGGGCATGTACACGATCGACTGGCACCAATCGCAGCGAAAGTCCACGGGAACACCTTTTAAACGCCATCCGTGAGCTTCAGCGGCTGCAGAGTATCTTGTAAATTGCACTAGTGCAAGGCGGGCGGCATGTCTACGCCCCGATGCGTATCCAAATGGTTTTTATATAAATGAATTTTATGAATTTACTCTTTTCTCTTAAATTTACCTTTGTAACTAAACGCAGCTCAAGCCTGCGGCTTTAATTGAAAGTTTAAATTATGAACTTAAAATACTGTAAACTAAACCCAGCTTAAAAGCTGGGCCTTAAGCTTACTTGAAATTGCAATGTACATATTCTCTTTTGTTAATTTTCCTTCTTCTCATTTCAACCACCAGCCGATAAGGTAATAAAAAACACGTTCAAAACGCACCTTTTAATTTGTTATTAATTACCCCCTGATTAATAACCAAATTTTGTGGAGTCATTTCTGTTAAATGATACTCTTCATTTAACAGAGATCCCTACAACCTTTGGTGGTTAATGAGGAGCACAACTTCTTCTCCTCAAATTTAGCGCTTGACTCCATCTTCAAGATGGTAGGCTACCGAAAGCCTATCATCGCGCGCGCGTGTTATTTTTACGCGCTAAATTGCTCCCGCCCCCTATGACCGGAGCAATTTGGCGATATAAATAGCACCGATTCCAACAATTATTATTATTATTATTATTATTATTATTATTATTATTATTATTATTATTATTATTATTATTATTATTATTATTATTATTATTATTATTATTATTATTATTATTATTATTATTATTATTATTATTATTATTATTATTATTATTATTATTATTATTATTATTATTATTATTATTATTATTATTATTATTATTATTATTATTATTATTATTATTATTATTATTATTATTATTATTATTATTATTATTATTATTATTATTATTATTATTATTATTATTATTATTATTATTATTATTATTATTATTATTATTATTATTATTATTATTATTATTATTATTATTATTATTATTATTATTATTATTATTATTATTATTATTATTATTATTATTATTATTATTATTATTATTATTATTATTATTATTATTATTATTATTATTATTATTATTATTATTATTATTATTATTATTATTATTATTATTATTATTATTATTATTATTATTATTATTATTATTATTATTATTATTATTATTATTATTATTATTATTATTATTATTATTATTATTATTATTATTATTATTATTATTATTATTATTATTATTATTATTATTATTATTATTATTATTATTATTATTATTATTATTATTATTATTATTATTATTATTATTATTATTATTATTATTATTATTATTATTATTATTATTATTATTATTATTATTATTATTATTATTATTATTATTATTATTATTATTATTATTATTATTATTATTATTATTATTATTATTATTATTATTATTATTATTATTATTATTATTATTATTATTATTATTATTATTATTATTATTATTATTATTATTATTATTATTATTATTATTATTATTATTATTATTATTATTATTATTATTATTATTATTATTATTATTATTATTATTATTATTATTATTATTATTATTATTATTATTATTATTATTATTATTATTATTATTATTATTATTATTATTATTATTATTATTATTATTATTATTATTATTATTATTATTATTATTATTATTATTATTATTATTATTATTATTATTATTATTATTATTATTATTATTATTATTATTATTATTATTATTATTATTATTATTATTATTATTATTATTATTATTATTATTATTATTATTATTATTATTATTATTATTATTATTATTATTATTATTATTATTATTATTATTATTATTATTATTATTATTATTATTATTATATTATTATTATTATTATTATTATTATTATTATTATTATTATTATTATTATTATTATTATTATTATTATTATTATTATTATTATTATTATTATTATTATTATTATTATTATTATTATTATTATTATTATTATTATTATTATTATTATTATTATTATTATTATTATTATTATTATTATTATTATTATTATTATTATTATTATTATTATTATTATTATTATTATTATTATTATTATTATTATTATTATTATTATTATTATTATTATTATTATTATTATTATTATTATTATTATTATTATTATTATTATTATTATTATTATTATTATTATTATTATTATTATATTATTATTATTATTATTATTATTATTATTATTATTATTATTATTATTATTATTATTATTATTATTATTATTATTATTATTATTATTATTATTATTATTATTATTATTATTATTATTATTATTATTATTATTATTATATTATTATTATTATTATTATTATTATTATTATTATTATTATTATTATTATTATTATTATTATTATTATTATTATTATTATTATTATTATTATTATTATTATTATTATTATTATTATTATTATTATTATTATTATTATTATTATTATTATTATTATTATTATTATTATTATTATTATTATTATTATTATTATTATTATTATTATTATTATTATTATTATTATTATTATTATTATTATTATTATTATTATTATTATTATTATTATTATTATTATTATTATTATTATTATTATTATTATTATTATTATTATTATTATTATTATTATTATTATTATTATTATTATTATTATTATTATTATTATTATTATTATTATTATTATTATTATTATTATTATTATTATTATTATTATTATTATTATTATTATTATTATTATTATTATTATTATTATTATTATTATTATTATTATTATTATTATTATTATTATTATTATTATTATTATTATTATTATTATTATTATTATTATTATTATTATTATTATTATTATTATTATTATTATTATTATTATTATTATTATTATTATTATTATTATTATTAATATTATCATTATTATTATTATTATTATTATTATTATTATTATTATTATTATTATTATTATTATTATTATTATTATTATTATTATCATTATTATTATTATTATTATTATTATTATTATTATTATTATTATTATTATTATTATTATTATTATTATTATTATCATTATTATTATTATTATTATTATTATTATTATTATTATTATTATTATTATTATTATTATTATTATTATTATTATTATTATTATTATTATTATTATTATTATTATTATTATTATTATTATTATTATCATTATTATTATTATCATTATTATTATTATTATTATTATTATTATTATTATTATTATTATTATTATTATTATTATTATTATTATTATTATTATATTATTATTATTATTATTATTATTATTATTATTATTATTATTATTATTATTATATTATTATTATTATTATTATTATTATTATTATTATTATTATTATTATTATTATTATTATTATTATTATTATTATTATTATTATTATTATTATATTATTATTATTATTATTATTATTATTATTATTATTATTATTATTATTATTATTATTATTATTATTATTATTATTATTATTATTATTAGTATTATTATTATTATTATTATTATTATTATTATTATTATTATTATTATTATTATTATTATTATTATTATTATTATTATTATTATTATTATTATTATTATTATTATTATTATTATTATTATTATTATTATTATTATTATTATTATTATTATTATTATTATTATTATTATTATTATTATTATTATTATTATTATTATTATTATTATTATTATTATTATTATTATTATTATTATTATTATTATTATTATTATTATTATTATTATTATTATTATTATTATTATTATTATTATTATTATTATTATTATTATTATTATTATTATTATTATTATTATTATTATTATTATTATTATTATTATTATTATTATTATTATTATTATTATTATTATTATTATTATTATTATTATTATTATTATTATTATTATTATTATTATTATTATTATTATTATTATTATTATTATTATTATTATTATTATTATTATTATTATTATTATTATTATTATTATTATTATTATTATTATTATTATTATTATTATTATTATTATTATTATTATTATTATTATTATTATTATTATTATTATTATTATTATTATTATTATTATTATTATTATTATTATTATTATTATTATTATTATTATTATTATTATTATTATTATTATTATTATTATTATTATTATTATTATTATTATTATTATTATTATTATTATTATTATTATTATTATTATTATTATTATTATTATTATTATTATTATTATTATTATTATTATTATTATTATTATTATTATTATTATTATTATTATTATTATTATTATTATTATTATTATTATTATTATTATTATTATTATTATTATTATTATTATTATTATTATTATTATTATTATTATTATTATTATTATTATTACTATTATTCTTATTATTATTATTACTATTATTATTATTATTATTATTATTATTATTATTATTATTATTATTATTATTATTATTATTATTATTATTATTATTATTATTATTATTATTATTATTATTATTATTATTATTATTATTATTATTATTATTATTATTATTATTATTATTATTGTTATTATTATCAGAGTTTTTCCATCTCGATAGTGTTCCGCACATATCGGAGATTACATGTATCCCGGGTATCGGTACCAAGGGATAATGGTCTGTGGGGGCGAAGGCCAAGTTCTACGCCCGTATTGTGTTGGAAATAGCTGCTATTGTCGGAATTTAAATTGTTGAGGCACATTTTGTTGCATAATATAAATTCGGTTTACAGAGGTTATATGCACAAATTGTCAAATGTCTACTTGAAGAAACCGTCTGACTATGTTGCATGTGCTAAGCAACACAGCTTTTTGGATCTCATCAATTGTATTTTCAATATGAAGTTGTTTCAAATTTAGTTTGAAGGATTTAGGTGTCAAGCCGGTAGTTGATATTATTATTGGCGATATTCTTACGCTATCCATTCGATACATTGATTTAAGCTCACTAGCCAAATCCGTATATTTGGATATTTTTAAGCTGTACGTTGATTGAATGTTATGATTTAAGGGAATCGCAACGTCAATAATTTCAATTACACGTTGTGATTTATTAAACAATACTAAATCAGGCCTGTTTGCTCGTACTTCTCGATCAGTTATCAGCGACCTGTCCCAATATAGTTTGAAATTCGGATTTTCCAATACTTGTGCTGGTTCATAATACGGTGTGTGTATTGTAATAAGTTTATGTTTTAACGCCAAGGTCTGGTGTACAATCTTTGCCACCTGATTGTGTCGATGTGTATAGTCAACTGCAGCCAGACATGAGCATCCACCTAGTATATGTTCAATTGTTTCTGATGTAGTATTACAGCGCCGGCACGAGTCGCTTGCGATGTTTTCTTTGAGAACGTATTTTCTGTAATTTTTTTATTATTATTATTATTATTATTATTATTATTATTATTATTATTATTATTATTATTATTATTATTATTATTATTATTATTATTATTATTATTATTATTATTATTATTATTATAATTATTATTATTATTATTATTATTATTATTATTATTATTATTATTATTATTATTATTATTATTATTATTATTATTATTATTATTATTATTATTATTATTATTATTATTATTATTATTATTATTATTATTATTATTATTATTATTATTATTATTATTATTATTATTATTATTATTATTATTATTATTATTATTATTATTATTATTATTATTATTATTATTATTATTATTATTATTATTATTATTATTATTATTATTATTATTATTATTATTATTATTATTATTATTATTATTATTATTATTATTATTATTATTATTATTATTATTATTATTATTATTATTATTATTATTATTATTATTATTATTATTAATATTATTATTATTATTATTATTATTATTATTATTATTATTATTATTATTATTATTATTATTATTATTATTATTATTATTATTATTATTATTATTATTATTATTATTATTATTATTATTATTATTATTATTATTATTATTATTATTATTATTATTATTATTATTATTATTATTATTATTATTATTATTATTATTATTATTATTATTATTATTATTATTATTATTATTATTATTATTATTATTATTATTATTATTATTATTATTATTATTATTATTATTATTATTATTATTATTATTATTATTATTATTATTATTATTATTATTATTATTATTATTATTATTATTATTATTATTATTATTATTATTATTATTATTATTATTATTATTATTATTATTATTATTATTATTATTATTATTATTATTATTATTATTATTATTATTATTATTATTATTATTATTATTATTATTATTATTATTATTATTATTATTATTATTATTATTATTATTATTATTATTATTATTATTATTATTATTATTATTATTATTATTATTATTATTATTATTATTATTATTATTATTATTATTATTATTATTATTATTATTATTATTATTATTATTATTATTATTATTATTATTATTATTATTATTATTATTATTATTATTATTATTATTATTATTATTATTATTATTATTATTATTATTATTATTATTATTATTATTATTATTATTATTATTATTATTATTATTATTATTATTATTATTATTATTATTATTATTATTATTATTATTATTATTATTATTATTATTATTATTATTATTATTATTATTATTATTATTATTATTATTATTATTATTATTATTATTATTATTATTATTATTATTATTATTATTATTATTATTATTATTATTATTATTATTATTATTATTATTATTATTATTATTATTATTATTATTATTATTATTATTATTATTATTATTATTATTATTATTATTATTATTATTATTATTATTATTATTATTATTATTATTATTATTATTATTATTATTATTATTATTATTATTATTATTATTATTATTATTATTATTATTATTATTATTATTATTATTATTATTATTATTATTATTATTATTATTATTATTATTATTATTATTATTATTATTATTATTATTATTATTATTATTATTATTATTATTATTATTATTATTATTATTATTATTATTATTATTATTATTATTATTATTATTATTATTATTATTATTATTATTATTATTATTATTATTATTATTATTATTATTATTATTATTATTATTATTATTATTATTATTATTATTATTATTATTATTATTATTATTATTATTATTATTATTATTATTATTATTATTATTATTATTATTATTATTATTATTATTATTACTATTATTCTTATTATTATTATTACTATTATTATTATTATTATTATTATTATTATTATTATTATTATTATTATTATTATTATTATTATTATTATTATTATTATTATTATTATTATTATTATTATTATTATTATTATTATTATTATTATTATTATTATTATTATTATTATTATTATTATTATTATTATTATTATTATTATTATTATTATTATTATTATTATTATTATTATTATTATTATTATTATTATTATTATTATTATTATTATTATTATTATTATCAGAGTTTTTCCATCTCGATAGTGTTCCGCACATATCGGAGATTACATGTATCCCGGGTATCGGTACCAAGGGATAATGGTCTGTGGGGGCGAAGGCCAAGTTCTACGCCCGTATTGTGTTGGAAATAGCTGCTATTGTCGGAATTTAAATTGTTGAGGCACATTTTGTTGCATAATATAAATTCGGTTTACAGAGGTTATATGCACAAATTGTCAAATGTCTACTTGAAGAAACCGTCTGACTATGTTGCATGTGCTAAGCAACACAGCTTTTTGGATCTCATCAATTGTATTTTCAATATGAAGTTGTTTCAAATTTAGTTTGAAGGATTTAGGTGTCAAGCCGGTAGTTGATATTATTATTGGCGATATTCTTACGCTATCCATTCGATACATTGATTTAAGCTCACTAGCCAAATCCGTATATTTGGATATTTTTAAGCTGTACGTTGATTGAATGTTATGATTTAAGGGAATCGCAACGTCAATAATTTCAATTACACGTTGTGATTTATTAAACAATACTAAATCAGGCCTGTTTGCTCGTACTTCTCGATCAGTTATCAGCGACCTGTCCCAATATAGTTTGAAATTCGGATTTTCCAATACTTGTGCTGGTTCATAATTATAATACGGTGTGTGTATTGTAATAAGTTTATGTTTTAACGCCAAGGTCTGGTGTACAATCTTTGCCACCTGATTGTGTCGATGTGTATAGTCAACTGCAGCCAGACATGAGCATCCACCTAGTATATGTTCAATTGTTTCTGATGTAGTATTACAGCGCCGGCACGAGTCGCTTGCGATGTTTTCTTTGAGAACGTATTTTCTGTAATTTTTTTATTATTATTATTATCATTATTATTATTATTATTATTATTATTATTATTATTATTATTATTATTATTATTATTATTATTATTATTATTATTATTATTATTATTATTATTATTATTATTATTATTATTATTATTATTATTATTATTATTATTATTATTATTATTATTATTATTATTATTATTATTATTATTATTATTATTATTATTATTATTATTATTATTATTATTATTATTATTATTATTATTATTATTATTATTATTATTATTATTATTATTATTATTATTATTATTATTATTATTATTATTATTATTATTATTATTATTATTATTATTATTATTATTATTATTATTATTATTATTATTATTATTATTATTATTATTATTATTATTATTATTATTATTATTATTATTATTATTATTATTATTATTATTATTATTATTATTATTATTATTATTATTATTATTATTATTATTATTATTATTATTATTATTATTATTATTATTATTATTATTATTATTATTATTATTATTATTATTATTATTATTATTATTATTATTATTATTATTATTATTATTATTATTATTATTATTATTATTATTATTATTATTATTATTATTATTATTATTATTATTATTATTATTATTATTATTATTAATATTATTATTATTATTATTATTATTATTATTATTATTATTATTATTATTATTATTATTATTATTATTATTATTATTATTATTATTATTATTATTATTATTATTATTAATATTATTATTATTATTATTATTATTATTATTATTATTATTATTATTATTATTATTATTATTATTATTATTATTATTATTATTATTATTATTATTATTATTATTATTATTATTATTATTATTATTATTATTATTATTATTATTATTATTATTATTATTATTATTATTATTATTATTATTATTATTATTATTATTATTATTATTATTATTATTATTATTATTATTATTATTATTATTATTATTATTATTATTATTATTACTATTATTATTATTATTATTATTATTATTATTATTATTATTATTATTATTATTATTATTATTATTATTATTATTATTATTATTATTATTATTATTATTATTATTATTATTATTATTATTATTATTATTATTATTATTATTATTACTATTATTATTATTATTATTATTATTATTATTATTATTATTATTATTATTATTATTATTATTATTATTATTATTATTATTATTATTATTATTATTATTATTATTATTATTATTATTATTATTATTATTATTATTATTATTATTATTATTATTATTATTATTATTATTATTATTATTATTATTATTATTATTATTATTATTATTATTATTATTATTATTATTATTATTATTATTATTATTATTATTATTATTATTATTTTTATTATTATTATTATTATTATTATTATTATTATTATTATTATTATTATTATTATTATTATTATTATTATTATTATTATTATTATTATTATTATTATTATTATTATTATTATTATTATTATTATTATTATTATTATTATTATTATTATTATTATTATTATTATTATTATTATTATTATTATTATTATTATTATTATTATTATTATTATTATTATTATTATTATTATTATTATTATTATTATTATTATTATTATTATTATTATTATTATTATTATTATTATTATTATTATTATTATTATTATTATTATTATTATTATTATTATTATTATTATTATTATTATTATTATTATTATTATTATTATTATTATTATTATTATTATTATTATTATTATTATTATTATTATTATTATTATTATTATTATTATTATTATTATTATTATTATTATTATTATTATTATTATTATTATTATTATTATTATTATTATTATTATTATTATTATTATTATTATTATTATTATTATTATTATTATTATTATTATTATTATTATTATTATTATTATTATTATTATTATTATTATTATTATTATTATTATTATTATTATTATTATTATTATTATTATTATTATTATTGTTATTATTATTATTATTATTATTATTTTTATTATTATTATTATTATTATTATTATTATTATTATTATTATTATTATTATTATTATTATTATTATTATTATTATTATTATTATTATTATTATTATTATTATTATTATTATTATTATTATTATTATTATTATTATTATTATTATTATTATTATTATTATTATTATTATTATTATTATTATTATTATTATTATTATTATTATTATTATTATTATTATTATTATTATTATTATTATTATTATTATTATTATTATTATTATTATTATTATTATTATTATTATTATTATTATTATTATTATTATTATTATTATTGTTATTATTATTATTATTATTATTTTTAATAATAATTATCATTATTATTATTATTATTATTATTATTATTATTATTATTATTATTATTATTATTATTATTATTATTATTATTATTATTATTATTATTATTATTATTATTATTATTATTATTATTATTATTATTATTATTATTATTATTATTATTATTATTATTATTATTATTATTATTATTATTATTATTATTATTATTATTATTATTATTATTATTATTATTATTATTATTATTATTATTATTATTATTATTATTATTATTATTATTATTATTATTATTATTATTATTATTATTATTATTATTATTATTATTATTATTATTATTATTATTATTATTATTATTATTATTATTATTATTATTATTATTATTATTATTATTATTATTATTATTATTATTATTATTATTATTATTATTATTATTATTATTATTATTATTATTATTATTATTATTATTATTATTATTATTATTATTATTATTATTATTATTATTATTATTATTATTATTATTATTATTATTATTATTATTATTATTATTATTATTCTTATTATTATTATTACTATTATTATTATTATTATTATTATTATTATTATTATTATTATTATTATTATTATTATTATTATTATTATTATTATTATTATTATTATTATTATTATTATTATTATTATTATTATTATTATTATTATTATTATTATTATTATTATTATTATTATTATTATTATTATTATCAGAGTTTTTCCATCTCGATAGTGTTCCGCACATATCGGAGATTACATGTATCCCGGGTATCGGTACCAAGGGATAATGGTCTGTGGGGGCGAAGGCCAAGTTCTACGCCCGTATTGTGTTGGAAATAGCTGCTATTGTCGGAATTTAAATTGTTGAGGCACATTTTGTTGCATAATATAAATTCGGTTTACAGAGGTTATATGCACAAATTGTCAAATGTCTACTTGAAGAAACCGTCTGACTATGTTGCATGTGCTAAGCAACACAGCTTTTTGGATCTCATCAATTGTATTTTCAATATGAAGTTGTTTCAAATTTAGTTTGAAGGATTTAGGTGTCAAGCCGGTATTATGTTGACTTTATATGATTTAAATACAAATTCTAAATGTTTGATAGTTTAAATCATACTTGATTTTAAATACAAATTCTAGTTGTTTGACAGTTTAAAATCGTTTATCGAGCTTAAGGTCAAAGTTAGAACAATTAATTGTTCTAACGAATTTTTCTAAAGAAACAACAACAACAACAAAGTTTTTTTTTTTTTTTTCAATATGAAAGGAAAAAAAACCACTAGCAATTGATTTTATTGTACAATTTCTGCTCTGCTAAAAGCGTCATCAGAAATCTTTGTGATTGCCCGTGCAAGCGCGTTGACGCACTGGGAAAAAAACTTTAATTATTATTATTATTATTATTATTATTATTATTATTATTATTATTATTATTATTATTATTATTATTATTATTATTATTATTATTATTATTATTATTATTATTATTATTATTATTATTATTATTATTATTATTATTATTATTATTATTATTATTATTATTATTATTATTATTATTATTATTATTATTATTATTATTATTATTATTATTATTATTATTATTATTATTATTATTATTATTATTATTATTATTATTATTATTATTATTATTATTATTATTATTATTATTATTATTATTATTATTATTATTATTATTATTATTATTATTATTATTATTATTATTATTATTATTATTATTATTATTATTATTATTATTATTATTATTATTATTATTATTATTATTATTATTATTATTATTATTATTATTATTATTATTATTATTATTATTATTATTATTATTATTATTATTATTATTATTATTATTATTGTTATTATTATTATTATTATTATTATTTTTATTATTATTATTATTATTATTATTATTATTATTATTATTATTATTATTATTATTATTATTATTATTATTATTATTATTATTATTATTATTATTATTATTATTATTATTATTATTATTATTATTATTATTATTATTATTATTATTATTATTATTATTATTATTATTATTATTATTATTATTATTATTATTATTATTATTATTATTATTATTATTATTATTATTATTATTATTATTATTATTATTATTATTATTATTATTATTATTATTATTATTATTATTATTATTATTATTATTATTATTATTATTATTATTATTATTATTATTATTATTATTATTATTATTATTATTATTATTATTATTATTATTATTATTATTATTATTATTATTATTATTATTATTATTATTATTATTATTATTATTATTAT